>CM057466.1:23762500-25012500 GCA_030035585.1 Dugong dugon
TGATGTGCATGAGGTGACCATTCAGAGGGAAGGCCTGTATCTTTATGAAGTATGTGCTCTTAAAAAAGACACATGGTTTTGCCCCAGTTTCAATGATGTCACCTTTCTTCATTTTGTTACTCGAACAATCCTTCAAAGAATTACAGTCATTGGATTTATCAGAATCATTACTTGTTTTTGCAATAATTCACGAATTTATTATATAATTTAAAATTTGTATTTACTTACACCAGTAACAATTGCCGGATCTCTTCAAACTCCTATTCAAAGTTTTCTTCTCCGAGCAACCTACTTCTCTGCATTTACACACTTTCACAGTACTTGATTGACTGACTTAGCTCTGAACTAACTTACGTGTTTTTTCTTCAAAATTTTGCGAAGTTAATTTCTGTGCTAGCAAGCATCACCTCAGCTTATACGAAAGTAATATGCATTCTCTGAGTATGAGCTTTCAATTCTTTTTCTTCGGAGTTCAAATATTATCAGTATTGTTGTATTACTTCCTAACCCTTTTTGACAAGTTTATCTAAAAGGCAACATATCTTAATCACTGTGCTATGTTTTTTATATACATACTCATGTATTAGCCCTGCCTATCGTTGCAATTTTCTGTCGCTAAAAATATGTCCCTGCCCCAGAGAAGCACACAAAGCCACATACAAGCGGCGCATAGTAAGGGGGCCTGTAACGCAGGAATTGCATTGGCCTAGGCATGCTTGTTTTGGTCAGCTCTGTTTTCATCCCTTCCTCCTGTGGCTACTTCTCTGCATTTACAGATGTTCACACTACTTGGTTGACTGACTTAGCTCTGAATTAGCTTACATTTTTTCCCTAAATGTTTGAGTAGTAAATTCCTGTGTTAGCTTGCATCATCTCAGAAATATATTCCTATAATAGATCTGCTTGGCATATTACTTTTATCACTATGAAGTGATGGCATAAATAAATTAGGGCTTTTTTTTTTTTAATACGATGACAAGTCTGAATGCCAACGTGGCTGGTATTATTTGGACCATTCAAAGACATCAGGATCAAAGTCTCTGCAATTCTCTACTTTTTTCCTTCCAAGTAGCGTGCCTTCAAAATTCCAGAATGACTTCTTGAGTTATAGATATCATGTCCAACAATTTTAGGGCAGAAGAAGGAGGAAAGAGGGACATGGGAAAAAACGGTTTCTGTACCCGGGAGGCCCCTCTTTCAGACACCCTCAGCTTGTATCTCATTGGAGCCCTGGTGGCACAGTGGTTAAGTGTATGGCTGCTAACCAAAAGGTTGGCAGTTTGAATCCATTAGCCCCTGGTTGGAAACTCTCTGGGGCAGTTCTACTCTGTTCTATAAGGTTGCTATGAGCTGGAAGTGAATCAAGAGGAAGTATATCTCATTAGCCATAACTGAGACCTCATCAATAAGGAAAAAAAGATAAGGTTGATATTGGGGAAGTAATTAGAAGCCCCTTTCATGAACTGCCCTTGAGGTTTGCACTGGCCATGACCAGAACCCTTCCCACTGGCTACATACTGCTGCTACAGGTACTGTGCTCACTTTAACAACGCTGCCAGCCTATAAGGCACAGGTTAAGAACTGAATTGCTCTTCAGGCTCCTTGTTTCTCTGATCATCACTGATTTGCTGTATGACAAGGAAAGCAAATGAATTGATTATATGCCCAATGATGTCTAGGTGTCTCCTATAGGAAAACAATGAAGGGCACCCTGGAATCATAAGGAGATGTGTTTCTTTCGGCTATCACGGATTAGAATGACACCAGTCTCTGAATCATGAACTGAGAAATGAGCAAGCAGAGACTCCTTTGGCTCAGCATATCTGGTTAAACAGGAGAATGGCAATCAAAATCCCGTTATTCGGGGGTCCCACCTGAGGTATACCCTCACTGTCAGTATTAGCAGGTAGGCTGTGCTGGCACAACCCAACACATACGCATACCTGTGGACAAGGGTGACACGGACTTGCTTGAATCGACTCTCAACGGCAACTGTTTTCTTATAGGAGGAGACTGAGGATTGGGTCTGTTCTACTGTGATCTCTATGGGGCCAAATCTCTGGCACAGAAAAGTGAGTAATGTCACATTGTACATGATCAAGCTATAGCCATGATCCTTCAGTAGGGTTTGCTGCCACTCCGTCCATCTTTGACTAACTCCTTGTATGTATATCATCTGATATACTTTCTCCTAAAATTTGTGACTTTTAACAGGTATGTTCGGGCTATTTGCATTTCATATAATTATTGATGTTTGGATTTAGATTTACCATTTTATGCTGAGTGGGTTTCTCAGTGGATCTGCTAGTAACAGAATCCCTGGCACAGGCTCAGAACTACCATGCCAGTGAACTCTGAATTCAGTTCTGGCAGAGTGTAGCCTAGCTGTGCCATTCACCTATTCCTTATTGCCCCATAGGTCTGGAGTAGAGGACTTAATAAAGTAGTAGTTTACAGTACGTGGCGGGTCAGGAAAACGTTCATCTAGATCTGGTATCTGAAGGATCTTGGGCACATTTATACCCCTCTGAATCTGATTCTTCATTGTAAAATGAAGAGCGTTGGCAGGTCAGTGATACTTTATCCTAAAATCTGTGATTTTTAATAGACTTGTTTAGACTATTTGCATTTAACGTAATTATTGATATATTTGAATTTAGATTTACCATTTTGTTATTTATTTTCTGCTTGTTCCCTCTGTTTCACGTTTCTGTTTCCACTTCTTGACTTCTTTAGGGTAATTTGAACATTTTTTCTCTGTTCCGTTTTATTTATTGTGTTTTTCCTTAGGTCTGTGTGTGTGTGTGTGTGTGTATAATTTCTCTCTCAATGTATATACATATATATTACATATACAATATACAAATACAATATACTATGTAACTTTTCACAGTCTGTTTAGAATTAATATTTTTCCACTTTAGGTAGAAGGTAGAAGCCTTACCACCATCTAAGCCACTTTAACCTCTTTGTTTGTATTATGATTGTCTATATACATTGAAAATCCCATCAGACAATGTTATAACTTCTGCTTTCAACTCTCAAACATATTTTAAAGAACTCAGGAAGAGAAGAATAGGCTTAGTATATTTACCAGCTGTTGTCGAGTTGACTCCACTCACGGTGACCCCATGTGACTCAGAGTAGAACTGGGCTCCAGCGGGTTTTTAGTGACTGATTTTTCCAAAGTAAGTCACTACCCAGATGTTTACATTTCCGTTGCTCTTCCTTCATGCCTGATGTCCCACGTTTCCTTCTGATATCATTTCTATTCAGTCTGAAAAAGTTCCTTTAGCAATTCCTTTGAACAGGTCTGCTGGCAATGCATTCCCTTAATTTGTCTTCATCTGAAAATATTTTTATTTCACCTTCATTCCTGAAGGATATGTCCTTTGGATATAGAATATTAAGTTAATGGTTATTTTCTTTTAGAACTTTTTAAAATGTTGTACCACTTCCTTCTGGCCTCCGTGATTGTTCCCTGTAGTTAATGTATCATTTTTCTTTGGCTACTTTCAGGATTTTTTTTTTTTTTTTTTTTTTTTGGTCTTTAATTTTCAACAGTTTCATTATTATGGCTCTGGGTGTGGATTTATTTGGGTTTCTTCTGTTTGGGGTTCCTTGAGCTTCCCAAATCAGCAGTTTGGGTCTCTTTGTCAAATTTGGGACATTTTCAGCCATTATTCTTGAAAATTTTTTTCCTGCACTGAACTTATTCTCTTTCCTTTCTGGGATTCCAGCAACATGAATGTTAGATGTTTTGTTAATTGTCTTATAGATCTCTAAGGCTCCTTTCATTGTTTTCAATATTTTTTCTCTGTTCTTCAAATTGGATAACTTTTTATTAATCTTCTTAGAAGTTTACTTAGTCTTTCTTCTATCACATTTATTCTGCTATTGAGCTCATTAAAGAATATTTTTTAAAAAATTGATTATTTTGTTTTTAGTTCTAAAATTTCCATTTGGCTCTTTATACTTCTATTTATTTGCTGAGGATGTCTTTTGTTTGTTTCAGCTCTCAAACATGTTTTAAAGAACTCAAGAAGAGAAAATTAATCTTATTATTTTCCACTACCAGTTGTTTGTTTCAAGAGTCAGATAATTCAGACATCTTGGCCATCTCATCATGGACGTTTGTGGGTTACTTTTTCCTGTATAATTCGCGATTTTCAAATACCATGTAGCTTTTTATTTTATCTTGAACATTTGGAATACTACATTATGAGGCTCTGGGTCTTATTTTAATCCAATGCAGTACAGATATTTTTGTTTTCGTTGACAATCAACCTGGTTAGGTTCAAGCCTGAAGTTCCAACCGCCCTTCTCTATGCTCTGGTTCCAGCGTCACTTTAATTTTCAAGTCCTTTAGATGGCTATTTGGAGTTGCCCAGTTTGTGTGCCCCCTAGTGGCCAAACGTGGAAGTGCGCAGAAGTGTATCTGTCAGTATAGTTACAAAGCCTCTAGAGTGCTATTTGGATCTGTACGTTATATGTGTCTCCTTGAAACCAGTCTGGGAAGTGGGCAGCAGTGTTATCCTTAGTTCAGTTGTCAAAAACTTTTGTATGCTTAAAGGATCTGAGCCACATGTGCACAGCCTAGGGATAAGTTCAGGAGTTTATACAGAACTATTTGGAGTTTATTTTCTAAGTTCCTTCCTCTCTATGATCTCATACTTTCTGTTTTCTTGGGGCTCCTGCATTTTGTCTTCCAGCTAGAAAGCTGGGGTTTTAGTTATCCCACCCTGCTGTACGTCACCCCAAGTGTGTGCATCCGGGGTCAAACAATGGGAGGATGATAAAGACAAGGACGTTGACCCTTTCCTCTTAAAACTGAAACTCCCTCTCTCTCAGAGTTGGCTCCTGTGGGCTCCTTTACCAGCCGCTGCTGCCCGTACAGCCACAGCATTGCTTGGGAACTGGGCCATGGGAGAAGGGAGAAAGAGGGATATAATGGGGATTTTGATGCTCTCTCTGAATACTGAGTTCCCTTTCCTGCTCCTTGAGCCAGAACTAGAGGACTTCTCCTGAGCTCTCTCTGTCTACTCCCTGGTGACTACTGTGTTGGTTGGGGGATACTGGAGGGGGAAAATGGCGAAGTCACCACTGATTCAGTGGGAATTGGATTCTGGGCCTCTTCCCCAATTTACCTTCTTCTTTTCAGAGTCTTCAACGAGCTGCCCTATTCATTCTCTCTAGGTTTTATTCAGCGCAAGAGATGGAGTGAAGTGTACTTACTCTATCTTATCCAGTCTGGAACACTTAATATTCTTTAAAGCTCCAAAAATTTAATGATGTCCATTTATATTTTTATATAAATATAGTAGTTTTCTGAATGTAGGTCTCTCCTTTTTTCCCCTCAAAGTCTAGGTACCAAATGAAAATGTAAAACCTAAGAGACATAGAAATAAAATGTCAAATATTTCAATACTCTACCAACCTTGTATGATTTGGAGAAAAGTGAAGTGTCCCCATTGAACTCAGTTGCCACCTGAATATAAAAATGTGATATTACATGCCTTTTAAAATGTGGTTTTTGAAATATTTTAAAAACTAAAGCTCTGAAGAGCTAATTTTAGCCTCTCTGTTTAGTTCACTGTTTCAGATTGAGAAATTTGGCAAAAAAAAAAAAGATCCTTAATTGGAAAAGTTTAAAGATGGTCATAGGGTCATCCTACAAGCCATAGGTACAGTCTTTCGAAGCTAGTGCTTCAAATGAAGTATAAAAACAGGTCATCTGTAGGAAATGTGTAGAGTCAAAACACTGGGCTTTTTTTTAACCCAGGAAAATCTACAGCATAGGTTAGGGTAAATGGGGCACTGAGGGAAACGAATATGGTGGCTACCATCATGGCACATTTCTTCTGTAAATCAACGTGCACTCTTTATACATGGCCGTGTCAGAGCCACATTGACTAGGTGCATCTGTAAAATCCTTTTACAGAATGTTCAAAGAGATTGGAAACAATATTATTTCTCTCATACCTACACAATAACAATTATAAAATATAAAACACCATTAAAAACACATCCGTCCTGTTTAATTTTTGACAGATCCTCCAAAGAAAAGATTAATTTAAATTAAAGGTCATTTCCAATACGTAGGTCATATTGGACCTGAGGCGTTTTTAAAAGTAGCTCAAAGATTTCTAGACTGCATGTAAGCATCTGATTTTTAAAAAGCATAGACAATATAGGTTGGTAAAACAGAAATGCCTTCTCCCAGATACAAACATACTATATTTATACCTTTAGATGTAATTTGGTTCTTCGACTTTTCATACTGTTTTCTTTCTTTTTGCGTCAATCTCTTCTGTTGGGCAGTGTCTTAGTTATCTAGGAGCCCTGGTGATGCAGTGGTGAAAGCACTCAGCTGCGAACCAAAAGGTTGGCAGTTCGAACCCACCAACCGCTCCACAGGAGAAAGATGTAGCAGTCTGCTTCTGTAAAGATTACAGCCTTGGAAACCCTATGGGACCGTTCTGTTCTGCCCTATGGGGTTGCTATCTAGTGCTGCTAAACAGAAATACCATAAATGGATGGCTTTAACAAACAGAAATTTATTTTCTCACAATTTAGGAGGCTAGAAGTCTGAATTCAGGGTGCTGGCTCTAGGGGAAGGCTTTCTCTCTATACTGAGCTTCTGCTTCCGGGCGGTCTTCATGTGGCTTGGCATCTGCCCATCCACCCCATCTCTGCTTGCTAGCTTGCACTGAATCTCCTTGATATCTCAGAAGAGATTGACTCAAATACATCCTACACGAAACTTGTCTCATTAACATAACGAAGACAGCCCATTCCCAAATGGGATTATAACCACAGGTTATAATGTTAGGATTGACAACACATATTTTGGGGGGATACAGTTCAATCCATAACAGGCGATGAGGTCCTTCAGGACCAGAAATATAGTTCATTGAACCAGGTTGGCACAAAACAGAATTTAATAAATGCTTGAAAAATTGCTTCAAATATGCAAAAGATCAATCATAAAATTTCAATAGGAAATAATGACTTTCTTTAGTTGGCCATGTAAAATTTTTTTTGAAAAAAAAAATCTTGGCAAGACACTTTTTAAAGAACACTCACGGAACATTCATTTTTTGCAAAACAATCCTTGTCATTTAACTACAGTATGTAGCATTCACTGTACTACTGCTGCTTCTTTTTTTTTTTTTTTTTTCCTACTTTCTTATTCAAGTTACTTTGCTGGTAGAAGAATTTAAGCCAGTATTCTAAGTGGTGTGTGGGAGTCTTCTCTGAGCCCATATCTTGTTAATATATAATGGGATATGTGCATATATTTTAACTCCCACATAATCTCTTAAACTGCTCTTCTGAAGTCTGTACAGCATATAATCTAGTTAGATGACTTTGTCCCTGGGATTCTGGTTGAAATCATTTTAGGGCTGGGTGTAAATTTCTGTACGGTTCAGATTTAATATGGAGAAAATTCCCCACTTCAGTCAGCAAAAGCTTCGCTCCAGATGGATCTTCAGCATTCTATTATTGTCCATGAAGTAAGCGATTTTGAACAGCATTGTCCAAAATGTATAATAAAAGCCTCAGACATAATTTACAATTTTCTAGTAGCCACACTGACAAAAGGAAAAATAAACAGGTGAAATTAATGTTCACGATATGTTTAGCCCAATAGATCCAAAACATCCATTTCAACATATAATCGATATAAAATTATTAATAAAATATTTTACCTTCTTTTTTTTCGTACTAAGGCCTCAAAATCTAGTGTGTATCTTACACTGACAGCACACCTCCATTCCCAGTGCTCAATAGCCACATGCAGCTAATGGCTATCTTATTAGAAGCACAGGTTTAGAAACACAGAATAAAATGACTGGAAGGGATCATTGAAGTCCTCACCCTGTCTTTTATGTGATATTTGAATGCTTTTTTACTATCCATAGAGAGTTTCCTCTAATCCAAAATCCTTTCCATGTCTAGTAATGCCCTACATGGTCTGGTGCCACCCGCCTGCCTCCCCAAGCCTCCTGCTATGCCATTGCCTCCCTCTTGACTCTAGCCGCAGGATACCACTTTCCTTCGCTGGATCTCATCTTGGAGGAAGATCTTCCCTAGGTCTGTTGGCCATCATGGTTTTCTCTAGGCAGAATAAGCTTCATTCTTGCCCTTTTCAACTCAACAATTCTCTCCTTGCCCTTCTTTTTCAACTGGCCAATTCCTTTGGGGTCTCAAATGAAATGTCTCTTTCTCTGGGAAGACTTCCCTGAATCTCCAAGAGCTCTCTAAGTACAAGGACCATCCATCATATTTACTGCAGTCTTTCTATCACCTGCTATGGAAATTCCCCTTCCAGGGAAGAGATATATATAGTAGGTGATACAGTCACAAAGTAAGTGCACTGCAGGTACTCCGTATTGCTTGAATGAATGCGTGACATTAACTGAAAGAATGGAAAGATCAGAAAGAGAAAGTGACATATTAAAGGTCACACTATGCCACATAGTTCAAATATTTATGGACATGCAGTCATTACAGTAGGGACTGCAGAGTGACAAATACCTGTGCATTCTCAGAATTTTGGTCCTGGTAAATTTCTCATTTTTAGAAACAGCATGGCATATGTGCTGCTGATGGGAATGTAGACTGATGCAGCTATCTTGGAAAGCAATGTGTCAGTACCTAGACAGTTCCTGTGACCCAGTGAAGACACTTTCAGATACATATCTCAAATTCTGACACAGGTTCATAAGGGGAAAAAGCTATGAGGATGTCTATCACAGTGTTGTTTGTGTTGTCAAAGAATTGTAGGCAACCTGCTGGCCTTCAAGCCCTGGTGGTGCAGTGGATAAAGCAATGGACTGCTAACCAAAAAGTCCATGGTTTAAAAAAAAAAAAAGTCCATGGTCTGAAGCCACCAGCAGTTCCACGGGAGAAAGATGTGTCAGTCTACTTCTGTAGAAATTCAGAGCCTTGGAAACCCTATGGAGTCGCTATGAGTCGGAATCGACTCAATGGCAGTGGGTTTTGGGGGCTTTGGTGTCCTTTACTGGGGGAGTGGATGGGGAAAAATATGGTAGACACACACCAGCGAGTATTAAACAGCAGTTAGAAGCAACGGACTAGATGTACACACAGTGACAAAGTGGATCTTAAAAGGATAGGGCTAACGAAATAGCAAGGAACAGAATGAGATACTCATGTAAGGCAGCATTTAGATAATTTAACAGTGCACATACAAACACAAAGCAAAGAAACACATTTTACAAGGAAACATAAATACGAGGATACATATTAAACAGGGACAGACATGGCGGTGAAGAATAGGGATAAAAGAAAATAAGTGTCTTGTACAAGTCATTGATGATAATGTGTCCTAAATTAAAAAGTATGATTAATTTAACCCTCAGAACTTGAGATCCCAAAATTAGAAGCAAAATAAAATAAAATAAAGGAAGATATATATGTATGTATGTATATAAATAGATAGCTTATATATACTTAATGGAAACCCTGGTGGTATAGTGGTTAAGAGCTATGGCTGCTAACCGATACGTGGCGGTCTGAATTCACCAGCCGCTCCTTGGAAACCCCGTGGGGCGGTTCTACTCTGTCCTGTAGGGTCGCTGTGACTTGGAATCAACTCAACGGCAACAGGTTTTTTAAGGGGATATATATTTAAAATATTTGTATGATTTAATTCACTCGTACTCTTCTTCAGATATAATTAAAAATGTCTCATGCTCCTTTTTCTCCTTTCTTTCCTCCCCTCCCCTGCTCGCCTCTTTCCTCTCTTCTCCCTTCCTCTACTCTTCCCTTCCTCCCTTTGTCTCCTCTCTCTTAGCTTCCCTTCCCTGCCCTCCTCCCACTCTGCATCCTCTCCTTCTTACCTCATTTCCCAGTTCTCCATTATCAACGTATTTTCTTTCAAGAGTTTATCTAATCCTATTTTGTTAGAAGCTGTGGGAAATAGCACATTACTCCTTGAATAAACCCAGTAGGTTCCATGCTGGGTAATGGTCATGTGAAGACTGATATGACATAGTTCCTGAATTCTGGAAGACCTCATTCTAGTGGAGAGACATAAAATTGGTGATTCCATTATAAACTATGATTTTTAAGCTTGGTCACATGATATTGTGATGCAGTCATTTTGACATAAGCCATTTTGACTATACATTTAATTTCTCATATACTGAAGTCCAATTCATAGCTAGCTACCACAGCAAGGAGCTAAAAACAGTTGACCAACAAGCATTAGATTCTTCAGAGGAGTGTCATTTATATACAATGTCTTCAAGATGGAGGGGAATAATTAAGACACCCCCCCTCCTTTAATGAGAAAATACTCTAGTAGATGTTAGGAACATATATAGAAGTAGTGAAAATATAAGACAGAGATAAAAAAAAAAAAGTAACTTAGCTGTGGTACAAATAGTCTGAGGTATAGATTTAAAATAGGCACACATTCTGTTTCAGGAAGCAGGGACTGTTTCATGGAGAAGTGGCATTTGAATCAGAAATTGGTCAGAAGACACATACCAAATAGGCTAGAGCTCAGAATGCATAAGGCATGCGTGAAAACCAGTAGAGACTTTCTTGTGACTGAACTAAGGTATGTGAAGGGCAGTACTGAGGCTGGAGAGATAGGCTAAGGACGCATCTTGGAAGGACATTAATGACAGAGTGAATAACATGGATCCCTGATAGATTTAGAACAGGTGATGATAAGTTTACTAACAGTAAGAGAAAAATAGGAATATTGTGTCACTCACAACTGATTAAAACATTTCATCAAAGCATTGGTATAAAAGAGAAGCTGGCAACCATGACTGTTAAAACCACATTTAAACACTATATTATACAGCATTTTGATCCTGATCAAAGCCCCCTCTACATAATATTATTGTTGTCAAACTCTTGAGTCCCTTTTCCTGGGAAGAAAAGAATGATTAGTGCTCTTCTGTCAAGCTGTCTGAAGCTTTCCTTTGTAGCACCTTACCTGTGTTCACTATTATGATTTCTTGACAGTTTTCCTGAAAAAAACTGTCTATTTAGTATTTTTATATCCAGTGACCTGAGGACTGACCTAAAGAGCATTGTAATTTAAATAATAATAGTAGTGAATATAATATATTAGTAAATAAAAATGACTAATGACTCAGGATGTGGTATTAATCTAGATAAGTTGGCATTGCCATTCACTGCTCTTCTATAAGAGGTATCTTGCAATTCTGGCTATTTTAGGGGCATTTGTTTCTAGTTTCCATGCAGAAAACTCAGAAACCTATTGCCTGGTGAAGGCTGGTTCTTGCTTTTGGATAAACTAAACTATCAGATAGGATCAGTTCAAATGCGACTAACTGAGAAGAAGTCAACATATTAGATGATTCAAACAAATAAACACTGTATCTTACTTAGGATTCTTGCTATCTTGATAAATGTGAGACTTTGGTATCAATCTTACTCTCTGACTACTAAATATTGTCAATTACATTCAGTGTCTAATTAAAATTTCTCCTGGTCCTAGGTAGAGATTCCACCCTAAAATATTTTAGAATAAGAATTTCTCTATATACATTCTATTTGCCTGATGACTTTGACACAATGGTGCTTCAAAGAAACTTGAACTTCAGCAGCCTTTGCACTGATTTTTCTGAGTCAACTTGGCTAAGTTGGAATGCTTTTGAGGATTCTTTCCTGTGTTGTCCCAAGTCAGAGTTGACCAAAAGAGGAATGTGCATGAGGTGGAAAGCAGAAATGAAGCAAGAGTCACTCCTCTCTGAAGGAGTGATTAGATGGCATTGAGAGGTAGACCTAGAGGTGCTGGCATTTCACCATATCCTCATTTATCCTTGCTTCGTGCTTGCTTCGTGTTCCAGTTCTTTCTGACTGCTGGCCCTGATGACCAACTGCAACCCTAACTTGTCTCCAAGATGCAGAAATAACTGCCCTCTAGACTTCTCCATCAGAAGATGAACGTGGCTGGTTTTCCAGATTCCCATGCAAAGTGCAACTTGCCGGTCAGTGCCAGTGCTTCAGGAGGGTGGCTTAGCAACTTTACTCTGATCCTCCAACTCCTGCTTTCTAAACCTTAACTCCTAGCTCCTCCCACAGTTGTGTTAACACCCGACTCTTGTAATAAGTCCCTTATTCCATAATACACATAGCCATTCTACTTGCTTGATTGAAATCTGACTAATACAGTCTTATGGGTAACTTCATTCTAGCTTTCAGTAAAGAAAGGGCAATTGTGTTAATCCGGAGCACTTTCCTTTTAGCTAATGGAATCTTCCTTTGACTCACGAGCCCCTTTATAGTTTTGGCTTAGAAGAAACTGATGCAGTTTCATGAAAATTTACTTCATCTATGTCTTTCTCTGAGAAGTGGAACAGGAAAAATCATCACCCAAATACCCTATGTGATGTTCTGAAAATTTTCTTCACTATCTTTGACATTAAAAAACAAAACAAAAAATGTAGGTACTGATATATATCAAGTGCTTAGAACTATTCTTTAGTCACCGAAACAATCTTCCAGCTCATATTCAAATCTGTTTATGAAAGGGGATATGTGTACATATGTGCGTATATTTGAAACATGCATTTAAAGAGAATAATTTTACAACAGCAAATTTCTTCTAGTGAATTACATAAATGTCTAGGCAAAGGCAATAGCCGATAAGGGGAGGCTTGTGAATAGAGGGGCTATCTCACCCATGTTTAAGACTGGTCTTCATCTTAATATATCATTTGACTTGAAGCAAAGTTGCAATTTGTGGCTTAATGAGAGTAGGTTAAAAAGTGAAGATTTTCCCTCCCCTCCCAATAAAAAGAAGAAAGGGAGGCAAGAAGGCAAGTCAGCGTTATATTCTGCACTTTTATTTAAGTATTATGTTGGTGGCTGGTGCAAATGGTTAACACATTTGGCTGAGAACTGAAAGCTTGGAGGTTCAAGTCCACCCAGAAGCATTTCAGAAGAAAGGCTTGGCAATCTACTTTAGAAATATCACCCACTGAAAATGCTATGGAGCACAGTTCTACTCTGACACACGGGGGGTTGTCATGAGTTGGAGATGACTCCACAGCAACTAGTACTGGACTTTAGCAATGATAATATCTATCTCATAGGTAAATGGATATGGATGAAATGAGCTCAAGGTCAGGGCATTGTATAAACCCCCCAAAACCAAACCCGTTGCCTTTGAGTCAATTCTGACTCATAGCAACCCTATAGGACAGAGTAGAACTGCCCCATGGGGCTTTCAAGGAGCAGCTGGTGGATTTGAACTGCCAACCTTTTGGTTAGTAGCCAGGCTCTTAACCACTGTGCCACCAGGGCTCCAGGAAATTGTATGGAAATGATCAAATTCTATACAAATTATCATTATGGTGTTAATGATGTCCCCTTCCCTTTTTCCTCTTTTCCTATTCCATACTCTTACTGATGTGAGCTAATTTGATAAGATAATCCATAAAACTCTACCAGCAGGACTTGCTCTGTTACCAGGCAACAGATTCTTATTTTAAATATGGTCTTTCAGAAGCAGTGATTCATCATTGCTGTCTAAGTCAAAAGTGACATTTAACAATGGAGACCTTGAGGGAGTTAGATATTTTGGTGGCCAAATCAATTAAATTCAGCCAATAGTAACTAAACACCTACATTTTCCTGTCGTTCCATTCACTCTTTGGTAAGCATGAGCTAGGTGCTCTGCTTCGAAGAGAAAATCAGAGACCCGTCTAACGCAAACCCTCCTCTCATGGAGTTCTCAGCATTGAAAGGAAGATAACAATATAAAATGTGGTTTTAACGCATGATAGAATATATGCTGGGTGTTATAATAAAGATAGAAACCAAATGTTAGAAGAGGAGGTGCTAACGGAGTGGAGGATACCAGCATTTCAGATGAAAGAAATGGCCTGAGCAAAGACATAATGTTATGAAAATGCAAGATATGTTCAGACTTACTAGGTTATTGGATGTTGAACGTTGCTGGATGGTGAATTATTCAGGACCATCCATTACAATGATGTTTTCTGAACTTCAGTGACTTAATAGTGGCCTTCACATTTTTGTTCTGTCCAGACATTTTTGACAGATTTACCTGCATACTATTTACTTTTTATTTTATCTTACTTTACCTTACTTTTATTTTAGTTAAACGCGTTCTAAGCATTTGACCTTATATACTAGTGACATTATTTTTTTCTAGTGAACATTAAATATATTTATAATTATTCATATTGAAAATCTCTATCGATCTAAAATAAACTTGGGCATCAACAGTAGTGTGTTAACTGTACCCTAGCAAACTACACCGTATAAGATGAGGCAGAAACAAAAGGACAGAATCATATCAAGAACTTTGAATTTTATAGTACAGACTATACTTTATGCTCAGGTATGACAGGGATTTGTAAGAATTTTTGCAATGATCAGAATTGTGCTGTGGGGATGGAGTTCTAGAAGAACTGGTGTTAATAGGTGAAGAAGGAAAAGAAGGTTAGATAAGACAAAGACTAAACTTCATTCCATTCTTTGAGAGCCGACTACTACAGAGCCCTGGAGGCACATGGTTAAGTGCTCCGCTGGTGGTGAAAGGTTGGTGGTTGGAAACCACCCAGCCGCTCCTCAGGAGAAAGATGTCTACTTCTGTAAAGATTAAAGCTAAGAAAACCCTATGGGGCAGTTCTACACCGTCACATGAGGTCACTATGGGTCAAAATCAACTCCATGGCACTCAAAACAATAACAAGAGCCAACCAAAATGTTACTTTTTATGAAACGTGCCTTGACTCCTCTAGGGGCTTAGTAAACTGTAGGTGACACTCACCTTCCCTGCATTGTAAGTATATTTACCTAATCTGCATTGACTCTAGTTCTTTATATATGCATATGTTGCTCCTCTGTCAATTTCTTAGTTTTGCATTCTACTTCAGTGAGTCCCGGAGCCCTAGAGTATATAAAAGCTACAGAGAGCTAGTTCTGGAAATTGAAAGAAAGACAGATTGTAGGGAAAATAGATAAAACTTGCTACAGTAATTAAAAATTTAACTAATGACAGGTCTAAACTAGGAGAGAATAAATTGCAGAGATTCTTAAGAGACAGGCTCACAATGACTAGGTAACTAGAAAAAAGATAGAATCAAACATGATTCTGAAGTTTTAATCTGGAAGCCAGATGTTTTATGGAATCATTAACTAAGCTGAGGAACACAGAGGAAGAATAATATTTCAGGTCCAAATCCATCCACATGGACATGGTAGTCTCTGAGCCAACTGTGTAGGTTCACCACTCTGAGATAAAACAGTAAGACACTTTTATGTTTTTGAGACTAACTATGAGCACAGAGCTTAATGCACTTGGTGGCTGATTGAATGTATGCATGGTTGTCTACCGAAATGATGCTGTGTTGTGGTCTTCCACCAATAAATGGTGCTTTGCTTTTGGCTCTGTCACTTGAGCATTTTCTTTATCTCAGTATACTGTGGTTCTTTCAGTAAGCAGATAGCTGTAAAAATTACCTCCCTGTCATCTTGGCGTGTTCCAAAGAGGTGATGATTGTGAAGTGGTTTAAAAAAATTACTCCACTCTTGCACTCCCAATAGCCCATCATGTACAAAGCCATCAAAGTGTGATGTTTTATAAAACATAAACTTAATTATGTCAGTCTCTTGTTGAAAAGTTTCAATTATTTCCTATCTCGTTTAGGTTAAAACCAAACAGCTTACCAGGGCAATAGGCAGAGCCCTTGCACGTTACGTGGCTTCTATGTGCTAACCACTGTATTGTCAACATCTAGAGCAGAACCTGGCACATAGGACATGCTCAGTAAGTATTTACTGAATATAAGAATGTGTAATGAAAAAAATTAGACCAGAAAAAAAACAGTTGTTGTCGAGCCAACTTCAACTCATGGTGATCCCATGTGCGTCAGGATAGAACTGTGCTCCATAGGGTTTTTCAATAGCTAATTTTTTGGAAGTAGGTCGCCAGGCCTTTCTTAGGCCTGAGGTGCCTCTGGATGGACTAGAACCACCAACCTTTCCTTTAACAGCTGAGTGTCTAACGATTTGTGCTACTTGGTAGCTCCATGAATGCATGATAGAATGCTTATATAAATTGATACATTCACTGCAAAGACTTCCTGGCTAATTAGCTGTTAGGCTGACGTTTGGAAGAAGACTCTCCTGATTCCCATGACCCTTATATCTATTGTCCCCAAATTATTCTAATTCATGAAATTCTCTTCTTTGCGCCCAGTGAAACCTAATTTTTGAGGCATTAGTCTAAAGTTAAATATGTAGTCTCTAGCTAAGGATGAAGCCATAAAGCTATAACCCAGATTGTACCATACCACTGAACCTGCAATCATAGCTTTTTGGCCTGGGATGTTCACCAACTAATCTGTGGCATAACAGAGGTTGTTCACAGATTCGCATTCCATAACGTGGCAGTGTGCATTTATCTTCTTCTTCGTCATACGTTTTGCAAGATATCTCGCTTTCAAATTTGTTCTGACAAAAGTGTGACACCACTCCATCATTTTATAAATGATAAAAAGCAAGGTGGAAGGGGAATTAGATTCATCATGTAAAGGTTAAATAATTCTGACTTTGAGAAAGGAATATCGATTGCTCTTTTAAGCTGTGTTTGAAGAATTCTTTGCTCTTTTAAGCTGTGTTTGAAGAATTCTTGCCGTTGGGGAAAACATTTTTCAAGGGTCTCTTGAAATGCATTTAAGTGCAAAAAGAAAAAGGGCGAAAAAGGTATGGTAAACAGATGACTATTTTACATATTAAGTTGTTTTGAAATGTGCTGTTCTTTCCATAGGAATAATGGGTATCTCTAAGAAAAACTGCAATCACGTATTCTTGCAAAATTGTAGCATAACCTTAGGTTTGCCCGTAAAAGTGCAGAAAATGTTTTTTAAAAATGGAAGACATTCTGGGAAGAAAATCAGCCCCCAAATCCTAAGTAGTTTACGTTATTTGAATAAAATATTCCCCATGCCGTTAAATTTACACCCCATTTTCTGTGCTCTGTTCAAAGTGAATTCTGTTCTAAAAAGATCAAAGGTACACCAAAAATAGTAATAGTAAATATATTTGACTGTTTTATTAACCTGACTTTTTCATAAATAGGTTGAATGATTTTAGGTGAATTACTTAACATTCTGCATTTTTGTTTGTTTATTTGTAAACAGAGAGGATTAGATTAAATGACATTTAGACTTCTGAAATTTCATATATAAATAGCTAAGATTAGAGGTAAATTGTACATTAAGTATTTAGCAAGATGATTTAGTTTGCAATGTGTAGATAGACATAGATAAATAGATTTAAGCAGATAAAATAGGTGGTAGTGAAATATAGAAAAAATTTATGTAAGTATATAATATATGATTAAGTGGCTACATATATTAGAGGGAAAAAGAGAAGCACCAAATAAAGTCATAGTGAAATGGTAGTCATGGAATGTCACAGAAAGTGACCAGAGGATAGAATAAAAGATGATAGATTTGTTGACATGAACAATATAACTTACAACTTTCTAGAAAAAAAAGAAAATATAGATGTTTGTAAATCACGTTATTACTATTATTGTTACATTATTATTAAGTATTTTAATAATATTGGAGTGGGGTGAATACAGAATTGTCTCAGTGTAGAGAAGCTGAAGGTCTCCAGGAATTAAAAAAACGATGTCTCCTTCTAGAACATGCTTTTTAATTGCCAAGGGATCAATAAAGTAACATTCTAGGTGGCCCAGTTGCATAAAACCCAGTAATTTAGAAGGTGACTAATCTTTCTTTGCCTACTTATCTTTTCTTTCAATGCATAATAAAACTGTATATACTCCCCACGAGTAAGCAAATTTTCTAAGATGCTCAGTCTTGATATACAGTTTTAAAATTTGCTGTTTTTATGGATTTTTCATTGTTAGCTTGATCTCTTTCCCTTCTTGTTTCCATTGGACCCGCTCTTCAGACAGCTCTCTCTCAGTCTACCCTTTGAAACACAAGTTCCTTTGAGGTTAGAGTCAATATTTTGTTTACTTCATCGTCTTATTTTCAAACATGTTTCCTGGCACAGAAGCGGTGCTTGGTGAATTTGCTGGGTGGATCACAATGTGCAAATTCAGATCAAATCTCTAGTCTTAATGTTGTTCACACCTAAATTTTGTTTGCAGCATAACCTATTGTGGTAATTTGTATGCTCTTATTTAAAAAAAAGATCATAACCTCCTGCCTATACTCTCAACATAATAATTTTTAAAACTGTACCATGTGTTAGTGACAGTACTTAAGACCATTGACGTGTTCATGCATAGAAATAGCACATAATTTTGTACCAACTGGACATCATCACACACTTGAAATTGTGAACACATGTATGGTAAAAGGGTTAGCATTCAACTAAGAGGACATTTCATTCAGCATGTACTTACGGAGCACCTACTATGTACAGTCATTTCTCTAGGTATGTGGAATTATATATCTGACTTTGTGAAGCTTACCTTCTAATGAGGGAAGACAGACAATAAATAACAAAAACAATAAATAGGTTAATTGCAAAGTGTGTAAGAAGGTAATAATTGGGAAAAAAAGAGCGGGGAGAGCGAGATGTGGTTTGCAGGTGAAGGGAAGGTTTTGGAGGCAGTGTGAGACTTAAAATATGAGTGGTTAGGGTAGACATCATTGAGAGGATGAAATACAAACAAAGCTTTGAAGAGAGGTGGGGACTAGCTAAGAGGACATTGGAAGGAAGAGTGTTCCACCAAAGAGAACAGACAGAGCACACCCAGCAAATTTATACGAATCACTCCATCTGATAGTGACAAATTTCCATTCAACCTCTTGGATATTTTTACATGACATTTCTTAAACTGCTCTGTCCAAAATGTTAGCCACTAGCCATATGTTGTTGTTGAGCATTTGAAGTGTGGGTAGTCTGAATGGAGTGCGGTTAAGTGTTCGGCTGCTAACCAAAAGGTCAGCAGTTCAAATCCACTAGCTGCTTCTTGGAAACCCTATGGGGCAGTTCTACTCTGTCCTATGGGGTCGCTATGAGTTGGAATCAACTTGATGGCAATGGGTTTGGTTTTCAGTATTGGTGATTACAAAATACACATCGAATTTCTAAGACTTAGTACAAAACCTGATGTAAAATATCTAATAATTTATTTATATTGATTACATGTTGAAATGATAATATTTTGGATACATTGGGTTACATAAAATGTTATTAAAATTAATGCTACCTGCTTCTTTTACTTTTTTTTAATGTGGCTACTGTAAAATTTTAAGTTAATATGGACTCACGTTACATTTTGTTGGACAGTGCTGTTGGAAATAATGCAAAATACAGTAGATTTTATTTTCCTTATTTCCTCCCAAACCAGTGCCTGCACAGGAATTTTGATTTTGAATATGGGGCAGCAGTGTTTTCCTGTCTTTTCTTTAGTGCTAGGTCTTCTTTGACATTTCTGGCTCCGAGTTCTTCAACACATACTATCATTCCAACCTTATCTTCATTTTATCATCGAGCCTTATTTTTTTAAATATATCTTGGCTTCATCTTTATCTAGTTTATATTCTCAGTGTTCTGGCCTAGATACTTAGAGAAACTAAATCGCTCAGTTTCAGGCTATTTGCTCTTTCAGACTATTCTATACAGCATCTATAAACCAGATTAAGCACTACCCTCTTCTACTCAAAAAAATTTTACTGGTACTTTATTGCAAGAGGTGTGTGCTCGACTACGAATCGTAAGATCGACTGTTTGAATCCACCCAGCAGTGCCATGAAAGAAAGGCTTGACAATCTTCTTTCATAATGTTACAGCTATTGAAAACCCTGTATGGAGTGCAGATCCACTTTCAAACACCTAGGGTCTCCATGAGTCAGAATCCATTCAATGGAACAGGTTTACTGCTCATTAAGTAGAGTTCCAACTCTTTAATCATTGTTCAAACCTACTGTTCTTTCCAATTTTATCTTTGACTAGTCTATAAGAGTTGCTTCTCCTTCCATTCACTTTGTTATCTTTAGTCTTCATCGGATTCCGTGTGCTGCCACATCTGTCTACCTTTTCATCTGTACTTACTGAAACTAGCCTAGTATTCAAGTTCTCCCATAAATGTTATTTTCCGCCATAAATATGGCCACGCATAGTCTCTTCCAAGTCTGAATTTTAACAGTATTTTATCTCTTATAGTGCTCACCATTTCATAACTTGTTTGGAGTTTTTCCATTCATTATTCATTTTCTACTTTTAAGGTTCTTTAGGAACAGGAATCATAGCTTAATTATGTTTATACCTATACCCAAATGGCTAGCATGGTGCCTACTGTGACAGGTACTCAAAATTATTTATTGGATAAATAAGTATGTGAATGAATTAATGAGTAATAATAGATTCACTTTTTTTTTAATTAAGATTTTTTGGGGGTGTGGGGTGGGAAGGATTTCTTCCCTACAGTGGTAATGGCCCAAGTTTTTAGTTACTGTCTTATGTTTCTTTCTTCCAACTTAATATTCAATTCAATGACTTTAGCAAAACAAGTATCTCATTTGCTGATGAAAATGCTTAAGACAACAAGAAAAGGAGCATATTAAGAATCACTGGAAACTGCTACATCTGTATCATTTTAGCACCATCTGTCTCCCAAGTTGTTAATTAAATCCAAATCCCATCCAACTTTTCCTGGTCCACAACAGTAAAGTGCTTCGATGGCAATTTTAGACAGATTGAGCTCATGTCAATGAGACAATTTAGTCGCAAGAGCACTGCCTTGGTGGATAACTCTCCAGAGATTATAGTGAGTACAGCTTAACTGATTTATTAAGTAAAATTTATAAAAGTCAGAAGTCTTACTTTGAAAAATGTTTCTGCTTCACTGAGATATGGGTGTTGCATGTGAGGGATGTGGTGAACTCCTGCTGGTACAGAAGGGTTAGGAGTGGTGGTACAAGTGAGATGGCTACTCTAGCTAACTGAGAAGTAGCGTCTCTAAACATGATCACTTTTTTAAAGTAATGGAGACACAGTAAGTACACACAGTACTGAAGCTGAAAGCAAAGCCTTAGTATGGCACCTTGTCAAGAGAGCCTGAAAATCAGAATTCCCAGATTCTAGATCTGACTACCCAAATTACAGACATAATTAAATTGCTTTAGTTATTCAGCAAGACATAATTATAAATATCAATATCATCACACAGTCCTGAGAAATAAGCCAGGATATTTTCACATTCTAATAGATATACAGGATAAAATCTGGTGTTCACTCCTCACGTATACAGATATTACATGTATTCATGCGATTTAAGATTTAAGAATAACTGGAGTTTGTGTTGAAATACATATTCTTTCAATGTGTTTGCCAAAGTCATAGAAGAGGCAAAGACAACCATTTTTATCTGTAATGCAGTGTCCTTGCAATATATACTTGATAATATCATTATCCATTTTTCCAAATATGTGACCAAATGCTACGTGATGACCTGGAAACGTCAAAAAAGCAAAAATTATTTGGAGATGGAAGGGAATTTTTATGCAATACATTTCCAATTTCTTCATTTAACTGAAAGAGAAAGAGAAGGACAGAAATGGAAAGGCAATCCTTCATGAAGACAATTCTCCAAACCCGACATCTATATAGTTGGCTTGAGCTGGGATTCACATCCACCTCATTTGTTTCCCAGTTGGCTATTTAAGTGATTTTTAAAAAGTAACTAGCAAACTCTTGTTTCCAAAGCCTATGACCCAGCAAAGAAAATCAATAGAGCCTTTAGAGGTGAAAGAGTGATTTGGGGAACTAAAGAAAAATGCAGAGACATTCAGTCTAGGATTTCCTGACTTCAGCAATTTATACACAATTTAACAGGAAATTAACCATGATTTCCAGAAAATTCCCTGTCATCCCACTAGATAATTATAGTCATCACTAAGACCAGATATCTTTTTAACTTAAGAGATTTATTCTGTAGGGTTACCAAGGAAATAATAATGTAGCTTATGTCACCATGGAGATAAAAGTCAATTAAATTCAAATCAATATACATTGTAAAATCCTACTATATGGAAAGCATTATTCTGAGCAATGTTGGGGACGAAGCTACATATAATAATATCTAACATTTGTGTTAATATTATACTTCATAAAACTCCTTTTCATAATTATCAAATAGTAATCATTCAGAGTCTGCGTTCATTTGGACTGAGATTTCCAAAGATGGCAATAGGACATTCTAGAAAATAGAACTGGCGTGAGGAAGTTCTCAAGGGCAGGAATGAAAGGCCCCCGGGGACATAGCATGGAGTCAGTTTTGATTTGGCACTATTCCAAATGGGAACGATAGAAAGTGAGCAGAGGCACTGTTAAAGATATGTACACCTTTCAAAAAATGAACCCTGAAGCTGAAAACAAATGGGCTGCATGCTTCAAATTCTTTCATTCATCATCATAGCCCTACAGAGACAAGAAAGAGATGCCCATGTTGTATTACCATTCATTCTAAAAAGGAAGACAAAACTCATACAATTCAGGTTACCTATAGCACTAAAGGAGCCCTGGTGGTGCAGTGGTTAAATGTTGGGCTGCTAACCAAAAGAATGGCAGTTCAAATCCCACGAGCTGCTCCTTGGAAACCCTATGGAGCATTTCTACTCTGTCCTATAGAGTTGCTGTGAGTTGGAATCTCCTCAAGGGCACCACGTTTTTGGTTTTGTAGAGCACTTAAAACTTTTTGTTGTTCCCGCCTCACTAGATCTTAAGGATGTTGGAAGTAGGTGAGAGAAACAGGAAGAGACCACCAGTAATTATACTGGGGATGTGCAACTCTACAATCTCAATATCACGTGAGTCTCCAGATTTATAAAGGATTGTGGGCAACTCCTGATACCAGCAAATGTAAGTCTGTGTATACACCAGCAAAAGCTGTGTGTATCTGAAGCATACCTCCTCCTCTTTCTTCTTGATAACTCAATTGAGGTTAATTGGAGATTAATCAGTGAGCTTACTAAGGAGAAAATCTGTCAGAGCTAAGACAAAGCCGGAGGTTATGTATTAACCAAACCTTTAATGATAAGATTCCAGTTCCATAATTTTACTTTTTTCTGGGAGATATTTTGACACCATCACCTTCATCATTTTGAAGTAATTATAAGAACTCAACACTTGCTGTGTGTTGATCATGTTCCAGGCACTAAGTGCTTTAGATGAATAAAATTTTAACAACCATCCTTTGAGGCTTTTACAGATGATGAAACAAATTTAGAATGGTAAAGTGTCTTGCTAAGAGGCAGAATCCAAAATCCAAAGCTTGTGCCCTGATCACTTTCTTTTCTGCCCCTCACAGCTGGATGTTCTACACACTAAATGCAAAAATCTCATGCAGTTATTTTCCCCGCCATTTATTTTTTTCAGGCCAAAGACCCACCTTTGCATATATCCAGTGTCGTCTTCCAAACGCACAGAGTAAATGTTATCTTTTCTGATCTCACCTCTGCTGCCATCCTCCGCAAACTGGAGGTGACATCTCCCTGCCTGCTTTCTGAGTCTTCCTCCACATTTGATTCATAAAATCTAAATAGGTGTAGCTCTTGCCATTTGACATGACACCTCTCTCATCTCCTTCATGGCTGACAGGATCATGTTGGGGTCCCCTTCTCAGGTACAGTACTTTGCTTTCAGTGTAAATATTCTTAAGTTATACTTTATAAGAGAAATTAGAGAATTGAAAACTCAACTATTAATGAATGAAGTTAACCAGAAATATTTATGATTGGGGAGGAGTCCCTTCCTCCATCTCTAAGCCTTATGAATTCCATTATCAAGAAGAAGGACCTTATATTATCCACCCTGACAGTGTCACACAAATGTTATGTAGATCAAACTCTAAACTGATATAAAAATAAATGGGAGATGTTAGAACCAACGTTTGCTCCCTTCTTCTCTTGTTTACTGAGTGCTCGTGCATATTTTATTATTTTCCAACTCCATTCTGTCTTCCAAGCCAAATGTGAAAAACAGGTTTTATATGGTAACATTTCTTTCCACTTTATTTAAATTCCTGTGATGATTCAAATGTGACTATATTAATACACTTGACATTTTCTAATAGTTTTTTTATTGCTCCTAAAGGAGTGATCATTTGAAAGTTTGTGCATCTTTAGACTTTTTCCCCCTCTATTCTATCCTTTGAAGCAAAATATACATTCCCTTAAACTGCAGGAGTAGTGACATGGGGGAAATAAATGGTCTTGCAAAAGAAAAGGTTGTTTAGCACAGCTGGTATGCTTGAGTGTCCATAATCATCCAGGACATCATTGAGTTGGGGCTCTTCCCACTGACGTTCCAAATAGTACCTTTAAGATGAGAGCAGAGAACGCCAGCATCTGTCAGTATAGTCACTGATTAACATAGGAGTTTCCCTACCTGGTTAAAAACTACATTTTTTTCAAAAATTTTAACATCATGTTCATAAAGGAGAGAGATTTATAAATAAAAACGAGGCAATCACCCCATGTTTCCCTCAAACTCTCTTAATTTACCCTGACAGTTGATTCGTTTTCCATTCCATCCTTTTCAAAAGCTTTTGCATGCTGAGGTCCTGGCCAGGAGAGAAATGTCAAGGGGATGATTCCTACAGAATCACTGACTTTTGAGAGACATTTGGTGCTCTTATGATAGGTGTCTGAGAAAATGTGATTTGCCCTAAAGGTTTTGTGAATAATGGTAAGGCTTTTTCTCATCTAGCTTTGTGAATGCATTGTCTTCAGCTGGAGAAATGTAGTCACTTTTCTTCCTTACTTTGCAGGAATTTATCGTGGAGTTCAAGTCCTCTTGAGGCCCCCAAAGTACTCATTTTAGAAAGCCACTTGGATATCCTCAGTTTCCTTGCTCATGAAGACTAATTGAGATAGAGCCACAATAAGTTATTGTTACAGGGAGACAGCAGAGGCACGTGCTTTGGTCAGGGAGAGTGAGTTAGAGGATAACAGATTGTAATCTGCGTTCTCTGTGTTGGTGTTTTGGTAATGGCACTCAAGAGTTCAGCTTTGCTCTTATCACTGCGGACATTAAAGCCAAACACTAAATACCTCTGCACTTACCACAGATGAAATTCTGAATCTACTAAATATTTGACACGTAAAACAGGCCCTGCTGCTGTAGGGATTTCAGTATATGGGAAGGAATCTACTGGGGGTGCATGAAAAAATGCAGTGAAGTGGACACTCATTTGAGTTTACAATCTAAATGGACTTCTATTCTTTAACACCCAAAAACCTAATATCAGACTTACTCAACATTTCAATAATGCATATTTACATAAAAATCCTAGCTCTTTAAAAGTCTAACACCTCCATCTTAACATTTACTGACCATTTACTTTGTATGAGGCCTCCCACTAAGCAATTTGAGGAAATAAAGAGTCAAATAAGACAAGAGTCAGGCTCTCAAGAAGCTGTTATCTCTTTGAATTGGCAGCCTCTCTGCCAAAGCACCCTGCTCCCCAGGACTTCTGAAAGTACTCTATTAAAGGAAATTAAATGTAATTCATCTTGATTTTTTTTTTTTTAGAATTTCACAATGATCTTTGAAAAAACTGGGTGTACAAATTATGATAGCTGGGTGCCATGAAGCAAGACTTAAATATGTCATAAACAGTCTTTTAGGTGTAAACACATATTTTGATGCTTGTTTTTGCCCTATTGCAAGGCGATGACCAATGCTTTGGATATTAATGTGGCACTGAGAAGTCTTAAAGGAGCTTCTAATGGACAAAAAACGATGCAAAACAAGTTCAAAATCATAAAGAAATGTATTTTGGTTTTAAAAACGGGCCACCTAGCTCTCATGTATACAATTCCTGTCAAATAACCAGAATACTTTATTGGACTTAGAATTCTTGGAATATGCCTGAAGGCAGCTTAATTTTTTTACGGGATGTTTACATTTTTTCCAAATAGTCAATTGTTGGTACAATTTTCAGTTATGTTGTTGTTGTTAGGTGTCGTCGAGCCCATTCCGACTCACAGCGACCCTGTAGAACAGAGTAGAACTGCCCCATAGAGTTTCCAAGGAGTGGCCGGTGGATTCAAACCACCAACCTTTTGGTTAGTAGCCATAACGCTTAACCACTGCACCACCAGGGTTGAAAACATAAAAATGATAAAAATGAAGGTTTGGGTTGAACTTTTCATTATTCCACCGTCTGAAAGTCCAGCATTCAAGCCACAGAGAAGAGATGTGACAGTGGCTTCACTTAATTACAGATTCTGATCATATAGCCTACTTTTTTTATGTCTCTCTTCTAGTCCTCTTCATAAACTGGCAGATAATCTCGTAATTATTCAAATACTTCTGGTGTTGCGCATGGAGCAAGATAAAGACAAGCACGCCGTGCCTCCACAGACATTTAGCATCAAGATTAGAGATTCCCAAGAAAATCATGTTTTAACTAATTCTTCTAGGATTCTTTAGGGAGGTGAGGAGGAGATAGAACAAAGCAAATTACATTAAAAAAAAATTCTGTTGCTTTTTATTATTCAAGGAATAGTGAGGAAGGTATTGTATAAGGAAGGACTATGGTATACTGTTTAAGCATTTTAAATGAAAATGTACATAATTAAGCCTGAGCTTATACTATACGTGCTGTGAGTCCGAATCAACTCGATGGCAACAGGTTCTACTATGGTTGAATATAAGGGCAATCTTTCTCTACTTATATAGTCCCATGAGGGTGCAGAAAGAGGTGTATATAATGTTATATAATGGAATGCATTTGCAAATATTAACATAGCAATATAAGTATGATCCCTTGTTTTTAACATTGTTATCGTAAGTACACGTCATCTGCTTTTCTATTCAGCCACGGCCTTAGACTATCAAATAAGTTTGCTCTCAGGAGATTCCAAAACTAATTTTACCTTCCCTTAGGAAGTCTTGCTAACTCAGTAATGTTTTTAAATCAAATATCTGGATATTTTTCCAGAATTTTGTTGAGATGTTGCTTAGAGCAAAGCTGTCAGTGAGATGCATTTGGAAGAGTCCTGGACTGGGGCATAGATGCCCTGGGTTCATGGTTTAAATCCCTTAATTAATAATTGCAGTCTTAGGCAAGTAGAAATTTCTCTACAGATTAGGCTTGTTATCTTGAACACAGGGACATTATCTCTGTCTTACAGTGCTAGACCAAGCTATACACTAGACCAAAATCACACTGCAAATGGAAATGCACTGCATACTTGCACATTTTTATATGCACATAAGTAGTTTGTGTGTATATGTGTGTCAAGATAGTAAAACTCTATAGCCAAAAAACACACAGCTAAATAAGTAGTTACAAATCTACCTTTTGTTCCTTGTTTCTGTTCACAGCTGACCAACATCCACCCGTCATTGCCTGTATATTCTGAAATCCATTTTTTGGTGTGGGCACTGCAGAGGTCTAACATTGCAAATGCATAATCAATGACAGGTCAATGCTTAACAAAATAATAAAATAACAAGAAATTTTGCAGCAAGGTTTTGTTTTTTTTCCCCCCTGAGATCTGCTGAAGTTTGCACCCAGATGAACTTCACGGTGATAAATGTATCCAGGCTTTATCCTTTGATTCAGGTAAATAAAGTATGGCACAAGGGAAGTACACAGTATTGACCAATTTCTCTAGGCATTTTGCTGTCAGAAACAGACTGTTATTCAGTGGCGTCACCCGCCTCTGGACAGCTTAATTTTTCCTGGGTCCTTTCTTGTTCTGTGGTTTTTTGTGGAGAAGTATTTAGCTTCCTAATCTTTATTATTATTATTTTTTCCTCCAGTGGCCTTGCATTTTGATTACATGACTAAACTTAGAATTGCTAAACAGAGCTTGTTTAATATGAGAGGGTTGTTCTCCGACCATATTAAAAAGTTAAATCTCAACAGTATTCTCTGATACAGTCGATGACCTGGGCACTTACTGCTTTAGAGAATAATGAGATTCAGAGTTTAAATTCTAGTAATTCAAAATAGTGAGAAAATTAAAAATAGCAATCATAGGAATTGTGTTTAATACCTCACAGTTATAGAGTACTGCCACATACATTATTTATTTGCTCCTTATAATAATCTTGTAAGTTTAGTGAACTTTGTCCTCAAATTACAGACAATAAGACAGGCTCAGAGATATTTTGCAACATGTGGAAATTTGCACAGAGGATAAATAAGTGTTAGAGCTGGGTCTGAAAGTTTCTTCTGTAAGTTAAAAGAAACAGTATGGACTGTTATACAAGCTTTAAAGCAGACTAGATTTGAGTTTAAACTCCTGACTGGCCGTTATGTAAAAAAACACAATGACTTCATGAAAATTAATTCAAAAGCTAATATTTCTTATTCATAAAAAATATTGTGAGAAATTAATGAGAAAATGTATATGAAAAATATCATGGATATCTTATATATAGTAGGGCTTTCATGTATGTTAGGAGTCCCTGGGTGGTATAAAAGATTAAGCGTCTAGCTATTAACTGAAAATGTTGGCAGTTTGAATCTACCCTGTAGGCACTTCGGAAGGAAAGCCTACTTCTTACTTCTGAGAGATCACATCCATTAAAAACTCTATACAGCAGAGCTCTAATTTGAAACTCATGGTTGATCACGAGTTGGAACCGACTTGATAGCAACTGCCTTTTGTTTATTTTTTTTTTGTTGGGGGGTTCATATGTTAATTTCCTTTTTTCTTTCTACCATCTTCTCTTTTTCCTCCCCTCTGGTTGTGAACAATTCTTTCTGTCACACCATGCATCTTTGCTAAAAAGTGAGATTAGAAATCTGAAATTTTCAGTTTATAATTTTAAAATCAGTTATATTTAGGTATAATTTACAAACAACAAAATTTACCTATTTCAGTGCATGGATGGTATGATGAGTTTTGATAAATGTACACGTAGTGTAACCACCACCACAACGAAGATTCAGATAGAACATTTCCAGCATCCCCATAAGTTCGCTCATGCTTCTTTTCAGATAATCTCCCTCATCCTTTAGCAGTTTACAACCTCATAATTTTACCTTTTCTAGATTGTCAAATAAATGGAATCATATAGTAAGTAGCTGCCTTCTTTCTTTAGCATAATGGTTTTGAGATCTATCCATATTGTTTTGCATATCAATAGTTGGTTCCTTTTTATTACTAAGTATAGATGTACCATAATTCTTTTATCCATTTATTTGTTGATGAATGATTGATTTCTTTTCAAGTTGTGGCCATTGTGAATAAAACTGCTATACATATTTGAATTCAAGTCTCCACATGGACATTTGATCCCATTTCTCTTGATTAAATACCTAGGAGTGGAATTGCTTGGTTTTATGGTAAGTTTACAATTAACTTTACTAAAAACTTCCAAATAATTGCCCAAAGTGGCTGTAAGATTTGGCATCCCCACCAACAATGTATCAGAGTTCCAGTTACTCCGCACTTTTGCCAACATTTTATATTGTTAGTCACCTTATTTTAACCATTTTAGTGGCTGTGTAGTGCTATCACACTGTGGTTTTTATTAATATTTCCCTGATGTCTAACAATATTGAGTAAGTTTCTATGTGACTCTTGGACATTTGTGTAGTTTCTTTTCTCTATGTATGTGAACTCTTTACTCTGTTCCATTAATATTTATCTTTTCTCCAGTACTACACAGGCTTGATAATTACAACATTATAGTGAGTCTCACAATGAAGTAGCGCAAATTTCCCAAGTTTTCTTTTAAAATTTATTTTGACTACATAAGAACATTTTTATTCCCTAATAAATCTTGTAATCAGATTGTCAATTACTAAAAAAAACACTAGGTCTGCTGAGATTTTGATTGGGATCTTATTGATTCCATATGGTACCTTTAGGGAGATTACCATCAAAACAATATTGAGTATTCATATCCACAAATAGGGTATATACTTCATCTATTTAGCTCTTTAATTTCAATGAGAAGTGTATATAGTTTTAGCATACATGTGTTACACTTCATCGTATTTCTGAACGTTTCATTTTTTGATGCTATTGTTTGTTTTGTGTTCTTAGTTGTAAGTTATTACCAGTATATAAAAGTATAGTTGAATTTTATTGACCTTGTAGACTATGATTTATTAAACTCACTTATTTATTCTGATATAATCTTTGGAGAGTCCTTTTGATATTTAACAATGAAAACAATGTCACTTTTGAACAAATAATATTTCTAGTATATTTGCTTCCTAGTTCTTTTTCTTATTTTAATTGCAATAGCTAATACTTGTTGAATAGAAGTGGTGAGAGTGTTTATTTTTACTGTATCCTGATCTTAGGGGAGATTCACTCATTTTTTCACCAGTAACAAGGTTCTAGGAGCTCAGAGAACACCAAACAGAATAAATGTGCAAAAATTTCATCCATGTATATTATGTTCAAAATGAAGAAAACAAAAGACAAAGAGAAAATTTTAAAAGAAGGTGAAGTGGAGGAGAGGGTGGGGAACATGTTACTTATATAGGAACAAGGATAAGAATGAATAGTCATTTCTCATCATAAACTATGTAAACAAGAAGAGTGAAGTGAAATATTTACAGCACTAAAAGAAGAAAACAAAACAAAACACCAAACTAGAATTCTACATCCAGTGAGATTATCCTTTAAAAATAAAGGAGGAATAAAGACTTTGTCAACCAAACAAAAACTGGGGGGATTTGTCACTATCAGAAAAGTCCCGCGAGAAATGTTAAAAGAAGTTCTTCATGGAGATGAAAATGATATGTATCAGAAACATGTATCTACGTAAAAAATGGGAGAGCATCAGAAACAAAATAAATAAGGATTAAATACAATTTTGGTTATTCTTAGTGTGTCTAAAAGATAACTGTTTAAAGTAATAATAATAACAACTTATTGGGCAATTTTCATAGCATATAGATAGTGAAATGAATGACAGCAATATAAGGGATGAAAGAGGAGTTAGGAATGCTTTGTTATAAGGAACCAACACTACATGCAAATTTGTATAGCATTATGTGACTGTGGACTTAGTTGAGTTAGAAGTGTATATTGGAAACTCTAAGACAACCAATAAGAAATTCAAAAGAATAAGTATAATTCATATACTAAGACAGAAGATAAAACAGAATTGCATAAAATGCTCAATTAAAACCAGTGAAGGAAGAAAAGCAGGGGGTGAAAAAGAAACAAGAACAAATACAACAAATAGTAACAGTTACAAAGATGGTGGATATTAATTCATCAGTACCAATAATAACTTTAAATATGAATGGGCTAAATACACCAATTAAAAGAAAGAGATTGTTAGAGAAGATTAAAAAAAAAAAGACTCAGCTATATGTTGTCCTCAAAATACCCACCTTAAATATAAAGACTCAAATAAATTGAAAGTCAAGGAATGGAGAAAGATACACCATGTTAACACTAAGCAAAAGAAAGTTTGATACAACCATATTAATTTCAGACATATAAAACTTCAAAATATGGAAAATTATGAGAGTTAAAGAGGAGCATCACAAAATAATAAAAAGGTCAATTATTCAAGAAGTCATAACAATTTTAAACCTGTATTCTTCTAACAACAGTGTCAAAATACATTAGGCAAACTGATAGAACTGACAGAAGAAATAGATCAATCTACTATTATAGGTGGAGAGTTTAATACTTCTCTTTCAATAATTGATAGATAAGCAGGCAAGAAATCAGTAAGAATATAGTTGACCTGATCTTAGGGGAGATTCACTCATTTTTTCACCGGTAACAACTTGATATAATTGACATTTATAGAATACTCCATCTAACAACAGCACAATACATATTCTTCCATAGCTCACACGGAACATTCACCAAGATAGACCGCATTCTCGGTGGTGAAACACACATCAACAAATTTAAAAGAAGCATATCTTCTCAGGTCACAGTGAAATTAAATTAGAAATCAATAACAAAGATAGCTGAAAAATTCCAAAGTATTTGGAAATTAAACAACATTTTTAAGTAACAGATGGGTCAAAGAAGACGTTTCTAAAATAATTTTAAAGTATTTTGAACTAGGTGAAAATGAAAATATGACTTGTCAAAATCTTTGGAATGCATACAGCAAAAGTAGTGTTTAGAGGGTTATTTATAGTTGGATAAGTAAAAAAGATGTAAAATTAATAGTCTAATCTTGTACTGTAGGAAAATAGAGAAAGAAGAGAAATTTAAAGCTAAACCAAGCAGAACAAAAGAAATAACAAAAATTAGAGCAGAACTCAGTGAAATTAAAAAGGGAAAAACAATAAACAACAAAAAAAAAATTAAAGCTGGTTCTTTGACAAGTCAATAAAACTGATAAACCTATAGACAGGCTAACTAAGCCAGGCAGCGGGGGGTGGAGAGAAAAACCAAAAATTATTTAAAAATCAAAAGTTACAGAGAGATGTTCATTACTGATCTTGTAGAGATCAAAAAGATAATTAAGCAATAATATGAACAATCATATGTCCACACATTTGTAAACTTACATGAAATGGATCAATTTCCTGAAAAACTCAAACTACCAAAATTAAATTAAAGAAGTTGAATCAATAATAACTTTCCAAAAAAGAAAGCAGCAGGCCCAGATGGGTTCAGTAGTTAATTCTACCAAACATTTGAGGACGATATGACACCAGTTCTTCACAATCTCTTCCAGACAATATAAACAGAAGGAATACTTCCTAACTAATTCTATGAAGCCAGCATTACCCTAATACCAAAATCAGGTAAAAACATCACAAGAAAAGAAAACTACAGAGCAATATGTCTCATGAATATAGAAACAAACATCAGCAAATAAATGTTGACAGACTGAATTCATTAATGTACAAAAAGAATTATAAACCAGGACCAACTGGAATATATTTTAGGTATGCAAGACTGGTTTCATATCTGAAAATCAATCAATGCAATCTATTGCATCGGCAGAAAAAAAAATCATCTGTTTATATTAATAGATGCAGAAAAAGCATTCGACAGTATTCAACACCAATTCATGACAAAAGCTATAAACAAACTGGAAATAGAAGAAAACTTTTTTTTAAGTAGATAAAAGAGCATCTACAAAAAATCATACAGTGAACATCATTCTTATTGATGAGATATTGGACATTTTCCCCTGAAAGATAGTGAACAGGATAAAGATGTCCTCTCCTACCTCGTCTGTTAAACATCATATTGGAAGTCCTAACCAATGGTATAAGAGAAGAAAAAGAAATAAAAGATACAAAGATTGGGAAGGAAGAAATACAACTCTTCATTTAGAGAAGAAATGATTATCTATATAGAAAACTCCAAAAATCTACAAAAACAAAAACAAAAAAACAAACCAATCTAACCAACAACCAAACAAATAAAAACAAAAACCTCCTAGAACTAATAAGCAAGTATGGCAAGGCCACAAGATACAAGGTTAACATAAAAAAAGTCAATTGCTTTCCTATATACCAACAACAAAAAACTGGAATTTCAAATAAAAAAGTATAATTTACAGTAGCACCAAAATAAATGAAATACTTAGGTATAAAACTAAAAGTCATGTATAGGGTATATATGCAGAAAAATGCAACTCTCCGATGAAAGAAATCTAAGCAAATATTCTGTGTTCATAAATTGGAACTCTAAGATGACAAAATGTCAGTTGTTCCCACCTTGATCTATAGATTCAACACAGTATCAATCAAAATCTCAGCAAGCTATTTTCAACAAATTTGCAATCTTATTCTAAAGTTTATACCGAAAGACAAAAGACCCATAATAGCCAACACAATACTAGAGAAGAATAAAATAGGAGGATTCATGCTACCCAATTTCAAAACTTACTATAAAGCTACAGTAATCAAGATAGCATGGCAATGGTGAAGGAATAAACATATTTCTGGAACAGAACTTTGGAACAGAATAGGGAGTATAGAAACTTAGTCATGAAAATGTTGTTGTTAGGTGCCCTCAAGTCGGTTCTGACTCCTAGAGACCCTGTGTACAACAGAATGAAATGCTGCTCGGTCCTGGGCCATCTTCACAATCGATGCAATGTTAGAGCCCATTGTTGTAGCCACTGTGTCAATCCATCTCCTTGAGGCTCTTTCCCTTTTTTGCTGACCTTCTACTAAGCATGATGTCCTTCTCTAGGGACCGGTCGGTTCTGATATGTCAAATGTACGTGAGACAAAGTCTCACCAACCTCACTTCTAAGGAGCATTCTGGCTGTATTTCTTCCAAGACAGATTTGTTTGTTCTGGCAGTCCGTGTTGTTGTTTTTAGGTGTTAAGTCAGTTCCGATTCATAGCGACCCTACGTACAACAGAACAAAACACTGCCCAGTCCTGCACCATCCTCACAATCACTGATATGCTTGAGACCACTGTTGGAGCCACTATGTCAATCCATCTCATTGAGAGTCTTCCTCTTTTATTTTGACTCTCTACTTTACCAACCATGATGTTCTCTACAGGGTCATTCCACTGTAAGGACAGGTGGTTTCCCCTCTGCTTCTCTCTGTCTCTTCTCTTTTTATGAAGACACTGATGTTATTTGATTAGTGCCCACTTTACTCCATATGATCTCTTATTAACTAAACTGATTACTTATGCAAAAATGTTACTTTCAAATAAGGTCACATTCACAGGTAACCACGGTTAGGATTTGAACATATATTTTTGGGGAATACAAATCCACCCATAAACATACCCTTTATATTTTGTGAGGTAAATGTCACTTTACGTCAGTGGTCTTCCTCTCAAAATCCTATTACAAAATCCAAAAAAGCCACCCTGTTGCCGTAGAGTCAATTCTGGCTCATAGCGACCCATAGGGTTTCTAAGGAGCAGCTGGTGAACTCGAACTGCTGAACTTTTGGTTGGCAGCCGAGCTCTTAACCACTGTGTCACCAGGGCCACCAAAATCCTATAACCCCAGTCAAATTATGAGAAAAGCATCAGCTAAATCCCAATTTAGGGAATTCTACAAAATACCTGACCACAGTATGTTTCAAAACTGTCAATGTTATCAAAAACAAGGGAAGTCTGAAAACCTATTACAGTCAAAAAGAGTCAAAGGAGACGTGACAACTGATTGAATGTCGTATCCCAAATGGGATCTTGAAACAAGAGAAGGATATTAGGTTAAAAACTAAGAGAATTTTTGATCAGTTGGAATTTTTGTATATGGTATGAGGTATGGGTCTAACTTCATTATTTTGCATGTAGAAATCCAGCTGCCCCAGCATCACTTATTAAAGAGATTATTCTTTTCTCTTATGATGGATTTAGCACCCTTGTTGAAGATTAATTGATCATAAGTATCAGCACATATCTTTGAAATCTCAATTCTATTCAATTGGTCTATATATCTATCATTATATCAGTTCCAGACTGTTTCGATTACTGTAGCTTTATAATATGTTTTGAGATTGGGAAGTAGGAGTCATCTTATTCTGTTCTTCATTTTCAAGATTGCTTCTTTGGCTGTTTGGGGCCCTTTGCAGTTCCATATAAATTTGAGGATTGGCTTTTTCATTTCTGCAAATAAGGCCGTTGGAATTTTTATGGGTATTGTTTGGAAGGTATAGATTGTTTTTGGTAGTACTGACATCTTGACAATATTGTAACAATATAATCCCCTGTGAGAACTTTCTTCTGAAGTCAATCAAGTGATTGACCATACCAATATGGCTTCGTGTTCTATGCACTGAAAGTAAATAATATAGAATATTCATACTGTATACTTGAACAATCTTTCGAATGTCCATGAATTAGTATGTAATTTTTCCTTGTTTCTTGGAGTTAAAATGAATTATTGATGAAGTAGCAAGTAACAAAATGATTTATTATATATTTTTTAATGAATGCCCAAAGAATATGTCTGTAATTGTCTGTAATTGCTTTCTGTGGGCTTTCATATGGGAGAAATAAATATACATTGATTGCAAATTCCCAAAGCAAGATTCTTTCTTAAATTGCATGCTATGATTTTAAATTTGGCCTGTAATCCTCTTTCACGTTTGTATTAAGCTTCCATAGTTACAGTGCAACCCTATGATGAAATATAATTCACTCCATAAGTAGTCATGATCATTAATCTTTTGCAGCCACTCACTTAACGCATAAAGTGAATTCAAGCTGGCTTGGCTATGTTAGTTGTTTAAAACCACCAAGCCTCACCTATTCACCAGGTAAAATGTTCCTTGATCCTTCTGTAGTTAAAAGATTTTGTTTTAGGATGTGACACTTGGTGTTTTGAATCAGTCAGATGGTTTGACAAGGAAGCCTGAGGGAACAGAGAGGAAACATTGGATTTCAAGGCTCAGACTTTTTATCTGGAAGCGAGTTAAAATGGCATCTACCAGGAACTGCACTAGATGACTTCAAAAGTACGTGGCTGAAAAAGCAGCCTTTGATTTCTCTTCTCAGAAAAGATGAGGACTGCCGAGTTTAATGCTACTAGCAGAGCAGGGCCACTGTCTCTGAAGCTTTCCCTAACCAGCTACCGCGATATGTTCTTTCATTGTTGTGAAACAGTTGTAATGTGTTTTATACTTCCAAATCTACCTGGTGTTTGTAAGCATCCACGTTGGAGACAAAAGCAAAAACTGGAGCCATTAAAAGCAACTGTAACCTTATAAAAAAAAATATAGTCTTTAAATAAATTCTGAAGAAAAACAATGGAGAACTAAGACATCCATAAATAAGAAAACAGAGGAAGGAAGATAGAATGGAGAAAGGTGGACCTGGGAAGAAGACATACATTTTCTTGACAAACAAAGGAAGGAAAAGAAGTAAAAGGAAGAACTAAAAAACCCAACCCACTGCTGTTGAGTTGATCCCAACTCATAGTGACCTTGTAGGGCAGAGATGAACAGCCCCTTGGGGTTTCTGAGGCTGTAATCTTTGATAAAGCAGACTGCCACATCTTTCTTCTGTGGAGCTGCTGATGAGCTCCAACTGTCGACCTTTCGGTTAGCAGCCCAACGCTTTACCGACTGCGTCCCCAGGGCTCCATGTAAAAGGAAGAGTGGAGGTAAATTGACGATGTGTTCAGAGAACAAATAGCGTGAGAGAAAAAGAAGGGAACAAACGGTCTGGGAGGCAATGAAAGGCAGAAAGGGGAAACCCAGCTCTCTACCAGTTGCCGGCACTTTTCTGACAGGGGTGAACCCAAACTTAATGGCGACCCTTGAAGCCTGACAGGCAAGGAGGAAAGGCTGTGCTTCCCAGTACCTGCTTCCAGCTCTGCCCCAGGCACCTGGCCTTGGCAGCCTATCTGATGCCCTAAATGCTACCTACTCCTAGCCTGGGGAGTCCTTGATAAGTTGGACCAAGCCATCTTAGCACAGCCAGCCACACTATATACTTGCCCCCACAGTCACGCTAACCAGTGTGTTGGAATAAGTAGTTTCCAAGGGAAAAAAGCAGGAAGTGTCGGGGGTGGGGGTGAGGGAGGAAGACTGGGAGAACCAGGGGAGGAGACAGTCGACGGCATCGTCAATCTCCCGCCACAGGTTTATATTGCGCACCACCGCCATGTTGCTAGGCAACCAATGCTACCATGCCCTTCTGTTTTTCATTAAAATGTTCAGATTATATGCTTATTATTATTATTACATTGCAGCAAGCAAGCTAAATTTTCTTCCTGTTCCCCTTGACTTACTTAGAGTAGCAAAGGCATTTTCTAACTTCCAGCGTCACGTTAACAGGCCTGAAGATATTCACTAACCTCTTTGGAAACTTTCAATAAGCTTCCACTTATTAAGCAGAGAAATAGTCCAAAGGAGCATTCTACACCAGGGGAAAGTCTGCCAGAGGTCGGATTGGCCTTTTCTTTTCTCTCATTTGGACTCTTCGGAAGGAAAGGTACAGCTATTAAATCGTGATTCAGCTGGGGCTGTCATTAGTGGCAGACCAAACAGCTGGGTGCCTCGGTTTGCGCCTGGCTTCCAGCTTCCCAGTTCCAGCTGCCAGGAAGTAGAGGGGGTGGTGGAGAGGGTTCACTGGCTGGAGCTGATCCAAGGGGAGTGAGAGGCTGACAGGTACCTCTCTGCTGCAAAGTGCCAGGCTGCAGCTGGGCGCATCAAACAGCTCCAAGGAATACCCACAGAGTAATGGGAGGAGTAGGGAGAGAGCTGGCCAGGCTAGGATTTTAAGAAACTTAAAATGCATTTTTCAAGGTGGCAGAAACCCTGGAGTCTTTCAAAGATTAACATGGCATAACAAGGGTTCTGATCACTTAATTTTATCATTAACATTTGAAAACGGAACCACCAACCATGGAGGCTGAAAATTAAAATTATAATAGCCAGAGATGGGGACATAATATTTATTCAGGACGTGCAGCACACTGCAAAGTGATGCAAACAGTGCATCGTCAAACTGCAGAACTTTTGCCATTAAAAAAATTAACAATAATGCAAATTTTCCTTTTCTAAAATGTTACAGATTAAAAAACACTGTCTTATCTAATACCTAGAAGCAGCTCTGTGAGGTTGACTGGGCAAGGATTATTAACTCTTTTATGCAGATAAAGGACATGGGATCTAGAGGGACTAAACCAGCAACTGTCTTCTGGCCACCTATAAAGACCAGCTATGGAGAGTAGGCAAGAAATGCAAATGGATATAATGTCCCTAATGCAGGCAATAGGGAGTGGTGTAGACTGTGGCTAACTACTTGTCCATTCATTGCTCTTCCTACCTCGCCGTCTGGTCCTGCAGTTTATCTTCCAAATACACTTGGATATGCAAGGGAAGAATTATTTTTCAAGCTGTAGTATTTCTAAAGAACTACCACTGAGACCTGGACTGAAGTTACGTGGGGTTTTGATGGGGCATAAGTCACTTTTCTTCTGTCTTCTGTTCTAAAGCAACCTCTCTGTTTTGGCCAGAGTTCCCTCATTTTCCAGTGTGATCACTGAATTTCTGTATGATCTCGGACTTCAGATTCCCTCTCCAGAGAATGAAAAGTCTAGAAAATTTTCCTTTCCCCCATCCCATCATCCAGAAGCTCTAGGTTCTGAGAGGCACAATGGTGCCATGTTGGTAGGAAGGGAGACTGGTGAAGGCACCTGAGCGGTAGTGTTTTGAACCCCACTTCACTGCAACCAGTGCAGCCCTATTTTTATCTGTTTAACATGCAGGTCTTCTGGGTAAAATTTTGTTTAAAGGAAGGGCAGTCCACTTTCAAACATGAAAGGCTGGAAAATGACTAAGTAGATGATTTCTAAATTCCTATAGCTCTGATATCCTATGATTTCAAGTCACCTGTCAATACATTAAAAGAGCCTTAGTCACTCAGTGGTTAAGTGCCCAGCATTTGCTCCATGGGAGAAAGATGTGGCAGTTGACTTCAAGGGTCCTGAGCCTGACCAGGAAACTCTACCAGGGGCGGACTCTGGCAGGCTGCAGTTTGTGTGCAGCCAGGCCCCCCTGCAGCCACTGCTCCTTCAGCTGTTACTTTGTGTCTACAAACCCCAGCAAGTTAAATAACCACCAGATGATGGCTCCAGGGCCTTGGCGACCTTTCTTCCGGATCAACTCAGAGGTCTGGGTGAGGGTGGGCTTGCCAGTTAGGCCTGGAGAGTGCTGGGTGGGCGGGGTAAAGATGTACAACCTTGGAAACCCTATGGGGAAGTTCTACTCTAACCTACAGGGTTGCTATGAGTCGGAATCAACCGAATGGCAACCATTTTATGGGTCAAAACCAAACCCACTGCCCTTCAGTTGGTTCCAACTCACAGCCCTATAGGGCAGCGTAGAACTACCACATAGGGTTTCCAAAGCGGACTGTCACATCTTTTTCCTCGGAGTGACTGATGGGTTGAAACTAGTGACTAAGCATTAACCACTGGACCAACAGGGCTCCTTAGATTATGTCTACTGGCAACAAAGTCCTGGAGTTATTGTCTTCCTGAAGAAAGTATTTTATCATTCTTGTAACATACTTTTGGTATAGAATTCTGGTTTGACAGATTTCATTTTCTTTAGCATTTTCCCTGCATTGTCTTGTAATTTGCGTGATTTCTGAGAAAGAAATCTTCTATGATTCTAATCTTTGTTCCTCTGTGTGTAGTGTATCTTTCCTTCTCTGGATGCTTTCAAGATTCCTCTTTGTTTTGGTTTCAGTCATTCAGAAACAGTATACTAGGTGTTTGCATGTATGTGCACATGTGTATATTTGAGTATGTGTATGTGTGTGTATGTGTGTGCGTGTGCATTGTGTACTTGACTGTGGGTTTGGTGCTTCCTTTAGCTTTTTACTGCACCTCACAAGAGAATCTGTCTCTTGGAAATTACTTGTTACTTGCCGTGTGCAAGCCTGGATGGGGAGTGGGGAGTGTTCTCTGTCTTTATGATTAAGCCTCAGTCTGGGCAGTCAATGTGCCCCTGGGACTTGGATGTGTGGCCTTCTCAGTGTTCCTGCCTCTCTTCTTGCATAGTTCCAAGCCGAGCATGCATTTAATCCTCATTACAGCCATACATGCTAATTATTCTGGTTGTGAGTAATTTCTTCTTGGCAGCGATCCCCATTCTCTTTAGTGTTGATGAGACACAGGGCTTTGCACCATTATCCCTAAAGTGCCAGACACGTAGTAGGTAGTCAGCAAGGGATGGTACTTTTCCTCTTGCCTGCACTTCAAGTGTTGGGAGTTTAGGGGATGTTATCAAGAGAGAATACATATGTAGACAAGAAATAGATTTTCTTTTATGCTAAGATTGTCTTCAACCTAGGCAAACCATGAAGTCCCTTTGCTTTTATGAATGTGGTAGTTACTTATTTACAGACTCAGCAATTGGCAAGGTCATTCTGACCTTCCTTGAGGCAAACTGTCCTTTTGGAAAGCCCACTGAGCTCTAGCTGTTTGACTAACGTGGTTTCTGTGGTTTATGGGAATTCTGCCATATTTGTAAGATTATTTATGTTCCCTTTGCATTCAGGTACAAATAAATACACAGCTAGCATTAATCATGTATGTATTCCACTCTAAAGAGTAAGACAAGGTTTTCTTTTATGAATAAATGGCTTTTTTTTTTTTTTTTTTTTAGTGAAAGCAGGTAGTTAAAGAAGATTTTAAAAAATTAACATGTCAAAATGACATCTTAAATGTTTATCTCTATATTCTATGGAATTCTGATAAGGTACACACCATATATAAAAGGGATTTAGTGACGCATATATTTGAAAATTTTCCCCTCTGTTGTTGCCTGTTGATCAAATTGACTCTCCCACTCTGATGAACAGTGACGGTGAATAGAATTGAATGTAATTGTCTAATTAGAAAACAAAAGTCTTCCCCATGTAGTCAGTTAACTCTCATCTGACTGACTCAAGAGTAATTTTATTGCAGTTATTGTACTAGAGTGGATACTTTCAGTCAAGACCGACACTTAGAGTTGAAGGACATTAAAAAAAAAAAATTAGAACGACTCAGCACAGAAAATTAAGTGGAACAAAGAAACTGTCAACAACACACACAAAAAATACATCAAAATGACAGCACTGAACTCATACTTATCAATAATTACGCTGAATGTAAATGGACTAAATGCACCAATAAAGAGGCAGAGAGTGGCAGAATGGATAAAAAAACAGGATCCATCTATATGCTGCCTGCAAGGGACATACCTTAAAGACACAAACAAACTAAAACTAAAGGATGGAAAAAAATATATCAAGCAAACAACAATCGAAAAAGAGCAAGAGTGGCAGTATTAATCTCTGACAAAATAGACTTTAAAGTAAAATCCACCAAAAGGTTAAGGAAGGACACTATATAATGATTAAAGGGTCAATACACCAGAAGGACATAACCATAATAAATAGTTACGCAGCCAACATCAGGGCTCCAAAACTCATAAACTCTAATAGCATTGAAAAGAGAGATAGACAGCTCTACAGTAATAGTAGGAGACTTCGCTACATCACTTTTGGTGAAGGACAGAACATCCAGAAAGAAGCTCAAAAAAGACACATACGATTTAAATGCCACAATCAACCAACTAGACCTCATAGACATATACAGAACACTTCACCCAACAGCAGCCAAGTATCCTTTCTTTTCCAACGCACATGGAACATTCTCCAGAATAGACCACATATTAGGCCATAAAGCAAGTCTTAACAGAATCCAAAGCATTGAAATATTACAAAGCATCTTTTCTGACCATAAAGCAATAAAAGTAGAAATCAATAACAGAAAAAGCAAAGAACAAAAATCAAATACATGAAAACTGAACAACATCTTCCTCAAAAACTACTGGGTTATAGAAGAAATTAAGGACGGAGTAAAGAAATTCATAGACTCAAATGAGAATGAAAACACATCCTACCAGAACTTTTGGGACACAGCAAAAGCAGTGCTCAGAGGTCCGTTCATAGTAATAAATGCACACATCCAAAAAGAAGAAAGGACCAAAATGAAAACATTAATCCTACAACTTGAACAAGTAGAAAGAGAGCAGCAAAAAAGCCCTCAGGCACCAGAAGAAAGCAAATAATAAAAATTAGAGAAGAATTAAATAAAACAGAGAATAGAAAATAAGTGAAAGAATTAACAAGACCAAAAGCTGGTTCTTTGAAAAGATCAACAAAACCAATAAACCACTGGCCAAACTGACAAAAGGAAAACAGGAAAAGAAGCAAATAACCCGAGTATGAAATGTGATGGGCGGTATCACAACAAACTCAACTAAAATTAAAAGTATCATAACAGAATAGTATGGAAATTTGTACTCTAACATATTTGAAAACCTAGAGAAAATGATCAGATTTCTAGAAATACACTATCTAACTGAACTAACACAAACAGAGGTAGAACAACTAAAGAAACCTGTAACTAAAGAAGAGATTGAAAAGGTAATTAAAAAACTCCCAACAAAAAAAAGCCCTGGCCCAGACAATTTCACTGGAGAATTTTACCAGACTTTCAGAGAAGAGTTAACACCACTTCTACTAAAGGTATTTCAGTGTATTTCACCCAAACTCGTTCTATGAAACCAGCAAAATCCTGTACCAAAATGAGGCAAAGACACCACAAAAAAAGAAAATTACAGACCAATATCTCTCATGAACATAGACATGAAAATCCTCAAAAAATTCTAGCCAATAGAATTCAGCAACATATCAAAAAAATAATTCACTATGACCAAGTGAGATTTATACCAAGTATGCAGGGATGGTTCAATATCAGAAAAACAATCAAAAAGATAGAAACAACCTAGGTGCCCATCAATGGACGAATGGATAAACAAATTATGGTATATTCACACAATGAAATACTACACAATGATAAAGAACAATGATGAACCCGTGAAACATTTTATAACATGGATGAATTTGGAAGGCATTATGCTGAATGAAATTAGTCAGTTGCAAAAGGACAAATATTGTATAAGACCACTATTATAAGAACTCAAGAAAAGGTTTAAACACAGAAGAAAACATTCTTTGATGGTTACGAGGGTGGGGAGGGAGAGTGGTAGTCACTAACTAGACAAGTAGACAAGAATTATCTTAGGTGAAGGGAAGGACAACACACACTATAGGAGAAGTCAGCACAACTGGACTAAACCAAAAGCTAAGAACCTTCCTGAATGCAACCAAACACTTTGAGGGATAGAGTAGCAGAGGCAGGGGTCTGGGGACCATGGTTTCAGGGGACATCTCGGTCAACTGGCATAACAAAAAAAGTTTATTAAGAAAATGTTCTGCATCTCACTTTGGTGAGTGGTGTCTGGGGTCTTAAAAGCTAGTGAGCAGCCATCTAAGATGCATCAATTTGTCCCAACCCACCTGGAACTAAGAAGAATGAACACCAAAGACACAAGGAAAACATAGCCCAAGAGACAAAAGGGCCACATAAACTAGAGACTCCGTCAGCCTGAGACCAGAAGAACTAGATGGTACCCGGCTACCACCAATGACCACCCTGACAGGGAACACAACAAAGAGTCCCTGATGGAGCAGGAGAAAAGCAGGATGCAGAACTCAAATTCTAGTAAAATGATCAGACTTAATGATCTGACTGACTGGAGGAACCCCAGAAGACATGGCCCTGGGACTCTCTGTTAGCCCAAAAGTAAAACCATTCTTGAAGCCAACTCTTCAGTCAAAGATTAAACTGGACTGTAAGACATAAAACAATACTGGTAAAGAGTGTTCTTCTTAGCTCAAGTAGATACATGAGACTAAATGGGCAACTTCTGTCAGGAGGTGAGATGAGAAGGCAGAAAGGGACAGGAGCTGGCTGAATGGACACAGGAAATCTGAGGTGGAAAGGAGAGTGTTGTCACAACATGGAGAGAGCAACTAGGATCACATAGCAGTGTGTGTATAAATTTTTGTATGAGAAACTAACTTGAACTGTAAACTTTCATTTAAAGCACATTCAAAAAAATTGTCAGTGCATTGCAAGGAAGACAAATTATATAAATTCTTGTATTAATTTTTAAATGTATGAGAAATTGTTCCTTTTAAGATAATAATGCTGCTTTGAAATATTGAGACAAGAAAGTATTGTTTCTGTGGACAATCATGGAAGATGAGAATCCATTAACTGTTGATATTTTAATCTCAACTGTTCTTTCCAAATCTCTCTGCCACCATATATGACAATATAAGCCTTGTGATGGGAGTCCTCAGACAATGTCTATGCTTTCGATTAGCAATACCACGCTTCTTTACCCTTTTGCATGGCTGCTGAAGGTCTGTCTTTAGCAATACCCACTTCTCTAGGTGGGTATTTAAATTTGACTTACATGTTCTTCTTTTGCTTTGTTCTCAGAATATTGTGCCTCTCATCTTTCACAAATAAGCTTTTGTGTGTGTGCTTTGATTTCCTCAAAATTGGTGAGTCTACCAATCCATTATTTATCTCTTCTTCTGTATCTTCATTCTCTTCATTTCTGTTGGTTGCTGTCCCACCACTAACCAAGAGTCACGTATCTGTCCATCACCTCACAGTATCTCATACACCCTTCTTTGCCCCACCTCCTATGACGATATGTTGTCTTTTGTGTACGTTTTTCTCTTTACATCATATTTAGTACGTCTGACTGACTTTATTTCCTCACTACTTATTCACTTTTTAAAATTTCAATTTCTGTAAGTTTAACATGTTCTCAATTCAAAGAATTACTAATTCTACCAGGCTTGTTAAGATAGTGATCCCCAGCCTTGTGTTCCTTATTCTCCTTTTTTCAGAGACAATTGCTTTCAATTAATTCAGCTAATGACTTTTGTATTTGCCTTCATATCTCTAAATACCACTGCTAATTCTTCATTTTTTTCATATTTGAGCCCAACAACTGACTTCCCACTATGAAAGATGAGAATTTGTCTCTCTCCTCACTTCACATCTCCAAAGATATGTGCAAACTTCTGTCTCTATAGTCTCCTGGTAGAGCTTTCTTGTAAGTTTGAATAGATCAATATTCAGCCTTGGAAATTTTTATTGAATGATTTTACTGGGTTTTTTTTTTTTTGGCTCTATATTATTCATCTTCCTGGACTACATTTTTTAGTTTTCTTCAACTTTATCTTACAAAACTTCTATTGAATTTTACATTTTTTCTCGCATTTTAATTTTTTAGGTTATCTATTTTTGTTCTCTGAATAATTTTCTATATTATCGTAGTGCTGTTGGATGAATGCAATATTTTATCTCTTTGAAAATATCAACAATACATATTCTTAGGTTTTCCTTTGTCTGCATGATCTCAGATTTCCCCAAGTTGTTTTGTTTCTGTCTATTGTTTTAGACTCTCTCTTCTGTGTTAGAGTCTTTCTTAGATATCTAGTCATCCTTGATTGTCTCTTCATATTTGAGAATGTCATGAACCAAAAGGCTGACTGCCAACTCTGAGCATGTGGGTGGTTGTTATTGACTGGCAGTTTCGTTGTAGAATGATTGGGCTAAGTCATTTGTTAGGGAAAATCTGATGTCAAAATAAAGTCATTTGTTAGGGAACATCTGATGTTGAAATAATAAGGTTTTTCTTACTTTGGGGACGCTCCAATTTCTAGTCTAGACAGTAAGGCCTGTTGGATGGTATTTGGGAAGTGAGAAAAGTGGGAAAAGAAGGCTGGAAGGTCAGCATTTTATGTATGTGCTTTAATTTATTTGAGCCTCCTGTTCTCATAAGTTACACCTGCCTTGGATAGTTTTTGGAGTGCCTCATTCCAGAGACTGTCTGTGGTTAACTGGTTAAGATGTGAAACACATTTCCCAGAATCCCCTTTCCTGCATTGTTCCAGGCTAAAATTGGCCAAAAGAGAAACTTTAGTAAGATTTAGAAGAAAGAAGTGAAGCATTACTCATTACTCACATAAGCTTTTTTTTTTTGTGATCAGATAAGTCAGACAGATGTTGAGAAGCCAGTAGGTTCCCATTTGTCGTCACTCTTTGGTGCTCCACATCCAGTTTTTCTTCCTGAGTGCTTACCATGCTGGCCACAGGGACCTCAGGCCCAACACCATAGCCTTACAGGGGCAGAAGTTACAAAGAAGCAACAGCTTCCCATAGACCTTTCATGACCTTCTTCTCTGCTGTCCCACTTTGATGTTGGACACACTTGACTTCTTGAATTGACTGGTTGGTGATTCCTTTTCTACTCCAGCTCTTCCCATAGTTGTGTAAGGTCTAATTCTTATAATAAACACCTTATCACAACACTCATAGACACTCTTCTCTACAGTCTGAACCTTGACTGATACAGCAACTACTTTGTCCTCTTCAGAGGATAAACCTGCTGTCTTCTACTGGGGAGGTGTGCTAAACTACAGAAAATGACTGTAAGTTGTTTTAGAAACAGTTGGGGTCCTGCATGGAATCTGTGGGACTAGAGAAGTGATTATCCCCTGCCCTCCACCTCTATTGTAGGAGCCCTGGTGGCACAGTGGTTAAGAGCTCAGCTGCTAGCCAAAGGTTGGCAGTTTGAAACCATCAGCCTCTCTGCAGGAGAAAGATGTGACAGTCTTCTTCTTTAACGATTTACAGCCTTGGAAACCCTATGGGGCAGTTCCACTCTATCCCTGTAGGGTTGCTATAAGTTGGAATCAACTTGACAGCAACGGGTTTGGGTTTTTGGATTTCGACCCTTGAGGTACTTTATCACCACTTCCAGAGTTATCTGATGCTTCCTATTCCTCAGGTTGGTTTCTGGCTCTTCCCCTAGCAGTGCTAGATTTTGGCTTTCTCTGTACTAAGTCAGTTTTCTCCATTCCATCTGTTTTCTAGCTTACTAAATTTTGTTACTGATGTCTCTGCTCCCAGTCTCCCCATCTTTGCAAATTTATGTCTTAAAAAGTACTTGATATTTTAGAGGATTTTTGTTTTAGTGGGGTTTCAGGAAGGATTAAATCTGATGTATTTGCTCAAGCCACCGTCTTACTGGAACAACCTCATTTATGAAGTATGAATCAAGGAAAACTGAAGGTTGTCAAAAACGAACTGGAACCCTTGAAAATTAGTATCCTAGGTATTACTGAACTGTTACTGTCCAGTCAATATCAATGCATAGCAACCCTATACGACAGAGTAGAGCTTTCCCATAGGGTTTCCAAGGCTGTAAATCTTTATGGAAGTAGACTACCACATCTTCGTCCCACAGTACAGCTGGTGAGTTCAAACAAGTGAGCTTTCAGTTAGCAACTGAGCACATTACCACTGTGTCACCAGGACTCCTTTTTCAGGAAGGCAGGAGGGCATAATGTAATCAGTCATGCTTATTCAATGATTCAATTAATCCTTGATTATGCACTAAGGGCCCAATCACTGACTGTCAAAGAGCCAATAAGAGGCCCCGAACACAGAAGCAGTTGGGTTTCCTGGACTTGTGTGATGGTTAAGATTGTGTGTCCACTTGGCTGGGCCATGATTCTCAGTAGTTGGTAGTCATATAATGTTGCGATTACCCCCATGATGGGATCTGCTGTGAGTAGCAAATCAGTTGAAAGGGAGTTTCTTTGGGTGTGTGGCCTGCATTGACTATAAGGACATTCTGGCAAGGCTCGTGGCTTTTGCTTGCTCTGGATCCTGCAGCTGGCTCCTGTTTATCTGACTTCTGGTTCTTGGGACATGAGCTAGCAGCTTACCTGTTGTCTTGCCTGCTGATCTTGGGATGCACTGATCTTTGCAGCCCATAAGCAAGAGCCCTGCTCTCCAACCTGACAACCTTGGATTCGCTAGCCCCTGTGGCTACGTGAATCAGGATAAACCTCTATCCTGACCCATGGACTTGGGACGTTCCAGTCTATAATCTCATGAGCCATTTACTTGATACAAATCTCTCTATATGTATTTATATGCTTTGCTGGTTTTGCTTCTCGAGAGAACCCAACCTAAGATAACTGGTGAGAACATCTATGCACGGGAAAGTGTGGCATGTCCCTGGCGAAAACAGAAGTCTCCTGCCGTGACCTCTCTCAGACTACTTCTGAGGGGTCTCTTCATTGGTACCCTTCCTGGTTATAATAAACAGGTAATTATAAGTATAGGTAATCTTCTTGAGTTCTTTTAGTCCTTTTTGCGTATTATCGAACCCACCAGGGGCAGAGAAAGTGTCACATGATGGCTAGGATAATGGAGAAGTGGGCAAGTGGGGATATGAATTATCTTTGCATTTTGGGAATTAGTCTTCTGCTGATTATTATCAAGACAAAGTCCTTTGTCCATGTTTTGATTGATTTGTTTTTCTTTTTGTTGTTAAACTGTAAAAGGTTTTTATATATATTGGAGATTAGACCCTTACCAGATACATGGTTCCTAAAAATGTTTTTCCAATCTTTAGGTTGTATTTTCACTTTGTTGATAAAGTCATGCAATGAACAAATGTATTTCATTTTTATGTGATCCCATTTATTTTGTCCTTTGCTGCTAGTGCTTTTGTTGACAGATCATTCAGTTTTTAAGCTTTGCTATCTGGCTATTGGCTCTTAACTCTACTGCTGATCTTTGCTTACGAACAAACTTGCTTCTGAATAACCTAGTTTTCAAATCAAAAATTCTGTTTTTAGCTCCATGTCACCCTTACTTTTTAGTCATATTTGACACCACTGACCACCTGCTTCTGTTGTCTGATTCTTTATTTTCCTGTCCCTCCCTTCCTCCCTTCCTCTCTACAGACTTTGCCTGGTTTTTATTTAGGCATCGCCCTTTTCCTTCCAAAGATGTAGGAAATTCAAACCAAAAAGTTGAAGAGTAGAAGAGCATTTTAAATTATATGGTGCCTTCATTGATAATATGTGAAGAATTCCTCCCACTCAGTGAAGAAATGACACGTTGCAAATTATCTCACGTTACTAGGTTTTAAAGTAGACAGCAAATCAGTCTGCATGAATGCTCCATTCTACCTGGGTCTGGCTGTCTATTATTTCAGGTTTCTAGTTCTCTGCAGAGCATCTGGTTAATAGCATTGGGCTTTGGTTCTGCTAGGCTAAGCACCGTACAGGAAAATCCAGTGAGGACATGGAAAAACGTCCTTTCCAATACACTGGAGAGAAGTTACCAGTCTGAGGGAGGAAATGACCTTCTGTTTTTGTCACAAATCCTGAACTGAAGGACAGTCACCAGGTAACTACCACTTCTTGTCACTGTGTGGAATTCGTAAAGAAAAAAGACATATTTTTTGCAAACGAGAATCCTGGTCTGATAGTCTTAATTTCATGTTACCTCGTTATAAAGGAAATAAAAAGTATTTCTTTCATACTCAAAAACAAAACAACTTAGCCATAGAAGGAAAGGATATTTCTCAAAGGGGCTTGGAAAAAAAGGAAAGAATTGTTAGTATATTAAAATAAAAGGACAAAAATGTTTTATATGAGGAAATTCAATCAGCAGCAGCCATTTTAATTATAAGTGTCAGCGTGGCAACTGGTTCAAAGTTCTCTACGTGCTTTCACATGGTGAAATTGTTCAGTGCAGGTTGGTAAGTAAGCACGAGTAAACCCCTGCTGATCCTGCTTACTGGGTCATCTGCCCCGTGAGGAATTATAAATTTGAAAAGAGGCTTTGATTCTGTAGGTAGGTGCTGTGGGGTTGAGAGAAAGATAGATGCCAGCCAAACCTAGGAGCAGAATCTCTGATGTGAAAAAATGTGAATTTGTTCACTATAGATGATCTCGTAAGCAAGGTAAGCACAGTGCTTACCTTGCCTATTAGATAATCCGCTCTTGAGGACAACCAATCTCCTGATCTGTCTTCAGTAATTTTTATTCTTCTCTTGATCTTTCTTGTCCTGATTTGGATAATCTATACATAAAACACCCGATCTTTTCAGAAAAAACAAACAAACAGAAAGGGGAATAATACCATTTATAAACTGGAAAAAAACATTGCTTGCTAAGAGAAGACAGGACAATTATCTGTTTCTTTCCTGGATATGTCAGAACTCCTGTTGAATATATACATAAGGAGCGGAAGTCAGGAAACTAATCTGAAGCTTATAATATCTATACGACACCAAACACCTTTTCCTGCAGTGCATTTGTTCTAAAGGTTCTAAGTTCCCTCTGTGAGTTAATTCAGTACCCATCCTCTCCCCCACATGAATGCACCTTTAACGAAAACTAGAAGGTTTTCTTTCATCCCTACTTTATTTTTCTGTTTTCCAAATTTAAGGGTGTTGCTACTTATTGAACTAAAACAAACAAACCAATCTCGTTGCCATCAAGTTGATTCTGATTCATAGTGACTTATTGAACTACGAAGCAATTTAATCTTTCAGGAAACAAAGGATTATGGAAGATGTTTTAAAACTCTATCTGGCAAAGGGAAAAACTCACAGAATACTACTTAGAGAGATGGCAATTTAATTTAAGCATGAATAGGGATTAAGCAAGTGAAAAAAGAAACAGGCAGAATTCCAAGCAAGGGGAATGATATTTGCAGTCGGTAAGGCACATCTGGGGTGAAGATAGTTGTGACTACAGAACCCATACATGAGAGGATGTGGCAGCAGATGGGGTGAAGCTCATTGCATTAAGGAGCTTGACAATTGGGCAAGGAGTTCGGATCGCATCGAAAGACTATAAATCCAATGTTGCATTTTTCTTATTTATTTGTTTGCTTATTTATTTATTTTAGAATGATTTCTCTAGTTACACTGCAAAGGATTAAATTGAATTAGGTAAAACGTGGTGTCATGAAGAACAGTTAGTCAGCTATTTTCATATTTTTAGTATTAAATGTTGAAGGTCTTTACCAAAGCAGTAGCAATGCACAGGAAGAGGGGAGGACAAATTTTAAGGACATGTAGGCCTTTGAATTTAAAATGCTAATGACTAACTGAATATTGGAGGTAACTTAAAAGGAGGAGTCTAGAATGGTTCCCCAGTTTTAACTTGTTCATTTAAGACTGTGCTCATTCTAAATTTCATAAACAAACACCTTCTAAGCAACTATTTTATGCAAAGTACTGAATAGAACCTCAGAGTATAACCATGGTTTAGACATGATCTCTACCCGTTCAGAAGAGAGCAGAGAGAGGGAGAGAAGGAAATAAGGGATGTTATGTACTAGGTATTCTACAAGTGAGCTGAATCTTCATCTGTCAACTGTGAAATTTAGATGATTGCTAGAGGATGTTGTAGATCTAATGTTCTGAAGTTCTGCAAATCCTTGCAAACTGCCAAAGACTAATGTAATTACTGCCAGACTCTCATTTGCTGGTGGACTATGGTCTTGAATAGCTATTCGGCCATAGAATCATGTGAGATCCTAAGGGAATCTATTACTGGACTGCCATCTAAAAAGCTGACCCATTGTCAGGACTATATGTGAGAAAAATTTCAGTTTACAACTTGAAGTAGCGCTCAAAAAGTTCATGTTTAATGAGTTATTCTACATTAGTTCACGGACTGGTAGGGAAGCAAATGTGTCTTAGCTTAGGTACCCTAGGAACAGATACAGATTTTATGCAGGAAGTTTATAAGGGAGCACACCCAGGGACAAGAACTGTACAGGTGTAAGGGAAGCAGACTTGACTGGACAAAGGGAGAATTTAACCTATAATGCAGATAAAGCCAAAGTCTCAGCCAAGCTCCAGGGGAACCAGACCTAGAGCTCATGTGGCTAAGTGTTGCCCCAAATTGAACCTGGCCTTTGTACTCTGCCATGCACTAGTTATTGGAAGTGTGCTATTTTCAAGGGAGGCCTGTGAATGTAATTGAGGTTGTTCCCTTAGACTGAGGACAAGCTGGAGAGGGACACAGCTGTGAGCCACCAGCCAAGCACTCCCAGCAGATGGAAGATCTTGAGCTGGATCCTGAAGGGGAGGCCTGGATGAGACAACAAACACAGCATCTGCCGCAAAAGATAAAGCTAGCCAAGTCCAAGCCTGTGGCCATCGAGTCTATTCTGACTCATAGCGACCCTACAGGACAGAGTAGAACTGCCCTATAGAGTTTCCAAGGAGCACCTGGTGGCTTCGAACTGCCAACCTTTTGGTTAGCAGCTGTAGCTCTTAACCACTACGCCAGTAGGGTTTTGTTTGGGCCTAAATAATGAAGCCTCCACCGTTGTCGTATGCCTTTGAGTTGATTCTGACTCATAGGGAACGACCCTATAAGACAGAGCAGAAATACCCCACAGGGCTTACCAAGCTGTAGTCTTTGCAGAGGAGCCCTGGTGGCACAGGGGTTAAGTGCTCAACTGTACCCCAAAGGTTGGCTGTTTGAACCTATCAGCCACTCTGTGGGAGAAAGATGTGGCAGTCTGCTTCCATAAAAATTTCCAGCCTTCGAAACCCTATAGGGCAGTTCTACTCTGTCCTACAGGGTCACTATGAGTCGGAATCAATTCAATGGCAACGGGTTTTTATGGCATCTTTACAGGAGCAGATAGTTAAGTCTTTTCTCCCTTGGAGCCCTTGATGGGTTGGAATCCTTGACCTTTTGGTTAGCAGCTGAGTGCTTAACCATGGCACCACCAGGGCTTCTTAAAGCCTTCACCAGCACTCCCATTTCAATTCATCCTTCCCTGATGCCTGAACATAGCCTCTGTCCATTGCACCTTTATATAGCCATAGTAATTATCCCTTCTGAATTTATCTCCTTCTCTTAGGCATTGAGGTATGTTTGTTCACTTATCAATTTGTTCTTCAACCAAATGCGTCTTCTTTTGTACGCTCTCAAGCCTCCTTTCTGGCAATCTTTTCTTTCCACTACATTTTTTGTCCAAGGTTGACTTCTCCCCTTGTTTCCAGGAAACCATCTCTCTTTTCAAGGCTGGCAATGACCTTACATGAGAGCTAGTGTTTCAAGCTATTTAGAACAGAAATTAGAGGGGACTCCCTGTTCACTAAGGATTTTATATCTTGCTCAAGTTTTATTTTGCCTTTTATGTCTGCCGTGTCCAGTAGAGTGACTGGCACAAAGGCAGTTGTGATAAAGAACAATACATGTTCCCCCAACTTTTAATAATATAACTCATGAGATTTGGGTGAATACATAAGTACCCTGCTACTGAATTATTACTTTTAATAGATTATATTTTTAGAGCAGTTTTAGGTTTACAGAAAAAAATGTACAGAAGGTATAGAGTTCCCATTTATCCCTCTGTCCCCTTTGGAAGTTTCCTCCAATTGTTGACATCTTGCATTCCTGTGGTACATTTGCTATAATTAATGAAACAATACTGACATGTTATTATTAACTAAAGTCTATAGTTGACATTAAGATTCTCAATTTGTCTTGTACAGACAAGTCTGTAACTTGTCTTTTCATTCTCTTAACAATGTCTTCCACAGAAGTCTTTAATTTTAATGAAGTCCAACTCATCAATTTTTTCTTTGATGGATTGTGCTTTTGGTGTTGTATCTAAAAAGTCATCACCAAACCCAAAGTCAGTCAGATTTTTGCCTATGTCGTCTATGTTTTTTTCTCAAAGTTGTATAGTTTTACAACTACATTTAGGTTTATGATCCATTTTGAGTTAATTTTTGTGAAAGCTATGTTTCTTGTCTAGATTTGGCCAATGGAATATGAGAAGATTTGATGTATGCAACTTTTAGGTCATTTCCTTAAAGATGCATTTACTGTACTTTTTCTCTACTTTCATTGACTATGTATCTTAGTCAGCTAGTGCTGCTATAACAGAAATACCACAAATGGATGGCTTCAACAAACAGAGGTTTATTCTTTCACAGTCTAGTAGGCTAGAAGTCCAAATTTAGGGCGTCAGCCCCAGGGGAAGGCTTTCTCTCTCTGTTGGCTCTAGAGGAAGGTCCTTGTCATCAGTCTTCCTGTGGACTAGGAGCTTCTCAGGGCAGGGACCTGGGTCCAAAGGACATGCTATTCTCCTGGCTCTTGTTTCTTGGTGGTATGTGGTCCCCCTGTCTCTCTGCTCCCTTCTCTCTTTTATATCTGAAAGAGATTGGTTTAAAACGCAACCTAATCCTGTAGATTGAGTCTTCGCCATTAACATAACTGCCACTAATCCCATCTCATTAACATCAAGGGATAGGATTTACAATTCATGGGAAAATCACATCAGATGACAAAATGGTGGACAATCACACAATACTGGGAATCAAGGCCTAACCAAGTTGACACGTATTTTAGGAGGGATATAATTCAATCCATGATACTCTGGAATAGTAAAAAACTGGTCATACTGTGGAGGCTTTATGCTAAAGATGTCAGAACTTCGTTGTCAGCCCTGGATCACTGACCTTTGATATGGATCCCTCTGAATGCTGGGTTAAGAATAGACTGTAACTTGGAAGGGATGGGAGCAAGGCAGTTAAGAGGCTATTTCAGGAATTTGAAGAAGAGATTATGATAGTGGTTTGAGCAGGAGTGGTAACAGTGGAGGTGATGTGAAGTGGTCAGATCTGAATAAATTTTAATTTTAGAACCAACAGGACTTCCTGATACATTGAACACAGAGTTTTGCAAAAGAAACAGAGTGGTCAAGGTTGTTCTCTGAGATTTTATTCTGAGTGACTGAGAGGGTAAAGTTTCCATCAGCTGAGATGTGGAAGATGGCAGGTAGATAGTTTTGTAAGGAAAGATCAGGAATTCATGCTTGGCCAAGGGAAGCTAGAGATACTTACTAGATATCTGAATGGAGATTTTGTAAAGGGTTTTGACAGCATGCATTTCAAGTTCAGAGAGCAATCTGGACGGGGCATATGAATTAGGAATTAATAGCCAAAAACCAACACCAAACTTGTTGCCATTGAGTCAATTCTGACTCATAGCAACCCTACAGGGAAGAGTAGAACTGCCCCATAAGGTTCCTAAGGAGTGGCTAGTGGATTTCAACTGCTGACCTTTTGGTTAGCAGCCGAACATTTAACCACTGTGCCACCACTATGGAATTTTTCCAATATACAAAAAAGTTGTTGTGGCCATTAAGACAATTCACCTTTAAGTACATCCACACGAATTTCCTAAATAGGATAAGATTCTACTACAAAATTACAACAATACCATTATCACACCTAGGAAAATTAACATCCTCCAATAATATTTATTACTGAGACAATATTCAGATTTTCCCAATTATTCCAAATATGTCTTCTATTACTTTTTTCCCTCTAAACAAGAATATAGTCAAGATCCAAACAGTGTACTTTGTTCTTTTGTAGCTTTTAATCAAGGAGAACCCCTTCACATTTTTCTCCATGACATTGACTTTTAAAAAAAGACCAGGCCAGTTTTCTTGTCGAGTATTTCACGTTTCATATTTGTCTGATTGTTCTTCATTATGTCATAAACTTGTTTTCATATCCCCTGAGTTTTCAGTAAACTGAAAGTTAAGTCTAATATCGTAATTATATTTGGGTTAAACGTATTTGGCAAGAAAACTTCATTGATGATGTTGTGTACTTCATACTGCATCATAATTAGGAAGCTCATAATTTCAGTTTGTCCTACTGTTAGTGGGGCTAAATTTGATTACTCGTCTACAGGGTTACAAACAGACATCTCCATTGTAAAGCTATGCAGACATACACACATATATACACATAAAGTCAGCTACTGCGTGTGTGTATGTGCATTGTTGAGTATTGGGGTGTGTGTATTGGTGTGTACCGATTGTAGAGAAGTAGGAATAATTTTTTGTTTTGTGTAAATATCTTTTCTCCATTGACCTTTTTCCCTAATGATTGTAGCAATGGAATCAATTACTTCACTGTGGATTGCAAAATTGTGATTTTTTAAATTGTAGTATTATATACAATACACGTTTGCTAGTATTCTTCTGTAAAGAGCTTTCCCTCATCAAATAAAAAGGAGCTCAATTCTCAGTATAAAAGACACGGTTAATGCTTTTACTTTAAATACTAATTTGCAGAGAAACGTCTTGGTTACAATGTCAACCCCAGTGTTGGCAAATGAGTTCCCTTCCTTCCTCTCTTTTTAAGTATTTCTATTTATTGTTCTGTTTCTTCAATATTTTATAATCAATTAGAGTTATTAATTTTTTTTATATTCAAAGTTTCCAAAATTTGCCCTGAAGAAACAGCTTGAAGCTGGCCTTCGTTTGCCTTGAATACACCCCAATTGGTCTAGCCAACAACCGCGCTTTTTGGAAAAAATAAGAAGTCCCAGCAGCACCTTGTACATTGCCCTGCCAGACATGGATTTATCCATTCCTTCAAGAATCCCTGGACTTTTTTTACATGGAGAGTGGTATTTAACAAAAAGAGTCTGCTCTTTTTGTTTAAGTATGCTCATTTATTGATGTCTTTGTTTCTAGGTCTTTTCAGTAGATAAAACTAAACATTCATTTTAAAAATGGAGTTTCCAATTGACATTCAATTCCAATTCAATTTCACATGACTTCTCTTCACTGCTAGAAAGCTATTGTTGAGTTTTCATAATGCTTCATACCACCTACAATGTTCTTTGAAAATAGTGCCTACCACCAGGTGACCTATATAACGACACGGAGCTATCTCCACTCTCCCACCCCATGTTTACCATTGCTCTCTTCTGCTGGAGGAGGGTGATGGAGGGAAGATGGAGAAAGAGTCTAAAACCAATTGCAATCTATTGAGGTATTGCTGACTCACTGGCATTTTTTCAGAACGAATTTTTGTAGGAAAAATGTGATAGAAGCAGAGAGTAAAATAGGAACAATCCTCCTTGTTTGTTTCTCTCGTTTTCTGCTGTAATTTTGGAATTTATCCAAACCTTATATAAATAAACATATGCTTTATACAGATTGATAATGTTCTTTTGAAACTTAACAGGGTTTTCTATATATTAATTACAACCTGACATGCTTGCTTTTCACTTCCAACCAAAATGACTCTCACTAAGGCCACAAAAGAGCCCTGGTGGTGCAGTGGTTAAGAGCTCGGCTGCTAACCAAGAGGTCAGCAGTTTGAATCCACCAGCTGCTCCTTGGAAACCCTATGGGGCAGTTCTACAGGGTCACTATGAATCAGAATAGACTGGATGACAACGGTTGTTGTTGTTTTTTTTTAAGGCCATAAAAAAAGCCCTTTGCTGTCGAGTGCATTCCAACTCATGGCGGCGCTATACCAAAAAAAAACCAAACCCATTGCTGCCGTAGAGTCCATTCTGATTCATAGTGACCCTATAGGACAGAGGAGAACTGTCTCACAGGGTTTCCAAGGAGCAGCTGGTGGACTGGAACTGCCAACCTCTTGGTTAGTAGCCAAGCTCTTAACCACTCAATTTCTGTATCTAATGGACTTCTTTTAATCCTGATGTTTCTTGACTCCTTATAATAACAGGTATGCTGTTTCGCTTCTTTGGCTTCTCCAACTCAATTCTTCTTCCCTGGACTTCTCTCTACTCCTTTGGCTGCTTTTTCTTCATTTCCTGTACGAACTCCTCTTTTTCTGCCATCCCATTTAAGCCACGATGCTCCAAAGTTCATCCACTGAGCCTCTGTCCTCAATATATGAGTCCCCCTCACTTTATCAATATACGTTCATTTGTTTCTATTTACAGACCCAATATAAGACAGTTACAAGCTACTGCTTACTTACCTAACATAAACAAAAGTAGAACTTCCTAATCATTTCAAAAATCATCTTCTGGTCTGTGGACTAGTTTAAATTCTGTAGCAGTTTACTGGTGGTTATGATAGAGGTGGGAGCCCTGGTGGCACAGTGGTTAAGTGCTCAGCTGCTAACAGACAGGTCAGCCGTTCAAACCTACCAGCCACTCCATGAGAGAAAGATGTGGTGGTCTGCTTCTATAAAGATTTACAGCTCTGGAAACCCTGTGGGCAGGTAGAAATTGACTCCATGGCAGAGGGCTTGGTTTTTGGTTTCATGATAGAGACAAATAAGAATACCCAGGGCCTTTGATAAAGAAGAAAATGATTTTTTTATTGTGCTTAAAAAGGACAAAATTTTATAAAAATTTCAGTTACGACTTAGACACTTTAAATGTGGCACAATGAATTATCTTTGCTGGATTTATTCTGTAAACAAAGATATTCTGATTCTAATCTTCATTTTCCAAATGAAAATAGAACTTGAAAGCTGATTTTTAAGTTATTCTTTAAGAACAATTGCCCTTTAAATGCATTTGGAATAAGTGCAGAGAGGACACAGACCCAGTACTTAGAATGAATTCCCATGCATCACACAAATAGTGATAACTGTGGCTTTACTCTTTCACAGATGAGATACAATTAATCGACACGTGAGCTGCCATGGAAATGACTTTCAAACCCACCTCTTATTTATCCAAGGTTATAACGATGATTTGATTGCAACCATAATTTTTTGTTTCACCTCTGATACTACTTCATTTCTTCTTTATGACTCATAGTCAAAAATTATGTAGTTATACAACATTATCACCAACGTGTGGTACTTGGGGGGACATTTACACTTTATCTAATCAAGTGAATGACAGAATCTACTAAGCAGCTAGAATAACAAGCTTTTAGATCATTTTGAAATATATGTTTAGAAATATTCTAATTGGCAGTAGTTCCAAAGCTTGGAATTCTAAGGGACATGTAAAAATTCGTATCTATTAATTATTTCTAGTGTTCCGTTAACAGATTTATTTCATTGATACTCTTGCCATATATACAGCAGAGAACTTTATTAAAATCAGTGCGAAGTGTTTGCCAAGATGAACAAAATCATCCTTTATTCTTTCAGACACATTATTCCAATCCCAAGGAGGTTTGTTTAGCCTTGAAAGAAATTATGCCGTATTTAGAGGAGCAAAATAAAAGATGAAGAAACCATGAAAAGCCATGCTTTATAACAAAATTTTGAAGAATATTAAACTTCAAAATTGACACTGACAGGAGTACCCTAGAAAACATTTAAAGGTTACTTTGATGATTTTAATACATGTGAAAAATGCCTGTATGTACATCATCAGCTAGCACATATTTATGTATTGTTCATAAGCTCATTTTTTATAAGAACATTTGCTAAATATCTACAATATCTCCTCTTCAGTTTGACTCTGAGTTTTACACAATTTCTAAATGCTGTGGAATTGTGTAAATTTTGGACCTGCTATGGAGCCCTGGTGGCAAAGTGGGAAAGGCCAGCAGTTAGAATCCACCACCTTGGAAACCCTAGGGGGCAGTTCTACTCTGTCCTATAGGGTCACTATGAGTTGCAATTGACTCAATGGCAACGGGTTTTGCTTTTTTTTTATGGAAGGAAGTGCATATATCAATGCCGTCCGGTAGAAAAATAATGCTAGTTATGTATGTAATTTTAAATTTTCTAGTAGCCACATTTTTAAAAAATAAGAAGAAACAGGTGAAAATTGTTGTAATAATATAGTTTATTTAACTGAATCTGTCCAAACCCTTGTGGAGTAGTAGTTAAGTGCTACAGCTGCTAACCAAAAGGTCAGCAGTTCAAATCCACTCGCCACTCCTTGGATACCCTATGGGGCAGTTCTACTCTGTCCTATAGGGTCGCTATGAGTTGGAATCGACTTGATGGCAACGGATTTTGGTTTATCCAAAATGTCATCGTTTCAATATATAATCAATATAGAACTGTTATGAGATATTTTACATTCCTTTTTCCATATTAAGTTTTTGAAATCCACTGCGTGTTTTACACTTTCAGCCCATTTCAACTATGACTAGTCACATTTCAAGTATTAAAAGCCATATGTCGCTAGTGGCTACTGTATTGGCTAACACAGCTTCTATATTGTTGAATTGTATAAATTGTGGAGTCTCACATGTCCTTATTAATATCATCCGTTAGAAAATAGCTTTGCAGTTACCTTACCCCTATCTCTTCACTGGGTTTGTGCTAGATACCTCTATTAGTGTCCCAGTGCTGTTGTACCAATCACCACAAATTTAGTGGCTTCAAACAACACACATTCTTTATCTTACAGTTCTGGAGATGGAAGCCTAAAATGGTTCAGCAAAGCTGCATTCTTTCTGGAGGCTCTAGGGAAGAGTCCCTGCCTTTCCTTTTGTAGTTTCTAGAGGCTGTCTGCTATGAGTTGGAACGGGCTTGACGGCACCTAACAACAACAACAGCAACAGAGGCCGCACACATTCCTTGGCTTGTAGCGGTATCACTCTTAACTCTGCGTCCATAGTCACATCTCCTTTGGTGACTCCTTCTTAATAAGAACCACAGTGATTACATTGGACCCACTCAGGTACTCCAGAATAATCTTCACCATCTCAAGATTCTTCAATGTATCTCATCTACAAAATCCCTTTTGCCACGTAAAGTTACACATTCACAGGTTTGGGGGATTAGGAAATGGACGTCTTTGGAGAGGCATTTTACTAACCATGGTACCTAGTCTGCTCAAGGCAAAATTAAAGACTTTGTCTTCAGAGACCTAATGTTTGACTTCTAGTAGTGACAATAGAATGAATGTAGTCCTTTTCCATAGATATGTCTAAAACATTAAAAAGACTTTTTTTTTTTTTTTTTACCTTGGGAAATGAAGTAAACCATCAAAAAGCCTTTAATAATTACCAGTTGCGGTTGAGTCCAATCTGACTTATGGCAACCTCATGTGTGTCAGAGTAGAACTGTGCTCCACGGGGTTTTCAGTGGCTGGTTTGTTGGAAGGCCTTTCTTCTGAGGTACCAGGCCTTTCTTCTGAGGTACCTCTGGGTAGACTCCAACCTCTAAACTTTCAGTTAGCAGCCAAGTACATTAATCGTTTGCACTACGCAGAGACTCCCTTTAGTAATTAGCCGTGGACAAATATGTCAGTTCCCAAATTGTGCACATTATGCGCAACTCTGATCTTTGTAGCTCCTTATATGCCTGGTCTCATAGTTGGTCTACTTACAGCATCTCCATTACCAGGCTTCTCTTGCTTTCTTACATCCCTTTCCACTGGACTGCGTTTGATTCCTCAAATGTGCGCTGCTTCCTCCTACCACAGGACCTTTGCATATGCTTTCTTTCTTTCTGCCTGAAATGTTCTTTAACTCTCTCTTTAACTTACAGTTTTTTAAAAAAAATGTTTAAAAAGCACAGATTCAACTCAATTTCTCACTTCCTTGTCTTTCCCATTTTGTTGGAGGTAATCATTAGCCTGAATTAATCATTCCTTTGTGTGTGTGTGTGTGTGTGTGTGTATGATGCTTTAAACAAGCATAAAGTACAAGACTTTGGCTTCAAAATCTTAAGATTTTTTTTCCCTCAAACTCCAAGCCCAGGTAGAGACGGGTAGTGTTTCCCAGACCACTCTTCTACAAAATGATCAGTCAAATATGATATGAATCCAGAAATTACTTGGGGGGGTCTCATTTCTAATTCTTCATTTTGTGTGGGGACTAAGGCCTCCTTGACTCTCCACACTTGGACATCAGAGAACAAACCCTGGTGCTGTAAGCCCACAGCCTCCCTCTGGGCAGTGTAGCTTCTGCCGGTTAGCTCACTGCTTTCGTATTTAGTTGTCCCGACATCACCTATCATCTGGGATTTCCCTTTCTATTCTGCAGACTCAGCTACGCATGTAGAAGGATGTTTGCTGTATTTATAGCACTTATCTAGACTGGGGAACATTTATGTTTTTTCCTTTCTCATTTCTAGAAAAAGACGTCCTGTGTAGTCATTTATTTTCATAGATATTATGAAGCTCAGTTCTGAAAACCACATCATCATCGACATCCTAGTGAAAACAATGAATCAATGGACACACAACAACAGAGACCAAACAACAGCGACACAAAGAAAAGTAACACAAAATAGTGCCCAGGGGAAGGGTTTGTATTTCCTTCTTCTTGGTTTATTCCAGAGCGATTCATTGTCACCGCCAGTGTTACGCATTTTGTATTTGACCAGGAGAGCCCCTCAACAAGCAGCTGCCACTCTCAGGCTGGTAGTTTCCCAGGGCTGGAAAATGAGGATGGGAAAAGAGATGCCATTTTAACTGAGGTTCGATGGAAAGAGAATTCACTCCAGTTTCTAAGATGTGGTGCATACAGAGGCGCTCGGGGACATACTAAAGGCTGCTCACAGAGGCTGGCCTTCCTGGAGCTCCTGTATCCCCATCTGAACAATAGTTTCTAGTGTTTGTGTGCATATCGCACACTGTGGTTGCCTAAGACTTAGTCCACTGTTTATTTGCGGTAGATTCATTTACTAACTCACACGTGTGGTAAATAGTACTGAGTCTCCTTTGTAGCAACTGGGCTCTTCTTTTATTTTGGATATTATACCACCTAGACATCTGGGCTTAGCAGATTTGCCTCCGACTCAGCACTGTGAAACTACAGGTTGCCCACTAATTGACAAAAAGAAAATACAAATCCACACTCTCCATGCTCTCTTACCTGGAAAAGGGCCTTCCTCCTCAACTCCTGGTAACCCATTGCTTCCACATCAGTGAGCGCATTTGTCAGTAGAGGCAAACACATCGGCCTTCAAATGACCAGTGCGGCAGCAGACAAGAGGTGCAGATGAGCAGACTTAGCAAAAGAGAAGCTGTTGCGTACAGATAAAATTAATTGTAAAGTCTCTTCCTAGGCAAAGCTGACAACTTGCCACAATTATTTTTAGGAAATGAGAAAACAAACAAATGCATATATGTTTGTGAGGCAGAAGTGAAGGAAAATTGCATTTTCTTCTTTCTGATATGAAATAGCTGTAAAAACAATTCACATTTTCAGATGAGCCTTGCTTTTCTTTCTCATTTGAATTGGAAACCAAGACATCTGAGCTTGTGTCTTAGCTGTGCAATTAAATAGCTGTGAGACCTGGGGTTTGTCATTCTATCTTTTGAGCCCTTGGAGTCCTCTTGTAGAAAAAGAAGGACTGGATGAGGTGGTTTCAAAGAACTTTTCAGCTTTCAAATCATTTCATGTTGTGCAATGGCAAGCTGTTCATTTGTCTAGGGCCCAGCAAAATAAAATCTTATTAAACATATATTTTCCCAAATGAATTAAAGAGAGGCAGTTGATTTAATAGCCTAAAACTGTGTTTGTCAAATGTTAATGTCTTTTTAAATCATTTGAGGATCTTGTTAAAATGCAAATTCCAATTCCTTAGCTCTGACTCTGGCCTGAGATTCTGCATTTCTAATGAGCTCCTAGGAGATGCTGATGCTGCTAGTCCATGGACGACACTTTGATTATTGAGGATCTAAAAAACTCTGAACCTAAATAACTCTGAGGGTCCCAAATATTAGAGACATACTCACACACATCCCATTGCCGTCGAGTTGATTCTGACTCATAGAGACCATATAGGACAGGGTAGAACTGCCCTATAGGGTTTCCAAGGTTATAATCTTTATGGAAGCAGACTGCCACATCTTTCTCCTATAGAGTGCCTGGTGGATTCGAACTGCCAACCTTCTGGTTAGAAGCCAAGCGCTTAACCAGAACCACCAGGGCAACTCGCAAACATAGTCTCTCTCAAACGTACAGACACAATTATGATGGCTCAATGTTTTATTTTAAACATTAAGTTTAATTGTTTTTTTCAGCTAACATCAAATTTAACCGAGTAATTTTAGAATAGTTTCAGTTAACCATCTGAATATGTTACTTGCATTCGAAATTAAAGTTTTCTGTGTAATTACTTTTTATAGCATTTACTGATTTTTTTTTTTTTTTTAGCTGGTCGACTGGAGTGGTCTCCTGTCAATAGAAATTATGATGCACAGTCTCGACCAACTTCTTCCCTTTTCTCACAAAAGGACCCCAAGGTGCTGAGACCACTCTTTAGAAAGTTATCATAATGATGCAGCTGGGAATAAGGAAGGTATGAAAAGGCTCAGTACAGGTGCTATGGGATTTATTTTCAATTTCCATTAAAATGTCTACTTCCCCTCAGCCTAATGTATGTCACATCCTGGACTTTCGAATCTCATATTAATTTGGACAGCTGGTCCCTGCCTCAAAGCCAAAGAACTGGAAGGAGGTGTTATACATCCCCTGCAACACACACACACATGATTTCCCTCAAAAATAAAGCCAAAATGCAAATGCAACGTATTGCTAAGTGAGTTAATTCATGGATTGCTTCTAGGAGGAATTTCTACGGTTTCAATTAGGTATTTATGCTCTAGTCTTGAGTCCGAAAACTTTTCTGAACACAAGAAACGTCACCAAACCTTTCTCATAATGACCAGTGATTCTAACTACCTACTTAAGTACTTCCTCCAATCAGACTCTTGTTGGTAGAGGGTCTGGGTCCTTACATTGAGTTCACAAGCTAAATTGTCTTTCTCATAAAGAACTGAAGGCTTATGACAATTCAGGTTCTAGAACTATTTCTTCTTCTTCTCCTTCCTCTTCCTCCTGTCAATGATAAGTCAGATCCCAGAGGCTATGATTGAGCTAAAGCGGGGAGGCGGGTTAGGTGGAGGTTGTGAAGCAAAATAATTGGTTGGGGAATCTAGCTCAATTGGCATAACACAGTTTATAAAGACAATGTTCTACATTCTACCTTGGTGAGTAGTGTTTGAGGTCTTAAAAGCCTCTGAGCAGCCGTCTAAGATACTCCAATGGTCTCACCTCTTTGCGAGCAAGGGAGAATGAAGAGAACAGGATACAAGGAAAAGATTACTCCAAAGGACTCATGGAGCACAGCTACCAAGGCCTCCATCAGACTGAGTCCAGTACAGCTAGATGGTGCCTGGCTACCACTACTGACTGCTCTGACCAGGATCACAACAGAGGGTTCTGGACAGAGCTGGAGAAAGATGTAGAATAAAATTCTAACACACAAAAGAAGACCAGATTTACTGGCCTGACAGAGACTGGAGAAATCCTGAGAGTATGGCCCCAGACACCCTTTTAGCTCAGAGGTGAAGTCATTCCCCAGGTTCACCGCTCAACCGGGGAGTGGACAGCCCCATAAAACAAAACGGGACTAATGAGGCACAGCATTCCAGGGACAAGGACTAGAAGGCAGAAGGGGACAGGAAAGCTGGTGATAGGGAACCCAAGGTTGAGTAAGGACAGAGTTGACATGTAGTGGGGTTGTTAACCACTGTCACAGGGCAATATGTGTACTAACTGTTTAATGAGAAACTATTTTGTTCTGTAAACCTTCATCTAAAGTGAGAATAGCAGCACAGCTGGAAGAACGTAATTGATCTCACTGAATTGTGCATGTAGAAATTTTTGAAATGGTGTCTTTTTGGCTGTGTATATTTTCACCAAAAAAAAAAGTCCTCCGAGGTCAAGAAGGGGAGAAGGGAAAGTGTTGACATGTCATGGGGTTGTTAACCAATGTCATAAAACAATATGTGTACTGACTGTTTAATAAGAAACTATTTGTTCTGTAAACCTTCACCTAAAATACAATAAAAAAAAAATAATAATAATTGGTTGGGGAACTTGTCTGAAATACAGTTCTTAGATCTCATTCCCTTCCATCTCAAGTCTCTAATCCCTGATATTCTGATTGATGAAGTCTGGGTATAATCTCCAAAATTCAAATTTTAACAAGCATCTCATGTAACTCTAATGCAGGTGTGCATGAAACAACACTTCAATAATCATTTTGTTATTCTAAACTACCCTTGCTTTTGAATCAGATATGAAGATCAACATCTGAAAACGTGTCTGTTTAGATTTGGTATTTGTAGTGAAAGTTCAAATGTAAATAAATTTAAGACAAGTCTGTGTTTAGGTTATTGTCATCATTTGGTGCCTTCCAGGCAGCTCTGACTCATAGTGACCCTGTGTATAACAGAACAAAATGTTGCCCCGTCCTGCGCCATCTTCACGAGAGTAGTTATGCTTGAGCCCACTGTTGCAGCCACTGTGTCAATCTGTCTCATTTAGGTTGTACCTGGACATATACCAATCTTTCTCTCAAAAGGTGAAAATGAAGTCTGCCTTGGGCACTGATATGACTTATCGGTAGCAAAGGACTGAGGGATATGTAAAGAAACTTAAAAAAAAAAAAAGTCAACTGTCACCAGAATCAAAAGCAAATTTTTGACCTAATTTACTCTGGATACTTAGGCCCATGCTCCAGATGTTGCCTAGAAACACACACACACACTCCTCATGGCTCTCTAGAGAAGAGTGTCCTATCCGCTCTATATGTGAAAGATATTTTAAATCGTATATGTTGACCTCTCAAGTTTGCTAAAGGAGTCCTTTACACTTTCTAGAAGTGATGTAACTTTCATTTCAACGTTTGCTATTATTGAAGGCTTTGCTATTATTCTTAAATTTAATTAGCACAAAACGCAGAGTAATATTTCCTCTTGAGCATATACATTATGTCTGCCTAAAATTCCTGGAATAAGCAAAATGATTTCTGAATACAGAATATGTTTTAAGACAGTAGAGCATGTAATGATCCTTTGGAAGCCAATGTGCTATGTTAATATAGTTGCAACCTCTCTGATGAAATGCAATGCGATGGAAAGAAAACCAGGCAATAATCAAACTAAGGTCCTAGAATTAATTATAAAAATTGATGTCACTAGATGTGCCTTCCAAAAGTTATTTATAAGGTAATTTGAAAATGATTATTATAAGAATAAAATATTAATAAAAATCTTGCTATTTCAACATGAGTAGAAAGTTTGGAGTAGAGGAAGCACTGAGAAAGTATAAAGTGAATTTTAGAGCTGAATGGGGCCTTTGAGAGTAGGAATGAACTCATGGTTTCCAGCCATAGCTCAACCATTGATATGGGAGAGGATGTCTCCTTTCTAGACCTAGTTTAATGATCTTTATGTAAAAGTGTTAGACAAGATAATCTCTAATGTATTTTCCTCAATCTGACTTCTTATTCAGTTTATGGTTTCCACAAACCAGTTTGGGACTAGAAGGTAGCTTCAATATTTGAAAAATACCTATCTAAAAAACCCCCAAAGCCCACATAATATACACATACCCAGAATATACATTCAGAACAAGAATGCACAGGAATATTAAAATAACATGTACTTTTTTTCATCTAGCTTAGAATTCAAGGGACTTTGTGGAAGAACATTGAGCGCCTTATACAGATCAGAAAATCCGTTAATGACTTTATGTAAATTTATGAAATAGCAAGGTAGACCAGGTATTTTTACTGATGTCACAGATCACAGAACTCAAATTGAGACACTGACAACAACAAAAAGCATTTTGTTTTAGTGAAAAGCTAGGAACCACTAATCTAATTCAACCCCTAGGGCTGCTAACCAAAAGGTCGGCAGTTCAAATCCACCAGCGGCTCCTTGGAAACCCTAAGGGGCAGTTCTACCCTGTCCTTTAGGGTCGCTATGAATCAAAATCAACTCGAAGGCAATGAGTTTGGTTTGTTTTTTTATTTTAGACATTAGGAAAATGATGCCCATGGGTGAGTGACTTGCTAGTTAATGGCAGAGCCCAAACCAGAAGTAATTCTCTAGAATTTCTATCTAGGGATCTTTCCACAGCAGTATAGTTGGTATCTCTGGTTGGTGAGTAGTATCTTAGTTCCCTAGAGCTGCCGTCACAAACTTCCACAAAGTAGATGGCTTTAAAGAGCAGAAATTGATTGTCTCCTGGTTCTGGCATCTCCAGGTTCATGCTCTTTCTGGTCCGTCTAGATCCTTCCTTGTCTCTTCCAGTGTCTAGTATAGCCCTGCGCATTTCTTAGTGTTCGTTGGCTTTTACATGTGTCTTCAAGTAGGGTGTCCTTCTGCGTGACTCGTCTCAATATTTGTTTTCCCCTTTCATAAGACACCACCCAGAAGGGATTAGGACCCACCCTCCTCCTACTCTGATATGATCTCCTTAATTTAGCTGATGATATCTCAAAAAAGATCTTATTTCCTAACAGGTCACATTCACATATAGAAGGATTAAGACTTCAATGCATCTTTCTGGGGGACATAATTCAATTCATAAGGAGTAGTAATACATTATGTAACTACATTTATTTCAATGTGTATTTTTAAAATGTATCTGAAAGTTCCTAAATGTTTCTAGAAGTGTTTGGAAAGAAATGGTACACCATGCACGGGTATTGTGAACACAGTGTTCATGAGAATAGGTCTTCTGATTGGGAGGGGAGTGACATAGTCACGTGGAATGGTAGAGTTGTGAGTGGCCTTCAGCTGTGTTGCTAATGTTTTGTTTCGTAACCTGAGTAGTTATTACACACGACTTCCTATGCACATTTTTTAAACACCATAAATAATTACTAAATAGATTCTTTAAAAAAGACATGGCCTTTGGTGACTCTAGAATTAGTGTGGATTTTGATCTGTACAGTTCATGGTATAAGATTTATTCTGATTACTTTTGAGCACAGCTGCCCTCCCAATCCCAAAATACATTAATATATAACACAAGAGAAAGCCAAAAACCAAAAAACCAAGCCTGTTACCCTTGAGGCGATTCCGACTCATAGCGACCCTATAGGACAGAGTAGAACCGCCCCATAGGGTTTCCAAAGAGCTGCTGGTGAATTTGAACTGCTGACCTTTTGGTTAGCAGCCAGACTCTTAAATCACTCTACCACCAGGGTTCCAACACAAGGGAAAGACAATTGCATGTTATGTGAAAGATGTCATGTTGCTCCAGTTATAAATACTAATGTCGGTAACATTTTCCTGTTAAGTTTTCTCTTGTATCATATTCTTTTTGGAGATTTATAATTACTGGAAGTATTATTTTCATCAACAAAATCCACATCTCCCCTACCTTTCAAAACAAAAATATATTGCAGTCGAGTTAATTTTGACTCATAGCAGCCACTCTATAGGACAGAATAGAACTGTTCCATAAGGTTTCCAAGGAGCGGCTGGTGGATTTGAACTGCTGAACTTTTGGTTAGCAGCTGAGCTCTTAGTCACTGCGTCACCAGGGCTCATTTCAAAAACAAAGTCACCCCAAAATATTTTGGGGTAAACAGTCTTCCTAAAGAGAAGACAACTGAGTAAAATGACAATTTGAAGTACGATGGTGAGATTATATGTTAGTGTATTCAGTGAAGGAGTTACTATGACATTTTGAGGAAAAAGAGTGGAAAATAGGAAAATTATTGTAGTTACTATTCTAAATTCAAATATTGCTAAAACACAAATTTTCCTTTCCATTCTTTCTTAGAAGATAATATTCATCCAACATACAAACAACAACAACAAGGTAACGAATTATTTTACTTAGGGGCAGGGGGAGTTGCATCACAGCAAAATAGATTATCTATCTTCTTGGTCATCAGGTATAATACTGCCACTTGAAATTTGTGCCAAGATATTTTTTTTTCCTGGCTATTTTAAGAATTTGAAGCAAAGCCTTCTTGTTTAAAATATTTTCTCCATTTAAAGATTAGTCCAAAGGACTAATGGACCACAACAACCACATCCTCCAGCAGACTGAGTCCAGTACAACTAGACGGTGCCCGGCTACCACCACTGACTGACGTGACAGGGATCACAATAGAGGAGTCCAGACAGAGCTGTAGAAAGATGCAGAACAAAATTCTAACTCACAAAAAAAGACCAGACTTACTGGCCCAACAGAGACTGGAGAAACTCCGAGAGTATGGCCCCTGGACACTCTTTTAGCTCAGTAATGAAGTCACTCCTGAGGTTCACCCTTCATCCAAAGATTAGACAGGCCCATAGAACAAAATGAGACTAGAGGGGCACACCAGCCCAGGGACAAGGACTAGAAGGTAGGAGAAGACAGGAAAGCTGGTAATGGGGAACGCAAGGTTGAGAAGGGAGAGTGCTGTAATGTCATGCGGTTGTTAACCAATGTCATAAAATAATATGTGTACTAACCGTTATAATGAGAAACTAGTTTGTTCTGTAAATCTTCGTCTAAAGTACAATACAAATTTAAAACAAAAGAAATACCACAAGTGGATTTAAAAAATTTTTTCCTTCCATTTATCTTAAATACATTATGAACTAAAAAAGGTCTCACTCTTTCTAGAAGCTCAAGTGTTAAAGGGAACTTATTAAAGAGAAATTTATTAAACATAGCCTGCATTCAGCTTCTTTGATAGCTATCCATTTCCAGCTTGAATTCATCTGCGGTTGAGAAACCCACCAGCAACTGAGGCAGCTCATTCCATCACTGGGCAGTAACAATTGTTCCAAACTGGGCAGATAGTTCTTCCTTACACTGAGCTAAAATACTCCTTCTTCTAATTGCCTCCTGGAAGTTCTCCTTTTGAACCCTGGGAACATATAAAACAAATTCAATCCTCTTTTTACTGATGACTTTTCTTTTATAGAATAAATGAATTATTAGCTCCCTCTCATATTCAGAGCCAATTACATTTTGACAGAAATCATCTGCCCTTCTCTTAAAGACGCTACAGCATCTATCTATATTCTATTTCATGAAAACATATATACATTTCCAAAATAACATTAGTAACTTTAGAATTCAACTTGTGCTCAGACACATGAATTTTAAAAGGGTTTTTCTTACTTTGAGAAAAACAGGAAAAAGATGGAATGGGCAGTGCAAATGGTTAGGTGCTTGACAGCTAACCAAAAGGTTAGGAGCCCTGGTGTTGCAGTGGCTAAGTTTGGCAGCCTTGAGAACCCTGTAGAGCACAGTTCTACTCTGAAACACATGGGGTCACCATGAGTTGGCATTAACTTGACAACAACTGGTTTATTTTATTTTACATTAGTTTGTTTTGTTTGCTTACTTTGAGAAAAACTCTAAAAAAATAAATAAACAAGCTGACACAGCGATGCAAGACTGATCCTTCCTGCTGTCCCATGCTTCTCAACATTCAACACTTTTGTTGAATACACTTAAGGTCTTTGTCTTAGCTCCTCTGTCCAATGAAGAGGTGAGCCTCTGTTCCATATGCAACCCTAGAACAGCTCTTGCGAGTGTACACCTGGCCTAAAAGCGCTCAGATTCAAACAAGCAAACACCGCCACCACCAGCATAGATACCTGCAAGTTGCAACCGTATTGCAGTTCAACTTCTCCCTCTGTCCAATCCTAACACAAAACAAAGCCCATTGCTATTGAGTGGATAACAACTTATAGCAACCCTGTAGGACAGAGTACAACTGCCCTATAGGGTTTCCAAGGAGCAGCTGAGGGATTTGAACTGTGGACCTTTCGTTTAGCAGCTGAACTCTTAACCACTGCACCACCAAGGCTCCTGCCTTCTTTTGCTTAAATCCTTCCAGGAGTTTAGCACACACCCCCAAAAACCTCCTGCATGAAAAACTGTCTCCTTTTCTAAGGAAGCCAACCAAAGATAGCACCAGTGGTGGTATAAGGAGGCAGACACCAAAGGGGAATTTGGGAGTTGCATCGCTTTTCTGGTGGTTGGAGGAGAAGTGAGAGCTCCGGCATGCTCAAGCAGTGCAATTATTCAGTTTCACTGATAGGGAGCTGGGAAGGTATGCTAATGGGCGAGAATGCTCTCGTGATGATTGAGAGGTATAGATGTAATCAGTAAAAGAACTGTGGAAATGGAGGACCGTTGCTGGATGCTATTGATGCCTTGGAGAAAGACAATAAAACACAAGGGGCGATTAATCACCAATTTAGGGTAAAATTGCAAGTCAGAGGGCCTCCTTGCCAGCTTATCAACTCATTTAATGAGAACAGATGAGTAGGATTGAGCAACTCTCTTAGAGATTTTGATTAAATACATGGGATACAGAGGATGGGCAATAATCCCTATGAAAAGTCAGCTTTCTGCCAACTAGACAAGTTCTTAAGTACTCAGTGGTTTACGGCAGGAATTGGTAAACTCTTTCTGAAAAGGATCAGAGAGCAAATGTTTTAGGTTTTGCAGGCCAATGCTGTCTCATAACTATTCGGCTTTGTAGATATAGGACAAAAGTAGCTACAGATAATCCGTAAATGAATGGCATGACCGTGTAACAATAAAGCTTACATACAAAAAACAGGCCTGTGGCCTGTAGTTTGTCAAACCCTGGTGCCTAATGCATAATGGGACATCCTTCCAAAGTAAAGGATGAGTGATCGATCACATTTTGCAACTTCCACCACTAAGAAGCACAGTCTTTGACAATCCACTTTGCGTTCTGTAGGTAGCCGACCCTTGGGTATGCTGCTCTGCCCCATTTACCTGGTGACATGCAGGGCTACAGGCTACCATGTAAGCAGCTCCAGTGGCACTAGAGAGACCTATAGTGAAAAAAAGATGCCCCGTGGGCTTAGACCAATAAGAAAATCAAGACGAATACAGCTGGGTAATGTTGGATGTGGGGTTTCAACCCAGGCTTGCCTGAGTGGTGAGAGCAGACCCTTAATCTTTCTTATATTTTTTAAAGCACCTAACAAAGGTTGGCACAGCATAGGAACCAAATAAACAAATCTTCAAGTGAGTCAGTGGTCATGTGGTTTGATCTGTTAGAAAGTATTTGTTGAGAACTAACCCTATTCTGCACTGGACAAATAGTGAGTGATAGATATACTTTTACTGAATACACTTAAACAGACACAGTCAAGTGACTTCTATGCACTCTAAATTTTGAATACACAGCTTGAGGTTTAAAAGTTCCTGGATGATGAGATGAAGTTGTATCAGGAGTCACAGCTAATTTTAGGTGTGGCAACTGTGGCCATAGTTTTCTTTTTCCAGAGTCCCCCATAGCCTTACGGAAGTCTAACAACACACCCCTTGCCATCAGAAAAGAACTGATTCTGTTATTGCTGCTGCTGTTGTTTTTCCTTCCTGATTAACCGAAGCACTATGCCATGCCTTTACTCCAGTGTCCAGAAGGAAAACCTTAAGGCTCTCATACCAAGTAAGATCAAATCTGTGAGAAAATTCTCACTCATGTGTGAAAAGTGTTAACCATTCCTTGATGAGAAGCAAGGAAGGGCACCCAGTGACTTCTTAAATGGTCTATGCCGGTCCCCAGAGCCTGGAATCCAGAGAGACACAAAATCCAGTGGAGCAGGAACTTGCTGACCCTGTTCCTGCTGGAATGGCAGGCGCGTCTTAGCTGCCATGAAGTTGGAATTCATACCACAGTGGAGCAGTCATAGGGCCTGCTGACTGATGCTGAAGGAGGGAAAGATGTAGACTGATTTACGGCAAACATGACAACATGCAATAGCTCCTATAAGCCAGGTATGCCTTGAGCTATATCCTTGGCCTTGGGTTCCTGAGTGGAAAACAATGAGACAGTTAGCATCTGTTGAGAGATTATTATGTGCTGGGTACTGAGCTAAATACAAGAGCTATTTTGCTTACTCCTCACAAGACCCCTATAATAATAGTAATATTATTCCTAGTTTGTAGATGAGAAATCTGAGGCTTAAAGAGGATAAGAAACTTGACATTCTAAGTTTGTTTTATTGCAAATCCCATAAGCATAACACTTACTTTATTTGCTGGTTAAGAATGTAAAAAAAAAAAAGACAAAGGGAACAGTTGATTCCCTTTTCAGGCAAGTTCATGCATTCAGTTATTCAATTAATCTCTTCACTACTAAGAGTTAAAGGTTTTAAGCATATGACAATATATTCCAGATTTCTGTTAAAACCCAGATTTTAACTGTTATTCCCTATAGTTCTAATAAAACTTGAGAATGTCTTAAATATTTGATAGTTGGACTAAAAAGTTCACTGCTTGATTTTCTCTCGCTGTTGGAAATGGCACAAAACTGAGAAATCAATTAAGTACTTTTGCAATGAATGAGTTCCATCATGATACTGAAAACTTTAGTGGATTGACCGATGAGTCTTGATTTCCAGTAGTGTGTATAGTTCTCTATCCATTGTGGTCCAGTGAGGTCACTAATTACTGCACCACACAGTTTCTGCCCAAAGTACTACTCAGTAAGTATTCTGAATGAAAATATGAAATATGGAAGGCTGAGATGTCATCGACAAGGGCCAAAGAGATTTTGAAACTGGATACATCCGCTTGGTCACTGTAGACAAATGGAGAGGTCCATCTGAACTCTGACATCAACTGAGTAGAAGACTGGGCAACAGTGGGGTGTTCCTGTAAGTGTAAGAGGGGTTTACCAGAACCCTTTGAATGAAGCAGGGGGTCTTTTAAAAAGCAGACATGTAAAGAGTAGGGGATCTTGCGGGTAGGTATCATGACACCAGAAAATAGGCTGAGGCTCAAGATCACCTTCCAGTTTTATGGAGAGTAGAAGGAGGATTTTCAACAGTTTAGTAAACATGGGGCACCAGAATATTTTAAAAATTCAGATTAAACAAATATTCACTGAAGCCATACCTGTTTTAGTACTGTTCTAGGTATAGAAATGGGCATGCTAGATAGAGAACACACGCTCACACACACTCTTAATACGTCCTCATAACAGCAAGATGAGGTGGGTAGGACGTGCTCCAACGTCATACCTTCATTTGGATTGCTGAGGCTTATTTCTCTATAAATATCAGTTAAATCAAGTTGATTGATGGTGCTTCTCAGCTCAACTATGTTCTTACTGGTTTTCTGCCTGATGAGCAGGGTTGGATTACCCAATAACCAAGGTATGCACGGGCTTACTTATGCATACTTACTAATCTATAGCACACAATTTCAACTGTTTTTCACCACATCTTTGTGGTGAAATAGTTCTCTATACACTAGTAAGTAAACACAAGTAAGCCCATGTGTCACTTGCTTATTGTAAGCCTGTGCATATCTTGCTGAGGAGTCTATTAATTACTGACAGAGGTGTGTTGAAGTCTCCAGCTATAATAGTGGATATGCTATTTCTCCTTCCAGTTCTATCAGTTTTTGCCTCACATGTTTTGATACTCTGCATGCTAAGGGTTGTTATGTCCTCTTGGAGAATTGACACTTTTATCATTATATAGTGCCCTTATTTATTGCTGAGAATTTTCCTTTTTAGAAGCCTGATTTGTCTGAAATTTGTATAACAATCCAGCTTTCTTTTATTTGGTGTTAGCATGATATATTTTTTTCCATCCCTTTACTTGTAATTTATCTGTATCTTTAAAATGGGCTTCTTGTAGACAACATATAATTAGGTCTTGTTTTTAATCCTTTCAGTTATATATTTTTTCTTCTTTTTTAAAAAAATAGTGATTACTCAGGGTTTGCAATATATGTTTAAAACCAATTGAAAATTCCTTTCGAATAACACTATATAGTTTCACAGACAGTGCAGATACCTTACAAGAGAGTATTCTCAATGCTTCCCTCGTGTCCCTTATAACATTGCTGTCATTTATTTCAATTAACCATAAGCTATAATCACCGAATCTATTGTTACTATTATATTTTTGAAAAAATAGTTACCTATTGGACAAATGAAGAATAAGAAAAATAAATGGATTTTATTAACTCTTTCTATCTTTTGTAGGTCTGAGTATGTAACCTATATCATTTTCCTTCTCCTTGAAGAACTTCTTTTAACAAGAATAGCAGGTTACAAAGTCCTTCAATTTGTATTGATCTGAGAAAGTCTTTACTTCCCCTTCATTCTTGAAGGATAATTTCACAGGATACAGAAGTCTAAATTGGTGGAGGTTTTTCTTTTAATACTTTCAATATTTAATTTCACTCTCTTCTGGCTTGCATGGCTTCTTACAAGAAGTCCACTGTAATTCTTACCCTTGTTCTTATACAGGTAAGTTTTCTTTCCCCCTCCAGCTTCTTTCAAGATTTTTGGTTTTCTGAAGTTTGAGTATAATATGTCTATTTTTGGTTATTTATCCTCCTCGGTGTTCTTTCAACTCCATGAATCTGTTGTTTAGTGTTTGTCATTAAATTTGAAAATTCTTGGTCATTAGTACTTCAAATATTTCTTCTGCTCTGTTCTCTTTATTTTTTTTCTTTCGATTATTCTAATTATTTGTGTATTACATGCTTTAGATTTTCTCACAGTTTTTGGATATTCAGGTATGTTTTTTCATTACTTTTTCTTACTGCGTTTAAGTTGGGGAAGTTTCTATTGATATCTTCAATTTCACTGATTCTTTCGTTGTCTGAGCCCATCAATGACATTCTCTATTTCTGTTACAGTGTTTTTGAAATCTAGCATTTCCTTTTGATTCCTTCTCAGAATTTCCATCTATACATGTATAATACCCATCTGTTTGCATGTTTTCTACTTTTTGTATTAAAGTCCTTAAAATATTAATTATAGTTATTTTAAATTCCCTACTGCATCATTTCTGAATATGGATTTGGTACTTGCTTATCTATTAAGATGGGGTTTTTTTCTTTCCTTTTCTCATGTCTTACAATTTTTTGTTGAAAGCCAAACATGATATATTGAGTGATAGGAATGTTAATCTGGCTAGAAGCTAGGTTGCATGCTATATTTGTTGTAGCTGTAGATGCCAAAGATTTCAACTTACTCAGTATCTTTGTTTTACTCTCCACTGTTGTCCTTTGATTTCCCTAAGAACGCCTTCTTAAATAGCATTTATGTCTTACAACTCTTGCAGCTCTAACACACTGCTATTCAGTTAGAACTCTGTTTTTGTGGTGGTAAGGTGTGAGCTAGGGGAAAAACCAAACCAAACCAAACCAAACCAAACAAAACCCATCACCACTGAGTTGATTCCGACTCATAGCAACCCTATAGGACAGAGTAGAACTGTCCCATACAGTTTCCAAGGAGTGCCAGGTGGATTTGAACTGCCAACCTTTTGGTTAGTAATGTAGCTCTTAAACACTATGTCACCAGGGTTTCCAAGCTAGGGGAAGCACTCTATAATTGTATTACTAAATCTCAGTCTTTTTTATGGGCCTGTGTCCTTGGGTTGTTAACTTCAAAAATGTTTCTTAGCTTTTTTTTTTTCTCTTCCTCTTAGGTGACAGAGGAAGGCTAGCGGGGCCTGGAGTTGGTTAATTATCATTACTTCAGGTTTGATAAGGCTCTGGTAAAGTCTTTCCATTGGAGTGTAGGCCTTTGCTATGGAGAATGCTTTAGATGTATTTCAAAATGATTACTTTCCCTCTTCCACTGCCAAAAACATGAGAGAATTTTTCTTGACTCTTTACTGTGAGACCCTGATGTGATTACCAGAGGTAAATCCAAGAAAATATGGGGGTCATCTTAAATTGTGGTCCCCAAGAGTTTCTCAGGCACAAGTTAATTTACAATCAGCCTCCAGCAATTCATCAAAATTACCATTTATGTGTTCTTAGCAATTTATGTCTCCAGAAGCTTTTGCTCCAATTAAGCAAATCTCAGCTGTGTCTCTCTATATGTGCCTATCTTTCAAGATTTTTGGATGGCTGGTATGCCCTGTGACCTCAATTAGCTGATGGGTTCCAGAAAAGTCATTGATTTTCAGTTTGTCCAAATTTTCCTTGTTGTAAGTTTGGGGGTAACAACTTCCAAGCTCTTTGTATGTTAAAGCTGAAACCAGAATGCCAATCTTCTTTCTCTATTGCTGAAATCAAACCTTGACTTTGCACCCCAGCTTAGTGGTAGGAATAGTACATGGTGGAAAGTGTATGAGGTGCAGAATTAGGACAACTAATTTCAAACAGTAGCTCTATGCGTTATCAGTTTGATCCATGAATAAGTCACATAACCTCTCTTTAAGCTTCAGCTTTCTTGTCTGTAAACTCACTCATCTTTGCCTAGATTGGTCATTTCCTTACACAAATCTTAGGAGAAGATCAACTCACTTTGGTTTAAAAAAAAAACCAAAACTCTAGAATGTATAAAATAATATCAAATTTTATTTATTCAATAAGGAAGTTTAAATTTTGTGATAATTTTAACTGCTAAGGACTTAAAAAGCTATTCTTAGTTCTTTATGTATCCAGAAATATTGAGCTCTGAAATCCTATCCATCCAATAAGAAGATCATAGTATAAATGACATTTTTTTAAAATTGATGCCTGCATAAGACTTTCCCCTGCACATCCTTCAATTCTTAGACATTTTGAATATTACACAGGATAAAAATATTGCCCAGAATTAAAAAACTGTAATTAAATTCTCATTGTAAAACCCTTTACAAATATAATTAATACAGCATGTGTAGTAAGAAAGTTTTCTCTAAGTATTGCAATGTCATGTCAAAGTTAATTATTCTAATTTTAACTATAGAATTCTTTTAATCACTTAATGTTAATTGCTCTTTTCTATCTATCCACCTGTTTTTCTTCTGTATGTCTATCGGAGAGAAGGCAAGAATTTGACATTTCTTTACCAGTGGTCTGTTCCTTCCTTTAAACGTTCCTTATTATGGTATCAGCACTGATTTTAATGCTTCAGTGAAAGTGGGATGATACTGGAAGATTCTTGGAAGAAAGCTTATAACATATAAAATTAGAAATAATGCTTGCTTGTCTCCATAACTGAAAGGTCCACAACTCAAATGCAATTTAGCCAATGTTATTGAGGACAAATTATTTGCCAGGCACTAATGATACGAAGGAGCACTGGTGGTGCCGTGGTTAAGAGCTCAGCTGCTAACCAGAAGGTCGGCAGCTTGAATCCACCAGCTGCTCCTTGGAAACCCTATGAGGCAGTTCTACTCTGTCTCTGTGAGTGGGAATTGACTCAATGGCAATGGGTTTTTTTGTTTCTTTTTCTTTTGGAATGATACAAAAGAAAACAAGATCTGATTACTAACTTGAAGGAGATTAGACCTAAAATGGGAGAAATATGTATGAACTGATAATATACTGTGATGGAATCTATTTCAGACATACATAAAAGGGACTGTGTGTGGAGGTAATTTAAGCAAAGAGGATTGAAGGGAGGTCAGAGAAGCCTCACAAGGGGGCAAATGTGTCTTGAGGAACAATGTAAACTTTCCAGATTAAGGAAATAAAAATGATAACTTAGTTATTATCATGTACAACAACAATAGGGTAGTTCAGACTTCAATAATTGGAGAAAAAGTAGAGTATTGGGGGGAAACCTGGAAAAAATAGACAGGGGCCAAATAATAAAGACATTTATATCCTATGTGAATAAAATTCTATCACACCAACAGTGCCATCAAATAAACAGGAGTTTAGGAAAAAGTAGTGGATATTATTCAATATATTTCTTCAGATAAATTTTCCTTATGGCATTTATTTTTTCTCTTGATGTCAGTGAGTGGTTGTCTTATTTTATTTTTAAGAAGTTCATTCTTTAACAGAGGTGTAGCTTAAAAATAAGAACAAATTTCTTTGCTTTGAGGTGTTTGAGAACAAAAAATAAATACAAAAGAGGTTATGGACTGTCTTTCTCCTGAGAAATTTGAGACTAAAGGAATTTCTTCCTTTGTCAGAAATACTTTAAGAGAGACTGACTAGAGACAGGTTAATGAACAGTGCTATTGGATGACCTTACTGGGTCCTCCAACCATATATTTCAGTGATTCTGTGATTTTTAGAGGGATGCAAACAAGCTTTGCAAATTCCTGATAAAATTTGCAAAGCAGCTTATGGTTTGCAAGGATTAGTGGGGGCTCTCTGAGCCCACAGATTAGCCTTTATGTATTAATGCGCTTGCTCTTACGGACAGAAATGACACTGCTCCTTCAGCTTCGATAGGCTATGTACTGTCAATTATTTCTCCAGCCCTGGCAATGCTGATCTCTTTATACTCCTCAGCCAGGCCTATTGCGGTCAAGGTCATACACTTTGTTGCTAGCTGACAAACATAGAAGAAGGAGAAGTTAGTTGACCTTGCAGGAGATGATTTGGAGGAAGTTTATAAAGGCATGGGATCTTTGAATGGGAAGCAGCCTTAAAGCTACTTAATTAAATCTCCATTCAGACTCAGGAATCTTCTCAGTGTCTTATCTGATCTTACCTTTAGCGGGATGAGGTAGCATAGAGTGCCTTCCCAGGGCATTCTTTAGGACAATCTTTGTGCTTCCTAAAATACATAGTGTTGCTATTTCAGGACACTCTTTGGAACCGAGGGCTTAGGTACTCCCAAAGGAGGAAAATACCTGACAAAAGGAAGAAATTCTGAGAAGTGGAAAGATAGGTATAAGAGAAATAAAAACCTCCAGAGCAACAATACCATAGAGTGTCCTATGTCTAGCAGAGCTATGGGAATCCGAGGAATTGCAACTGATTCCAGAATTGCTCACATATGTTCATGAGTGACCTTGTGGAGGTTCAATATAGAGAGAACATTAGGTCCTACCACATTCAAAGACCTATGGGAAAGGGAAAGGAGCCCTACTACCCACATATTACAGAGGCTAGCATATCTATAAGGCAAATTATAACCCAAGTGTACCATGGAGCCCCAAACTCCTCCACCTCTTGTTAATAAAATGCGTCAAGAAACCATAGGTGTAGGATGAGTTGGAATGGTGCACCATTCCTGGATAGTCTTGAGTGAGTGAAAGTGGCTATTGATTCCCAGGAAAGCGCTGTTTGCATTCTTAATTATATCAGTCTCTCCCCAGCCTTGTTAAATATAGTTCATGAACTACCCACAAGATTTGTAATGATATAAGTAGGTGCCTGATAGTAATGCCTTATCACTCCAATTCTTCCTTTGTCCATCTTCTTCCATCCAAAGGGGTTACGGGGACCTAGGACCAAGAACGATTTGCACTTGCTTTGATATCAGCTAAATAAGAATTGTATACCTTCTGATTGGATTTTATTGTGGTATATGCTTTCATTTCTAACTGCTAAATGGTTATAAATCACATCCCTAGGTTTATATAACACTAATATTTAAACACATGGTAAAGATCCTTAAAGTTTTATAGAACCTTTCATTGTTCAGCCTTTATCCTACAGACTGGATGGATCTCATATTTAGTCCATTTGAAAATATATACCTGCAGAAGTTTCACACTCTGGACTTTTGGGGGGTTTTGCTTTTCTTATCAACCTGAATGAGAATACTATAAATACAATATATAAATATGTAATATATAAATATAATACTATAAATACAATATTTACTCATATTTGTAGTGTTTTAAAATTTTCAGAGTTTTTTCCCCCCTCCTTTTTAATTTTTTTTATTTTAAAGTTCAGGACAATTTTCATCTATTATATTTTCACTTCGTTTTTCCTTGTATTCCATTTGGAAGATTGAAATGCTTGCTTTGTTCTCTATTTGGTCACAAAGTTACCAGAATATCATCAGCTGAATTTTCATTGAAAAAACATGTCAGTAGTGTGCCAATTGTAGAAAACTTTGGAAGCGTAATTGTGGTATTCATGAGCCTTTCTGTGCTGTATATGGGATCCTCCTAGAACTGTTAATAAGGGAAGTTCTAACTAAGCAAAGTCTTCCTTTCTTGCTCATAATCAATAAATGCTGATCAAGGCAAAAAGAACAAAAATATGGGCTATTCTGACAAAGGGGGATATTGATCCATAGAGAGAGAGCCCAGAAGTGGAGGTGGAACCCAGAAGTGTCTCTACATTCCTGCTTTGTCTCCTGCTGCCTCATCTTAGATAGAAACTCTGAGTACTTGAAATACCAGAAGAATGTCAAAATTTATAGAACTTGAACTCAAGGGTTTCTGAAAAAAATTGAGAAAAATGAGAATTGGGGAACTAAGGAAATTAACTTTGAGTATCTTTTATTTGGAATTCTTATAACAACAAAAAAGCTGTCATCGAGTAGATTCCAACTCATGGTGACCCCATATGTTTTAGAGTAGAACTGAACTCCATAGTGTTTTCAATGGCTATAACTTTACAAATGTAGATCACTTTTTTTCGTGGTGCCACTGGGTGAATCCTTATAAACTTTATTAAACTGTTCACCTCTACTTTGAAGAGAAAAATTTGCACCAATAGTTTGAACAGTTTGGTGGTGGAATTTACTTGATAAGGTTACTTTTTTCTCTAAATAACCTTTTTTATGACAGTATTTGGATATGAGTTTCTTTGACCTCCATAAACACTACTCAGCCTGCAGAGTAGTGTTTAGGGGATCTGTACAGAAGGATTTGTCAAGGTATTTGCAGAGACAGGAAGCTAAATGCCAGAAGTTGATTCATTAATCTCCAGACAGATTCATGGTTCGTGAATCAACAGCAGAGAACTCAGGACCTCTTGGCTAGGAATAGGAGTTGTTGGAAGAGTTTCAGTGACTGACATCTGTTATGTCTGCCAGAGGGCGGTACGGTTCAGTGGTCATAGTCTTCATCCTTGATATATTTCTAGAGTTGCAAATGTGATTTAAAATGGATTGAGCTACATAAATTTTTAACCATAATCATGACTTTATCATTTCCGTTCAATATGACTGATAAAAACAGTTTTATCTCACCAACATGGTATTGACTTTCTAATAGTTAATTTGTGTTGCACCTGTATGACTAGTTTTCTGACTAAATCAGTTATATGCCAGCTAGATTGTAAGAAACAGAAACCTATTCTAGTTAACGTAGGTTAAAAAGAGAATTTATTGGAAAAAAGAGAATTTATTGGGAACAGCATTTAAAGACTAAAAGGAAAAATTGAATAACCGATACTCAAAAGGGACTGAAGCCAGAACAGTCCTTTGGAATAGATAATCGATCAAGCTTTTTCAGATGTCCCCCTCTTTAATCTGAAGGGGGTATGTTTGTTGACTTTGTCACCTAGATCTCATGTAATGTGGTAGAGGTAGTCCTCTAAGTGAAAACCCAAGTGCTTTATCAAAAGGAACAGAAATACACACAGGCAGTCAAGAACAACACATGCCCACCACCTCAACTTGCAACTCTGTGATTAACTTCTGGGAAAAGAGTTTGACATTAATCCCACTAGTATAACATTCATTCATTCATTTAAATAATATTTGAGTGTCTATTTTTGCTAAGTTCTGAGCCAGGCTCTTTCTTACAGCTGTAAAAAAGACAAATGTGGTCTCCACTCTCATAGGATTCATTGTGCAGGACCCTAACTAGAGACGTCTCGTCTCACTTTACCCAATACTGTCACTCACTAACATCAAATAAGGCTTTCTATTAGGTGCAATGACCTAGCATCTTTCAGATAGCACATTTACTGTCGGTTACTTCTGGCTGGCAGGCAGTGGGTTGCCGTGAAAGGTTTTGGGAATAATATAAATGAAACTGTTTTGAAGAAATATTAATTGAATGGTAACATGAAGAACAAACTCAGCTTAGGTGTAGAGAGTCTCAAGAGAAGCCTAGAAGCCCAATTAGTTACCTTGGACTTTAAAGCTACTTTCTTTCTCATAGGACGGTCCAGAAAAAATATAAAAATAATAACAATAAGAATATAAGCGTTTATTTATTGAGAGCTTGACTACGGACTACATAATGTAAGTGACATATCTGCATAAATTTATTCTTTCTCTTATTTACTCTTTACAACAACTGTATGAGAGAATTACAGATAAGCTGATTGAGGCAGAGAAAGATTTGCCTCAAGCTGGCCTTCTAGTAAGTGCAGTATGTAGGATTAACATAGATGAGCTACTAATAGTTGGATTCTTTAACGTTAGTTATACTATTGATAGTTGGAGGGGATTAAAAGGATACATTATGCAGAAAATTGGTGAGATGTAGCAATAAACTTCATAGTTTTGACTGGGACTAGCTATGGAAGATGAGACTTAGGTTTTTCTGTCTAAATTAAAGCTGAATATCAATCGGGGATAATGGAGTCCTGGAAACTTTGTGATACAAATAGTAACAAGCATTTTTATCAGTCAGGTTTTTTAAAAATAGATTCATGCAAATTAAGTTTATTTTTAAAAGCAGATTAAAAAATCATCTATGATGGAGAATCAGATAAAACATTTTAGATATTCTGTCACATCTACTGAATTATTCTCTGAAAGGAAAAGTGTGCCTGTGAAGTTTGAATTCTATTCCTTAATATCCCTCGTTTTTTTTGTGTACAAAGGATGGGGTTCTCTGTATTGGTCTTTTCTGCATTTAAAATGTCTCATTTGAAAAAACCTCGATTGATCTGTTTTCCTTATTTGGAAGGTGATGGCAAAATGTATTTATCGCCTTTCCTATTTCCATTTCCCATTTCCCTGCAGGTCACACTCATTCTCAAATGTGGCAGGCAAGGATCCATTAAGCCAAATTTTCACCTTTGTTAAAATCAAACACTGTGGTTCCCTGAATAAAGTTGATCTCTTTAAAATCGATTACCTACTGTGGCACCTGGGGAAGAAAAACAGAATGAACGAATGGAACATATTTATATAACAGTATTTTTATACATCCACAAATGAATATTATAAATAAAATTACTCCTTATGAGATTGCAATGCTGCAGTGCGAAGGAAATATTCCAGCCATTGTGTCCTGTCAACTTTCCATCAACAATAATGACAGAGTGGAGATTATGGGCTCCTTAATAAGATTTACAAGAAACAAGCAAACAGTCTCCACAGCCTTGAGTGATAACAAAATCAATCAATCTTCTATCTTGTTTGAAAATATAAATACAGTCTGACTACTTGATTGCTTTTTCTTCTACAGAGATGTAATAAAAAAATAATTTTTCCCATTGCATTGTAAACTTCAAGAAAAAAAAAAATCCCAAAAATAAGTTGTGAGCTTTTGTTTTTCTTTTCTTTTTTAATTTTTTTTTGTATTTGACAATCTATAAGCTTGATAATTTATCTTATGGTATATCCTATGCAAAAGGAAAAATGACTACGTTTGAATAGAGATGAAAAAAGACTTCAAGGAGAAGACGTAATTTAATAGGATCTGAAAGAATGGGTCAGTACAGAAAAAGTGGGAGTTACAGGATAGAAAGAGAGAAATGATCTTATCTGATTTCTATTTGTTTTATAGTATTAGGTTTAATAAATGCAACTTTAAGTTTCTTCTAGACTTACTTTCACACGTATTTGTGAACAACAATAGTGACAATTACATAGGCCAACGTTTCATAAAAGTCTCGCACTGAAACCCCACAAAACTCTCCTGATTCTCAGAAAGCAAACATTATTGAGGAGTAAAGCTGTTTCCATACATTAATGTAGTCATGTGATTTCATAATTAAGAATATTCTGAGGTCAAGAGGCTCAAACCACTATATTGACAGAAAATTATTAATTACAATACCTTCTCTTATCTAAGGGGAAATGCACGGAGCTAGACTTAAAGGTGTAGAATATGTAAGTCAGCAAGCCAAATGTGGAGAACAAATAATCTACGTCAAGACCAGGGGAAACACTGAGGCCATCCAATCAACATTTTTTCTGCAAGTGAGTCTTCTAATTTCCATTTCCATGCTGTTTTACCAGCTAAAATCCCATTTTGAAGTTAGAAGATAAAACATTCTTTTTGGTTAGCCAAAACCAAAACTCATTGCCATCGAGTCGATTCCAACTCATAGCAACCCTATAAGACAGAGTAGAACTGCCCCATAGGGTTTCCAAGAAGCAGCTGGTGGATTTGAACTGCCGATCTTTTGGTTAGCAGCTGAGTTCTTAACCACTGTGCCACTAGGGCACCAATCTTTTTGGTAGGAGGGAGGATTTTCCACACCTCTCTATTTCTATTTTACTCCTTGATAAATCAGGATGTTGACAAACTGAAGTGTATCCAGAGAAGCACAGCTACTATAGGAAAGGGTCAGAGTTCTATCACGCATAGAGAACAAATAAAGGGCCAAAAAAGGTTTAGCTTAGAGAAAAGAGGAGTGTTGCAAGCTATATATGATCAGTAGGCTGGCCTAGGAAAAAGGAAGAATGGTTATATTGGGTAGTTTCAGGAAGTACAACTAGACTTGGTATGTCTTAGGCTAGGTTCTCTAGAGAAGCAAAATCAGTGAAGCATATATCTGTGTGTGTGTGTGTGTGTGTGTGTGTGTGTGTGTGTAGGAAAGGGAGGGAGGGAGAGAGATTTACATCAAGGAAATGGCTCATGCGGTTGTAGAGGCTGAAAAGTCCCACATCCATGGGTCAGGCTGGAGGCTTCTGCCGACTCATTGTAGCTGCAGGGGCGGGCGAACTCAAGATTGGCAGGTCAGACAACAGGCCTCTCTGGCTTACAGACTGCAGAGGCTGACAAATCCTAAAATCAGCAGGTAAACTGGCAGGCTGCCAGATTACAGACTGTGGAGGCTGATGAATCCCAAGATCAGAAGGCAAGCTGCTAACTCAAGTCCCAAGAATTGGAGGTCAGGTGAGGAGCAAAATTCAGGATCCAGAGTGAGCAAAAGCCCACGAGCCTTGCCAGAAAGTCCACATATATCAGATGCAGGCCACATGCCCAAGGAAACTCCCTTTCAACTGATTGGCTGCTCATAGCAGATCTCAACGTGGAGGTGATTACATTATATCAGATCTCATTATGGAGGTGATTACATCATTACCTAGCTGCCAAATTACATCATAACTGCCAAACCACTGAGAATCATGGCTGGTCAAGATGACATACTACCTTAACCATCACACTTGGAAAGTATATGTTACAGGGTAATTTATTTCAGTTCAGTATAAAAGAGCTATGTAAGCCAATTGTACTGCTATTGTGCCTCCTATTCATTTACTTATTCATTTACTAACTAGCATTTATTTAGTGCTGGGTATTAAAATTAATAAAACATGGACTCTGCTCTCATGGAATTTATACTCCATCCAGAGGAAAGCTACAGTATCAAATGTGTAGTAGCGTGTGATTAGGGCTGTTACAGTAATGAGTGCTAAGTGATCCTTTCACACTTGTGGGTAATAAATGCCTTGAAGTCATGGACATTCACTCATTTAATCTCTACGTCTTCACAGCTTTGGAATAAGAAATGTTCAGTGTTTGAATAAAGGAATTGAGAGTGTCCATCAGAGAAAATAGACTACTCTGAAGTACATGTATACTCCATCCCACGCAGTATTTAAGAAGCAAGGCATGGGACCCATCTGAAATGCAGTTGATGGGATTTCAGTACCAGGAAGGAGTTTGAAATAGATGAATAACCACTAAAAACACTCACAGTTTTAAGTGTTTGTGGGTCTATGCCTAAAACAGGAAACTGGAAAGGCATTCTTCCCTTTGTCACTATTCTCAACCTTAACAACAGTTAAGTTCTGGGTTCTCTGTGGAGAGACTCAGAGATAATCTCTTCTTAAAAGACCTCCATACCGTCAAAGTCATGGTAACAGTTTCAATGTCAAATAGATAATAGAAAAATCATTCAATTTTGGTAAATCCCAATTATCATGTCTTATTATTAACATTGAAAACATTTCCTCCAAATAATGTAACACCCATATGAAAATAAGGATTGGCAACAAAAGCAGCCAAGAGTTCCCCTAACATTGATTATGTTTGTGAAAGCTGCTTTGTGAAATACGTTCTTCTTAAAATTCAGAATCCCCAACAGGAGAAAGTTAGAATAATGGGCCCATTGAAATTACTTACGCTGACAGTGATCAGTTAAGATATACTATAGAGTACAGACCTTCCAGGAACCTGCTTCATTGGAAAGTCTACTCGTAGGACACAGCTCTCCATAAATGTTTTGTCTGTGTTTATGGATGTCGTCTTGTAGCTTTAGATGGTACGCCCAAATTCCTCAGCAAGAAAAATAGGAGAGAGACAGAAAGATTCAAACTGCAATTGCCTGTTGTAGAAAAAATTCCAATTATTCACACTCATAATGTAGAATTCTGATGGATATTTGTAAAAAGGAAACATTTGACCAAAATTTAGAAGCTCGGGGAGTGATAAAGTTTTAAGAGTATTGAGCAAAGTAATGCTAGAAGGAAAATAATTTTAAAGCAAAGTATTTTATATGACTTTTCCAGTTTTGAAAACATTTTAATAACAAATGTAATCTCTATCATTAATCCTCAAAGCAATCTTGTGAAGTCTTGGAAAATATAACTTTATGGTGGGGAAACCAAGGCTAAGAGAAGTGAAGGCACATTGCTAGAAGTATCAGACCCAGAACTAAAGCCCCGGGCTTCTGTCTCCAAATTCTTCTCTGTTATCCTATGTGGATGAGATTTTACCTTGGTATTTATAAGTAGTTGTATTATGGTTAGAAAAATGACTCTATAAGGCAACATTTTTTGCCATCACTACTGTCTCTAGAGGTCCACGTAAAATAGTTGGAATACATTTTGTGTAGTATGGACTAAAATCTTTCCGAGGACTATATGTGCTAATGGCAGAAAGTGGACAAATGGTAATGATTTATAAGGAAAATTATGAGAAACAAGTAATCTACAATTTCCTTTTTTATTGAATTTTTTTCTTTTTCTGATTATAAAAGTGCATTATTGCTCCCAGAGGCGTCCTTGGGTGGCACAAATGGTTAAGCACTTGGCTCTTAACTGAAAGGTTGACAGTTCAATCCCACCCAGCGGCACTTCAGAAGAAAGGCCTGGTGATATGCTTCTGGAAAGGTCAGAGGCTTGAAAACCCTGTTGAGTGCAGTTCTGCTCTGCAACACATGGGGTTGCCATGAGTTGGAATCAGCTTGATGGCACCTGGTTTTGCTGCCAGAAAGAAACTATGCATAACCTACAGGCAATCACTGTTAACATTTTGGCAATTTTTTGCAATTTTTCTTCTATACCTTTTTACATAGTTGAAATAATGTCATAGTTGCATTTTATACCTTTATTTGTTTGCATGATATTAAGTAATAATCATTTTCCATGTCATTAGCATTTTTGTAAGTAATATTATATGTATCATATTCCATTAATGGATATACAAAAATTCACATCAACACTTCCCTAATGTGAGATGCTTAGGTTATTTTTAATCTGTAACACTTCTAGATAATATTACGATGAAATTTTTGTTCTTATTTTTTTTTTTTTACTTTTTTTTATAAATATTTTATTGTACTTCAGGTGAAGGCTTACAGAACAAATAGTTTCTCATGAAACAGTAGTACACATGTTGTTTTATGACATTGGTTAACAACCCCACAACATATTAACCCTCTAACTTCTCAACATTTTTTTTTTTGTGAAAATACCCATAGCCAAAGATACACCATTTCAAAAATTTCTACATGCACAGTTCAGTGACATTGACTACGCTCTTCCAATTGTGCTGTTATTCTCACTTAAAATGAAGGCTTACAGAACAAAATAGTTTCTCATTTAACAGTTACTACAAATGTTGCCCTATGACAATGGTTAACAATCTCACAACACATCGATAATATCCTTACTCAACCTTGGGTTCCCTATCACCAGCTTCCTTGTCCCTTTCTGCCTTCTGGCCCTTGTCACTGGACTCCTGTACTTCATTAGTCTCATTTGGTTTTACGAGGCTGTCTACTCCCAGGCTGAACCATGAACCTCCGAGGTAACTTCACCACTGAGCTAAAAGGGTGTCTGGGGGCCATACTCTCGGGGTTTCTCCATTCTCCTTTAGGCCAGTAAATCTGGTCTTTTTTTTGTGAGTTAGAATTATGCTCTACATCCTTCTCCAGCTCTGTCCAGAACCCTCTGCTGTGATCCTGGTCAGAGCAGTCAGTGGTGGTAGCCGGGCGCCATCTAGCTGTACTGGACTCAGTTGGGTGGAGGCCTTGGTAGCTGTGGACGATTAGTCCTTTGGACTAATCTTTTCCTTGTATCCTGTTCTCTTCATTCTCCCTTGCTCCTGAAGGGATGAGACCAGTGGAGTATCTTAGATGGCCTCTCACAGGCTTTTAAGACCCAAGACACTACTCACCAAGGTAGAATGTAGAGCATTGTCTTTATAGGCGGTGTCATGCCAATTGAGCTAGATGTTCCCCGAGACCATGGTCCCCACAGCCCTCCACCCAGCAATTCAGTCCCTCAGGGAGTTTGGATGTGTCTATAGGGCTTCCATGACCTTTCCTTGTACAGGTTGTGTTAGTTTCCCCTGTATTGTGTACTGTCTCACCTTTCACCCAAGATACCACTTATCTATTGCCTATTTAGTATTCCCCCCCCACCCCTCCCATCCCTGGTAACCAACAAAGATGGTTACATTTTGCATGTGAACTTTTTCATGGGTTTTTACAATAGAGGTCTCATGCAATATTTGTCCTTTTGTGACTGGCTTATTTCACTCAGCATAATGTCCTCCAGTTTCATCCATGTTATGAGATGGTTCACAGATTCATCATTGTTCTTTCTCGTTGCGTAGTACTCCATTGTGTGTATGTACTGTAGTTTGTTTATCCATTCATCTGTTGATGGGCATCTAGGTTGTTTCCATCGTTTTGCTATTGTGAACAATGCTGCCATGAACATAGGTGTGCATATGTCTATTCGAGTGACGAGTCTCATTTCTCTAGGATATATTCCTAGGAGTGGGATTGCTGGATCGAATGGTATGTCTATTACTAGCTTTCTGAGGAAGCGCCATATCATTTTCCAAAATGGTTGTATCATTTGGCATTCGAACCGGCAGTGCATAAGAGTTCCAATCTCCCCGCAGCCCCTCCAACATTTGTTATTTCCAGTGTTTTTGATTCGTGCCAGTAATGCCTGGGTGAGATGGTATCTCATTGTGGTTTTAATTTGCATTTCTCTAATGGCTAGTGATCGCGAGCATTTCCTCATGTGTCTGTCAGCCATTTGAATGTCTTCTTTGGTGAAGTGTCTGTTCATTTCCTTTGCCCATTTTTTAATAGGATTATTTGTCTTTTTGTTGTAGAGGTGTTGTTGTTCTTATTTTGAAAGTAGAATACCACTCTCCATATTTTATTATGTTGTGTTATATAGGAGCCCTGGTGGCATAATGCTTAAAGCACTTGGCTACTAACTGGAAGGTCAGCAGTTCGAACCCACCAGCCACTCCGTGGGAGAAAGATGTGGCAGCCTGCTTCCATAAAGATTTTATGGCCTTGGAAATCCTATGGGGCAGTTCTCTCTGTCCTATAGGGTCATTATGAGTCAGAATTGACTCGGCCAGCAGTGGGTTTGGTTTGGTTTTTGGTATGTTATATAAATAGGGTGACTGTTGGGATGAATAGAGTGAGCAGAAGTTATGGAGTTAGACTTGGAATGCTTTGATTGATTAAGTGTTAAACTGTAGGAAGGAAGGATAAATAGATGATTGATAGATTAATAGTGGTTTAAGCTAGGAGGGATAAGCAAGGCATTCTACGACAATATATTCCAAAACCAGAGGGATTATATTTTCTTGAAAGATGAGGAGCATTGCTGTTAAATGTGATCGTTCAAAGTGAGAACTTTTAGGGGTGGACTACATTGCATTGGCATGTGTTTAATATTTAGAGATGTTAGCAAGAGGTAACTGAAGTCTTCTTTAGAAATCTGATTAGTAGAGGAGACATAGGAAATCTAATGTGCTAGTCTAGACAGGAGACAAAATCCACACCAGTAATTTGAAAGGGAGAATTTACTACAAAGAATTTTGATTAGGGATAAAGTTGTTAACGGTGCAGGACCGGGCAGTGTTTGGTTCTGTTGTACACAGGGTCGCTGTGAGTCCAACTGGATGCTATAAGACCGACTCCGTGGCACCTAACAACAACAACAAAGTTGTTAACTACTAAAAGGGTACAAGAAGAATTCTTAGGTGTAATATAGGCAGGAGCTTTAGGAAGCTGCTGAGATCCCTACCTACTGCTTAGGGAACGAAAGGAACAAAGGAAGAGGGTACCATGGAGCTGAAACTCAGAATTCTGAAAAAGGGGCACCACTCCTTGGTAGCTGAAGACTCTCAGTTCAGAAGAGGAGCCTCATCGATCTGGGGCTTAGACCTCTGAGGAGAGGGTGGAGCAGCTGCAGGAACAATTGCTGTCAGCATCAGGACAGAGCTTTGCTGAGGTACTATTCACAGGAACCAGAAGTGCACTGACAGCCCTCGGGAAACAAAAAAAAGGAACAGTTTCTGGTCTTTCTCCTTCAACGTTGCAGTCTCCTTCTAGGGCCCTCTATGAATAGAGTCGAAGAGGGACGAATTGCCAAAGCAGGAGTTTTGCAGAGCTTCATCCTCAAAATCCAAAAGTAGTGTATAAGAAGGTGGGTTTGGGGCTGAGAAATACTGTATTAACAACTGGCACAGCTCTTATGTTCTGACTTTAATAGACGGACCACTGCAGGTGGTAGGTTTATTTGGAATGAACCACTTAGGGGAGACCTGGTAGCACAGTGGTTAAGAGTTCGGCTCCTTAGAAACCCTGCCAGACAGTTCTACTCTGTCCTATAGAGTCGCTATGAGTCAGAATCAACTCGATGGCAATGGGTTTGGTTTGGTTTTTGGTGACCCAAAAAGTTGGCACTTCGAACCCACCCAGTGGCTCTGTGGGAGAAAGACCTGGCAGTCCACTTCTGTAAAGATCACAGCCTAGGAAACCCTATGGGGCAGTTCTACTCTGTCTCATGGGGACGCTACGAATTGAAATCGACGCGATGGCACCTAATAATAATTTAGAGCTATGACCTCTTCCTTCTTGATGGCTTTTGGAAATGAAAAAGCTCAATACTTCCAAAATTCCAATGATATTCTTTCTGTGCTTTTAAAGAAAGAGAACTAGACTGAAAATGAGGATATATGGGTCAGAGTTCCTACTCTACCACTAGATAATCTGTTATGACCCTGAGTAAATTATTTGCATCTATTAGCCCCAGCTTACTCTCTAATAAAATGAAGCTATGTGCTTTTTGTTTTACAGAGTGTTTGTGAGGACAAAAATGAGATAATATCTTAAAAGCACACTGGTTTTACTTTCCAGACTCAGGTGGTTTCTAAGCACAATAGGGTGAATGTCTATAGCATCTCTTAAATCTATTTTCTCTTGTGTTCTTATTATAACCACGTTGATTCACTTACATATTAGATAACCTGCCCCCCTCCAAGTGGACTTTAATCTGCAATAGTTTCTTTCCTCCTCAATATATATATTGCAAAGAATGATCAATTTTATAGATTAATGTTATGTAGCATTGCTTGAAATGTATCACTTATTTACCTCCCTATAGTTTAGTAACTTCCTATGCATGCCCACATTGTGGTATCCACACACTATTTCAACAACATCTTATTACATATTCATCCCCATTGTCTCAGTCATCTAGTGCTGCTATAACAGAAATACCCCAACTGGATGGCTTTAACAAACAAAAGTTTATTCTCTCACAGTCCAGAGGCTACAAGTCCAAATTCAGGGCATCATCTCCAGGGGAATGCTTTCTCCGTTGACTCTGGAGGAAGGTCTGTGTCATCAATCTTTCTTTGGTCTGGGAGCATCTCAGCACAGGAACCTCAGGTCCAAAGGACACGCTCTGCTCCCAGCACTGCTTTCTTGGTGGTATGAGGTTCCCAAGTGTCTCTGCTCACTTCTTCCTTTTATATCTCAAAATATATGGGCTTAAGACACTATCCAATCTTGTATACCTCATCAGTATAACTGCCACTAATCCATCTTATTAAAGCATAGTGATTGAATTTACAACACATAAGGAAATCATACCAGATTACAAAATGGTACACAATTATGCAATACTGGGAATCATGACCTAGCTAAGTTGACAGATATTTTTGGGGGACACAATTCAATCCCTGACACCCACATATGCTAAAGTCTTTCTTCATAACATATTTTTATATAATTACACATAGGCAGTGCCTTTTCTGAGCTTTTACCACAGAATACTTTATTCTATATGAGAACGCTGTGTATTCATGTTTGTGTTCAAATCTCTTTATTGTCTGTTTGTAATATTCTCCTTAGGAGCTTGCAAGCACTTTGAAATTAGAGGTCATTTTTGTATCAGTGACTAGTACAGTGCCTTGCAAATCACAAGCATACAATAAATACTTGCATAATATATTTGCAGAAAAAGACTTGGCAGAACTTAATGTTCAATTTGATATAAGGGGTGAAGGAGGCAAAGAAACCACAGATGTCTTATAGTTATAAGCCTAAGAATGATGGAGCCTTTTTATGTAATGTAGAAATTTGGAATGGATGATGGCTTAGAGGCAGGTTATGAACTCCATTTGTCAACATGCTCAAGTTTGATTCTTAGGGGATTGCTTAAGTGTTTTATTCAATTAAGAGACTGTTCTAAGAGATTTGGCAAAAGGAGAATGAGCAATTTTACCATTATTGATTTATACCATAGAGGATGAAATTGAAACAAATAAGTGGCTGTGCTTCCTGAGAGAGGAAGAATAGAAAAACCTAGGAGAGTGTTATTCACCAAATAGAGTTTATCGAACACGTGCTGTGTGCCAGGATAGGTTGATGAATACAATAGACAAGGTCCCAACTGTTATGAAGCTTAGAGATTCACTATTGTAAGTGGGTAGAGGCAAGATGTAAAAAAATAAAATCTAGAAGTTTGTGCTGTTTCATATCTATTCGTTCAACAAATGTTTGTTGAGTGCCAATCATAAGCTAGTTGTTGGGCTGTATTTTGGGGGATATGTTGTTGTTGTTAGTTGCTATTGAGTCATAGTGACCTTATGTACAACAGAAGGAAACATTGCCTGCTTCTGTGCCATCTTTATGATTGCTGCTCTGTTTGAGTCCATTGTTTTGCCCATGGTGTCAGTCCATCTCACCAATGGCCTCCCTTGCCTTTGCTCACCCTCCACTTTATCAGTTCTCTACAATACCAACCATAATGTATTTTCTAGCTCTTGGTCTTTACTGATAATATGTCCAAAGTAAGCAAGCTAAAGTCTTGCCATCCTGACTTATAAGGAGCTTTCTTGTTGTATTTCTTCTAAGACTGACTTGTTCATTCTTGTGGCAGTCCATGGTATACTCAATATTCTTTGCCAATACCACAATTGAGACACAGCAATTTTTCTTCTGTTTTGCTTTTTCATTGCCCAGCTTTCACATGCATACTAGGCAATTGAAAATACCATGGCTTGGCACCTTAGCTATCACGTGACACTTAGCAAGTGACATCTTTGCTTTTGAAAACTTTAAAGAGGTCTTTTGCAGTAGATTTTTCCCTATGTAATACATTGTTTGATTTCTTGACTGCTACTTCCATGGGCATTGATTGTCGATCCAAGTAGAATGAAATCATTAACAACTTCAATTTCTTATTCATTTATTCATTCATGATGATGTCTATTGATCCAGTAGTAAGGATTTTCATTTTTTCACCTTCAACTGTAATCCATATTGAAGGTTCTAGTCTTTGATCGTTACAGTAAGTGCTTTAAATTGTCTTTGTTTGCAGGAAATAAACTTGTGTCATCTACATATCACAGGTTGTTAATGAGTCTTCCTCCAATACTGATGCCGGGCTCTTCTTCATATAGTACAGCTTCTCAGATTATTTAGTTTAGCATCCAGAATGAATAGGTAATTTGAAAGGATATGACCCTGCCATACACCTTTTCCATTTCTAAGCCTTGCAATATCCCCTGCTCTTTTTCAATGATTGTTTCATGATTCATGTACAGATTCTGCAGGAGCACAATTAAGTGTTCTGAAATTCCCATCCTTCGTAATGTTATCCATAATCTGTTATGATATGTTGTAATCTGCTTTCTTGGGTGTATACCAACAAATAAATTAGAGAGATAACAGTCTAGAAGAGGAAACAGATACAAACATGAATAATTAAAATAAATTAAGTGATTCAAATAAAGTTATGTTTTGATATGGTAGTAGATAGTATGATTTGGGCATATTTGTCATCAGTACTGAACCTAAAATAGGCTGTTAAAGAGTTTTAGGCAAATAGAAGATCATGATTGAAAGACCACAGGCAAGAAACAGTATACAAGATTCAGGAGTTCACAAAGCACGGTATGAAAACACACGAATGATGTACTGTAGTGTGTCTGATGGGAGAAAGGCTAGAGACACAGGTGGGATCAGATAATGAGGGACTTTATCCACTATGTTAGGAAATCAGAACTTTATCTTATGCATGCTGTGAAGCCACTTGTAGCAATAACTAATTTATGAACTCAAAGGGGGTGTCAACAGAATATGCCTTTATTTTTTCCCATGACTACTTTTTGATGAAACTGATGGAATACCAACTGAGATGTTTCAACAAATGGATGTACCACTGGAGGTGCTCAATTGCCTATTCCAAGAAATCTGGAAGACAGCTACCTGGCCAACCTACTGGAAGAGATCCATATTTGTGCCCAGTCCAAAAAAAGGTGATCCAACAGAATATGGAAATTATCCAACAATATCATTAATATCACATGCAAGTAAAATTTTGCTGAAGATCATTCAAAAGCAATTGCAGCAGTACATCCACAAGGAGCTGCCAGAAGTTTAAGCTCGATTCAGAAGAGAACGAGAACCAGGGATATCATTGCTGATGTCAGATGGATCCTGGCTGAAAGCAGAGAATACCAGAAAGAAGTTTACCTGTGTTTTATTGACTACGCAAAGGCATTCTATTGTGTGGATCATGACAAATTATGGATAACATTGTGAAGAATGGGAATTCCAGAATACTTAATTGTGCCCATGAAGAACCTGTACATAGACCAAGAGGCTGTTGTTTGAACAGAACAAAGGAATACTGCTTGGTTTAAAATCAGGAAAGATGTGTGTCAGGGCTGTATCTTTCACCATACTTATTCAATTTGTATGCTGAGCAAATAATCCAAGAAGCTGGACTATATGAAGAAGAATGGGGCATCAGGATTGGAGGAAGACTCATTAACAACCTGCAATATGCGAATGACACAGGCTTGCTTGCTGAAAGCTAAAAGAACTTGAAGCACTTACTAATGAAGATCAAAGACCACAGACTTCAGTACAGATTACACCTCAACATGAAGAAAACAAAAATCCTCACAACTGGACCAATAAGCAACATCATGATAAACAGAGAAAAGATCGAAGTTGTCAAGGATTTCATTTTACTTGGATCTACAATCAACGCCCATGGAAGCAGCAGTGAACAAATCAAATGATGTATTCCATTGGGCAAATCTGCTGCAAAAGAACCCTTTAAAGTGTTGAAAAGCAAAGATATCACTTTGAAGACTAAGGTGCACCTGATCCAAACCATGGTATTTTCAATTGCCTTATATGCATGCAAAAGCTGGACACTGAAAAAGGAAGATTGAAGAATCCATGCATCTGAATTATGGTGTTGGTGAAGAATATCAAATATCCCATGGACTGCCAGAAGAACAAACTAGTCTGTCTTGGAAGAAGTACAGCCAGAGTGCTCCTTGGAAGCAAGGATGGTGAGACTTCGTCTCACATACTTTGGACATGTTATCAGGAGAGACTAGTTCCTGGAGAAGGATATCATGCTTGGTAAGGTAGAGGGTCAGTGAAAAAGAAGAAGACCCTCAAAGAGATGATTTGACACAGTAGCTGCAAAAATGGGCTCAAACGCAGCCACGATTGTGAGGATGGCACAGAACCGGGCAGTGTTTCATTTTGTTGTCCGTAGGGTGGCTAAGACTCGAAGGCACCTAACAACAATAACAACAACACCTTGAACTAAATCCTGTCTTATTTCCTTTCTATACCTTGAGACAGCATACTGGGCAGCTCTCACAGATTTTCTGTCTCTCCGCCTTTTAAAATTGCTTTGTTGAGTTATAATTCAATTAAAAAACATCTGCACAGATTTATTAAAGTGTGCAATTTAGTACCTTTTGGCATAAGAATAAAACTATTGAACCATCCTCAAAATCAAGAAAATGAACATATCTATCACCCCTTAAACTTTCTCTTACCCTTTTGTAATCCTTTCCCCACCACCACTGCCCATCTGGACTCATCTTGAACAGTTCTTGGGGTCTGATTGGGCTATGTTAGTCTCCATGTTTAAGCCCTGTGTTTTCAAAGCTTAGTTAAAAATGAAAGACATACTTGGATAAACCAAATTTCTGTTCAAATTCCATTTTCTCAGAAATACCTTTCTTTCTAAGCTAGCAGCCATCCCTCTGAACGTCTTACCCTGCTGTGTTTTTCTTTAGAGCTCATGTTATTGTCTGTTATTGTTTTCTGTATCTGTTCTATTCTTTATATCGATTTATTGTTTGCCTACCCCATTTGAATGTAAGTTTCCTGAGGGAAGAGACTTAAACTCTTTTGTTACTACTGTATCCCCAGTGTCCAGAACAATTTCTGACACATAATAGGTATTACGAATTGTGTCCCTCAAAAATAAATATTGAGGTCCTGACCTTTATACCTGTGGATGTGATCCTATTTGGAAATAGGGTTTTTCTTTGTTATGATAATGAGGTCATACCAGAGTAGCATTGATCCTAAACCCAAGCACTTCTAAGTGATAAAAAGAGCAGAATAGACACAGAGATGCACACGCCATATGAAGACAGATACACAAGGTAGATGCATCTATAAGCCCAGAAAATCCACAGATTATCAGCTACTAGAAGCTGAAATACATAAGAAAGGAAGTTTCCCTTGAGCCACATCCTGAATTCTGGATTGTAGCCTCCAAACTGAGAAAATAAATTTCTGTTCATTAAAGCAATCAGCTTGTGGTATTTTCTGTTACGGCCATCCTAGGTAACTATGATAATAGGTGTTCAATAACTCTTCATTGAATTATTATGTTGAATGGATGACTGGACTTCAGTTTTAATTTTCTACCAGAAAGAACATTATTTTTATTATTTTTCTTGTAAGAACTTGGTGCTGAGGAGTTTTCTTTATAAGCTGTCTAGCCCTGGACATTGACCTTTATACAGTACCTGGCATGTGTTTTCAGCTGGGCACAGGGTCCAAAATCCTAAGATAGTGTTTGGGAACGAATGACTTTTGTCTCAAGGATCCAGACAGAGAGAAACAAATTACAGATCCAGTTATCTGAGTTGGTGTTCTTAACCAGGAAGTAACTCTTTTACTAGAATTGGGACATATGACCTACCATTCAAGTCGGCTTGATCATGAGTCCCCTTAGCACTAATCCGAAGCTCCTTACATTTCTTTAAACCAAAGTTTGGATTGTTAACAAAGTCTGGGGCAGGACTAATTCTAAAGTGGAGAATAATTCTGAAGTGGTTCCTAGCAGGATGATTTAGGAAGAAAGTCACTTTGGGTTTCCATGTTGCTGAGGCAATAGAAATCCAAAAGAGCTAGTCAGTTCATCAAGACGTCCAAACTGATAGTTACCTGAGTGGTTGCAAGGACTTATTGAACTAAACAAACAAACAAAAAACCAAACCCACTACCGTCAAGTCGATTCTTCCTCATAGCGACCCCAGAGGATTCCTGAGGCTGTAAATCTCTGTGGAAGCAGACTGCCACATCTTTCTCCCATGGAGTTGCTGGTAGTTTCAAATTGCCAACCTTTTGGTTAGCGGTCAATTGCTTTAACCACTGTGCCACCAGGGCTCCAAAACCCTGTTGCCATTGAGTTGATTCTGACTCATAGTGACCCTATAGGGCAGAGTAGAACTGCCCCATGGAGTTTCCAAGGAGCAGCTGGTAGATTTGAACTGCGGCCTTTTAGTTAACAGCCACACTCTTAACCACTGCACCACCAGGACTCCTATTGGACTGAAGTAGCCATCAATTGCAGTCAAAATTATCAACTGGGAAATATTTTTTAAACATAAAATAACATAGACATAAGACAAGAACTCCATCTCCTGTGTCAATCTTTCATATTGTGTGGCTTGTGTATCGCTGTGATGCTGGAAACGATGCCATTGTTATTTGAAATACCAGCAGGGTCACCCATGGTGGCCAGGTTTCATTAGAGCTTCCAAACACAGACAGACTAGAAAGAAAAGTCTGGTGATCTATTTCCAGAAATTGACCAATGAAAACTCTGCAGATCACAGAAGAATATTGGCTGGTATAGTGCTGGAAGATGAGCTCCCTAAGTTGGAAGTCACTCAGAAAGCACAGTGGCCGCAACAAGGAACTTGAACATACCAATAACCGTGAATATGATGCTGGACTGGGCGACATTTCATTCTGTTATACATAAAAGTCACTATGAGTTGGAGCCAACTTGACAGCAATTAACAACCACAACAAATCCAAGGACCACAAGACAATCTGTTCCCATGATCTTTCTTTTCCCCCTGGTGTTTATCATTTACCATTCCAGGAGTAACAAAGAGCAACTTTTCTAGCAGCAATTGGAATTAAAAGCTATTCAGTCTCAGTGATTCTCTCTTTCCCTAGTACTCTAAAGTCTTACTCCACTTCTCAGTAAATACTTAACAGAGGAGTGATGAGGTGAAGCCCCAAACTGTAATGTTTCCATATAAATTCCAAGTACACCGAGGCATGTATTCAAATGTTTCAAGCAGAGTAATTAATAAAACTCTACAGCATGTGGTCAGGAATTTCTTAAATGCCCCAGAGGGTACCAGGAGGGGCTGCCACTTTCTCTTATGAGGTGTGTTCTTGTTCTTGGTCTCTTTGCTTTAATTAAAGCAAAGTAGGGTTCCTTATTTTTCTGAAATGTCTGGACAAGCTTATCTGTAAGATGCTTTTCAGCCTCCAGTTTCCTGGGCATTAAAACCATGCTGTTGAGAGCCCTCTGTGTTCCTCTGACCACCGACAGGGGCCAGCATGGACACTGAGGAGAGGGTTGTGGTCACATTGGCCCTTCAACCAGAGAAACTGTACTTTTTACCTCTTTTATGTATGGGATTTGCAGTTTCTTTTCATTTGAAGACAATTTTAATGCACAAAGCCAAAGCATTTTGGGAACAAAAAGGGTACAATGAGATTGGGCACATGCCACTGTATCTCCTGCAGGAAGGCTGGCTGTTGTTAATTATTGATCTGTCTTTTGACCAGGTTTTTGTTATTCTAAAGGGCTTTAACCACATTTAAATGTGGTAAACTCTACCCCTATTCTCCTTTATTCATAGTTGTCTCACTCAATTATCAATGAGTTAGACCAGGGCAAGAACTCATGTTCTGAGGAAAAGCATACTAGCAAATAGCTTCCATGAAAATGGCAATTTTCTGAGGAAAGGGATATTGATGTATCTGGGCATGCTACTTAAGTGGGATAATTAATATCTCTCTGGAATTAGCTATGCATGATAGATTCTGATGTCTGCCAGCAAAGTAAAACCAAAGTCACTCCCAAGAATAAATTAACAATGTTTATAAAAACATATTATAGGGACTAATTAATTTTGTGGGAAAGCTTGCTTCTGCATAATGACAGGATACATTTAATTATGGCAAAGAGAATGCAAGGAAAAAAGGGTATTTGAAGAGAAGAGTTGGTGAAGTGAGGGATATTCAGAATTCAGAATAATCACATCCTGAGCCCAAATGTGGTAAAGCTTTTGAGGGGTTTATATTTTAGCAACTATTTGATATAACAGCTTTTTAGCACGGAAGTGTTTAACTTGAGATTAATTATTAATTTTTAGGTTCTGTGTCTCTGGGAGAAGATGGATTATAATACGACATATATAGTTAGGGAATTACAGAGCAATGACTAATGAGATTGGTACCTCTGACTTGACAGAGCCATTGAAAAGACATTGAGTTATAAGCTAAGAGACTGGGGTTTTCAAGCTAAGGTTAACCAAGTGTGCCTGGCCATAGATGATTCACAGTGTTCCTACAGTTTGAGCAAGTTGAATTAATGATCTTTAAAACTCTTCCCAGCTATATCATCCTATAAACGAAAACAATATAGAAATTTGGTCTCACAGCACAAGCGGTATTGCAAAGAATTGCTTAATGATAAAAACTAGTTGAGATAAAATGGAATTTGATGTTATATCATAGCAACTTGTATACAGGGGAGAAACAATTTGAAAGCTGAAAGCTAAATAGAGGGAGTGATAGATTTTATTAGCAAAAACTCTGGGAATAACACATCTGACATTCTTAAGGGAAGTGGACTCTGTATCCCCCAAACACTTTTTGTTTGTGAGAGAATGATCTTTTCTCTCTCACCCTTGTTCTTATTGACCCTAATAACTGACATTTGTGTTCTACCAAATTTGAATTTGATTTACAAATTTCTAGAAAATTCCACTCCTCAAAAATTCTTTCTTTCCTAAATCACACCCTGTCTGATATTTGACCATTTGAGATATGTGTCATTCAGGGTTCTTAGTTACCAACAACGAACTCCACTAGTTTTAGCAGAAAAAGGTTTATTTTGAATCCTGTTAGGTAGCACAAGAAACTTGTGTAGGCCAAGTACCATGCTTAAATACTAAGTATCTAAGAGCATTGTGCCCTGGAAACACATATCTAGCAGGAAGAACAAAACAATTCCGTGATATCAAGGAAATGTAGCCAAACACCATCTCCACCACTTGATGTTTAGAACCGATCATGCTCAGACTCTAGGAGAGGCACTTAAGAAGAAAGAGATGCCTCTGCCTTCACACTTCAGCATATCTGATTTGCTTATATTCCACAGTCTCTAATGCCAGCTGCTTCTGTGTGAATGGATACGTGTGATTGAATAGTCATTCTCATGAACATAAGACTATTGTCTTATTTCTGATGTAAAATGTGTTCAGAAGCAATGTTATGATGTTCTCATAATTGTCAATAGGCATTTATTACGTCCATGGATGGTGTTGCTGCCATAATCATGAAGGGCAGAGAGGGAAAAATCAAACCCAGTATCAGTAACTATTCCAGTAAAGAAAAATCCTTACCGCTTTCATAACGGAAGTCGTCTAATACACTTAACTTCAAACTAGGTAGCTCTCTGCTCCCCTTGGTTATTGTCCAAAATTGTGGGTTAGATATTTTTCTCTGCTACTGGCAGATTAGACACAGTCAGTCGTGTGCTCACATCTGAGAGGTGAAATCCACGTTGTTGAGCTTGTATATAACTTCTCTCCTTGGTACCATAGCTACTTTATTCATAAGGACTAACTATATCTGCAGGATGTTATCACATTTTTGTGACTTTCTGTTGAAGATGGGCCCTTTTGTTGAACTTTCACATAAGACAAATATTTTCACCTTTGGCTCGTAACTCTTCTCCAATCTTCTTTGTCAACAATCCTCCAGTCTTCTATTCCTTCCTTATCCATGGTCATTGGGTCAACCCATGAGCCACTTCCAATGAACCAATAGAGATGCATCTTTGGCTATTTCTCTTTTTAAATAAAATTCGTCATGCAATGTATTACTTGAAGGTCGGTTCATTGGGAGAATTCATCTCTCCTTTTGTTTTTTCATCCCCTGTGTGGAACTAAAATGTACCTGTCTAATTTTTTTACTGGAACGAGCATGTTGTGCAGAGCTATCTATAAACCAGGCTCAATTTTCCCCCACCAACATATTGTATGTTACTTCCTATAAGAATATAGGTGTGGACTGAAGGATTGGTGAGAGTGGGGCAGCCTCACATTCATGCAATTATATGTGTACCTTCAGGACCCACTGGAACCTGATCCTATTTATGACATTTCTACTTGATGATGGCTTACTATCCAATTACAATTAGTTCATAAACAACAATTCAGGTCACATGAACACCTGGAATTCCATTGGTAGGCAATGTGAGTAGCAAGCCAAAAGCTGTTCCTAAATGGAAAATATTTTCTAAAGAGTGTAAACTTTGCTCCAAAATTATTCAGGCTGCCACCGTACTTCTCTTATCAGGATACGTCACTGTTTCCTATAAAGATCAGACGCGTTAATCACTATTGGGTCTGCTCAGTCATATTGCTGAATGGCAGAGCTACTTTCCCTGCAGCCTGGAGAGCTAGAGAACTTTCCACACCACTGGCAGCCTTACAGATGATTACTGTGTAAAGGGGTCAGGTTAGCACAACGTAGTATATATTGACACCCTGATGCAGAAAGGTTTCCCAAACCTGGATTCCCTTTCTTCGTGGTAGGAGATAGGAGCTGCCCCTTCTTGTCTTTTACTTTTAGCATCAAGACACACTCTTTGGCTTAAGTTTCTGAGTCAAAAGAATTGCTCAGAAATCTGCCCCTGAAAAGGCAGAGTCACTTGGTATATTTGTGTCTTGGGCTTCCCATTTGTAAAATGGGCCTAAAAATATCTACTTTGAAGGATTGCTATGAATATTTACTCAGTTCAGATTATAAAATATGTGGCCCGTTATTTTGACCCACAGATGTCAGTTATTTTCCTATTTTAACAATTTAAATTATTACTGAGATAACTGAAGATTAGCAGTCAATGTAGAAGTAAAAAATAACGGAAAGAAACCTCATGTACCCTTTCCCATTTTCCAATTGGCAACATCGTGCAAAACTTGTACAACATCACAACCAGGATACTGACAGTGATAAAACCCGCCAACCATTTCAGATTTTCTTAGTTATACTTGTACTCATTTGTGTGTGAGTATGAGTGTGTGTATATTTAGTTCTCTACAATTTTATGACACGTGTAGGTTCATGTGTCCACAATCATAGGATGTAGAATAATTCGGTCACCATAAGCATCTCTCGTGTCCTTACCATAATCACAAGGCCACCCTTCCACCACCCTTACCCTGTCCTTAGCCCCTGGCAACCACTTATTTGTTCTCCATTTCTAAAATTGTCATGTCTAAAAGATTATGTAAATGGTATACTATTGTACATAATCTTTTGGGATTGGCTTTTTTTTTTTCACTCAGAGTAATTCCATGGAGATTGAAGTTGTTGCATGTATCAATGGTGTATTCCATTTTAATGCTGAGTGACTCTATTGCAGTAGAATTTTATTTGGTGAGCATTCACATGAGACACAAATATTCTCGCCTTTGACTCATACCTCTTCTCCAATCTTCTTTGTTGACGATCTTCCACTCTTATTCCTTCCAAGCCTCAGATCATTGGATCAAATCATTAGTGGTTTTGAAAGAATCAGTAGATCTATACCTCTAGCTATGTTGTTGGACATAGTTTGTTCAATCATTCACCTATTGAAGTACATCTGTGTTGTTTCCAATTTTTGTCTATTGTGAATAAAGCTGTTATGAGCCTTTCTGTACAGGATTTTGTGTATACCTAAGCTTTTATTTTTGGGGAATAAATTCCCAAGAATGAAATTGTTGGATCATATAGTACTTGAATACTTAATGTTTTTAAGAAACTGCTGAACTGTTTTCCAGAGTGGCTATGCCATTTTATATTCCCACCAGCAACGTATGAGTGATCCTGCTTCTCTACATCCCCACCAGCATTGGCTGGTGTCATTATTTTTTATTTTAGCCATTCTGGTGGGTATGTAGTGATATCTCATTGCATTTTTAATATGCACACATCTTTTCATGTGCTCATTTGATGTCTGTATATCTTCTTTGGTTAAATGTCTGCTCATGTCTTTTGCCCATTTTCTATCTGGATTTTTTTTTATTGTTACAAAATGTTGAATTTTGAGAGTACGATATATATTCTAGAAACAAGTCCTTGGTTAGATATGTCATGTGAAAATATTTTCTTTCAGTCTATAGATTGTCTCTTTATACTTTTTACATGGTCTCTCACAGAGCAAGGTGTTGTTCTTGTTTTTAATTTGTTGAGGTTTGCTTTTCCTTTTATGGATTATGCTTTTGGTGTCAAGCGTAAAAATTCTTGGTCTAGCCTTAGATCCTGAAAATTTCTCCTATCCCTAGTTTTTTATGACTTGGTTAAATCCAAGTCTTTTGTCAAATTGCCAGAAGAATTGATACTCTATACTCATTTTGTAGGGAGAGGAAGGGCATAACTATTGCCACCAAGTCGATTCCGACTCCTAGCGACGCTATAAAACAGAATAGAACTGCCCCCAAAGGGTTTCCAAAGCTGTAATCTTTACAGAAGCAGACTGCCACATCTTTCTCCCACGGAGTGACTGGTGGATTCCAACCATCAATCTTTTGGTTAGCAGCCAAGGGATTAACCACTGAGCCACCAGGGCTTCTTAGGAAGGGCATAAACCCACCGCCCTTGAGTCCATTCCTAGTCACAGCAACCCTATAGGACAGGGTAAAACTGCCCCATGGGGTTTCCAAAGCTGTAATCTTTCCATGGAGTGGCTGGCAGATTCAAACCTTTGACCTTCTGGTTAGCAGCCAAGCAAAGGGTGGGCAGTGTCGTACAGTGCAGGAACACAGCCCTTGGTCATACAGACCTAAGATTAAATCACAGTTTGGCTGCTTTTTGGCTATGTGACATTGGTTGCTATAGTGCTCTCTGAATTAGTTTTTTTGATTTCCAAAACAGCGTTAAAAAAAACCTATTGCCATAGAGTCAATTCCGACTCATAGCGACCCGATAGGACAGGGTAAAACTGCCCCATAGAGTTTCCTGGGAGCTCCTGGTGGATTCGAACTGCTGACCTTTTGGTTAGCAGCCGTAGCACTTAACCACTATACCACCAGCGTTTCCAAAATAGGGATAATAATATTTATATCACAGGTATGCCTTACAAATTAAATAATAGTCCATAGCTACAAGACTGGTATTTGGTAAGAACACAATAAATAGAAAAACCAGGTTGTTGGTGCTAATATTATTAACCATACATCAAAGCGCATGTCACCATTTATGGGTACAGAGGAATTTAGTTATGAGAAATTCTTTCCATTCTTGTATTACTCTTCAGGGCAATGAATGAGCCAAAACATGGGACACTATCTAATAGTAAGATAGCATCGTTTTGGGTAGGGCACAGAAATTAACAATCAGGGCATAACCAGAGGAATGAATGTGTTGGGAGGTATGTTAGATATGACTAATGCTCATTAATGTTACTTTCTTTTTCCTGTCCTGAGCAAACAAAAGACTTCTTCCCAGGCCTCTTGTTTTGGAGGGCCACGTGATTACATCTGATTAATGGACCATGATCAGAAGTGATGTGTATCTCTTCTGAACTGAGAGAGTGGACAGCCCTACACAACCCTCCAGCTCTCCTTCCCCTACTATGGCATCCTGGAAAACACGTGATGTTTCAGAGCCACAAGTTGGAAGTCGGTTGGATTCCTGAATCACCTTTGGAAGGCAGCTGCCCTTGAGAGACACTTGACCCTCAGAGGACTTTGAATCAGCGAGAAATAAATGTTTCTGTGTTAAGCCACTGGGATTTTACTTTATCTGTCACCACAGCTTGGGCTAACTGATATTTACTGTATAGAATGTTTTCCACTAATGCTCATAACTTACCCTGGAAGTATCTCTTACTCAAATCTGTCTAGCAGGGTACTTCTCAATATTTTTGCATTCAGCTGTTAGACGTTTTGGTAGTCCACTTGAAGAAGTTAAATGTGCTTTAAAAACAACAGAAATTTATACAAAGTTAAAAATAGTATTACAATAAACTATATATCACAGTATATATGTTATATATTTTTAAAGTAGCAATAAAAATATGTTACAAACAATATTATTAACTAATTTTTGCTTTTAATATGATGCTCTATCCTGATGGTTTTTACAGTTTCACAAATATGGAGAGCATCTCATTTTATTTAATATTCATGAAATTTTTATCCCTTTTGCATTTGGTGTTAATAAGAATAGAGACTTATAATTTGTAAGATGCAATGTTGAAAACTACACATATATTTCATTTTGTTAAAAGATTTGCAGGATTTTCTTCTTAATACTAATCTGCAACTCTCAAAGAGACGTATTTAATTTTAAGAACATTGTGGAAATACATCATATCTTCTTCCTAGAATATAAAAATCTAAATTTGCCATCTTAATTGAAGTAAATTATTTTCTTATCAAATTCTATCATTCTATATTCAAGAATGGGCAATATTTTTTTATTTCTTACAATGATACTAATTTCTCTGTAATGAAAGGACAACCATTTGTTGCTATAGTTTGATATTAAAGAAATATTTTAAGATTTTATTCTATCCCCAATTCTATCAAATATGTATTTTTAAATCTGAAAAGCCACTAGTTTACCCGTAAAATTTAAAAATTGTCCCAGAGCTTTTGCTTATTAGTATTAACTTTGAAATGGGTTATGGATATTTGCCAAATATCTAATCAGAATAATTCATTTTGATTGTAAACTATTTGCCAGAAATATTTTCTCCTTCTTTTAAAAATATGCTAATATACTAATGTTTCTTAAATATTAATATTAACCTAATTACTGAATATAACATTTTACCCCCCTAGAAAGCTATCCTAGTGTAATCTAGCACCTGAACTCATCTAACCTCAAGAGTAGAAATGAGAATCACCATCAAAACAGAGCTGATTTCTATGAGGTAGAGGTCAAACATACCTCCATTCTCCAATTTTTTCACAATTTCTGACACCAGCCATCCTCCGCACAGCTCCCTCTACTTCTCTGCTGGGTTCAATAATTCTTTGCAATAGCCACACAGAACACAGAGATCATACTCACAATTCTGTGGTTTGTTAGAGAAGTAACAGATTACAGCTTGGGAACAGGATCAGCTTGGAAGTAATAGGATACAACTCAGGAGGCAGAATCAACTTCACCAATTAGGTCAGCTTCCAACCAGCTTCCAACAGCTCCCTCTAGGCTGTACCTGCTGACAGCCTCTGCCGCTGGACTTCTCTCAGCCACTGCCCTGCTCAGGCAAGTGTTATAACTCTTTAGCTCCTTCAACAAGTCTCCTGCCCAAGGGCACTCAGCTCTATTTCTTGCCATTTCATACTGGTCTCCTGGTTTCCTTCACTCATACTATACTGCAGTTTCTCTGCCACCAGGCTCTGCTGTGCTTGCCACCACTTCTCGCTGTCTTCAGCATTACAGCTCTGTCATCTGGGTCTGGTAGGTTCTCAGCTCAGTGACCCTGGTTCCAAAAGATGTGCTCCCCTCCAGACTCTTTTTGGTAGTGGTGATGTTCCCCTTCAACCTCTGTGGGATTGGCCCTTGTGTTCAATTTCAGTTTCAAGACATGGCCCTCCCAGCTGGGCCACAAACTGATCAATCCCTGCAAGGTGACCTAATCCTTATTGGTGGTTTTAGGTACCCTATTTGGATAGTAAATGACCAATCCAATGCAAGATGATAGTAACCAGGATTATAAACCCAAGGCCAGAAAGGCTATATATAACTCATTGCATTACACCTAGTTTAGTGTGCAAAATAATTGCTCACACTACAGTTTAATAATTTAGCAGAGCTGTTCAACAGGTAAGTTTTAATGGTGTGAATTGTTTATAATTTACACTATTTCCAGTTTGGTCAAATGTAGATTTTAATTACTCACTAGGTAATGTTTTGTTGGAGCCCTGGTGGTGCAGTGATTAAGCTTTCAGCTGCCAACCAAAAGGTCAGCAGTTTGAATCCACCAGCTGCTCCTTGGAAACCCTACGGGGCAGTTCTATTCTGTCCTATAGTGTCGCTATGAGTCAGAATGGACTCAACGGCAATGAGTTTTTTAGGTAATGTTTTATAGCCTTCCTTACTAAAAAAATAAGAAAGGAAGTTTCTATTCATTCGTGCCTACTTGAGAGTATGCTATGACTTTGATCTATAGGCTTCTCTTTGTGACATACAGCGCTGGAGGATCCAACTATTGTCAGGCTAAATGAAACAGAATTAGCTATACAGGCAGTTCCTGGGTTAAGAATGACCAACTTATGTACAACCCATAGTTACAAACCAACCTCTGTAAAGCCTATTATTTTAAAAATTCAAGGTGCATACAACGGTTTGTAATAACAAACGGGCACTACGTTACGATGTGCGTCAAAACATCAATATTATTGGTACTATATTATTACGTTTAAGATGTTTTAGTGTATCTGGAAGTGTTCTTTAATTTTTTTTATGCATAAAAAAGTATACTATATGCTATATGCTTGACAAACATTTGACTAACTGATGTTAGATACGAACAGTACCTACTGTACCGACTTATGTACAAATTCAACTTAAAAACAGACTTTGGAACGGAACTCCTTCGTAATCTGGAGACTGCCTGTATGTTAGCAGCTGTCCCGATAGCAGTCTGATTCCCTGAGCCTGTTGCATAGAAGGAAAAAAAACCTCAGACCCTGGAAAGTGACTCCAGTGATGTATAATATAAAAGCTTTTGGTTGGAGGACACATCTGAGGCCCTCTATCTGACACCAAATTTCTGTTCTATTTGCCAGTAGTCATTTTATCTGCATTTTATCGCACATGACCTTACATTCTGCCTCAACAAGTCAAAATCCAGTTCTCTGATTCCAAATGTGTTGGTCGTTCCAAATCACAGTTTATTAATGTTGTTCCCCTCTCTTCTGACACCAGCTGCATATGCAGCACTTCTTTCTCTGACCCTAATCACTGGAGCGAGGTCAGATCTCACAAGGTAAAGGGCACAGTCTTTCAGACTGCCGAGTTGGCTGAAGACCTGAGACACCAGCTACAAGCTTGGGAGTCCCTATGACACCCTCACTTCTGATCTGCCGATTACAACTTTGGGATTTTGCCACTTCCCCTTCAATATAACAGCCATAAGCTCAGGAGTCCCCAGGGCTCCCTTCACTTCTGACCTACAATCTCCTATTACTCCCTTGGGTTTGATAATTTGCTAAAATGACTCCTAGAACTCACAGAAACTGCTACACTACGATTACAGCTTTATTATAGCAAAAATGATACAAATAAAGAAACTCATAGGGTGAAGTCTGAGAGGGTTTCCCGGCAGAGCTTTCATTTTCCAAAAAGGGACATGATATGCCTCGTGTGCATTTGCCTTTCACCTACCAGGAAGCCCATGGAGTTTCTGTGTCCAGAGTTTCTCTTGGGTGGGGGTGGGGGGGGGTGTCTCATTACATAGTTCCTACTCTAGTCTCTTTCCACTGAGGTTGGTCAATATCACCATGTTGATGTCATGACACTCAGTGGTCTTTCTGGCCTGGCCAGCCCCCACCCAAGAAGTACTTTATTAGCCTAACCTATTTAGTGTGTTCTCTAACCCTCCTCAAAAACACTTCAATCACTGGGGAATTTTTAAGGTTTTATAGGTTATCCCTCAGGAATCAAGAAAAAGACCAGATTATTTGGGTAAAATTAACCCCACACATTCATACTGCGTAGGACTATTCACCATTTCACCACCTCCCAAGCACGTGTACTAACTTTGGACACCCTGGCTCATACTGTTCCATCAGCCAGAATCCCTACTACTCTCCCCTTTTCACTCCTTAGGTGCTGAAGCTCTAATCTGTCATGGTCTTGGGCCTTAAACTAACAAGTAGATATTCTACCCACTGAACAGTACTTCACAATATTGAAGACACTTTATACCTATTATCTCATTTGGTTCTTACAGTAAGCTTTTCAGGATTTTACCCTGCAATCACATCGGTTTTAAGTATAATTTTTCAGATGAGGAAAATAGAAATCAGAGTTGTGTTTTGGCCTGCTAAGATCACACAACTACTTAATGATAAATTTCATCTGAAGTAATTTATTGTAGAGCACAGATTATCTTTTATTTCCTCAATACCATATATACCCCCATATAATACCTTTCCTTTCACAAAGTAATAGAATTTAAAAAATGGAACAGTCCTTGTAAATATAATTTAATTATCACTGACTCACTTTCTTGCCTTCACTTGATTTGTTTTGTTTCTGTCAGATAAGCTCCATGAAATATGAAATGGCCCCATGCTGTAGTCAATGAATTAGAGTTCATGAAGGTATTTGTGGTATACCAACTCTGCACTTTCTGCCGTTGAGAACTGAGGCTTTGTGATTGAATTTTTCTCACAGTAAACATGTAAAGAGGAAAAAAAATCTTCATGAAGTTCCACTTTGATTTCCAAAGACTGGTTGTTGAATTGGCATTTTCTTATTTCCACACTGTTGGACAATGTTTTATTTACCCAGAAATGTTAAAACCAATTGCAGTTCCAAAGGGGTCTGGAATGTTAATGTAGGGTTTGAATGACTTGTCAAAAGTGCTAAGCTCTAGAGTTTCATGAGAATCTTTGATTTGCCCAGCAAGATACTATGAGCCTTTGAAACACCTCTGCTCTGCTCAGTGATCTGATTTCCCTGTGGAGCATATATGCTTTGTGGTAAGTATGTCAATCCCCAAGGGAATGCCCTTGGGAAATACCAAACCAGCACAAATCATAAAGCTTAAAAGTGCCTGCTGCTCTACTGTTACTACTGTGTGTCTTGTTGAAGTTTCTATCCCTTTATGCTTCTCAAAGGGATTGAAACGAATCAGAAAACTGTCACCAGGGGTGAGGGAAAATGGGAGGAGAGATTATATTTCGTCAGTCCTTTTATTCTTGAGCTCTAGTTTCTAGGATTGTGGACAAGTGGAGTGAGATGACAGATGACACCTGCTGACTCGCTGAAAGACAGAGCCATGGTTTCTGGTGCTCAGGTCCAAGCCCTAGGTTGAACACATCATAGCTAGATGTTGGGAATGTGTTAGTTCTCTGTAGGCAGAGAGAAATGCCACTGTGTATTTTAGAACATGCAAGTGGGACAGGAGAAAAATATAAAAATAAAAATGACCTAAGGTTTATTGTGGCCGCAGAGAGTTTTGAGAGGGCAACTGAAAATCTCAGGGCTTTTAGTGGATGATTTTCAACCCTGTCGCCATGAGTGCTAGAGGTATTGTCTGGCTATCCTTCACTGCACTACTGGGAGAAGAATATTGAACCAGGAATTCATAGACCTGGGTTTCCATTACGACTTCAACACTCCCTAACTCTGTAACTTTGGCCAAATATCTTAGTTTCCCTAGTTGGCTCTTAACCTTTTCAATAGAACAGATTAGACAATCTCAACCTTTATACCTCACAGGACTATCATAAGGCTCAAATAAGATAAAGGATGATGAAGGCCTTGGTAACTCATAAAGCTCTAAAGAAATATAAGGAATTATTGGGGCTGCGTCATAAAAGATAGATCCAGTAAATCATTCATATTGTTTTCAACATTTATCTGAACACACTGTCTCAACATGGCTTTGCTTAATACAATACAGTTTTCAAAGGGCACTTTAACAAAACTGAGATCTGGTCTAGGACAGTAGTCCGGCCTGAGATTTTCCCTGGTGACATGGTATTCACAGACAGAGAGCTCAGATTTTGGGTGGGCTATACTATTTCCATTTTGGGTTGGGTACTGTGCGCCCTAGGAAGCTCTGTGCCCTTTCAGACTCCTACTATTTGCAAACAAGCCTTCCCTCAGGAGCCAACTACCGAAAAGCTTACAATGGATTCGTGCAGTATTTTTCTTGTCTTCCTTCTTTCCTACATTCCTCCCACAAACAGCCAGGTACTTATACTATATCTGTGTCAATATTTATTCTAGGGCTCAAACTTGTTTGTAGAAGAAGACAGAATTTTATTATCATGAATTTAAGTACTTAGAAAATGGTATATCTGATATCTCTTTACTTTTTCAAATTATTCATTTCTAAGGAAAGACAGTGTATTGTAGTAGAAGCAAAACTGAATGGTTCAGATACAGTGATTTTTGATTTGGCCACTTGCCCACTCACCAAAGCAGGAGAATTAATCTGTAAAGAGACGGAGGGATCTGTTTAGGGTGGAATAGTATTTGCAGATTGGGTTTTGGATCCCAGAATATAGCCATTTTATTTTAGCATTGGGGGTGGATAGGTAAAGTGCCTAGCCCGTTTTGTGTATCACTCCTCCACAAAGTGAAGCATGTCACTCCATTTGCCCACCACGCAGACAGTGCTTACACTCAAGATTCTCCCTCAGGGTAGGGGAAACCCAAGTCAGCTACCTAAGCAGTTTAACTGAATCTGTCACTTAAAAATATACGAATGAACAACCATGGGACATTTGGCAGATAGTTAAGAAAAATCAGCAGCACAAATAAAAATGACTAAAATGAAAACAACAACACCATCAAAAGGAAAAAAAAAAAAAGTTGGCCCTGGATAAAGTGATTATAGACAATACAGAACAAAAAGTTCATGATATATTAAAACAGAAACTAAACACGTTGCTGTCTAGTCAATTCTGACCCATGGCAATCCCATGTGTTGCAGAGTGGAACTGCTCCATAGGGTTTTATTGGCTGTAATCTTTAAGGAAGCAGATCACCAGACCTTTCTCCCATAGCGCCGCTGATTGGGCTTCAACTGCCAATCTTTAGGTTAGCAGCTGATCATAAACTGCTTGTACCACCTAGGGATCTTATCATATATTAGAAGGTGACAAATATTATAGAAAAAATAAAGTAAGTAAGGGAAAGAGTGCTAGAGACCCAGGTGCAATTTTTTTGTTGTTGTTGAGAATATGCACAATAAAATATATACCAATTCAACAATATCTACATGTACAATTCAGTGACATTGATTATATTCTTTAAGTTGTGCAACCATTCTCACGCTCCTTTTTCAAATCGTTCTTCTTCCATTAACATAAACTCACTGCCCCTTAAGTTTTCTAATCTTTTGAGTTGCTGTTGTCAATTTGATCCCATATGGATGATTCTTAAAAAAGCACAATTCTCAAGGCCGACATTCTTTACTAGTTAAGCTAAGCTGCTGTTTGGTTTTAAGAACATTTCAAGGGATATTTTTGGTTAAAGGTTTAAGGATTATCTCAGGACAATATTTTCAGGGACTCTTCCAGCCACCATGGCTTCAGAAATTCTGGATAATGAGCGTAGTCAGAGAACACTGACTGAGAAAGTGACTTTTAAGCATAAACCTTAAAAAGGTAAGGACATGTGTCATGTGGGTAGCTGGGCAGAGTAGCAGTGAGTGTGTGTTGAGAATAGCAAGAAGGCCAGCGGGACTCCAGGGGAATGAGTGTGAAAATGAGTATTAGGAGATGAGGACACAGAGTCGAGGGCAGGTGGTATATCAAGTAGGACTTTGTAGTTCTATACTGCCAATATGGTAGCCAGTAACCACATGTAATTGCAGAGCACTTGCATGCTTGTCTGAATTGAGGTATGCTGTAAAAGTGAAAAAAAGTTAGATTCTGAAGTCTTGGTATAAAGAAAAAGAATGTAAAATATATCTGTTATGAATTGAACTATGTTCCCAAAAAGTTATGTTGAAGTCCTAACCCTGGTAGCTGTGAATGTGACTTAACTGGGAAATACCATCTTTGAAAATGTTTTCAGCTAAGTTATCATGAGGTCATACTGAAGTAGGATGGGTCTTAATTTATATGAGTGGTGTCCTTAGAGAGCCCTGGTGGTACAGTGGTTAAGAGCTTAGCTGCTAACCAAGAGGCTGGCAGTTCAAATCTACCAGCCACCCCTTGGAAACCCTATGGGATGGTTCTATTCTGCCCTATAGGGTCGCTATGAGTCGGAATTGACTTGAAAGCAACAGGTGTGGTTTTGGTTTGGTGTTCTTAGAAAAAGAGGAGTGACATGGAAGACAAAGAAAGGATGGCCATAGAAGATGCATCTACAAGTTCAGGAATATCTGGGGCTACCAGAAGCTGGGAAAGACAGGAAAAGATTTTCCCTTAGTGTCTTCTGAGAGCACATGGCCCAGCAGACACTCTGAATCTGGAGTAGTAGTCTAAGAACTTTGAGACAATACATTTCTGTTCTTATAAGCCACCCAATGTGTGGTACTTTGTTAGGGGGACCCTAGGAAATTAATATCTCATTAATAAGTTTTTTATTGACTATATGTTGACATGATAATATACTGGATATATTGAGTTAATAGGTTATATTTAAAAATTAATTGACCTGTTTCTTTTAAACCTTTTTAAGGCACCTACAAGAAAATCTGTGGCTAACTTTATATTTCTATTGCAGAGTGTTGTTATAGGCATTTGTAAAGATTTTACCTTTTGCTGTTTTGAACTGGGGAGTCACTGGAAGGTTTTGAGTCAAAGAGTTACATGACTGAACTTATCTTTTACCAGGACTACTCTGGCTGTTGCCCTGAGAATAGACTAGCGAGCCCAGAGGGCATGGTGATCACTTAGGAGAAGATTTCAATAATCCAGGCAAGAGGTGATGTAACTTGGCCCACAGTAGAAGTAGTGTGGGTTCTGGACCTTTTATGAAACTATGTCCAGCAACATCTGGTGAGGAACGACATGTGGAATTTGTAAGGTGCCAGGGATGAAGGCAAGGTTTCTGATATCAGGGGATTATAGGTCTGGAGTTGCCTTAGTTAACGAAGTTTGGATAAACTTCAGGAGAAGCAAATTTTAGGGGTCCATCAGAAATTCAGTTTTGGATGTACTAAGTTTTATATGCCTAGGTTTTTCTAATAATTTTAGTGAATTATTTATATTCTAATGACTAATTTATTTAATCATATCCTTATTGTTGCTTGTCTAGATCATTTGTTGGAGTGATTAACATATTTTTGCATTGATTTATCATATTTAAGATTTGTCTGTTTAACTTAGTTTCCCAGATGGTAATTACTGGCCCAAAAGATATGAACATATTTAAGGTTCTTCATACATATTGATAAATTGCATTCCAAAAAGATTGTATAGCTGATACTGGTAACCACAGTGCATAAATAATTTTCCAATCTTCCCATACCATCACCAGCACTGGATAATAATGCTCTAAATTATACTTCGTCACAAAGCACAAAGAAAATTATGAAAATAGAGGATATAATAATTGACATGATATGTAAAAAGAGCATCTAGGAAATTAAAAAAATTCTGATTACCAAGAAAGTAGATGACCATTTATTATCCAGAGATGTCTGAGAGTGAAGGAGTACCAAAATAAAAAAAAAAATACATGATTTATAAAATTATATAATTACACATGAAAAATTGGTTTATTATATTGGTGAATATAAGAGTTCTACTCAAAACTATTTTCAAAAAATAACTAGTTTCTAAAAAATAGCATATACTTGTGTGCACTAAAGCAAACAGAACAAAACAAAACCTATTTATGTGAATTACCTGAACATTAAAGAAAATCATAAGCAAAATAATTACTTGTGATAAATATTTTCCTGAAGAATTTTCTTATGCATCTATTCTTAATCTCATTTATTTTTTTAATCGAAGAGAGGTCTTTTGAGGAATCTGACTCCATCATTTTCTAGAACATTCATCTGTTCATTTTTTTTTTTTCACTTCTCTTTCTTTTCATTCTGATTGGATAATTTCCATTTATCTACCTTCAAGTTTGCTTACTCTTGTTCTAACATCTCCATTCTGCTATTTAGCTTTCTAGGAAGTGTTAATATTTTGGTTATTGCATTTTTCCATTCTGAAATTTCCATTTAGTTCTTCATATCTTCTATTTATTTGATGATACTTTCTATTTTAACTTTTATTTCAAGAGTATTTGCAATTGCTTGTTTGAACACTTTTTAAGCAACTACATTAATGTCTTTAACAGAGATTTTAAAGAAAGCTTTAAGATATTCATCCAATATCTGTCTTATCTCATTGTTGGTGTTTGATTGTATCTTCCCATTTAAGTTGAGCTTTTAGTGGTTATTTATTTGCCGAGTATTTTTTTATTGTAACCTGGAGTTTTCCAATATTAACTACTATGACTGGGTTGTCGTGTTTAAATCCTATGGAGAATGTTGAGTTTGTTTTTTTTGTTTTTTTTAGCAAGAACTTGAACTGGTTAGCTTCACGTAAAATGATCCAACCTTCTTTCTCTTGGCTGCTTCCAATGTTAGTTCAATTTTAAAAGTTTTTGCAATGTTGTTCATATCTTTCCTGAGTGCATACATCTCAGGAATCAGTCTGGGCCCATTAGCTCTTTTCTCGAAGTCTATGGCATGTTAATTAGAATCAGACGCACACATATACAGATAAGAAGTGAGACTAGGAGATCATGAACAACTTTATGGGGTTGTTTTCCGAAGGTTCTCTTTCTCTGCAATATCTCCAATATTTTGTAGCACCTGGTTATGCAGAAAATAGTTATCATAGCAGGCCTGAGACTGTTATGCTTAGGAAGTCCTGCTTTCATGGTTGGCCTTTGGCTGGTAATTTCAGTTTGGGGAGGATTTCCACAATTCCCTGGTAAGAATGGCTCAGTGAGCCTAAACTATTTGTAAAAACAATGTGATTCATGCTAAATGCTTGCTTTCCATCTGGACTTTTGGTTCATGCGAGGCAGAGTGTGCCTACCTGATCAGCTCCCAGCCAAAACCTTGGGCAATGAGTCTCTATTGACCTCCCTGGTAGACAACATTTCACATATTGTTACAACTCATTGCTTTGGGAATTAAGCATGTCCTGTGTAACTCCACTGGGAGAGAACTTTTGGAAGTTTACATCTGGTTTCCTCCAGACTTCACTCCATGTATCTTGCCCTTTGCTGATTTTGCTTTCTATACTTTTGCTATAATAATTCATAGTCATGAACACAATGGCACACTAAACTTGGCAAGTCCTCCTAGTGAATCATCAAACCTGGGTGTGGTCTCTGGGAACCTTGACACACTGGGACTCCCCTTTTTTGGTACTTTGACTAGAAACCATCCAATTCTATGATTTTGCCACATTAGGGGCTAAGTGGTAGAAGCACAGAGAGAGAGGGAGTAAAAAGCAATGGGGTTAGGCACTGTCCTCTTGAAACTCATTCCACTGTGTGGAGAGGAAGGTTCCCCTGCTGCAGACCTTTTGCTCCTGTAGGCTCCTGTGACTGGCAACATTTCTGGACCATTTCTGAGTTTGCTTCAGTTGATTGTTTCTTCTCTTGACCATGGACACATTTCCTTATTTCTTCCTGTGTTAAACATAATTTTTTAATTTTATGTTGAACATTTTGTGTGAGAGATTTGTAAAAAGTAAACAATATTCACTGCCCCCCCAATAAAAGGTGGTGACACTTATTCTATTATGGGGCTGGTGTGTGATCTGAATAAATCCAATCTGTAGTTGATCTAATCTAAGCTTTGTCGCAGCTCTTCTTATATCCGGTTTACAAATGCCTTCAAATGTTTGAGAATAAGTCCAGAACTTTCAACAGGCTTTGGAATGAGAGCACTAGTGAAAGTCTGGAGATCTCTTTCTGATTTACATCCAAGATGCCACCTTTCTGAACTTTGGGGTTCTCTCTGTAGTAAAACCTGGGTGCCAACTTTTCTGGTCTCTGTGGGCTTTTCTTTGTTCTCCAGGCCTGCTTCTAGCTCTCTGGACTTTTGCTAATATTCTCATACATGGTTCTCCTTCCAGCAGCCTTCATAGGGCCACTTTAGCATGCTAAAAGAAGGCCCAGTGTGCCTCAGATGGATTTTTCTCAGGTTTTCTGCATCACCTTAGCCTTTGTAGGGTAGTTACAGTGCGCTTAGTGAAGACCCAGAGTGCTTCAGAGAGATTTTTGTCAGCTCACTTGTTCTGCCCTGAGCCTTCAGCAAGCTACTTGCTCATACTAAAGAAATGCACCCTTTGGAGGGATCTCTTAGTTCACTTGCCCCTGTCCCCAGCCTACACTCATGCACTCAGCAGAGACCCGTGTGAAAGAGTGGCAGATACACGCAGATTAGCATAATGGCTGGACCTCCTTGGGTTTCTAATCTGCCATATCAGACTATACCTGCCCATTAAAAGTTTGCTTACATTTCGGTTAGTTTTTTCCTTACCTCTGTCTGTAGCAGATTTGTCCTCTCTCTGCTCAGTTGGGGATGAAAGCAGTCATATGTCTGTTTGCTTCTAGATAGTGCCTTTTACATTTTGGGATTCAACGCATTCAGGCTTCTTTGCATCCTCAGTTCTCTTGTGGATTTAAAAACAAAACAAAACAACAACAACAAAAAGAAGTGATGGTCTTGTAGTACTTCTGCCCTCTGGCCTGCTCTTATTGTCATGGCAGGAATAACTGTCTGTCACAGTTTTGTACTTTATTATCAGTATTGGAAACCCTCATCTTGTCTGTCCTTGATTGTCATATAAGCAGAATCATACAAAGTACAGTGTTTTGTGTTCAGCTTCATTTCCTCATTCTTAGTCTGTGAGGTCAATCCATTTGTAGCAGTTAGCAGTATTTTGTTCTTTTTACTACTGCATAATATTCCATTGCATGATTATATTCAGTCTTTTCCGATAGACGTTTGCATTGCTTCCACTTAGGGGCAATTATAATGAAAACTTTCAGTAATGTCTTTTTCTTGTCTTTTGGTGACCATATATGCTCTTCTCTTGAAGATGTACCTCCAAGTGGAAGTGGTGACTCATGTGATAGGATTTAGTAGACCTTGCCAAACAATATTCCAATATATTTGTATCCATGTACATTTCCCCCAGCCATGTATGAGAGTTCCTTGTGCTCTACTTCTTTACCAACACTTAGTATTGTTAGCTGTTTTTCATTGGTCATTCTCGTGGGCATGCGTTGGTATCTCATTGTGATTTAAATTTGCGTTTCACTAAAAATAATGTTGAGTACTCTTTCATATACTTATTGGCTACTTGAATATCCTCTTTTATTAAATAATTATTCAGGTCCTTTGTATATTTTATAAATTGAGTCATTTGCTGTATAATTAATGACGTGAAAGAGATTTTTATACTGTGAAAACTGTGAGAGCAGAACTTCACTGGGCTGCCTTGTGTTCTGGGTCTGGTTAAGTTTCTCACCCTTGACAGGGTGAAGTCTTACCACGTTTCTATTATTTGTTTTAGTGAAAAATATTTGAATTTTTCTTCTCTGGTAAGTTTCTGCTTCGTATAAGTTCTTGCTTTTACAGGTTTTAGTGTATATACTTGAAATAAGTACTTTTCAGACATTCGTTTTGCAGGTGTTTGTCCAATTTGTTACTTGCTTTTCATTCTCTTTATGAAGACTTTTGATGAATGAACAGATTTTTACTTTTAATAACTAATATTTGTGTGTATGTGCAAACATGTGGAATGTGTATGTCTGTGTGTGTACGTGTGCTTGTATAACCTCCCTTGTATACTAGTCATTTTTATATCCTTTAGAGAAACTAGCCCAATGCTGTTCTCGTTTTGAATAATACCATTTTAACACTTTACACCTCTGTATACCTTAATGATTTAAAAATTTAATGTTTATTATCATATATATTTTTTAAATTTATATTTTGGGAAAACTGAGATCCTAAGAGTAGAAGTGACTTCCCTAAGATTGCACACTCAGTTGGTGTTGGAGCAGAATGCAAACCCAGATTCTTTCATTCTGCTGATATTCCTAAGTGCTTCCCATTAACAACTGCCTCTAAATAATAGATTAAGTACATCCACCAAAATGTTTTTTTCAAACTCTTCTGCAATTCACTTCCTCAAAATGCAGGCTATTTAATTTTTTTGACAGTTCTAATTACTGTTCCATATAGTGACCTAACTGTTCAAAAAACTTCCACAAGTCTGAGGCTTTTCATCCTGAAATGATAGAGCTATAGAACAGACTCCTTAGAGTAACTGCTTTTATGAGAATTGACAACTCGTGCCTCACAAAAAAAACATCCTTTTTGCTTTGCCCTCAAGTCGGATTTTTTAATCTACTCAGTTGCAAAGAAGAAGATAAACAGAGGGCAAGGCATCATAAGAGAGTATTGTACAGTCTTGTGACTGTGTATTAAATAAACACTTATCTTTTGAAAAAAAATAACTCACAGAAATACAGTATTTTAAATAATCTGGCAAATGCTATTTTAAGCAATGCTATAAAATCTTTCATGTTTCATATAAATGCTTATAAGCATTGTATAAACAATAAGAGTAAGTATAAATATTTCTAAAAATGAATTGGCATAAGCAAGATTACACTATTTTAGCTGACTAGGACCTCATAGAGCTTTCTAGATACAATTAATACACGCACTTCAAATGTCGTTTTACATTCTAAGCGACTAGCCAGCAGAGGTTGGCAAAGTCAAGCAAGTTTGTAGTTTAATGCATGCATACACATAATGCCTTAGAAATAATCAATATGGTCATACCACAGAGATACCATTTACTTCGTAGCTTTTTGGAAATCATACCTTCCATATAAATCATAAGGTTTTTAATGGGGTAAATATAAATTGCAACAGACTTACCATTTCCAGTCACTCATTCTTAAAATACTGGTATAATCTTTGACTTCATCATCTCCCTAGAGTTTTCTATCTAATCAATTGGCAAATCCGGTTGATTTGGCAGTAGACATGGAAATGGGAGAAAGAAAGATTTGTCACTTGCTCTTTACTTGCTCAGCTATTACTTTAAAGGAGGTGCCATTATTGTTTCTTTGAGTAACTGCAAGAGCTCCATCCAGATTCCCATTTCCCTGGGCTCTCGTTAATCAAACCTATTTTATGCCTCTGAGTTAATTTTTCAACAATACTGACAGGATCGTGTTTTGGCTTTGTTCAGCATCTCCCAATAGTTTACGTTTTCTTTTAATAATATAATGGCACCTCTCTAGTGTGATATTCAAGGCTTCTCATGATCTTTCCCCAAGCTCTTCTTTCCCAACGTGGTGTGTATGTATGTGTTTTATATCATTCCATTCATATTCTTTATATTCAGCTCTCCTAAATCTCTAAGACTTTTACGCTGTGTACCATTTTTTATTGAGGACTTCTATCAGAATGATTTTAACCTACCTAACTTGAAAACAACCTGTCTAAATTCTAGACAAAGGATTCCAACCATTTTTACACGCACACACATATAACTATCAACTTCCAGACACTGAGGGAGATTATTTCAACCCTTGCAAGTGTTTGTTCATGTTAGAAGAAAACAGACTCTGTCGTGATGTGTTAATTTGTCTCTGGTGGATGAACCAAATTCTAACTCCTTTCCAAGACGTCTTCTTTAAAGAGCGTATTTCTTCTGCCCAAGGGAGTACCATCATGATTCAATTAAATATATCAGATGAAAGTGAATAAGCCCATTAACCAAGGTGAGAAATAGGCAGAGTGGGATAATCTTTCTATTTCCAACTGCTTTTTTTCACTCAACTAGACCTTCGTATCTCCCCAACGCTTTTACTTTTGTCTGCCACAAAGAAAAAAAAACCTCTCTAACAAGGCCAGACAATATCAACGAATATATATTTCATAAATTATTCTGATTTTTAATGAAAGTCAAACTGTCTTCTCATGAACTGTTTTTAAAGGCAACTCGTCATTGGGAGCTAGATTCCATTGTATCTCATTTATTCAAAAGCTTTGGTAATGAGGTATTCCACATAATTGAATTTTTTCAGAGAATTCAAATTTACTTTCTAAAATGTTCTTTTGAAAATGCACAACTCCCTTCATTGTTTTCTACAGCACAGAGCATTGGTCCATTTCTAATTAACATCAGGAAGTGATCTTTATAATGCCTATTACATTATTATAGAGCAATATTGTTTATCCTCAGTATCTTTAATATCTTCCCCTCCAATGTACAGTGGTCAACTGGAATTTCTTTCATAATAATAATGCTTTCACTAAGAATATTCATCTTGCTTTCATCGTTTCTTTATTCTTGCTTTTATCCTTTGTGAGCTAGAAAACAGATAGCCGAAATAAATCAAGAAGTGTATATCATGGAAGATGGACAAAATACACTTTTACAGCAGCTTATGATTTATAAAACACTTTGATATGCATTATTTTGCTAAATCATCACAGCAAATCTGAGTGATAGCTTTCATTATTTACACTTTACAGATAAATAAAGGCTGCTCAGGGAAGGAAATCACATTTCATAAGTCCACATAGCCAGTACTCTCTAACTGCAGACCTTAACCCAAACCTTTTGACTGCATGCCTAACACATTTTGCATTCTAGCACATTTGCCAGTACTTTGGTAAGTCTCTGAGTAAAAGCTCAATAAGTAGTGAGGCCAGAATTTGTGACAGCAACTTTTGGTCCTCAGTGGCCTTAGATAGCTTTTACCTGGGTTCAAAGCTGTTATGAAGAGGGATGGAGTCTCTAGAAGAAAAGTCACTGACTAGTTGGATTTCTTGTGGTACAGTGGTTACGCATTTGACTGCCAACCAAATGGAAGTTCAAATCCAACAGCTGCTCCTTGGAAACCCTATGAGGCAGCTCTACTCTGTCCTATAGGGTCACTATGAGTTGGAATTGACTAGACAGCAGTGGGTTTTTTTAATGGATGGTTACTGTCTGTTTTTATCTAGCAAAAGTTATGATTTAGCTTTCCTAGTGGTAAGATATAATTCTGAATATCTTGACTTTCAGATATAGTAAATTCCTAGCTGTGGAATGTGACTGCTTATGGACTTAGGCAGAGTCCACCAATGTCATATTCATGGGGACACTTAAGAAATTCTTTTTGATAAACAAATACTGAAAACAGTAAGAACTTCTGGTAGCAGATGTTCCTGGCTGCGCCCAAACTGAATTGATGCCCAGCAAGGATCATGATTTTGGGGATTAAAAACTGAGAAAAAAGCAGGCTTCCACCTTCCCTGCGGCCGTCTGACCTTGTGGCACTGAAAAAGGAAAGGGAGATGAGAATAACAGGAGGGTTGACATAGTTTCTAACTCCCCACTCAGAATGGATTTAAAATCCTAGAAAGAAAAAAGGTTCATTTTGAAGCTGAAGAATCTACTTTTACAAAATATTTTATAAGTCTCTGTACATAAGGAGTATTATTTCTTAGTCCAGATGACAAAACACAACTTCTCATTTGAAAAAGGGCCTTCTCTCTCCTTCTATACAAGGCCCTATGTAATTGTGGCATTGGGAATACTGGGCGTAAAACAAAACAAAACAAAACCCATTGCTATCGAGTCAATTCCAACTCATAGGACCCTATAGGACAGAGTAGAACTGCCCTATGGGGTTTCCAAGGAGCGGCTGGTGGGTTGAACTGTCAACCATTTGGTTAGCAGCTGAGCTATTAACCACTGCACCACCAGGGCTCCAAGTTTACTCCTAGAAAATGTATTCTCATGGTAGCTTCCTGGAGGGCAGAGATTAACATAAAAATGAGTTAGGGGAAGCAAGAGAAAAGAATATCGGGGCCACCTCATGATGACTGTAGCTGGTATTCATTGGCGAGGCACGCATTTAGGACTCACTGAAAAATACAGGGAAAGAGTTTAAGTAACTGAAGGCTGCACATGAGTACCTGTGGGTGGGAGGTTGGAGAAACAGAAGTCAGGAAGGGCAGGAGGGTTATATAAGTGAAAAGAACAGGAATATTGATTTGGTAACGAGTATGGAGCTTTATTAATATCCCTGGGTTGAAGGTGTCTGGTGGGGTGGTTAAATACTGCAAATATAGACAGAAACAAGCACAGATTAGTCAGCTGGATATTATGGAATTTTCTTAATATATTAGAATAGAGAGAATTTTTTGAAAGGGCTAAGGGTTAAAATAAAATGAACTAAGTAACAGATCTATTTGAGGAAGATTTCAGACAAAATGAGAGGAGACCATATTACTCAAATCCTAAATATCTTTCTGTTTTCTTCTTTCATAAGAAGATTAATCTGGAGTCTGGACAGAACGATCTGAAAGAAGAATGAATTTTGCCCAAGATATGCAAGATAATAATAGCTAGCTCTTTTTAATAAGTTTATTTTCCAGTCATATACTATTATCACATGATTTGTCAAGGTACTATAGAAAATTATCTGGATGCCTGAAAACCAGATTTATCTAGAATGGTTTATGGTTAAAGGTACTAAAGACACAGTGACCCATGAAACCCTTGAAAACCTCTAAAATTGTCTTTAAACCCCTTGCCGTTGAGTCGATCCTGACTCACAGGGACTCTGTAGACAGAGTAGACCTGTCCCATAGGGTTTCCAAGGAGCAGCTGGTGGATTCAAACTGCCAACCATTTGGTTAGCAGCCAAGCGCTTAACCACTGCACCACCAGGGCTCAAAGACAGAGTAAACAACAACAACAACAACAACAAAAACCTCACTGCCATCGAGTCAATTCCACTTCTAACGACCCTATAGTCAGGGTAGAACTGCCCCATTGGGTTTCCAAGGAGCAGCTGGTGGATTCAGACTGCTGACCTTTTGGTTAGCAGCCGTGGCTCTTAACCACTGCACCACCAGGACTCCAAAAGACAGAGTAGTCAATTCGAAATCATAGGACATTCAAGAAGTGAAGAAGAACTCTAAGTATCAGGTCTGACCTCGTTTTAGGGTGAGAAGACTGACAAAAGAGAGGAAAGTTAACTTGGCGCTAGTGAATTCTGAACAGAAGTAGCAAGCGCTTCTGACTCTTTGCTCCATTTTTCTTTTTCCTTTTTGTTACAGTCTCATTTCTAGGAGGTAATCTCAACTATGACTATTAGAAAGCAGAACAGTTAAACCTAATCATATCGATGCTAGGGTGGGGGGAACGCATTATTATAAAGAAAATTTTAATTTGGTTGATTGACAACTTACCATGTCACTGATGCTTCCAATTTTGATTTAAAAAGCAAACAATCTCTTTTCATCTCCAAAGAGTGTGCCTGCTAGTCAACCATTAAACCAAATAGCAGGGATAACACTTCACTGCGTTAAATACAAGGACCAGGAGACTGAAAAATCAGGTATACCTTTAGACCTTACAATGCAAAGTAAGAAATAGCAAGCTAGGGTTGTAGAAGCTTTTAAAGTTGACCCCTAAGAAGAGACAAAACAGAGGGCAAATACATTTGCTAAAGAAGAACTATGAACTGGTTAAAGGCATTTAACACTAGGAACAAAAAGGAGGTGGTTGGTATAGTGCGATTGCCCTTTTTGAAGTAATGTTATTTCCCTCCTGCTTTAAAATCATGTTGCAATATCTATATTTCCCCAGAAATGTTTTATGCAAAAGTTGCTCAGTGTGAAAGCCTGTTAATAGGCTATAGCTCATAAAACTCATAAAGCAATGAGATAAGCTCATAACTTATCTGGTTACATCAACAAAAGGTATATAAAATTGTATATAGCGAAACCTTCTGGTTGGACTAGCTATCAAAGAACATAATTTAAGGCTTTGAAAATGGAAAGTGAAATTTATAGTTTGAAATGCCAAAAAGATAAGCTCGTACCTAAATATTTTGTCCCCAATTAACTGATAACATATTTTCTACTTTAGGTGTGAAATTCTAGAATAAAGCTTAATGTATACTATGAAAGGCTATCTTACATGTAACAACAACAAAACAACAACGATTATTATTGAAGCCTTATTTCTGCATTGACAATTTTATCAAAGATATTCTGCAGTTTATATTCTATTGACCAGATATATATAGTGCATTTATGATCTGCAAGACATGGTCCTAGGGAAAATATAGAATCTAAACATGAGTAAGATGATATTGCCCCTGAAGAGTTTATCCTCTATGGGGAAAACATATGCTAACAGTACCATAAGGCTCACAGTGATGAATTAAATCAGATGTACAATGCTTTTATCAAAAGACTAAGAAAGATGAATCCTTGCTTTGGTGGTTTGGAAAGGTTTTAAAGAGAGCTAGGATTGGGAAAAGTGACACTGAGATAGGAGATGAGCAGAACATGCAGGGAAGGAGAACAAATCGTGTTAGGAAGCAGGAAAGTTCAAAGCGAGCTTAGAGATAGAGAAAGTAAGTGTCTGAGGCTGCAGAACAGGGAGAAGAGGAGAGACGTAGGACGAATTCATTGCATGGCTGCTGTAGGAGACCACCCACTTGGAAGCTCCAGAGCAAGCTCATAAGGGGCCTGAGCCTGCAGACCAGAGTTGGAAGCAGTGCACAAGCTCTGACCTTTGGTCTTGCATCTAATTAGTAGCAAAGACTTCACTGTATCAGAGGTAACCTTTCCATTCTTATATTTTTCTTCAGGCAACTATTCTATTTTAATGCTTTGGGGGTCAGAAGGTCTCTGTTTCAACTAGTTAACTCTACGTTTGTAGTGTGAAAACAACCACAATCAGCAATGTAATGGGCACGACTGTTTTCCAATAAAACTTTATTTACAGAATCATGCAGGGGGCCAGATTTGACTGGCAGGCTCTAGTTTGCCAACGCGTGTTAGAATGTCACTTTATTCCTGTTACCTTAAGATGGCTGCTAAACCAAAAGCCAAAACCAATGCCATCGAGTTGATTCTGACTCATAGCAACCCTATAGAACAGAGTAGAACTGCCCCATGGGATTTCCAACGAGCGGCTGGTGGATGTGAACTACTGATCTTTTGGTTAGCAACTGTAGCCCTTAACCACAGGGCCACCAGGGCTCCATACCTGTAGAAATCACATCCACATTCCAGTTAGAAAGAAAGTAGAAGCAGAACAGGGTGGAATGAAGAAGGGACATGCCAACCAAGTCTAGTTCATTTGTTGGTGTTTCCTACTCATGCTGCACACTGTTAAGTCTCACTGGGATTCCCTTCATCCGTTGCTTGGCTAGGACAGATACTACTCATCCTTCAAGGTTCATCTCAAATAGCACTTTGTTGTGAAGGATGTTCTGCAGCAAGTAGGTGGAAAAAGTCTCATTCCACCCAAAGCTTTTAGGACATTCTGTATCACATACCTCAGTAACATATTGTATTGTGATTAATGATTTATGTGTCTCCTTTCTGATGAGCCCCAGTAGAGCAAGGCATAACACACCTCTCCATTGCTAGGACCATCTAGACGCACTTCAGAAGAAAGGCCTGGTGCTCTACCTCCAAAATATCACTCATTGAAAGCCGTATGGAACACAGTTCTAATCTGATACACATTGGGTCACCACGAATCAGAGTGGATTTGACAGTTACTGGTTTCTTGTGAGCCTAGTTTATCCTGGCTTCATATTGGCTAAATAAATGATTGAAAAAGGGAGTCTGATGATGCATTCTTAATTTGGTTCCATATTATGTCTTAGGAAGATTTCATCCTCACAGAGAGTCTATTGAACTACAAACTGGAATTTAAAAAAAACTTCTGAATATGTAATATTCACGGATCATTCTGTCACAAGAACTAGAACAGAGAACATTTCTTTATTCTCTTTCACCTGTATAAGCAACAGCATACAATTCACTTATGTGAAAGCATTACATTTAAATTGACCATCCCAATTGTATAAGCCAAGGTTCCACAGGGAAACAGAATCAGAGGATGACTGGTTTCAGAAACTATTGAGAAATGGAAAATGGTGACTGGTTCAATCCTCTCATTTTGGAGTTTGGGTTCATGTTGATTACTATCCAGGAAATGATCCACAAAGGGTCAAGTCATAGATTTAGGAATGAAGGTGCAGGAAAACAAATCTCACAATCTATTATAAGGTCTTTGGTATATAGGTAGTCCCTGATTTATTACGACGAGGTTTCGTTCTGATGACTTTGTTGTAAGTTGATCTGACATAAGTAAAATACCTCAGTTGTTTTATTTTTATTGTACTTTAAGTGAAAGTTTACAATTCAAGTTAGTATCTCATATAAAAATTTATACGTACATTGTTCTGTGACCCTAATTGCTTTCCCTATACTGTGACAACACATTCCTCCTTTCCATCCCTGATTTCCCATGTCCATTCAGCCAGCTCCTTGACTCTCTCTGCTTTCTCATCTCACCTCCGGACAGGAGCTGCCCATTTAGTCTCATGTAGCTACTTGAACTAAGAAGCACAGTCTTCATGATTATCTTTTTATGTCCCATAGTCCAGTCTAATCTTTGTCTGAAGAGTTGGTCTCAGGAATGGTTTTAGTGCTGGGTTGACAGACAGTCAGGGGCCATGCTTTCTGGGGTTCCTCCAGCCTCAGTCAGACCATTAAGTCTGGTCTTTTTTACTAGAATTTGAGTTCTACACCCCACCCTACTTTTATTCTGCTTCATCAGGGACTCTCTGTTGTGTTCCCTGTCAGGGTGGTCATTGGTGGTAGCTGGGCACCATCTAGTTCTTCTGGTCTCAGGCTGATGCAGTCTCTGGTTTATGTAGCCGTTTCTGTCTCTTGGGCTAATACTTTCCTTGTGACTTTAGTATTCTTCATTCTCCTTTACTCCAGGTGGGTTGGGACCAATTGATGCATCTTGGATGGTCGCTCGCTAGCTTTTAAGACCCCAGACGCCATTCACCAAAGTAAAATACCTCAGTTTTTTATTTTTTTATTTTTCATTATTGCTGCCTTTTATTATCAGTACCTTTATAAATCCAATCTTTGTTGTTGGGGTTAGAAACATTACATATAAACTTACAGACATATTTTAATGCATACATACATTAACAATACATAAATCTTAAAAAAATTTGCTCTGACAATAAAGAAGAGTTGGACCTGTTGGCATTTTGTCAGTTGCAGTAATAACTTCACTTGTGGAACGTTCTGGATCATCTGGCTTATCCCTGGGAATGGGGATGGAGTTTCTAGTCACAAAATTGGAGAAAGTTATCTGTATGGTCCTTTTCTTTTTTTCTTTATGTAATTCACGGTAACATCTCACTGCTTCCTGAATCTGCCTGTCGGCTTTAGCAAAGCCATTGGTGTTTGGGTCCATGTTTTCAAGCAACTGAAGCTCCTGATTTAGTTTAGAAAACTAAATCTATATGGTAGTGTTTTGAACAGTAAATTGTAAAATTGAATATTTGCAAGTGAACATCTGAGAATGATAACATAAACCAGTTAAGCCCTTGACTGTTAACCAAAAAGTTGATGGTCCGAACTCACCCACATGTGCCTCAGAAGACAGCCCTGATGATCTGCTTCCAAAAGGTCACAGCACAGTTCTCCTCTGCACACATGGGGTCACCATGAGTCAGGAATGACTTGCCAGCAACTAACAACAACATATATGTATATACGTATATAGAGCCCTGGTGGCGCAGTGGTTAAAAGCTACACCTGCTAACCAAAAGGTCAGCAGTTTGAATCCATCAGCCACTCCTTGGAAACCCTATGGGACAGTTCTACTTTGTCCTATAGGGTCACTGTAAGTCAGAATCAACTCAATGGCAATGGGTTTATATATATATGTATATATATATATATATATATATGTATGTGTATATATATATATGTATGTATATATATATGTGTATATATATATATGTGTGTGTATATATATATATATATGATAAATTTGTAAGATTTGGCGAAAAAGAAAAATAGCTTTAGATTGAAGCAGAAAATGCAAATTGATAGCTTGGATCAGTGAACAACCATGAAGGAAATATTATAAAGCATATGGAAAGGGACATATTACAAAGGAAGTTACCAGGGAAAATGAAGGAGCCAGGATTCCTCCCCACTAAGGCCCCGATCCTCACAGCTCTACCACTTTATCCAATGCCCTCTGGCATCTACACTGTCATGATAAAGCAGGATAAGTATCTCACACTGAACTTTGGAGCATGCTCTGGAAAAGCAAGGCTGAACTGCCAGGAATGGCGAAGAGCCACTCTAAATTACTTTGTGTCTCAAGGACACATGTCTGCATGCAGAGGTGAAAAGAAGACAAAGGAAAACACACCACTCATGAGCAACTGCGAGCTGTGAAATTCAACTTTTCTCAGTTGATAGAAGGCGCTAAAAAGGGGACTTACTCATTTGCTTTTAAAAAGCCTGATGCCTTGCTGCTCTTAAAGATAGGTGTGTGTGAGCCAGGTCCTCATTATTTACAAAAGCCACAAAGCGTTCAGCAGCATAATATAGAAAATAAACTTTTTTTTCCTTTTGATTAGCAGGCATCCTATTAATTAGATTTATTAGACAGCCAGGTAGTTGGGTGAATTACCTTATGGTTAATTGAGAGAAAATAATGCTGTTACCTAAAATATGGATGCTTTTGAGGGCAAAATTAAAAAAAAAAAAATTAGCTGGCTAGCGGGATTCATTAGTCACTGGAACTCTGTGTATATTTGCATATGCGTGTACAGAGATGGCATCAAAGTCATCAGACCTAGAAACACAGGATTAACCCTGAATGTAGTGGGTCAGAACCTGTGTCATAATAGAACATACCCGTAAAGAAGAGCAGGGGTACTTTTGATAGATGATGACAGCACTTGGCACCCTCTCACAACTTTCCCTAAAATAACCAAGAAGCAGAAATCAAAAGAACATCCATAACAACATTAGAAACTAGTCAAAAATGGATGCCATAATTATGAAGCAGATGAAAATGAATTTTTAAAAATTCAGCTTTTAGCTTACAGCATATCTTGCTTTCTTTTGTGAAACACGTAATTCTCGATAATATAAATTGACAAGTTGTTACTTATCTAGGCAGAGGCTTGTGGCCCAGAATTCAGCAAGGCAGTGGTATTGCAATCTAGCAGTGACTTGATACAATGCGTGAGATAATCCTCATCAGAAAAGTACCATAGAAGGTGAAAGAAATGGGCAGAACATCAATATCAGTGCTGGCTGACTGTATTAGTATCCTAGAAACTAATTTATTAAAGCAACAGAAATTGATTTTCTATAGTTCTGGAGCCAGGAATCTGAACTCAAGAGATGGGCAGGGTCATGCTCTCTCAAAAGTCTCTAATGAATCTTTCCTTGCCTCTCCCTAACATCTTCCGGTTGCGGGCAAACCTTTCGGTTTCTTGACCTGTGGCGGGTCTTCTGGACCTGTGACTCTGCCTGGAGGTCACATAGCTTTCTTCCCTGTGTGTCTGAATCTCCCTTTCCTTTCTCTTACGAGGTCAGAAGTCATTGATGCAGAGCCCTCCCCAATCCAATATGACCTCATCTTAACTAATTATCTCATCAAAGTCTCTATTTCTAAATAAGGTCATGTTCTGAGGTTCCCTGTGGACATGAATTTTGGGGAGCCCTGGTGGTGCGTTGGTAAGCCATCAGCTGTTAATCGAAGGTCAGTGGTTCCCAGCCGCTCCATGGGAACAAGATGTGGCAGTCTGCTTCAGTGAAGTTACAACCTTGGAAAAACTACGGGGCAGTTCTACTCGGTCCTATAGGGTGGCCAAGAGTCGGAACAGACTTGAGGGCACAGAGCAACAACACTATTCAGCCCGCTACACTAGCAATTGTTTTTCATGTGTAACATCGATTTGGATTATTGAAGAACCCGCCAGAGGAGGAAGATGCTACCTCAGTAGTGCAGGGGCACGTGGGTGGAAGCCAACCGACATTAGATGCTCAGAGCTGTGCGTATCAATCGGCTCCTAGCTGAGGACCGGAGAAGGGCTATACCGCCCCCTAGGGTCATTATGAGTCAGAATCCCTCGAAGGTTTAAGATGTACTTGGACCAGTGCCAAGGGCTGGTCCAGACAAAGGATTGGTTTTGTTTTTGAAGGTGAGTAAGGAAAAAAGTGAAAAGAAAGGACAAGTGCCTTAAAGGAAAATTCTGTGAAATGAGAGTAAAAGCAGCATCCAGGAGACTCATAGGAACAGCCTAACTTCTGAAAATGTGCTACTGTAGGATCCAAAAGAAGATGTCAGGAATTTGTTTTGAGATCTTCATTGACATCAAAGAAGAAGTGGCTTCTATGAAAATGGATCCGAAAGTCGTAGGGAGAAATCAGACCTTGATGAAAATTGGATGGCTAAGTAGAGCAAAGATCGAAGGGAAATGAAAAACAAAGCAGCAGAATATGAATCTTCATTGAAAGCATCCATTCAATAATATAGCATATAGACTTGAAACTCTTTCAGTACACAGAAGAAAAAAGGCAAATTAATCTAAAAGATGAAGGAGGTGATTGAGGCAGCCAGTGGATGAACCAACGCCATAGAAATGACTGATATTCCTGAGGAAGGGAGAGGAACAAGGAAGGAAAAACGTTATCAAATAATCATGATAATATTAATAAAACCAAAGTCAATTGCCTTGAATTGATTCCAACTCATAGTATCCCCATGTGTGCAGAGTAGAACCGCACTCCATAGGATTTTCAAGGCTGTGACCTTTCAGAAGTAGATTGCTAGACCTTCTTCCCAGGTACCTCTGGGTGGGTTCCAACTGTGAACCTCTCCAGGAGTAGTTGACTTAACCAATTGTGCCACCCAGGGACTCCTAGTAATACTAATAAGGAATAATTACAGCTAACATTTATTAAGTGCCTGCTGTATCTCAAGCAATGTGCTATATGTTTTATCTGGATTGTCACATTTAATACACACAACAATGCTATCAATGGTTTTATATTATCCCTATTTCACAGATGAAAAAAAAGTATAAAAAATTTTCCCTAGGTTAAATAAAGACTTCCTCAGAGAATTTTCTTTTAAAAGAATCATAAAAACATGGAACCCTAGACATATCCTGTCAAAATTTTTGTACATTTAGTAAACACAAAATTACAAAAATTCTAGCTTTGCTAATTCTCTCTCTCTCTCTCCTTCTTTCAGAAAACATTTCCAACTTCAGTTGTCCCACCACTCCAACAAAATAGTCATTACGAAAGACCTCCATAGGTTTCGCTAACCAACAGCTATTTTCAGATGTTAGTTAGCTTTGGAAACCCTGGTGGTGTAGTGGTTAAGAGCTATGGCTGCTAACCAAAAGATCGGCAGTTCAAATTCACCCGGTGCTGCTTGGAAACTGTACAGGGCAGTTCTACTCTGTCCTGTAGGGTTGCTATGAGTCAGAATCGACTTGACAGCAATGGGTTTGGTTTGGTTTTGGTTTAGTTAGCTTTACCTGTTCGCTGCATTTGTTACTGTTGAGCAAGCCTTCTTAAAAATCTCTGTCTCTCTTTGTTCGGATTCTATGATTCCATATATTTCTGCTTTTCATCTGCTATCATCTCTATTTTTTTATTGTTGTAAAAATTTAGGTAACACATTTGCCAATTCAACAGTGTTCAGATGGGTAATTCAGTGGGACCAATTACATCAACCATATTGCTATCATCTCTTTTTGAGTGTCATTTTAACTTAAGGGAGAGTGTTTTTTTTCTGTACATTTAGGCATTCCAACTGAAAGCCTTTTTTATTCTCACTACCCATCTCTTCCTATGGCATGTTTTCAGCCTTTGCTATCTATGTGCTGATGACTCTCGAGGCTGCCAAGTCTCTCTTCTGAGCTCCAGACTCTGTATCTTCCTGGATATTTAATATGCTTCTCACTCTTGGGTACAAAATAGATTTTTTGATTCCTGCCGTAACTCCCTACCCAAGTCTGCCGCTCCTCCACAAAGCCATTAGGTATAATTGCTCAGACCAAACATCTTAGAGGCATCTCTGACAATTATTTTTCTCATGGAGACCTCTAAACTGTCACAAAATTCTCTCTTCACTACTTTCAACATATAACCCAATTGCAACCTCTTCTCTCCTTCAAGGCTACCACCCAGGGGTGGATTAACCAGTAAGCAAGGTATGCACAGGCTTAATTGTGTTTATTTAGTAATCTGTAGTGCACAATTTCCCATGGATTTCACGACATCTTTGATTCCCACCACAAGGTCCTTGCCCTTGCTCTTCCTCTGCAAAATGCTCATTCCCACTGCACTGAGGTCTCTGTTTCAAATATCACCTCATCAAACATATATTTCTTCCTTTATTTGAAAAGTTCTGTGAAGGTAGCAATGCTCTTTCGTTCATGCTATATGGGGTGGGACCCAAGAATATGCATTTCTGACAAGTTCCTGGTAATACTGATGCTGATGTTTTGGGACCACATTCTGAGAATCACTGCCTTAGGAACACAATCCTAGTGGGGGCAAAACACGAAGCTGATGAGAGGAGAAAGAAGTTTGAAGTAAAGGGAGGTGTTCACCAAAGACAAATCTCAACTAGACGATATCCAGTCACTCTTTTCTGGCAATGTATTGTACTTGAGAAAGAGAGACCAACATGACTTGTGAGAAGAATGGAACTCAGACCTAAGTTTCATTCTTAATTAGCTGTGTGACCTTGAACAAGTCTTCACAGTTCTTCCAGCCCCAGTTTGTGGAAGTGTATAACCAAAACCCAAATCCACTGCCGTCCAGTTGACTCCTGTTGCCCTCAGGTGGATTCCAACTCCCGGCAACCCTATAGGACAGGGTAGAACTGCCCCATAGGGTTTCCAAGGAGCAACTGGTGGATTCAAACTGCCAGTCTTTCGCTTAGCAGCCAAACTCTTAACCAGTACGCCACCAGGGCACCCATTAATACACAATTAAATGTATTAAATTAACTATATGCCAACTAATAAAAAGACAAAACGTGTAGCTTCTGGAACATATCTGTTATTTCCATAAAATAATATGCCTACACGTCTCAAAAATTCTAATAAAACACTTCACTTAAAAAGGAACATTTCGATACTGAGACATATTTGACCGACCCATTTTTATTGCTGAAATTGAATCTATTGCACACAAGGTATGTAAATGCTCATAAATCATTGCCTATTGAATGTTTCTGAACTGTTGTTCACAAAACCATGGGCACACTTTTATTGTTTATTCCTTCAAACATTTAGCATCGATTCAAACAAAAATAAATCCTCCATTTATTGTAGATTTTCTCTTCTCCCTCTCTCTGTGCTCAGACATGTGAACACATATATACATATATCAGATGTCCTTCAGAAGAGTCCTCTGGAAGATAGCTCATTATTCCAGTTATACTACCACCGTTGAATGCATTTTTGATTTCTCTCTGGGAACTATCTTCTGAAATTCTGAATCACAAAATGAAAAATAGTCCAGTTCGCACCCTTCCAAAAAAAGAATAGAAAAAACTGTTATTCAGTTTAATCATCACCTTGGTCACCACGTGGGTGCTGAATCACTTGATATTCTTCAAGATCAAATTCACCCTTAAATGACAACAATTTACCACCGAGGCAATACAAAAAGTATGACATGTAGGGACGCAAAAATATTGCAGAATTGTTGTGAGAATTTAATATAGCTTCTCTGTGAAAAACTGTGCCAAAATGTAAACTTTTAATTCATATTTGCCTTATATATTCCCTAGACTGCACTTTCAGAAATCCACACTCTTTATTATTGTGAGGGCCATTATAACTGTTCACAAATATTCAGGTTCATCTCTTTCCAAGCAAAGGGCAATACTCCAAGCACTCTAGAAATTAGGTGTGGCAAATTACATCTATCGGTCAATGGAATGTAACTGAAAATGATGTATGTTATCATTACCATTGTTGTACCACTTAAGAGCCTGGTGCACATGTTGTCATACCTTTTTCCATCTGTCACAGTCTCCAGCGACATTTCCAATAACAACTGTATATGGCTAGGTCCCAGAGTGAGGACACGTGGAGATCACAGCCTACTTTCCTCGTGCATGAAACTTGAGTTGAGAAATATGTCTTAGTTCCTTTAAGCGACCTGTATTTGACAGTTGTATGTTATCGCAACATAATGCATTCCCTCTTCAAAGGTGTGCAGCCACATAGGTAGCTCAGGAAGGTAAATTATCGGCTCCTCAGTTTTTGTTCTAGAGCAGTGGTTCTCAATTCGTGGTCACTGGAGCAGCAGCATCAGCAGCACTTGGGATCTTGTTAGAAATGGAAATTCTCAGCCACACCTCAGACCCACTGAATCTAGAAGCTGATTTAATAAGCTTTCCAGGTGATTCTAATGGATGCTTAACCACCACTGCAATAAAGATAGGAAAGGAAGAAGAGGATTTGGTTATTGGTTGTTCAGTGAGTCTTGGTTATTCAACAAACAATCTGTTCCCAAAACCAAAAAACCCATTGCTGTCGAGTTGATTCCAACTCATAGTGACCCTATAGGACAGAGTAGAACTACTTCATAGGGTTTCCAAGGAGCAGCTGGTGGATTCAAACTGCTAACCTTTTGGTTAGCAGCCGAGCTCTTAACCACTGCACCAACAGAGCTGCAGTGTGTGCACCAGGAAAATTAAAAAAAAAAAAGGAAACCAAAATGCCCCACTACTAAGTCATTTACTACTATATTATATTACTTTACCACAAGGGAAAGGGTATAAACGTAGCTATATTCTCTACATCTTATACCGCCATGCTCAAATACTGTCATTATAAACTTCCACGTTTTATTTGAAATTATGTGTAGATATTTCAGAAAAAAATAATATTTTCAGAAAAAAATTTACATAGATACAGAATATGTAAGACAACAGATGTAGGACATCAGACGTATACTGTCACAATAACTAAAACTGATTTTAATAGTTGATGTGCAAAATGCTAGTTTTGCAGTGCCCATGTTCAAACCACTTAAGAGAGCCTTCAGCTGAATATGATCTTTAGTTCAAAAGGAGATATTTGCTAAACTATCCTGTCTACTTGGGCTCAAAATGAAATGAAAGAGTAGAACTACCTTCATTCTGTTTGCTTTTTCTTTAATTCTGTGAAAATGACAAATAGTCATCCCTTAAAAAGCTAAAGTCCTTTGATAACCCTACCATTACAGGTTAACTTAATGAGAGTGGGAAGAAATGAGGAATAGCTGTAAACTATGAATGAGCATCACTACTTGAAAGTTCTTTCTCTTTCTGACAAATTATTTCAGCAATGTGGGAAGAAAAATGGCCCATGAAGAGAGAGTAAGAAGATTGTCTCCTTCTCATGTCAGCCTCACTTCTCCCATTTGAAAAATGGAATAGTTGTACATGTCATTCAAGACACTGCCTTAAAAAGGTCATACGAAATGAGTTCCCTTATGAAATTATTTCAAGCATTTATTCATTTATCTAATACATATAAAAAGGAATGGTATAACTTAAATGTGGCAAACGCTTTGAAAGCACTATAAATACAGCATGTGATAAGACAAGAACATCACCATTGAAGAGCTTGTGTTCTGATGAGGAAGACAGGCAATAAAAGCAATGATCTCAGAACAATTTAGTCCTTGCTATAAAGGAGACATGGACAAGGTGTTCTCGGGTGTTACCTAAACCACACTGAAAACTCAGGGAAGCCATCCCAGAGCATGTTTGAGCTGCATTTTAAAGAACGAACTTGTTAAATAAACAAGAGAGAGTTGGGCATTGCACGTAGAGGGGACTAGCATGAGTGAAGGCCCTTGTATGTGAAATAACCTGCCAGGTTTGAAAACTCATAACTAGTTCAATAAAGCAGGAGCTAAACAAGCTTCTGGAAGAGTGAAGGGAGATGAGATTAGTGAGCTAGACAGAGGCCAGGCCAGGAGAGGGTGTGCTAAGCTAAGGAGCTTGGAATTTATCTTGCTGACATTGAAAAGCTGTTGAATGATTTGTAGACGTGGGAATAAAGGGCCAGTCAGATTTGCGTTTTATTGCAATCATGCATAAGTCAAGTGAAGGATATATTGGAGGTAAGACATACTAGAGCCAGAGAGAAGTCAAGTGGCAACTATGCTAATTCCTTTAAGAAATGGTAAGGGACAAATCTGAGATAGTGACAGTATATTTGAAAAAGGAAGGGAGGAGAACTGTTAAGGTAATATTAAGGAAAGAGCAAATGCTGAACATCACGTCAAATAAGGAGCTTGAGGGAAAAGAAAGTTCAGGATGACTCTCCTATTTTTAATGTCGGTAATTGTGCACATGGAAGTCCATTTGTCAAAGTTGGGCAAAAAGAAGAAGAATGAAGATGGTTAGTTTATATTCGACATGTTGAAATTGAACAATTAGGGTTGATTCAAGAAGAAATGACACTGGAGTATTGAATGTACAGTACTGACCAAGAGATGGGGTTTTTGATATGATTATAGAGATCTGGAATAGAGCCACATAATGTGGTACATGAAGCTCTGGATGCAGATGAATTCCAGAAAGTGAGCTACTGTAGGCGTACTGATAAAAAAATGGCAAGCTGAGGTAAATGATCATGTGGAGATGACTGGGGCAGGGGGACTGACTAGAGAGGGAAAGTAAAACAGGAAAGACAGGAAGTAGAGACAGAGAGAGAAAAGTTAGAGAGATAAAGAGATACCGCATAGAAGCTAAAGGAGGAGAGCCTATATTCCAAAGACGATAATTACTTTACCCTCAGAAGGACATGCATCCAGTCATTTCTTGGTTCCGTGTCATCTTGTCCTGCCCCCTAAGTGGTCTCTTTACTTCCTCTCCAATCCCTTTACCATCTCTTCTCCACAAAGCTGCCAGAGTAACATCTTCAAAATCACATTATGCCATGCTTCTTCTAGAAAACTTTAGGCTATTTCTCATCACCTGGAGGCTTATTAGTAGTTTCTGTTACATAACGGCTGTTCAATAAATATGGATTGAATGAATGAAAGAAGGTCACCCATACGGCAAAGATTCACAAGCTCAATCTGCTTCTCTGCATGACTCCTATGCATTGGGAAAAGGAAAAATTGGGAGCACTGCACCTCAGTTCTAAATGTAATTTTCCAGAAAGAAACAATTATGCACTAACAAGATATAAAGATAGCTTAAACTGAAACAGGAATCCACCTAACTCCCAAAATATACTCCTCATTTTTTTATGTTTGACCTATTCTCATGCACTCACTTGATATGGGTCCTGATGTAAGACTCTTAATTTTTTTTTTAATTTCCTCCTTCAGATTAATCTTTAAAATATTATCCCTTCCTGTTTTATTTTTCTATAACAATCTGTGCTATGTATCTTCAATTTAATCTTGTGACTTCATTTTGAAAAACATACAGTGAGAAGGTTCTGGCTTGTTCAATACTTCTAAATAATTTATTTTGTTACTGTCTATTTGGCATGTGATTCACATGTTTATTCAATCATGCGATAGATATTTACCTGAAAGATGCTCTTTGCAAAGAACTGTGGGAGGCACTGGGAGGAGGTATAGTTTCATCCTTCTCTGAAAATGTCCGGCATAAAATAGGGGGAAAAAATAATTAAACCCAAAACCCACCACCATCAAGTCTATTCCAGCACATAGTGACACTATAGGAGAGAGAAGAACCGCCCCATAGGGTTTCCCAGGCTGTAAATCTTTACAGAAGCAGACTGCCACATCTTTCTCCTGCAGAGCGGTTGGTGGGTTCGAATCCACGATCTTGTGGTTAGCAGCCGAGCACTTGACCACTGTGCCACCAGGGCTCTGGAAAATAGTTAAATGCAAGTATAATTAAAACAACATCATAATATTTAAAGAACTCCAGATGGGACCAAAGGAAGAACTGTGTTTTCCTTCCTGGCTTGAACATTAAAGGACTGTGTAACATTAAGCAAGTAACTAACTTCACCCTTCTGGAACATGGTTTCTTATTCGTAAAATAAGGATTTGGATTATACAAATACTAAATTAGCTTTGTTCTGATATAGCCAAGCTTCTGTAAATTAAAGAAATTAAAATTTAAGCAATAAAATGTTTTTTGTCTCTCAATTTGGCAAATATTAAATAAATAACAACTTTCAGTTGACCAATTTCTTGTGAACTTTCTTATAAACTGCAAGCAAATATGTAAATTGGTATAATCTATTTATAAGATTTAAAAATTTGAGTGGACCATGAAATCCTAACAAAAGAATTTTCATTACAGCATAATTTAAAAAAAAACTGAGCGCCTTAGAGGTCCAATATTGACAGTAGATTGTTCTTTCAAGGTCCATTCCAACCATTAAGTCTATATGTTGGAGCTGTTTAAAGGCCTTGCATTGTGCCAGACTGTGATGTAAGTGATGTAGGTGCATAACCTAATTAAATTCTTACCAAAAATGTATTAGTATAACCACACTGAAAATGAAGTTGTAGTTAAGTGACTAACTTAATGCATGGCTAAATACTAATGGCATCAGCATTTTAACCCTTTTGTGTCCAGTGGTACTTATAGAGACCATGAACTTCCTCAGCCTGTGGGGTTTATTGGGAGGCTCTTGGACCACTGACATGTGCTGTCAGTGATACAGGAGATTTTATGACTCTTTGAAACTGGAGAAATGGACATGTACCACAAATTACTGTTTTTACAGGGCATCGGAGCCCTGGTGGCATAGTGGTTAAGAGCTCGGCTGCTAACCAAAAGGTTGGCAGCTCAAATACACCAGCCGCTCCTTGGAAACCTTATGGTGCTGCTAAACTCTGTCCTATAGGGTCCCTATGAGTTGGAACCGACTCAGTGGCACCTAACAACCTAACAGCACAGCAAGGTATTGTATGAAGTGTCTGAATTTTTGGTAGGAGAATTAGAAATTTTGAAAATTTTTGTTTGTTACGCGTATGTACCAATAGACCCTGATGAGGACTCTGGCGTATAATTAGTGGTACTCCATATGTACCACTAAACAACTTAGGCTAGGCTTGTGAGAGGGGGCAAGGAAAAAAAAATCCATACTACCTACCAAAAATTCAGACACACTCAATGATTCAGAAGTGCTTCCATTAATGAAAACACATGGCGTCAACAAAAAATTCAAAGCAGAAAATAATTCGGTCACCAAAGGGTTAACTGAGACAGTCTAATTCCACAGCCTAAGCTCTTAAGCGCTGTGCTAAGCTACATTCTACCATGGCATGAAGTGGCATGGCACGGAGCAATATATAGAGTATGAATCCAAGGTAAAATATTTTGGGAGAACTCGGGAATAATAGGTTACAGTTAATGAGGCTGTGATGGCAGTAGAAATGGAAAAAAGGCTAGATAGCCTGGGATATATGCGTGGTAGACATTGTGGAGAATCATTGAATTAAATATGGAGAGAAATAGTATAAATTAAAGGTGTTAGTCAATAATAAAAAGGATATTAATAATTATGATAATGTAATAACTACTATTTGTTAAGAACCAACAGTGATTCGAACTCTGTGCTAGGCATTTAACACAACATCTTACAGATTAACAGGATTTGATTAGTAGAGGTAATTAGGTTGAATTTAATTTTAAACTCATGGGGTTTCAAGTGCCCAAGGGACATTCTAGCTGTTGAGATATCTGTAGGGAATACATATGGCAGTGACTGATGCAGAATGAATTGGAGCGGAGCCTGGAAGTTGGTTCCCTCCTCAAGAGAAGCAGGAGTCTCAGAAAACATGGAGCTTCAACCATGTTGCTATGCATGAGCCCATCGTTGCAGCCACTGTGTCAATCCATCTTACGGATGGTCTTCCTCTCTTTTGCTGACCCTCTACTTAATCAAGCATGATGCTCTTCTCCAGGGACTGGTTTCTCCTGATAACATGTCCAAAACCTAGCAACAATTGTGAGGATGGCACAGGACCAGGCAGTATTTCGTTCATAGGGTCACAATGAATCACAACCAACTCGATGGCACCTAACAACAACATGTGTGTGTAACCTCGGTTTTATAATTAGCAATTTTTAAGTAGCGTAGTTTCAGAAGAACTCACACTACACCCAAAATAAGATGTCATTTCTCTCTTTCTTTTATCTAGCTGATCTATCTCATAAACCCTCACTCACTGGCGTGATAAAACCAACAATCAGAACACCTAGCACACACACACAAACTAATTTTAAACCATTCTTGTAATTCAAACCATCTGTAAGTTTTTTGGCCTTTTGTTATGAAACACTTCAAATTTATAGAAACAAGTAGAAAAAAAACAGAGTAATCCCCATTTACCTATCACATGATTTAATAATCATTAATAATTATCATTAGCATTTTGATCACCAATTATTATTAATTATTAATGATTACTAAATCATGTGATTGGTAAATGGGGGTTATTCTGTTTTTTCTACTTTAGTATTTTGATTAGGGGTCCATGGATGGCATAAAGGATTAAGTAATTGGCTACTAACCAAAAGGTTGGCAGCTCAAATCCACCCAAAATGCCTCAAAAGAAAGGCCTGGAGATCTGCTTCTAAAAGATAGCAGCCATTGAAAACCCTATGGAATGCCATTCTTCTCTGACAGATATGGGGTGGCCATGAGTCGAAATCGGCTCAGCAACTGGTTTGACTTTTTGAATTCTTTTTTACTTCAAGGACGTGGTAAGCCTTCTCATTAACTTACATATCATTTTTGGGAAAAAAATATGTATGTGTATGAAGAAGCTCTGGTGGTGCAGTGGCTAAGCGCTCGGCTGCTAACCGAAAGGTCGGTGGTTCAAACATACAAGCCACTCCTCGGGAGAAAGATTTGACAGCCCACTTCTGTAAAGATTACAATCTTGGAAACCCTGTAGGGCACTTCTAGTCTACCCTATAGGGCCACTATCAGTCAAAATTGACTTGATGGCAACAGGTTCATGTGTGTATGAAGAGAGAAAGTTTTCTAAGATTTGTCTTTATCTGAGAGATTGAATGACTTGCAATTCTAATAAAATAATTTATTTAGGCAAGGATCATCAATGGATACTAAAACAATGAAGTGAAATGTGAAGAACTAGATATTTGCACGGATACAGAATATCAACCCATAGAGTATCTGGCTGCTAAAACAGAGTGTAACTTTTCAAACTCTTTAGCTTGGTAATTAATCTTAGCATCACTAATAATGAGACAAACAAAAGACATGTACCTATAAAGCACACAGCATTAGCTACAAAGTATTCCCCCTAAAGGGGTGTTATGGATTGAGTTGTGTCCCCCTAAAATGTGCATCAGCTTAGCTAGATCTTGATTCCCAGTATTGTATAATTGTCCACCATTTTGTCATATGACGTGATTTTCCTATATGTTGTAAATTCTACCTCTGTGATGTTAATAAGTCAGGATTACAGTCGGTTATGTTGATGAAGCAGGACTCAATCTACAAGATGAGGTTGTATCTTGAGTCAATCTCTTTTGAAATATAAAAGAGAGAAGTGAGCAGAGAGAAAGGGGGACCTCATGCCATCAAGACAGTAGAGCCAGGAGCAAGCACATCACTTGGACCTGGGGTCCCTGTGCTGAGAAACTCCTAGACCAGGGGAAGACTGATGACAAAGTTCTTTCCCCAGAACCTACAGAGAGAAAAAGCCTTTCCCTGGAGCTGGCAACTCAAATTTGAACTTCTAGCCTCCTAGACTGTGAGAGAATAAATTTCTCTTTGTTAAAGTCACCCACTTGTGGTATTTCTGTTATATTATAGCAGCACTAGGTAACTAAGACAAGGGGTTCAACCTAAATGTTGGATCATTTTACACAACAGCTCTCCTGGTTTCTTCAACAAGTTAATGGTATAAAAAGAAATGGTTGGTGGGATTCTTTTAATTTATAAAGACCTTAGAAGCATAACAAAATGCAGAAGATGTTCTTAGTTTGATCCTGGTTTGAACAAACTGATATAAATACATATTGGGGACAACTGAAGAATTAAAAATTAGGCTAAGTATTAGGTGATACTACAATATCATTCATTTTTAAGGTATAATAGTTATACTAAAGATGCATGGAAAAAGTCCTGATTTTTAGAGATGCAAAAAAAATATTTAGTGGTGAAATGTAACGATGTTTGTAATTAACTTTAAAATACTGTTGGTGTTGTTGTTGTGTTTCGGGTTGATTCCGACTCATAGTGAGCCTATAGCAAGAAAAAAAAATACTATAGCAAGAAAAAAAATAAAAAAGATAAAGCAAACTTGGCAAGATGTTGATTCTAAATAATCAAAATGCTTTTGTTTTTAATTGCCGTCTAGTCAATTCCAACTCATGGCAACCCCGTGTGTGTAGAGTAGAACTGTATACCATAGTGTATTCAAGGCTGTGGCTTTTCAGAAGCAGATAGCCAGATCTTTCTTCTGAGGCACCTCTGGTTGAGTTTGAACTTCCAGTCTGTGGGTTAGTAGTCAAGTGGCAGGGACTTCATAACCAAAAACCTAACCCGTTGCCATCAAGTCGTTTCTGACTCATAGCAACCCTATAGGACAGAGTAGAACCGTCCCATAGGGTTTCCTAGGCTGCAATTCTTACCAAAGCGGACTGCCACGTCTTTCTCCCACAGAGTGTCTGGTGGGTTTGAACCATCAACCTTTCAGTTAGTAGCTGAGTGCTTAACCACTGTGCAACCAGAGCTCCTTAAAGACTCTATCCAAAAAAAAAAAAAAAAAACCCATTGCCACAGAGTTGATTTTGACTCATAGCAACCCTATAAGACAGAGTAGAATTGTCCCATAGCGTTTCCAAGGAGTGGCTGGTGGATTCAAACTGCTGACCTTTGGTTAGCAGGTGTAACTCTTAACCACTGTGCCATCAGGGCTCCAGAAACTCCATAGAGGACATCAAATCTACATGCAATCTGCTGGATCTTCTTGATTGGGAATGTCTTTCATCAGCAAGCTCATAGCTTAGTCTGTGATGTTGCTTGCTAAATGCTTTCAGTGGTACAACTTTTGATCTATTCTTTTTCATCTTAGATAAGGCCTGGTACTGCTACTCACCTGACTGTGTCACCTGAGATCTCATTAGGTTCTACATAATTTCTGCATATCTGCCACATCCCCCATATTGCCTCTCATCTCAGGTGTCCATGGCAAAGAAATTACCATGAAGTTTCCCCTCTACACAATTATGGTCTATGCCATGGAAGAACAAAAGCTTTTAAGTCAGCTGTAATCTGTGCTAGCCCTCTATGAACCATTTTGGTTTGCCTGGGGCTGAGGCATTTCCTAGACAGTGGGAATTTCAGTGCAGAAAACAGGAAAGCTCTGAGCAAACCAAGACAGATGCTTACCCTGTTGAGAAAGCCAACAGAAACTCTTGGTCTTCTAACAGTGCTACACTGCAGGGTAAACTTGGCTGGTGTTGCTCTAGGCTGGTAAGGGACTGATACACCCAGTAGTCTCCCCTCAGAGTCCACTCTCCCTTCAGTACTTCCTTCAATAACTCCAACGTATCTCTCTCTTTTGGTGTCTTGGTCTGGAGATGGAATATGGGCAGACATGCCTTACCTTCTGCTTTCCTAGCTAAATGGAATCTTTGCTTCTCCCGCAAATCTCTTAGGTAAAAGGGATGCATTTGTCTTTTCTTTTCTCTTACCATGTACTCAAGGTTTTTTCTAGTCCATTAGAGAGACACACTGTCTGTCTCCTTCTTCCAGGTCATGTCCTTCTTTCTGACTGTAGCCTCACAGCTAAGCCTTGGTAGAGGCTGGGGAGCAAGAGAAAGAGATAGCCTTTCTGATAAGGGACTCTGGATTGGGAGGTGTTTCAGAATTATTTTATCTCAAATATTGTCCATTCATCCTCACTGGAATTAACACATATGTTATGCTTTGTAATATAATGTTCACTTTATTGTGACTTTGAAAATAACATTATATAAAACGAGAAAAGGACTTGAATAGATGGCATCGGAAAATTCTACTCTTGCTACTTCCTTTATGTGAGTTGGCTTGATGATGGATCGAATGGAATTTGAAGGCATCTAGACAATATTCTAATATTGGTTCTTCTAAAATCATTGTGCAAGTTTTTATTTCTCAGTCAGTCTTACATCAACACTTTACCTGACACTCATTAATACTGTGGATGCTATGTGGCCAATAAAATTCCCTAATGTTCTTTAAGCCATATGGCATCTACCTCCTTTAAATTACTTTGAGTGCTAGACTACTGGGAGATAGGTATCACAGGAAATCTACTCAGCAAGTGGAATGATTTATTCCTCACAGCTTGTAGAAATGGTCTACAAAGTCATTTCTTCTGAGTTCCTATTCAACACAGTTTTCTGCTATAAAAAAAAACTGTCTGTTACATCCCTACTGGATTGAAAGTTTCTGGAAAACAATGTACCTCCTGGATAAGAAGATACATGGAAAGATAGATAGATTTTGCTAGTCCCTTCTTCGAAGGAACGTGGTAGACAAGGTGATAAGGCTGGGAGGAGGCGTGTAATATTTAAGCGGGTGCCAATACTCAGTAATCAAGATATATATATTTTAATGCACCATTTTTGAAAATCAAAATAAATGTAAAAAATCCATGACCAAATATGAACACTTGAACCAAATATCAACATATGGGCCAAATGTCAAGATTTCGAATCAAGGCAGGGTCAGTATTACTGATTCTTCTGTCTACCTCAGGCTCTGCATGGCACTACAAAGAGAGAGAATCCTTGCTCTGCAGCTTCAGGGGATGAGGTCAGATACTTTAGTGTCTGTCTCAACTTCAGAGCCCCGTCTTACCTGAGGTCCCACCCTTACAGGGCACTTACACTTGTGACTGAGTGAGGCAAGGGCAGAGGCCTAGCCATTTTGGCCTGATCCAGGGCAAGTCTAAAGCACCCCTCTCTCCAGAATACCCTGCTGGTTGTTCAGGCTCTATCTCACCTTCATGACAGCTCCACCGCCTCCTCTACCTGTTCCTGCTCCCACCACTTTCCTTCACAGGTGTCAATTCTTAAACACATCTTGAAACCCAAACTCTGACTCAGCATCTGCTTCCAGAAAACCTAGGATGCAGCTGCCTCATCCAGGTACCATGGTTTTGACTAAAACCTTGAATTCGCTTGTCCCGGTTTCTCTCCTTAAAAATCTGAATCTCTCTATAAAGCTATCAGGAGAACAGAGATGGACTATAAACAATTTTTAAGCAAATGACAGCACATACATTCAACTATAACAGATCAAATCACAAGTAATTCACAACTGTCACAACAGTGTAGATTCATTTTTGATGATCAGTTCAACCTCACTGTATGATTAAAGCCCTATGCTTAGATTTGTAAGAACACTGATTTCTCATGGCTATGTTCAAATTCTCCTTTTTTTTTTTTGTTATAAAATATATGTTTATACCAAATATAAACATATGTATTTATATTTTCATTATAAATATAAATATTTGTTATTTGTTAAATATAGATGAAATCTATCTATCTATATATCTAACAGAACAGCAAGAATCACTGGCCTTAGACTCATAATACTTTGGTCCAAATATTTGCTGTGCTACAAACTTGGTATTTGACACTTACTAGTGCTCCTTGGAAACCGTATGGGGTAGCTCTACTCTGTCCTATAGGGTCGCTATGAGTCTGAATTGACTCGGTGGCAATGGGTTTGGTTTGGTTTGGTTTAGTCACTTCAAGTATATGGAGGCATTTGCAAAAAACTGTTGAAAATTTATTTATCAAAGTTACAAAGCTGAATGGATGCTTTGGATGTATTCTAGGGATAGCTTTGGAGAGTTTCACGTACAATGTTACAGAGTTAGCTGGACTACAGACACAGGTGAGGGCTATGGAGTGAGAACTGGGTATCAGTTCTAGGATTACTATATGGTAGCTAGAAGACCTTGAACATACTGCACAGCCTCTCAGATTCTCATTTCCTTCATCTGTAAATGGAGGTAGTCTAAGTTAACAACAACAATAACAACAAAGATAACGCATGACGTGTAGCAACTTTTTATGATTGTTAGCTATCATTATCACTGAGGAATTTATTATAATTTTGCCTGGCTCACTTTTGTCTTTAAGTTAACGTTTTTGCTTGATTCTATTAGGTCTCTGAGTTTAGACATAGGTATTAATTTGCACAGTTTTGTAATATGCAAGGTGGTTTGAGCTCTCTAAGAAAAATGCGTTATGCAAATAGGGACATTATTATTCACTGCACTGATATGTAAATGCTCAAGGTTCCCAGACACATTCATCTTAAAGGAGGTATGAACTCCAAAATCTATAGGAACCCTATAAATGCACACCTAATAAACACTGACAACTTTTTAGTTTTCTGTTAAAAGTAAAAGTAAAGACAAAGAGTTGATACAACACAATTTACAACATTATTATAAAATGCTAGAATTCAAATTTTCACTTAGTATTAACTTTTTACAAATCAAAAGTAGGAAATTATAACTAGGGATCTTGCTGGTTACCTGCATTCAAAACTTGTCTATATACATTTGAAGTATGTCATTTCCTTATTAAGAAGACTTGTTGATGCAGTGGTTAAGTGCTTGGCTGATAACCGATAGGTCGGCGGTTCAAACCCAGCAGCCACCCTTGGGGAGAAAGATGTGACAGTCTGCTGCCATAAAAATTTACAGCCTTGGAAACCCTATGGGGTAGTCCTATTCTGTCCTATAGGATCCCTATGAGTCAGAATCGACTCAACGGTAAAGAGTCTGGTTTGAGTTTGGAATTTCCTTATTAATATATTAGCATCTTACATTTGTATGTAACTTGACAGAGTATATTCGTATATATTTTTGATTCTCATAAGAAGGAAAACCAGGGACTATTTGTCCTTTATTATAAATGAGGAAATAGATGTTCCGCAAGTTTAAGTCACTGGCCTAAGGTCGCATAAAAGAGTCTCAGTGCACACTAGTTTCATTCTAGCTGAGGGCATGTATAGAGCATGTAAGTGAAATCATGATTGTTCCAATTTAATTGGAGTGTGGATTTGAGATGGAGGTTGGAGCAAGTTAAAAGGGCACTTGAATTCAATGGCAAAAATATTGGGGTATTTGTATGCATATAATTGGAAAAACCATTGAATGGTATTAAACAAGAGACTGTGCCCATCAGAACCGTGCTATGAAAAGATTAATCTGGTGATCATTAGGATCTATTGGAGATGAACAGGAAAGAAGGCAGAGATTATGTGGCAGTTGTTATAACTCATATAAAAGACAATGATGAACCATACTGTTAAAGAAGCAGTGGGAATGTAGCAAAGGCTGGGATCCAAAAGATTTAAGAATGTAGGCATTGCAGAGATTAGAGAGGATACAATGATTAAATTTCTCTTCTTTTCCTGAGTTCTGAACTAATTGTGAAATAAGACACAGGAGTTGGAAAGATGTAGATAAATAAGCGTGCTTAATGGCTGGGATTTGTGACTTAGCCAGGCTATAGCAAATTGGCTTGCTACACTTGAATTAAACCACCTTACTTAAGACAGGGCGGCATTTTGTTCTGTGGGACATAGGATCGCTATGAGTTAGAACTGACTTGATGGCACCTAACAACAACAACAACACTCTCTGAGTCCCTGGCACAACTAGATGATTGTAGTCCTCCCTGCCAGGAACAGAGATACAAGGAATGCAAAAAATGTATGCTTTTATGGGCAATCTGTTTCTGAGAAAGGAGAAAGAATAGAAGGGAGAGTTCAATTCCTTCTTCCAAATTTGCTAATCTGAAAGTCATTCACCCCCTAGAAGGAAAGGGTAATAAAGGATGAGGAAAGAGATCAAGAGTTGACCAAGAGATTATCCGAGGGAAGTTCTTTCACATGGAAACATGAGAATTTGGGAAAAAATGGAAGACCGTAATGAAAACCACCCTGGAATGACTTCTATTTTACTTTGTCTAAAGAAAATCATCAGAGATTACCTCAGCCTTAAGCAGGGTTTTGAGAAACCCTCAGCACTGATGACATTTCTGGAGAGATGAATTTTTGTTGTAGGGGGCTGTCCTGTGCATTGTAGGATGTTGAGTAATATCTTTGGTCTCTACCCACTAGATGCCAATCTCCCTCCCTGGTTTTGGCAACCAAAAAATTTGTCCTCAAGCTGACAAATTTTCTCTGGGAAGCTAAACTGCTTCCCCAGAAAATCACTGAGAATCACTGGTGCAAACAGAGAAGGCTACCAACTGTGGCTTCCTGGACATCTACTCATTCCTGCACTTGCCCTGTTCATTCTTTGTCCTCTCTCAGAGATCAGTTTTTAATTTTCAAAGTTAATTGTGCATGAGACTCTGCAAATGTCTTAACTCAACTTTTTTTTTAGGTTCCAAAGGCCAGGTCTCTAATTACGAGGAAATATTTACATTAGACCTGAAATTTTAGGAAAGAAATTGACAGCTATAGATAGCTGGGAGAGTGCTAGTGGGAATTCATTATAAAATACTTTCCTAGTTTGGCTGGATATTCTTCAGTTTGTAAAATGCTTTTAAAACTGTCTTTGTCAGGGATAGAAGACCACACTTATTGTACAAAGCAGTGGGTAGGAGCAAAGCAGCCTCCAGGTGCCACTGTGATTAATAACATCTTTGTCATGATTGCTAGTCTTTCACAGCACTCAATTACGTGTTCTCCGGGGGTATTATTTTGCATTGGACCGTACTTATCTCTATCAGGAACAGGATGAAATGCCGTGGTAGGAGATATGCAATACAAATCAATGAATGAATGAAAGACTAAAATTAAAAGCCATCCAGTATTCTACAAGTTTCCACAATGAGACTTGGTGCCAGTAGAATTGGGATTCAAATACTAAGACCTGGGTTGGAGGCCCAGTTTTGTTCTTGACTTGCTTCTTTAATTTGAAAAACTCATTCATCTTTCTAGGACTAAGGAAATTAAACAGAGTCAAAGCAATCCTCCACGGTGCTGTGAGGTCGATTAGAGGAGGTGGATTTTTTTTTTCCTGATTCACATTTGTCTTGAAAGCATAACCCTATGTGATTTAGGGGATCTCCTATTAGACTCCCCAAATTTGACAGCCCTTGTGCTTTGACCTGTGTCCTCTCAGTCCACAAGACAGTTTCCCTTCAGATGAAGTAAGCATCCTCAGTGCAAAAGCAGCTTCCAGGCTCAGCCACTGTTTTGGTTTCTTCTTTCTCGTATGTTCTAGCCTGGTCATTCTTCCCTGTATTTTCAGCTCTTCGTGTGTTCTTCTTCCAGAGCTTTTTGTTTTAATGACAGGTTAGTTGCTATTACCAGAAACTGAAAATCAGCTACATCCAATATAAATAATTGGGAAAGGAAACTGAGTCCAAGAACAAGAGAAAACACTATAACGTAACTACCAAGAACAATCCCATAAATGTTTCGGACTATTGCTTTTCTGTCTTTGCAAACCAGAAAGGAATGTCTTTGCCAGTGATATAGAGGGATATTTACAGTCCAAAGAATTTGTATTAACTCTCTAATTGCCAAGGAATTTAGCCCAGTTGCACCATAAGTTTTTTTAACTGTTTCTCCCATTTTATGCTGTGTCATTCTGTTTTTTGTTTTTGGTACAAATTAAAAAAAAATTAAACGTAATAAAATATTTGAATCATATCTTGGTGACTTCCCCCGTTGATTTTATGTTTTAAAATGTCTTTCCTCATCTTGGGAAAAATTTATCTATATTTTCTTTCAGTTAAGAAATTTTATTTCCAAAGTTAACTCAAATACATCAGGAATTTGTGTGGTCTCAGTTAGCATATTATTTATGTCCTGCATTAATTCTAAGAGCTTCTCAGTAGAGATTCTTGGGTCTTAAAGAAAAATAAATTGTTATTGGAAAATTGTGGTAGTGTCTTTTTTTTTCAATAGCTACAGCTCTTATTATTTGTCTTATTACATGAACCAGAATGTCTCAAAAATTGTTACCTGAAGGATATCACTGTCTTGTTCCAGACTTGAGGGGTATGCCACTGTGTTTCTCTGTTAAGTAGAATATTGGCTACAGGGTTTGGGGATGATAGACTTTATCACATTAAAAAAAAACTTCTATTTTCAATTTACTCATCATTTTAATGCAGAATGGTTGTTAAATTTTAAAAAGTTGCTTTATGTCATTGTTAGCTTGGAGGAGATATTGCGACCATGGCAAGTTTCTGATGAAGATAACAGCAACCAGTGTTGGTAATTACATATTCTGTATTATCGCCAAAGGATTTTGAACCTAAAGCCCTATGTTATGGCTTCTGTGATGTTCTTTCTCTTACTAAGCTAAATTCTTGCCATACAATAACATGATGGAAATGGTGATGATGACAATAACTATAATTAAGACTTATTAAATGTTTACTAGAGGACATTGGTGGTTCTGTGGTAGAATTCTTAACTTGTAGGCTTGAGACCTGGGTTTGATTCCCAGCCAATGCACCTGAAGTGCAGCCACCGCCTGTCTGTCCAGTGGTGGTTTGCATATTGCTATGGAGCCCTGGTGGCACAGTGGTTAGCAGCTCGGCTGTTAACCAAAAGGCTGACAGTTCGAATCCACTAGCTGTTCCTTGGAAACCTTATGGAGCAGTTCTACTCTGTCTTGTAGGGTAGCCATGAGTTGGAATTGACTCGATAGCAATGGGTTTTTTTATGATGCTAAACAGATTTCAACAAAACTTCCAGACTAAGATGGAGTAGAAAGAAGGGCCTGGCAATCTACTTCCAAAAATCAGCCAGTGAAAACCCTAGAGATCACAATGGTCCTACCCACAACCCACAACCAGTCATGGGGATGGCACTGAATCTGGTAGCAGGGCCAGGCAATGCTTTGTTCTGTTGTGCATGGGTCTGGCTGTTGTGCATGCACTGCCAAGCAACAGCTAACAATAACAACAGTGACAAATGTTTACTATATAACAAGTCTTGTGATAAACTTTTCATATATTTAATTTAATTTAATCATCTTAATAAAAGTAGAAACAGTGAAACAGAGAGGTTAAGAAACACCAAAAACATGTAGTTTGCACATGGAGTTCATATGTAAGACAGACTGTTGGAACTTAGACTCAAGAAACTAGTCTATTTTTTGTTATACCTTGCTTCTATAATTCTTCCTGTCAATGGCCTAGTTTACAAGATATTACTTGTTTCTGAGCACTATGCCATGAGATCCAGTGTACCATCTACCATATTCTTCTGTATACGGTGTTGTTTTGGATAGTGTATTCATTTCCCAGGGATGCTATAACAAAGTACCACAAACAGGGTGTCTTAAAACAACTGAAATTTATTTTGTCACTGTTCTGGAGAGCTTAAGTCCAAAATCAATATGTCAGCAGGTCCATGCTCTCACTGAAGGCTCTAGGGGAAGATCCTTTCTTGTATCTTTCAGCTTCTCATAGCCCTAGTCATTCCTTGGCTTGTGGAAGCATAACTTCAATCTCTGCTTTCATCTACATGTAGCTATCTTCCCTGCGTCTGTGTGTGTGTCCCTCTCCTCCTCTTTTTATAAGGACATTATTCATATTGGAGAGCTCTGGTGGCACAGTGGTTAAGAGCTCGCCTTCTAACCAAAAGGTCAACATTTCTAACCTACCAGCCTTTCCTTGGAAACCCTATGGGGCAGTTCTACTCTGTCCTATAGAGTTGCTATGAGTCAGAATCGACTTGATGGCAACAAGTTTGGTTTTTGGTATTCATATTGGATTAGGGCCCACCCTACTACAGTATGACCTCATGTTAACCGATAACATTTTCAAAGACCCTATTTCCAAACAAGGTCACATTCATAGGTATCAGGGGTTAAGATTTCAACATATGCTTTGGGGAACACAATCCAAGGCGTATCAGATGGTTTTAATCTCTTCTGGGGTTTTGGAAGAGAGGATGATGGGTGAAAAGGGAGATAGATAGGTAGCGAGATGCCATAATTAGCTCATTATAGAGTTCCCGAGCAACTGGAAAACTAAACTTGTTTCTCAGGCTAGTGAAGTCTTTCCATCTCAGAATTATGGAAACAATAAGGTTTAATGGGTGTTTTTTAATTTTTCTATAACTTCTTTGATACTGTCCATATTATTTTCTCAGAATATGGAACATATGGTTAGTAATTTATGACAGTGTTGCTAAACTTTTCCTCATAATTAATGTCATTAGGGTAACGTAGCCAGGATTTTGGCATATATTTTCCTCCATATTTAGTTTATAGTCCTATTGCTATTTTCTTTCTTTTGTTTCTCTTCATATGCATTTTATCAAATTCCCCTGCTACATAACCTAGAATCTCTATGAAGCTAGTTTGCTATTTACCATACAAAACAACATTAGATTTGTTGAATTTAAATCTAGAATTGTTTGGACAAATATGATCATTTTGTGATCTTATTAAAAAATCATTTAAGACAAATATCTTCTAGTACAACTTCCAAAACTCAGAGTTGATTGAAGATGAACATTTTTGTTCCCTGGAATAATATGCAGCCTAGAAAAGACACACAGTTGGGTTTTAAAATGGAATAAACTGGGAGCCGTTTCATAACATTGCAAGGATTTGTGTGATAAGGAATTCAGTTCATATCATGATGTTCATTAAAAAACAGGCAAAATGCCTAATCACTTTTTTCCCCCTCTCTTTCTTTTTCCCTTTTCTCTCTTTCTTTCTTTCTCTTTTGTTTTCATTCATATGCATGCAATAGCTTTAGGAATTGAGTATAATAAAATTCACTTACTTAAAAGCAGTGTTCATACTGATAATAAACTTTACCCTCTAGGCAACCCTGAGAGTTATAGACGGCTGATATGTTTATTTATTGGTTTGTTTATCACTGTTTCATATTTTAGTGAACTGCAATTTAGATGTCCTCACATAGAGCAACTTCTAGAGTCCTGACTAGATTCTAGGTATTTGAATTTTAATTCAATTTTTCTTCAGAATTCTTGTAAATATTTGTTATTTTCAATTTCAAAATGAATAATTTTATGATAACCCTAAATGTTCCCATATCTTGACAGAAATATGTGTATTTATGTATATTATGTTACTTAAGTGATTTTGATTCATATTAAAATTTGAGAGCTTCTACCATGGTGGGTAATAATCTCAAAATAAATTAATACAGCTGTTTCTTAATATTTAAAATGGTGTTATGTTATTTCTATAATTGCAGAAGGCATTACTCTTCATCAGAAGAAAAGGACACTGAAACACAGACATATTGTTCTCTTGAATGAAAAATTATATCCTCCTCTGTTTGCAGGTAAATAGGCTATTATTTCTTTTATTTCTAACATGAGATAGGATCCATATACCTGGAAAGTACAAGATGATAAATTATATGCTAACAGAAATAAGGCACACATTCTCTTTGTTATTATAAGGAAATAACTTCCTCCATCTTTATGTCCCTCAAAATACTTAGGGCTTTGTTAGGATGTTTGAATGAATGCAAGATCACATATATACAAGGCCTACATGATAGGAATAAGTGAAATGATATTAGATGTACTTTATGTCTCATGATTGATTACAAAAAAAAAGTAAAATATTTAATGTGATATTTTTAATGATGTTTAATGGGTTAAAAATGAATTAGATAGATTTGAGTTTCAGCTATTACATATAAAGAGCTTGGAAGTCACCACTCCCATCCTTGCAAGAAGAAACAAAGTCTTTTTTTCCAACAACTTTTCTTGGATTCATCATAGAAATGAAATCACAGGGCAAAGTGCCACCTGAAATCTGGAGAGACACGTAAATACAGAAAATTGAAGAGAAGATTAGTTTTCCTAAAGCAAAACCTACTGGAGCCAGTAACTGATAGAAACACCTAAATGATAATTTTATTGTATTTCTGGAGGCTGTGTGTAGATTAGATCAAGAGTTAAAAACTGATGGGAACCCCAAATTAAGAGATGTCCTATAGTTTTGTGGGCTTAAACATTAGGAAACGACCAGGTTCTCATGATGAAGACTGAAAAAAGAACAAATACCCTCTGGTTTGGGAAAGGGGAAGGAAAAATTAATCATTTTGAAATAGGTCCAGAGGAAAAGTAATTACTATAAGATATACTAAGAGAGTTCTCCGTAAAAAGGTCTAGTCTCCAATGAAACCACATTAACAAAGCCTTGTCTGACACAGGAAAAGGGCAGTTAGGCAACTTTAGACTCTCTAGTCTTTCTTTCTAATGTGAGGGAGGAAAAAAAGAAAAAAGGCTAAAAAGTGCTTCTGAAGGTCACAGCCCAGTGAAAAACTTATTCAATCATAAGATTATAGCATACTTTCCCTCCCCAAGAATTCACCACCACATTTACAGGTACCCAGGAGAATAACAATGGACTACAAATGCCAGAACTGCAAAACTCAAATTCTATTTAAGAGGGAGTTCTTAGGAAAACTCAGAAACAGTAAGGAGAATTAAACAGCAGCAACAACATAACAAACAAACAAACAACAACAACAATAAATAAATTAAAAAAAAAAGAAAGAAACTGAAGTTTTTGGCCCAGCAGCTATAATAAACATTAAGCACAGCCAATATTCTAGCTGAAATAACATAAAACTCACACTAAATGCCTAGTTATCTCAATTCCTTTTACCTGATACAACATGTCTGACTTTCAACAAAAAATTATAATGCATGCTAAAAGACAAGTGAAATCACATTGTGAAGAGACAAAGTAATCACCACAACCATACGCAGATATAAGAGAGATGTTGGAATGATTAGACAGAGAATTTTAAAAAATTATGATAAGTATGTTATAGGCTGTAGTGGAAAAAAGTAGACAACATGAAAAAACAGTGGGTTATGAAAACAGATAGATGAAAACTCTAAGACAGAATCAAAAGGAAATGCTAGAAAATAGTGTAACAGAAATAAAGAATGTCTTTGATGGTCTCATCAGTAGACTGGATATTATTAAGGAGAGAATCAGTGAGCTTGAAGATATGTCAACAGAAACTTTCCGAACTGAAAAGCCAAAAGGAAAAAAAAGAAAAAAGAATATTCAAGAACTGTTGGAAAATTGCAAAAGCTGTAAAAAACATGCATGTTATGGGAATGCTAGAAGAAAGAGTGAAAGGGACAAAATAAATATATGAAATAATACAAGCTAAGAATTTTCCACAATTAATGACAGACACCAACTCACAGGTCAAGGAAGCTCAGAAAACATCAAGTAAGAGAAATACCAAAAATCTATACCTGGGCATATCACCTGGGCTGAAGAGAAACAAAGCAAAGAGAAGTCTTGAAAGCCTGGGAAAGGAGAGCACCTTACCTACAGAATAAAAAGGATAAGAATTAGCTCAAATTTTTCATCAGAAACTATGCAAGCAGGAAGAAAGGGAAGTGAAATATTTAGGGTTGAAAGAAAGAGCCACCAACATAGAACTCTATATACAGCAAAATTATCTTTCAAAAATTAAAGATAAATGAAGACTTTCAAACAAACAAAAACTAAGGGAATTCACAGCAGTATACCTTCCTTTCTCCACGGACCGGTCCCTCCTGATAACATGTACAAAGTTGAGATGAAGTCTTGCCATCTTCACTTCTAAGAAGCATTCTGGCTATACTTCTTTCAAGACAGACTTGTTCGTTCTTCTGGCAGTCCATGGTATGTTCAATATTCTTCACCAACACTTTAATTCAATTCTTCTTCAGGCTTCCTGATTCGTTGTCCAGCTTTTGCAAGCATATGAGGCAATTGAAAATACCGTGGCTTTGGTCAGGTGTACTTATTCCTCAAGATGACATCTTTGCTTTTTAATGCTTTAAAGAGGTCTTTTGCAGCAGATTTGCCCAGTGCAATCCGTAGTTTGATTTTTTGACTGCTCCTTCCATGGGCATTGATTGTGGATCCAAGTAAAATGAAATCCTTGACAACTTCACTATTATCTCCATGTATCATAATGTTGCTTATTTTTCCAGTTGTGAGGATTTTTGTTTTTTTTATGTTGACATGTAATCCATACTGAAGGCTGTAGTCTTTGATCTTCATCAGTAAGTTCTTCAAGTCCTCTTCACTTTCACCAAGCAAAGTCATGCCATCTAAACTAGTGGGTCAGTGAAAAAGAGGAAGACTCTCAATGAGATAGACTGACACAGTGACTGCAATGGACTCAAACGTAGCAACGATTGTGAGGATGGTGCAGGACTGGACAATGTTTCATTCTGTGATACGTAGGGTTGCTATGAATTGAAACCAACTCGATGACACCTAACAACAACAACAGACCTTCAGTGCAAAAAATGTTAAAAGAAGTTCTTTAGAGAGAAGAAAAATGATACAGATTGGAAACTTTGATTTACTATCTGGCCGTCTGGTTCTTTACAGAAAAGTTTGCCAACCCCTGCACTAGGTGGTTGGTTAAATACGTGGATGGATGGTAGATAGATAGACAGACAGACAGATAGATAGACAGATAGAACATTTAGATAGAGAGTATGTAATATTTTAGCTTATAAAAATAATATTTTAATTTATAAAAATCTATTATATAACCAAAAAAATTAACACATTTCAAACAATAGTGGTTTTATTAATATATACATTGTAATTGAAAATAAATAATATGTATGAGGTCAGAAATTGTTAACTATTTGGAAATTAAGAAACATATGTCTACTATTAGATCACTGAAAATTTAAAAGAAAAATTTCATGCTATCTATGAAGTAATTTAAAGATTATATTTATATATCAAAATATATGGAACAGAGTAATCTCTACTTAGGAGCAAATGTATAGGTTTAAATGTTTTATTATTTTAAAAAGGTAAAGTCGAAAAGTATTTATGTCAAGAAATTAAAAAAAATATATACAAAGTTGAACTGAAAGAAAATAGGAATAAAGGGTAACAGCTGAAATAAATATTATTAAAAAAACCAATAATAATAATAAAATTAACACACCAACAAGAGCTAATACTTATATAGCATTTACTTGTGCCTGGAACTCTTTTAAGTAGTTCACATATATTAACTTGTTTAATCAGCCCAGTGACTCTACTGGTCATATAATATTGTAATCACCTAATTTCTGATAAGGAGACTAAGGTTTGGGGAAGTTATTTATCCAAAGTCACACAAGAAGAATCAATAGTTTTCCTGATAAAATATAAAAAATAATGCAAGAGCAAGTGGAAAAGTCTGATATGTTAATTGTAACAGAAAAAACTGGAAAAACGTAAATATACATTTAGACAGGCAAGTTTTATCTAACTTCAAAAAAACCAGATTATCGCAAGGTTATTTAACTTATTTCAAGACATAAAAGCGGGGGGCAGGGAGGCTTTCACCAACGTGAAGTTCGTGGTGCTGCAAGTGCTGAATGAATTTGGCTGCTATCCAAAAAGGTGGAGGTTCAAGTTCACACAGAGACACCTCAGAAGAAAGGCCTGGTGATCTATTTCTGAAAAATCAGCAATAGGAGACCCTATGGAGCACAGTTCTACTTGATTCGTGTGAGGTCACAGTGAGTCAGAATTGGCTCGATAGCAACTTGTACTTCCCCAATGTATATCATGAGGCATCATTAATTCAATATCAAAACCTGATAAAAGAAATATATAAAACCCTATAATATCAGTTTTGTAGATACAAGATTTCTCAGTAAGATGTTAGCAAAGAAAATCCAACTATGCCTCAAAATTAAAATACTGTATGTTTAAACACACAATATTCTAGGGAAGGTTTATTACAATATCAGTATCTCTATTACCACTTAATAATTTATCAATAAATGAATTTATGTAGTCATATTGATTGATGCTGAAAAGCTTTGGATAAAGTGGAATAATTATGTCTTTAAAAATATATATAAATAAAAAGAAAATTACTTAAATACACTATACTATTCGTTAAAATAAACACTATATCCACCACCTGTCTGTCATTTTTTTGTACTGTGGTGGCTTGTGTGCTGCTGTGAAGTTGGCAACTATGCCAATGGTATTTGAAATACCAGCAGGGTCACCCATGGTGGAGAGGTTTCAGTGGCGATTCCAGGCTATGACAGACTAGGAAGAAAGATGTGGCAATATACTTATAAAAAAATAGCTAGTAAAAGCATCACTAATAGCAGCGAAACATTGATACAATGCCAGAAGATGAGCTGCTTAGACTGGAAGGTGCTCAAATTCCGACTGGGGAAAGGCTGCCTCCTCAAAGTAGAGTCCACCTTAATGATGTGAACGGAGTCAAACTTTTGGAATTTTAATTTGCTGATGTGGCACGACTCAAAATGAGAAGAAATAGCTGAGAACATCCATTAATAATAGGAACATCAAATGTACAAAGTATGAATTTAGGAAAATTGGAAGTTGTCCACAAAGATGAAATGGAACACGTAAAGATTGATATCCTAGGCATTAGTGATCTGATATGGACTGATATTGGTCATTTTGATTCAGACAATCATATGGTCTACTCTGCTGGAAATGACAAATTGAAGAGGAATGGCATCACATTCATTATCTAAAAGAACAGTTTAACATCAATCCTGAAGTACAACACTGTGAGTAATAGGATAATCTCCATATGCCTACAAGAAAGACAAGTTAACATGATTATTCACATTTATGCATAAAACACTAATGCCGAAGATGAAAATTGAAGATTTTTACCAACTTCTACAGTCTGAAATTTATCAAACTTGCAATTAATGTGCATTGATAACTACTAGTGGTTGGGATGCAAAAGTTGGAAACAAGAAGGATTAGTAGTTAGAAAACATGGCCTCGGTGATAGAAATGAAGTCGGCGATCACACAACGTAATTTTGCAAGACCAATGACTTATTCATTGCAAATACCTTTTTTTCAACAACAAAAATGGTGACTATACAAGTTGACCTTGCCAGATAGAATACACAGGAACCAAATTGACTAGATCTGTGGAAAGAGATGATGGAAAAACTCAAAATCATCATTCAGAACATGGCTAGGGGCCAGCTGCAGAACAAACCATCAATTGTTCACGTGCAAGTTCAAGTTGAAGCTGAAAAAAATTAAAACAAGTCCACTCCAATTTAGAGACCATCTCAAGAATAGATTTGACCCATTGGAGCACTAATGACCAAAGACCAGAAGAGTTGCGGGATGATATCAAGAACATCACGTATGAAGAAAGCAAAAGGTCATTAAAAAGACAGGAAAGAAAGAAAAGACCAAAATGGATGTCAGAAGAGACCCTGAAACTTGCTCTTGAACACAGAGTAGCTAAAGCAGATGGAATAAATGATGAAATAAAGGAGCTGAACAGTAGATTTCAAAGAACAGCTGAAGAAGAAAAGTAAAGTACTATTACAAAATATGCAAAGACCTGGAGTTAGAAAACCAAAAGGGTAAAACTTGCTTGGCATTTCTCAAGCTGAAAGAACTGAAGAAGAAATTCAAGCCTCACGTTGAAGGATTCTATGGGCAAAATACTGAACGATGCAGGAAGCATCAAAAGAAGGTGGAAGGAATACACAGAGTCACTGTACCAAAAAGAACTGGTCAAGGTTCAAACATTTCAGGAGGTGGCATATGATCAAGAACCAATGGTATCGAAGGAAGAAGTCCAAGCTACACTGAAGGCATTGGGGAAAAACAAGACTTCAGGAACTGATGGAATACCAGCTGAGATGTTTCAACAAACAGATGCAATGCTGGAGGTGATCATTCATTTATGCGAAGAAATTTGGAAAACAGCTACCTGCCCAAACGACTAGAAGAGATCCACATTTGTGCCCATTCCAAAGAATGGTGATCCAACAGAATGCGGAAATTATCCAACAATATCATTAATATGCCACACAAGTAAAATTTTGCTAAAGATAATTCAAAAGAGGTTGCAGCAGTACATCAACAGGGAACTGCCAGAAATTCAAACCAGATTCAGAAGAAGACATGAAGTGAGGAATATCATTGTTGATATCAGATGGATCCTCGCTGAAAGCAGAGAATACCAGAAAGATGTTTACCTGTGTTTTATTGACTATGCAAATGTATTCAACTGTGTGGCTCATAACAAATTATGGATAACATTGCAAAGAATGGGAATTCCAGAACACTTAGTTGTGCTTATGAGGAAGTACATAGACCAAGAGGCAAGTGTTCGAACAGAACAAGGGAATACTGCCTGGTTTAAAATCAGGAGAGGTGTGTGTCAGGGTTGTATTCTTTCACCATACTTATTCAATCTGTATGCTGAGGAAATAATCTGAGAAGCTGGGCAATATGGAAGAATGCAGCGCCAGGATCAGGGGAAGACTCATTAACAACCTGCAATATGCAGATGATACAACCTTGCTTGCTGAAAGGGAAGAGGACTTGAAGAACTTACTGATGAAGATCAAAGACTAAAGCCTTCAGCATGAATTACACCTCAGCATAAAGAAAGCAAAAATCCTCACAGCTGGACCAATAATCAATATCATGATAAATGGAGAAAATACTGATGTTGTCAAGGATTTCATTGTATTTGGATACACCATCAATGTCCATGGAAGCAGCAGTTCAGAAATCTAATGACATAGTGCATCTGTCAAATCTGTTGCAAAAGACCTCTTTAAAGTGTTAAAAAGCAAAGATGTCATTTTGAGGATTAAGGCAAGCCTGACTCAACCGCCTCTTATGCATGCGAAAGCTGGACAATGAATAAGTAAGACCAGAGAAGAATTGATGCCTTTGAACTATGATGTTGGTGAAGAATATTGAATATACCACGGATTGCCCAGAAAACAAAGGAGTACAGCCTTGTTCTTGGAAGGAGTACAGCCAGAGTGATCCTTGGAAGCAAGGATGGTGAGACTTCATCTCATGTACTTTGGACATGTTATAAGGAGGGACCAGTCCTTGGAGAAGGACATTATGCTTCTTAAGGTAAAGGGTCAGCGAAAAAGAGGAAGACCCTTGACAGGATGGATTGACACAGTGGCTGCAACAATGGACTCAAGCATAACAACGATTGTGAGGATAGCGCAGGACCGGGCAGTGTTTTGTTCTGTTGTACATGGGGTCACTATGAGTTGGAACTGACTCAACAGCCCCTAACAACAGCAATCAGACAAATGTTAAAACATTTAAAATTAATATCAAGCACAATACAGGATCATTATGATTACTAGCACTCTTCAAAATCTTGTTCCTATTTAACATTTTCTTAGAAGTCTTAGCAAATGCAGAAGAGAAATAAAGAATATATTGGATTAAATACTGGATTAAAACCAAACCCACTGCTATTGAGCAGAACTTTCCCATAAGTGTTCCAAGGCTGTAAACCTTTACGGAAGCAGACTGCCACATCTCTTTTCCCCAGAGTGGCTGTTGGGTATAAACTGCCAACCCTTCGGTTAGCAGCCAAGTGCTTTATCCACTGAGTCCTCAGGACTCCTTAAATATTGGATTAGAAAATATAAATATATATCATTTTGCTGGTGATAGTTTGTACCTAGAAGATCCAAGAGATTAGTTAAAAAATGGTGACAATTTATTCTTAAATATGGTAGATAACATGTAAACAAAGACAATAACTTATTTTAGAAAAACATCCATGATATAAAAATAGAGCAAAACCATCAAGAATAGAAATGCATAATATTTATTTACAAATAGAACAATAAAAATAACAGAATACTAACCTGAAGAGAAGGTCTTGAACAAAGCCGTAGAAAAAGCATTGAAATAGTTGCAACATAATTACTCAGTCTAGCAGCTGGCAATTTCCAAATTACTCTAAATCCGTTATCTTCTTTGACCCTCAGAACAACCTTTGAAATAGGCCAGGAATTAATATCCCTATTTGAAAGATGAGGAAACTGAAGCCCAGGGGCTCATGGGTTTTGCTCAAGGCCACACAGCTAGTGATGAACTTGTCATTTAAACTTAAGCATAGGTTGTCATTCAACTTTAAAAAAAAAAAAATTATTCCAAGTCTTTGCACTATACTCACAGTAACAGCATGAAGTTTGTTGTTGACATTTACCTACCTGCAAGCATCCTGCTATCTCTTTGTGCTTTGCAATACACCCCACATAATGCTACCCTTTCCCTTGAGGAAATAATAGACACTTTGATTCTTCAGCCTGCCTCAGGTTGTCTGTGGCAAATCAAAAGCCAGTCAACTGTGACATTATTATATCCCGGATATAGGGTATTTTTCAACCATCAGCCCTATGGAAGTCAGTTTCAAATCTTGTGCTCTTTTATGCCAAGGCCTAACTTGAACCCTACAGCAAATATTCTCAGGCTCTGTCCCTTCACAATGGTCTTGTCATGGGAGATCCCTGAGCCCCACAGTTCTGACCATTTGTATTTATTGTTTTGATTGATGATAAAATAAGCTCTGCCCTACTTTTGTTGAAGAAAGGCTTGAAAGCACAGACAAGAAAAATAATGGATTGTATTCTCTATCAAGGCCATCATTAAGAACAAGGAAAGGAAAACCTATTATAATTGCCATCTTAACTTCTGAGTATTTAGAGTATTTCTTTCTTTAAAAATTGAGAACCAGAGTGTGAAGTACAGAAGATAAATAACGTTCATCAATTTATCAAAGAAACTTGGAGAAGATCCCTTACTGGCCAAGTTTCCACTATTTCCTCCTGGGCCCCACACTCCACCCAAACCCTGAGGACATGTGTTGTGTTCTTCCAGTTCTGTGGATTTTTCATGCTACTTCTGTTATTTCCAATGTACTTTCTATTCTCTCTCTCGCTTTTTAAATGTTTGAAACTTATCCATCTTTAAGGCACCCCTAGAAGCAAGTGATTGTCTCTGAACTCTCGAAACACTTGCAGAATCTCTTTGGTGGTAATTATCATTTTCTGCCTTGTGTTGCAGTCGTTGTACTCCCTCCCTCCCTCTGTATTAGACATGGAGCTCCTCAAGGACAGGATTTGTCTAGGTATTTCTCCCAGTGCTTTGTGCAAAGTCACATTCAATCTGTTGGATCCAAGGGGAGTGCGCTACCAGACATTTACTGACCCAGGTTGGACTACTCTAGATTAAACACAAAAACAGAATTAAATTATATTATTTTCATTGAAAATATTACTTTATGTATTACTATTATCATTTAACTATTATCTGAAGACCTATAGGGTCGCTATGAGTTGGAATTGACTTGACAGCAACGGTTTGGGAAGACCAGCTGGTTACTGTGGATATAGAATTTTCCCTCCATAGTTTCATAGACTAATTTTTAGAGCACTTTTAGGTTTATAGAAAAATTATGCAGAAAGTACAGAGAGTTCCCATATATGCTTTCTCCCCACTTGACACTGTTTCTCCTATGATTAGCATCTTGCATTTCTGCAGCACATTTGTTACAATCGATGAACCAGTATCGATATATGATTACTAACTAAATTGATAGTCTGTATTTGGGTTCACTCTTTGTGATGTACAGTTCTGTGGGTTTTGACCAATGTATAATGTCATGTGTCCTCCATTATAGTATCCTACAGTGTAGTTTCACAGCCCTAAAAATGCCCTGTGCCCCACTTGTTCATCCATCCTTCACTCCCCCCTGAGTCCCTGGCAACCACTCATTTTTTTACTATCTCTGTAGTTGTGCCTTTTCTAGAATGTATTATAGATGAACTCATATAGTATGTAGGTTTTCCAGACTGGCTTCTTTCACTTAGCAGTACATAGTTAAGTTTTCTCCATGTCTTTCCATGGCTAGATAGCTCATTTCTTTTTATTGCTGAATAATATTCCAAAATATGGATCTACCACAATTCGTTTATCCGTTCATTCTTGAAGGACGTCTTGGTTGCTTGCAATTTTTGGCAATTATAAATCAAGCTGCTGTAAACATTCATGTGCAAGTTTTTGTGTGGATGTAAGTTTTCAACTCATTTGGGTAAATGCCTAAGAGCACTATTGCTAGGTGGTATTTATCTTAGGCTTGGTTCTCTAGAGAAGCAAAACCAGTAAAGCGTATAAATATCTATATAGAGAGATTTATGTAAAGAAAATGGCTCATGTGATTGTAGATGCTGGAATGTCCCAAGTCTGTGGTCAAGGATAGAGGCTTCTCCCGATTCACATAGCTGCAGGGGCTGGTGTATCCAACACTGGCAGGTCAGACAACAGGGCTCTTGCTCACAGGCTGGAAAGATTGATGAATCCCAAGATCAGCAGGCAAGACGGCAGGTAAGCTGCTAGCTCAAGTCCTAAGAACCAGAGGTCAGATGAACAGGAGCAAGCTTCAGGATCCAGAGTAAGCAAAAGCTAGAGAGCCTTACCAGAAAGTCTGCTTATATTTGACTCAGACCACAGCCCCAAGGAAACTCCCTTTCAACTGATTGGCTATTCACAGCAGATCCCATCATGGAGGTGATCACATTATATCAAGTCTCATCATGGAAGTGATTACAGCATCATAAGACTGCCAAACTACATCATAACTGCTAAACCACTGAGAATCATGGCCCAGCCAAGGTGAAACATAACCTTAATGATCACAGTATTGTAAATCTACGTTTAACTTTGTAAGAAACTGCCAGCCTGTCTTCCAAAGTGGCTGTACCATTTCACATTTCCACCAACAATGAATGAGAGTTCCTGTTGCTCCACATCCTCATCAGCATTTGGTGTTGTCAGTGTTTTGGATTTTAGCCATTGTAATAGGTGCGCAGTGGTATTTTATTGTTGTTTTGATATATAATTCCCTAATAACATATGATGTTGAGCATCTTTTCAGATGCTTATTTTCCATCTGTATATCTTCTTCAATGAAGTTTCTGTTGAAATCTTTTGCTCATATTGTAATTGAGCTATTCATTGTCTTATTGTTGAGATTTTAGAGTTCTTTGTATATTTTGGATGTAAGTCCTTTATCAGATATGTGTTTTGCAAGTATTTTCTACCAGTCTATAACTTATCTATTTAATCTCTTAACAGTGTATTTCACAGAGTAGAAGCTGTAATTTTAGTGCAGTCCAACTTATCAATTTTTTAATGGATTATGCTTTTCATGTTATATCTAAAAAGTCATCTCCAAACCCAGTATCAGCTACATTTTTTCCTGTATAATCTTCTAGAAGTTACATAGCATTGCATCTTACATTTAGACCTCTGGTACATTTTGAGTTAATTTTTATGAACTTGGCTATCGGATTTTAAGATGTTTTATTATCATTACTTTGTGAGCCCAGGAAATAAAACATTTTGCTAAACAGTGATAGATACGGCACATAAATTAATTTAAATTTAATCAAAGATTTTTTTAAAGTGGGTTTAACAGAACTTTTTTACCTCTCACAAAATACAGACAAGTGTATTTTAAAGACTAAGTTTATTAGCAACTCTTAGTTATGAAGAAGCCCCGATGATGCATTCTCTGACCCTTCTGTAAGGCATTAGAGATCACTAGCGCTCATGGTGGATTAATAAAAAGCTGTAAATCAAGGTAAGGAAAGATTTGAAGTGTATGTTAAGAACTAATATTAGTGTAATCATTGGGAGGCTAGGCATTATTGTATTTTCCTCTTACATTTAGAAATAGGTAGCCACCTAAGATAAAAGGAACTGTGATGGAATTTGGTATTGATTTTTACTGCACTCAATGAAGCAACCCTCTAAACATTCTGTTAAGTTCCTCAAAGATCAAACTTTGCTCCCAATCTCTGAAAGTCAATACAATTCATAGTGGTAATTTCCACAAATATTCTCTGCTGCAAGTCTCTTCCTCTCAAGTGGGCCAGGTTCCTGGTGGAAATTTTTATCATATTTTATTTGGCTAGAAGGCAAAATTCATAAATTGGCAAAAAAAAAAAAAAGAACATTTAGGGCATATTATACATATATTAAGTATTTTCTACAGATGATCCACATATTTCAGCATTTACATAGTACTTTGTAAACAAAAATGACTTCCAAATTATTATTCATTATCCCTGATACACCCCCTGGTATTCCAATTTCCTGCTTGTAGAGGCAGATTAGTCATTTATCTTAGGGGACACAAATAACTGGCATTGCAATTTTAGGTCTCTGAACTCTAGTTTGCTAACCTATGATGTCTGTTATTTACAGTTTCATATTGTGGAAATGTTCATTTCCTCTGAAATAACAAATTTGACCCAGATAGAATCTTTCCTTGATTTAAAGCAGAAAACAGTCTGGTTTTATGTTTGTGTATATTTGTGTGTGTATGCGTGTATGTGTGAGTGAATTTTTGCATCCATGTAACATTATAGGATTGTGGAAATGGGTAAAAGGGAGCAGGACATATAAATACAAGCATTATTTGTGTCCACAAACGAAAATTTAGAAATAGTCTGATGAACTTTTCTCAAGTGATAGAAAAAAAAAGAACCAATTTTAAAAGAGTACCATTTTCTCTGATTAAACTAAATGTCAAACTACCTTTGCATTTTTTGCTAATTAAAACAAGCTTCTTAAAAGCTAACTGTGATAGATTCAGGCCTTTTGAAATTCACTCTGATGTTTTCACTTTCTCAAGACATGGATATATGTCTTTAGGAAACTCTGCCAATTTTCAATAAATTAAAGCATGTACTTCTAGGCACCAAGCCTTCTACCAATAGAAAATAGAGATGAAAGAGAAACACTCTCAATCTCTGAGGTGCGAGAATTCTGTGGAGAATTAAGACATGTATGCCTGGAACATTAAATAAATGTAAAATTATCATTCTAATAAAAACAACTGTAAAGTACCTTCCAACTCTTAGAGTTCTATTTTCCATTCCTTTAAGAGTTAGAGATTCATAGTAGAATTTATTAATTATAGAACTACACCTTCTCCTCATTTATCAACTATCTTATTACCTGGCATTTCATATTTATAACAATAATAAAAGATCTACTATCCAACTATTTTGCACATTAACGACGTACGTCTGGCAGTAATGAGCACTGAGGTGCAAGCTTAGAATAATGTTGGTTGTGATGGTTAAGGTTATGGGTCAGCTTGGCTGGGCTATGATTCTAGTGGTTTGTCAGTTATGTAATGATGTAATTTGGCAGTTATGTAATGATGTAGTCATCCTCTATTTTGTGATCTGATGTGGTCATCCTTCATCTTTGTATAATGCCTATTTTCTTTGGAACCAAACCATGTCTATAAGTGAGGAGTGGGTGTATAGACTTTTCATGCAGGAAGATCTTTTAAATTAGTATAGGCATTATTATGGACAAATGTAAGTGAAGATGAAAAGCTTCAGGTAAGCAGAATACTGAAAATACTTCTCAATTCAGGCCTTTCACAAAAGAATGTAAACTTAACCCTTTGGATGGCTAGTCTGAAATGGGGAGCCCCCAAAATATACTTGTTATGTAAAGCTGATCTCCAAAAGGCTGTAGATTTAGTCAACTATCATCCTGTCCCAACCCAGTCATCACAGATTACAAGAAAAATTGCCTTGGCACCCAAGGGAGCAAGGGGGAAAGGACAAAAACAACACACCTATGTGAGATGTTGCACACATAAGCCAGTCATCAAGCTGAATTACAGCTCAAATTCACATGACTTGGGTGGTCAAAACAAAATAAAACAAAAAATTCTCTGTTTAAGGTGATGGAGGGACTGCTAGTGCCTGTAGGCACCTTGCAAAAGCAAACATAAATCATCTCTGGTGCTTACATGGTCTCCAAGTAGTCGCATGAATATGCTAAAGCAAAATAAGCATCTCACAGTAAAAAAAATAAACACAAAGGAAACCATATGGCATAAGTAAAACAAGCAGAAACAGATCTGTAAATGATTTTCATAGATAGGTACATATAATGATATAATTGTGCTTAAACCAAAACCCATTGCCATCAAATTGATTCCAACTCATAGCGACCCTGTAGGACAGAGTAGAACTGCCCCATAGGGTTTCCAAGGAGTGGCTGGTGGATTCAAACTGCTGACCTTTTGGTTAGCAGCCAAAGTCTTAACCGCTACACCACTAGGGTTTCCGTAACTGTGCTTACTATGTTTAAAATATAGAAGCAATAATAAATTAATATGAAATTATTTTTTAAAATACCAAAACCACTAGAATTTTCAGAAAACAAAACAACTTCAAATAAAATCTTGATTAAAAAAAAAGCCAAACTCATTGCAGCTGAGTTGATTATGACTCATGGTGACCCCGTGTGTAACCGAGTAGAACTGCTCCATTGGATTTTCTTGGCTGTAATTTTTATGAAAGAAGTTCACCAGGCCTTTTTCTGCAGAGACTCTGGGTGGGTTCAAACAGTCAAACTTTATGTTAGTAGTTGATCACCCATCACTTGTGCCACCCAGGCTCCTTTAAAGTCTTGATACAAGGACATAAACAGCAGATTAGACACAGACAAAGAAGGAATTAGTGAACTGGTTTAAAAAAAAAAAAAAAGTAGAATGTGGAACAGAAAGCAATAGAAGATGTGAGAGGTTAAGTGTAAAACACTAATTTTTTTTTTTTTTTTTGAGTGTCAGAAGGAAAGAAGATAGAGACTGGGCCAGAGCCAAGAAATAATGGCTAAGAATTTTTCTTAGCTGATTAAAGAATGTAATTCACAGACTGAAGAATTCTAACCAATCCTATACCGAACATAAAAAAACTCTCTATATGTCTAGAAATGTCACAGTGAAACTTCTGAATATCGGAAAAAATTCTTTAAAATCTTCAGAGCAGAAGAAGAGTTTTCCTTTAAACGATCTTCAGTTAGATTTACAGTATATATCAAAAGTAAACAGTTAGGAGCTAGAACCCAGTGTAATAAAATCTGCCAGGTTTGAGAGAAATAAATAATTGAAAATTAAGGATTATATGCCTTAATAGCAGATCATTTGAAAGTAAAAATAAAATAAAGACACCTTTAGCCAAACAAAAACTGAAAAATTTCACCACTAAAGACGTTCACTCTGTGAGATTTTGAAAGATACAATTTATTCACAAGAAAAATGGCGCCACAAAACAGGTCTGAGATCTTAGAAGAAATGAAGCACAAATAAAATGGTAACTGTGGTTAAAACTATATGAGCATTGACTACATCAAACAATATTTTCTTTGTGACTAAATATTACAGATGAAAATGTATAACAGTAGGTCAGGAGCAAGAGTATACATTGGTAAATTTATTATATATGTGAAAATTTCTAAGTTACCACTAAATGATTAGTACATAAGGAACTGGAACTAGTACAGAAAAACTATTGGGCAATAATAATAAAGTAGTCCATGAAAAAAAAAAGAAAACAAGAAAGGAGATAAAACGGCAATAGAAGCACAGAATAGGATGAGAAATACAAACTCAACTATGTCAATCACTATTCAATGGAATTAAAACTAAACAGTTTATCTAAAATTAAGAAATTGTTAGATTGGATTGAAAATAAATCCAAAACTTAACTAAATGCTGTTTACATGAAGATGGATCTATAAGACAGAGAAAGGCTGAAAAAAAATACAAGGTAAAACTTATTTTGTAAATAGTAACTAAGTGAAAGATGGACTATGTTAATATCAAATAAATTAGAGGCAAATAATAAATAAATAAATTCAAGGCAAAAAGCATTACTTATAGGTATAAAAAATCACTTCATAACTTTAAAATGCTTCTTTCACCAGAAAGATATAACAAGTCTAAATTTATAAGCTCTAAATATATTAAAAAAAAAAAATCAAAACGGTTGCAAGTGAGTTGATTCCAACTCATGGAGACCCCATTTGTTGTAGAGTACAACTATGCTCATAGGATTTTCATGGCTGTGATTTTTCAGAAGCAGAGCTACAAACCTTTCTTCCAGTTAGTAGCCATACACTTAACCATTTGAGTCACCCAAGGACTTCAAAGCTCCTAATAACATCAAAAATTGACAAAATTAGAAAGGAAGTAGACAAATCATAGTGGAGAATTATGCCACACCTTTCTTGGTAATTGATAAAATACTGTCATTAGGTACCGTTGAGCTGGTTCTGACTCATAGCAACCACATATACAATGGAACAGAATACTGCCTGGTCCTGTGGCATCCTCACAATTGTTGTTATACTTGAGCGCATTTTTGCAGCCATTGTGTCAATCCATCTCTTTGATGGTCTTCCTCTTTTTGCTGTCCTTCTCCAGGGACTGGTCCCTCCTGACAGCATGTCCAAAGTGCATGAGATAAAGTCTCCATCATAACTTCCAAGGAGCACTCTGGCTGTACTTCTTCCAAGACAGACTTGTTCATTCTTCTGGCAGCTCATGGTATATTCCATATTCTTTGCCAACACCATAATTCAAAGTCATCAATTCTTCTTCGGTCTTCCTTATTCATTGTCCAGCTTTCACATGCATATGAGGTTGAAAATATCATGGCTTGGGTCAGTGCACCTTAGTTGTCAAAGTGATATCTTTGCTTTTCAGCACTTCAAAGAGGTATTTTGCAGCAGATTTGCCCAATGCAGTGCGTCCTTTGATTTCTTGGCTGCTGCTTCCACAGGCATTGATTGTGGATACAAGTTAAATGAAATCCTTGACAACTTCAATCTTTTCTCCCATTTAGCATGATGTTCCTTATTGGTTCAGTTGTGAAGATTTTTGTTTTCTTTATGTTGAGGTGTAATTCATGCTGAAGGCTGTAGTCTTTGATCTTCATCAGTAAGTGCTTCAAGTCCTCTTCACTTTCACCAGTCAAGGTTGAGTCATCTGCATATCGCAGGTTGTTAATGAGTCTTCCACCAACCCTGATGCCCCATTCTTCCTCATATAGTCCAGCTTCTCGGATTATTGTCTCAGCATATAGATTGAATAAATATGGTGAAAGGATACAACTCTGACACACATATTTTGTGATTTGTAACTAAGCAATATCCCCTTGTTCTGTTCCAGTGACTGCCTTTTTGTCTATGTACAGATTCCACATGAACACAATTGAGTGTTCTGGAATTCCCATTCTTTGCAATATTATCCATAATTTGTTATGATCCACACAGTCGAATGCCTTTGTATAGTCAATAAAACATAGGTAAACATCTTTCTGGTATTCTCTGCTATCAGCCAAGATCCATGTGACATCAGCAATAACATCATATGTTCCTTGTCCTCTTTTGAATCGGGCTTGAATTTCTGGCACTTCTCTGTTGATGTACTGCTACAACTGCTTTTGAGTTATTGTCAGCAAAATTTTGCTTTTGTTTGATATGAATGATATTATTCCATGATTTCCATATCTGTTGGATCACCTTTCTTTGGAATAAGTATAAATATGGATCTCTTTGGTAGGTTGGCCTTCCAAATTTCTTGGCATAGACAAGTGAGCACCTCCAGTGCTGTATCGCTTTATTGAAACATTTCAGTTGGTATTCCACCAATTCTTGGAGCCTTGTTTTTTGCCAATGCCTTCAGCGCAGCTTGGATTTCTTCCTTCAGTATCATTGGTTCTTGATCATACGCTACCTCCTGAAATGGTTGAACATCGACCAATTCTTTTTGGTACAGTGACTCTGTGTATTCCTTCCATCTTCTTTTGATGCTTCCTGCGTCATTTAATATTTTGTCCATAAACCTGTTGCCATTGAGTCGATTCTGACTCAATAGACACCCTACAGGACAGAGTAGAACTGCCCCCTAGGATTTCCAAGGAGTGGCTGGTGGATTCGATCTGCCAACCTTTCGGTTAACAGACGAGCTGTTAACCACTACTCCATCAGGGCTCCGTTTTTCCATAGAATCATACTTTGCTTTGTCTTCACAAGCTATCCTTTGAAATCTTCTCTTTAAGTTTTTTACCTAATCATTTCTTCCTTTCACTTTAGACATTCTACACTCAAGAGCAAGTTTCAGAGTCTCTTCTGACATCCATTTTGGTCTTTTCTTTCTTTCCTGTGTTTTTAATGACCTCTTGCTTTCTTCATGTATGATATCCTTGATGCCATCACACAACTTATCTGGTCTTCAGTAATTAGTGTTCAATGTGTCTAATCTATTATTGAGATGATCTCCAAACTCAGGTGGAATATACTAAATATTGTATTTTGGTTCTCATGGACTTGTTTCAATTTTCTTCAGCTTCAGCTTGAACTTGTACAGGAGCAATTGATGGTCTGTTCCACAGTCGGCCCTGGCCTTGTTCTGACTGAGGATATTGAGCTTTTCCATAGTCTCTTTCCACAGATGTAGTTAATTTGATTCCTATGTTTCCATCCGGTGAGGTCCGTGTATATAGTCACTGTTTATGTTGTTGAAAAAAGGTATTTACAATGAATAAGTAATTATTTTAATTGATAAAATAAGTAAACAAAAATTTTGGTAAGGGTACTAACATTGTTAACAGCATGGTCAAAAAATTGGACTTAATGATTATATGTTAGATTCCACACACAACTACTTTCAAATACAGGGACCACCACATACAGTTGTACAGATAACTCATCAGATCACTCTATGAGAGAGGCACATTCATTGAATAAATATGATGTTCCCTGCTATTTACAATAAACAAAAATTATGACGGTACTGGGAAGCACTGCATCTGTTTAAGCACACCAGAAAATTTGTAAAAGTGAATCATATCTTTGACCGTTTTTTTCTTGCTATCCAACTCATTCCAAAGGGTAGCCAGGTCTAAGCTCTTGGGCTAGAAGATTACTGTCTTATGTTATATCATGTCTAATCCATAAGGTATTATGATTGCTTAAGGTAAGAATTTGGTTTTATTTATATGGGAGTAGTAAAGGAAGAGCATTGACATCTGTAGTCTACATTCTTAATTTAAGAGTATCTGTATGAATAATAATCACCAGGTTTTAAATCTGTCATTTCTGTCCTTGAGGCATTTAGTTATGAATAGGTCAATACGTGAGAGACCTTGCACACTGTAGAGACACAACCAAGCCAAGCGTAGAGTTTGGACTTGATTTAGTATATACTGTGTAGCAAATAAAATTTTGTGTCAGGGTATTATCATGTGCATAATGATATTTTAGGAAGTCTAGGATGGATTAGCTAAAGAAGAGACTGGAGAGAAAGCAAATCTGTAAGGAAACCATTATAATATGTGTGTGCATGTAGCTACTCTGTGCTTTCCAGTGGTAAAAGGACATAGCCTGATCTGAATAAATAAAAATTATCTTCATGTGTCCCTGAGGAAAATTTTTAATATTACCATTCTATTATAGATGAAAGAGTCAATTTCACAGTGGGAGGAAAGACAGAGCCCTGGTGGCTCAGTGGTTAAGATCTTGACTGCTAACCAAAAGATTGGCAGTTTGAACCCATCAGCTGCTCCTTGGAAACCCTATGGTGCAGTTGTACTCTGTCCTATAGGGTCGCTATGACTATGAGTCAAAATCGACTTGATGGCAATAGGTTTGGTTTTTTGTTTGTTTGTTTTGGAGGGGGGAGGAAAGACAAACATCTGGTTTGAAAGAAGACAGAAACCCTCAAAATAAGATACTGCTCAGTCACCTGAGAATGCATGGGTTCAATTTGAATGGAGAAGAGACTGCATATCTTCCTGGTGAGCCAGATCACTTTGCCCTGGACAGGGAACAGTTCAAAAAGATGGTCTAGCTCTCTAGAATACTCCACATGTGGACATCTCCAAAGGTGGATTAATCTCTCTTTGGGGCTCTATCTTAGTTATCTAGTGCTGTTATAACAGAAATGCCACAAATGATGGCTTTAACAAAGAGAAATTTATTCTCTCACAGTCTAGCAGGCTAGAAATCTGAATTCAGGGCACCAGCTCCCAGGAAACGCTTTCTCTCTCTGTCAGTTCTAGAGGAAGAAGGTCCTTGTCATCAATCTTCCCCTGGGTCTAGGAGCTTCTCAGTGAAGGGACCCCATGTCCAAAGGACATACTCCATTCCTGGTTCTTCTTTCTTGGTGGTATAAGGTCATCCTCCTCTCTGCTTCCTTCTCTGTTCTATACCTCAGAAGAGATTGACTCAATGTACAACCTAATCCTGTAGATTGTATCCTGCCTCATTAACATAACTGCCTCTAATCCTGTCTCATTAACATCATAGAGGTTAGGATTTACAACACATAGGAAAGTTACTTCAGATCACAAAATGGAGGACAATCACACAATAGTGGGAATCATGGCCTAGCCAAGTTGACACACTTTTGGAGGACATAATTCAATCCATAACAGGCTCCAAAGAAATTTATGTAATTATTTCCCACCTATGTTTGTTCTCACTTCCTTTAGTAAGTAAAAACTATGTAGAAGTTTCTGTCCTCAAGATGATTTTGGGGAGGGGCATGTTATTTGATCAATGACTTCATATCAAGAAGGATAAAAGGAGACATTTAATTTTCAAGGTATAAACATCAAATGAAGGCAGTAAATTTGAAGAATTAGCAGCTCATATCTGTGCTACCTTCATAATTTGTAACAAGCTCAGAATTGTTATTCTAACTTTTCTCAAAATATTTTGTTTGTGTTGGAACTAAAGCCTGTATATTGTCTCACACGAGTACCAAGGGGTTAATTAAACTACCCATTCCTCTAAAAAAAATGACCCCAGGAAATATAATAAACGGAATAATGATCTTTTGTATATTATATGGAGCTTAAGATAATGGTTTATTTAAGATGAAAGATAATTTTTATGACATATTGTAAAAAAAAAAAGGCATTATACTTTATTGGGAAATAATTTCTTGGGACAAGTCTCTTTATAATGTTCTAATTAAATTACACCCTCTACTTTTACAAAAAGAAAAGTTCCTATGCAGTTATAAATAATAGTCACAAATTAAAACTCTTAAATAGTTTATGAGAAATATGGCATTTATATATGATCTGAGTTTCTGTATTTAAAAAAAAAATGTGTATAAATGGTATTCTAACTCTAGCCATTGCAATATCAGTCTTCCACGTTTTAGGGGATAACTTCAAACATCTAGAAGAGAAGCACCAGGCATAAAATGAAGAGAAATAGATTCTCAACCTGACTAGAAGGGTGACTTTGAACAAAATCACTTTAAACCTCTTCGTTATCCACAAATAGGACTCAGAATGTGATATCAATGCACATAATGCTACACAATTCTATACACTTGTATTGCTGTTTCTCAAAGAACAATTATTTCAGTGTGGATGCAGTGTCATTTTAGGGAGAACAGTCATATTTGTTGCTGGATCTCTTGTTCTGCCTTAATTGAAAATATGTATTGCATTTTGATTCAAATGGTTGCTCATCTTTAAAAAGGAAACCTGAATTTGCTAGTAAGACAATAGGTAGAGAAATTGCGGTCTTGGATAGCTTTGTTATTCAGGGCTCAAATGGTGTCTGAAGGGGCTGATGTTGTTTTCATTTTTCTGCAAGAGAAAACTGGTTAGGGCATTTTGGCAGATGTTTCTCCAACCAGCCAAATCTCACCAGATGTTCCTCAGGGCATGTCCATGTGATTTCTTCCTCTTCAGATAGTTGACCGATAATCAATAGTGATACCATCTCTCTGCGGGTGGGCATTTTACACTTTTGAGCTGAAGCTTTTTTGTTATTTAGGTTGCCATTTTAGAAAGAATCATTTTCCCTTTGAGAAAGTTAGTTACGATTTTTTATGTCGTTTTTTAAATCATTTTTTATATCCCTTTTTGTATTTTTTTATTGTGCTTTAGGTGAAAGTTTACAGAGCAAATTAGTTTCCTATTAAAGAATTAATACATAAATTGTTTTGTGACATTGCTTGCCAACACCATGACGTGTCAACACTTTCCCCTTCTCACCTTGGTTTCCCCATTTCCATTCATCCAGTTCTCCTGTCCCTTCCTGCTTTCTCGTCTTTGCTTTCGGGCTAGGATACATTTAGTCTCATGTACATAGTGGAACTGCGTGTGTTGTTGTTTGTTTTATAGGTCTGTCCAGTCTTTGAAGCGCGAACATCAGGAGTGACTTCAGTGCTGAGTTAAAAGAGTGTCCAGGGGCTCTCTTTTTGTATTGAGTCAATGTATATAAATTATCTACTCTGTGCAAGGCACAGATGAATAAGACACAGCTTTTGTCCTTAAAGAGCTCATAGCACAGGGGGAAAGCACTAAAAGCTAACTGACAGTGCTGTACACAAGCACCCTAATAAAGGAATACATGGTCCGCTCTGGGAGAGGGAACCACCATAAACCAATGAAGAACTCTGCCTAGAGGATACAGGGAAGGCATCACACAGTGGTAACATTTGGTCTTTATCTTGAAGAGTGGGTAGGAGTTTAATAAGTAAAGAAGAAAGAGGAGAGAAGCCTTTTCAGACAGAGAGGAACATCATGTTCAGAGTTATCAAGTCGTTAAAAGAACTGGCACACTGATAGACAAGTAAAGGAGTGTACACGTGTGCGTGTGTGTTTTAAGAGTGAGAGAATACTAAAAGCTTCAGAAGTGTGCAGGATAGCAGAATATATTTGAGGAGAAAAGGTAACAGGCTGTGAGAACACATCATAGATAAATACAGGTAAGATTGGATTAGGGTTTGGAATGGGGCAGTAGCCCTAAATTAACAGAAGAGCAGAAAGGTATAAAGACATTTTCTGCAGAACAATTTGCAAGATTTTATAATAGTCTTAAAAGAGGTGATTTGGCGTAGACTGTGGGTGCCTTGGGGCAGGGATTCTATGTTATTTTTTAGCTGGCTCTGGGGTTGACGGAACCCTGATGGCACAGTGGTTAAGAGCTTGGCTGCGAACCAAAAGGTCATTGGCTCAAATCCACTAGCCGCTAGCTCGTATGAGAGTACTGCTAAGAAACAGTTCCTTCTAGTTCAAACCTCTGCTGATAATTTGCATTTCTAACAAGTTCCCAGGAAGGTATACATAAGTATCACCTGACGATCTTGGTAAAATGTAGATTCTGATACAGTGTATCTGGGTTAGAAATGCAAATTCTAAGCAGGGAACTTGTTTAGAAATGCAAACCCTCAGCAGGGTTTCGAACCTGAAGGGAGCAGTTCAAAGGCCTGTATGGGAGAAGCAAGCGCTCTCCTCCCCACAGTCATGTTCTCCAAAAGCGACATTTCCCCAAAATTTTTAAGGGGCTAGGTTGATTCATGAGGTTTAAGTCTGATGAAAACATAGTAGGGGAAACAACGTGAAAGTGAGTCTTTCTGGATATGATTAGAACACAAGTGCACAGGCCTGAGATATGCCAAAGAAGAGAGTACAGGGGTGGGTGGGATAGGGCGGGATATTATAGGACTTCACCATCTCCAGCCCATTAATAGGATCAGTTTCTCAGCCTGGCTCTGCCCCCGGCAGTCAAAATCTCAAAAACATACCAATTGGTTGGTGTTTAATAGATGCCTGTTAAATAAATGAGTTTAATAAATAAATTAATGAATGATGGCAAATGCCTAACAGGCTGCATAGAATACTGTGTAGAGATCTGGAAGAAATGCTTAAATTACAGGGTGATCAGTCTCAACACATGAAGATGGAAGTAGTTCCGCAGTTCGTGCACGACACACGCTGATCGTTACAGTCAAGTGTGGGATGGACTGCGTACTGTACAAGGGAAAAGCAAACAAGATTCTATGAATTAGTACTTCCAGAAAAGAGATGTAGTTGTGCTGTGTGCAGTGTGACTGAGAAAAGAGCAAAAGGCTAAGGCTAAAAAGGTAAGTTGGGGCCAGACCATGTAGTTCTCTGCATTCATTTATCCCGAATGCAATAGAAAGGTATTGAATTATTTTAAGAATATAGATAGATAAGCTGATAAGATTTGTGATTCAAAATTAACACTGTCTGCAATGAGGAGAATTCATCATATGAAGACCACAGGGATGACAGAGAAATCAGTCACAGGATTTTTTGCAGAGATTTGGGTGGCTTAGGCTGGATTGGTGGCCTTGGAGATAGAGAATAAAGGATAGATTTATGAGCAATTTATAAGGTAGAATAGACAGGAATTTATGATGAACTGCAGATGGTTAAAGAAAAGGGAGATACTAAGGTTCCCAGCTTGTATGACTGAATGGAGGGTAGAGACTTTTATTGAGATAGGGGAGAGTAGGATAAGACCAGGTAAGTGGTAAAGAGGGAGCAAGATTATAATTTTGATTTCAGCAGCATCCAAGTGAAGATACCAAGGATGTGGAGAGATCTAGGATGGAGACATCAATTTTATCTGCATATATATGGTAGCTAAATAAAATTTCCTAGGGAAAAGTTTTAATATGAGAAGGAAAAAAATACCTATAAATAAGCCTTGAAGAACTCCAAAAACTTAATGGGAGGATTGAGCAAATGCAACAGGAAGGGTACAGCCAGAGAGGAAAGAAATAGTTCAGGAAAGCACTGGGTCATCAAAGTTAAGGGAAATGAGAGTTTCTAAAATGAGGGAGTGGTCAACTGTATCAAATACTGTCAAGAGTCAAGTTACACATGGACTGAAGAATGTCTATTTTATTTAGTGACATGGAGGTCCTTGGTGACCTTAGGGAGAACTGTTTCAACAGATTAATAGAAGCTAGTCTGGAAGGTATTGAGCAGTAAGCAGGAGGTGAGGAAATGGATACTGTAGGGTCTTTTAAAATGGCATTGAAAAGAGGAGAAGAAGGAAGAGGGAGACAGAGAGGATATGTATTCAAGAGAAGATCCTTTTGTTGTTGCTGCGATTTTTTTCTTTTAATTGGAGAGACCTAAGCATGTTTCAATGCTTGTGAGAAGGATCCAGTTGAATGTGTAAAGAAGTAATAGTGTAAGCTTCCTGAGTAAGCACAAGGAAATGGTATTCTGAAGCAAAGAGGGGCAAAGAACAAATATGACAGATGACATCACATGGGAAGCACATTCTCATGGGTATACCCACAATTTGATTAGACAATCAAAATCAATCAAAAGTTCTGAAGAACAATAAGACACAAGCAATGCACATGGACCACAGGTACCACTACTGGCTATAGCATAGCTTCATCCCTTCGTCTCCCATTCAAGTAAAGAAGATGGGAACGCAAGTAGGATAAAATTATTTTAGAGATAATTTGAATATTTAAAAACTTAGTCTTTAAAAATTTATACTTTATTATTAGTAACAAATTACTGGCAATGCACCTCGATACCAATCAAGAGAACTATGTTATCAAACTATTGAATGTAAGAATTGCTTCTCTATGTGATAGCCACTCCTAGCACCCAAGTGTGTTTTAGCACATTGTCTTAAAAGAACCAGAACATTTATTATAGAGTAAGAAGATAAAGATGGAATAAAAATATAGCCAATACCCCCACTCTTAAAAATGCTGTTTTTGCTTATAAAAATATCTTATTCAGTCTTACAAGCCTATTCAGTTTAGGTCCTCCATTGTTCCTGGATAGAAGTATTCTGTTTTGGGGATTTTCCATATTTTTTTTTTCTTGAACAGATACTAACACCTCAATCTATCTGTATTATGGAAATTATATGCAACCACCTGTGGCAGGTTTTAGAAGCCTTTCTCAAAAGTACCAGCGAGGAGCTGACTTCCATTCAGTGACTTCTAAGCGTGACTTGATTTGGTCAGGATAATCACTGTCTCAGTTGGAGCTCAGTTTGTTCTTGAGATGAGAGGAACCTCTGTAATCACAAAGTCTCCTAACCTGACTCTAGAAACATTTGGAGAGATACTAAGTGTGATCAAAGGATGAGGATGATGGTTGAATGGCATGATGAACACTATTATGTCACTGAACTGTATGTGTGAAGATTGTTTTGCTACATATATATTTACCACAATTTTTAAAAATGGGTGAGGGAAAAAACTGAGGGCTGAAGTTACAGTCCCCTTTTCCTTTTCACAATATCACCACTACTCCTTTAGCTCAAAGTCATACAAAAAAGCTAGATTTCATGGATAGATTTCTGAATAACATATTTGGTAATTATTGGCGAACAAAGAAGCAGCATTAGATGTAAGATTAAGAATCTAGGTCCTCCATGTTTGAAAGAGATATGGAAACTAATTTTTTTTTTTTTACAAATATTTATAGACAATGAAAGGAGGAATAGTTGGCAGAAGCCTGAAAATATGCAGTAGTAAAATACCGAAGTGATTCTCAGTGGAAGGGAGTTGGTATTTGTGGTGAGTCTTAAACATTGAAGCCAGAAGGGATTTTAAACAGTGTTTCCCACAACAAATTATACACGGAGGCCTACAGCGAGTGAGGTGGACCAACATAATCAGTTAGAGTTATAAATATTCCCATAGGACAAGGAAGGACCACTATGCCAGTATTTTGAGGAATTTAAGGATAATAGGCAGATGCTAGATTTTAGACTTGATGATCTTTTGTCTAGTCTATAGAAGCAAATACATTATGTTATAGAAATTCTATGTACATAGTGGCCAAATTATAGAAGCAAATCACTTGTTCATACACGCAAGTGAGAAATAGCAATGCCCCACTTGGTTAGGTGATTGTATGTTAGGATCTCAAAACACAGAGGAAATGCACCAAGGATGATGGATGAAAGTGTGAAATGAACTTGTCAGTCTGTAGGTGAAACATTGATCAAACAGCTGAATAGCTAGCAGAATGTAATCAGGGAAACCTTGAAAGAGAGACAGTCTACCTGGAGTTTTTCCATACAATTATCCTAATCTACAAATTAAAATTTTAAACTTGTTACGTGATTTAGATGGAGTCCAGTCTTTTTAACAAGAGGAAATTTACTTTGATTGTTTTCCAGTGGTGTTTGTGGGCTTTGTACATACCACTTGGAACTCTCTTACTAGGTAGACTTTGGGAGATTTGGAAAAATTTCACTTCATAGCAGATGTAGGCCATGAGAATATCTGTCATCATTGTTAGCTACTGTCGAGTTGCCCTCTAACTCTTGGTGACCCCATGTGTTACAGAATGGAGCTGCTCCATAAGGTTTTCTTGATCATAATCTTTATGAAAGCAGTTCACCAGGACTTTTCTCTTGTGGAGCAATTGGATGGGTTCCGACTGCCAACTTTAGGTTAGCAGCCAATCACAAACAACTTATGCTACTGTAATGGTTAAGGTTGTGTGCCAACTTGGCTGGACCATGATTCTCAGTGATTTGACAGTTATGATGAAGTTCGGCAGCTATGTAATGATGTAATCACCTCCATATGATATGCTGTAATTACCTCCATGATAGGATCTTCTATGAGCAGCTAATTAGTTGAAAGGGAGTTCCCTTGCCGGTGTCGCCTACATCTAATATATGTAGACTTTCTGGCAAAGCCCGTTGGCTTTTGCTCGCTCTGGATCCTGCATCTGGCTCATCATCTGACCTCCGGTTCTTGGGACTTGAGCTAGCAGCTTACCTGCCGATCTTGTGATTCATCAGCCTCCACAGCCTGTGAATGAGCAGCTTGCCATCTGACCTGCTGATCTTGGATTCAACAGCCCTCAACTATGTGAGTCAGGAGAAGGCTCCAGCCTGACCCACGGCCTCGGGACTTTCCAGCTTCTATAACCTTGTGGATCATTTCCTTGATATAAATCTCTCTCTCTCTTTCTCTCTCTCTCTCTATATATACACTTCACGAGCTTTGCTTCTCTAGAGAACCCAGCCTACGACAGACAGTCACCGAGGCTCCTCTGAGAACACCTAGAGGTCGAAAATATCTAGATTTTTACATGTTGGATATTTCCAGCTGATGCTTTTCCAGACAATATACGTCAGCATTGTGAGCTTGTATTTTCAGTCTGGACACATTTTCTCTCATAAATAAGTGTTCACATACTGACTGACTTTTGTCAAAGAAAAAATTACGAACATTATAAGCCTTATGACACATTTGACTCTTCCTCTGAAAGGTTGTGGAGGAGGGAGAGAAGTAGGCTGGTGGAAGCAGAGTGACGTTTCATACTAAGAAGTGTTGGAAAACAAAACACATTTCTTGTTTTTCTTTTTTTATGCACTGGTATTTGAATTAATCTTGACATTTCAGGTATTACTCATTCACATAAATTGACATTATAGGATAAGCTAAAGAATGGGGAACAGGTAGGTGAAAAGGGGACAAACTGGAGTAATATCTTCAGTTAATCAAACTATTAACACCTGTTCTTATTCACTATGGTGAAGTGAATGCACATATTATTCCTCTTGCTTTAAAATAATAGAAAAATAATTTAAAAGAAATAAATTGACAATAGTGAAAGAAATGGTAAACAAAAGATTTTAATATATTTCGAGCAGACAGAATGAAGGTAGAAAAAGTTGATTGACGAACAGCGGAGAAAGCTGAAAGCTGGTCTATGCCCAGAGGCAACTGAAGCCTGGGAGAGAATCACTGGTCCATTGAATCTTAGTGAGGCTTTGTACTCAGAGAACGTCAACTAGCTAGATCATGTTAGTAAGATGTTGTAATGAAAACAGGTGGTTTCACTGAAAGTCTTAAAAATGTAAGCAATTTTCTTTGTCTTTTCTTATACTCACTCAGAAAGCCCTGAAACTAACTTGAGGAGATTGTGAATGAGTTCCAAGCAACTTAGGTTGTAGATATCATTAAAATCTTAGGAAATTGGATGGTAAGAACAGCCACTGCTTAGAAGCATAGCAACTATGACTCTGACTCCAAAGAAAAGAAAGAAAATTCTAGCACACAGCTTGCCTTCTTAGTGAAAAACATTTATATTACTATAAAATGTAAAAGACTTTTTTGGTTCTCAAATTTTGGAATCAATCTGTAGTTGAATCAAGGAAGATGGTTATGGTTCCAAAGTGGAAAGTAAATGGTCATCACTCTAACAATGTACAAGTAAATGTTTAAGAGACAGGAGCTGGAAACTGAAAATAGTGAAGCTTACCAAAAAATTTTCCTGTGTACTCGTCCGAAAAAGTCTTTTAATTAAAAAAGCTGTGAATGCAGACTTTTGAATGAGATTACACTCATTTCAATTTTACCTCTGCCCTACAATTGCTGTATGACCTTAGGCAAGTTCTATAAACCCTTGATGGAAACTACATTTTATACAGTTAGCCTTTGGTCTCCTCTTCTGTAAAATAGGAATTGTTATTATTGAGAGGTATTACATGTTAAATAATTAGCATTGTATCTAGCATGCAGAAAGTACTGAGCAAAAATTAGATATTATTGAAAGTGAACAATAATTGTAAAAGACATGTTCTTCCCAAGTTTTGTTTCCTATATTATTCTTGTCTCATTTGGAAGCTGTTAAAAAGTGCCTGGACTAGGATTGGAATTCCGGTATCATGATTATTAACATGGCATAATGTCCCTGAACCTTTCTCTCTTCTTTCCCTAATAAAAGAGATAAAGGGAAATTCTTCTTCATTTCTCATGATACCACTGTCATGGGTTGAATTGTGTCCCTCAAAAATATCCGTCGACTTGGTTAGGTCATTATTCCTAGTATTGTATGATTGTCTACCATTTTGTCATCTGATGTGATTCCCCTATGCGTTGTATATCTTATCACTATGATGGTGATGAGATGGACTATCAACAGTTATACTGATGAAATCTACAAGGTTAGATAGTGTCTTGAGCCAATCTCTTTTGAGATATAAAAGACAGAAGTGAGCAGAGAGGCATGGGGACCTCATACCACCAAGAAAGAAGAGCAGGAGTCTGCGTCTTTTGGACCCAGGGTCCTTGCACTGAGAAGCTCCTCAACCAGGGGAAGATGGATGACAAGGACCTTCCTCCAGAGCCAACGGAGAGAGAAACACTTCCCCTGGAATTGGCACCCTGAATTTGGACTTGTAGCCTACTAGACTGTGAGAGAATAAATTTCTCTTTGTTAAAGCCATCCACTTGTGGTGTTTCTGTTACAGCAGCCCTGGATTACTAAGACAATCACATTCCAAAAAAGCACCAGCTTTTGAAATTCAAAAGTGACATAGAGCATAAAATGCTTAGATATTTAGAATTACTAAAGGTACAAAAACAAGAAAAGCTAAACCCATTGCCACTGAGTCAGTTCCAACTCATAGGGACCCTATAGGATAGAGTAGAACTGCCCCATAGGGTTTCCAAGGAGCAGATGATGGATTTGAACTGCCAGCCTTTTGGTTACCAACCGAGCTCTTAACCACCGAGCCACCAGGGCTCCTCCAAAGGTAGAGGACTAGGTAGATAATTTAGGGAAATTGTATAACATTGAGTAAATAAAATGGCTTGAGGGTGTTTGGGTACTTTTGCTGGTTGCATAATAGCATATTTACATTAAAAAAAAACTAGATGTTATTTTGAGCACAGTCATATGTGTTACATCATTTAATGATAGAAAGTACCAACACCCAGAAAAAAATTAAGCTCTGCTATTACTTTTCTGTCTTCTCTTGGCTAAATTATTCCAAGTCTGTCTGTTTCAGTTTCCTCATCTGTGGTATGATGGTCTCTATATTCCTTTCCAGTCTAGTGTGCTATGAAGAATTTTTCTATGACCAATTCCTTTACAATAAAATGAGCAAGTAAATAACAAAACACAGAGGCGATAGGGGATGACTAAAGACTTTGAGGCCGAGTAGTTTCCTTCCCCAGTGCAGTTTATATTCTATAATTTGAGGCTAACTTGCTGCTTTTCATCTTACAATAACGAATTTTAAAAAGGAATATACTGTACCCATAAAAATAAAGTAGGGTCTTTGAGCTGAAAAAAATTACTCCTCAGTTTCACAAGGATCTCCATTTGAAATAACCTTATAGAAAATGGCTTGCACTCCTTCACCCTAAATTACAGTACTTTCTTCCATTGCATTAAAAATGCATACATTTTTAAGGTTGAGACTCCCCCTGGGCGGCTGAACTACAAAGCATCTGTCAGACTCAGCGACTGCCAGAAGGAATGTTGTCCCCGAGAGAGGAAGATTAATAGCGGTAATAGCAGCCCAGATTTGACCCTCTGATAATTCCGGATCTCAGTGGAACAACTATCTCAAAATTACTGCTCCTGAGATGTATTTACAGAAAAGAACTAGGGCACTGAGCGGAAGTTTCAAAGTCTAGCAAAGAAAACTGGAAATTTAAATGCACAGAATACTGAGGGAGATAGGCATATACGAAACCATGTACATTTTTATTTGAATTACGTTTCAAAAAGTAGTAGGCAAATGACAGTAACACGGGCACCCCTAAACAGTGTCGTATTTGATCAGATTTTATTTTGGGGTTCTATAAAAATAGTCTTATCACAGCAGCCTCTAGAAACAAGCACAGTGAGAAACAGCCAAGGATCTCTCTCCTCTCTCTCTCTCTTTTTTTTTTTTAAGGCCTTTTGGATGCACCATATGTCACTATTGAGTCTGCAGCTTTCAAAACATTCACGGCCAATAAATGTATAAATAAAGAAAGAAACACTGTGCGTTCATCCCAGCAACAGGGATTTCTCCTTGTGGTAAAACCTTTAGTGTGGACCCTCCGGCTGGCTCCGGATTTAATCCTCAATTACAGGCGCTTGTTACCCAGCCTTCCTCTGAGTATCAAACGAGTTCTTGTAAAATTGTAGTGAATGCATTTTGCAGAAGTAAATGACAGTTGGGCAGCCTGCTGCTCCTTTTGCCAATGGTCTTGCTTTTCAGAGCATTGTCCCTGTTGGATTGAAACGTTTGAAAATTCTAATGATGGTATATCACACTCCTCCCTGTTTATTTGTTGCTGCTGGTTCTCAGCCTGCCTCAGGATAGCACGTAGCTGAGGGGAGAGGGACACAGAACTGTTAACAGCTTGACTTCAAGGTAATAGACAAAACACTTGTGTCAGGGATTGAATTGTGTTCCCCCAAAATATCTGTCTGCTTGACTGGGCCCTGATTCCCAGTATTGTGTGATTGTCCACCATTTTGTCATCTGATGTGATTTTCCTAACGTAAATCCTACCTCTAAAATGTTAATGAGGTGGGATTAGAAGTAGTTATGTTAATGAGGTAAGACAATCTACAAGATTAGGTTTTGTCTTAAATCAATCTCTTTAGAAATATGAAAGAGAGAAGTGAGCAGAGAGACGGGGGACCTCCTACCACCAAGAAACAAAAGCCAGTAGAACAGCATGTCCTTTGGACCCAGGGTCCCCGTGCTGAGAAGCTCCTAGAGCAGGGGAAGATTGATGACAAGGGCCTTCCTCCAGAGCCAACAGACACAGAAAGCCTTCCTCTGAAGCTGGCACCCTGAATTCGGACTTCTAGCCTCCTAGACTATGAGAGAATAGATTTCTCTTTGTTAATGCCATCCACGTGTGGTATTTCTGTTATAGCAGCACTAGATGACTAAGACAACTTGCCTTCACAATCTCCTGTGACGCTTGATAGGATATCAAAGTTAGGGAAGAGCCTGCAGAAGAGGAAAGTTTAGTTTCGTAACTGTTTTCAGACCACGTGAAGAAGCGACAAAAGAATGGTGACCCTTTTTTAGGCAGGCTCACCATAAGGCTAAGACTAATGGAGCTATTCATTACCCTTAATTATATTCATAAGCATCTGGTGATTAGAACACACTCATAAATTAAGATACCTTTAAAGTGTGTAAGTTAGATGGCTTAGGATCTGCTTTGAATCCTTTATGAAATTGGCAAAAAAATATCCTCTGGAGAGTAATGCTGTCATTTCCTCTGTGTAGGCAACTCTGTTTTGTTCAGTGTTTTTTGGGTTTTTTTTAAATCTCTTTTAGGGCATAAATGAAAGAAATTATACACATAGATCAAATAAAAATGTACAAATTTGTTGTATGTTGAGAACGGTTTGGGAAGGTAGACAGTGGCATAATTTATATACTATATAAAAACCAAAAAAAAAAAAAATCCTTTTGCCGTAGAGTCAAATCCGACTCATAGCAACCCTCTAGGATAGAGTAGAACTGCCCCATAGGGTTGCCAAGGAGCAGCTGCTGGATTCGAACTGCTGACCTTTTGGCTAGTAGCCAAGCTCTTAAACCACTGTACTACCAGGGCTCCAACACAAGGGAAAGGCAATTGCACATTGTGTGAAGGATGTCATGTTGCTCCTGTTATAAATATTAATGTCGGTAACATTTTCCTGTAATGTTTTCTCTTGTATCATATTATCTCTGGATATTCATAATTATTGGAAGTATTTTCTTCAACCAAATCCGTATCTCCTCTACCTTTCAAAACAAAAACCCATTGCAGTCGAGTCAGTTCCAACTCCTAGTGACCCTATAGGACAGAGCAGAACTGCCTCGTAGGGTTTCCAAGGAGTGGCTGGTGGATTCGAACTGCCAACCTTTTGGTTAGCAGCCAATATAAAGCATTGATTTTTTTGAAGCTGGACCTGACAACTGAATAACACTCAGCCTTTACCATTTGGGGCCTCACACTATCCATTTTAACTATTGAATGCTTGGAAAAGAGAGTTATGAGTGACCTTTCCAGCATAACATTCTAGGAATCTGTAACAATTGTAAATTAAAGAAAATTTGTCTATACTGTCTTCTCTATCATGAGTTCCATTTTCCTTTCTGGCCCCATTACCTGCAAGATCTATTTATTTATATCATTGGGTACTTCTATATACTATTATTTGAAACATATTTATAAATAAATATTACAGTATGCACACATAAATTTTACATGCACTTGGAATGTGGAAATATGTTGGCATTTAGTGTAAATTATTAGCAATTTATTTACCTATTTATATTTTAACTAAAGTGACAACTAATGAGATTTGGAAATTCAGAAAATTTTAACCAATTATTTGCAAGACTTGTAAAAAAAAAGGATTATATTAACATGATCCATTTTATTATTGACTTATTCCAAAATTAATCTTAGAATATAAGCCTGATCTTAAAATGTCAGATTCATGTGTCTTCTTTAAGGGAGCCTTTAAATACTATCTTTTTAGCTATGACCTTCGGAATAATATGAAGAAACCACATGTTTCTGAGTCTTGGCCTCCAAGCTGTCTGTACATTAAAACATGTATGGAGCATCTGCTGTGTTAGAATACTACTCATCTCTAAAAAGTGCCTTATTACCCTCAGAACAGTTAACTGACACCCTTTAATCATCAGGACACCCCATGGAAAAAGTGACAGGTAAAACCTACTAATCTCGTTAAGCACGAGCACTTTGTCCTGCCTCGCATAAGTGCAGACCCTTAGGAAGGAGCTTAACAAGCTACAAATAAAATGGCTTTTTCAGAGACTAACTCAGAGAGAAATACTGTAAAGGCGAAGGCCAGCAAAGCAAAGGGAATAACTAAACAGATAAACTGTTTTCAAGCAACGGGAAGAATCTCTCCTCTTCCTCCCATAGCCTAGTTCCATCTCCTTTGTTCTGCCTTCCTTGTAGCACTAACAGGCGAGAACTTGGGGAGACAGGGGATGTTGTTTGCTTCTACTACTCTGTCTTACGTACGCCTTTGGATTTCTCAGTTGGGTTTTCATCCCTGAGGGCATATGGAGGTTCTATAGAGATCGTTCTTTAACGAACTTCAAAGTGTAATGCTGATATACTAATTATTTTCAGTTATTTGGAAAAATAGAGAAAGATTTTTTAATCAGGTCCATAATTAGACTAGATGATCAGCAAGCTGTATTGACCATATTCCCTATCTATGGTGGATTATAAAATTATCTTTCACCCACACTACGTCCTGATGTGTCCTGGGGATAGAAGTTGCTGCAAGTAGAGCATCAGACGCATAATAGAAATTTAAAAGATATATGTGAAATGAACTATTAAAAGAAATTAGCTTGTCTTTTCAGTTTAGTTATCAATGTTTACAATATATCCATTTTACCAAACCATTTTACTTGAACAATTTAACTTCATGTCATGACTTTTTCAGTAATGCATTATTTGTTCAGTTATTAATTGATTGAAATTGACTCATTTATTCAACATGCATTTATGAATATCTTCCATACATAAAATACTCTTCTAAAGTGAACAAAATATATGCCCCTGAATTTATAGATCATTTCAAATAATCCAGCATGAAAGCAATTACCTTAACTACTTTCATTAAAATATATAAACAAATGCAAGAGAGAAACAAATTGATTTTCATTTTGTAGATCTGGGACATTCTCAAAGGGCATAGAGGCAAGAAATAACCTGTGTATTTAGAGAGCGGCAAATATAGCATAAACCGGTAGTATAAAAATTGGTAAACTTCCTAATAAAGTTGAAACAAGAACTATGATATTCAGAGAAAATTGTCTAATGGTTCTTTTCCTTTCTATACATTATAAGTTTTAACTTGATTCAAATGATATGGTGACATCCCGTATATTTACATATTTGGAACACATTGGCTTCTTCCTCTAAGCTCGTATTTCTTGTAGTAGCAACTCCAGTGACATATGTTGGCCATATTCTTCAGTTTTATATAAATCACTAAAACCTTTTATATAAATCAGATTTTGCATTTGTTGCAAATTTGTAGTTGAGAAATTTTACTCTCAAAAATTATTTATATAGCATGCCAAACGAAAAATGTGTTTTAGTATTTAACTCTAGTAAGTTCTTCATCTTCCCTGACGCAATGGTAAGTTACCTCTTTTGTGATAAACATCTATCTAGTTTGCCATGTTTTCTTTTGGCAGTCTGTGATATATTCAATATTCTTCACCAGCACCGTAATTCAAAAGAGTGAATTCTTCTTTGGTCTTCCTTATTCATTGTCCAACTTTCACACGCATAGGAGGTGATTGAAAACACCATGGTTTGGGTCAGGCGCACTTTAGTCCTTAAAGGGACATCTTTGCTTTTTAACTCTTTAAAGAGGTCTTTTGCAGCAGATTTGCCCAATGCAATGCATCATTTGATTTCTTGACCCCTGCTTCCATGGGTGTTGATCGTGGACCCAAGTAAAATGAAATCCTTGACAACTTCAATCTTTTCTCCATTTATCATGATGTTGCTTAGTGGTCCAGTTGTGAGGCTTTTTGTTTTCTTTATGTTAAATTATAACCCATCCTGAAGGCTATAGTCCTCAATCTTCATCAGTAAGTGCTTCAAGTCCTCTTTGCTTTCAGCAAGCAAGGTTGCGTCATCTGAATAATGCAGGTTGTTAATGAGTCTTCCACCAATCCTGATGCCACTCTTCTTCACATAGTCCAGTGTCTCAGATTATTTCCTCAGCATACAGATTGAATAAGTGCGGTGAAATGATACAAGCCTGATGCACATCATTCCTGACTGTAAACCACACAGTAACCCATTGTTCTGTTCGAACGACTGCCTTTTGGTCTAAGTACAGGTTCCTCATGAGCACAAGTAAGTGTTCTGGAATTCTCATTCTTTGCAATGTTATCTATGATTTGTTATGATCCACACAGGCAAATACCTTTGCATGGTCAACAAAACACAGGTAAACATCTTTCTGTTATTCTCTGCTTTCAGCCAGGATCCATCTGACATCAGCAATAATACCCCTTGTTCCAAGTCCTCTTCTGAATCTGGCTTGAATTTCTGGCAGTTCCCTGTCAATGTACTGCTGCAACCACTTTTGAATGATCTTCAGCAAAATTTTACTTGTGTGTGATATTAATGATATTGTTCGATAATTTCTGCATTCGGTTGGATCACCTTTTTTGGGAATAGGCATAAATATGGACCTCTTCTGGTTGGTTGGCCAGGTAGCTTTCTTCCAAATTTCTTGGCATAGACGAGTAAGCACTTCCAGCGCTGCATCTGTTTGTTGAAACATCTCAATTGGTGTTCCGTCAACTCCTGGAGCCTTGTTTCTCGCCAGTGCTTTCAGTGCAGCTTGGACTTCTTTCTTCAGGACCATTGGTTCTTGATCATATGCTACCTCCTGAAATGGTTAAACACTGACCAATTCTTTTTGGTACAGTGACTCTCTGTATTCCTTCCATCTTCTTCTGACTCTTCTTACATTGTTTAGTATTTTCCCCATAGAATATTTCAATATTGCAACTCGAGGCTTGAATTTTTTCTTCAGTTCTTTCAGCTTGAAAAATGTGTAGCACGTTCTTCCCTAGAGCATAGTGGTAACAATTGAGACTCTAGAGACAGATGGTCCAGGTTTGGATCCCAGCTCTGCCAATTACAAACTGAGTGCCACTAGGCAACTTATCCTACCTTTCTGATCCTTCATGTCCTCATTGTAAACTAACAGAATATTAATGCCTTCCTTTCAGGGTCAATGCAAGTATTAACTAAGAAAATCTGTTTAAGACACATAGCACTTTGCTAGTATTATCAGGAGAGATATTATAAGTGAGATTTAAGGTGCTACAGGGAGAGTGTCAAAATATCATAATTACTGTCTAGGGATTCAGGAGCTAGCAGTTGAATTGGGCCATAGGATTTTTAATGTTTGACAGGTGCAGGCTGTCATTCCAGGCAGTATGTTCAAGGGCTTGCAGGCAGGAGAGCTGGCAGTCAAGATTGCTGTTTGTTTGAAATATGGGGTTCATGTGAGGCAATACTAAGAAATGTTGAAAAATGTAGATAAGGGCCAGGATATGGAAGGCCTTATCTTTCTGTTGTAAAGCCTACTTAATAATTGTGGCTATTTCTTAGACACTGGATTGTTTTCTCTACTGATGTTTTAACTGGTTACCATATGCTTTCCAATCATATAACCTTCGAAATATTGAGTAGAACTTCTTGTTGTTAGTTGTCGAGTCTAAAGCCCTATTAAGTATTACGGGTGGTGTAAACGGTTTATGCTGGACTCAAAAAACAAACAAACAAACAAACCAAAACCGTTGCTGGCAAGTCCATTCTGACTCACAGTGACCCTATAGACAGAGTAGAACTTCCCCATAGGGTTTCCAAGGAATGGCTGGTGGATTTGAACTGCTGGCCTTTTGATTACCAGCTGAGCTCTTAACCACTGTGTCACCAGAGCTCTACTACTAACCTGAAAAGGAACCCTCATGGTGCAGTGGTTAAAGCACTCAGCTGCTAACCCAAAGGTCAGTGCTTCGAACCTATCACCAGCAGCTCTGTGGCAGAAATGATCTGATGATCTGTTCCCTTAAAATTTACAGCCTAAGTAACCATATAGGGCAATTCTACTCTGCACTATAGGGTCACTATGAGATGGAAATTGACTCAATGTCACACAACAATAACAACGACTAACTTAAAGTTTGTCACTGTGAACCCATCCATTGACACTGCAGAAGAAAGACCAGGCAATCTGCTTTGATAAAGATTACAGCCAAGAAACCCTATGGAACAGTGATACTCTGCAAACATGGGGTTATCATGAGTCAGAACTGAGTTGACAACAATGAAGATTTTTGTTTTGTTTTGTTTTTATACACAAAACTCAAAACATCATATTAACACCCTGCAGGCACACATGCTCATATATTTCAAAGCAAACATTTAGTGGCATTATTTAACAAATATTCCTAATGAAAACAATATTATGAAAATAATAGGCTGCACAATCCACATTTTGTCAAAGGGCAGGACGACTATGGAAACTCAGGATAATGACTGAGTCAATAGGTTATGACATGGTTTTGCCTTGTTCTGTGTAAAAGGCTTTGCTGTTGATGTGCCCCTGCACAGACTATAAACAACAGTAAAGATGAATAACAGGGTAATGTAGACAATGCTCCTCTGTGCTATCAAAAGTCCACAAAGTAAGAGAGACAGCAGAGTAAAGAGCTGTCTTCTAACAAATGATTCTGTCAGCTAGTCTCTGCAGGAGATAGGAACATCCTAATTGGTATGTATCTGCCTGGAATATCAAGCTTTCAGTGGTTTAAACAATTCACTTTAATAAGCTTTATAGAGCATTGTTATGGATTGAATTGTGTCCCCCTAAAATGTGTGTGAATTTGCAAGGGAAGTATTAGCCCAAGAGACAGAAAGGACCACACGAACCAGAGACTTCATCAGCCTGAGACCAGAAGAACTAGATGGTGCCTGGCTACCACCAATGACCACCCTGACAGGAAACACAACATAGAATCCCTGATGGTGCAGGAGAAAGGTGGGGTGCAGAACTCAAATTCTAGTAAGAAGACCAGACTTAATGGTCTGACTGAGACTGGAGGAACCCTGGAAAGCATGGCCCCTGGACTGTCTGTCAACCCAGAACTAAAACAATTCCCGAGGTCAACGCTTCAGAAAAAGATTGGACTGGACTGTGGGACATAAAATGATACTCGTGAAGAGTGTGCTTCTTAGCTCAAGTAGATACATGAGGCTAGATGGGCAGCTTCTGTCTGGAGGTGAGATGAGAAGGCAGAGAGGGTTAGGAGCTGGTTGAATGGACATGGGAAATCAGGGGTGGAAAGGAGGAGTATGCTGTCACAGTATGGTGAGAGCAGTTAGGGTCACATAACAATGTATGTATAAATTTTTGTGTGAGAAACTAACTTGAAATGTAGATTTTCACTTAAACTAGAACAATAAACAAATTTAAAAAATGTGTGTCAACTTGGCTGGGCTGTGATTCCCAGTATTGTGTGATTGTCCACCATTTTGTCATCTGATGTGATTTTCCTATGTGTTGTAAATCCTACCTCTATGAGGTTAATAAAGCAGGATTAGAGGCAGTATGTTTATGAGGCTGGACTCAATCTACAAGATTAGGTTGTTTCTTGAGTCAGTTTCTTTTGAGTTATAAAAGAGAGAAGTGAGCAGAGAGACAGGGGGACCTCCTACCACCAAGAAAGCAGAGCTCAGAGTAGAGTGTATCCTTTGGACCTGGAGTCTCTGTACTGAGATGCTGCTAGACCAGGGGAAGACTGATGACAAGGACCTTCCCCCAGAACCATCAGAGAGAAAAAGCCTTCCCCTGAAGCTGGCGCCCTGAATTCAGTCTTCTAGCCTCCTAAACTGTGAGAGAATAAATATCTCTTTGTTAAAGCCATCCACTTGTGGCATTTCTGTTATAGCAATATCAGTTAACTAAGACAAGCATCTATTCTAAACCAAGTGCCATGTTAGGCTTGGGAGGAGGGTCAAGGGTCAAAAGCCATGGGCTATGCCCTGCATGTACTCATACATTTCCTACAAGGCAGATTATGTTAAGTGCTAATAATAGGTAGTGAGGGAGGTTTATTCTCTGTGGCATAGAGAGGGGTCACAGCGTCACAGAGAGAGTGAAACATAAGTTGAAATTTGAAAGAGTGTTAGGAATTTTACAGCTTAAAATGCTTTCACAGTGGGAATATTTTAGGAAACTATTTTGGAAGACCTTCCAGGCAGAAGAAAGATAATAAGACTTCCGACTGGAGAGATCCAGGCATACTGAAGACTCAGAGCTAATGTGGCCCTCGTGATTACAAGTCTGTTTTATGTATTATCTAATTTAAGCCTCACAACATTCTGCCAGGTGAAGATTATTTATCTCTAGCACTCAAAATACGATGAAATGATACGGCCTGGATAAGACAGCAGGGAATTTGGACCCAAGTGTATCCGCCTTCAAAGTCTACACTATTACCAGTACCATAGACTGTGTTTATGGGATAAGACGAGTAGAGGAGTGAAGTGGGGAGCAGCTGCAATGTGGGGCAGTGTATCCAGCATGAGCATGAGAGCTCTACCCTGGAGTCTAATTATGGAGAAGATCCACCTTGGTTATTAAGAAAGGGAATTCTGGAAGCTGACTGCCTGGGGTGCATTCTTGTCACACTTTTTATTCTAGTGTGATTTTTGGCAAGTGACTTAACTCACCTAAACTTCATTTTATCTTCTGTAAACTTGAGGGGATAATAGTAATAACCATCCCAAAGAGCTATTGTGAGGAGCAAATGAGATAAAACATGTAAAATGCTTAGCACAGTGCCTGTAGCTTTCTTAGAGATTAACAAATATTAGCCTTCATTATCCTTATTAAAGTTATCTTATCATTAATATTATCATCTATTTATACTATCCTAAATAATAGAGCTTATACTAGGTTTGGAGGCCTGGTGGTGTAGTGGTTAAGAGTTTGGCTGTTAACCAAAAGGTTGACAATTTGAATCCACCAGCTGCTCCTTGGAAACCCTATGGGGCAGTTCTACTCTGTCCTATAGGGTCACTATGCTTCGGAATCGACCCAATGGCAATGGGTTTGGTTTTGGGGGGTTATACAAGGTTTGGAGCTGCCTTAGAAGACTCAAATATGGAATGGCCTCAGTTAGATGAGGAATCCCAGAACCATGTCAGATCCCAGCAGCGTGATGCCAAGACATTTAGAAGTCAAGTTAGCTTACGTGCTATTTGTAGCTCCAGGAATCAGAAGAGCTTTTTCATTAATACCACAGCATGATTCCTACACTCAATTACACCATATATTTAATTCTTCCTTGTAATGCAGTTCGTTTAAGAGTGCAGTTGTAATTAATTATGTAAATATATTTTGCCTCACCTCACCCCTACTTAACTGAAAGCTCCTTAGTAGCATGGGAAAAAAAAACCATTGCGGTGGAGTGGATTCCAACTCTAGCAACCCCATAGAGTTTCCAGGCCTGTAAATCTCTATGGAAGCAGACTGCCACATCTTTCTCCCGTGGAGCTGCTGGTGGTTTTGAACCACCAACCTTTTGGTTAGCAGCTGATTGCTTTAACCACTGTACCACCTAGGCTTTTTTTATGCACCTCCATAATTGGTAGCTAGTAGATCTTTAATAGACAATTGCATAATGAGTAGATGCTTAAGTGAAGGGAGAAAACTGTAGAACAAAATTCAAATTCACAAAAAAAGACCAGACTTACTGGTCTAACAAAGACTGGAGGAACCCCGAGACTATGGCCCCTAGGCATTCTGCCAACTCAGAAGTGAAGCCACTTCTGAAGTCCACCATTCAGCCAAAGATTAGACAGGCTTATAAAACAAACAGTAACACACGTGAGGAACATGCTTCTTAGTTCCATCAAGTATTGGAGACCAATGGGCAATACATGCCCAAAGGCAAAGATGAGAAGGCAGGAAGAGAGAGGAAAACTGGACAAATGGGCGTGGAGAACCCAGGGTGTAAAGGGAAAGGGGGAGAGTGCTGACACCTGAAGGGATTGCAACCAATGTCACAAAACAATTTGTGTGTAATTTTTGAATGAGAAACTAATTTGTGCTGTAAACTTTCACCTAAAACACAATAAAACTTAAAAAAGAAAGAAATTATAAAATTTTAGAAAATTTCCCAGGGTTCTCGTATGTTTCACAGATATATATTTACCAATTGTCCATAAATAATTCTAGAAATCTCTGTAAAATAGTAACCTAAGTTTCCTGAGTTTTCGCTAGGGCAGTTTTTATCTTAAGGATGGATCACTTTTAAAGAACTTCTCATTCAAGCCTGTAAAAATAAAAAAAAAAAGCTGTGCTCTTAGTTAAAAAACAATAGGCATGAGTTCATTGACCTTTCAAGTGGTTGGAACTTAAGTGTGTCACTTAAATCTCAGTTGAACTAAACATAGACTCTCTGTTGTATGACTACCTTATTTTACGCAGGAAAAAATGTCAAAATAGGTTGTTGCTTGACAGAGTACTAAAGTGCAAAAACACAAGAAAAAATAGTGGGAATTAAGCATTGTGAGGGGAGGCAGTCAAGATTTGAGAATGTGGACTTGTTATTTTTGCTGTCTGTGACTGAGTAGATGGAATTTTAAAAAGGAATGTAAAATGTCACCCTTTACAAAATGTCTTCACAGATATTTCATTTAATCCTCTGAAAGAATTATGAGACAGGTTACTTTTATTATTTCCATATTACAGAAGAGTTTTCAGTGTGTTATGCCATTCCATATTGTCTTAGCATGTTCCAGAAATTAGCTGATCAGTAAAGTGATAATCAGTCATAATATGTAATAGTTTATGCTTGGGGGACCATAGGAAAATCAGAAAGTCATTTTATTTTACTTTTGGATGTCTTATTCTGATGATGCACTCCTTAAATTTGTGGTATTCTGATTTTAAGAGATTACATTAACGACTGCTATTTTCTTGTAGTAATTTATTTATTGCATTTTCTTAAAGTGGACTAGAAATTATATACAATTTACAAAATTTTGGCACTTGATTGATCCTATCTGCTGGAAAACAACCATAATTTCACAAAGATAATGAACTGTTCTAATCTATCTTCTGGATCATTTGTTAAATTTGTCCTTATGGTAAATTGCTCATCCTAAAATTTGCTCAAGTGTAGAGGAATGCCTAGAAATAACGTTTTTAATGGAAACTTTCATTTAATTTAAACTAGCAAATTCACAAACTAAGCTAAATAATACTAGTGTTTAACCTCTTGTGTAGTAATTCCCTTGTTTCTAAACTCATTATCTTCAACAAAATGAATATTTGAATTGATTTGTGGTGATCTCTAACATTCCAGCCAACATTGTTTTAATTTTATCAAAGTAACATATGCACATAGTAATCAAGTCAGTTGGGATTTTATCTTAAATAAAATTAAACAATAAAAACTCTTGGTCAATCTAGTTTAAATGATAAGGTGATTTATGATCTCACTGTTATCTACATATGTTGCAAAAATAAAATATTCCACATCCTATATCCATTTTCCTTGCAATTTTAATTTACAGTTGTTTTCATAAGTAGTTTAGATCTATTTTCCTACCTCTTGAATCCATCTTGCTTTGACCAAAAGCAAAATAATGCAGCAGATTTGAAATTGTGTCAGTTCCAAGCCTAGGCCTCAAAAGGTCTTGAAATCTTCTGCTCGTTTTCTTGGGAATCTTGCCTCTGCCGTGTGAACAAACTAGGGTTTGACTGCTAGAGATGGAGACTATGTGAACAGAGGCACATCATTCCATGTCCTCACCAAGGTCCCCAAAGTCGGAGAGAACCTAGTGAAGATCAGTAAAAGCTAATTCACTGCTTACTGCTGATCTTCACTAGATAATTTCAGGTAACTGCTGAAGGAGATCAAGAGAACTACCCAACTGAGCCTAAAATGTTGCTGACAATAGAATTATGAACTAAATAACTGGTTTCAAATTTAATCCATTAAGTTTTGGGAAGATTTGTTATGCAGCAATAGCTAACTGATACACTCGCATGCCTGAAATCAAGGGGAAAACAAGCTTTAGGGCTGGTTGATGTAGTTCAAAGACTAACAGTCTTGTAGTCTCATAAAATGATACAGTTTCAGGAAAGTTCCTTATGGATTCAGGTTCTTTTCATCTCTTTTCTCATTTATCCTTGGTGTTGGCTTCACTGCTAGGTAACAACTGTCTGGTGTCTCATGAACCATGACATAGTTAAGAGAAACATTTTTTTTTCTTCTTTTCTTTAATAAAAGACAAAGAGAAACTTAAGATTTTTAAATCCTGAATCACAAAAGGCATCAGTTGAGAAACAGGGAAAATGGGAAAAAAGTAATATAATTCTTCTGTAAGAATAAAGCTAACAATAAACATAGAGATGTTACTGGTTAGAAGGTATCCACTGACGGCAAATCAAAAGCAAGCGAAGAAAATGCTGACATGCAGCATCCAAGCTTAAGGCAACATTTCTAGGAACTGGGACAACAGGACATCGGAGAAAAGTGATCACAATATAACTAGTTAGTCTTGTTGGTTCCTATTGCTGTCAGTGTGTGTTTCTGGCCCTGTGTGCTGCTAACAGTGGGACATTCTTAAAAATAAAGTAAATATTAATAAGTTTATATGAATCATAAATTTTATACAAATCCTACAAATGATGTTAAAAGAAATCACAAGTTTTGTGATCAAAGTAAGTCCTCAAATTGGCAATTTAAACACTCATTACTTTGTAATGCTGTCTACCTTGCTAAGAGATCTGAATGCCAAGTTACTAAGATATTACCCAATAATGCCCACTGGTGTTTTCCAGCGTTAGAGTATTTGAGCATTTGGAGTATTTATAGGCTACAATTGTTTTTTTAGATGCTACAAAATTTAACATTTTTATTTGTTAAACATAATTTTTAGATATTCATAATAATGATTAAAGAGTATAAAGAATGCTGGAAATATTTTAAGAATAATTTATGATTTTGATAATCCCTAAGAATTCCCATATCTCATTTCTAGATACCAAAGGTTTGTATCTCTTGTGAACATGGAGACATGAGTTCAGGCCACATTGTCTAGAATTACGTTGCACGCTCATTTCTAAGGCAATCACTAACTAGAAGAAGATTATTATGATTGGTTGACATGAATCAAATGGGATTACTAAATTATGTGGGTGAGTGGTAGATACTAGAACACAATCAGGGTCTGTTATGAAGGAAAATGAGGAATGGATTAGTATCCAGTATAGTAACAAATCAAATAGAAATAAAAAAATTATTGTTAAGAAAATCAATCCTCTGGCTGATTTGTGAGACTCATGCCCTCAAATCAGACTGTTGTAACTATCTCTAGTGTTACATCTAGGAGTCCTGGTGGCATAATGGTTAAGCACTCAAGTGTTAACTGAAAGATTGGTGGTTCAAACCCACCCAGTGACTCAGTGGGAGAAAGACTTGGCAATCTGTTTCAGTAAAGATTACAGCCTAGAAAACCCTATGAAACAGTTCTACTCTGTCCTATGGGGCTACCATGAGTCAAAAATTGACTTGACGGCATACAACGACAACAACAGTGTTATATAAATAATACTTTCATTGGCTAATTTTCAGAAGTAGATTGCCTAGCGCTGCTTCCTAGTCTGTCTTAGTTTGGAAGTTCCATTGAAACCTGTCCACCATGAACGATCCTGTTGATATTTGAAATACTGGTTGCATAGTTTCCAGCATCACAGCAACAGACAAGCCACCACAGTATGACAAACTGACAGACTTATTAACAGCCTGCAATATGCAGATGACACAACCTTGGTTCCAAAGTTGAAGACAACTTGTAGCACTTACTGATAAATGTCAAAGACTACAGTTTCAATATGGATTACACCTGAACATAAAGAAAATGAACATCCTCACAACTGGTCCAATAAATAACATCATGATAAATGGCAAAGAAATTGAAGTTGTCAAGGATTTCGTTCTACAACATTCAATCAACAATCAATGGCAAGGAAGCAGCAGTCAAGAAGTCAAACGCCATATTGCATTGGGCAAATCTACTGCAAAAGACTTCTTTAAAATGTTAAAAAGCAAAGATGTCACTTTGATGGCTAAGGTGCACCTGAGCCAAGCCATGGTCTTTTCAATCACCTCGTATAACAAGGAAGATGGAAGAAGAATTGATGCATTTGAATTGTGGTATTGGCGAAGGATATTGAACGTACTGTGCACTGCAAGAAGAAAGATCAAATCCATCTCGGAGAAAGTATAACTAGAATGCTCCTTAGAAGTGAGGATGATGAGGCTTTGTCTTGCTTACTTTGGACGCATCACCAGGAAAGACCAATTGCTAGAAAAAGACATCATGTTTTGTAGAGGGTCAGAGAAAATGAGGAAACTTCTCAGTGAGATGGATTGACACAATCAAACATATCAATAATTGTGAAGATGGTACAGAACCTGGCAATGTTTTGTTCTGTTACACATAAGGTAGCCATGAGTCAGAGCCCACTCGAAGACAACTAAACAGTATTACATCTAATTATGCTTCTATCTAGACATATCAACATTAGACAATGTCTCCTGAGCACCTCTCGTAGATGAGAGAAGTTTATAGAGCACTTAGGTCACTCAATTTCCACCAATGTTGGATATTGCCATTTTTATCTTTTTATTTTCGATTGATAATAACTTTGAAGTTGTGACTTTTTTTTTTTTTTAACATTATGTACCTTTCTTCTGGGCAAAGGGAAAGATTATTTCTCACATAATATTCAAGTGACTTATCTTTTATTACTCTTATCAATTTCTTAAAAATTTGCCGTACCTCACTTTGCTTCAATTTTATGATGCTTTTCTTATACTATTTTGAATTGTTTTTCTTAACATTCCTATTTGCCTTTCTTTACTCTTTGCACTATTTGCCTTTATCTAACCTCATTGTATTTTAACCTTCTAGGATTTCCTCTAACTGCTCATGAGTTAAATTTTCTCTTTCTTAGACTCAGATCTTCATCTTTCCTCTTCTTTTTGCTAGTTACTCTTCATCTGCTTCATGGAAATTCCCCAGAATAGGATTCCTAAAGATAGCATATCTAAGTCTTTGTGAAGGTCATGTGTTTTTCAATGAAAAAAAAAAAATGTCAGTGTACTTAGAAGGAGACATGAGCTCATCTATCGCTTCAGTGTTTCATCCCGAACCTCTTACACTGCCCCTTGATTGTCATGAGCAAAACTCAAGCATCATATTGATTCATCAGAATAAATTTTAGTATACATCCTAAAAAGTTCTTTTAAACACAGAACCACAATACACAACCTAAACTTAAAAATTTAACAATAAATTCTTAATAGCAATAAAAATGCTGACAATGTTTAATTATTCATTATTTCTTCATATACATTTTTAATAACTCTACTGTCAGAATCTAGTTTCAAACTAGATACAGATATTGCCTTTGGGTGATAGATCTCTTGAGTCTCTTCTAATATATAATTTTTTCTTCCTTTTTTATCTTTCCTTGCAATTTACTTATTGAAGGAACCAGGTCATTTGTCCTGTAGAGGTTTAGAGAATTCTGAGTTTTGCTGATTGAATCCCTATGGCATAATTTAAGATTTTCCTTTGTCCCCAGAATTTCCGTTTAAAATAGTGATTAGAAACGGCGATGAGATAAAGGAGCAAATATTTGGCAAAACTTATTTTACAGCAGTGGTCAAGAGCTACGGCCGCTAACCAAAAGGTCAGCTGTCTGAATCCACCAGCTGCTCCTTGGAAACCCTATGGGGCAGTTCTACTCTGTCCCATAGGGTCTCTATGAGTCGGAATGGACTCAACAGCAATGAGTTTGGTTTTTTGGTTTTTACTAGGTACTTTCTATTGCAGTATGTGGGTGTCCAGTTGCTACAACACCATTGGTTGACGTTACTGTCCATTCTCCATTGATGTTTTTGGTTTGTTTTTTCTTTTGTCAGAGACCAGTTGACCATACTTATATGGGTCTATTTCTGGACTCTCTACTCTATTCCATTGATTTATACCAACTGTCTGGTGGTGCAGTGGTTAAAGAGTTCAGCTGCTAACCAAAAGATCGGCAGTTCAAATCTACCAGGCACTCCTTGGAAACCCTATGGGGCAGTTCTACTCTGTCCTATAGGGTCTCTATGAGTTGGAATCGACTCGATGGCAACAGGTTTGGGTTGTTTTTTCCTTTGTTTTGTTTTGACTTAATTACTGTAGCTTTATAAGTCATGAAGTCAGGTAGTGCCTACCTGTCCTACAACTTCGTTCTTTCTCAACATTCTGTTGGCTATTCTGGGTCTTTTGTCTTTGCATATAAACTTTAGAATCAATTCATTGATATCTGCAAAATAACTTGCTGGGGTTTTGATTGGGATTGCACTGAATCTGTAGATCCATGTTAGGAAGAACAGAAATAATGGTAATAGTCAATCTTCCTATCCTCAAGCATGCACTACTAGCTCTTTATTCATTTAGATCTTCTTTAATTTTATTCATAAAAACTGTGTAGTTTTCTTCATATAAATCTTGTGATGTCTCATTTTTGATGTCTCAAACACACTAAATTGATTTGTTCAAAATCAAACTCACGATTTTCTACCTAAGAAGAATGTAAGCTCCTTAAGAACATAACATAAATACCGTTTTGGCTTTTTTAGTGCAATTACCTCCATACCTGGCGTATGCTAGGGGTTCTATAAATAAGGATTCATAAATATTTGTTGACTATCTAATGCAGGGAATCTGTTTTTAGAGCATCCAGAGCATGTGTCATGCTCTTTGTATTGCCTCGGTGGTAAAGTATCGTCATTTTAAGGGTATATTTGACCTTGAAGAATAGTAAGTGATTCAGCTCCTGTATGGTGTCCAAGGTGGTGATCAAACTGAACAATAGCTTTTTCTATTCTTTTTTGGAAGGGTGAGGACAGGACTGATTTTTTTTTTATTTTGTGACTCAGAATTTCTGAAGAGAGTTCCCAGAAAGCAATCAAAAAATGCATTAAACAGTGGTAGTATCACTGAAATAATGAATTACCTTTCAGAAGACTCTTCTGAAGGATGTGCGATGTATGTATGTGCGTTCATGTGTGTGTGCATAGAGAGAGAGAGAAAAGAGAGAATCTACAATAAGTGGAAGGTTGATTTTTATTTGATTTGATGCTGAATGTTTAAAGGAATAAACAATAAAAACATGCCCACTGTTTTGTGAACAGCACTTCAAAAATATGGACTATAGGATGATTTTGAGTACTTACATTTCTTGTGTGCTGTAGATTCCGTTTCAACAATAAATATGGGTTGGCCAAATATGTCTCAATACCGAAATATTCCTCTTTAAGTGACGTATTTTATTAGGTTTGGGACACGCAGTCATATTATCTCATGGAAACAACAGATATGTTCCCAGATGCTACACATGTTCTGTCTTTTAATTAGTAGGCATATGGTTAATTTAATGCATCTAATCAAGGATTACTTGCCAAGAAAAACATATTTGTGCAAAATATTAAAAAATAAAAAAAAGGATAGAAACCAAAATTAGAAGTCTCAATTTCACCTTAGGTGCTCTCTATTTCACTTCTCTGCTCGAAGTTATTCCCTGTTAAGGAATTGCTATATATTCTTCAGATCATTTGCTCTATATATATCAGACCATACTTTTTTAAAATCATGATTTTTTTTAACTTAATCTAGATTTTAAAATTTTGATACATATAGATCTAGCTCATTTTAAATTGCTTCATGGCGTTCATGATATAGATGTACTCTAACTTATGCATCGCAACTTATTTATACGTCTCTTTAAATATGTACATTTTGGTGGTTTCTAATTTTTCACTACTGTAAGTTTTGTTAAAATACCGTTCATTTATGTATTTTTGTGTGCATTGTGATTATTTGTGCAGATGATATTTCTGCAGTAGATTATTTTAGTCGAAACTATAAATATTTAAAATATTAATACAGCCTCAAATTTGAATTTAGGGATGTGGTGTTTTTCTTGTTAAGCAATACCTACCATATTTTTTACTCAAATAGTGTGCACCTTCTATGTTCGTTTGCTGGCTGTACCCTCCCCCCATGAGGTATTTTTGTAAGTGCGCTATGCTGATTTTTTTACAGCAACATGTGAAAGAGGAGTGGTATGGTGGCTCTTGTAAGGGCGCCTCAAGGAAGGAGGGTGCAGCCGGCAAGGAGACTCAGAAGGTGCTTGTTGTTTGCATAAAAATATGGTAAAACTAGTCTACTTGTATTACTCTCTTGTTTAATAACTAAAGCAAGAGGGATTGTCTTATTCTGGTTTTTTGGCTTTGCATTCTATCCTAAAGTTTCTATCTCTTACCAAAAAGTATTGGTGTTCTCATCTTTTTATCCCTTAGCTTGACACTTTCCATTTCGATCTCAGCCTCTGAAATCATGGCAGTTTTTGAGGCTATTTCACCTTTTACATTCAGTCTAATATAATAAAACTTTCCTATTTTTTTTTGAAGTATCTCTATTAATCAGGACAATTTTGTTTGCTAATTATTAGAGCATGTACGTAATTTAAATGTGAAGGCTAAATGGCCCTGCTAATGGAATGACAGAATTATGCAAGAAATCTCCACCCAGTCATGGTTAATGTTGGGCAAAGGTAAACTGGCCATGTGGAGTATAAACTTCCTGTGGTGGAGCAAAGTGGAACTTGTGTTCCTTGTGGCAGGCTGGTACCCCAATGGAAGGAAGGTTAGAAATAAGTCAAGCATGCCCTCTCTAGTTTTTTTCTTATTTACTAGTCATATTAGTCACTATAACTTCTCTAATTAAAGTACAGAAAAGTTCAGAGAGAGGCCAGGGATTATGCTAAGTGGAAAGAACCATCAACCATCAGAAGTTGGGAGAAACATTTCTCTAAACATCAGCCAATGAACTTTGCATTTTCTCTGTTATCAACTAGTGTGCCATTTATCTTCAAACATTGTTCACACACATGGCAGCTGGTGCTGGTTTTCAGCTGGGCCATATGTCTGCAGCAGTCTGTCCTGGAGAGGGAAAACCCATTGCTGTCAAGTCGATTCTGAGTCATAGTGACTATATAGGACAGAGTAGAAATGCCCCATAGGGTTTCCAAGGGGTGACTGGTAGATTTGAACCGCTGAACTTTTGGTTAGCAGCCGAGCTCTTAACCACTGTGTCACCAGTGCTCCTCAATCATAGCAGGCACTCAGGCACCTATAACTTGTGGGAGAAATTTCTTAAGGGAAACTCTTATTATAATGTTATATATACTATAAAGCCAAGAACAATTACATAAGGCTTATGTATCTAAAAAAAAAAAAAAAAAAAAAACTAACTAGAGATTGTGTGTGTGGGGTGTGTGTGTGTGTGTGTGTGTGTGTAATCCTAAATGACTAATTCCTCTACTGTTTCTTCCTTAGTTTAGTCCTTGGCCATAAATGCAACTAAAACAGCATAGAAAGAAGTATAATTTAGGACCGCTGATCAAGCGCTACCTACTGAGGCTGAACACCAATCTAACACACTGGTGCTGTGTAGTTGGCACAGAACTATTCTGCGTCTGACACCTAAAGCTGTGATTGTAGATGTGGCTGAGGAACACAATTAAACCAGCCAAAATTATTTTTCTAATCAGCACCTGAATGTTGGTGTATGCGAGTCTTGTTTTGAGATAAACCTATCATAAAAGAATCAAGTCTGCTGAGGTAAAAGCTATTCTTGCCTGGGTCAAGATGAGGAGGCTCACATGCAAGTCTGCAGTGAATTTTTATTATGTTTTCATGTGACAATCAATAGCTAAAAGGCAATCACTAAATTGGAAGGAGGATCAGCGATCTGTAGACACCACAAATCATGTTATTGTTAGGTGCTGTCGAGTCCGTTCCGACTCATAGAGACCCTATGTACAACAGAACGAAACATGGCCTGGTCCTGCGCCATCCTCATGATCTTTGTTATGCTTGAGCTCATTGTTGCAGCCATTGTGTCAACCCATCTCATTGAGGGTCTTGCTCTTTTTCCCTGACCCTCTTCTTTACCAAGCATGATGTCCTTCTCCAGGGACTTTTCCCTCCTGATAACCTGTCCAAAGTATGTGAGATGAAGTCTTGCCATCCTTGCTTATAAGGATCATACTGGCTGTACTTCTTCCAAAACAGATTTGTTCCTTCTTCTGGCAGTCCATGGTATATTCAATATTCATTGCCAACACCGTAATTCAAAGGCATCAATTCTTCTGCGGTCTACTTTATTCATTGTCCAGCTTTTGCATGCATATAAGGCAATTGAAAACACCACGGTTTGGGTCAGGTGCACCTTAGTCCTTAAAGTGACATCTTTGCTTTTTAACACTTTAAAGAGGTCTTTTGCCACAGATTTGCCCGATGCAATGCATCATTTGATTTCTTGACTGCTACTTCCATGGACGTTGATTGTGAAATGAAATCCTTCACAACTTCGATACTTTCTCCATTTATCATAACGTTGCTTATTGGTCCAGTTGTGAGGATTTTTGTTTTCTTTATGTTGAGGTGTAATCCATACTGAAGGCTGTGGTCTTTGATCTTCATCAATAAGTGCTTTAATTCCTCTTCACTTTCAGCAAGCAAGGTTATGTCATCTGCATATAGCAGGTTGTTAATGAGTTCCTCCAATCCTGATGCTGCGTTCTTCTCGTATAGTACATCTTCTTGGACGATTCATATAATCTGTTAAATACAGATAACTGATCCACCCTTACTAAAGCTTAAATCTCAAATACTCGTACCAGGGTCATACCAGGATTCTTTAGCATCTTCTGTTAGTTTTGTCCACAAATGCTAGTCCTGATTCCCCACATTCCTGATATTTGCACACAGATATTTTTCATGTAACCATTTGAGAAACTATAAAATGATACTCTTTTCTGTCTTGAGTTCAGAACCAAGTGAACAAGGATGTAGAACAGTTAGGCAGGTGTAAATGAAATGACCGGGTTTATTACTGATAAAATATAGAATGGAAGATGTGGTTTTAAATCTATGAATATACCTCCCCAGAATTAACATACACCCTCACCCTGTAATCCTTTCCATTGAAGAACCTGAGTTTGTCCAGGCTCTAAACTTAGAACAAAGAGGAGCATAGAATGTGTTTGTCCAGATAACACGCTCTTGTTGTATGCTGATGAGTCGATTCCAACTCATAGTGTCTCTGTAAGACAGAGTAAAACAGCCCCATAGGGTTTCCTATGCTGTCATCTTTACAAAGCAGATCACCAAGTCTTTTCTTCCGTGGAGCCACTGGTGGGTTTGAACTGCACACCTCTGCATTAGCAGACAAGTGCTTAACCATTATGCCGTCAGTACTCCTTAGCTAACATGCTAACTCCCCAGAAAGAGAGTATCTAGAACAAAAATAAACATGCGTGGTTACTTCTCCAAGGAATATGAACCTTAAGAGTGTCCTGGATTGAATTCTGTCCCCTAAAAATTGTGTCAACTTGGCTAGGCCATGATTCCCAGTATTGAGTGATTGTCCACCATTTTGTCATCTGATGTGGTTTTCTTGTGTTATAAATCCTACCTTTATGATGTTAATGAGGCAGGACTAGAGGCTGTTACGTTAATGAATCAGGACTCAATCTACAAGATTAGATTGTATCTTGAGTCAATCTATTTTGAGATATAGAAGAGAGAATTAAACAGAAAGACAGCGGGACCTCTTACCACCAAGAAAGGAGCACCAGGAGCAATGTGAGCCCTTTGGATTCAGGGTCCCTGCACTGAGAGGCTCCTAGACCAGAGTAAGATTGATGACAAGGATCTTCCCCCAGAACCAACAGAGAAAGACTTCCCCTGGAGATGACACCCTGAATTCAGACTTCTAGCCTCCTAGACTGTGAACGAATAAATATCTCTTTGTTAAAGCCATCCATTTGTGCTATTTCTGTTATAGGAGCACTAGATAACTAAGAGAAGCAGAGTGACATAAGAACAAAACAAAGAAGAGCTGACTGCTTTTGCTGCATTATTCCAAATAAACTATTCCTGAGTTGTTGACTGAGATCTTTGCATCTCTTCTGATTGCAGCCCTAACCAAAAACTTGGTGATCTGATGGTGCTCCAAATTTGACAATATCCACTAACATTTTTATATGACCCAGGGTTGATTTCAGTAACTTGCAACAAAAGAACTCTGGTCCATAATTTATTTGTTTTGCTTGTGTTTAACTCTTTAATACACTTGGAAATTTTTTAGTGAAAGCTGTGGGGGTTTCAGATTAATATTTTTCAAGTACCTAACAATTTTCTCAACACTACTTGCTACTTATTTCTTCTTCATGCAATAAATTTAGAATGGATTTTTAGGAAATATACTATTGATAACTGTGTCTAGAATTTGAATTTGGTGACTATATGATAGATATATCCCTGTGAACACGAAGATGAGAAAAATAAATTTGGCCTCTGAGAACTGAAGTGAAAGAATACCATCTAATGAATCAGACCATAGGCCCATTAAAATGCAAAGCCATATGGAAGAGACCAGATTTTTCGCAGACCAGCAAAATACGTGCGACCGTCTTTAATGTATTGTTGTTGGTGTTAGGTGACATCGAGTTTGTTCTGACTCATAGCGACCCTATGCCCAGTAGAATGAAACACTGCCTGGTCCCACACCATCCTCACAATCATTGCTATATTTGAGCTTGAAAACTATCCCTTTTTCCTCTTTGACGTACCCTGTTGACGTACTCCTGTAACAGTTTCAGGAGGTAGTATGTGATCAAGAACTTACGGTGCTGAAGGAAGAAGTCCAAGCTGCACTGAGGACATTGGTGAAAAACAAGGCTCCAGGAATTGACAGAACACCAACTGAGATGTTTCAACAAGCAGATGCAGCACTGGAGGGGGTCATTTGTTTATGCCAAGAAATTTCTAAGACAGCTACCTGGCTAAGCAACTGCAAGAGATCCATATATGTGCCCATTCCAATGAAAAAGAAGCCAACCAAATGCAGAAATTATTGAACAGTATCATTAATATGACACTCAAGTAAAATTTTGCTGAATCTAATTCAAAAATGATTGCAGCAGTACGTCTACAGGGAACTGCCAGAAATTCATCTGTATTCAGAAGATGTGGAAAGAGGGATACCATTGCTGATGGTAGATGGATCTTGTCTGAAAGCAGAGACTACCAGAAAGATGTTTACCTACGTTTTATTGACCATGCAAAGGCATTTGACTGTGTGGATCATAGAAGGTTATGGATAACATTGTAAAAAATGAGGCTCCAGAACGCTTAATTGTACGCATGTGGAACCTGTACATAGATCAAGAGGCAGTCATTCGAACAGAACAAGAGGATATTGCGTGGCTTAAAATCAGGAAAGGTATGCATCAGGGTTGTATCATTTTATAATACTTATTCAATCTGCATCCTGAACAAATAATCCAAGAAGCCGGAATAAATGAAGAAGAATGTGGCGTCAGGACTGGTGGAAGACTCATTAACAAACTGCCATATGCAGATGACACAACCTTGCTTGCTGAAAGTAAAGAGGACTTGAAGCACTTACTGATGAAGATCAAAGATTACAGCCTTCAGTATGGATTACACCTCAACATATAGACGACAAAAATCCTTACAATTGGACCAATAAGCAACATTATGATAAACGGGGAAAAGACTGAAGTTGTCAAAGATTTTATTTCGCTTGGATCCACAGTCAATGCCCACAGAAGCAGCAGTCAAGAAATTAAACAATGTATGGTATTGGGCAAATCTGTTGCAAAAGATCCTTAAAGTGTTAAAAAGCAAAGATGTCACTTTGAGGACTCAAGTGTGCCTGACCCAAGACATGGTATTTTTAATCATCTCATATGCATGTGAAAGCTTGACAATGAATAAGGAAGACCAAAGAAGAATTGATGCTTTTGAAATATGGTGTTGGCAAAGAATATTGAATATACCATGGGCTGCCAGAAGAACGAACAAATCTGTCTTGAAAGAAGTACAGATAGAATATTCCTTAGAAATGAGGAAGACGAGACTTTATTTCACATACTTTGGTCATGTTTTCAGCAGGGACCAGTCCCTGGAGAAGGACATCATTCTCGGTAAAGTAGAGGCTCAGCAAAAAAAAAGAGGAAGACCCTCGAGGAGATCGACTGACACAGTGGCTGCAACAATGGGCTCAAGCTTAGCAATGATTGTGAGGATGGTGCAGATCTGGGCAGTGTTTCATTGTGTTGTACGTAGGATTGCCATGAGTCAGAACTGCCTGGATGGCACCTAACAACAACAATACAGCTTGACCATGTAGAGAGAAAAGTGCTGATCATATTCATAAAAAAGTTAAGTTTATTGTAAATTGATATGGCATTCTGGACTCAGTGTTAATCTCCTGATAACTCTCTGGAAATGATTAAAAAGCAGTAGATTCTAAACCATGACAACCTAATTGAGGCACTACTTGTGTAGAATGTTCAGACCCAAGAAAACAATTCTTGGATTAGAATATTCACCCGTGAAACCAATTTCTTTATTTTATGCTCCCTCACTCTCAAATAACTTTTATATAAATCTATGCTTCTGAATTATCTTCTTTGCTCCATTAATGTCTGTCCACCTTGCAATGGTTGCATACTCATTTGTTCTTTGTAAGATAATTTTCCCACTTCTGATCTTTATCAAAATTTTTGATATTATTTTATTTTCCTTTAGAGAGATAGACACATTACAAAATGATTATATCGCAGTTTTGATAAAAATTTTGTTACCTCTACAAATTAATTTGAGCGCCTTGGTGGTGCAGTGCTTAAGAGCTCGGGTGCTAACCGAAAGGTTGGCAGTTCAAATCCACCAGCCACTCCTTGAAAACCCTATGGGGCAGTTCTACTCTGTCCTATGGAGTCGCTATGAGTCAGTATAACCAAAATACAATCAACAGTCAATATTAGTTCTCATGAGGAATATGAGAACACATCCTCATTAATTTCAGTCATATTGTTTGTCACTCTATGTGAAGATAAACAATGTGAAATTTCATAATTTCTTCATAAAAACAAAACAAAAAAAAAAAAAAAAAACCATTGCTGTCAAATCGATTCCAACTCATAGCGACCCTATATGACAGAGTAGAACTGCTCCAAAGGGTTTCCAAGGAGCGGCTGGTGGATTTGAACTCCGACATTTTGGTTAGCAGCCTGAGTTTTTTAGCCACTTCACCACCAGGGCGCCATTTCTTCTTATAGGTCTTGCAAACTTCACTTTAAAGATATTCCAAAATAATGCATCATTTTGCTCTTTTGAATGAGGTATTCTGATTATTATTGCTGGTATGCAACCAAGCTATCAATTTTGTGTATTTATGTAGAATCCAGGAAATTTCACTCTTAATAAAATGTAATGGATTCTTCAGGGTATTCACATGCAAATTGGTTCAGTTCTAGCTTCTCCTTTTTAATAGCAGTTCCTTGAATTTATGTGTTATTACATTCCCAGAACTCCCAAGTAATATGCATAATAAAATAGTAAAAGGTTAGTAATGGTTATATTGGGCATTTTTAAAATTTATTATTTAAATGTGATTGTCTCTAAAATTTTACTATTACTTATGTTTCCTCTTAATGAAACTTAAGAAATACAGCAATCAGTTCTTTAGAAATGGCTATAAATAATATCTTTCATGGTATTTTTATTAATTCACATATAATCTAAGACCTTGCACCCCTTGGAGAATTTTATTGAAAAGTTACAATACCAAGGACTTATTTTTTTCTTTTACAAAGCAAACATGCTATGACAGCAACATTTTAAACATTTTATGATAGAAACAAAAACTACAAACCTAACAAAAATAGAAGAGTGTAGCGACGTAGTGTATACATAATATTTAGGTTTAAGAATTATTATCATTTAGCCATATTTGTTGTTGTTGATCTTGTGTGTGTGTGTTTATGTGTGTGAGTCTGTAATCAAACCCAAGCCAAATTACATTTTATCCCTAAATACTCTAGACATATCTCTGTAAATATGATAGTTCTTTATATGTAACCATAATGTTAAGAATAATTCTTTAATATGGTTGACTGTATACATTTCATATTAAACTTCCCTAGTTGTGATAAAAATATCTTCTTATCGCTATCTTTTAAAACAGGATCTAAATATGATCCACGTTATCGATTAATTTGCATTTCTTAGCTCTCTCTTTTGTATATAGTCAAAGATGTTTTAAGTGCAATGAGGTGAATCACAGGCGTTACTAACACTGCTTGGTTAATAGTACTAGTTAGAAAACCTGCAGACTGATGCTTGAAAGAATATTATTATCTCTGCCAAGGAATGCCAACTGTCTTAGTTATCTAGTGCTGCTGTAACAGAAATACCACAGGAGGATGGCTTTAATAAACAGAAGTTTATTCTCTCACAGTCTGGGATGCTAGAAGTCCAAATTCAGGGTGCCAGCTCCAGGGGAAGGTTTTCTCTGTCGGCTCCGGGGGAAGGTCCTTGTTGTCAATCTTACCCTGGTCTAGGAGCTTCTCATGGCAGGAACCCTGGGTCCAAAGAATGTGCTGTGCTCCTGGCACTGCTTTCTTGGTGGTATGAGGTCCCTCTGTCTCTCTGCTCGCTTCTCTCTTTTGTATCTCAAAAGAGATTGACTCAAAGTACAACCTAATCTTATAGATTGATTCCTGCCACATTAACATAACTGCCTCTAATCCTGCCCTGCCACCTTGAAGACTAAGGTGCACCTGGCCCAAGCCATGGTGTTTTCAATCGCCTCATATGCATGCAAAAGCTCAGCAATGAGTAAGGAAGACTGAAGAAGAGTTGACGCCTTTAAATTATGGTGTTGGCCAAGAATATTGACTATATACCATGGATGGACTGACTGCCAAAAGAACAAACAAATCTGTCTTGGAAGAAATCCAGCCAGAATGCTCCTTAGAAGCATGGATGGCGAGACTACATATCACATACTTTGGACATGTTATCAGGAGGGATCAGCCCCTGGAGAAGGACAACATGCTTGGTAAAGGAGAGGGTCAGCAAAAAAGAGGAGCACCCTGAATGAGGTGGATTGACACAGTGGCTGTGACAATGGGCTCAGGCGTAACAACAATTGTGAGGATGTTGCAGGACTGGGCAGTGTTTCCCTCTGTTATACATGAGGTCCCTATAAGTTGGAAGTGACTTTATGGCACCTAACAACAACAAGAATCCTGCCTCATTAACATCGTAGAGGTAGGATTTACAACACATAAGAAAATCACATCAGTTGACAAAATGGAGTACAATCACACAATTCTGGGAATCATAGCCTAGCCAAGGTGACAAACATTTTTAGGGGACACAATTCAATCCATAACACCAACCAACCAACAAAGTAAACCAATGAGGATAGAAAATTCAAAGAGATAACTCAATGATTTGAAACAAATAAGATATAATGTGATCTCTACATGACTTTGTCTACGAGCGGTTCAGGTTCGGTGACGAAAAATGAGTGAAGATGTTGCATCTAGGGTTCATTAAGAAAATTATGAGTTTCAAGCAATAACATTGTTTTATTCACAGAAAATCTATTGTAAAAATACAATAGTGTATCTAGTTTCTATGCTAAATGCTGAATTACTGAGACAGAGTTATGCTAGAGCAAAAAATAAACCCAAAAGTCTCAGTGGCTTAATGCAGTCTAATATGGGTCGGATGTTTCAAGAAAAGAAAATTATAGGACAATGTCATTCAGAAACTTAGGTATTAAAATCTCCAATAAAATATTGGAAAGTTTGATCCAGAAAATGATAAAAAGTGGTAACACATTATTACCATATGTAATTTATCGCAAACCAAACCAAACCATTGCCATCGAGTTGATTCCGACTCATAGTGACCCTGTAGGACAGAGTAGAACTGCACAATAGGGTTTCCAAGGAGCAGCTGGTGGATCTGAACTGCTGACCTTTTGCTTAGCAGTCAAGCTTTTAACCACTGTGCCACTAGGACTTCTGCAATTTATCCCAGGAAAGCAAAATTGAACTAACATTGGATAATCAAACAATTCAATCAGCATAGTAACTGACCAAAGGAGAAAAACTATATGATACAATTAATAGATTAAGATAAAAGCAGAGGAAGTACAAAGAGCAGTCAAATCTCATAAAATAAGAGGCCTTACCTTATTTTTTTTTTTATCATTTCATGAAAGACTAAGAACTCTAGAGCTGCAGAGCTAGAAAAACTATTCTTAACTGTCCTTTCTTCGTAAAAGTTCAAGAAGCGTTTAATTTAAACACAAGCAGCATAAAATAGTTAGCATGTTCAGGGAAGATAAACAGGAGGTAAACTGGAGAAGCTGTCAGCATAATAAATTTTTGCCCTAATACAGTCATCTGTTGATTGTCTTGGGCATGTATCATGAAATTCTGGATCTATTGTTATAATGTAGAATTAAAGGATTGTGAAGATCTGTGAATGTGCTTGGTATATACATCTTGTTTTGTCATCTCAAAGAACTCCAGTATAATCTTTCAGATCTGCTGATACACCTGAATTTGAAAGTGGAATCCACATTAGTAGTGTTTGAAGTTAGGCTTTATTTTTACTCTTGGGAAAATAGAAAGCTAACTTTATCGCATATTTTGACAGTAACGATGTGGTTTGACCTGCCCTGAAATACCTATCTTACATTGTATTTATCTTCTACTAAACCAAACCAAACCCATTGCTGTTGAGTCGATTTCAACTAGTAGCGACCCTAGAGGACAGAGTAGAGCTGCCCCGTAGGGTTTCCAAGGCTGTAATCTTCATGAAAGGAGATTGTGACATCTTTCTCCTATGAAGTGGCTGGTGGGTTCGAACTGCCGACCATTTGGTTACCAGCCAAGCACATAACCACTTCGCCAACAGGTCAGAATTCATCATCTGAAGACCATCTCACAGTGAACAAGAGTTAGAGCTGAAAGATATTTTGAAAATCATGTTGTCTGTCCCCCTAATTCCTCTCTCTGGAAGCACTGAGTAGCTTATTTGCATTACAATAACAAAATCTCAGTGACATGAAACTCTCAGATCTCTGGATTGGTTGAAGCTTGCCTGACATAGTCTGGGTCCAACTGGGCATCTTTGTTTGAGATGGAGCAGGTAGCATGGCTCTGCTTATGACTTCCAGCAAGTTAGCTAGGGTAGCTCTCCTCCACCCCTATCATTTGACCAACATGCTAACTGGGCGTGTTCTTCTCATCAGAAGGGCAGAAACAGAAGAGCACAAGCAAAAACACACAAGCCTCTTAAAACCTAGGCTCAGAGATGACACATATTCACTTCTATCCATAGCCTATTGGTTACAGCAAGTCACATGTCTTAGGCAACCATCAAAAGGCAGAGCAGTACTCTCCGTCCACAGTGAGGCCACGGCAAGGCTACGGATGCAGGCAGACGTGAGGAATGGAGCCAGTAATTTAATCTGGGAAAATTTAAGAAGTCACTTGCCCAAGAGCACGCAGGCTACAGATACTAGAGTGTTCTCTTTTCTAGAGGGTCTGTTTAAAATGCACGTCACCAGAAATGACTCTTGGAGATTACAAATTCATGTGGCACATAACTTTTCATAGTATATATATTTTTTCTGTTTACTTAAATTTGCTGGCCTTGGACAGCTAGGTTTGTCCCAGTTACTTTGATTTACCAATTTTGTCACTAGTTATCACTATGACTTAGGATAATGGTTCTCCAACACTACCATGCATCAGTGACCTGAAGGCTTGTTAAAACACAGATTGCTAGACCTCAGTCCCAACAGTGACTGATGCTGTAGGTTTGGGGTGGGGCTTATGCTGCGGGACCAAGGACCACACATTGAGGAATATTGATTTAGAGCGTCCAAAAGGTAAATCACGAATAACTCTCTGGGATTTGGTTTCTGTTTTAGAAGGCTCCAGAATTTCCTTCTCTTTATTATCATTTTTGAAGGTAAATGGTTTCCCCAGTGATGTTCTATTTGCTCTGTCTTCTATTCACCTATAAACCTGAGCAGATTTTATGCTTCAGTTGACTTAGGGTGATTTATAAGCAGCAGTTTCCAAACCTTTGTGAATATCAAATGAGCTTGTTTGCCTTGTCAGCTGACTGAGCAAATTTAGGAGAAGGAATCGGCCTCCATATTAATTAAAAGCTTCTAGTATTTGAAAGCATCAATCTAAATGTGATTCAGTTCAGCAAACAGGTATTGAGTTTCCACTCAGTCTAAGGTCTTTAGCTAAATGTTCTTGGGTAGACAGAAGAGGTTTATATTTTTTAGCGAATTCCCTAAGGTATCAGACATTGACTACTACAGATTATTGGAGAAATGACATCAAGTAGGATGCCTCTTCCTGTTAAAATGCATTTGTTCCTCAAGGTGCATTTGGAGGATGGCAGTGGAAAGAGCTGGTAAGCACAATCATTTTCAAATGAAGATAGGAGGGCAGGGAAATGGCAGTAATAGGAATCAATCCACATCTTCTTATTAATGTTTATTATAATAAGAAAAAAACAGGTTTGTTTAGGGGCCCAACTCCCCTGGGAATTAATAGTGTCTTTTAAAAAGAATATTCCCCATCATGGTGCCTCAGTCTTCTTTGCATAAGATAACGAAATCTAATATTCAGGAAGCATAGGTGTAGCATATAGCCATTGTACTATTGTTAGGTGCCTTTGAGTCAATTTTGACTCATAGCGACCCCATGCGACAGAGTAGAACTGCCCCATAGGGTTTTCTAGGCTGTAAGCTTTGTGGAAGCAGATCGCCAGATCTTTCTTCCGTGAAGCCACTGGATGGGTTTGAACCACCACACTTTTGATTAACAGCTGAGCATTTAACAATTTGCACCACCAAACCCATTGCTATTGAGTTGATTCTGACTCATAGCTCCCCTATAGGACAGAATAGAACTGCCCCATAGGGTTTCCAAGGCTGTAAATCTTTATGGAAGCCAGTTGCCATGTCTTTCTGCCATGGAATGGTTGGTGGGTTCAAACCTCTGACCTTCTGATTAGCAGCTGAGCTCTTAGCACCATCAGGGCTCCTTAATCAGGTCATTTGGAAAAATGTTTTCAAAGTCACAGACCAACTCAGCAACAGAGCTGGGATGGAAATAATTCATTTGCAACTTTCTATCATTCCTAGAGCCCTGTGTGAAGCAAAATCTCCCATCTTTCCCCAACTTAGGTGAAAAATGAAGATTATTTAGATATTAGTGTCAGAAGAATCATTAATCCATCATGCTAATGAAAACAGAAGGAGCATTAGAAAGGATTCTCTTTCTTTTTTTTTCCTGTAAAGCATTATCAGCATAGAATCATCCATAAAAAGTAATCTGATTATCCCACTTTTTCTCAGTTTTTTCTGTATCCTCTGATTCATTTCTGTCTAAATTTTCACGTTACTTATATTCTCATAGCTGAGCATTACAAATAACGGTTTATATTTATAAGGCAAATCCATTCATGTAAAAACAATGATTCTTTCAGCTAATATGCAGATGGAGAACCTGCTATACTATGCTTCACTCTAGGAATAAAAAAGAAATGATGTATAAGGTTTTTTGCACTTTAAAGTAAATATTTAAGACATAAAAGATTAAAGAAGGAAGAGACATTAAAGGTAATTGAATCCAAAACTATTAATATACAGACAAGAATAATCAAATCTTACTAAGGAAAAGAAATGGCTCACCCATAGTCACATAGTCAGTTTACATTTTATTTGGGACTCACGTCACAGGCTGCTATGTCAATTACATTTAACAAAAAAATAACTTAATCCTTGCCACGTCCCCAGACCAATAAGGGATATAAATATGAAACGATAACAGCCTTTACCCTAGAGCTTAATCTTCAGTTGGCAAATTAAGCCTCACACGCTAATGACTTTTGGTGTCTGTTCAGTGTGAACACTACAAGAGGTCATAGAACAAAATATAGGGAGGAAAATATTTTTGCATAAATTACAAACAATGTGTTATTTGAATTAATGTGAATGACCTTCACATCCTAAATGTGTATCAGATTTTGTCACTTTAAGGAAAAGCACAAGTGAAATTGCAGGGACAAAACTGTGGGACAAACACAGGAGAAGGAAAGTATATATACTCTCATATACAAAGAAGAAGTGGGAGATAGACTTTGAAATTACTGTAAACGGGTTAGATCTGGAGAAACAAACTCAAGACTCTGGATTCTAGGAAGTCTCTCTCTTGCATCTCTCCATATGTCCAGTTGCAATGCTATGCATAAAAATTGGACTCAATAATCTCACTTAAACATGCCATCAACTCGTTTGTTCTTTCTTTAGATGTTCACTTTAATATTAAAAATATGTCTTGATATCAATATTCTTAAGATCTACCTAGAATCCATTCATTTGATAACCAACCCCATTGCCATAGAGTTGATTTTGACTCATAGCAACCCTGTGTGTTACAGAATAGAACCAAGCTCCATAGGGTTTTCTTGGCTATCATCTTTATGAAAGCAGATTGCCAGGCCTTTCTTCTGTAGTGCTGCTGGGTGGGTTCAAACTGTCAACCTTTTGGTTCGTAGTTTAGGGCAAACTGTTTGCACCACCCAGTCATTTGATAAGCATGCTTTAATTCTGTGCTTGGTGAAATCCACTGGGCTAGATTTTGAGAATATAGAAATGAATACAATATGCTTTGTTCAAGGAAAAGACCAAAAACCAAACCCATTGCTGTCAAGTCAACTCCAACTCATAGCGACCATATAGGACAGAGTAGAACTGCCCCACTGAGTTTCCAAGGAGCAGCTAGGGGATTCCAACTGCCTACCTTCTGGTTCCAGGTGTAGCTCTTAACCACTATGCCACCAGGAACCTGCAGTTAAGTCCAACAGATAATGATGTGAGTAAATAGTTAAAACACAGTTTAATAAAAGCTAAAATGTAGCTTTGTATAGATGGCTGAGAAACTACTGCTTTTTCCTGGGAGATTTCCAAGAAAAAGTTACGTGTAATTTAATGCTTGCAGAAGGAAGAGGAGTTTTCCACTGGATAAAGGGAAAGGTGAGGAAGGACATTCTGACACAGCCCTTATAAAGGGCATGTGTTAGAGGCTGAGTCAGATTAGGTTAGGATACACTATTGATATGGGCAAGAGTGCTAGAATACTTACATTCTGCCTTTTTCCATAAGAGGAAATTTTTACCACGAATGCCCCCGTAGTTTTCTATTAAGCTCACCTTTATCCCATAGACAGGTTCTTTTATCTGGCCTAGAGGACTTGCCCTGAGCCATTGGTGATCCAGGGGTAGAAGTCTAGCCTTCCACGCAGGAGACCTGGGTTCAATTCCCAGCCAGTGCACCTCGTGCACCTCACTCATCTGTCAGTGGAGGCTTGCAAATTGCTGTGATACTGAACAGTTTTCACGGAGCTTCCAGACTAAGATGGGCGAGGAAGAAAGGCCTGATGATAAGCTTCTGAAAACCAGCCAGTGAAAACCCTATGACGGATCCATAACTGATCACGGGGACGGTGCAAGACTGGGCAATGTTTCGTTTTGTTGTGCCCGGGGTCACCGTGAGTTAGGGGCCAACTCAGTGGCAGCTAACCACAACAGAGGCCTAACCAGTTTTTCATTCCTGTTATTTAACCCCTCAATAAGACAAAAAGCCATTCCCGCTTTCATTAGAGGAGTAGGACCTAAGATAGCCCCACAGTCCACAGTTTGGCATCGAGCTGGTCACAAGGCTTCTCAGGCAAGGAAGTTAGCGTGAAGGCTGGATGGGTACAAAGGAGGAAGAGAAACTGTCAGAGGAGGGAGAGCACTGCTTGGTAAGAGCCCAGGGCTGTCTCGATAGCCAAATCTGAGCTATGAACTGAAATAAATAGAGCTGATAACTTTTTCTGGATCTTATCTGTTCTGTGTTTATTCTGCAATGATCAGATTTGTAATTCAGAAACAAAACTCAGGTGTCCATGTGGAGGTTAAATGGTTTTAAAAGCAAGCCAGAGGGACTTCTGTAAAACACTTAAGTTTTCCACAATATCAGAGTCTGGACACTTTCATTCAAGGGTATTGCCTTCACTGCCTACCCTTGCAGAGTGTTACAGGCTGCTGTCTGCGGGTATTTTTAGCCTCACACAATCCCATGAACATATTGGAAAATCCAGCATAAATTGCTGTGGGACCATCACGCCACAGCTAATTCAGTGCATTACAGAAATTAAACTGCTGCAAAACCCATCGACATTTACTGTAAAGATGACTTTGCAGAGAACATTAAACATTTAATCAGCCATGATCTGATTTGTTCATACCACTTAGCTGAATATTTCCAATTTGAGTGAGTTTGAAAATTATGGTTGATGTCAGTGAAAAGCTAAATCCACTATTTATTTGCCAAAGAACCAAAATATAATAAACATTTCAATAGAAAAGTTTCCATAGAATCTATCCTCAGGCAATTTCTGTTTAGTTAATTGGGACTTCCTGCCAAGCTGAAGCTGAATTGTGGATTCACTTCCTTTTCAGAGGACGCATGCGACAGGGCTCTTGAGATATAAGGTTTGTACCACCTCTGCTGCAGCAACGGGGCTTCATAGCTTACATTTGTTCTTTACATGTGGATGTGATTTCAATATTTTCATTATTTCTTACAACATATAGTCTAGTTTCAGCTATAATTTCATATATTGGAGGTTTGTCAAATTATCTTATCATTTACTTTTATTATTTTTTACTGAGATATAATTCTCATACATAATATTCACCCCCTTAATGTATACAACTCAGTTTTTTTTAGTAATCCCAAAGCTGTACAATCATCACTAATCTAGAAAATTTTCATCACCCCAAAAAGAAAGCCCCTACCCATTAGCAGTTACTCCCCATTCTCTCCTTCCCCCCAGGCCCTGGCAACCTCTTAACTATCTCTGTGGATTTGTCTATTCTGGAAATTTCAAGTAAAAGGAATCATATAATATGCAGCCTTCTGAGTCTGGCTTCTGTCACTATTTAGTATAATATTTTCAAGGTTTATCCATGTTATAGCATGTATCAGTACTTCCTTCCTTTAAAAAAAATTTTTTTTTTTATTGTACTTGAGAGCAAACAAGTTTCTCATTAAACAGTTAATACGTATATTGTTTTGTGACATTGATTACCAGCCCCACAACATGTCAACAATCTCCCATTCTCCACCTTAGGCCCCCTATTACCAGCTTTCCTGTCCCCTCCTGCCTTCTAATACTTGCCCCTGGGCTGGTGTGCCCATTTAGTCTCATTTGGTTTTATGGGCCAGTCTAATCTTTGATTGAAGGATGAACCTCAGGAGTGATTTCATTACTGAGCTATAAGGGTGTCCAGGGACAATAATCTCAGGGTTTCTCCAGTCTCTCTCATACCAGTAAGTCTGGTCTTTTTTTTTTTTCTTTCTTTCTTTTGTGAATTAGAATTTTGTTCTATATTTTTCTCCGGCTTTATCTGGGACCCTCTGTTGTGATCCCTGTCAGGGCAGTCAAAGGTGGTAGCTGGGCACCATCTAGTTGTATTGGAATCAGTATGGTGGAGGCTGTGGTAGTTGCGGTCCATTAGTCCTTTGGACTAATCTTTCCCTTGTGTCTCTGGTTTTCTTAATTCTCCCTTGCTCTAGATGGGGTCACACCAGTGGAGTATCTTAGATGGCCGCTCACAAGCTTTTAAGACCCCAGATGCTACTCACCACAGTAGAATGTAGAACATTTTGTTTATAAACTATGTTATGCCAATTGAGCTAGATGTCCCCTGAGACCATGGTCTCCACAGCCCTCAGCCCAATAATTTGGTCCCTCCGGGAGTTTGGATGTGTCTATGGAGCTTCCATGACCTTGCCTTGTACAAGTTGTGCTGGCTTCCCCAGTATTGTGTACTGTCTTACCCTTCACCGAAGTTCCTTCCTTTTTCTGTGGCTGAATGAATATTCCATTGTATGTATGTGCCATATTTTGTTTTTCTGTCCATCTGTTGATGACATTTGGGTTATTTCTACCTTTTGGCTGTTGTAAATAATGCTTCAATGAACATCGGTGTATGTGTTTAACTTTTCGAGGACCCGTCAAACTGTTTTTCAGAGTGGCTGCACCATTTACCTTCCCACCCATCAAGGGACAAAAGTTCCAACCTCCTGCATCCTCACCAATTCTTTTCATCCTCCTCCGCATTTTTTTTCCCCTGATAATAGCTATCTTACTTGGTGTGAAGTTGTAGCTCATTGTGTTTCTGATTTGCATTTCCCAAATGACTAATGTTGAGCATGTTTTCCTGTGCTTATCGGTCATTTGTATAGTTTCTTTGGAGAAATGTTTGTTCAAATCCTTTGCCCATTTTTTGATTGGGGCATTTTTTTTTTAGTGTTGAATTATTTATATAATTGAATACTAGAACCTTATCCAATACATGATTTGCAAATATTTTCTCCTATGATTTCTTTTTTTTATGACCAGATTTAGTTTCAAGTTTACTTGAGCGTCTCAGCTTCCAAAATTTCTGGGCAGGCTTTAAGGTCTCAAGGTGGTGCAAATGGTTTGTTCTTGACTAATAACCTAAAGGCTGGCAATTTGAAGAACTCACTCAGCAGTGCCATGGAAGAAAGGTCTGAAAATCTGCTTCCATAAAGATTAGAGTCAAACAGACCCTACAGAGCAGTTCTATTCTGTAACACAGGGGATCACCATGAAATGGAATTGACTCAAGGGTAATGAATTTTGTTTATTTTTTTTTAATTAGGCTTTAAGATACCTCTGACAATACTTCCACTGTAAATAATGTCTCCCACTATAGTTATTAATATATGTATACATATACATTTTCCCATTATTAAGCCACAAGATCTAGGCATACTTAGTGAACAGAATTTATATTGTACACTTGAGAATTTGGCAGCTTGGTCAGATTTTATCCATTAGCGTTTTATTCGTAATATTTTTATTATTTTATATAAAATCAATTACAAGATCAACACAGGAGAGTTGTTCCTGTTAGGTGCTATCAAACTGGTTCCAACACATAGAGACCCTATGTACAACTGAAGGAAACACTGCCCAGTCCTGTGCCATCCTCATGATCGTTGTTATGCTTGAGCCCAGTGTTGCAGCCACTGTGTCAATCCATGTTTTGAGGGTCTTCCTCTCTTTTGCTGACCCTCTACTTTACCAAGCATGGTGTCCTTCTCCAGGGACTGGTCCCTCCTGATAACATGTCCAAAGTATGTGACACGAGATCTTGCCATCCTTGCCTCTAAGGTGCATTTTGGCTGTATTTCTTCCAGGACAGATTGCCTGTTCTTCTGGTAGTCCGTGGAATATTCAATATTCTTTGCCAACACCATAATTCAAAGGTGCCAATTCTTCTTCGGTTTTCCTTACTCATTGTCCAGCTTTCGCATGCACGTGAGGCGACTGAGAATACCATGGCTTGGGTCAGGTGCACCCTAGTCCTTAAAGAGACATATTTCCTTTTTAACACTTTAAAGAATCCTTTGCATCAGATTTGCCCAATATGTCATTTGATTTCTTGATTGCTGCTTCCATGGACGTTGACTGTGGATCCAAGTAAAATGAAATCCTTGACAACTTCAATCTCTTCTCTGTTTATCATGATGTTGCTTATTGGTCCAGTTGTGAGAATTTTTGTTTTCTTTATGTTGATGTGTAATCCATACTAAAGTCTGTAGTCCTTGACCTTCATCAGTAAGTGCTTCAAGTTCTCTTCACTTTTAGCAAGCAAGGTTGTGTCGTCTGTATGTTGCAGGTTGTTAATGAGTCGTCCTCCAACCCTGTTGCCCCATTCTTCTTCATATAGTCCAGTTTCTCAGATTATTTGCTCAGCATACAGAATGAGTAAGTATGGTGAAAAGATACAACCCTGATGCACACCTTTCCTGACTTTAAAGCGCACAGTATCCCCTTGTTCTGTCCAAACAACTACCTCTTGCTCTATGTACAGGTTCCTCATGAGCACAATTGAGTGTTCTGGAATTCCACATTCTTTGCAAAAGTAAATGATTGATTCAAAAATATTAGTCAGGTCTCAGGGAACATCTAGCTCAATTGGCATAACGCAGTTTATAAAGACAATGTTCTACATTCTACCTTGGTGAGTAGCGTCTGGGGTCTTAAAAGCCTGTGAGCAGCCATCTAAGATACTCCACTGGTCTCACCACTTCGGGGGCAAGGGAGAATGAAGAGAACAGGATACGAGGAAAAGATTAGTCCAAAGGACTAATGGACCACAGCTACCAAAGCCTCCACCAGACTGAGTCCAGTACAGGTAGATGGTGCCTGGCTACCACCACTGACTGCTCTGACCAGGATCTCAGCAGAGGGTCCTGGACAGAGCTGGAGAAGGATGTAAAACAAAATTCTAACACACACAAAAAAGACCAGATTTACTGGCCTAAAAGAGACTGGAGAAACCCTGAAAGTATGGCCCCAAGACACCGTTTTAGCTCAGTGGTGAAGTCGTTTCTGAGGTTCACCGTTCAGCTGGGGATTGGACAGCCCCATAAAACAAATTGAGACTAATGAGGCACAGCAGTCCAGGGACAAGGACTAGAAGGCAGAAGGGGACAGGAAAGCTGGTGATAGGGAACCTGAGGTTGAGTAAGGACAGTGATGATGTGTAGTGGGGTTGTTAACCATTGTCATCGGGCAACATGTGTACTAACTGTTTAATGAGAAACTATCGTGTTCTGTAAACCTTCATCTAAAGTGAGAATAGCAGCACAACTGGAAGAGTGCAGTTGTTGTCATTGAACTGTGCATGTAGAAATTTTTTAAATGGTGTATCTTTGGCTATGTATATTTTCACCAAAAAAAAAAAAAAGGTTGAGAAGAGAGAGGGTTGACATGTCATGGGGTTGTTAACCAATGTCATAAAACAATATGTGTGCTACTGTTTAATGAGAAACTATTTGTTCTGTAAACCTTCACCTGAAATACAATAAAACAAAAACAAAAATATTAGTCAGTGACTTTTTTTAATTATCCAGTACAAATAGGAAGACTTTTACAAGTATCTAAATACCTACCTAAAACATTAAACAATTATCTTTTCTGGAAATATTCTAAAGAGTTTATTTGTTTGAATTATTACACTCCACCCTCCTACCCTGTCCCATAGTTTCTCTGTGAGCCGGAATCAGCAGCAATGGATTATAGGACAGAATAGAACTGCCCCATAGGGTTGCCTAGGCTGTAATCTTCACAGAAGCAGACTGCTGTATCTTTTCCCACAGATCAGCTGGTGAGTTCCAAGAACGCGTCTTTCAGTCAGTTAGCAGTTGAGCTGTCTAACCATTGAACTAACAGGGCTCCTTGTGCAATACATCGAACAGTCCAAAAGGTAATCTTACACAGACAACAGATTATCTATATGTAAAGAATTCAAAACACGTCTGTCTTTGCTTATTATGACAGGCTTGAGGTTAAGAAAACACAAATGGCCAAAATAGTCTCTTATAATCACTTTTGAATAGTTTTCCCCCAAACCTAACCTGCTGCTGTCGAATTGATTCTGACTTATAGCGACCTAGGGGACGAAGTCGAACTGCCCCATAGGGTTTCCAAGGCTATAAATCTTTACAGAAGCAGACTGCCACATCTTTCTCCCGGAGCGACTGGTAGGTTTGAGCCATCCACTTTCCTATTAGCAACCGAGGGCTTTAACCACTGCACCATCAGGGCTCCTTGGAAAATGAGTTAAAAATTACCAATCTCAGATATGTTGTTTAATTTAAAATCTAGCTGATTGCTTGAAGAATAACCTGAGCGTCTGAAGATAAGAAATATAACTTTTATAATTATGAATTTGCAGTTTGTATAACTTTAATCATTGGTTCTACTGACAAAGTTCTAGCTTCTTCTGGTACTTGCCTATGACCATGGCTTTTATTTGAGGAAGTGCAAGCAGTGCTCACATTAGCATAACTCAAGTAAATACCATGATGAGCACGGGCAGGGTGAAGGAAACGTAAGAATAGTTGGGTTGTGTGAGACTTGCAATGATTTGGAATGTTTGGATCGTTTTGGAATATTTCTGTAATTGTAATAAGTGTTGTATAATGCCTCATAAAGAACGTTGGACACTAGTAGGAAAAGACTTTCAACGTTAGGTCAACTAACTAGTCCTCTTTAATGTGGAGAAATAGCAGAAAAAAATCCTATTGAGGTGTTCCATTGTAGTATGTCTAAAATATTCAGATACTTACTAATGTTTGATTGACTGATTATGGTATATCTCATCAAAACTCGTTCTCCCCCACAAATCCCATCTCCTCGGTCTCTGAATAATTAAGATTTCAAGATTTCTTTTTCCAATTGAGTTAAGACAGTTCATCTTTAAAATCTACATAAGTTAAAGGCAGGCTGTTACAGAGTTAATGTGCTTCTTTTAGCACAGAGATGGGTAAGAATTCTCTTCAAGCCAATTAAGAGGAGAAGATAAACCAGGCAGATAATTTTATAATTATGCCATGGAATTAAAATGGAATAAAAATGGGGCTCAGATGTCTAAATTTTATCAGTTGTTTCGATATGTTTAAGATGCATGGCTTCTTTCCTTCTTCCCATCTCCCCCTCTACCACAGGATTTTAATCAATTCCTGTATATATGTGCACATATATGTGTGTGTATGTGTATGCAGGCATGTTTGGTTTCTCTAGTGTTAAACTGAAGCCCTGGTGGCACAGTGGTTAAGAGCTCGGCTGCTAACCAGAAGGTGGGCAGTTTGAATCCACCGGCCGCTCCTTGGAAACCCTATGGGGCAGTTCTACTCTGTCTTGTAGGGTTGCTATGAGTCAGAACCAACGCGACGGCACCTAACAACAACAGCAGTGTTAAACTACAAGTACTGTCAGACCAGGAAGCATATAGCATTTGAACCCTACTTGTAATAAAGAAGTAGATCAGAGAACTTCCATTACCTCCACACTTGCCCTTCCATGCCCGCCCAACTATTAGTAACTATATTTGTTTGTATTTACATTTTCATGTAGTTATATATTTAGTCAAAGCCCCAACAGTTGTTACAATCTAGTTCTTACTAACATTCACTGCTCACTAGCAGAGTTTTTTTTTTATTTTTCTATTCTTCTCTTGCTTTGCTTAAGTTCTTATCTTAGCATTTTCCATTGGAAGAGTTTAGGGAAAGTTATATTTCAGGACTTTTGTATGTTTAATTTTTTTTTTTCTTGTTTCCTACATGAACAACAGTATGGGTGGGTATGACATTCTTGTTTAAACTTTCTCTTCATAAAGACTTTGTAGGCATACTCCATGGATGGATGGCAGTGACGTTTTGAGGGTAGGCTAATTTTTTTCATCAGTTAGGCTAATTGTATAACTGTGCCTATCTTACAATATGTTTTACTTACCGCCAGCTTGACATGACATAGTCAATTAAATAAACTATTTACAGAACCAGTTATATTCTTTGAATTATACCACATGCTACCTTTTGATATCTGGGTCTGGAATGACTGATACAAAACGTATTCCAAAATCCTTACCTTTATTCGGATGCCTGAGTTTAGGATATCTATTGTTAGGTGCTATCGAGTGAATTCTGACTCACAGTGACTCCATGTAGAGAATTGTCCCATAGGCTTTTCTAGGCTGTAATCTTTGCAGAAGTAGATCACCAGGTCTTTCTCACATAGAACGTCTGGGTGGTTTTGAACCAAGTGCTAACCAGTAGGGCCCTTTTGCACCACCAATAGAATATCTAGAATATACTTAATTTATGAATGACAAATTTTTTTGAAGTGACAACAGCAGCAAAAAAAAAAACAAAAAACAAACCCATTGTCGTCGAGTCAATTCCAACTCATAATGACCCTATAGGACGGAGTAGAACTGCCCCCATAGGGTTACCAAGGAGCAGTTGGTAGATTTACCCTGTGTAATGCAGTCACTGGAAGGGAGCATGAAGGGGGTTTCTCAGGTGCTTGTAATGTATGTCTTGACCTGGGTGCTGATTACAGTTTATAAAAAATTATAGCTCAGTTTATGAAAATTAATTGCATTTCATCCTTATGATTTTTCCACTTTATTCTCTATTCAATAGAAGTACGGCATAGAAAAATGGCCTTGTTACATTAAGAAGATACGGCAAAAATGCTTCTGTAGCACACATCTTTATCCATACAATTTTTATCTTTCAAATGATTTATGCAAGACAGATTACTGGTAGTGAACTTCTAGGTGAAAAGACATAAAACATTTTGTGGCATCTATTGCAATATTGCCAGAACATTCCTCATAAAGAAAGCCGGATTTCTATCAAATTTACACAGCAAAATGAATGATGTGATTGTATCCTTGGCGTCTTACTTGTATTTGATTTTATTACATTACTTTTCAGTTATTAAAAGGCATGCATTATTACAGATAAGTTTTGTTTACATTTGTTTTAAATATTGACTTACCGTTTCTTTTTGTTTAGGCAAAAATCATCTATTCATAGCCTTTGACCATTAATGGGCTAGGAATTAAGCTTCATGGTTAAATTGCAGTCTACAAAATGATGCCCATCCTCATCTTGAAACAGAAGGTGTACACTATTTTGCACAGTTTCCAGATAGTCATCAATGGGGGAAGCAATCTAATACAGATCCTGTGCCAGGCAACTGTTAGTCCCTACCTGCTGAGTCAGAGCTCATTAACAAAAACGTTAGGGGGCTGCATGTCTCTCACGGATTGTGTGTGCAACATCTATGAACTTGAACGGGATTTGCATCCACACAGTCAGGAGAGTTTCAATGGGCACATTTTAAAATAGCCATTTTCTAACTGCAGTGATACACCGCAGGTGTTTCAGTGATGTGGGACTCTCGGGGGCTAGATTCATTTAGCCTTTGACTTTGTTGAGTGCAGTCTACCCACAGGAAACCTTGATGGGATTTGAAGTGTGTTTGCGCTCATGTGTTACTGCTTACACAAACATGGAGTTCTGCTTGCAATCTCAGTGTGTCAGACCCTTGTATTTGTCAGTTTTCATCATCAGACTTTGGTTTTATGCAGTTGCTTGGATAGGAAAAAAAAGTTTTTATAATGGAAGTAAGTCACCAGTTTGCCAGAATTCTAGAAATCTGTTTTGTTATCAGAAGGTTTTTTAAAACCTTTAATTGAAAGTTTTACATTAAAAGAAATACAGAGCTCTTTTTTTAAAGCCATATTTTACCCTGAGCATTTAAGCTCTGGGTCTCTACATTTGGTGAAGAAGTGACCCGTGAAATCTGGTCTTCTAATGCCTTCGGCTTATTAAAGGCAAACTGCCTTTCAAGTGTTCAGTGTGATAGTTGTCCAAGCAAGTGATAGCTGTCTCTCCTCTCTTCCTCCAGTGGCTCATATCAGCAGGGAAAAGAGCAGTGGACTTCCATCATTAGCACGAAAAGAGCTGATGTCTAATGAGTTTATCAAGAGTTTTAAGAAACACAAAGTAATTTTTCAGAGGAAACTAATCACTTTGCATGCTTTAATTTTTGGTATGAATTCATAAAACACTTTGAAGCATATAAATGTTAAAAGTACATCCACATTAGGTAATCCCAACAGACTCATAATGGTTCTCAAACATTACAGTGTGAATTATGATCATCTGCAGCGTTGGTTAGAACAGACGGCCGGACCCCAACCCTACAATTTCTGACTCATTGGGTCCACCTGAGAATTTGCATTTCTAACAAGTTCCTGAGTGATGATGATGGTGATTGTCTGGGGACCATGCACTGAGAACCACAGATAAAGATAAAAACAAGATTCCAGGCATAACTTCACAACCTCTCTTTCATTCTAGAAAGTCTACTGGAATGCAATTTTTTGTGTGATGTTATTTTAAGAATAACTGTATATCAATTTTCTTTATAAAATAATCATTGCATAATTGTGACATTTTATCAGTCACACGTTTTGAAACGCTCCAAATGTACTTAGACACCGTGGTTGAGAGCACTGGCTCCTCTAAAGGGATCCCGGGGAACAGTTCTAGTTACTGCTCCTCCACTGAGTCCTTTCTGCTGTCTTCATCCGATATTCCAATGTTTTCTAGCCCCATCTCTCACTTCACTTACTCCTCTGATTCCTGCCCTTCTACCTCACATAGTCCCCCTGTGCAGAATGTTTTCAATCTCCACTGTTCCTATCTGCACGCTCCAGGACCTTCTCTGTAGTTCCTCTATTGGATCACTGCCAAACAGTATGCCGTGCATCCGTGTGTCGGTCATCAGAGACGCCTCCTCCCACCACTGTTGTTATTAATTACCATTAAGTTGGCTCTGACTCATGGTGACCTTATATATAACAGAACTAGACATTACCTGATCCTATGCCACATTCATGATCCTTCCAACCAAGGTAGCTCATCTTCCAGCACAATAGCAGACAATATTCTGTTATGATCCATAAGATTTTCATTGGCTAATCTTTGAAAGTAGATCACCATGCCTTTCTTCCTATTCTGTCTTGATCTGGAAGCTCTGCTGAAACACGTCCACCATGGGTGACCCTGCTGGTATTTGAAATACCAGTGGCATAGCTTCCGAGATCATAGCAACGTACAAGCCACCACAGTACAAGAAACTGATAGAAGGGTGGTAGATCCCCACTATTACACACTCTCATTCTTTCCTTTTTGAAACAGCTCCTGGGTCTTTTGATTCCTGGAAAGCTCCAAGTGATAGTATTCCGGTAAAGGTGCTAGAAGTCACCTCACTACAATGACTCTGTCCTTGGGTGGTGGAATGTTTAACATGCTCAGCTACCAACCAAAATGTTAGAGGTTTGTATCCACCACGAGGCACCTCAGCAGAAGGCCCTGGAGATCTTCTTCTGAAAAATCAGCTGTTGAAAACTCTATGAAGCACAATTCTACCCCAACACATATGGAGTCACCACGAGTTGGCATCTACTTGACAGCAACAGTTTGTGTTTTTGGTTTTTGTTGTTGTTGTTGAGTCTTTTAATGCAATTTTCATGAAAGTACTTGGGCAAGGCATTCTGGAGCTGACACGAGGAAGAAAGCTGGACTTTTCTGTATGGCCCACCAAAATTAGTCTTTTGCTCTGCACCTCTTGACCTATATCTCCTGATGCTCCTTGCCCTTGGCATGGATTCATGTTTCTAGGTGCATTAACCCTTTGCACCACTCAGGGACCCCTCACTAAGTAGTTATTGAATATTAATTATGTGGCAAGGAGACAGGTGCTCATCATCCCATTGTGAAGGGTGTCAACTCAGCTTAAACAGCAGAGTGAGGGGTAGACTCCACACCATTCTATTCCTCACAGAGGCACCTGTCTTAGAGTTTAAAACGTTGAGTGAGCCGTAAATTATAATTCCCAAAGCAGATAGTCCTTTGAAGCTCTAATAGTTACTCTGAATTGTGGGAATAAATAAGTTAAATGCTAAAGTGTAATTGTATACCTAGATATTTGCTGTTTTAAGTAAAAGAGGCTACGGCATGCCACCCCAGCGTTATTGTGTTTTCCTTAAAAACTTGTCTGAATTTTCGGTACATTAAGTTAATTTCAGACTACACTAAGCACAGTTGTGCTCTCTGAGGGTTGTCTCTATTTTTAATCCACTTTAATCCATTTTGCATTGTTTCCTATAAAGTCATGCAGCTTTATTTACATTTAATAGAGTTTGCCTTTAACTCAGTCCATGAAAGCTTCCTATAACATCCTGCTGTTCCCTCAGCCTGGAATGGCTTTCTCTCTCTACCATCCCCCGTTCCTTCGCTGTCTATGGAAATTCTCATTTTTCTGAGGCATAACGCAAGTTTCTGCTCCAATTATTCTTTCCACTCACATACCGCTTATCCCCCTAAGGTAAGATTTTATAGCACTTAGCTTTGTTTGAGTCACTTTTACCTTCTATCCTTGCCTAGTGAGGTGCTTTGCATAGAAAGGTGATCAATGCTATCTGTGGTTATTGCAGCTGTTAGCTGCCTTTGAGTCTACTGGGACTCGTGGGGATCCCATGTGTGTCAAAGCAGAACTGTGCTTCGTAGGGTTTTCAGTGGCTGATTTTTCGGAAGTAGCTCACCAGTCCTTTCTTCTCTGAAGTGCCTCTGGGTGGACTTGAGCCTCCAATCTTTCAGTTTGCAGCTGAGTACCTTAACCCTTTGCACCACACGGGCACCCCTCACTGAGTAGTTACTGAGTATTAATTGTCAGGCCCGAAGGAGGGTCCTGGCATTGCGGAGAGAAAGAAAACATGGTTCTTCTCCCAGAGGAACTCACAGTCTAAGGGAGGAGATGGGCGTGCAAACCAAAACGTGTAACACAATGCAGCAAATGTATAACGGAGGTAGCTCAGGATGCTCTGACAGCACTAAATGAGGTAGAGTTAATTCTAGGGAATTAGGGAGGACCTTGCATAGGAGGTGACATGTGAACTGAGTCTCGACAGAAAAATCAGTGACTAGATGGGGAAAGAAAATGCCACCCAACATTAACAGCATGCACAAAGGCACTCAGTTGGCAGTCGATGTGATAGTTTATTTGCTGAGGTTCCATAAAATTTGGGGCAGAGGGAGGGTTTGCAGAAGACAAAATTGCCAACAATGTTCAAACACTTTTGCCTTTTATCCTTGCCTTTGTAACTGTGTGGTCCTCTCTAATGGAGTTGGTGCAAGGGATAAGGATTAATGAGCAGAAAACAAATCCCTACCTGACAAGAAAGTACCCATTTTCATATCCATTAAAACCAAAAAGACTCATTGCCATCGAGCCGATTCCGACTCATCGTGACCCTATAGGACAGAGCAGGACTGCCCCATAGGGACTCCAAGGAGCGACTGGTTGGTGGATTCGAGCTGCCAACATTTTAGTTAGCAGCCAAGCTCCTAACCATTGTGCCACCAAGACCCCATTATATCCATTAATCCTTCATAAATCTCATCATTAAAAACAGACAGAAATCAATCAGGCTAGTTGAGGTTGAAGGCAATAATCATATTTTTTTTGAGAAGTAGGTCATCATTCTCATTTTCATTCATACAATAGGCATTTATTGTGCATCAACAATTTGCATGACATTGGGCTGGTTACTGTAGAAAGTATAGGCATAATGAAAGCAACTTAGTAGAGAAAAAGGCAGAAACAAATAACAATAATAAGCTTGTTTTCTTACACAGAGAATTTGCTTAGTGTAGGAGTGTGGAGTCGAGAAGGATGACTCACAGCAGGGGCAATATGCTTCAAGAGGAAGGCAGCAACCATAGCGAATTTTACATGAGGAGAAGCAGTTGAAAGGGGGGCAGGGAATCTTAGCCAGAAAAATGGAAACAGAAATAGTCAGAGTGTAATAAACGTGTATTATATGTTCGACACTCTAGAAAGTCCTTGTTGGTCTGGGGGCTGCTTCCCTTGCCTGTAAGGACTACTAAAAAAAAAAAAGCAAAAACCTCAAACCAGATGCCGTGTAATTGATTCTGACCATGGTGACCCCATGTGTGCAGAGTAGAACTGTGTCCTGTTAGATTTTCAAAGCTGTGACCTTTGGGTAGCAGATCGCCAGGGCTTTCTTCCAAGGTGCCTCTACGGGGGTTTAAACGGTCAACTTTTCAGCTTGTAGTCGTGCCCTTACCCATTTGCAACCCCAGTGACTCTTTCAGGACTACATACACTAGTTTAAAAAAAAAGAGTGATTTTTACAGCTGAAAAATATTGCAGCATTTGGAGACTGAGAGGAGCTCTGGTGGCGCAGTGGTTAAGAGCTCAGCTGCTAACCAAAAAGGTCGGCAGTTCAAATCCAGCAGCCAGCCCTTGGAAACCTGTGTGGCAGTTCCACCCTGCAGGGTTGCTATGAGTCGAAATCGACTCAACAGCAAAGGGCTTGGGCTTGGGCTTGTGGGCTGACAACGAGGAGCACTTGAAAGAAAGATAACATTCACTGTGAATCTATCCATAAAGCCCTTCAAGCAAAATGTAGAGGCACTTTCAATAAGCACCGTATGTAAAAAGAAAGGAGGAGAAAGAGAAATCGTTGCTGTGAACTTTTTGCAAGCAACATGTAAACTGCTCTGCTCTGTTGGTGGCAATGAGGCATAAATTATTAAAATAAATTATGTAGATTTATCTTAATAAGAATAAACTAGGGCATCGCTGCAAGAGAGCAGGGACTTCCTCCCTAACCGGCTGTATCAGCATCATTAGAGTTCCCAAGAAGCCATCCTTGGGTAAGCCTTGTTTAGGATGTTATTTATTGATGGTTAGGTTTGGAAGCACTGAGGCACTGTGTTGACAGGTCAGATCAACAGAACACACTGAGTCAACTGACCTTTGCTTTTCCTTGGAGTGAGAAATATTTATGAGGCTAAATTTTCTCTTCCAAGGCAAAGCCTAGAGGAGCGCCATTACTCAAGTCCTATTACTCAACAGAAAGGACAAGGGCATGGAGTTTGCAGTCGGAAGGTCTGAGTCAGGTTGTAGCTCTACCACCTACAAGCTATTTGACTTTGACCAAGGTACTTAATCTCTTGGAAATTCTGTTTCTACAGTTGAATGCAGGAACAAGTACTATCTGTTTTGTTTGCAAGGATGCTGTGAGGATGACCTAAGGGGGTAAAAACATGAAAGTGTCTTATATAATGTAAGTAATTGCCCAACGCCTATTATTATTACTTTTATAGTTGAAACCTCAGTAGAATCAAGTATGCTATAACCAGGTTGGAAAAAGCCAGAGGTCTTCTCATTGTTCTTTTCCTCCCATCTGTTAACATGATCTGCCCAGAGATCTCATGAGATTTTGCTTGCTAATATCCTTGTTTCCTTTGTGCTCTTAAGCTTTTCTCTAAAGAAGAGCCATTTAAAGCGACAGTTTCTCACTCTTCCGATTTTTACCATTTCCTCAGACTGCAAGGCTTCCCACATTACCCCATCTGGTATTTGATGTAAAATATACACCCCCGTGATGTGCTAATTATCTCTAGAATGTGGCCTCACAATTGTAATTAGTTTCTTTGACACAGTTTCTTCCTGCCACGAATAGTATTTTTCTGAATAAATAATAATATGGGATTGGCTATGTCAGAACAACAGACCATTGTTTCCAAGAACGTACGTCTTGGAAGCTAGGAGTAGGTGTGTCTTCTGTAACCAGAACACCTCTGCTTGTCACTCTATCACTACAGCCTCTGTGGAAGCGATCTGAAAGCGTACCCAGAGATATGATTGGGGAGATCTGCTTCTGAAGTTGAAAGTAGTTAAGGTTCCAAAACAATCTTTCATAATACTCAGAAGGAACAAAACAAGCAGGATATAAATAAATGATCCAAATTTGAGTACAGAGGAAATTAGAATTGGGGATTTAGTGTGTCTATTTATAAATTTCTTTTTTAATCTAGTAATTACAGATATGATCTATATGCTGTATGTATTTCTCTAACACCTAACTTAAAGTGTTTTATAAGTTATGATTTGCAACTTAAATCACAGAAAAGAAAAGAGTCTGGCGGTGAGCATGCTAAGACCTTACAATATTTGGGATGGGGAAGAAGAAGACCTGGGAGCCCATTTTCCAGAGACTGTGAGAACCTCCTTCCAATGATAGTTCAGCAGAGCTAAGGTGAGGCAATAAAGGCACTTAAACACAGAAGTGCAATACATTGAAACAAATGGTGGAGCTGTAGAAACATTTCTAGAGGAACCAGAAATTGTGAACTAAGCCTATGGCAGTGAAAATGGAGAGATTTAAATATATTAAATATAAGTTTGGGAAATAAAATCAACAAGAATTAATAAATGTTTACATGTGAGTGAGGTGGGGTGAAAAGAGTAAATAGTAAAGAATAACTTACAGGTTTGGAGTATTGGATAGTACCAAGAACACATATGGGAGTTATGGTAGAAAATGAGTTTTAAAAAAGAACAAAAGGGCATATTAATAATTTCAACATTCTGAGATTGTTATGCCTTTGGGATATTCAGGTGGAAATATCCAGTAGGCCGTGATATATGTGCATAAAGTTTAGAGAAATGTCAGGGTCGACTTTGCAGATTCAAGAATCATTTACATGTAGATAGTAATTAAAACCATGAAGTGGAAGAGAAGTAGAAGAGCATAGCACCTGGAAAATATGTCTGAAGAATAGCAAAGATAAAAAGAAGATGAAAATTAAGTGACAGAAGCTTAGGGGGAGCAGGTTAGAAAAGAAATGGGAAAGAAGGGGTGTTATTGAAGTCAATGGAAGAATAAGTTTTAGGAGGGAAAGATTGGTCAACAGTGTCCAGTACTGCCAACTTTGACAAGGATTATAGAGTATTCATTACATTTAGCACTTGGGATAACTTTTTGTACTTAATGAAAGCCATTTATTTCAATGGAGTAGAAAGGAATGACTAGGGAAAAACTCATTTGAAATAGAAAGTGTAGGCATAGCTGTGAAGAGAAAGAAAAGATGAAGACTATATGGGGAGGAGAAGGCAGTTTCAAAAAGCCTTATACTTCTGGATGATGAAAGAAATGCCTGAGGATTGCTATAGCGGAGGAAAACAAACCAATGGAGAAAGAGCTTGGAAGTAAAGGAGAGGGAGAAATAGTTGGGGGAGAAAAAAAAAAAACCTTGCAATGCCAACAGAGGTCAACACTCATGGAACTGATGTTTAAAATTCACCTTTCATATAATGAGAGACACTTCTTCCTCGGAGATTGGAGAGAAGGAAGTCACGTTGGGTTCCATTGTAGCTAAATCTAGGGAACCTGGAAGGGAAACCAAGGGAATCCAGATGGGTTTGTTTGGGCCCATATTTACATGCTATAAGAAGCTTTTGTTTATGCCTGCCTGTGCACGTACGCAAAATTGGCTTTTTTGGGACAAAAATACTTGCAAACAATGGTTGATCACATTTAAAAAAAAAAAAGATTGCCTAATTCATTGTATCTATTTACTAGAGAGTTGAGCTCTATCTAAAGTATTTTCCTGTCTCTGTATCTATGATTTTAGACCCAAAATAAGAAATTCATAAACAACTTATCTTTTCCATTTTCTAAGTCCTTACAGAATTGCTTTCCTTAACAAATAAAATATATGGAATCGGAAATCCAGTCATTTCTAGTTTAGAAAGACCTTTCAAGCATGTTAAAATGATACTGGCAGCTAACTTGCTAGACATAAATCTTAACTTTTTCAGGAAGAGTAGAGATGCATTTGTTTTCATACAGAGAGGACTTCAGAGAGGACTATTGATTTCATAGAGATTTTAAAGAAAGAGTAATAACTGACTAAACATAGTAACGGGTGTGAGAAATGAAACTGCCGTAACTTCTTCGTTAATGTAAGAAATTAGATTAGGCAATTAAGGACAAAATTAGCCTGATTCCTGCATTCCGGCAAGAGAAACACCCTCCGTAGCACATTCAGAGCAGAGACTATACCTCGGTCTTTTCTAAAGCTTCAGAACATACTGTTTGATGGTGGGAGAAAACAAAGAAAGTATGGAAAAATGGATAGAAGGAAAGGAATAACTTGTATTAAAGAACTTCATATATATAGAATAATTAATAATAAAAGAAAGTAAAAGCTATAAAAGTGGTTAAGTACATTGTGTGATGTGACCTCCTAAAAGCAAGAACTGTTGCCTCAATAGATACAAAGTGTCCAGACCAGAAGATTCTTGCTGGTCTGACCATATCTGGAAATTGTCTACAGTTGTGAATGCCAAGCTACAAAGGGGCTGCTGAATAATTGTGTGAGCAGAGACACTTTCCAGAATATTAAGTAATCCAGAAACCATATCATAAGAGTAACAGTTGAAGCAATTGTTGTGCAACCAACCAGAAGAAGAGAAGAGCAAATACCGGCAGGCTGATCATATGGAAGAACTAGACTTACAGTTTCCAAGGGGTAGAAGAGCGTAGATTTTATTTTATTTTTCCATTGGCGAAACGTCATCTGCAAAGGGTTGAGTTGATTACACTACTCGGTTTATGGTACATTTTGATCATTGCTATTCACAATGATTTATCTATTCATCCATCCCCTTTATCCCTGTTATACAACCCGCTATTACTCTACCCTAGAGGCAATCACTTCGACTAGGAATCTTTTTTCTGTTTTTGTTCTTGATAAATGTTTGTTAAGTAGTATTCTATTAAACATAATTCTGTTTTTTAAGCATTATGTTTTTAATATCCATCTACCATGTATACATCTAATCTGTTGCCCTTAACTGCTGCAAAATACCCCATGATGGGTATCCACCATGCTTTACGTATTTTGTTCCTGAATAATGGAAAACAAGAGCGTCTCAAGCCTCCGCCCAACCCACCACATCGAATCAGGTGGCCATAAACATTTTGTATATGCCCCCTTATGGACCTGTATGAGAATTTATTCTGAATATGTACCCAGGAACAGAACTGCTGTGTCAATGAGTATGTCCATATCTAAATTTTCTAAGGCATACAGGATTACCCATGAGAATAGCTGCCCCAGTCTCTACTCCTACCAAGAGTGGATGGAGGACCCTATACCTCTAACAATACTGATGTTATCCAGCTTTCTAATTTTCGTCAGTCTAATAAGGGTAAAATGGCATCTGATTGTAGTTCTAACCTGCATTTCTCTGATTACTATTGGTTTTCAGCATCTCTTTCAAGCTTGCTAGTTTTTGGGTTTCTTCATCTGTGAATTGTCAGCTTATATCCTTTGCTCATTCTCCGTGGAAGTTGCATTGCTTTTCTTGTTCATTTACAGAACTTTCTGGCCACTTTTAGACATCACACTTACTCTCATTCTGTCATCCCTCTATTAATTTTGCCTGTGGTGGCCTTAGTTGAACCAGAAATCTTTAAGTTTTATGCACTCAATTTCATTACATTTTTGCTTTATGGTTTGTTAATTTGAAATTTTAGTTCCACCCACTCATTACATCCCAAAGATAATCTCCTACACTTTCTTTGTATATAAAGAATGTATATTAGAGAAAAAGTTTAGCTTACCATAAAGCAACATTTTCTATGCATTAGATCTAACCCATTTAAAAAAAAACTACCTTAGAGTATAGTCAATGATCTTTTCCCTAAAATGTCTGAAGTTATTGTGAAGGAGTATCAGCAAAGAAATTTGCTTAAATGGTCTGATTGGGTCTTAAAGACTGTGATCAGTGGTATCTATTGTTGATGGTTTAAATATCAAAGTAAGTAGAACTCTCCATTAGCATGGGAATAGAAAACCAAATTCCAATTTATTCATGCAATGGAAATATTTCATCGCGGTTAGGATGAAGGAAGCACATCAATATATCCAAGCTTGAATAAATCCCAAATATAAGATGAAATGAAACATTTAAATTGTCTATCATACAATATGGTATAATTTGTGTAAATTACTGAAACTCATAAATCATATTGTTTGGAACTATATGATTTGGATATTTCTATTTTAGAAAAACTGCTGTAAATAACAGGGGAGGAGATGAAAATAATGGGAAGGTGTTAGCTATATCTGTAATATCTTATTAAAAAGAGAGACATTTGAAGCAACTAAGGCAAAATGTTAGTAATTGGTAAATCCAAAGGAGGAATACAAATGTGACTCTTGTGTGTTATTTTTTACACTTTTTTGTACATTTAAAATCTATAATAATTAAAAATAATTTTTACAGTAAAAACATGCTGAAACCCATCTGGAATTATTGAAGCAATATGTTTTGGAAATTGATAGTTACTGAAATTCAGCTGAAAAAGTTCAATAGACCCAGCTGTTTTACTGAATTCGGCTGCTTGACTTACTTGTAAATGAGTCTCTATGTTCAGACTTTACATAAGATGCAGTCAAGCCTGGGATGATGATGTGGAGGATTTCAGCCATTTAAAATTATACTGTCATGGGAGATACAAAAGTTAGATGCATTAATGAGAAAGTGAAAAACTCAATAGAAACTCTCTTTTCAAAATTCACAGAAAGATCTATAAGAAGTTTCAGGAGGTATTCTGAGTTTCCTGTTAGGAAGCAATTAGACATGTAATTGAATGTTACAGAACCGGACGAGTTCTCCAAAATGATGAAAAAAATAAAAAAGATCTAAATGTTTGCCAATTCTAGAAACCTACAGGCCAAGGAAGCTACAAAGATAGTTTTGTCTCCTATCATCCCAGAGATTCCTAGTTACCTCAGTCACCTCAGTCACTGTCAAACATCCAAGTCCCTCACGACCTCAATCTTTGTAAGTATTTCTCCATTAAAAATTATCATCATGTGGTCCCACCTTGAGATTATCTATGCATTAACTTCCCTGACTCAGTTTCCCACAGATTTTCTCCCTTCCAAACTATTCCACTATGTCTTTTGAACTCAAGATCTATCATCAGCAAAATCCCTGCATTTATTTAAACATGCCCCTAAATTTCTTACCCTAATGCCTCAATTTTCCATACAGTCCTTTGGAGAAGATTATTTATTTTCTTAAACTTCACATACCTCAAGGTCTAGAAGTGAATTGGTGTTCTCTTCCCTTCCCTCTCCGGCTTCCAAATTGTTTCTAAACTCTTATGTTATCCAAACCCTTAACTCTTTTAAAAACTATGTATCTGACTTCACTACATAATACCCACCATGGTTACTGTCTACTGTCTGATCCCTTATTATTCGCTTTCATTGACTAATGGCCTTAGTTCTCGGTATATTATCTTCCTTTCTACTATATACCATATACTATGATTTCCAAGTTTAGATACTTCTGTCTCTCAGTTCCTAAACTTCATCAATAATAGTTTTTACACTCACCTTTGCCATCTATTCCTTTGGTGACACCCAAGACACTGGCATTACCAATAACTACACTACGTGCAAAATCTAAGCTTCACACCTTCTAGTCTAGGACCCACACATCTTATCTTCCAGGCTCACCTCTCTAACATTTCTTCAACTTTTTAAAAACTCCACTGAGTCCTCCAATTAATTGACTCTATCATTCCTTCACTATTGTTCACCCTCCATAATCTCTTTCTTACCTATTATAAACACTGCTTTGCAAACATTTCTAACTGTCTCCCCCTTCCCTACCTCTGATGTACTGGCTTGGAAAACCTCCCACTGTAGTCGAATTTAACTATCCTTCACTTCCTGGAAAATTGGATATTGATGGATGAAGAATACAAAACTAACTTGACTTATCTCACTACAAATTCTTGACAACAAATCTCAGATGAATTCTCAACACTACCTGGCAATTCTGCTACACTTCCCTAAACTTTTTTCCTACTCCACCCAATAAAACCGTGTTATACCTTTTCCTCTCTCTTCTAAATCTTTATATAGCACTTCCCTTCTGACTAAAACTCAGCTACTGTCCTTGTCACATACTTCATTGAGAAATAGAAGCAATCAATAAGGGCGATCCCTCATCTTACTACAACAAATATACAATGCCTCCTCTCTGTTATTAAGGATAAAATGTCCCTGCCCTTATCAAGGGTCAACTCTTCCTCATGGGCTATTGATCCATTGCCACCACTTCAATCTACGCCATGATCATCTCTCGTTGGGACCAGCGCAATAGCTTCGTAGATACGTTTCTCCTCAATTATCCATGTTTTCTTTTCTCTTGCCCCATTATAATATGTTCACTACCCAGAAGTCAGATGTGATATAAAAACACATATCACATCTCATCATACTTGCTTAAAATCATCTAATGGCTTTTCAACACAATTAGTATAAAATTAGACATCTATCTTCTGGCTTAAAAAGAGAGAAAAAGGTATGATCCTTGATAACCTGTTCTACCTCATCTTCTATTGTTCTCCCCTTTCTATTTCTCACCAGTTATGCATTCCAAGCCAGATCCTAGTTTAGAGCCATTGTAACAAATTGCTTTTCTCCTCCATATTCATAAGGATGGCTCCTCCTTGTCCTTCACAGTAGGCTTTAAACATCACCTGTTGAGAAAAGCAGAGCCCTGGTGGTGTAGTGGTTAAGAGTTTGGCTGCTAATCAAATGGTTGGCAGTTTGAACTCACCAGCCACTCCTTGGAAACCCTATGGGGCAGTTCTACTCTGTCCTATAGGGTCACTATGAGTCGGAGTGGAAACTTGATGACAATGGTTTTGGGTCTTTTCTGGTTTCTTCAGAAAAGCCTTCACTGATTACCCATTATAAAAGTAACTCAACTCTAATTTTCTGTTACTGATCCTGTTTTAAACACTCTCATTGAAATACCAACATCTGAAGTCTGAATGAAGAAGACAACGGGAGTAGATCCACAACAGATTGCCCCCTGTTGCAGAGTTGCAGGTCATTGACAGCTATCACAAAAAAGAGCAAGAAATAAATCTCTGTTTTTGTAAAAATGAAGTATTGGCCGGTTTGTTTCCACAGCAAACCTGACAATTAACATATGACATTAATACAACTATTATTAAAAAAAAAAAAAAAAAAAACAGGTATTACTCTCCAGAAATTCAGCAAGGACTTAACTACAGGGGAAAGAATATTTGTGTAAGCTTTAAAAAAAAGGAAATTATCTTCATGGAGAAGTATGATATAATATTATAAGCAGAGGGATGTCGTATGCAAAGGCCTAGGGTTTTGAAATTTATGAATATGAGAAATTATAAGTAGTTCAGTAAGTGATTGAGTGAAAATACTGAGTAATAAGGAAAAGGTGATCTAGGCCAGATAGTGAAAAGTCTTAAAAGCAGCCTGGGATTTATCTATAGGCCAGTAATGCACATTTTAAATGAGAGCTTGTTTGAGAAGACCTGGAGAATAGAGAGCTGACAATAGAGGCAGTTTGGAGGACCCATGGACAGTGAAGAGAATGTAAGCAGGAGCGAGTTTACTGGAGAAACGTTGGTGAGGCATTTTGAGGATCTAGAATAAGTTGATCAGGTATTTGATCATTTCTAAAGGAAGCATCTGTAAGACAAGATAGATCTTTTCTCACTTCTTTTTGTCTTAATCTCAGTGACTTAAAGATTCTTGCATACTCCTGTATCTTAAGTAATTAATGGCATCAAAAAACAGGAGGAAAACATATACCATCAAGGTAGTTAAAAGGAAAGACAAATGTCATTACGTGTCTTTTACACATGATCTGATTCCCTGCCCAGTCCCCTCTATCTTTTATCCGAACATCTTTCCTTTTAGACATATAGCATTGTTTCAGAATGGTAATAGGTATCATAGAAAAGCAAAAGTTTTTGTGGTACAATCCCCTGTTTACTCTATGTTTTTCCATCTGTTAGCTATCTTGAATAAATTTGGAACAACTTGTTTATCAGCCAGTCTGTCAGTCACTTCTTAACGCATTCACTCCTTAACCCTCTCGCTTAATATTTCCCATACCATGAGCTTTTCATTCACTCTCCAAAATCTCTCTCTCTTTAGTTTGCACCTCTTTTGACCTTGAAGACTATATACACACACTCAGCTGTCCTTATTGGAAGACAAATCTTAGTAACAGACCATGACGTGATTCTTTAATCAGTGTTTTGAGACTGAGGGCTGGCAGAAAGTATGAGAAACAATCTAACTTGCACAGATGAGAAAAATTGTGCCTGTTAGATTACCTAAGTAAATGGAAGGGTAAACCTTGGCAACTCTTTATGTATTGTTTTGTTGTTACAACTATATTTAGTAATTTACGAAGCATATCCACATCCAATTTGAGCCTCAAAAGAATTCCATAGCTCAGGCTGGGTACATAAAGTCATCTTGATTTAGTAAATAAAGATCACATTCTTAAAACAGGGCCAGCTTCATGGACATGTGAGCTGTGCGGTTCCATTAGCTCCCACACTTAGAAGGGTCTTATGCTCCGTTTAATGCTCTGCCATCGTCATCTTAAAATTGTTAATTATTTTGTAACATGGAGCCCTAAATTTTCATTTTGCACTGAGACCGGTAAATTATATAAAGAGTCCTAGGCTTAAAAAATTAAAGTCACAGATGATTTTCCAATCTTCTACTCGTTTCTAACTCGAGAGTTTTCTTAAAAACTCTTCTCAATTTCTTTTCAATTGGTGTAACATCAACGACTTCTAATATCTTTTCTTGTTGAAAAAATGCTTTCATGGAAAACAGCTAATGTAATCACGTAGCATATGTCTAAGAGTGTATTTCAATGACTGAATTCACATGTAAATTCTACTAAAGCCAGGACCTGTCTGTTCATAATATATCTCCATCACGTAGACCCAATGTGTAGCTTACACACAGAGTTCTTTCAATAAATATCTACTGACTGAACAAATAGTATTGGACTGAAAAATCTGAGAGTCTAAAAAAGTTCGATTAGTTGTATAATGTGACAAAAATTTGTGATCAACATCACACCCACACAAACGAATTCAAAATTATTGCAAGATTTTTGGGCTTTGGAAGCCAAAGTTCTGATTCATTATAAAGGCAAACATAGTAGAATGGCTTTTCAGTTGTACCGGATGCTTTTCTAATTGTATAAAATCAAAGCTAATAAAGCTAATTGTTTTAAACCAGAGGCAACGAGCTGTTGCCCCATGGGTTGTGTCAGACCAGCACATGTGTTTTGTTTAGCCTACAGGGTTTTGTTTTTTTTAATTGAGCCTATTTCTTAAAGAGGATTGGGAGATATCACCCAAAAATTGGACTGCTTTTGGAGAATCTGAAGATCTTGAAATACGAAATGTTCATTTTCAGAAAGACACAATTTACTGAACCCGAAAAGACGCTGCCCTCAGTGAGGGAGATCACAGACACAACCCCCGCCCCCCAAAATCACCACCTGTTGCCATCTATACGACAGAGCAGGACGGCCCCATAGGAATACCAGGGAGTGGCTGGTGGGTTTGAACTGCCGACCTTTTGGTTGGCAGCCCAGCTCTTAACTACTATGCCACCAGCACTCCATAGATGCAATGGTTTTCCATATTTCCCTCCAATCACTGAAGCTTCTCTGACATTTTATCTGGCCTGTCAATAATTTCGGTTCTTTGTCTTGCAACAATGTGAACTTCAGTTTGTGAGCCTGCGTCAAACCATCCAGAGATGAGTTGACACGCACATTAACCAACGTTTCTCTGAAGATCAGCTACAGTGACTGAATAAAATCTGATCCTATCTACTAAAACCCTTTGTACATATAGACGAGTTGAATCCCTTGATAACATGGGGGAATCCAAGTGTATTAAAACTATATTTCTGTCTTTCTAATAACTTCAACCGCTAAAAAAAAAAAAAAAAAGACATTTTCTTTCACGGACAACTTATCGCTTAAAGGAATCTCTAATAGAATTATCTCTATCATAGAATAATTCAAATGAAAACCCTGGACAACCAATAAAAACTATTATCTAAACAGGAGAGTGTCATACAAAACAGTAGAGAAGATAGACTTCAGAGAGTTCAATATCTTGACTTCAATTGCTTTAATAAATCTTATTTGAGAATAAGAGCGTTATATAAATACACTTAAGCCAAGAAGGCAACTAACCCATAACCAGAAATAAATTTGACGGGATCAGCAAGAAATCACATAAATAAAAAGACTGTAAAGCTCTTAGTGCATCAAAGTAGCCAATGAGTGAATTGTCCCTGAATAGGAAAAGATATTAATGAAAAAAAGATCAATGTATTAAATACATGAAATCTACATAAACTTGTGGCAGTTGTGGCAAAAGAACGTGCTAGGAAAAGGGTCCCTCTTCTGTGATGATAACATACTTGAGGATAGGACCTGCTTTCAGGAGCTACCTCAGTCATCTAATTCAGAGCTATGTGCATTAAGTACCTCTTGCTCTACTATTGTGTAAAGCTTAATTTAAAAAAAAAAATTGCTTTCATAAATCTTAGACTTAAGAGTAGGCAAAGTTCAGCACAGAGATGAAGATAAACCTGCAAAGAGTACGTAGCAGAGAGACCTCCATTCTACCTAGGACGCAGTAGTCTATGGCAGGTCAACACTCTTACTGTAAAACTAGGAAAAGGTGACTAAATTACAAGAATCACAGCTTCTAGGACACTGGAGAGTTTTTGGAACAAGAAGGACTAAACATACTAAATTTCAGAAAAAGAAAAGCCCTTCTAAGATGAGTGAACTCCAGCTGCTTTCTGCCCAAGCTTCATTTTCTGATCCTGGTTGATGGCTGAGGATGGGTCTTGGCCCTCAGAGAAGAGCTCAGCCTTTTGAAAGAGAAACTAGGAAAACTTTCAGTGATTAAGCTGTGCTACTGTGACCCAAAGGAACCCAAATGTCTGACAAGTCCTCACCTTGATACATTCATTAAGCATTTGGGGGTACATAGAAGAGACTGGGGAGAGAGGGTCTTCTAAACACTCTTCAGGTAATCTACCGGCATTTAGGAGACAAAATTTTCCAGAGGAAGGACAAATGCTTGGTTGGTCTTCCCCTCAGGAAGTCTGCCAAAATGGAAGCTGTGTGGGATGAGAGGCTAAAGAGTTAAACTGAAAACGTCTGAGGGTAGAACAAAAGCTCCACATCTTTCAGATATTAGAAGGGTTCTTCTAGTCTCTAAATCAAAATTCCAGGACTGTCTCTAAAGAATAGGCTTGAATGAAAGTTGGACCCAGTCTTACGAAAATTACAACCTAGCCCATACCCACAGCAATCCAGATTACATCGATACAGTCAGCCCATCAGATACAATTTTTCACAGACTAATAAAGCTAAGTCTTCTGAGATTCCCCCTATTTCATGGAGTATTGGGTAATGGTGAATCTACAGGAGGGACTTGAAAAAGGCAGCCGCTAACATATGTATCCTTCAGGAACCTGCTCAGAACTCTTGGGTTAAAATGAATGTCTTCCTCATCTGTATTACCATAGTCCTTCCATACTTATTCTTTTTAAACCAAATATATCACATAGCCCTCATCCCGTTTCATCAGGGCAATCTTTCTGTTTATCTAAACTGCTGAAGGTGTAAAGGCAAGATTTATCTCTTTATCTCCAGCAACAAATTAACATAAGCATGGAAAAAATTCAGGGGGTTAAAAACTTAGGTGGGATAAAATAATGCATATTTATTTTCACTAACCTCTAACAAATACATATAATTTTCTTCAGTTAAGAATATAGACAATTCACTATGGTAGTATTAAGATAGCTATAACTTTGTCACCAATAGAAATCACAGATAGCTTCATATTGCATTACAGTTGTTGCAGGTATTTTGAAATATCTTTTGTACTTATCAGTACATCAAAATAATTGTAGTTATTAAGCCCATTCTTATATCCTGTTAAAAAACATACGTATCATTTTATCAACGTTATTATTTTCCTAGGTCTGCCATAACTAAGTACCACAAATTGTGTGACTTATAAGAACAGGAATGTATTGTCTCACTGTTTGGTAGGCTAGGAGTCCAGAATCAGGGCATCATCAATTCCTTTGGAGGGCTCTGAGGAAAATCTGTTCCATGCCTCTCTTAGATTCTAGCGATGGCAGGAGATCCTTAGCATTCCTTGACTTTGAGATGACTCCTCTCTGCCTCCATCTTCATGTGGCCGTATTTGCTCTGTGTGTCTCTCTGTATCCCTTCTGCTCTTTTATAAGGACACCACCCATATTGGATTAGGACCCAGCCTGCTCCAGTATGACACCATGTTAACTACTTAACTGATAACATCTTCAAAGACCTTCTTTCCAAGCAAGGTCATGCTCACTGATACCAGGGGTTAGGACTTCACCGTATCTTTTTGGGGGACACAATTCAATTCATAAAAATCACTAATGTGATTTTAGAAGTATTTGAAAAGTGTTATCCCTATACTTGGTTTCCTTGGTAAGTCTTGGTATTTTATATTACATATTTTAAAATATTATTGTAAGAAGGTGTCTATAGGCTTCACCACATGGCCAAAGAGGCCTGTATTAGTTTTCTATTGCTGCTGTGGCAAAATTACCACAAATTTAGCTGCTTAAAATGACATAAATTTATCATCTTAGAGTTCTATAGGTGAGATGTCAACAGGGGTCTCACTGGGCTAAAATCAAGATGTCAGTAGGGCCAAGTTCCTTTCTAAAGGCCCTAAGACAGAAACCATTCTCTTGCTTCTTCCAGCTTCTAGAGACTGCCCACATTCCTTGGTTATGGCTACCTTGTTCCATTTTCAAAGTCAGCCATGTTGCATTTCTCTGACCATTCTTCCATGATCTCATCTCCCTCTGGCTCTGACCTCAGCCCAGAAAGTTTCTCCTCTTTTAAAGACACGTGTGATTAGACTGGGCCCATCCAGATAACCTAGCAAAATCTCCCATCTCACACCTGCAAAATCCCTTTTGCCTTGTAAGTTAACATATCCACAGGTTCAGGGTTTTAGGATATGAACACCACCAAAGGACATTATTCTGTCTACAAGAAGGTCCTTGGCACACAAAAGAATAAGAACAGCTGAATGTTTAGCAGACTAAATCAAGGTTACAGAATAATTTAGTGAATTGATGATGAAAAATCCCTTTCTGAAGAGATCCGTTTATCTGAGTACCAGATGCTGATGGTAAGCCTAGACATTCCCTTTTTAAATATGAAAAGGACATTAGAATATGGAAAGTCTAGATGAGAGAGAAATATGAGTATACATGGATAAATATATCCATTTGGTAAAAATCAAGATATTGCTCTCAAGTTGAGCCTTCTGATAGCTATGTATTAAACCAGTTGCTGTCAAGTTGATTACTACTGGGGGGAACCTTATTAGTTTTCATTATGTGCTTCCATCATGAACAAAAGGTTAAATGCCCTGATAGAAGGATTTTGTTACCTTCATCAGAAATTGGTAGTAGGTAGAAAGATCAAAGTTTAGATATATTCTTTCTTGATCCACTTGTATTTCTATAGGTAAAGTTATGGTTTGTCTCACACTCTATCACAGTGGAATCCTTAATCTTAAAGCAAATAAAACAAACAAAACAAAATCCCCAAACTATTGCTATCACAAATAGCAAGGAAGAATTCAATCTATTAAAAATAATTGGGAAAAAGTAGAAGATGGCGCTCTAGGCAGAAACACCACGCCGTCCCTCCATAACAAAGATCCGAAAAACTAAGCCTAACAGAGAATCAACAATCCTGAAACCCTAGAACACCAAATGAAGAGATAAAGAACTCAGCCAAACACCAAACGGAGTGAGAATACTAAAAGAGAACGGAGAACGAGGAGAGACTCAGGCAGAGATTCCTTACCAGCTAACGCAGCGCGGATCCACCATCTTGGATTCCTATAGGAGACCAGCAAACGGGAGAGCAGCCTTGCAGAGCATCTGGTCGGAGACAGAACGACCGGTAAACTGTGGTGCGCGCTCTCCCACCACCCACCCCTCTCCGCCTCAGCTGGGGATCCCCTGCTCTCCGTGGCCAGGGTCCCTGAGCTGGGGGGCGCCGGTGCTTGGATTCCGCGCGCCCGGGCTGGAGGCTTTCTGGGAGCCATTTGCTGGCACCTAGCGAACCTTTTTCTGCCGCCTCCCCCTCCTTTTGCCTGGGTACCTGGTTCCGAGTGCTGTCTCTGCTCTCTCCTGCGGGGCTGTAGGGCTGCGTGCGGGCGTGTGGCTGTTTCTAGGTCTGGGCTCCCGCGTGGGTGGGATCCCGGGGCCTTTGTTCGTTCGCCCCTCTGTTTTCCGTGGCCGGAGTCCCTGAGCTGGGGGGCGCTGGTGCTTGGAGTCCGTGCGCCCGGGCTGGGGGCTTTCTGGGAGCCGTTTGCTGGCCGCTAGCGAGCCTTTTTCTGCCGCCTCCCCCTCCTTTTGCCTGAGTGCCTGGTTCTGAGTGCCGTCTCTGCTCTCTCCTGCGGGGCTGTAGGGCTGCGTTCGGGCGTGTGGCTGTTTCCAGGTCTGGGCTCCTGCGCGGGTGGGATCCTGGGGCCTTTGTTCGTTGGCCCCTCTGCTCCCCGTGGCCACGGTCACTTAACCCCGAGACTACCGGCTTCTTGGAATTCGCGCCCCTGAGTGGGGGCTCTCTGGGTCCCATATGTAGGCACTGACTGCTGGTGTTGCCCTTTTTTTTTTTTTTTTCTCAATTTTATTTTTCTTCCTTTTTTGATTAGTTTTGTCATCTTTTACCTCTTTTTCCCTTTTGTCTTTCTTCATTGCTTAATTTCTCGTCTCTCTATCTCTTCCTTCTCTTTCTGATCCCTGAATACCAGGCGATGTATGCCTTTGTACCTTCTGGCCAGGCTGAGCTGTGAAAATTGAGACCGACTCCCCCAGACCTCATAGCTGCATCGGTGGGATCCCTGGGAACTGTGCAGTTCTTTAACTTTTCTGATTTTTATCTGGTCATTCTTTCCTTTTCTTTCTCTTCCCCCTTCTGGTTTCCTCCATCCCATAGTCTCTCATCCGTACATTCCAACAACAAGCTCCCCTAGCATTCTTTTATGTTTATACGCTTTTTGCTCCTCCTCCTCTCTCCTCTCTCCCATATCCAGCTTAGCGTCACACATAACCATCTTCCCGCTGCACCCTACTTACCTGCACCGTGCACTAGACATCACATCACCAAGCGGTGCAGGCACGCCCTATTGGAACCTGCCCAGCACTGACTACCGACCGTCCTGGTGGCTGCGGTGAGTGCCACAAGCAACCCATCCCAGTGGCTCCTCCTCAACTAGATCTGCCCAGCTGTACCACAAGAACGAAAAAAAAAAAAACTACAATCAATAAACGAGAGAAATATCTACTGAATGCCCCGAAAACAGCAAACAATATCAAAACATTTACAAAAACAAGACAAGATGGCTCCAATAGGCGTCCAAATTAAAACACCAGATAACTCCTGTGGAAGAAAATGCGCTAGAAGTACCTGATACGGAACTCAAATCACTAATACTCAGAATTTTCCAAGAACTGAGGCAAAAAGCTGACAAACATGAGGAAAAAATAGACAAATTTATGGAAAATACAGACAAAAAATTGGAAGAATTCAGGAAGATGATGCAAGAACAAAATGCCAAAATAAATTCACAACTCGAAATTATACAAAAACAACAATTAGAAATCCAAAAGATAAACAACAAGATTTCAGAAATGGACGGTGTCATAGAAGGGCTGAGAAGTAGATTTGAAACCATGGAAGACAGGATCAGTGGAACTGAAGACAAACACTTGGATACAAATCTGTTTCAGGAAAACTCAGAAAAAAGAACAAAGAAAAATGAAGAGACCCTGAGAGTTATGTGGGACACAATTAAAAGCAAAAACTTACGAGTGATTGGCATACCAGAACAGGGGGAGAAAACAGAAAACACAGAGAGGATCATTGAGGAACTGCTGACAGAAAACTTTCCCAATATCATGAAAGATGAAAAGCTGGTCATCCAAGAAGCTCAACGAACCCCATATAGAAGAGACCCCAAAAGAAAATCACCAAGACATATCATATTCACACTCGCTAAAACTAAAGACAAACAAAGAATCCTGAGAGCAGCTCGTGAAAAACAAGAAGTCACATACAGAGGAGAAACAATAAGACTAAGCTCAGATTATTCAGCAGAAACCATGCAGGCAAGAAGGCAATGGGATGACATATATAAAATCTTGAAAGAAAAAAATTGTCAGCCAAGAATAATATATCCTGCAAAACTCTCATTCAGATTTGATGGTGAAATTAGGTCATTTCCAGATAAACAGAAACTAAAGGAATATGCAAAAGTCAAACCAAACTTACAAGAATTATTAAAGGGAGTTCTTCGATCTGAGGACAAACAGCTTAAGCCCTCAGGCAGGACCTAGGACCTAGGACGCAGGTTAACATGAACCAGATACCATTCTAGGAACTGAACTACAGATGACTTTCCAAAAACAAAATACATACAACAGGGAATCAGAGAAATCAATCAAAGGATGACAACAACATCAAAACAATGAAAGAGGGAACAAACGGCATAGGTATAGAACCTTCTAAAGGAGAAGAAGGCAAGGCGATACCAAGTAACGGTAGACTGCTTCAAAATTATAAAGATAAGGGTAAAATTCATGGTAACCACAAAAAAAGTTAACAAACCAACTCATAAAAATAAAGACGAAAAACATAAAGTCTCAACAAAAACAAAACCTACAAAAACAAAAGAAATGAACACAAAATCCACAAACAAAAGGAACTCAGCACAAGAGAGTAAGAAGAACAAAGAAAACTTCAGCATCACAAAAAAAAGCACTACAAAATGACAGCAACAAACTCACATCTATCAATAATTACACTGAACGTAAATGGACTCAATGCACCCATAAAGCGACGGAGAGTGGCAGAATGGATAAGAAAACAGGATCCATCTATTTGCTGTCTACAAGAGACACATCTTAGAAACAAAGATGTGAATTTATTAAAAATCAAAGGTTGGAAAAAAATATATCAAGCTAACAACTATCAAAAAAGAGCAGGAGTGGCAATTCTAATCTCAGATAAAATAGACTTTAAAACAAAATCTACCATAAAAGACAAAGAAGGACACTATATAATGATTAAGGGGATGATCCATCATGAAGACATAACCATAATAAATATCTATGCACCCAATGACAGGGCTCCAAAATACATAAAAAAAACTCTAACAGCACTGAAAAGAGAAATTGACAGTTCCACAATAATAGTAGGAGACGTCAACACACCACTCTCAGTAAAGGACAGAACAACTAAAAAGAAACTCAGCAAAGATACAGAAGACCTAAAGGACACAATCAGCCAACTGGACCTCATAGACATATATAGAACAATCCATCCAACCGCTGCAAAGTACACATTCTTTTCCAATGCACATGGAACGTTCTCCAGAATAGACCACATCTTAGGCCACAGAGCAATCCTCAACAAGATCCAAAATGCTGAGATAATTCACAGTATCTTCTCTGACCACAATGCCATCAAGGTAGAAATTAACACTAGAAAGAGCAAGGAAAAAAAATCAAACACATGGAAACTGAATAATAATCTGCTTACACATCAATGGGTAATATAAGAAATCAGAGATGGAATCCAAAAATTCCTAGAATCAAATGAGAATGAAAACACATCATACCAAAACCTTTGGGACACAGCAAAGGTAGTCCTCAGAGGACAATTTATAGCAATAGATGCACATATCAAAAAAGAAGAAAGGGACAAAATCAAAACACTAACTACAGAACTCAAACAAATAGAGAACAACAAAAAAAAGCCTACAACCACCGGAAGAAAGGAAATAGTAAAGATCAGAGCAGAAATCAATGAAATAGAGAACAGAAAAACAATAGAAAGAATCAACAAATCCAAAAGTTGGTTCTTTGAAAGAATCAACAAAATCGACAAACCACTGGCCAGACTGACAAAAGAAAAACAGCAGAGGGCACAAATAACCCAAATAAGAAATGAAATGGGGGACATTACAACAGACCCAACTGAAATAAAAAGGATTATAACAGAATATTATGAAAAACTATACTCCAACAAATTTGAAAACCTAGAGGAAATGGATAAATTTCTAGAAACATACGGCCTACCCAAACTACAACAAAGTGATATTGAAAATCTGAACAGACCCATAACAAGAGAAGAGATTGAAAAGGTAATAAAAAAACTCCCAACCAAAAAAAGCCCTGGCCCAGATGGCTTCACTGGAGAATTCTACAAAACATTTACAGAAGAGCTCGTACCAGTTCTACTCAAGTTATTTCAGAGCATAGAAGAGGAAGCAACACTTCCAAATTCATTCTATGAAGCCAGCATAACGCTGATACCGAAACCAGGCAAAGACATCACAAAAAAAGAAAATTACAGACCAATATCTCTCATGAATATAGATGCAAAAATTCTCAACAAAATTCTAGCCAATAGAATTCAGTATCATATCAAAAAAATAATACACCACGACCAAGTAGGATTCATACCAGGTATGCAAGGATGGTTTAACATTAGAAAATCCATCAACGTAATCCACCACATAAATAAAAGGAAAGAAAAAAATCACCTGATTATCTCAATTGATGCAGAAAAGGCATTTGACAAAGTCCAACACCCATTCCTGATAAAAGCTCTCAATAAAATAGGTATAGAAGGGAAATTTCTCAACATAATAAAGGGCATCTATGCAAAACCAACAGCCAACATCATTCTTAATGGAGAAAGGCTGAAAACATTCCCCCTGAAAACAGGAACAAGACAAGGATGCCCTTTATCACCACTCCTATTTAACATTGTGCTGGAAGTTCTAGCTAGAGCAGTAAGGCAAGAGAAAGAAATAAAGGGCATCCAAATTGGTAATGAAGAAGTTAAACTCTCCCTGTTTGCAGATGATATGATACTATACATAGAAAACCCTAAAGACTCCACGAGAAATTTACTGGAACTAATAGAAAGATTCAGCAGAGTAGCAGGATACAAGATAAACATTCAAAAATCAGTTGGATTCCTATACACCAGTAAAGAGAACGATGAAAAGGAGATCAGGAAATCAATACCATTTTCAATAGCCCCTAAAAAGATAAAATACTTAGGAATAAATCTGACCAGGAATATAAAAGACCTATACAAAGAAAACTACAAAACACTGCTGCATGAAACCCAAAGGGATCTACATAAATGGAAAAACATACCATGCTCATGGATAGGCAGACTCAACATTGTGAAAATGGCAATTCTACCTAAAGCAATCTACAAATACAATGCAATTCCGATACAAATACCAACAACTTTCTTCAAAGAGATGGAAAAACTAATTATTAACTTTATATGGAAAGGGAAGAAACCCCGAATAAGTAAAGCACTACTGAAGAAGAAGAATAAAGTTGGAGGACTCACACTACCTGACTTGAGAACCTACTATACAGCTACAGTACTCAAAACAGCCTGGTACTGGTACAACAACAGAGACATTGACCAATGGAACAGAATTGAGAACTCAGATGTAAATCCATCCACCTACGGTCACCTGATTTTTGACAAGGGCCCAAAATACATCAAATGGGGAAAAGACAGTCTTTTTAACAAATGGTGCTGGCAAAACTGGATATCCATTTGTAGAAAAATGAAACAGGACCCATACCTCACACCATATACAAAAACTACTTCAAAATGGATCAAAGACCTGAATATAAAGCCTCAAACTATAAAATTCATAGAAGAAAAAATAGGACCAACACTTCAGGCCTTAATACATGGCATTAACAGGATACAAACCATAACCATCAACACAAAAAACCCAACAGATAAACTAGATAATTGGGATCTTCTAAAAATCAAACATCTATGCTCTTCAAAAGATTTCACCAAAAGAGTTAAAAGAGAACCTACAGACTGGGAAAAAATTTTTGGACAGTACAAGTCAGACAAAGGTCTAATCTCCATAATCTACAAGAAAATCCAACACCTCTACAACAAAAAGACAACCAATCCTATCAAAAAATGGGCAAAGGAAATGAACAGACACTTCACCAAGGAAGACATTCAAATGGCCAACAGACACATGAGGAAATGCTCGCGATCACTAGCCATTAGAGAAATGCAAATTAAAACCACAATGAGATACCATCTCACCCCGGCATTACTGGCACGAATCAAAAACACTGGAAATAACAAATGTTGGAGGGGCTGTGGGGAGACGGGAACTCTTATACACTGCTGGTGGGAATGCAAAATGATACAGCCATTTTGGAAAATGATATGGCGTTTCCTCAGAAAGCTAGAAATAGACGTACCATTCGATCCAGCAATCCCACTCCTAGGAATATATCCTAGAGAAATAAGAGTCATCACTCGAATAGACATATGCACACCTATGTTCATGGCAGCATTATTCACAATAGCAAAACGATGGAAACAACCTCAATGTCCATCAACAGACGAATGGATACACAAACTATGGTACATACACACAATGGAGTACTATGCAACGAGAAAGAACAATGAATCGGTGAACCATCTCATAACATGGATGAAACTGGAGGACATCATGCTGAGTGAAATAAGTCAATCACAAAAGGACAAATATTGTATGAGACCTCTATTGTAAAAACCCATGAAAAAATTCACATGCAAAATGTAACAATCCTTGTTGGTTACCAGGGATGGGAGGGGGGGGGATACTAAATAGGTAATAGGTAAGTAGTAACTTGGGTGAGAGATGAGATAGTACATAGTACAGGGGAATCTAACACAACCTGCACAAGGAAAGGTCATGGAGGCCCTATAGACACATCCAAACCCCCCGAGGGACTGAGTTGTTGGACGGAGGGCTCTGGGGACCATGATCTCGGGGAACATCTAGCTCAATTGGCATGACACTACTTATAAAGATAATGCTCTACATTCTACCTTGGTGAGTAGTGTCTGGGGTCTTAAAAGCCTATGAGCGGCCATCTAAGATACTCCACTGATCTCATCCCTTCGGGAACAAGGGAGAACGAAGAGAACAGGATACAAGGAAAAGATTAGTCCGAAGGACTAATGGTCCACAGCTACCAAGGCCTCCACGGGACTGAGCCCAGTACAGCTGGATGGTGCCCGGCTACCACCAATGACTCCTCTGACCAGGATCACAACAGAGGGTTCTGGGCAGAGCTGGAGTAGGATGTAGAGCATAATTTTAACTCCCAAAAAAAAAAAAAAAAAAAAAAAGAAGACCAGATATACTGGCCTAAAGAATACTAGAGAAACCTCGAGAGTGTGGCCCCCAGACACCCTTTCAGCTCAGAGGGGAAGTTACCTTCAAGGTTCGATGTTAAGCCTGGGAATGGACACCCCAGTAAAACTAAATGGGACTAACGATGTACAGGAGTCCAGTGACAAGGGCCAGAAGGCAGAGGGAGAGTAGGAAACTGATGATAAGGAACACAAATTGAATAAGGACACTGTCAATGTATTGTGAGATTGTTGACCACTGCTATAGGGCAACATTTGTAGTAACTATTAAATGGGAGGCTGTTTTGTCCTGTAAGCCTTCATCTTGGGCGAGAATGGCAGCACAATTGGAAGAGCATAGTCAATATCACTTAAATGTGTAAGTAAAAAGTTTTGAAATGGTGTTTAAATAAAATAAAAATAAATAAATAAATAAATAAACAAATGAGAGTAAAGAGGTACAATAGTCCACTGACAAGGTCCAGAAGACAGAAGGGGACAAGGAAGCCCCCTGGTGATAGGGAACACAAGGTGGAGTAAGGATATTCTTGATGTGCTGTGAGATTGTTAACCATGGTCATAGGGCAACATGTGTAGTAACTGTTAAATGAAAAACTATTTTGTTCTGTAAGCCTTCATCTTAAGTGAGAATAACAGCACAGTTGGAAGAGCGTAGTCACTGTCACTGAACTGCGAATGTAGAAATTTTTGAAACGGTGTATCTTTGGCCATCTGTAATTTTCATCAAAAAAAAAAGGTTGAGAATTTAGAGGCTTAATACGTTGAGGGGTTGTTAACCAATGTCAAAAAACAACATGTGTACTACTATTTCATGAGAAACTATTTGCTCTGTAAGCTTTCACCTGAAGTACAATAAAATATATATTAAAAAAAAAAAAATTGGTTTAAAAGTTTAATTATTTCAAGTGTTTTGTAGAGAGAAACAATCAGACTCTGCTAAAGTACAACTAAGAAATTTATTAAAAACATAAGAAGCATCCGAATGGGAAGATGTCAGACTACACAGAGTGAGGGCCAAGGAATCCAAAGGGCGGTTGCTTACTGGCGACAGATTTAGGGTGGAAACCAGGTAATAGGTTACAATATTCTAATTGGAAATTGCAAGATTAGGAAGAGGACCGACTCGAGGAGGATGTTTTACAATGATTGGTTGGAAACACAAATGTGGGCTATTTGGATTGGTTAGTTTGAATATTTGCCTAAGGGGTTTCTATAGGGCAGTTACATGGTAATTATCTTAAACATTTCCTGACAGCTGCTGAGGGGACTTCTGATAAGGATCTTGTGTCAGGGTCCTCCAATGGTGGTGTTGTTGTTAGAAGCCATAGAGTCGGTTCCAACTCACAGTGACCCTATGTACAACAGAATGAAATGCTGCTGGTCCTACACCATTTTCACAGTCCTTGCTATGACTGAGCCCATTGTTGCAACCACTGTGTCAATCCATCTCCTTGAGGGTTTTCCTCTTTTTTGTTGACCCTCTACTTTACCAAACATGATGTCCTTCTCCAGGGACTAGTCCCTCCTGATAACATGTCCAAAGTATGTGAGACAAAGACTCACCATCCTCACTTCTAAGATGCATTCTGTCTGTTCTTCTTCCAAGACAGACTTGTTCGTTCCTCTGGCAGTCCATGGTATATTCAATATTCCTTGCCAACACCATAAATCAAAGGCATCAGTTCTTCTTCGGTCTTCCTTATTCATTGTCCAACTTTCACATGCATATGAGGTGATTGAAAATACCATGGCTTGGGTCAGGCGCACCTTAGTGGAGCCTTTAGAATATCTGATTTTTGAAGGTGCTAACAGCTTCTTAGGGACAATTCTGTAACTGAAACTCAAATTAAAATGGAATTTTCTATTGATTTTTTTTTTTTTTATGGTCCGGTTTGGTTCATGTCTGAAGATGAAAGAGATCTATAAAGGTTAGCAAATTCTTAGATGTGACTCCAAACGTCTCAGCTTCCACTTACTAATTGGCACCCAAGTCAGCCACTTGTTACTTAAACCAGTAAAACGAACACCATTCTGTCCTTAAGTTATCCTTCTGGTTAAAAAAAAGAAGAAGAAGAAGAAAGAAAGAAAACAAACAGATAAAAAAAACCCTCAGATTAGAACAACCCTCTGAGCCTCAGAGAAAACTTTTTTTTTTTCCCATTCTCTATCATCTCCTTTTAAAAGAGAAACTAACAAACCAATAATCTTGTGGGTTTCAACTTAATGTACTCATATTTGTCTACATATAGACATCTCACTGATTCTAATAAATTTCAATAAAAATAAAGATTACTTCAGTGTACTTAGTTGGACATACACCTTTTCTGACTTTAAACCACCCAGTATCCCCTTGTTCTGTTTTAATGACTGCCCCTTGATCTATGTACATGTTCTTCATGAGCACAATTAAGTGTTCTGGAATTCCCATTCTTCAAAATGTTATCCATAATTTATTATGATCCACACAGTCGAATGCCTTTGCATAGTCAGTAAAACACAGGTAAACATCTTTCTGGTATTCTCTACTTTCAGCCAGGAGATCAAAAACTAAGGGAACTCACAGCAGTGTACCTTCCAAAATTAAAGATAAATAAAGACTTCTCCACGGACTGGTCCCTCCTGATAACATGTCCAAAGTACATCAGCAATGATATCCCTGGTTCCATGTCCTCTTCTGAATCCAGCCTGGATTTCTGGCTGTTCCCTGTTGATATACTGCTGCAGCTGCTTTTGAATGAATTTAAAGATAGTAGGCAGATGCTAGATTTTAGACTTGATGATTTTTTGTCTATTCTGTAGAAGCAAATGTGTTACGTTATAGAAATTCTACATACCTAGTGGCCAAATTATGGAAGCAAATCACTTGTTCATACACAAACTGCCATCTGCAGATGACACAACCTTGCTTGCTGAAAGTAAAGAGGACTTGAAGCACTTACTGAAGTTGATAATTTTGCTGTATATGGAGTTCTGTGTTGGTGGCTCTTTCTTTCAACCCTAAATATTTCACTTCTCTTTCTTCCTGCTTGCACAATTTCTGACAAAAAATTTGAGCTAATTCTTAGCCTTTTTATTCTGTAGGTAAGGTGCTCATTGGTCCAGTTGGGAGGATTTTTGTTTTCTTTATGTTGAGGTATAATCCATACTGAAGGTTGTAATCTTTGATCTTCATCAGTAAGTGCTGGAACGAACTGGTTCTAAGCCGTACTCTCATACTAGCTAGTGGCTAGTGGATTTGAGCCAATGACCTTTTGGTTAGCAGCCAAGGTCTTAACCACTGTGCCATCAGGGTTCTGCCAACACCAGAGCCAGCTAAAACATAAATAACGTAGAATCCCTGCCCCAAAGCACCCATAGTCTATGGCAAAATCACCTTTTTTAAGACTATTATAAAATCTTGCAAATTATTCTGCAGAAAATGTCTTTATACCTTCCTTATTCATTGTCCAGCTTTCGCGTGTATATGAGGTGATTGAAAGCACCGTGGCTTGAGTCAGACGCACCTTAGTCCTCAAAGTGACATCTTTGCTTTTCAACACTTTAAAGAGGTCTTTTGCAGCAGATTTGCCCAATGCAATGCATCTTTTGATTTCTTGACTACTGTTTCTATGGGCATTAATTGTGGATCCAAGTAAAATGAAATCCTTGACAACGTCAATGTTTTCTCCATTTGCTATAATGTTGCTTACTGGTCTGGTTGTGAGGATTTTTGTTTTCTTTATGTTGAGGTGTAATGCATACTGAAGGCTGTGGTCTTTGATCTTCATCAGTAAGTGCTTCAAGTCCTCTTCACTTTCAGCAAGCAAGGTTGTGTCATTTGCATACCGCAAGTTGTTAATGAGTCTTCCTCTAATCTTGATGCTGTGTTCTTCTTCATATAGTCCAGCTTCTCAGATTTTTTTCTCAGCATATGGATTGAATAAGCATAGTGAAAAGATGCAACTCTGATGCACGCTTTTCCTGATTTTAAGCCACACAATATTCGTTTGTTCTATTTGAAGGACTTCCTATTGGTCTATGCACAGGTTCCTCATCTAAACCTAGATTTAGTCTAATAACTCTTAGTATATTACATCCTTATAAAAAATCCTAAATGCTTCCATAATACTTAAACAGTTTAAAGATCTCTTTAGTAGGTATCAAAACTCTCCATGACAAAACTTTCTTGAATTTAGTCTCACTTTTGAATTATTTTATTGAATGTACTGCCTACTCACTATTTCTTATAGATCACACGCTGTCTTAGTTATCTAGTGCTACTGTAACAGAAATACCACAAATGGGTGGCTTTAACAAACAGAAATTTATCTTCTCACAGTTTAGGAGGCTAGAAGTCTGAATTCAGGGCACCGGCTCTAGGGGAAGATTTTTCTCTCTGTCGACTCTGGAGAAGGGTCCTTGTCTCTTTGAGCTTCTGCTCCTGGGCAATCTTCTTGTAGTTTGGCATCTCTTTCCCCATCTCTGCTTGCTGTCTCGCTTGTTTAATCTCTTTTATATCTCAAAAGAGATTGACCTAAAACACTCTACACTAATACTATCTCATTAACATAACAAAACCCATTCATAAATGGGATTGTAATCACTACAGGGGTTAGGATTTACAACACATAGTTTTCAATCCCTAACACATGCGTTACCACCACTTTCATGTTTAACACTTGCTATCACCACAATATTATTTACTCTTCAAGCACCAAGACAGGATTCAACCTACCGATTTCTGTCTCTCTCAACACATTACACCATGTCCAGAACCTGGAAATTGAGTCTGTTTCCTCTAACACCTTCTCTTCCTGTTCTGATATATCATCATCTTCTTTATGTAAAGTAAAAAAAAACTCAAATAACTTTATTAGTCGTGGACTGTGTTTGATTATTTCAACACTCCAAACTGAAGCATTTACTATACAACTTACATGCTTGGTGAGTATGGATGGATGAAAGAGTGAACTATAACCCTGAGCATACGGTTCAACATTTAGAATAAAATCACTGTTATAATTGGTGGGACAAATGCAACTGTAAGAGCTATTAATGTCATATGACCAAAATTCCCTACATTTATTGAAGTTATGCAATATGCCAAGTCCTGTAAAAATCATAGGAATTTAAAAGACGTCCTTTTAAGTGGTGTGCGTCTTCTTCTTCTTTTTTGGATGTTTTAATTTTTTATTCAAAAGGCATCACTTTTTTCTTGTAATGTAAGTAATCAAGTACCTGTTGAGGTAGACAGATGGATATAATTATTTATCTCCTAAAATGTGGAAACACTTAGAAAGATACAGACTCAACGCTTATAGCACACAGTCGTATGTAGCTGATCTGGGGCTCCAAGGTGGATGTCTGTCTTCAAGTTCAGTGCTCCTTCCACTGCATTACAGTTGTAGAAAGTTTGGCATCAACCTGTGCCTAGGGAGTTTCCTCTGTTAGTAATAGGACTCTACTTCTAACAGTTGATGAAAAAGTGCCTGGTTAATTATAAAGATAGCAAAGCATTTGAGAAATGATGAAGTGGCAGAGTCATACTTCATAATTCTAATAACGATATTTTTCAATAACATCTTTATGGTTTTTGGCTATTAACAATATAAACTCTGAATTCTTTGTGGCACTGATTATGTTTGTTTCTGCATCTATAAATATTATTTATTTTAACGTATTGTTACAAAGATAACTCTAAGGTATATGTTGTTGACACTGGTCGGGGCTTACTGGGTCTCATTTTGAGTAGATCTTATCTCCTAGCCCCAAAGGGTTTCCGAGGCTGTAATTTGCCATATCTTTCTCCCACAGAGCGGCTGTTGGGTTCGAACATCCGACCTTTCAGTTAGCAGCCAAGCGCTTAACCACTGAGGCAGGAGGGCTCCTTAAAAAAGAAGTCTAATTGTAAATATCAAGAAGGTTATCAGAAAGAGGAAGAATTATGCGTGGCTCACCAACTGTTGGAAACTAAAAAGAAAAAGATTTTGATTTAACGTAAAGATAATCTAACAAAGATGTTCTCAAATTTTGTGCCTAAATATCCTCTGGGATATGTGTTGGGTGAACCAAAAACACAAAGGTTAAGGAATACTGCAGGCAACAACTCTAGGTTAGTCTTTGGGTCAGTGTGTGAATTATATCTTACATGCGTAGCTGATCTAAATTTGAATAAGCTACTTGTATAGATGAGTTAAGATCTCTGGTGGTGCAGTGGTTAAGTGCTAGGCTGCTAACCAAAACATCGGCAGTTCACGTCCACCAGCCACTCCTTGGAAACCCTGTGGGGCAGTTCTACTCTGTCCTAGAGGATCACTATGAGTCGTAATCAACTCAGAGGTAACTGGTTTGTTTGTTTTTTTTAATAGATGAATTAAGAAAATATTTTAAATAAAATAATTCAAATTTAGAAAATATTATAATAAAAAAATAATAATTAACAACTTTATACCCACCATCTATTTTCCATATTTGCTCTTCCCTGACAACATTCCCTTCCCTTCTGCACAAGAGATAACAACATCTGAATTTATGTCATAATCCCCAGGAATGTTTTATATTCTTACTAAATGTGTATTTGTTGTATCTCGAAAATACCTAGATTTTTTTTTGCAATTTTAAAAACTATATAAAGAGATACTGAACATATCATTTCACAGTTTTCTTTTCTTGTTCACCATATATGTTATTGATATCCATACTGACTCATGTAGTTCTAGTCCACTTATTTCAACGCCTTAGTGAATATAACAGAGTCCCTGGGTAGCACAAATTGTTAAGTACTCAAGTATTAGCCAAAATGTTGTCGGTTTGAATCCACCCAAATGTGCCTCTGAAAACAGGCCTGGGAATTTGCTTCCAAAAGGTCACAGCCTTGAAAACCTTATGGAGCAGTTCTATTCTGCACACGTGGGATCACCACGAGTCAGGATGGACTTGACAGTAACTAAAATCAAACGACGCAATGCATTGGGCAAATCTGCTGCAAAAGACCTCTTAAAAGTGTTAAAAAGCAAAGACGTCACTAAGGACAAAGATGCACCTGACCCAAGCCATGGTGTTTTCAATCACTTCATATGCATGCGAAAGCTGGACAAAGAATAAGGAAGACGGAAAAGGAATTGACACCTTTGAATGATGGTGTTGGTGAAGAATATTGAATGTACTATGTATCTTGGAAGAAGTACATCCAGAATTCTCCTTGGAAGCAAAGATGGTGAGACTTCATCTCACATACTCTGGACATGTTATCAGGACAGACCAGTCCCTGAAGAAGAACGTCATGCTTAATAAAGGAGAGGGTCATCGAAAAAGAGGAAGACCCTCAACAAGATGGATTGACGCAGTGGCTGCAACAAAGGGCTCAAGCATGACAACGATTATGAGGATGGCACAGGACTGGACAGTGTTCCATTCTGTTGTACACAGGGTCACTCTGAATAAGGACTGACTTAACGGCACCTAACAGCAACAGAATAACAACAATAAATGTAACGAAGATGACCTTTTTTTGGTTGGCATACATGTAGTATCCTTTTTTATTTTCTTTTTAAAACTGTATTTTAGGGACTGTTTTTGTACATATATTCTTGGACATTTTGTTAGAGAAATTACTGAATTTGAGAGTTGCTAAATCTTATGGCATGCATATCTTCAGCTTAATAAGACATTGCCATACCGCTCTCCAAATCTCTGTAGGCTGCTTTATAACTCCACTAGCAGTGTATCAAAGTTCTTTTTTCTCCAGCTCCTTGCCAATGATTGATCATGTCAGACATTTTCATTCTTGTCAGTCTGAAAGCTGTAATTGGAATCATTTTGTGGTTTTAATTTGCAAGTCCTCGATTAACAATGAGGATGTCCATTTTTATACGTGATGCCTGCTCATGCAGGATTTTAATTTTGTATATATCATTGCTTATTTACCTAGTGCATTATTGTTTCCTTTATGGGTTTGCAGGAGTTCAGTGCATAAAATATATATCACGAACCAGTCAATTATATGTAATGTGAATATATTTTTTCAAGTACCAGACAAATTTTTCACTTTATTTTTTGTTGTTTTTTGTTCTGAAAATATGAATTTTAGCTGTAGTAAAACATCATTTAATCTAGATTTCCCCCCTCATGATATCAGAATGTTCTTGCACTTAATTCGGTGACCACCAATCCATAGTCTGGCCTATGGGTTGTGAGATATCCTGCTGGGAAAAAGCCAAGGAAAGGCAGAGTATGATGATCTGTGATCTCTTTTTAAAGCCTCTATTTGGGGAAATATGAACTTGGAAATGTGAGTGAACAAGTCATTGGGACCCAGGAGGAGAAGCTGGAAGAGAGATACTATAGAGAGACAGGGACAGAATCAGACAGAGTTGCTAAGAAATATTAAGAGCTGAATTATCATCAAAGAGCTCTTGATGCTAAACAGGAAGTAAGTTCTTATAGCTGCGTCATAGATTGAATTATTTTTCAGCATATACTCTCTTCCCCTCTCCCCTTTGAAATATACTTTGCTGGCTTCTGAGTTTGTAAGCCTGGCTATTGACCTTCTTTGCCCAATGGAATAGAAGTAGATGTGATACAAGCAGTCTTGAAATGCGATAGCATGATTTGGTTTGTCCTTTGTGCTTTGTCCTTTGTGCTTGTGATCTACCATGAAAAGAGCGTGTGATCTACCATGTTTTTCCCCTTCAGCAGCAAGGGAGAATGAAGAAAACAAGATACAAGGAAAAGATTAGTCCAAAGGACTAATCGACCACAACTACCACGGCCTCCACCAGACTGAGTCCAGTACAACTAGATGGTGCCCGGCTACCATCACTGACTGCTCTGACCAGGATCACAACAGAGGGTCCTGGACAGAGCTGGAGAAAAACGTAGAACAAAATTCTAACTCACAAAAAAAGACCAGACTTACTGGCCTGACAGAGACTGGAGAAACCTCAAGAGTATGGCCCCCGGATAGCCTTTTAGCTCAGTAATGAAGTCACTCCTGAGGTTCACCGTTCAGCCAAAGATTCGAAAGCCCCATAAAACAAAAAGAGACTAATGGGGCACAACAGTCCAGGGACAAGGACAAGAAGGCAGGAGGGGACAGGAAAGCTGGTAATAGGGAACCCAAGGTTGAGAAGGGACAGTGTTGACATGTTGTGGGGTTGTTAACCATTGTCATAAAACAATGTGTGTACCAACTGTTTAAGGAGAAACTATTTGTTCTGTAAACCTTCATCTAAAGTACAACTAAAAAAAAAGAAAAGAGCATGTTTTAGGAAACACGTGGAGAGAAAGGGAACCCAATATGCATAAAACTCAGCCATGAGTAGGCAAATGTGAGCAGCCCCACAGACCCATGAGTAAGAAAAAGAAAATATGTGAGGCCTTAGGCACTGAGATAATGAAGTTTTTTTGTTAGACAACAAAAACTAATAACAACTACATTATATGCTTTAACTTTCTAAATACCATATCTTCTCCATAAGGTCTTGCTATATGGATGTTTCTAGGTTCATGAGGATTTTCTCTTTCGTGTTGCTAACATATTGCCATAATACCAGTTGCCATCCAACTGATTTTGACTCATGGCAAGCGCATGTGTGTCAGAGTAGAACTGTGCTCCATAGGATTTTCAATGTCTGAGTTTTGGGAAGTAAATCAGGAGACCTTTCTTTCGAGGCATCTGTGGGTGAACTCAAACCCCAACCTTTCAGTTACCAACCCAGCGCTTTAACGATTTGCACCACCCAGGCACATCCAGTATTTGTGGTGGTCTAGGAGCCCTGGAGGAGCACTGGTGGTGCAATGGTTAAGCACTCGACTGCTAATCAGAAGGTCAGTGTTTTGAGCCCACCAGCAGCCTTTGTGAGAGAAAAGACCTGACAATCTGCTCTCATAGATTTTACAGCCTAGAAACCCTGTGGGGCAGTTCTGCTCTGTCCTACAAACTTGCAGTAAGTTGGAATCAACTCAACAGGCACACAAGGCTATTTCATTACTTGAAACCAAAAAGGTCTAAGAAATCCCAATTATGGAGAAGTTAACAGAAAATTTATTTGATTTGATTTTTTAAACGTATATACACTTCATGAGATGTGTAAAGAAAGGAAAACTCTAATCAAATATCATTAGGCATCAATAAGCACCAATAAAGTACATACTTATTTTACAGGAGCATGCTAAAACTTTCAAATGACAGTTTTAAATAAAACAAAATATATGGAGAATTGGTAAAAAAAATAAGAATTAAATAAACTGCAGGAAAACATTTCAAATATACGTTTCTCAAAGCTTCCATCATGTTACAGATTCAGAAGGCAGATAAAGTAATCAAGCTATAAACTTACTGTTGTTGCTGTTGTATGCCATCAAGTCAATTGCGACTCATAGCGACCCTGTAGGACATGGTAGAACTGCCCCATAGGGTTTCCAAGGAGCAGCTGGTGGATTTGAACTGCCAACCTGTTGGTTAGCAGCCTGAGCTCTTAACCACTATACCACCAGGGCTCCACGACAAACATATTAACTTTTAAAAAGATCAGTCTGATAAATATGCTGCTCCTTAAAAGTTACCACTTTTAATGGCTAGAAGTCTTTATATGCTTAAAAAAAAGTTATAATCATTTTAGTTAGCGTTTTAATTTTTACACTAATTTTGCTAAATCTTTAAGATGTCTTCATATATTACTTAAAATTTTTTGTTTCATTGCTCCAAATAGACCTCTGTTATACATCTTATTATTTTTAGTAGATATCTGCCTTCACGTTACTAAAATATACATTGCAAAAACTGAGTTTAATGTTGTCTTTTAAAAATTTTCTATTCTATTACGTAAAACATATCAAATATTTCTTTTCACATTTTTAATATATTTGAGTGACTAAATTTAATTCCCTTATTTTGAAGATGGGAGCTCTGGCGGCAAGCTAAGGCTGCTAATCAAAAGATCAGCAGTTCAAATCCACCAGCTGCTCCTTGGAAACACTATGAGCCAGTTCTACTCTGTCCTATAGGGTCACTACGAGTTGGAATTGACTTGACAGCAAAGGGGTTTTTTTTTTGTGTTGTTGTTGTTTATTTTGGAGATGAGTAAACGGAAGTCCAAAGCATAGGTGTCAAGGGGAATGTAGCCCAAGTTTACAACTAAGTTAGTAGCAAATCAACTATAGAAAGCCTTTGTTTTTAATGCTTGACTCATCAATCCTTGCACTTGGTCGTTTTATTAGACAACCACATATAGTGAGTAAAAAGAATTTACAATTCCATGTTTTAGGGGTAAAGAAGCAAATATATTTCTCCTATTTTCCTATTTATTTAAGAAATGTTTGGAGAAATGATTACAAAACTAAGTAAATAATAGTGGATATGTTTTAAAGTGGAGCATTTTGATAAAGAATTTCATGTTTTGAGCCTATTGTGAGAGACTCATTCACATATTTCTTCTCTAAATATTCTTTTCTACTAATCTACCCATGTTCTTTTTAATACAATTATCGTCTATCTGAAAATCACATAGTTTTGGATCTGAAACAGAAGCACCACTTACAATCCAGGCATTAAAGAATTTTCACTAATAGATATTGTCAGGGATTAAATCGTGTCCCCACAAAATACGTGTCAACTTGGCTAGGCCCTGATCCCCCATATTGTATGATTGTCCACCATTTTGTCATCTGATGTGATTATCCTATGTGTTGTAAATACTATCTCTGTGATGTTAATGATCAGAATTGGAGGCAGTTATGTTAATAAGGCAGTACTCAATCTACAAGGTTAGGCTGTGTCTTAAACCAATCTCTTTTGAGAAATAAAACAGAGAGACATGGGGACCTCATACCACCAAGAAACAAGAGGAAGGAAAATAGTGCGTCCTTTGGACCCGTGGTCCCTGCACTGAGAAGCTCCTCTACCAGGGAAGATTAATGACAAAGACCTTCCCCTAGAGCCAACAGAGCGAGAAAGACTTCCCCTGGAGCTGGCACCCTGAATTTGGACTTCCAGTCTCCTAGACCGTGAGAGAATAAATTTCTGTTTGTTAAAGCCATCCACTTGTCGTATTTCTGTTGCAGCAGCACTAGATAACTAAGACAGCTCTTTGATGCCTTTATTTCTTTAAGTACTGCTCAGTCACTTGAGATGAAATTCTTGGAGTAGTTTTCCCATTTTTGAGTTCCTCAAGCTTAATGTTTTTATTAGTTCAGAGTGTTTGGAATGATATGTGCTGATCACTAGGACTGCTTCAGAGAACTTGCAATTTTGTCTGTTACATTGCCAAAGAAAGGCATATTGGTTTTGGAGTATAATACAAGTCGGCTTCTATAGCATAAGATTTGATCTTCCCAGAATTAATCCACTTGTTTTGTATCACGTATTATTTGGGTAAACTGGACTCGTTTCATGAAGTTTGCTGTTTAAAATATGTGACGAGAAACCTAATACTGTAATTTAACTTCAGCCATAAAACACATTTTAATATTCATTTGTATTAAATTTTCAAGCTTGTTTTTGTGAAAAAACCTACTAAATCAGTCTAGATTAAGCCTGTTTCGGCCCATTTTGCATTTTGGTGACAGATTGTCTCGTTAAACTAGAGATAAGTTGGGAAAATGTGTTGACTATGTTGTTCTGCTGAGGGAAAGATTATATATTTAAAAACTGACTTTTGGTGCTGTGTTCACGTCATAATGTATGAGCATCATTTATAGCTTGGCATCAAGAACTTTCCTGGCATTCAGTTTATAAAAAATGTATAAAACAAATCGTTTGAAGTTTTGGTTATTTTTTATATTTCTAAAGTAAAAATTGATTAAAAGAGTCACTGTTCTTTTTTATTTTATTTTACTGTCATTTCAATAAAAAACATTTAAACAGGAAAAAAAATTAGTACAGAATTTGGAGACATCGTGCCCCACATGAATTCGCATCAAAAGGCAACTTTAGGAGAAGATAATAAGACGGATAGGATGACCTGTTCTGAAGAGATCTGTCAACCTCTTTTCCCATCCAACCTGTCCTTCACAATGGGCTCGTGATAAAGTGGTCATTTAAGAAAAGGTGGAGTTTAAGCATAAGCTCAGCAACATAGACTTCCAATCACCAAGGCTTCAGCTACTACTATGTGCCCAATATATCAACAACAGAAACCAAATCTGAGCTTCCTGGTATGGCACCATTCCCCAGGGGATCAGATTGATTACATAGAACTGCTTTCCTCAAGAAACATGAAGTCTCAGTTCTTGCAAGAATAGCCCTTTCAAGACTCAGTTATTTTCTGCTTTGATGTTACTTGATACCATGTGTTTTCATTAATGGAAGCGTGCTGAATCCTTGAGTGTTGTTGAATTTTTGGTAGGTAGTATGGGTTTTTTTCTTGCCCCCTTCCACAAGCCTACTCTTAGAGTCCAGAAGGACAAAACTTTTCCTGCTAATTCTACTGCTAGAATCCCCTCTGACTCCACTGGGTCATATGTGTCCCAAAAATTTTTTCAAAATTCCTATTTTTCCAACAAAAATGCATACACCTCATACAATACCCTGTAGAAACAGTAATTTGTGGCACCCACCCATTGGTTCAGTTTTGAACAGGCATAAAGGCCCGTGCCTTGTGACAGCGTGCACTGTCAATGGGAAAGGAGCGTCTCAATGAAACTAAAAGGCAAAAAATAACGGTGGCAACTGTATATCCCAATGGTTGTAAAAAAGTTGGCCCCTACTCTGGATATGGGTTTTGCCTTTCCTGCCCACAAGCTTCTGCCAAAACTATTACCTGTGAACATATGGAATGTCTTATTTACTGTCATGTTTTTCCATACAGCATGGATTCTCACCAAAAGTCCATCTTCAAGCAAGTTGAGACAATGAACTCATGTTCATGGAATTTACTGGTCTGACAACATTCTCCACCACTCTGAAACTGTTGGCCTGATATAGCATTGGAATGTTCTTTTGAAGACACTGTTATGGTGTCAGCCAGATGACACTAACTGGTGGGGCTGGGATAATGTCCTCTAAGATGTAGTATATAACTTAAGTCAGAAACCAATATATGTGCTGTTTCTTCCATAGCCAGGATTCATGAGTCTGGGAATCAAAAGGTAGAAAAGGGAGAGGCTTTGTTCACTAATTCTATTGTGACCCAAGAGCAAAATTTAGGTTTCCTGTCACTGCAACTTTGAGCGGTAATGCTGAGAAATCTTCATTTTCAAAGAAAGGAAGCTTCCACCAGGGGTCATATCAATGTTTCTACCAGGACACATGGAAGTAAATTTCAAAAATTGGAATTGAAACTTCTACCTGGCCACATAGTGCTCCTCATTGTAAGGAGTCTAGAGGAAAAAATGTGATTCCTATACCTGCTGAGGTAATTGACCCTGACTACCAAGGTGAGATCAGGTTGCTACTATACAGTGAGCATAAGGTGGAGTATGTCTGAAATGCAGGAGATCCCCTGGGGTGCTCCTTATTACTCATATGACTTACCAAAGGAAAGTGCAACAACCTAATATAGAAAGAAATGTTAATGGCCCAGATTCTCAAGAATCAAAGTTTTGGTCACTCCATCAGGCAAGGAACTAAGATTAGCTGAGGTGCTTGTCAAAGGCAAATGGAATATAACAAAGAGTAGAAGAGGTAGTTATAAATACCACCTATTATCATGTGACAGATTGTAGGAACAAGGGCTGTAGTAGTTAAGAACATCTCTTACTGTAAATACATTTGTGCCTGTATTAAACATCTTTGCAGTGTCGTTTCTCCCACTGCTCTAGCATTTAGCATAAAGTTTGTTAACGATAGTTAACTTTATGTCTCAGCATATAAATTACAGATTTTCAGTGAGGGAATATGACTCAACTAGAAGAAAAATGAACACAACCCAAAGATGTATAAAGGACTTTGTAAGATAATCATATATATCATAATCAGAATTATGGTATAGTTTTCTATCCTTTTTTTTCAACTTCCTGTAACTACTTGGTTTAAATTTATCCCTTACAGCCCGCATATTGCTGGATTTTGACAGATTTGTCCATCTGCGAATCTTAGTTTATTAGTAGGTGTAAGTAATTTACATTTAATTAGAACTCATTCCTGCCATCTTTATCATAGTTTATTATTATATTTCTTTTATTCCTTTTTTCTTGTTTTCTATTACATAGATTGTATATCATTCTGTTGGTGTGAAACAAATTCTATTTTTATTTTCTTGTAATTGCAATAAAGAACAATTATTATACTTATTTTTCCTTATTTTCTTAAGCTTATCAATAAACTATTTCTAGTCCCTCCAAAAGACGACTACCTTAGCTTGCTCTCACTTCCCTTTGATCTCTCCTACCTGATACTTTTCCAATCACCCCAACCCCTCTACAAACGATATCCCCAGTCAGGGGCGGATTATCCAATAAGTACGGTAAGCACGGTCTTACCTGTGCTTCCTTACTCATCTGTAGTGAACAATTTCACATAGTTTTCACTTTGACGTGGTGTGATGAAACCAGTGTGAAATTGTTCACAACAGATGAGTAAGTAAGCACAAGTAAGCCCGTGCTTACCTTGCTTATTGGATAATTCGTCCCTGCTCCCAGCACTGACTTAGAACTAACTTTGTTTCAATTTAGGGGATTCTCTACTGTTTTTTATCAGTTTCTTAGATCAATTTATACCCAATCCCCTTTAGATCTTTCATATTTCTTGACTGAGATCTGAGAAAGGAGTCTGTAGCTTTTATTAGTTCACCGTCTTGTCAAACGCCTGCTACTTTCTTTTCTAATGCGGTTATCCTTTGTGATGTTTAAAATCTAGTACCATCAAAAATTTAAAACCGTTTTTTGCCGCACTTCATCCATTTAGGTATGTGAATAATGTTAATGCTTATTGATGCTCAGATTAAAAAAACGGTAAAGCAATGTTATATAAATGCAAAATACAGGTCAAATCTTATTTAAATCATACAGACCTGACAAATTTGTGGGGTTTTGTGTGTGTGTGTGTGTGTGTGTGTGTGTGTGTGTGTGTGTGTGTGTAGGAGGACAGAGAACATTAAATATAAAATTGAAATAAAATGTCTAAGTGTAATTTTTAAAAACCTTAAAATATGATGCTCATATAAATATAGAATAAAGTATGTTCCAGATTGTTTAATTCATGAATAGAAGAAACGACAGGATGGTTCAAAGAGCCTTGAGGACCAGAGATTTATAACGTCAGTAAGGAAAGACATGCTGGAATAATTGTGCCGGTAGAATCCTAAAGGACAGTAAAACCATAACCCTTTGGAGTTATCTTTCTTACTGGATAGAAATTATTTGCATCTCTATTTAATTTTAAAAAACTACCAACTAGTAGGCAACTTCTCAAAATCTGAGTCCTCATCAAAGCATTAGGCCCCTAGATAATTATATAATCCCTGGGCGGGACAGTTAGACAAAGTTTTAGTCTTCCAATAAAAGACGTGCAATCATCCCTCACCTTGTTTCCAAATTTTAGATGATTTTTCTCAGTAAAAATTTGTACAGTCTTAAATATCAAACCTACTCGACTTCTCTTTATTCTTTCCAAATCCTTGACATTTTACTTTCAAGTATTTCATTCAAGCTTAGAAAATGAGATGTTCTAAAAAGTAAATAAGGTTACTAGTTTGATCTCTCCTAAATCTTAACTGCTAGAACGAAGCCTTTTCCAATCTTTGTTTTCTGAGGTCATCAGGAAATATTTCTGGATTAAAAATTATGTACTCCAATCTCTCTCGTTCTCTGTCTCACTCTTCCTGCAACTCTGGGCCTTGACCCCTGTGTAATTTTAGCTCTTTGAAGGTAAACTCTCTTTTTTTCTGTATTGAGTTTTTCTTCCCAAGACATTATTTTACTGGAAATGATACATTTTTTTCTCTCTCATTTCCCCCTCATAATTCCTCTTTAGAACAAAATGCATGAGAAATTAGTTACATATTTACTATTTTCTTATCAAGGTAGAGGAAAGTTGCAATGTTTTTTGACTTCCATCTTTACTAATTGAGAAATCGTACTCCTTCACGCATCTTTAAAGCAAAGATGATGGCGATGATGATAATGATTTATCTCAGTACAGCATGAATGGCTTACCAGTGTACCAAGTGCTATCATCTTCTCTGCTCATTTAATTTCCATTAATCCCCCCAACAGTGCTAAGAGGTGGGCTAGGCAGGTATGTGAGCTTTTTTTTTTTTTTAGATTCAATAAAACTAAGACTTTAGAGTAAGTGATTTTACTACTTCAAGTAGTAAACACTAGATGCACTATTCAAATACGGATTTCTCTGAATCCAAATTCTATTCTTTTTCCACCATGAATGATGATACCATGTTTATTATTTCTGGCCCTTTGTCATCCTCTATACAACAATGCATCTTCACCCTGCAGATAGAGTTAGATAAGGCATGTTCATATGAGTGGCCCCTGTATGAGGGTGACAGTGAGGCTGTCTTGCAAACTTGCTCATCAAGTGAATTAGACTTTCCAGCTGATGAAACCATTTCTGAAAAAGTGAGCCCTGGCGTTGCTGATGCCTGCCTCCAGTTTACATAAGGAGACTAATGAGTCCAGCTGATGACGCAGCAGACAGCTCCCCGGAGAGACCCATATATGAAAGAGGCTGTTTCCACTAGACAACACGTCCCTGTTTGTAAGATTTGTGATAGCTTATGTAATTCCTGAGCGAATTAATGGATCACATAAAGGAGAAATCTGAGGGGTATTTGACTGTAAGGATAGCAAAACCAACAAAAAGCAAAGCCACTTGGAATTGCAATCATTACAGTAATCATTGCCGATTTCAACTGTGGGAACAATTTCAACTCCATTAAAATGAGGATCTAACTTGTTCTCCAAACTCTGTGTTCTCTAGCCCATCTTTAGCTTGGCATTTACTGCTGGGGTTAGCATAGGCAACCAGCTGTTCTCTACCGCAGGGAATGTGGCCAGGACTCAGTTGGAAACAATCAAAGACTAAAATCCTGCCTTTTAAGAGTAAGTGAGAATCAGAGAAGCAAGACCTCAAAGAGTTGCTGTGAATCAATAAAACGGACAGTTTTGAATGAATAGCAGTGTTTTAATCCCCCTATCAGGAATATACTTAAACTGCATTTAATAACAATTTAGACATTTGCATTTATAAAAGCTAGTCAGTATTGGGTTCAGAAGGGTAAGAAAATTGTATTACTTATCTTGCAGAAGACAAACAATTCTTGATTTTTTTCAGATTTTAGTGTGTAGAGTAGGCACAATGCAGTTAAAGCAAATACTTTTTTACACCCTAACTATACTCTGGCTGTTCCATTTTTTCTTTTGGCTCATCTTCTCTCAAACTCAGTGGTTGTTAACTTTTTATTGTGACACTGACAACTTGGAGAATATAATGAAGACTCTGGTCTCTTGCCTTGGGAGCAAATCCCAAAACACACAATACTGTAAAATCACTTTATGAGTCCCTAGAATCCTATCTTTGGAGCTCAGCTGAAGAACCTTTACTGTTCTCATAATGTTCTTTTATCCTTTGCCTGTCAAACTCCAATTCAACTTCAAGATTCAAGTCAAATATGCCACCTCTGAGAAATCTTCTTTATTCCAGATGTAAGCTGACACTTAATATTCCTTCCATTATGATTATATCTCTGTTATAACCATTTATTCATTTTCTTTCTCTTTCTTCCTTTCTTTCTTCCTTTGTTCATTCTTTCCTTCCTTCCCTCCTTCCCTCCCTCCCTCCTTCCTTCCTTTCTCTTTTTCTCTCTCTCTGTCTCCCTCCTGCCCTTCCCTCCCTCCCATCTTTCTTTCTCTCCTTTTTCCTTCAACGTTTATTAAATAGGTACCACAAACCTAAAACTAATAAAACAATTTCTTCCTTCAAGGAACTCTTACCTCACTGATGGGACTTATACAAATATTGTGATCATAGGAGCTGAGTACTAATATGCAGCACAGGAAATGCAATGGGAGTAAACTAAAAAACACATTCCACATTTCTTGTAAATGTAATCAATAACTATAGAGACTTCTGCAATTTACCAAAAACCTTCCAACAACTCATCTTCATTTAATATTCCCAACTATGACAGTTACGTTATTATTAACAATTAAATTTTCCAGTTGAGAACATAAATTCGGAGAAGTAAAAAGATTGCACAGAGTGAACCAGCAAGTAAACAGTGAAACTGGGAGTCAAAGCAACACCTTCCGATTCCAAAGCCAGTACTTTACCCTGGACTGTGCTATTTTTTTAGACTGGTTTAAGTTAGGTTAATATCATGTGTCCGTCTCCACACTATATTGTAAGGTCCTTGGATGAAGGTATCATTTTTTTTTTTTCCATACTGTAGTCTTTATCTCTCAATTCCTACCTTAAAAGCTACCATTTATCTGGTTGATGCTTAGTAATATTTGCACGGAGTTTCCAGATTGACCATACGGAAATTAATCATTCAACTCATATGTACAGGTTGTCTATTATGTGCAAGTCATTATGTTAGTTCCTAAACTTGATAGATATAAATTAAACAGAATTAACAAGCTTAGAAAAATATATATTTAAAAATTAACTAAAACCAACTGAAAATGTTTTCATAAAGTCCACGCACTAGAGCTAGTGAATTTTACTCATGGGAGACAACTCCTGGACTCTTGCTTAGAAATATTTCACTTTTACTTTGCATGCAGTGCTAAAAGTCTTGATAATTTGGTTTCCTAGTTCGTAAAGAACTAGAAACAGAATACTGGACTGGGATTGCTAATAGTAGAATGAATAAAATATGATAGCTTTATTGCAAAGGTGGCAAGAAAATTTTTTTTTTTAATTAAATGGTAGATATAAGAAATCGAAGATCACAATAATTGGGACCATTCTGAGGTGGGAAAACCTAATCTATATTTCTTGAAAGGTCCTAAAAAGTCATGAGATTAATACTACCAAATATCACCAGTTTCTATGTCATTGCTTCAAGGAGTCGAAGATATCTAAAATAGAATAATCCATGTTAGATAATTTTATATTCAAACATGTTGGCTACTCTTCCTTTTTTTTTTCTTCCTTCTTCTCTTCCTTCTTCCTTTATTTCTTTGTAATGTCAGTTAGAAAACGTAAGCTGTCTATAAAATCATTTCAAACTCATATCCTAACTGTCTTGGATATTTGGAGAATTATGAGTCTGCTCTGAAAGAGTATCTTCCAGTTCTCTCAAAAAATTCTCCAAGCTACTACAAGAGACTAAAACAGACATATATAAATGGTAGAACATTCTGTGCTCATGGATTGGAAGACTTAATATATAGATAGTCCGTGACGTACGACAGGATTCCATTCCAACGACTCCATCATAAGCCGGTTCTGATGTAAATCGGATATCTTTTTTTTTTTAGTTTTCATTATTGCCTTTTATAGCGACCCTATGGGACAGAGTGGAACTGCCCCTTAAGGTTTCCAAGGAGCAGCTGGTGGATTCGAACTTCGATCAGCAGCCATAGTTCTTAACGACAACTCCACTAGGGTTTCATTTTATTATCAGTATCTTTATAAATCCAGCCCTGTTTTGAACAGTAAATCATAAAACTGAACATCTGTGAGTGAACATCTGAGAATGATAACATCAGCAAATTATGCACTGCAACATATTGCTAATAATAAGATGTAAAAAAAGAAAAAAGTATGATCGTATGGCTCATTATAACTCAAATCTGTGGTAAGTCAGGGATTACCTGTAGTGAAAATGTCAGTTCTCCTAAAGTGATTTACAGACACAATGCAATCCTAATATAAATCCCGGCAACATTTTTTCCTGGAATGGAAAAACTAATGGCCCACTTCATATGGAAAGGAAAGAAACTCCAAATAGCCAAAGCAATATTGAAGAAGAACAAAGCAGGAGGCCTCACACTCCCTGATATCAAAACATACTCTACAGCCACTGTAATCAAAACAGCCTCATATTGGTTCAACAGTAGACGCAGACCAGTGGAATAGAATTGAGAACCCAGAAATAAATCCAGCCATCTATGGACTACTGATTTTTGACAAGGGGTCAAAGTCCATTCAGTGGGGGCAGAAACAGTCTCTTTAATAAATGTTGCTGGCAAAACTGGATATCTACTTGCAGAAAAATGAAACAGGACCCATACCTCACACCATACACAAAAATAAACTCAAAATGAACCAAAGATCTAAATGGTAAGTGTAAAATTATAAAATTCCTGGAAGACAACACAGGGAGAAAACTGTGGGACATAAACTTTTATAAAAATAGGATAGCAAATATAAAAACAAATGCACAAATAGAAGAAGACAAAATAGATAAATGGACCTCACAAAAATCAAAAACTGTGCTCATCCACAGAATTTATCAAAAGAGTAAAAAGACAACCTACAGACTGGGGAAAAAAAAATCTGTGAAAACGACATATCTGATGAGGGTCGCATCTCTAAAATTTATAGAAAACTTCAACAACAAAATGACAAACCGTCCAATTATAAAAAGGGCAAAGGACATGAACAGAAACTTTACCAAAGAGGACATACTAGCAGTCAACAAACACATGAAAAGATGTTCATAATCATTAGCCAACAGAGAGAAACAAATCAAAACTGCAGTGAGATACTATCTCATCCCTGCTAAAATGGCACTGATTTAAAAAAAAAAAAAAACAAAAAGCATAGATAACAACAAATATTGGTGAGGATGTGGGGAGATTGGAACTCTTACTCATTGCTGGTGGAACTGTAAAATGGTACAACCACTATGGAAAATGGTATGGTGCTTCCTCAAAAAACTGGAAATAGAATTACCCTATGATCCAGCAATCCCACTCCGAGGTATATACCCTTGAGGCCTAAAATTAGTGACACGAACAGACATATGCACACCTGTGTTCACTGTAACTTTATTCTCAATAGCAAAAAACTAGAAACAACCAAAGTGCCCATCAACCGATGAGTGGATAAGCTAAATGTGGTACATACATACCATGGAATATTACTCAACCATAAAGAACATTGATGAGTCCACAAAACCTAACATGGACAGACCTGGGGGGCATAATGCTAAGTGAAATAAGTCAAGACCACATAAGGACAAATATTGTATGATCCCTTTTTTATAAGAAGACAAGAATAGATACATATAAAAAGACCGATGTTCATTGGTGGTTACTAGGGAGAGGAATCGGTGGGGGAGAAGCATGCTTTAGATCATAGATACTTATCATTTTTGGTGATGGGAAAAGTGGCACCGAATGTAGGTGGGGCGAGCACAGTATGACCAAAGTAAATGATGTCACTGAGAAACACTCAAGAGAAAAGGATGCCTGCACTAGAGTATTTTATATATATAAGAGGGCAACAACACCAACAAAGACCAAAAAATGAACATATGATCACATATAGATGGGTGGAGGCATATAGGTATACGGGAAGGTACATGTGTGTACATATGTGAGAACAGACAGAAGTATCTATGTGCATGTATAAATACAGATACGTGTGGGCAGGCTCATATAGTCATTGAAGATGCAACTACAGATACTCCTGAGACATAACCAAACACCTTCTGAGATTGGTCTTCTAGGTTTGAAAGCTTAGGACCATAGCCTCATGGGACAACTCAGTCAACTGGCATAATTTACAAAGTTCAGGTTCTGCGTCCTAGTGAAGTGAGTAGTGTCTGGGGTCTTAAAATCTTGCACGTGGCTGTCTAAGACACAACTATTGGTCTCTACTTGTCAGGGGCAAAAGAATGAGAAGGTAACCAAAATCTTAGGGAAGAGACAAGTCTACAAGGCTGATAGTCTACCTGGGCCATGACCTCTTCTACCCTGAGACCAGAAAGAACTAGATGGTGCCTGGCTACCACCACTGACCATTCTGACTGGGGTCCCAATAGATGGTCTGGATAGAACGGGAGAAAATTGTAGTACAAAACTCAAATTCTTAAAAAAGTCCAGGCTAACTGGACCAGTTGAGACCAGAGTGCTCCCTGAGACTATCGCTCTGAGACACTCTTCAAACCTTGAACTGAAACTATCCCCTGAGATCACCTTTTAGCAAAATAGCAGAGTGGCACACAAAATAAAGGCTATTACCCCTAAGAACAGTGCTCTGCGGAAAAACCATCTATATGAGATCAAAAGATCAACATTTACTCTAAAGCACAGATGAGAAGATAAGGGGGCAGGGAAACTAGAGCACTGGAAGCGGAACAACGAGAACACAATTAAAGAGAATGTCGACACGTGAAAAATGTGATCAATTTCATCGAACAATTCGTGTGAAATTCTCAAATGGGAACCTAACTAGCTGTGTAAACTTTCACCAAAAACATAATAAAATATTTAAAAAAAACTTACGTATCACAGCGGTCCCATCTCATTGTGCATGAGGTTGCCGCGAGTCAGGGCTAACAATTGCAAAGTACTTAGCATTGTGCCCTTCACATAATAAATTCTTAATAATTGTTATTAAAAAAAACAAAAAAATCCTCCATAACTCAGTGTGAAATTTCAGTCTTGAAAGGAAATCTTATTTATACATATTTTTAAATAGTTTCTAAATACAAACTGATTTTACTCTCATGATTGATAAGAATGACAATTTTATAACTTGAAGTCAGTATCAGCACAGTCTTTTAGAAGAGAGTAACATGAAATACTTTTAAAAAGCAATTATTCAAAATTATTACAATAAAAAGTTTTCCTTAAAAGAAAACAAATTAAGTGATCACTGACTGAGTATGTATCACAAGCCAGACACCATCTTAAGCTGTCACATACATTTTTTAACATATGGTTTTAATATATTTTATTATTGTAGAAGGGCCCCAGTGTGGCACAGAGAGTTAAGTGTTCCAGTACTAGCTGTAAGGTTGGCAATTTGAACCCACCCAGAGGTACGTTGGTCATCCTTTTCTGAAAGGTCACAGCCTTGAAAACCCTACAGAGCAGTTCTACTCTGCACACATGGGTCACCATAAGCCGGAATTGATTCTAGGGTAACCAACAGCAAGAGCAATCCTATTTTATATATATTTTTTAAATGCAGAGGGATTGTGTATTGCACTAGAACACAGCTAATGTGGAGAAGCTGGGATCTGAGCCCAGATATACCTACCTCTAAAGCACCGATCTTTTCACACTGCCAGAGTACGTTTGGGCCACATGGAAAATACTCGTGTATCCAACTTCATTTTTAAATGAAGGCGGAATATAAGGCATTGCCATTGAATTCATCTGTTTACAGTGGTTCTCAAACTTTAGTATGCTTTAGAACCACCTGGAGGGATTATTAGAACGTAGATTTCTGCCTCTGTCCATCCCCACAAGTTTCTGATTCGCTAGGTCTGTGGTGGAGCTGAACATTGACATTTCTGACAGATTCCCAGGTGCTGCTGGTCTGGGAACGACACTAGGAGAACCTCTGGCCTATTAATCTGTTCAGTGACTCAACAGTGAATAGGCACTTCTTAAGAGTGCAGGTGCTGATACTTCACCCTAGGTCTACAGATTCAGTCTCCCTAGGGAAGACCTGGGGATCTATATATAAGCAGTAGGAGGATGCACAGTGGTCATATTTCACAGAGGAGAAAGGTGTGAGACTCTCAGAAACTGTAGTGATAGTGTAAGGACTGGAGGAGCCCTGGTGGTACAGTGGTTAAGAGCTACAGCTGCTAACCAGAAAGGTCTGCAGTTCAAATCTACCAGTCGTTCCTTGGAAACCCTATGGGGCAGTTCTACTGTGTCCTATAGGGTGTCTATCGACTCGAAGGCAACTTTTTTTGTTTTTTTAAATGGGTAAGGTAAAATAGATCAATGAATGATGTTCTCTGGAGTTCAATATAAAGGAAACCAGAGTTGGAACCCATGTCTTCTATTTTAGTGAGTTTCATCAAAACTTTCTATTTCAAAACCCCTCTCTTAAGATGAGCATCGCAGAAGCAGCCACTGTGATGAGGTCATTTATTAGGGAACTAATCCCAGGGAAAAAGTGAGTAAAAGAGTTGGGGAAGGAGCCCAGGGAAAGGGAAGGATTGAGTAAGGATGAAATTTTAGGTAATAGTGTGCCTGCCTCCACGTGATTCTACACAGAAGCCCTGGAGTGTTGTCAGTCATTCACTGGTGTTTGTCCCGATTCAGGACAAGAAAGCTGGGCTTTTCTGCTTTCAGACTAAGCAGTTACTTCCTAAAAGATACAAAAGATGTAAGTTTCCAGCCTTTTGGGGCTCTTTACTGTATTGGGGTGGAGCAGTTCTAACAGACAAGGAAGGAAAGTCCAGCAAAGAGCGAAGAGAGGGTAAAGGCACGTGGATACTGGGGAAAACACGTGAAGAACAGGGGCCTGAGGGAACCTGGGAAGAGCACCAGCAGTGTGTGCTGAACCATAGATCTATCATTAAAACCAAAAAACCAAACCCGTAGCTGTGGATTCCGACCCATAGTGAGCCTACAGAAACAGTGACTATTTCACTAACGAAATATTCAACGTCTTGAGTTTCTCTATATAAACTATTTCGCCAGATAGACAAATACGTACACATATACACACACACAGGTATGCAATCTAAAGTATAAATTGTATACTTGAATTCTAGTTTTAATAATAACATTTTGTTACTATTTACCTTTCTTCATCCTCAGGCTTATAGAGGTCATTTGCACACCTGATACCCTTTTGTTACCACTTTTTTGTTACTTTCTTTAGAGCAAAAACTTCAAATGCTCCCTGAATGCAGTTTCTACAATTTGCTACAGTAGCTGTCATTTGCAGCTTGAAAAGCACTTTTAAGTAGAAGATGTCTATTATAAAGCTTCCATTTATCTGACATTCCATTACCTTGACTCAGACTACATTCTCAAGATCATCTATTGATGTCTCAGTATGTCATTCTGACTAAACCTGGTATATGACATAAAGTTTTATGCAAATATAGCTATTATGATTGGGCTGACCTCTGACTGTAATAGCTAAACTCTCCCTAAATATGTTTACACAAAATGTGTCATGATGTACAGGATGATAAAAACGTGAAGGCAGATTACCAAATATTTGGGGTCTTCAATGTTTGCCTTAGAATCAACTGTTACAATAAAAGCTTTCCTGAAGAAAAATTGAATAAGGGATTTTTCTTTTTATTTTTTGATTTCCATTTCAGTTTAAATATTTTCCTGGAAATTTTGGAATTCTAGATTGATAGCTGAAGGGGCGCTGATACAAATGCTTTTATCTTTACTTTTTTAAAGAGAAAAATTTGCTGTGAAAAATATGGACTCTTTTCTTCAGTCCTTCTAACGCATCTAAATCAATCTACAAATCAGTTTAGACTTTTTTTCTCCCTAAAATTTTAAAACAATTTCTCAGATGTAGTTTGGAGATTCCTTCAAATACATGTTCTGACATATTAATGACTCTCCATGCATTCACTGCATTTGTTATGAATATATTGGGCACATTTATGTACTTTTTGGGGGGCCATATAAAGATGAATGAAATGTGATTCCTGCTTCTGAGAAGGTTATGATCCAGTAAGAATGATAAACTTGTTGTGAGAGGCCATCTAAGATACTCCACTGGTCTCACCCCGTCTGGAGCAAGGAAGAAAGAAGAAAACCAAAGACACAACAGGAAGATTAGTCCAAAGGACTAAGGGACCACAACTACCATGGCCTCCACCAGACTGAGTCCAGCATAACTAGATGGTGCCTGGCTACCACTACTGATTGCTCTGACAGGGATCACATTTGAGGGTCCTGGACAGAGATGGAGAAGCAAGTAGAACAAAATTCCAACAGTGAAATAAAAAAGAAAAGACCAGGCTTACTGGTCTGACAGAGACTGGATAAATCCCGAGTATATGCCTCCTGGACACCCTTATAGCTCAGTAATGAAGTCATTCCTGATGTTCACCTTTTAGCCAAAGATTAGACAGGCCCATAAAACAAAACAAGACTAAATGGGCACACAAGCCTGGGGCAAGGACACAAAGGCAGGAGGGAACAGGAAAGCTGGCAATGGGGAACCCAAGGTCGAGAAGGGGAGAGTGTGGACGTGTCGTGAGGTTGGCAACCAATGTCACAAAACAATGTGTATTAATTGTTTCATGAGAAATTTGTTTGCTCTGTAAACCTTCATCTAAAGGACAATAAAAAAAAAAAAAAAAAGAACGATAAACCTGCACACAAAAAACTACAAAAAGTTCTGCAATAGGGCTTCACAAAGGAATACCAAAAACACCCCAAACCCGTCGCCGTCCACTCGATTCTGACTCACAGCAACCCTATCACAGTAGAACTGTCCCATAGGATTTCCAAGGAGTGGCTGGTGGATTTGAACTGCCAACCTTTTGGTTAGCAACCATAGCTCTTAACCCCTGCACCACCAAGGCTCCTACAAAGGAATAAAAAACCCATTGCCATCAAGTTGATTCCAACTCATAGCAACCCAACAGGACAGAGTAGAACTTCCCCCCTAGGATTTCCAAGGAGCAGCTGGTGGATTTGAACCACTGACCTTTTGGTTAGCAGCCAAGCTGTTAAGCATTGTACCACCAGGGCTCTTACAAATGAACAGGAGGGTACAGACGATGTGAGGATTATTTCTAACTGGGGGAATAGAGAAGAATTCACAAAAGAGGAGGCACTGGTGCTGGCAGGGGCGGATTATCCAATAGGCAAGGTAAGCACTGTGCTTACCTTGCTTACCAGATCATCTGTAATGAACAATTTCATCTTTTTTCACCACATCAAAGATTCTGCTTCTAGCTATGGCTGGCATCTGTGTCTCTCCCAACCTCACAGCACCTTCCTATGGAATCAAAGCCTCTTTTCAAATTTACTATCTCTGACAGGGATGTTTTTCCCCACATCAAAGGTGTGTTGAAAGCCACGTGAAATTGTGCACTACAATTAGTAAGTAAGCACAAGTAAGCTCATGCTTACCTTGTTTACTGAGTAATCTGATCGTGGGTTCTGGCATTGGAAATAAAGGGGATTTTCTAAAGCAGAGTGGAGGAGGACATTCTAAGCAGAGATAAGCAGATGCCAAGGCATGGAGGTGAAGTGAAAGAGAAGAGCGAGTGGTTTGATGTGGTTTGGGCATGGGTACTTAAGTGCAGTAACGAGAGGGGTGATGAGATAGATGTAGTCAAGCGCAGTGTGATATAATAGTAGGGACCTTAGAGGACCTTCATTTCAGTATCAATCAATCAAAGTCAGACTATTGCCTGATGTGAACAGTTGGAAGGAAACTTGAGATGCCTGGAATCATGTGAGATATTACTAATGGGACGGATGAGATACAGCGTTCGACTGAGCTTGTTGCTGGCTAAAATTAACTCTTCAATTGCTCAGAGAAGATGTGGCAGACCATAAATCTAGCCAAATGTCATAGAAGTTAGCTGCAAAAATTTGATACAAGGTAATTTCAATGTTCTAGCCATTCTACTTGTCTCCTTTGAACACCATGTGTGTACACATACATACACATAAACAGCTACATACATGCAGTTCTGGAAACCGATCATACTGGTTGCATTTAGACAGGATGTACTTCATAATTGCTACAAAAGCAATAGTGGAAAAATTGTTCAATTGAAGAAGAGATAGAAAATGTAAATCTTGGTTTATTCTCCTTATTAGAAAAATGTATACAGGAGAAAGATACCCATCCTATGAGTTAGTTCTCAGCAAGTTTGTTGTGGAATGCTATTGTACTGCAAACCTTTGTCAAGTGTTCTGCAAAATTTAGATGAATATGTCAAGCTCATTTCTTTTTCAGTTTATAAATGGCAATACCGAATGTCAATCTCAGCAGGCTATGTCACACAATGTGTATTGCAACCTATGTGTAGAAACACAGCACAGGCAAAGCCAGCACTGAAGATCAGTTTACTGAAACAATTTTCACATGTAGATAGAAAGGGGAGCTTGAGAATAATAACAAGTTTTATTCAAACAGTGACACAGTATTGAAGGTCAGCTAAGGAAAATGTGTGGGGATGGAACAGCTTTTGTAGACGTTGACACGTATTGTTGTTTTGTTACAGTGACTTGTTTGGTGCCAACTTGGGTCTTTCAATGTCTTCACGTATGTGCTGCCCCAAATTCTAGTATTAGAAAGTGTAGCACATCACCCAAAATGGTGGTGACGTTGGGAACCAAATCATAATTTACCCTTATCTCTTGAGATATTCAACAATTAGAGGTGAAGACCAAAAGATTTGTCTGTCATAATTGTTTCCAAATCCCTGGGTGCTGTAAATGGTTAACCACTTGACTACTCACCAGAAGGTTGGTGATTCAAATCCACCCAGAGCTGCCTGGAAGAAAAGCCTGACAATCTGCTTCTGAAAGATCACAGCCTTGAAAACCCTGTGGAGCATTTTACTCTGCACACATGGGGTTGCCATGAGTCAGAATCAACTCTATGGGAAGTTTTATTTTTTATAATTATTCTATTGTGTGTATTAAGGTGTGGGCTCTGGGGCATGACTGTCTGAATTCAAATTTCACAAGCATATTCAAACTCTCAGTTGCTTAACATGAGTGCATTCCTCACTCCTTTAACAATCTAGTGTTGGTAGGCAACGAGATGGGAAATCTCTTCTCCATCACTTTATTCAAGGACTTAGGTTAATTCCATTTAATATCTTTGCAATCCTATAGGGCCTTTAAAATTCCACTGGTTTTCCAGTAAGCCAGAGATAAAGGACAAGGAAGACAGACAGTGCACAGAGAATTTAATGAAGGTAGATTTAATAGTTTTGGGCCAGAGCTAGAAGTGGGTATATGACTTCCACACATATTCCGTTGGCAGAAACTCAGTCATGTGGCACCCCTAACTGCAGAGGAGTCTGAAAAAATATAGTCTAGCTATATGCCAAGGAGAAAAAGGTAACAGGATATTGTGAACCTGTTATATTGTCTCTGTCTCAAGTGGGATGTAGCCACTTTAATAGAACTCTGAGATCTAGAACATTGGGAGTAAGGCATCATTTACTCTGTACTGGTCAGAGAGTTAGCCCGGGTTGCATAGTGGTTAAGAACTTGGCTGCTAACCAAAAAGTTGGCAGTTCAAATCCACCAGATGCTTCTTGGAAATTCTATGTGGGAGCTCTACTCTGTCCTATAGGGTGGCTATGAGTCAGAATTGACTCGACAGCAATGGGTTTTGGTCTTGGTCAGAGAGTTAAGTTATGACTACCTTCTTTCAGGGGGATGCTGACAATCCAAAAAGGATCCTGAGGAAGTTTACCAGGGTGATGATAGGCTCACAAAAGTACAACATACATGATGAAGAGTTGAGTGGACTAACATTCTTAGCAATGAGGAAAGAAGATTGGAAAAGTTAGCATGTGGAAGAGGTATTGAATTTAATGCAGGAGGCTTTTAATTCCAAAATTATAAACAATGAGTAAAAGTTACAGAAAGATGGATTTTGTTAAAGTTGCATTAAAATCAAGGATTCATAAACATCAAACTACTGCTTTGGGATGTATAGTGCTCTACACAATTGCTTGTTGAAATTTGCCATTGGCTTATCAGGGTTCTGTGGTAGAGGTTCCACGCTAGATGGAAAATTGGACCGGCCAGTCACTAAAGTCTCTTTTAGGCTTGACTATCTAGATGCTGTGGCTGATTTTAAAATATGATTCCTCACTGTGGACCCTGACCAAAGAAGCTTTCTGCACATATCTTTCAATCTCCTGATATCTGAAAATTATTTACATGCATCATACTCTACCTCATATCATTTACTTAACATCACCATTAAAAAAAAAGAAAGTTACTGTTAGAGTTGATTCCTACTCATAGTGACCCCATGTGTTACAGAGCAGAACATCAACATAAAGATGTCCAGTTTTATTTAAGACTTTTTAAAGTTACTATAAAATACAAGCCAAACGTGTCCTTTCTTTAATATTAAATTTGGAATCACAGAAAATATTCCTATAATAAAGGATAGCTCTATGTTTCATTTCAAGAGGAAATTCATTTGTGGGCTGGTTGTCAGCATTCTGCAGCTGGATACTTAGTTCCTCCACTATTATAAGAGGCGGTACAGAACTCAGAATGACCTGGCAACGTTGAGAGTTGATCAGTTCTTTCAGCGAAGTTGGCTTTTATCCAACAACTACCTCCAAAACTCTTTCTAGCAGTTTTATTTTTCAAGGTTTGATTCCATACCCTAAAATCATATACTATGGGAAGTTTCTGGTAAACTTTTTTTTTTTTTTGTCTTCCAAGCAAGGTATTGCATTATCTTTGTGACATTGAATATTGATCGCTTTCACTCAGACCATTTTGTGGTCACTGACAATTTTGAGCCTTGGAACCTTGTTTAAAGACACAGTATACAGTTCTATATGTTTTCTTCATGGACTCTAGTGGATTTCGTTTCCATAATTAACGTAATCTTTTGGAATAAACCAGAGAGCTTGGGTTGGCATTGTTGTTGCAGTTAGGTGCCTTCCAGTGGGTTCCAATTCATAGCAACCCTATGTGCAACAGACCAAGATACTGCCTGATTCTGCACCATCTTCACAAATCATTGCTATGTTTGAGCCCACAGTTGCAGCCTCTGTGTCAATCCATCTCATTGAGGATCTTCCTCTTTTTCGCACTACCTTACCAAGCATGACGTCCTTCTCCAGGGACTGATCCCTGCTGATAATATGCTCAAAGTACAGGAGATGAAGTCTTGCCATCCTTGCCTCTAAGGGGCATTCTGGCTGTACTTCTTTCAAGACAGATTTGTTCATTCTTCTGGAAGTCCATGGTACATTCAAAATTCTTCGCCGACACCACAGTTCAAAGGTGTTAATTCTTCTTTTGCCTTCCTCATTCACTGTCCAGTTTTCACATACATCTGAGGCAACAGAAAATACCATGGCTTCGGTCAGGCGCACCTTAGTCCTCAAAGTAACGTCTTTGCTTTTTAACACCTTAAAGAGTTCTTTTGCAGCAGATTTGCCCAATGCAGTACTTCATTTGATTTCTTGACTGCTGCTTCCATGGGCTTTGATTGTGGATGCAAGTAAAATGAAATCCTTGACAATTTCAATATTTTCTCCGTTTATCATGATTATGCTTATTGGTGCAGTTGTGAAGATTTTTGTTTTCTTTATGCTGAGATGTACTCCATACTGAAATCTGTGGTCTTTGATCTTCATCAGTAAGTGCTTCAAGACCTCTTCCCTTTCAACAAGAAAAATTGTGTCATCCGCATATTGCAGGTTGTTAATGAGTTTTCCTCCAATCTTGCTGCCACACTCTTCTTCAGATAGTCTAGCTTCTCAGATTATTAGCTCAGCTTACGGTCTGAGTAAGTATGGTGAAAGGATGCAACATTGACACATACCTTTCCTGACTAAACCACGCAGTATCTCCTTGTTCTGGTCCAAAGACTGCCTCTTGGTCTACGTACAGGTTCCTCATGAGCACAGTCAAGTGTTCTGGAATTCCCATTCTTTGCAATGTTATCCATCATTTGTTATGATACACACAGTTGAATGCCATTTGCAATAGTCAATAAAACACAGGTAAACACCTTTCTGGTAGTCTCTGCTTTCAGCCAAGATCCATTTGACATCAGCAGTGACATCCCTTGTTACACGTCCTCTTCTGAATCCAGCTTGAATTTCTGGCAGTTCCTTGTCAATGTACTGTTGCAGCCGCTTTGATTGACCTTCAGCAAAATTTTACTTGTGTATGATATTATTGGATAATTTACATGTCCTGTTGGATCACCTTTCTTTGGAATGGCCACAAATATTGATCTCTGCCAGTAGGTTGGCCAGGAGGCTGTCTTCCAGATTTCTTGACATAGATACTGAGAACCTCCAGTGTGGCATCCATTTGTTGAAACATCTTAGTTGGTATCTGTCAATTCCTGGCACCTTGTTTTTAGCCAAAGCCTTCCATGCAGCTTGGACTTCTTCCTTTGGTCCCATCAGTTCTTGATCATATGCTACCTCCTGAAATGATTGAAAGTAGTCCAGTTCTTTTTGGTACAGTGACTGTGTATTCCTTCCATCTTCTTTTGATGTTTCCTGTGTCATTCAATTTTTTTCCCAGAGAATCCTTCAATATTCCAACTCAAGGCTTGAATTTTTTCTTCATTTCTTTCAGCTTGAGAAATGCAATTTCCCTTTGGTTTTTCTAACTTCAGGTCTTTGCACATTTCATTATAATAATTTATTTTGTCTTCTCGAGCTGCCTTTTGAAAGTTTCTGTTCAGCTCTTTTACTTCTTAAGTTCTTCCCTTCTCTTTAGCTACTCGAAGTTCAAGAGCAAGTTTCCAAGACTTTTCTGACATCCATTTTGGTCTTTTCTTTCATCCTTGTCTTTTTAATGGTCTGTTGCTTTCCTTGTGTGTGATGTCCTTGATGTCATCCCACAACTCATCGGGTCTTTGGTCATTAGTGTTCAACGCATCAATTCTGTTCTTGAGATGGTCTCTAAATTTAGGTGGGATATACTCAAGGTCATATTTTGGCTCTCATGGACTTGTTTTAATTTTCTTCAGTTTCAGTTTGAACTTGCATATGAGCAATTGATTACCTATTCCGTAGTCAGCCCCTGGCCTTGTTCTTACTGTTGATACTGAGTTTCTCCATCATTTCTTTCCACAGATGTAGTAGGTTTCCTGTGTATTCTATCTGGCGAGGTCCACGTGTATAGTTACCATATATGTTGTTGAAAAAAAGTTATTTGGAATGAACAAGCTGTTGGTCTTGCAATATTCCATCATGCCATCTCTGGAGATGATCTATCACCAAGGCCATATTTTCCAGCTACCCATCCTTCTCTGTTTCCAACTTTCGCATTCCAATCACCAGTCATTATCAATGCATCTTGAATGCATGTTTGATCAATTTCAGACAGCAGATGTTGGTAAAAATCTTCAATTTCTTCATATTTGGCATTAGTGGTTGGAGCGTAAATTTGAATAATAGCCGTGTTAACTGGTCTTCCTTAACAGATATATGGATATAACCCTATCACTGACAGCTTTGTACTGCTGGATAGATCTCAAAATGTTCTTTTTGACAGTGAAGGTAACACTTTTCTTCTTCAATTTGTCATTCCCAGTATAGTAGACCATATGATTGTCTGATTCAAAATGGCCAATATCAGTCCATTTCAGCTCACTAATGCCTAGAATTTCTATTTTCAAGTGTTCTGTTTCATTTTTTACAGCTTCCAATTTCCCTAAATTTATATTTTTTTACCTTCCTTGTTCTGATTATTAATGGATGTTTGCAGCTGTTTCTTCTTATTTTGAATCGTGCCACATCAACAAATGAAGGTGTCGAAAGCTTTACTCCATCTGTGTCATTAAGGTCTTCTCTGCTATGACGAGATAGCTCTTCCCCAGTTGTATTTTGAGTGCCTTCCAACCTGAGGGGCTCATCTTCTGACACTATATCTGAAAATGTTCCACTGCTATTTATAAGGTTTTCACTGGTCAATTTTTTTTTTTTTAGAATTAGATAACCAGGTCCTTCTTCCTAGTCTTAGCCTGGAAGCTCTGCTGAAACCTGTCCACCATGGGTGACCCTGCTGGTATTTGGCATACTGGTGGCATAGCTTCTAGCATCACAGTAACATGCAAGCCACCACAGTAGGACAAATTGCCAGACAAGTGGTTGTGGGTTGTCAAATACACTATTTATGTTGGGGAACAGTCTGCCTCTAAGTCTCCCATCTGTGTCGCCTAAGCAAAGGACTTGGGCCCAGAACATTCTATGATAAGGAGGCTGGCAATTTAGTCTCTCATTGTCTTCCTGTCCTTTCTCCTTATTAGGGAAGGCTTCTTCCCTGCTGTGGGCACACAGTAACTTTTTATGTCTTTTACTCATATGCTGGCACCATATGGCACCTGGCCAACCTCACTTCTATATCTGTTCACTGCAGGGAGGGAACAGGATTTCTCCATTGACCAGGGCATTAGAGAAGTGTGCGTGGGACTTCTGCCATGCACTGGCTGTGAGGGGGGACTTGCTGGCCCTGGGAGACCAGTGTCCACAAGGGAAGCTGATCTCGCTTTGTGTCTTCTCTTGTGAGCAAAGTAATTTCCCGTGCAAAAGCAGAGCCTGCGGTTTGTGCCTTTGTTGGTGACCTTGGACTCTGGTATGACAATTTACAAGCAAAACTACTGTGGATCAGATGGCGTTTTAGAAGGCAAATTGAAAAGAGTGGGACTTTTTAAATTTTACTCAGGCATTAGAAATTCTTAGACTAATACTGGCCTTTAAATTAATACCAAATCTCTCTAATCATCTCTGAGGACCTCAAGTCCTTAGAATCTGAAGAAATTGAGCGGTCTCAGTGGTAGGTTAAGATTAAAGGGACTTAGTGCTACTTTGAGCATCGACAGGCAGGATGCTGTGTCATAAACTGGTACAGCACCAGAGAAAAAGTAGTAGATTTTAAGGTGGAATAGTTGTTCAGTTATTTTATTCTTTTGAATTTTGTACAGCCATGAAATTATTGATTTGAAGACATCTTGGAGGGAAGTTACTTATTGTACCTGTTATAGAGAGTCCACCTGCAACACATTCTTGGAAATAATTTTCAGACTATAAAATGATTCTAATGACAGCAGTCTCGAAATTTCCAAGGTAGTTCATTACTGTGCGGGACAACAAATGGTTTAGAAGGCTATTCCGCATATTAAACCAAATTCTGCTTGTAGCTAGTTCTATCCCTTAGGGCTACAGAGGCCAATTTATAACTTTGTATTCAACTAATAGGTTTTCATAATCTGGAAAAGGGTAATCAATGTAGATTAATGTAATTTATTTAAAATAGTTACTACATTATGAATTAATTACAGATTCCCTATCAGAAAGTTAAAAAAAAAAAAAAACTGGTCAGAAAAACACTTGAAAACATCTTTTTAGCTGCACTAAACTCTAAAGGCAGTTCATAAATTAACTGCATGTATTATATGACTCTGCTATAATTCTGCTGAGGATTAAATGGCAAAATCTGGGTATGGCTGCCTATCCAAGACAAGGTTGCTTTTTCTTTTATTTTGAGTACATTTTCATTACTACCTTAAAAATTTACTATTTTAAAAGCTATATATTTGCTTGTTTATTTATATTTCTGCTCTTATATTTATTTTTCCTTTCTCCTACTATCCTGTGTGTATGTTCTTTGTTTAGCTCCTGAAATCATTGCTTGGTTTAATGATTTTCAGCTTTTCTGCTTTTAATATACATATTTGAGACTATGAAAAATCTGTCTCAGCTGCATCCCACACATTTTGATACATAATGTTTTTATTATTGTTCTGTTTAAAATATTATAAAATGTCCATTGCAATCTCTTCTTTAAACCGTGGATTATCTAGATGTGTCTAACACATTTTGATGTTTCTATCATGTCCTCTGATTATTTTAGTTTTCATATCTAGATTTTCTATTTTTTAAGATGATCTTCAATTTTCTGCCAAATGTCTCAGTCTTGTCTCTGATCTCCTTGAATATATTAAGCACTGTTATTTTAAAATCTGTGTGTCCCTGGAGTCTCTGTATAGCTTTTTCTATTTTTCCTCGGGTTTTTGTTCTGTTTTGTTTTTCTCCATGATATCTTGTTACTCATATCTTTCTTTTTTATTAGTTATTAACTATGTGACAGAATCTGAACATGAAAAATTATAGAAATAACTTGAGGCATGAGTTGATGATATCTTTCTCTTTTTTATTGTACTTCAGGTGAAGGCTTACAGAACAAATAGTTTCTCGTGAAACAGTAGTACACATACTGTTTTTGATGATATCTTTTTGCTGAGGGCTTTAACATTTGTTTCTAGTTTGTTGCTGATATGCTAGAAACCTAGGATTACCCTACTTCCATCGATGCTGAGCTGGTTCCTAGTAAGGGCTGTATGAATCTTTTGTTTGAAGATCACCAGCGTACTCTGAATCCTCATTACGAACAAATTCTTAGTTGCTGTACAACCCCCTTCATGGAAAGCCATCCTCTGAGAAGACTTTAGAGTTGAACACTTCCAGAATTTAGATGAAGACTTATATTCCTTGGACACTTGGCAAATCCTGTCTTCAGTTCCAGAATTAGTTTCCATAGCTGGGTTAGGTCACTGCTTACTACTTGCCTCAAGTAGGTACAGATTTTTTTGAAGTTTTAAACACTGCATTTGATCTTTGTGATGAAAATAATGTGTTTATAGTATAAAAAGCCATTTGAATTATGTGGTGAGTCAATTAGTTTCAAGTATTCTGATTATATTTTTTTCCTTATGAAATTTCAAAAAATAAATAAAATGTAATTATCTAGCCTAATCTTTTATAACTATACCTTTTTGTATGAAAAGGATGAGGCAGATTTTATGGGGAAATTTCTCACATAAAACAAAATGACTTAATTATAAGCTTTTTGACTTTTATTTTTTAAAAAAATATTTTCCCTCTGAATAAAACTTCAGGCAAAAAATGTTGATATTCATGCCAATTTGATAATTTTTAATCCATGTCTTTGTGTGGCCAACAGCATTTTACTGATATATTTATATAAATTATCTGGCTGTCACCTTGTATAGTACATTCCACGATAATCAAATTTTAGCCTTCCTTCTGGGGACACTCTTAACCTAAGAGATTTTATATATCCTGTCAAGATTGTTAAGTGCTGACATTTCATATTTATCCTGAAGAGTGATACTTCCAATTCTGCTTATTCTCTGATTCGAGAATTTATCACAGCACATGAGGAGCAGTTGATTGTCATCAACTATCTTGCAAAAGAATGGATGTGAAAGTTAGAGGGAAGGACACGGAAAAGTGTGGATCAACGTGAACACCTGTCCAAAGTCCCAACATCTTCTTTACTAAAGCAATTGCAGACTGTTAAATAGATGCTTTTAGAATTCTTCTGATCATCCTTGCAAAAAGAAATATAGTCATAAAACACCGAAAAGATTTTAATAAAGTAAAAAACCAGAATCTAATACCAAAATATCATGAGCCATTAGTAGCTTAAATGAACAATTTTTTTGAAAAATTTTTAAGGCTCCAAACAGTCCATACTTTAATGATCCTTATAAATATGGGCCTTAAAGTAGAAAAGTATATTTTTCCACCTTACAGATACCAGGACAAAGATAGGTCATAGATCAAGAAGATTACTGAGCTGAAAGAACTGGATATAGGACTAGATGCTAGATCTCCTAACCTTGAACTTTTTGTTTATAAGTAATCTATTTTTAATCATTTATCAAATCTATTAAAAATTAAGTGGCTCTCTCACTGGATGCCATTTAAAACTGCAAAAAGCATTTTCATGTTAATAAACAGGCACAGACCTTCTTAAGATCAAGTACTTATACCGTGTAATAATAGCAATGTAGTTTTGAAGGTACCTGGGTGTGCCCTGGTTGGTGCAAACAGTTAAGTTCATGGCTACAAACCAAAAGGTTGGCAGTTCAAACCCTCTCAGAGGTTCCTTGGAAGAAAGACCTGGCTATCTGCTTCCGAAAGGTCACAACCACGAAAGCCCTATGGAGTACAGTTCTACTCTGCTGCTCCAAGTCGAAATCAACTTGATGACTACTCTTTTTTTTGTTATTGTTGTTTAACTTCTATTATAATATAGACTATTTATCATTCATTATGAAAAATCTCAAAGGTGTAAACAAGTACACAGAATTGTATGAGAATCCCATATATCCAAAGCCCGGCTTTGTCAATTATTAACGCCTAGATAATCTTGCTTCGCCTCTAGCCCAACTTTCCACTTGTACCACTCTCAAAGGCCTCTCTGCCAACTAGGTTATTTTGAAGCAAATCCTTTCAGGTAGATTTTTTTTTTTTTTTGTAGAGAATATGTTGTTTTCCTTTAGCAAAGTCTGTCATATAAATGAGTTGGCTCATTATAGATTTTTTAAATCTGTGTTCCTTACATGGGAAATGAAGAAGAGCATTATGGTTGTCCTGCTCTGATACCACACCTAGCCTGGATTAAGGCAACAGCCATCAAAATTGCCTCTTGCTTCCCATCAGTGGGTGAGTAAATAAAGATGCTAGACGTCAGCCCCAGAGCAAAGACCGGTGAACTTCCTCTAAGAGATTCATCAGGAGACTTGAATGCTGTGCAAGGTGAGAGTTAAAATATAAAGATGTGATGAAAACGGGTGCACCTTAAAAGTTTAGATATTATGGGAAGACTGAGTAAAAGTTCCTAAAAGGGGGAAATTACAATTAACATGCGCAGTGATTTTGTAGAGAATCAGTCTGGCTGGGGCTTCAGCAGGAAATTAGGAATCTAATGGGAATCGTGGCCAGGGGAATTTTAACCTTGCTGTTTGACCTCAAGCCAGGCATAGGGCCTGATGTTCTTCAGTTTCCTTAGGAAAAAGAGGAATGGCAACGGTAGTGATGAAGATGCTTAGATATTTCTGTAGACTCAAAATGGATTAGGTTATTACTCTTCATATGAAGTCATATTATTCTTTATAACTAAATACATTCATTTTACTTTCAAAATAATACTGAAAATACATAAGGCATATATTTTCCTCCCTGTGACTAAGGTAACTGAGACCAAGAGATTATTTAATTTTTCTAATGTCAACAGAGCAGGAGGTTGCAGAGCCAATGTTTGAATTTACATCCTCTACTCCACCTTCAAGGTTGACATGGAGCACCATTGCTGTCTCTCCTAAGGAAAGACTTGGAAAAGCCTAAGCGAAGCGATGGTGTTCACATCTGTGCCTCCCTCGTTTTGTGCAGTGTCAGAAGACCAACTTGTTACATTTTGAAAGGGTTTATAGCGTCAGCCACACCTGCAAGCAGAATCACTCCACCCAAATGAGAAATTCTCCCCTAATATGTACAAACAGGATCTCAGCAGGATGGCAACTGGAAAGCCAAAGAAAAAATACCTTTAGGTTAAAGGCAGGTTGGTAAATTAAGGTGACATCTAGGAAATACATTGAAGTTCACTGAGGAGTGAGTGTGACTGCTCATTGAAGCATTTAATAGAAGAGAGTACTAGGTTGTTCAATCCAGATTACTGATAAATCAGTATTTTGAAAGGGTATCACATACGCCTGTATCTTCTTCTTTCCCTAAAAAAAAAAAAAAAAAAAAAAAAGCTATTTCCTTAAAATACAATAAAGAAAATCTACATCTATAAATGATGCCCGATTCTTGGGTAGGGGGTGGGGGGGTGGAAGCTTTGGAAAAGCAAATGTGTAGTCTACGGATGTCTTATTATGTCTCTCCTGATCTATCAAAGGAAACTCCAAGCCACTGGGCTCAGCATTCATTTATGCAGACGAACAGTCTCTCACTCTTAACCTTGAAACACAGGAGCAAGGCATACCCAAGTTTGAGAGAGAGAGAGAACTACTGAAGAGGAAACACAAGGCTGAGGGTCTTCTTGGAGCCATGAGTCTAGCCCTGTTTTTACCTTTACTGTGTCACCTTGGGTTATTCAGTTCAATTCATGATAATTCCTTGGAGTGCCAGCTCTGTTGGAGACTAAAGAGGTAAACCATATGAGTAAACAGCATCAGAAGAACCTTACAATCAAATTTCAAACATTAAGGCAATTATGTAATGACTTAACATATGGTGGAGTAATGTAAGTGCACTATAAGGGGTACTAACAGAGAGATAATGTGGTTTCCAATGCAGGCAAGTTCACTTTAGATGATTTTCAGGAAAGTCTTTGTGGTAGGCAAAATTTTGGCCCCCACGACCTTCACTCTGTGTCATGCTTGTGGATATATCACATTACATGAACTAAAGGAACTTTGAAGTTGCTAATCAATTGATTTTAAATCAGGTAGATTATCTTGAATTACCCAAATTGACCCAATGTAATCACTTGAGCTCTTAAAAGCAGAGTTTTCTCCCAGCTGAGGGAAGAAGAGGAAGCCAGAGAGATTCAAAGCATGAGAAGGACTTGCCTCACCATTGCTAGAGGGGGCCACAGAGAAAGCATGAGTAGGAATGCAGGTGGGGTCTAGGAGCAAAGATCAACACCAGGCTGAAAGGCAGGTAGCAAGGAGACATAGACTTCTGTCCTCCAACCACAAGGAAATGAATTCTGCCAACAGCCTGAATAAGCATGGAAATGGATTCATCCCCAGGGTCTCCAGTGAGGAACACAACCCTTTTGATACCTTGATTTTTGACCTTGTGAAACCTGGAGCAGAGGACCTAGTCATGCTCACTTGGACTTCTGACCTACAGAACTATGGATGATAAATTTGGGCTATTTTAAGTACGTGGTTGAGCCCTAGTGACACAGTGGTTAAGAGCTCAGCTGCTAACCAAAAGGTTGGCAGTTTGAATCCACCAGCCACTCCTTGGAAACCCTGTGGGGCAGTTCCACTCTGTCCTGTTGGGTCACTATGAGTCGGAATCGTCTCGACGGCAACAGGTTTGGTTTTTATGGTTCAGTATGTGGCTACTTGTTACGGCAGCATAGAAGACGGGTATAAGACTCAAGGATACGGACTTTGAAATGTCGAAGTCCAAAGGCCAAAAGAGAAGACTAAGAGAAGGACATCCCAGGCAGGGGGTAAAGTGTAGGTAATAGTACAAAGGAAGAATAATTCAAGTATGATATGAGATGGTTTGGTTTGCCTCATAAAACTGACCATCACAGCTTCAGTGAGTTCATCTCAATGTTGTAAATAGTATTCCTTGAAGGCCTAGAGGGTCCATGGAAACTGGGGGGGCGGGGGATGGTGGTGAGGTTATTTTTATTGAAGGAGAGAACCTGTTGCCTCAACTCTGCACTAGTCCCGCTCAACATCCTTAGCCCTCCACTGCGTCAACCAGAAGTGCTTGCTTTACCTTGATCCATTTCCTATGGAGGAGCGCTGGTGGTGTAGTGATTAAGAGCTTCTCTGCGAACCAAAAGGTTGGCAATTCACATCCTCCAGCTGCTCCTTGGAAGCCCTAGAGGGCAGTTCTACTCTGTCCTATAGGGTTGCTATGAGAATTGACTTGCAATGAGTTTATCTCCTATACAAGACTCAACATAATGTCATTTGAAGAAAGAATTCTGCTTAAAACATTTAGAAAGAACTAAACGGATCAACAATCTAAATTGTTTCTCAAGAATGTTATGAGAATCAAATCAGATAATTGTGAAAATTCATATTTTCACATTACTGGCAGTTTTATGGTGATGTGCATGGAAATAAGTATGACTTAGGACTACCTCTCAGGGTTGGCATTGTCGTTAGAGGTAAGCATGCTCTAGCAGAGGTGTAATGATTTCAAGCACAACAGAACTTTCTCCCTCCTTTGTAATAGCTCAAGGTGGCTGTTCAAGGTCAGAGAGAAGAGGAAACGCTGCTGTATGAAGTGGTTAGGACCCGGATGAACTGAGGTTTTGCTATCTTCAATATGTGGCTTCTAAGTCCTCTCAGGTCATTATAACTGCCATTCCAGTCATCGGAAGGGGAAGGAGCATGGAGAAACCCTTGTGGGAGGTTTTGTAGTCCAGGCCAGGGAGTGTCACATATAATGTCCACTCACATTTTATTGGAGAACAGTTAGTCACAGGAGCATAACTTAATTACACCGAAGACTGGGAGATGTAGTATGCTCAGTATCCAAATGCCTGGTCACTGTGGAGGGAGTTGTGACAGATTTTGACGGAAGGCTAACTGTCTCTGCCTCAGGAGGGTGGGCAAACAAAAGCCTCCAAGATAGGAAATAAGTTTTATTGTTATTATTGTGGTAGTTGTTGCTATTGTTTTTAGCTAAAATTCCCAGGATATTGGGGAGAAAAGATATATAGGTGGAGAGATGAGAGAGGTTGCCATGTTGGTACAGTGAAGGACAAAGGATAGAAACAAAAGAAAGGGACTATAATGTTCCTCTCACATTTTATGAAACCTACATGTATTGTGCTTGTGGTCAGAGTCTGAGCTATTTCACAATAACAGAGGAGTACACAAGCATACCAGTGAATAACCTTCTGGACCACAAGTGAGTACAGACCCCAAAAGAACAGGAAGGGATGCACCTAAATGAGACTATGGAATTGGATGGAGTATCAGTACAAGAGGTCTGTAGTGTAGACAAGCTGCAAAGGCAATAAGGCCGAAATGGGGACATCTGTCAAATTTTCAACATTATGAATGAGATGAAGGACTGGGTTTTGATACCAAAGAGCAGAGTTTTTTTAGGATCATATATAGTAAGTGACTTAGTTTCTAATGCATTCTTTACTATGCAGTCAACTTGTGACTATGACTCTGGACCAAGACTGCTTTCAAGATATGATGTAGGAAGAATAAAGGACACAATCCAGCTATAGAACACATGTATCTCATTCCAAACCGTAAGAGGTTCATGGAAATCATCATCTGGCTTCTGGTGAAAGTTATCAAAGAGTTAAGAAACAATACTGGACTTACAATGGATTCCTGGTGATTGAAATGGAAGGAAACAAGTAAATTGTGTTTTTAAAGTCTCGAAAGCTCCCATATAGGACAGGAGTTAAATTTCTTCTTTTAACTGCAAAGGATAGAGCCACCAAGGAGAAATGGAAACTTTGGGGATTCGAGTACATTGTTTTATAAATAACTTACTGTGTGTTTGTGCTTCAAAGATAGAATGAGAAGCCTCAGGAGAAAACTTGAGCTTCTCTTTATTAGAAGATCGCGATGAGCAGAGTCTAGCTCACCAGTTGGAAGGAATGCTGGAGGTAAGGGAGGGGGATCGAGGTGATAGAGCTAGATGGCTATTACGTTCCTTCCATCTCAAGATTGTCACTTCATAACAGGAATGCAACAAAGCCAAAACTCATCCAGAACTTAAAAATAATGCAGATGTGCTGGGTTATATGTCATCTTTGTAGGACAGGTATTTTTTTTTTCCATTCCTTTTTTAAAAAGATGTTTGTATAAACGTGGTCCAACATAAATCAACCTATTTTAATGATATCAGACTATTTAACTTTAGTACTCACTCCCTACCTCTTTAGGAGGGGAAAATTTTTTTTTTTTCTTATAAAAAGTAGAGAGATTCCTACAGGCATTATTTAGTCCTCAAAACTCCCAAGCAATCGAGGTAGCGATATAGTTATTCATACAACTACTTTATAAACAGACAGCCTAAGGCACAAAATGATTTGCTTAAGGCAATACACTAAATCAGTGGAGAAAGCAGTCAAGTGCCTCCCCTTTCATGGCCAGTTCTGTATCAGGGCCCTCACCGTGGCTGCCTTTTACAAATACAAATTTTATGTTGATCGGTGCTATTTTAAACATTCCACTGTGAGTTCCAAGTTCCTGGCTTGAAGCTTCAAAATAAACAAAAATAATGTCACCTTTCACTTCACTGTTCAGAGGAAGAAAACTATTAGTTAAAGAAAACAGGGATAGGAACTTACGCCCTGCCAAAAAAAGAAAGAAGAAAAAAAAGAACTGTCCATTGAACTATACAGCATATTGATCAAAGACACTACCTGTATTAGTTACCTAGCACTGCTGTAACAAAAAAATACCACAAGTGAGTGGCTTTAAAGAACAGAAATTTATTTTCTTATCATTCTGGAGGCTAGAAGTCTGAATTCAGGGGTTGGCTTCAGGAAAGGTCCCTCCTTGTCAGTATTCCCATGATTTCCTTGGCTTGTAAATGAATCTGCCCCGTGTATGTATCTTTATAGGACATCTTCCTTTGGGTATGTCTTTGTGTCTGTTCTGCTCTTTTTATAACACAGAAGTGATTAGGTTTAGGATCTACCCTTCCATCATATCACCTCATTAACATACCAAAAAATCCTTATTTCCAAAGAGGGTCATATTTACAAGTACAGGCATTAAGATTTCAACACATATTTTGGGAGACACAATTCAATTCATAACACTACCCATGCTCCTGTTATTCTATAGTACTATAAGCCTTCTTCAAAAAGCTTTTATTCATGTTTTTCAAAAGTTCAATGAGCTTATTTAGTATTGTTATTTTTATGCCAGTAGCTATATTTATACTAAGTTTTCAATTTCCACTCCTACTTTCCTAGTTTGTCCTCATCTATCTGCTGAAATATTGCAACACTCTCTTGAAGAGACTCCTAAAGTCCAGTTCTTCAAAGTTCCATCCATGAATGTTGCCTGGATAAACTTTCTAAGATGTAGAGGGGGATATGTGACTCCGTCCAAGAAGCATGGGTGATCTTCCATTGAATACAAGATAAATCCAAATTCCTTAGCCTGACATTAAAATCTACAAATTGATAGCAAAATGCTTTTAAAAATCTTATCATCTGATAAATTCTCACCCTGTCGTATAATTTCATAAACCAGTTGCTGTTGAGTTGATTTCAACTCACGGCAACCTCATGTATGTCAGAGTAGAACTGTGCTCCATAGGGCTTTCAATGGCTGATTTTTCTCAAGTAGATCTCAAGGCCTTTCTTCTGAGGTGCCTCTGGGTAGACTGGAACCTTCCAACTTTCCTTTAGCAGCTGAGCACATTAACCGTTTGTACTACCCAGGGATATCTTGTTAGTCTAGTCATAATGGCGCACTTTACGGTAACAACTAGTCCTATGCTTTCTTGCTTCTGAAAACTGTTCTGTCTGCAGGCTACATCCTTCATATCTGCATAACAAATTTCCTTTCTATACAACAAGCCCCACTCAAATCTAAAGTCTTCTTACAAGTCTTCCTTAGACTATTAAGTAGCCATGAAATCATCTTCCTCTCTTATATATCTATTATATGTTATAATCAATATTATATAATAACTATTATTGATTGAAGTCCATGGGTGGTTAATATCCGCAGCTGCTAACAGAAAGGTTGGTAGTTTGAGTCACCCAGAGGTGCCTTGGAAGAAGGGCCTTGCAATCTACTTCCAAAAAATCAGCCTTAGAAAACCCTATAGGAGCACTGCTCTACTCTGACACACATGGAGTCACCATCAATAGCAATTGACTTGATGGCAAGTGGTTTGATTATTGGTTACTTGATATTAGAAGAATTATTTACAGAAGTGGCTGTGGCTCTTTATGAGCCAGAGACCAGTAAAGAAAGCATAGACTATATCAATGATTTCATTTTCTTATTGAGATATATTTCACATAACATAAAATTAATGCTGGTGGTGCAGTGGTTAAAGCTGTTGGCTGCTAACCAAAATGTCGGTGGTTCTAACCTACCAGCCGCTCAATGGGAGAAAGATACCAAAGCCAGAAAAAGACACCACCAAAAAGAACACTATAGACCAATATCCCTTGTAAACATAGATGCAAATACCCATTGCCTTCGAGTCGATTCTAACTCCTAGGGACCCTGTAGGACAGAGTAGAACTGCCCACAGGAGAAAGATGTGGCAAACAGCCTTGGAAACCCTATGCGACAGTTCTACCCTCTTCTATAGGGTCGTTATGAGTCAGGATCAACTCAATGGCAATGGGCTTGTTTGTTTGGCTTTTTAAGAATTTTTTTCAACAATGTTTTATAGCATTCAGTGCACGAATCTTCCACATGCTTGGTTAAATTCATCCTTAGGTATTTAACTCTTTTGGATGCTATTCTAAATGGAATTGTTCTCTTCATTTCCTTTTCTGATTGTTGTATAGAAACACAATTGATTGTTTATGTGTTGATCCCTTGTACCGAATTTGTGTATTAGCACTAAGAGCTTTCCTGTGGATTCTTTGGAATTTTGTGGATTTGGGGATATATAGGATCAAATCATCTGGGAATAGAGATAGTTTTACTTATTTTCCAATCTGACTGCCCTTTATTTCTTTTTCTTTGCTAATTACTCTGCCTAGATCTTCCAGTATAGTATCGAATAGCAGTGGTGGATGTGAGAATCTTTTGCCTTGTTCCTGGTCTTAGGGAAAGCTTTCAGTCTCTCACCATTGAGTATGATGTTAGCTGTGGATTTGTTAAAATACCCCTTATCATGTTGAGAAATTTCCCCTATATTCCTAGTTTTTCGAGTGTTTTTTTTTTTTTTTTTAATCATGAAAGAGTTTAAATTTTGTCCAATTTTTTTTCTGCATCGGTTGAATGGATCATATGTTTCCTTCCCTTTTTTTCTATTAATTAACTACATTGTTTCATTTTCTTATGTTCAATCATCCTTGATGCTTGAGTTAAATCCCACTTGGTCGTGGTGTATAATATTTAAATATGCTGTTGGATTCAGCTTGCCGGTATTTTGTTGAGTATATTTGCATCTAGAAGCCTTGGTGGTGCAGTGGTTAAGAGCTCGGCTGCTAACCAAAACATTAGCAGTTAGAATCCAGCAGCCACTCTTTGGAAACCCTATGGAGCAGTACTACTCTGTCCTATAGGGTTGCTATGAGTTGGAATCAACTCGAAGGCAATGGGTATTTGCATCTATGTTTACAAGGGATATTGGTCTATAGTTTTCTTTTTGGTGGTGTCTTTTTCTGGCTTTGGTATCAGTGTAACGCTAGGCTTATAGAATATGTTAGGAAGTGTTCCCTCCTCTTCTTTTTTTTTGGAAGTGTTTGAGTGAGAAGAGTTGGTGTTAAATCTTCTGTAAATGTTTGGTAGAATTACCCAATGAAGCCATCTGTCTTGGGCTTTTCTTTCATGGGAAATTTTGATTACTGATTCAATCTCTTTACTGGTCAAAAGACTGGTGATATTTCGCATTCCTTGTTGAGCTAGATTTGGTAATTAGCATTTCTAGTGATTTGTCTATCTCATTTAGATTATTTAATTTGGTGGTGTACTATAATCATTTTTATTTCTGTTAAGTTCAGTAATAATATTCCCACTTTCATTTCTGATTTTAATTATTTGCTTCTTCTTTCTCTCTTTTTTTTTTTTTCTTTATCAGTCCAGCTAATGTTTTGCCAATTTGGTAGATATTTTATAGGGATGCTGCCCAGCTGGTGCAGATACCTCAGCATATCAGAGCAGAAACCTATAAACCTGGGACTCAGATCTCTGACAAGGTGGTATTGGCTGGCTATCACTGGTATTTCTCAGGGAGCACACTGAGGTGGGTTCTGGGTGTGATGAGAGAAAACCGGAAACTTATCAACTGTTACAGCTAGGGTGAAGAATTATTGCTGGGGTGGTGCTGACAGGAAGAGAAAGCAGTACAGGACAGAACATACCTTCCCATCTTTCTCTAGCACTCCCTCTTAGCAGAACCTATCAGGGAGTCAGCAGGTAAAACAGCAAAGTAGTTTGCAGAATCCCATTGCCAGCATCATGATATAGAGCATATAAAGGTGGAATTGTCACTGAGAGACAAATAATAATTAGCCAACATATTTTCTTAAGACTCCAAGTTCCCAGATGGCCAGGACCATGTCTTCATTTCCTTGTATCTTCCACAGAGCATATCACAATACTTTTCATTTAGTAGGAATTTGGTAAATATGCACGTATTCAAATTATACATAAATTCTTGATTATTTCTGAGCCAATGATTTCCCAAATAGAAAATAAAAGTTACATCATCACACAGGACTAAAATATAGAGTGATTTAAGATAATTCTTATATCAAGCATTCAGAATTTTAAATAAAATACACCATTGTATTCTGTGACATTATCTTTAGGAGATCATTCCAGGAAGAAGTGCACCATACTTTTCCTTGGGTTAAGCATACCCTAGTTCTCCAGGGTAAACAGATTAGAAGGGCATTTCAATGTCTCACCAGTTCTTGTGCTCAGTAAAGCTGAAATAATTTGAAACTCAAAAAATACCAGCTGTTCTCAATATAGGAAAATATCTGAAATGAAATGAAAGTAATTTTTTGGGGCAACCAAGAAAAAGAAACACAGAACAGGGAATAAAGCAGGTAAAATATCTTAATTATGAATCCAGATATGGAATTAACCTTATGTCTCAGGATGTAGGCTGGCATAAGAGGACTATGTGTTGGTAATATGGAATTAAAATTAGTGGTGTCCTCTAAAGAACAAGATACCTAAATAAACAAAATCTCCATTTTTTAAAATCTTCTGATAAAACACTTCTTCATGTTTAATTGGAGAATGAGATATATTTCTTACAAAGCACCATTTATTATGGTAAAATGCATGGTATAATAGCCATCCTTAGCATTCAGATAAAAGTGAGTGAGAGAAAGACAGACCGAGAGAGAGAGAGAGAGAGAGAGAGTACATTTGTGTATATATGTGTAAGCATTTGGTAAACAGGTACTATGGCTCGCTACATAAATATCGCCAAATTCTTTAAGAAGATCAACACAGAAATAAATGATCAAATAAGTCCCTACGAATAAAAATAGCTAATGAGGAAAATAATTGTAAACATTTATAAGCCTTCATTATATGTCAGCCATTGAGGCAAGTGCTGTATGTAAGTTATTTACTTCACACATCAACCCTACCATTACAATACCCATTGTCATCAGGTCGATTCCGACTCATAACAACCCCAGACAGGACATAACAACCCAGGACAGAGTAGAACTGCCCCATAGGGTTTCCAAGTTGTGGCTGGTGGATTTGAACTGCTGACCTTTTGGTTAGCAGCCGTAGCTCTTAACCACTATGCCACGAGGGTTTCCACCATTACAGTACTATTATATTAATAGCAGAGTATATGATGCATAAGATCTAAGGATTTTATGATCTAAGGATTTAGATTCCAGAAAAATAAATAAAAAACAAAAATGATTATCGAGTTCTGAGACGAAGCTTTGGTATGAGTAAAAAATTTAATATTTAAATTCACATGTACATTATTAAAAGGAAAATATACTTTCACTTTATGAGTTAATACTTTGCAAATGGTATTGATATGCTTCAAATTAAGAGTGGCAACATCAGGAAATATTCTGCGTAGAGAAAGAATAATCAGAGAACCTCTATTTCTTATTTCTCACTTGATTAAAGCAAAGATGAGTTTGCTTCCAAGAATGATCTTATTTTATCTACAGAAAAAGGAGCATGGCAATAAAAAGCTGATGCTTCTGTATGTGTTTGAATACATTAGTTCAACCTCAACAATGTATTTTTTTTTAAAAAGTCATTTTTCTGATACACTCTCTTCCCTTTGCTCAGTCTATTTCTCTAAGCTATGTGTCTTAGTTATCTAGTGCTGCTGTAACAGAAATACCACAAGTGGGTGGCTTTAACAAACAAATTTTTTATCTCACAGTTAAGGAGGCTAGCAGCCAGGGATTCAGGATGCCAGCTCCAGAGAAAGTCTTTCTTTCTCTGTGGACTCTGGGGGAAGGTCCTTGTTCCCTCAGCTTCTATTTCCTGGTTCCTTGGAGATCTCTATCTGGCTTGGCATCACACTTCCTCCATCTCTGCTTTTTTCTTGGTTGTTTAATCTCTTTTAAATCTCAGAAGATATAGACTGAAGATATACCCTACACTAATTAAGTCTCATTAACGTAACAAATACAACCCATCCCAAATGAGATTACAACCACAGGCATAGAGGTTAGGATTTACAATACATACTTTGGGGGGGGGACACAATTCAATCCATAACATTCCACCTTTAGCCCCCAAAATTCCTGTCCTTGTCATATGCAAGATACATTCACTCCATCACATTATTCAAAAGTCTTAAGTCAATCCCAAGTCTGAGATCTCATTTTCTGAATCATCTAAATCAAATATAGGTAAGACTTCAGGCATATTCCATCCTGGGGCAGAATTCTGGTGGAACATGCACAAGGTAGGTATTTCCATTACAGATGGGAGGAATTGGAGGAAAAGAAAGGATAATGGGCACCAAGCAAATCCAAAACCCAGCAGAAAAATTTAAATTATCTCTCAAGGATGAAAAATAATCTTCTGTTCTCTGAGAACATCTGGGCAACAGCTCTGCCCTCAGAACTCTGGGTGTTGGCCATGCTTTCTGGATTCTGGGTGGAGACCCCTCTGCCCTGGGCTTTAGCTCCACCTTCCAGTTCCACTAGGATAGCAACTCTGCTCCCTTGACTTTGGGTGGCCTTGTTCTCTTAGTCCATCTGAATGGCAACGACCTTAGCCCTGGCAGGCCCTGTACTTCTGAAGGTTTGGCATGGCAGACCCACCTCCCTCAGCTTTGGGTGGTGGCCGCATCTCTCTGGCACACCTTAATGGCAGCCCCACACTCCAGAACAGAGTTGGTGAAGATTCAATTCTTTGAACCTTAGGAGGCTGTGGCCCCACCCTTAGAGATCCAGAAGACCGTAACCCCATCCGTTGAAACCAACAAGGCCCTGCTTCTCATGCTCCTTCCGACAGGTCTGCTGATTTCTGATCTGCTCCAGGGATAGTCCTTTTTTTTTTTTTTTCTTAGAAGACAACACATGTGGCTCCTTTGGCCTGTTTCCTGCCTGTAGAATTCCGAGAGGCAGACAACATTCTTTTCTCTGTCCCCCGTCTGTCCAAGCAGATGGGTTTTCTGCTGTGGTAATTGGTTAGATCCGTCAGTCACAAGCATAACTTCTTTAACAAAAGATTGTGTAGCCACATCCTTGGTGAAAATTCTAGGACATATTTTCTTATTTTGTACAATAGAGTTTTCCAAAATCTTTAAGTGTTTTTCATTTTGCACAGTTCATTTTTAAATCCGTCTCTTTCACATTTTACTTTGAGTAGCAAGGAGAAACCACATGACCCCTTTAAGATTTTGCTTGGGAATCTCCTCAGCCAGATATCCAAATTCAAAACTTAAAAGTTCTACATTCCACCAAACATTTGAACATAACTCAGTCAAGTTCTTTGCCACTGCATAAAAAGCATCGCCCTTGCTCCATTGTTCAATCACATGTTCATCATTTTCTTTTGAAGCCTCATCAGAAGCACATTTAACATCTATGTTTCTAGCAACGTTCTGCTGCTGGCACCATATGTATTCTCTAAGATGATAGAGACTTTCTCTATAGCTCTCCTCACTTTCTTCTGAGCCCTTACCAGAAGTGCTGTTGACATTCGTAATTCTACCAACAGTCTTTCCAAAGCAATCTAGGCTTTTACTATTAGGCACGTTAAAAATCTTCCAGCCTCTACCCATTAACCAATTCTAAAACTGCTTCCACATTTAGGTATCTGTCAGAGTAGCACCCCACTCTTCTGGTACCAAATTCTCTCTTAGTTATCCAGTGCTGCTATAACAGAAATACCACGAGTGGGTGGCTTTAAGAAACAGAAATTTATTTTCTCATAGGTTAGGAGGCTAAAAGTCCAATTCAGGGTGCCAGCTCTAGGGGAAAGCTTTCTCTCTCTGCCAGCTCTGGGGGAAGGTTCTTGTTCCTTCAGCTTCTGTTTCCTGGTACCTTGGAGATCTTCATGTGTCTTGGCATCTCACTACCTCCATCTCTGCTTCTTGCTTGGTTGTTTGATCTCTTTTGATGGACTCAGAACACACCCTGCACTATTCTTGTCTCATTAACAATACAAAGACAACCCGTGGGATTATAACCACAGGCATAGAGGTTAGCATTAACAACACGTGTTTTTGGAGAACACAATTAACACTATCTATGTCAAGCTCCTAACTATAGAGATCTTGCTCAAATCCCATTTCTTTCATGAAAATATCCTTGATTCTTCTGCCCAAAATGCAAATATCTTTCCTTTGAAAACTTATTGCCTTTCAACTCTGACTTTTTGGGAGCCTTTCACCTTCTGCCTTATATAATAGATTCTTATATTTGAAACACAGCTATAAATCAATTCAATTACTAAATGGCTTAAACTGCCTTTCAGATTGAAAATTAAATTATAGCTTCTTAATTTTCTTTCACAGTTTCCGTCACTCTATCAAAAATAGATTTCTACAGACAAGAACTGACTGGAAATCAAGAGAAAAAAACAGAAGATGGAAAGAGATTCACAAGAAATCTAGATACTGTTTTTCTCAGAACTATACTTTAAAATGGTTAATATGTGATTAGTGTTTGGTAAATTAAATGATAAAATGTTTAATAATGTAAGAGAAATGGAAACTATAAAAAACGTATTAAGAAATAGTAAATTATTCATTATTTAAAATATGATTACCATTACAAAGCTCAATGCATGGATTTAATACTATTAAGCCCAGGTGAAGAAATAATCTGTGAAGTGGAAGATAGAGCAGTAGAAAATATCTCAACTGAAGTACAGAGAAACAAAAAAAAAAAAGGAAAATACAGAAAAGATCAAAAGAGAAATGGGACATGGAGAAAACTTCTAATATTCATGTATTTAGAGAGAGAGGGAGCCCGGGTGGTACAGTGGTTAAGAGTTTGAATCCACAAGCTGCTCCGTGGAAGCCCTAAGGGGCAGTTCTGCTCTGTCCTATAGGGTTGTTATGAGTCAGAATTGACTCGACGGCAATGGGTTTTTTAGAGAGAGAGAGAGAGAGAGAGAGAATGAGTCAAAAGCCAAAAGGTACATCAAGGCAAAGATGTAAGAAGTGAAATCTAGGCACCATAAAAACTAGGAAAGTCACACCTAATTTTACCATAGTAAAACTTCTGAAAACCAAATACAAAAAGGCAACTAGAGAGAAGAGTAAAACTACCATCAAAAAAGCACTAGAAATTCACAAATCAGTTCTAAAGAAAAACAATGAACATCAGAAGACAATGGAATGATGTATTTAATGGCAAAAATAAAAATACCTGCCAAACTATAATTTTCCACATGGTAGAAATATCCTTAAACAAACAAAGGTGATATTAAAGATTTTTTTTTCAGTCAAGCAAGAATTCATCATCAAAAGTCTGCACTAAAGAAAACGCCAAAGAGATTAATAAATCAATATGAAAAAGATGGATTAGTTAATAAAAGGTGCAGCTTGTTATTCATATAAAAATACTGGGATCTCTACTTCATACCATACACAGAAATCCATCTCAGATGATTAAAGACTTAATGTGAAAAACAAAACTTGAATATTTTAGGAGAAACATATAGTGGAATATCTCTATGACTGTATGAAAGGCAAAGAGTTCTTAATCACAAATCCAGAAAAGAAAGCAATAAATATGACTATAATAATATTAAACCTTTCTCTGAATCAAAATTCTCCATAGACAAATGGAAATACAATAAACCACACACTGGAAGAAAATATTTATATTGCATACTATTGATAAAAGATTAGTCATTCAGAAATATAAATAATGTCTATAAAACAATAGGAGAAAAAAACTTGCCACTGGAAAAATCAAAATAGAAAATGAAGAAATAAGGAGACTTAATGGCCAGAGCAAACAAATAAAAGAAAAAAAAAAAAAGAGAGAAGCTAATAGATGCCTGCACAGTAAGGATCAGCATGAATCCAATCATCAAAATGTGGAGATTGATCCAGTCCTCACATCCCCACATCTTCAATCTCGTCAACAGTCTCCCTTGTGGCACTTTCTTTCCACCTGGAGCTAGGTCAGAGCTCACAAGTTAAAAGGACACTGTCCTTCAGGCTGCCTAAGAGGCAGATGCAAGCCACAAGTTTGGGGAGTCCTCACAACATACTTACTCCCTGACTTGCTGGCGCCCATGACCCTTTGGGTTCAATAATTCTCTGGAACGACTCACAGAACTCACAGAGAACATCCCATACTTACAAATACAGATTTATTATAGCCAAAAAGGATACAAATAAGAGACACATACGGTGAGGTCTCAGAGGATTCCCAATGTGAAGCTTCCATGTCCCCGGAATGTGCTACCTTCCCAAGAGCAAATGTTCTCTTCAACCAGGAAGCTCTCTGAGCCTCAAGGTTCAGGGTTTAACTGCTGCTTCCATAGGCATTGATTGTGGATCCAAGTAAAATGAAACCCTTAACAACTTCCATCTTTTTTCCACTTATCATGATGTTGTATACTGGCCCAGTTGTGAAGATTTTTGTTTTCTTTATGTTGAGGTGTAATCAATATTGAAAGCTGTGGTCTTCGATCTTCATCAGTAAGTTCTTCAAGTCCTCTTCTTTTTCAGCAAGCAAGGTTGTGTAATCTGTGTAATGCAGGTTGCTAATGAGTCTTCCACCAATCCTGATGCCGCTCTTCTTCACATAGTCCACCTTCTTAGATTATTTGCTCAGCATACAGACTGAAAAGTATGGTGAAGGGATACAACCTTGACCCACACCTTTCTTGATTTTACACCATGCAGTATCTCCTTGTTCTTTTCTAATGACTGCCTCTTGATCTGCGTAAAGGTTCTGCATGAGCACAATTAAGTGTTCTGGAATTCCCATTCTTTGCAATGTTATCCATAATTTGTTATGATCCACGTGGTCAAGTGCCTTTGCATAGTCAATAAAACACTGCTAAACATCTTTCTGGTATTCTCTGCTTTCAGCCAAGATCCATCTGATGTCAGTAATGATATCCCTGGTTCCACGTCCTCTTCTGAATCCAGCTTGAATTTCTGGCAGTTCCCTGTTATGCACTGCTGCAGCCACTTTTGAATGATCTTTAGCAAAATTTTACTTGCATCTGATATTAATGATATTGTTTGATAATTTTCACATTCTGTTGAATCACCATTCTCCAGAATGGGCACAAATATAGATCTCTTCCAGTCGGTTGTTCAGGCAGCTGTCTTCCAAATTTCTTGGCATAGACAAGTGAGCACCACCAGTATTGCACCCATTTGTTGAAATATCTCAATTGGTATTCCATCAGTTCCTGGAACCTTGTTTTTCGCCAGTGTCTTCAGCACAGCTTGGACTTCTTCCTTCAATACCATCAGTTCTTGATCATATGCTACCTCCTGAAATGGTTGAATGTTGACCGATTCTTTTTGCTATAGTGACTCTGTGTAGTCCTTCCATCTGCTTTTGATCTGTCCTGTTTCATTCAATATTTTGCCCATACCAAAACCAAACCCATTGTTGTCGAGTTGATTCACACTCATAGCAACCCTATAGGAGAGAGTAGAACTGCCTTATAGGGTTTCCAAGGAGCAGCTGGTGGATTCAAACTGTCGACCTTTTGGTTCGCTGCCAAGCTCTTAACCATTGCGCCACCGGGGCTCCACTCTTAAACTTTAGCTAAATCTTGATCACTAAATATGTTCAGTTCAGATATGAAGATCAGAATCAGAGGAACACACTCAGTAATGCTGGCTTCAACCATCCCATCACAAGTCTATTTATTACTTCTCTATAGATCAATTATTGTGAATGATTTACTCAAGGTGCATTTATAGTCAGTAAACATATATTAGCATAAGTAGGTGCCAGGTACTTCCCTAGCATTTTGTGATAGAGAGATGTCCCTTCATTTCATGACAAATACTAAATGAATGATTAAGATACACTTTAATAAATAAATATAATAAAAAGATAGTAAGTATCTTTAAAATACTTAAGAGAAAGGAAAGAAACACTTGCCAGGACAGCCCCAAGAACTTCATGGATGTCATTATAAATAAATAGGATAATGTCTGAGAAACTATTTTTCCTAACAGTAAAGCTTTATAGCACTTAAAAAATTATTAGTATAAATTCCCCCATCTCAATTTTCAGTAAATGGGACATTTCACAGCATGATAGAACTTTGCACATGTAAGCATTCAAATTCATAGACTGCTAAGCCTCATCATCTTTTCAAACATTTCTCTTCTTTTTCTAGAAAAAATAATTACGCATAAGTAAACGTCTCTTCTAGAAGTGAAAATGAAGTATGGTTAATATTTTATCACCACCACTCGTCTGGCAGTTTGTCATACTGTTTTGGAAGTTATGCCACTGATATTTTAAATACCAGCAGGATCACCCACTGTGAACAGGTTTCAGTGGAGTTTCCAGAGTTATACAGACTAGGAAGGAAGGTCTGGTGGTCTACTTCTGAAAATTAACCAGTGAAAACATTATGGATCATCACAGAATATTGTCTGACCCTCTTGCTTCGGACACATCATCAGGAGGGAGCAGTAGCTGGAAGAGGACATGAGGTTTTATGAAATAGGGGTCTAACAAAGGTGAGAGAGACCCCTAGCAAGATGAATTGGCCCAACAGCCGCAATGATGGACTCGCACATGCTACAAGCGTGAGGATGACACAGCACCAGGTAATGCTTTGTTCTGTGTACACAGAGTTGCCATGAGCCTGAGTTGATTCGACGGCAGCTATTTATCTATTTGTCTGTCTAATATTTTACCAAGGAAAGTTTCTGCCCAATTAGTTGCCTGGTGAAAATATCTAATTTTTTCCCTATGTATTATGTAGTAGGCAGAATGATGACCTCCCAAAGAGGCTCATATTTTAATCCTGGAACCTGTGGATATATTAGGTTGCATGAAAAAGGAGAATTAAGGTAACGTGTGAAATTAAGGTTGCTAGTCAGCTGACCTTGAGATGGGGAGAATATTTACTATTAGTTGAGTAGGCTCAGTGTAATCACAAGGGTTCTTAAATGTGGAAGCAAACAAATTGTCAGTGTCAGAGGGATGCAATGCGAGAAACTCTATAATGGCCATTGCTGGCTTTGAAGTTGGAAGGGGCCAAAGGCCAAGGAACACAGCCATTCTCTAGAATCTGGAAACAGCAAGGAAGCAGATTCTCCCTACAGCCTCCAGAAAGGAGCACAACCCTGTCTGATTTTAGCTCACTGACACCTACCTTGGACTTCTGTCCTCCAGAACTGTATGTAAGATAATAAATTTATGTTTATTCAAGCGGTTAAATTTGAGGTAATTTGTTACAGTAGCAATAGGAAACTATACAATTAATACTTATTTCATTCTCAGAAAAACAAATTTCATGAGCTTTTTTTGAAAACTCCAGCCAGCATTATTCTATTAATTTTCTAACGCTACATGACAGTTTATTGCAAACGTAGTAGCTTAAAACACTACCAGTTTATTAGCTCACAGTTCTATAGATCAGAAGTATGGGCAGGTCCAACTGGGTTCTATGCTCAGAATCTCACATGGCTGAAATCAGGTGTTGGCCAGCCTGGGCTCTTATCTGGAAGGTCTGGTAAATAATTCAGTCCCAGGCTCATTTGTTAACAGAATTCAGTTCCTATTTCCTTGCTGGATCTCAGCTAGAGGGCTCTCTTAGCTCCTAAAGCCTGCCTGCATTCCTTCTCATGTGGTCCCCTTCAAGCCAACAATGGTACCTTGAATCCTTCACATGCTTCAACTCAAGTTCCTCACCTGTTATTAGCTGAAGTGATTCTCTGCTTTTAAGGCCTGATGCAATTAGATCTGGCCTTCCTGGACAATCTCTCCATCCAAAGGTCATAGAACGTAATCATGGGAGTGGTATTTCATTGTATTCACAGATTTTGTGGGTTAGGAAGGAACATATCTGGGGGGCCATTTTAGAAATTCTGCCTACCACAATTATTCAACAGTGTTTTATTATTTTTTAATATATTAAATAACTAATGCATTTACTGCTATGGTCTGTACAGACATCGGTTGGTATTCTGATATATTTCTTTTATGAAGACTAATTTTCAGTTAAAGATAGAAGGATTCTAATGGCAGAAATAATACAGTATGTTGTTGCTGTTAGTTTTCATCGAGTCAGCTCTGACACACAGAGACTTTATGCATAACAGAATGAAACATTGGCTAGTCCTATGCCATCTTCATGATCGTTGGTATGATTGAGCCCATTGATTGATATTTGATTAACTGGCACTGCGTTAGATGCTAAGAACACAGAGATGAATGGACGGTCATAGAAGAGTCCAGTGAAAAAACAAAAGAATCGGAAGATGTGTAGGTGAATTTGAAGAATATGTATACACATATATACAAATGGAACCATACAAGACTTACTTGGACAATTGAATAGTCATGTGACCATGGATAAGAATTTTAGTCTCTGAGCATGTCGTTTCTTAATTCATTCAAAATTTATCCATAGCACCAACTGTGTGCTAAAATAGAAAGAAAAAAATTAAAGCACCTAGAAAGAAGGTTTTTTTAAGGGTCAGATGAAATAACCTAAGCCAAAGTGTTTATAAATCTAGAAAATGCTATTCAAGTGTAAACTATTAAAATTACTAGTACAAGTTCTTATTTGGCATTTTCTATGTTTATGTCATCCAGCAGAGAATAATGTAGATAACAGATACTCAGTGAAAACACCGACCACAACCTTCATCAATTAGTAAATATATGCATAACATTTCATTTTTTTTACTATAGACATTTTCTTTAAGAAGCCAAAGAAATTCCTTTTCTCTCCCTTCTTCCTTCATCCACATCCCACCTGGTTTGCCTTCAGGCTGAGCAAGGCTTTAGTTTTATACTTGCTTAAATGTTTTCTGATGCAGAAAACCTTCTTGTAGGTGAGTTGATTCAAGGCCAGACAAGGGTGGAGGATGCCAACCCCACTGATAAGGAAAGGCTGAGCTTGCCAGAACCACCTAGGGAAGGTCCCTGTAGTAGCTAACTAATAGATTTGAGCATGGACATAAGTAAAACGTAAAATTCTTCTCTAAAACCACCTGCCACACCCCAGGGGCATGCACAGCAGCTCAGAAGCTGTCCCAAATCTACTGTCCAACAAATTCGTTAATGAAGTGCCAGAGAATGACATCCACTGGAAGAGGTCATGGTGGGGGTTCTCCACTGAATTTACTGTTTGTGTATAGGAGTTATTTCGGGTCTGCATATTACAGTTACACTCTGAGAAATTCTGGTTCAGTAGGTGTAAGTGTAGGAGCCCAAGTGGTGCAATGGTTAAGCACTCAGTTGCTAACCCAAAGGTAAGCAGTTTGAACTCACCCAGTGGTTCTGCAGGAGAAAAGACCTGGCAATCTGCTCCCATAAAGATAACAGCTTGGAGATAGTAGACAAGAATTATCTTAGGTGAAAGGAAGGACAGCACACACTACAGGGGAAGTCAGCACAACTGCACTAAACCAAAGCTAAGAAGTTTCCTGAATACAACCAAACACTTCAAGGAACAGAGTAGCAGGGGCAGGGGTCTGGGGACCACGGTTTCAGGGGACATCTAGGTCAATTGGCATAACAAAGTTTATTAAGACAATGTTCTGCATCCCACTTTGGTGAGTGGCATCTGGGGTCTTAAAAGCTGGTGAGTGGTCATCTAAGATGTGTCAGTTGGTACCAACCCACCTGGAGCAAAGGAGAATGAAGAACACCAAAGACACAAGGAAAGTATTAATCCAAGAGACAGAAATGGCCACATAAACCAGAGATTTCATCAGCCTGAGACCAGAAGAACTAGATGATGCCCGGCTACCACCAATGACCGCCCTGACAGGGAACACAACAGAGATTCCCTGATGGAGCAGGAGAAGAGTGGGGCACAGAATTCAAATTCTAGTAAAGAGATCAGACTTAATGATTTGACTGAGACTAGAGGGACCCTGCAAGACATGGCCTGCAGACTCTCTGTTAGCCTAAAACTAAAACCATTCACGAGGCCAACTCTTCAGACAAAGATTAGACTGGACTATGGGACATAAAATGATACTCGTGAAGAGTGTGCTTCTTAGCTCAAGCAGATACATGAGACTAAATGGGCACCTCCTGTCCAGAGGCAAGATGAGAAGGTGGAGAGAGTCAGGAGCTGGTTGAATGGACACGGGAAATCCGGGGTGGAAAGGAGGAGTGTGCTGTCACAGTATAGGGAGAGCAACTAGGGTCACTTAACAACATACGTATAAATTTTTGTATGAGAGACTAACTTGAATTGTAAACTTTAACTTAAAACACAACAATAAAAAAAAGATTACAGCTTGGGAAACCCCATGGGAAGTGCTACTCTGTCATATAGGGTTGCTATGAGTCAGAACCGACTCGGCGATGATATACAACAGCAACAAATGTAGGCGACAGGAAGGAAGGTGAGACCTAGGAATCTGTACTTTTTAATAAAAGACTCCATGGAATTCTGAAATATAATAGCAAATCAAATGATTTACATTACTCTTCTTTAGTCACATAATCAATGACATTTTGCAAAAAAAAAAAAAAGAACTTGAGATCCTGGTCTTTGTAAGTTAGTCTGGATATGAATTCCAACATCTTATTTGTTGTGTGATCGTGAATAAGTTGTTAAGCTTTATATAACTTAGAAAGCTCATCTGTAAAATGAAGAACATCACTGCAACTAATAGGAGTCTGGTGGGGATTAACATTTTAGATATTTTACGTATTTTTATTATTATAATTCACCTTAAAGCACTCGTAATGGTGTTTTAAAATTATCAGCTCCAGGGGCAGTACTTACTCTTTTTTAATATATCTAAACCCGAAGAGTAGAAGACTCTTGCTGGACTCCAATGGTACACTCAAAATAACAAAGCCCCTTTTTGTATCGTAATAATATGCATCATAGAAGCATAAAGAACAATGCAATTGAGCAAGAATAAATTAAACCAAAGCTATATGATGGGGCAATAATATCTGTGGAACATTATCAATTATTACAAACAGTATAATGATGATCCTGGGACTGGGATGTGGGGGTAGCTTCATAGACTAAAAAATTTCAATAAAATTGACACAATAGGACTCTATGCTGTTTTTCAGTTTCCTTACTGAGAAGTAGGGGCAGGGGGAGAAAGAGAACTTATAAATCTTACGTTTCACATAAAATTTGCTAGTTTATTTTTGTCTGCAAAATATATTTCTCAGTACAATGCTTTTTGTCCCTTTTGTACCATATTTTTATATACTTTAGGCAATTTTCAGTATGAAAATGAAAAACTATACATAAATGAATCCTTAAAGTATGACAGACACATTTAGGCAGAAGTGATAATTGTAGATTAAAGTTGGATCTCAGAGGTGGGGCTTTTTCAAAGGTCTTGCCCTTTTTCTGGTAGGAAGGGATCTCTAATGGAATGGACTCAGGAGGTTAATTTGCCCCTATACTAAGGGTACCCTACCTATGCTACCAGTTGCCATACAGTCAACTCTTATTCATGGAAACTTGTGTGTCAGAGTAGAGCTGGCTTCATAGGATTTTCAGTGGCTGATTTTTCAGAATTAGATCACCAGGCCTTTCTTCCAAGGTCCCTCTGGGTGCACTCTAACCACCAACATACAACAAACACCTATTATTGTGAGGATGACATGGGACCAAGCAATGTTTTGTTCTGTTACACAATGTGTCGCTATGAATCAGAACTGACTCGATGGCACCTAACCACAACAACAACACCCCAAGGGTACCCTACCTCCCCTACCAGTTACCATGGAGTCACTCTGACTTACAGGAACCCGTGTGTGTCAGAGTAGAACTGTGCTCCATAGGGTTTCCAGTGGCTGATTTTTCAGAATTAGATCATGAGGGCTTTCTTCCAAGGTGCCTCTTGGTGCACTCTAACCTCTAACCCTTCAGTTAGCAGCTGTCTTAGGCTGGGTTCTCTAGAGAAGCAAAATCAGTGAAACATATAAATATATATACAGAGAGAGATTTCTATCAAGGAAATGGCTCGCGCGGTTGTAGAGGCTGGAAAGTCCCAAATCCGTAGGTCAGGCTAGAGGCTTCTCCTGACTTATATAGCTGTAGGGGCTGGTGAACCAAAGAATGGCAGATCAGACAGCAGACCTCTTGCTTGCAGGCCACAGGAGCTGATGAATCCCAAGATCAGCAGGTAAGCTGCTAGCACAAGTCCCAAGAACTGGCGGTCAGATGAACAGGAGCCAACTGCAGGATCCAGAGCAAGCAAGAGCCCACGAGCTTTGCAAGAAAGAGAAAGTCCACCTATACTGGATGCAGGCCACACCCAAAGGGAACTCCCTTTCAACTGATGGGCTGCTCATAACAGATCTCATCATGGAGGTGATTCCATTATTACATAGCTACCAAACTATATCATAACTGCCCAACCACTGAATCACAGCCCTGCCAAGTTGATACACAACCTTAACCCTCATGGCCCCCAAGCATGTTAATTGCTTGTGCCATCCAAAAACATCACCTGTTGGTGATAGAGGAATTTTTTTTTTCCTGATCTTTTCCTCTAGCTTCAAAAGGTCTTCTTACATGCCTAATGGCAATAGGATTTGCTGCCTCTTCCCAAGGGCTTAAGACTTTGTTCCATAGGGAAGACAGGTCAGAAGGATACTGGTAGTTTCTTATTTCCAACAGGAGCTACTGCAGTTCTTCCTCATAACTATTTCACAAGGGGGGCTTTCTGTGCTTCTTGCCCTATCCCCCGACCTTTCCATGAGCATCCACTGAGGAACGTGGAGCAGAGCCAGCAAGTGGCTGGCAATTTCTCTAGTGTCTGTGGCTCCCAGTGAGTCTATCATCTCATGCTAGATCACACTCTGTAATCGGTTAAGCAATTTATTAAAAATTTTACCTGAATTCTTCTAACCAGCTTGTATAACAGCTGGAGTCCACTTCAGGTAAACAAGTGCTTACCTCCCATCATTTCTTAGCGAATCCTGTATTTGCTTAGACTTCAAATCAGTGGATTGACCTGGAACCTGATCGGATTCATTTAAGAAGAGTTATTGTTTGGTAGACTTCTTAACTTTTTTTTCTTAATTTTTTTGTGTGTTGTAAGGATTGGAGTGGTGCTCTTTCCAGCTTTCTACACCTTAACGTGAAACCAGAAGAACTGTATTTTTTTGTTATATCTTTTTTTTCCAATTTAATGTATACTACACAATGTATGTAGTACATGAACATATAACATTTTGTTGTTGTGTTGTTAGGCACCATAGAGTTGTTTCTGACTCATAGTAACCCTATGTACAGCAGAACGAAGCACCATCTGGTCCTGCACCATCCTCACAATCGTTATGCTTGAGCCCATTTAGCAGCCACTGTGTCAACCCATCTCGCTGCAGATCTTCCTCTTTTTCACTGACTGTCTACTTTCCTAAGCATGATGTCCTTCTCCAGAGACTGGTCCCAACTGAACATGTCCAACATATATGAAGTCTCACCATCCTTGCATCTAAGGAGCATTCTGGCTATACTTCTTCCAAGACAGATTTATTCATTTTTCTGGCAGTCCATGGTATAGTCAATATTCTTTGCCAATGTGCTGATTCAAAGGCATCAATTCTTATTCAGTCTTCCATTTTCATTGTCCAGCTTTTGCATGCATATGAGACAATTGAAAACACTAGGTCAGGTCACCTTAGTCCTTAAAGTGACCCTGCTGGTATTTGAAATATTGGTGGCATAGCTTCCAGCATCACACAATACACAAACCACTACAGTACGACAAACTGACAGACTTTGAGGAGAATATAACATTTGTAACATATAAATACACTTTTATTGAGGATGCATTCTCAATTACTAACAAAGAAGCAAAATTACCACAGTCAAGGTCTTAACATCACAGGAAGATATATTAGAGAAGATTTAAGAAGCCACACTTTGGGAAATACGTCAGCAAAGGTCTATTTGCATTTTCTTGTAATGACCACAGCCACTGTAATTGTGGGAAGAGTTTTCCTTTAAAAAAGCAATCCTCTTGGTAAGAGTGTAACTTCACGGCAGGACATAAAGATTCAAGATGGAGGCAACCTGTGGTTGAGGACGTTTGGATTTCCTACTCCCTTGGCTAACAGTCAGTTTGATTAGGAATTTGAGCAAGAGAAAAGCTTGAATATTTTGTGGAGAGAGATGTGAGCTGCTCTTGGCCACAAGTAGAGTTGTGTTCACCAGGCTCAAATCCTGATAAAAGATTTGGAAAGCACCTGGAAACTTTGCTTCAGCTACCCCAGGACCTAAGTTTCCAGGTTTATCAAACATAAGAGTCTACAACCTGACTGACTTCTACTTCCAGCTTTGTTGGAGCAATTGTTGATCAGTTAGCACTCTAATCAAAAACCAAGGGAGAAACTAGACAAAACACATGAAATAATTCTTTTCAATCCCTGTGAAAGAGAAAGCACAGGACTGGGATCCATGAAAGAAAAAGAAAAGTAGTAAGCTTTACAATCACCCTGGGTTCTGCTTGGAGGCATTTACAAGAACGCTGGTGTGCAGTGGTTAAGAGCTACGACTGCTAACCAAAAGGTTGGCAGTCTGAATCCATCAGCCACTCCTTGGAAACCCTACGGGGCAGTTCTACTCTGTCGTAAATGGTTGCTATGAGTCAGAATCAACTCGATGGCAATGGATTTTTTGGGTCTTTTTTGGTTTTGGGTATAAAGGCGAGTCCCTGGGTAGCACAAACGGTTAAGTGGTTGACTACTAGCTACAAGTTATGGCGGTTAGAACTGTTTCAGGAAAAGACAACTTTCAGTGTAGTCGGTGAGACAGAGGCGTGCTGCCCATGCCATCTAATTTTAATCAGGGTTCTAGACTAACAGCCTTATATTTTTTGAGAAAAACATGTTTTTCCTCGGTGGTCAAAACCAGGATGTGAAACCATATACCCTGAGATGTCTTAACCAAGTGACCATCTTCACCCCGCAAAATACCTGTACTCCGGAAGAGGGCTGTCTGAGTGTTGTTGCCAGCAAGGTATTTTTTCTTTTTGCAAGATAGACAGAGAAACTATATGAAAGCATCTTGTGATCATGATGTAAAGCATCCTGTGAAACTGTCTGTAATCACTAATTATGCTGTTAATAATCAGTAACCAGTCAGAGTGTGATTATTACAATATTCATTGATTTTCCCATGGTTGCCCTCCCTATGGTTTGGTTCCTCTTTTTACCCCATAAGAACACTTGTATAACAAAATTGCCTGGGACTACCTGGATGCGTTTTCCATGGGCTACATGGTTCCCCATTTGCAATTGTTTTAAACCCTTAGTAAACCTCTCTGTTTTAACTTGAAACAGGGTTCAAGTTTTTCTGTACAACAGAACCCGTGCTAAACTGCCTTGGAAGACAAGCCTGGTGATCTGCTGCCGAAAGGTCACAGCCTTGAAAACCATGCAGCAGTTCTACTCTGAGGCATGTGATGTCCCCATGAGTTGGAATGGAATCCACAGCAACTAATAACAACAAAAGTGCATGTAGAGTGAGGTGAGGATACGTACTAAAGTTCAGGAAGGATAAAAATAGACTCAAAAGAAATTTTAATAAGAAAACAACCAAGAAAATGAAAAATGATATAAAGGAAAAAAGTAAAAAATGGTTAGAAAAGCAGTTATTCACCTATCACATGACCCAGAGTTTCCACCAGTAGATATTGTCCCCAAATAAATTGAAACCTGTAGCCACACAAAGACTTAAATATTCTATGAAAGAATTTCATAGCAGCTACGCTCATAATTGTCAAAAACTGGAAAGAACCCAAATGTTCATAAACAGATGAATGGAGGAACAGATATTAACATGTTCATACCATGAAATAATTCTTAGGAACAAAAAGGAATAAACTGTGGATACATGCACCAACAAGGTGAATCTCAAAAACTGCGTAATGGGTATAAGTAGCCATTCAAAAAGAGTCTATACTGTATGATTCCATTTTTATGAAATTCTAGATCAGGCAAGACTATTGTATAGTTACAGAAAGAAGATCATTGGTCATCTGAGCAAGGGTGAGAGGGATTCTTTACAAAGAGGCTCAAAGAAATATTCTATGATGAAAATGTTCTATATTTTGATTGGGGTGGTGGTTGCATGCATGAATATAGTTATCAAAACTTCTCTAACTACACCCTTAAAATGGGTGCATGTATCACATGCAAATTATACCAAAATAAAGTTGATTAAAAATAACCACATCCTTTTCTTAGTTGTGCTATGGGAAGGACCTATACCCATTTAACCCTCCCTCCATGACCGGAAGGAGCCCTCGTGGTGCAGTGGTTAAGTGCTCGGCTGCTAAACAAAAGGTCGACTGTTGGAACCCACCAGCCACTCTGCAGGAAAAAGACGTGGTGGTCTGTTTCCATAAAGATTTACAGCCTTGGAAACGCTGTGGGGCAGTTCTACTCTGTCTTATAGTGTCCCTATGAGTAGGAATAAACTTGACACCAATGGGTTTGGTTTCGGGGTTCTCTGAACAGAATAATGGTATCTGTATTGGCCAGTAGTAGAGACTTAATTTCATTAAAATGGATATCTCACATGTGGAGTCACATGCCTGCACAATAAAAACCCATTGCCAAACAGGCTGCCACATCTTTCTCCACAGAGTGACTGGTGGGTTCGAACCACTGCTTTGGTTAGCATCCGAACATGTAAACACTGCCCCACCAGGGCTCCTTACCCTTTGCCCAGTGAGTTGATTCCAACTCATAGCAACTCTATAGGGCTGAGTAGACCTGCCCTATAAGGTTTCCAAAGCTGTAACTGTCTACAGAAGTAGACTGCCATATCTTTCTGCCCTGGAGTAGCTGGTGGATTCAAATGCCAACCTTTTGGTTGGCAGTCAAGCACTTAACCACTGTCCCACCAGGCCTCCTTAGAGCTCCTCAAGGATCCTGAAATGAAAGAACCTAAAAATTGATCTTGAACTTATGAGGCAGTACTATGGGAAATGCTTAGAAGAAGCTTAGAAGCATCTTGAGAGTAATCTTACTCAAAGGTTATTCCATTGTTGTTTATGTTTCACTGAGATATATTGACAGGAGATGGAATATGACATTTTTGAGTACCTATTGTATTCTAGACATTGCTGAGCTACAAAGATGAATCAAACAAAAGCTGTACCACAAAGAACTTTAAAGGGGAAAACAGATACGCACAAAAGTAACTCAACAGTAAGTGCTCTCCTACAAAGATTCTGTACTAAAGAAATATTCCGGGAAGTAGCACACTTATGATGCAGACAAATTAACATGTTAAAAAGACAGCATCAATCTAAGTTTTTAAAACCATAAAATAAAGAGCATTCTCTGTGTTAGCATTTGCAAATGTATCCTTCCAGAAAAACTCAAATAGCACATGGAATTATCTGATGCATCACTTCAAAATTAGCACTGAAATGCAGTCCTGAAAGTTCAAATAACCACCCTCATCCAAACCAGGAAAGAGTAATTTAACTCTGCCTAAGGGGCACTATGTTTCATAAAACCCATATCTTTTTTTAAGATTTGTTGCAACTAGTCTTAATGTTTTTTTCCTTAAAAATCTTTCAAAGGCTGCAACAAAATAAGCTGGAATTACCATATCTTCAATTAACCATACTGTGCAGCTAGTGGAGTGGACTTGAATACAGTGTTTACCAAGATTGCAAAGTCTAAGAGCTGCTACTACTCCATTAACTGCCAAAGTTCCGAGCAGGACACTGAAAGGGGGATACAGGTCGCTTTCAATAATGGAAATAATTCTTTATGTGATGAATCTTTTTCTTCTGGGTTGTGGCACAGTGGTTAAGAGCTTGACTGATAACCAAAAGGGTTGGCAGCTTGAATCCACCAGCTGTTCCTTTGAAACCCTATGAGGCAGTTCTACTCTGTTCTATGAGGTAGCTATGAGTTGATGGCCAAGTTGACTTGATGGCCAAGGGTGTGGATTTTTTGTTTTTTTTAATAGATTTGACACATCCTAACCCACCCTCCATTTCTCACATCCCTAATTTCTCCTTTTTTTAAAGGTTCAGTTCAATTATCAGCTTCTCCTGAATGCCATCCTTGATTATTCCAGAATAAAGGGAAATCTTCCTTTGAATTTCTCTAACACTTTCTATCCCTCTGTTATTAAACATATCACCAATTCCCACACATTATGGTTAAAATGTGTCTTATGTCGTATTACTGGATTTCAGGTTCTCTGGCATAAGAATACATTTTATGCACATATCAAGTCATCTAACATTGTGCCTTATGAATAGCTAATAGATACATTTTAAATTAGGAAATAAATAAATAAAGTAATACAGCAACAACAAAATTTTATTCATGAGAACAGAGTTCTACTTTTTCTATTCACGTACTTTAATCTGAAATAAAACTTGGTCCTACTATGAATAAAAGTAACTCTTGGAATTCCTGAAGAGTTCTATCCAAATTTCATGTTTTTATGTGAGAAACACAGAAAAAGGTGTTTGAAGAAAAAGATGAAGGAAGAAATGAGTGGGGAAAGAACTAGAATGGTATAGTAGACTCAAAACAAAGAACTGGTAGCATGGGGGTGATGGACCAGCTTTAGTAGACCTGAAGTAACTTGGAGGATTGACAATTACTCCAAAAACTTGACACTGTATATGTGTATAAATTATTTGATACAAGTGTACTTTGTAGAGTCATCCAATATCAGAACTGATAAAGACATCCTCCCTATGGAATATTTGGAGAATTCCACTTAAATTTATTTTATTCTTTCACAGGAAAGTAGAGACATGTTTCTCAACCAGATGCAAGGCAAAGGAAAGAGATCCTAATTTAATTAAATTGGGTTGCACATATCTAAGCAGGGCATGACAGTCCCTAATGAAAAGTGTAGCCATAGAGGTGTGCTTCTCCAGTATCTCCTTTAAGAGAAGCTGCTCCAGGAGCACCAGAAGAAGAAGGAGAGTCAGGAATAGGAGGAACAGGATATGGAATATGTCACTAATTGCCTCCATGAACAGCTGCCTCCTTTCCCATGAGACCAGAACTGGACGGTGCCCAGCTACCATTACTGAACATTTAGATCAAAAAATCTATAGCAGAATCCTGATCAAAAGGGAAAAATGCAGAACAGAATTTCAAATTCTCGTGGAATGCAGACCTTCTGTAGCCATGGAGGCCAGATTACCTCACAAAACTATTCCCCTGAGGAAATCTTTAAACCTTGAATTGAAACTATCACCTGAAGTCATCTTCGAACCAAATGATAGCTTAACTTAATTAGAAAACAATGTCTGCATTAAGCATTATACTCATTCAAAGAATTGTCTACATGTGATTAAATTGACAACAGCAACTCGAAAGGGTAAATGAGATGCTTAGGAGTTTGAACAGGCAGTAAATTTGTTAATGATGTTGTCTTAGTTATCTAGAGCTGCTATAACAGAAATACCACAAGTAGATGGCTTTAACAAACAGAAGTTTATTCTCTCACAGTCCAGTAGGCTAAAAGTTTCCAACTTCAGGGTGCCACCTCCAGGGGAAGGCTTTCTCCCTCTGTCAGCTCTGGAGAAAGGTTCTTTCATTAATCTTCCCTTGGTCTAGGAGCTTCTCTGTTCAGGGACTCTGGGTCCAAAGGACATGTTCTCTTCCTGGCACTATTTTCTTGGTGGTATGAGATTCCTCTGTCTCTCTGATGTTTCTCTCTTTTATATCTCAAAAGAGATTGACTCAATCCTGATCCAAATACCAACAACATTCTTTAAAGAGATGGAAAAACTAATCATTAACTTTATATGGAAAGGGAAGAAGCCCCGAATAAGTAAAGCACTACTGAAGAAGAAGAATAAAGTAGGAGGACTCACACTACCTGACCTCAGAAACTACTATACAGCAACAGTAGTCAAAACAGCCTGGTACTGGTACAACGACAGATACATTGACCAATGGAACAGAATTGAGAACCCACATGTAAATTCATCCACCTACGGTCACCTGATCTTCAACAAGGGCCCAAAGTCCATCAAATGGGGAAAAGACAGTCTTTTTAACAAATGGTGCTGGCAAAACTGGATATCCATCTGCAAAAAAATGAAACAGGACCCATACCTCATGCCATATACAAAAACTACTTCAAAAAGGATCAAAGACCTAAATATAAAGCCAAAAAACTATAAAGTTCATAGAAGAAAAAATAGGACCAATGCTACAGGCCCTAATACATGGCATTAACAGGATGCAAACCATAACCATCAACACATAAACCCCAGAAGATAAGCTAGATAACTGGGATCTTCTAAAAATCAAACACCTATGCTCTTCAAAAGACTTCATCAAAAGAATACAAAGAGAACCTGCAACTGGGAAAAAATTTTCGGACAGTACAAGTCAGACAAAATCTAATCTCCATAATCTACAAGAAAATCCAACACTTCTGCAACAAAAGACAAATAATCCTATTAAAAAATTGGCAAAGGACGTGAACAGACCCTTCACCAAAGAAGACATTCAAGCGGCCAACAGACACATGAGGAAATGCTCCCAATCACTAGCCATTAGAGAAATGCAAATTAAAACCAAAACGAGATACCATCTCACCCCAGCATTACTGGCATGAATCAAAAACACTGGAAATAACAAATGTTGGAGGGGCTGCGGGGAGATCAGAACTCTTATGCACTACTGCTGGGAATGCATAATGAAACAACCATTTTGGAAAATGATTTGGCGTTTCCCTAGAAAGCTAGAAATAGAAATACCACACTATCCAGCAATTCCACTCCTAGGAATATATCCTAGAGAAATAAGAGCCATCACACAAATAGGCATATGCACACCGATGTTCATGGCAGCATTGCTCACAATAGCAAAAAGATGGAAACAACCTAGATGCCCATCAACAGATGAATGGATAAACAAACTATGGTACATACAAACAATGGAGTATTATGCAAAGATAAAGAACAGTGATGAATTTGTGAAGCATCTCATAACATGAATGAAACTGGGGGACATTATGCTGAGTGAAATAAGTCAATCACAAAAGGACAAATATTGTACGAGACCTCTACCATAAAAACTCATGAAAAAGTTTACACACAAAAAGTAACAATCTTTGTTGGTTACGAGGGATGGGAGGGGTGGGGGGGGATACTAAATAGACTATAGATAAGTAGTAACTTTGGTGAAGGGTAAGACAGTATGCAATACCGGGGAAGCCAGCACAACTTGTACAAGGAAAGATCATAGAAGCTCCATAGACACATCCAAACTCCCTGAGGGACCGAATTGCTGGGTGGAGGGCTGTGGAGACCGTGGTCTCGGTGAACATCTAGCTCAGTTGGCATAACACAGTTTATAAAGACCATGTTCTCCATTCTACCTTGGTTAGTAGTCTGGGGTCTTAAAAGCCTGTGAGCAGCCATCTAAGATACTCCACCGGTCTCATCCCTTCAGGAGCAAGGGAGATGAAGAGAGCAGGATATGAGGAAAAGATTAGTCCAAAGGACTAATGGACCACAGCTGCCAAGGCCTCCACCAGACTGAGTCCAGTACAACTAAATGGAGCCCAGCTACCACCACTGACTGCTCTGACCGGGATCGCAACAGAGGGTCCTGGACAGACCTGGAGAAGGATGTAGAACAAAATTCTAACTCACAATAAAACAACCAGATTTACTGGTCTAAAGGAGACTGTAGAAACCCTGAGGGTATGGCCCCCAGACACCCTTTTAGCTCAGTGGTTAAGTCACTTTCAAGGTTCACTGTTCAGCCGGGGAGTGGACAGCCACATAAAACAAATTGGGACTACTGAGGCACAGCAGTCCAGGGACAAGGACTAGAAGGCAGAAGGGGACAGGAAAGCTGGTGATAGGGAACCCAAGGTTGAGAAAGGACAGTGTTGACATGTCGTGGGGTTGTTAACCATTGTCATAGGGCAATATGTGTACTAATTGTTTAATGAGAAACTATTTTGTTCTGTAAACCTTCATCTAAAGTACAAAAAAAAGAGAATTATCTATGTGAGATCAAATTGACAACGGCAAGTCAAAAGGTTTGATGGGAAGCCTAGGGGGCAGTGAGTTGAAGACAGTGGTGATGGAATAATTTGGAAAAGGATAGTGAGAATAGCAGCACAACTGGAAGAGCGTAATCGATGTCACTGCTGGTGTAGTGGTTAAGAGCTCGGCTGCTAACCAAAAGTACAGCAGTTCAAGTCCACCAGCTGTTCCTTGGAAACCCTATGGGGCTGTTCTGCTCTGTCCTATAGGGTTGCTATGAGTTGGAATTGACTCAACGGAAATGGCTTTGGTGTTTTTTTAGACCTGAACTGAATGAAAAAGATATCCCTTTAGATTTATTTTCCTCACAAAAGGAGACTCAGATATGTCGCTCATGTAACTATACTTGGGGTTTATACCAGGCCCCTAACCCAATTTGAGATTCACTAGAAGAAGCATCCTTTTTTGGTGGTATGTAGCACTGATTTTAAAATGTTATTCTGAACACCATTCTCAAGAGTATATTAAAACACACACAGAGACCCACTTCAAGATCAGGATTAACTATAAAAAATAAACAACAAGAAGGTTGGCTACTGTATTCAAAAAGAGCCCTGGGGGCATAGTAGTTAAAGCAATCCACTGCTAACCTAAAGGTTGGTGGTTCGAAACCACCGGTGGTTCCTTGGGAGAAATATTTGGCAGTCTGCTTCCACAGAGATTTACAGCCTCAGAAACCCTGTGGGGTCTCTATGAATCAGACTCAACTGGATGGCAGTAGGTAACTGTATTCAAAATTATTACTGATCATGGTTAAATTTATGTGGAAAACAAAAAGGAGTTGTTTAACGTAAAACAATATTGTAAGCATTAAACAGATGATGTCACAGAAATAAGTAATTACATGGTAATCTCAAAAATAAAAAAATGTCAAAGGATGAAGGGATAAAAATTAAGCAAATTAAAAATGACATACAAATAGAAGTATTTAATAATAGACCAATCCCAAAAATAGCTTATTAACTTCGAAAAATACAAAACTTAGACTTCTTATACACAACCTAAATATCAGAGACTACCGGTATAGTACCTAAAATTTATTCAGAGAAAGAGGCCATAACCCAGAATTTTCTACACACATAAGTTATTGCTGAAATATGAATTAAAAGGAATAATTTTTATATATTCAGGACCTAGAAAAATGTATTACTTAGGTGTATGATTCCTGAAAAAAAAATTCAAAGACATGTGCCAGATAACCAAGTTATGAGTGCAAGTAAATAAAACAAAAAATAGGAAAAATAAAGCAAGAAATAATTGGCTTTGGTGCAGTTTTGGAAAAATGGGCTAGCTGAATGCGTAAGAATATCTCTGTATAACTGCAGAAAGTAAAACATCCCATGACTGGAGTCCCGGGATAAAACATGCAGAATTACTTTTTTACTTTTAATTCTGGAGATTGCAGTCTGAGATATTTTAGGCCAAGTGATGCTAACAGATTAGTAAAAAAAAGAAAAAAATTACTCTCTTCATCCTGTATGAAAGGGTGCCACATTTATTTTCTGGTGTAAAAATTAGGTAAACATTAGTTGAATCATATGCTTAAAAAATCTTAAAATACCTACCAGTAAAACTAAAATACAATGCATTATAAAAGCAATGAATAAAAACTCAGAATAGAAAGTAAATAGAAAGAAATAAACATAACATGGTATATTATGGGAGCCCTGGTGGCACAGTAGTTAAGAGCTTGGGCTGCTCACCAAAAGGTCGTCAGTTAGAATCCACCGGCTGCTCCTTGGAAACCCTGTGAGGCAGTTCTACTCCATCCCATAGGGTCACTCTAGGGTCACTATGGGTCAGAATCAACTCATTGGCATGGAGTTTGGTTTTTGGAGCATGTTATAAGGAAGAAGAAGCATAGCAATAAAAAAATGCATGACACTGATTTACACTTTTCTATGAAAAGCCATTGTTTAATTCTATATTTTTTAAAAATCCATAAATTGATTTTGTGGTTTAAAATAATATAACACAGAAAAGTTAAAAATAAAGGCCTAAACAAATACATCAAGAAAAAACAAACAACTAATTAAACAACAACAACAACTAACAGATCAATATCAATATAAAACTATACATTGTAAAATGGGAACACAACAAAAAAGACGTAAAGCTTTATTTTCTGGTAGGTAAAACCCATTGCTGTCAGTCAACAGTGACTCATAGTGACCCTAAATCACAGAGTAGAACTGCTCTGTAGGTTTTCCAAGGAGCGGCTTGTGGATTTGAACTTCTGACCTTTTGGTTAGGTATGGTAGGTAAAGAAATAATAATCAAAAATTAACTACTCTAAGCTTTAATATAACTAACAAAATAGTATCAGAACACAGAAAAATATGCCAAAGGAAACATGTAAAAAGTGATGCTATCTTGATTGCATGAAAAACTTTTATAAACAGTGAAAAAAAAAAAGGGGGATAATTAATTCAGAATAGATTTTCTAATTAAAGTTGAACAAAACTTGACATTAAATGAATTTAAATAGTCCAAAAATTTTCAACTGATTGAATATTCAAAGTACTCCCTTACATAAATATTGCATAAAGATGGAATTTCAATATACCATAAGTCAATATTTAAGAATAAAGACAAACAGACCAAAAAGTAGTTGAATTTGAACAAAGACAAACTCATAAACCTAAATGTTTTCATTATCTGGAAATAGAGGGGAAATAATTTAGCTAAGCTGAATAAATCAAAAGGTAGAGAAAAGAAGTAAATGAAATAAATTAATAAGAAAAACAGCAGCATTAAAAAATGCAGAGCTTGCATTTTTAGAAACTAAGTAATATTAGAAAATATCTGGAAAACTCAGCCAAGAAAAAATAGAAACGAGCTTTCCCAAAAAAAAAAAAAAAAAAAAAAAAAAAAAGAGCTCTAATAATGTATTGGACTTTAGAAAATCTTATACAATTTATAAACAATTTAAAGTTAATGATAACTTTTAAAACATAATGGCTTAAAAAAATCATTAAATAAAAAAGGTGAATTTACTTTAAAATAATTAAAAAGATAATGAAAATTTTACCTATGAATGTGAACAGAATGAATGCTTTTAGTTAATAAAATATTTTTAAGCTAACTTTTCACGAAAATCACATGACCCTGTGTCATATTAGGTTAAGTGTTTTTATGCAAATGATGGGTGCATTCTATGTTTGTTTGCCAACATGTAAAAAAACATTGACATAGCAGGAGGAGGAGGGTGTGGTTGGCAAATAAACGTAGAAGGCACACGTTATTTGCATAAAAACAGTGTAATTGAGGAATAATGTCAAGTTATTTAAAAAGCTTATAAAGGGTATTTAATGCCATCAACAATGCTTATAATATAAAGTTAAGTAAAAAAAGTTGAATAAATGATTTCAAGACCCATATACATGCTTGAAATGTAAAATTTCTAAATGTATCATAAATTTTAAAGACTAAACATAGTTCCAAAATGTTAATAGTGGTTATGATTACATGATAGAGCTATGGGCAATTTCCCCCTATATTTTTAAGTTCCTTCTGAATGTTGTTTGTTATGTTGGGCTACAGGTATTATTCTGAGTCTAACACATACAGCAGTAAAAAAAAAAAAAAAAAAAAAAAAAACCCTACAAAGTCCTACCTTCTTGGAGCTTATGTTCCAGTGAGGGAATTAAAAATGTGCTTGTGTGTGTGTGTGTGTATGTGTGTCTGTTTGTGTTACTGATAAGCACTATTGTGGAAAATGAAGTTGGGATACTGAGTGATGTGAAGGTGCCATGATAGATAAGTTTTCTCTACGGATTTAACATTTAAGCAGAAAGCTGAATAATAAAAGAGATTGAACCATGTGATAACGGGTAGGTTTATTAGCCTGAGAGTCTATCAGATACAAGACCCCCAAAATGGAATATGCTTGGAACTTCCAGGAAAGGTAAGACAACCAGTGGGGTTCAGTGGATTTAGTGAGAAAAGAATTACAGGAGATGAGCGTGGAGATTTTATAGGGTTTTAGAGATTAAGTAAAGGACTTGGATTTTCTTTTGCTTGTGGTGGGAAGCCATTAGATGGTTTTGAGCAGAAATGATGTGAAGTAATTCATGTTTTAAAATTATTACATTCGCCGCTGTATAGAGACTTGTGGCAAGGTGGAGGTGAGAAGAAAAAAAGGACCAATGAAGAGGAAATAGCTCAAGCAAAAGATAATGGACTGTTATTAATTAAATATGCAGCACTTTAACACGCACAGCCACTGTCTGTCAGTGGAGGGCTTGCGTGTTTTATGATGCTCAACAGGTTTCAGCAGAGCTCCCAGACTAAAGTGGACTAGGAAGAAAGGCCTGGCAATCTACTTCCGAATATCAGCCTCTGAAAAACCCTATAGATCACCATGATCAGATCCACGATTGATTATGGGGATGACACAGAACTGGATAGCACTTTGTTCTGTTGTGCACGGGGTCTCCATGAGTCAGGTCCAACTCGACAGCAGCTAACAACAACAGTAACTTAAAACTATGATTCAGCAATAAAAAACTGGGAAAACTTCTTGTTTGATTTATAAGTGACTAAGGTTTAGCTTTAAAAAATCTCACACAAATTGATGACAATAATACCAAGACCTCATTAATTAATAAAAACTAAAAGGTAATAAACATAATAATGATTATATTGGTTATGTAAAATGTGCATATTCACTACTGATCACAAACTTGCAAATAAAAATATTGTAACAACTTCAAATATTTAATGTATTAATACTTCTTTTTTTTTCTCGAAACAATATCCAAATTTCAGAAAGGTGCAGTGAAAGAGTATTCTCATACATTGCTATCATATACATAAATAAGAAGTATTTTTTAATATGTATTATTAGTCTTAAAAATATTTATTTGACCTGACCTAGAAGCTATCCCTCTGAAATAACCCAACAAAGACATCAGCAACAGTATGGTTCTATAGAACCTGAGCTGTAAGTTCGAGATTTGCCAAGTTAGAGGAGTGTGGTAAATCTCTCAGTCTTTCCAGTGAAAACACAGAGGTGTCACACTTTAAGGTTAAGAACCATGTCCCAGGATTAAAAGTGTATGACCTAGGTGTCTAAGGCTGGGTTCTCTAGAGGAGCAAAACCAGCAAGGTGTATATGTATACGTATGTGTGTGTACATATATACATAGAGAGAGAGAGACACACACACATACATATACCTATATACGCATATATATATATGGCAATCTGTGGGTCAGGCCTCAGGCTGGAGGTTCTCCTGACTCAAGTGGTTACAAGGGCTGACGAATCCAAGATCAGCAGGTCAGACAGCAGGCTGCTGGCACACATCTCAAGAACAGGGGGTCAGATGGAGGATTGAGAGAGGGCACGCTTTGCCAGAACATATATATATATTGTATGTAGGCCACACCCCCAAAGGAAACTCCACTTGCAACTGATTGGCTGCTTACAACAAATCACATCATAGACGGTGACTGCGTCATATTTGCGGAACCACTGAGAATCATGGCCTAGCCAAGCTGACACACAACCTTAACCATCACACTAAGACAAAGTACAAAACCACGATAGATCCAGCCTAACAAAGTCTAAAATCAAGCCTTCACACAAAAGAATGATCTGGCAGTAATTTAACTGCCTGCTGGAATTAAACTTATAAATCTCAACACACTTAAGAGATAGAATTCAAAATCTTTATGCTGTAAAATCTACAATGCCCAGTATATAATCAAATATTACCAGTCATGTAAGATGAAGAAAAGAGCTGGAGTAATGTGGTTGAATAACTTTCAAAATTATCACATTATACTCCATTTTTGAAAAATCATAATGTATGAAACATATTGAAAACTCTGAAGTCTATAGGAAAAAAAAATCTGTTTAACTTTATTTAGCACAGTATTCCCCAATCTTATTTCATGATGGAAAATTTTATCATTAAAACTTAGAAATCTTTGAGTAAGAACACTTTGAAGAGAACAAAGCTATTTCACCCTTGGTAACATATAATAACTATTCTAGATGGGTAAGTCGGTTATGACCAAAGACGTAAGCTTACAGTGTAGCTAAAGGTTTATCAATTTTATATTTTTTTTCAAAGACCCAACTTGTGGTTTCATTGATTCTGTCTATTGGTTTTCTAGTTTCTATTTCATTTATCTGCTCTTCATTATTTCCTTTCTTCTTCTAGTACTGAGCTTAGTTTGCTCTTCTTTTTCCAGCTCACCAAGGTGTAAGTTATACTATTTAATGAGAATTTTTTTTCTTTCTTAACATAGGCATTTATATCTATAAATTTTCTTCTGAGCACTACTCCACAGCAGGCCAAATCAAGAGGGACACCCTACTTCAGTCTTTCAAACAGCCTTCAGACAGATCAAAATAGACACACATAATAATCCACTAGAAAAAGCCTGCTCTACTCACCAGAGCCAGAGATACAGCCCCTTCTCTGAGATCCCGACTGGCCAGTACCTCTGCTAAGCTGGGTAGAGGGAGGAGAACAGGCTGTAGATAATCCAAGTTTTCCTACCATTTAAAAGTCACCTTTTTCTTAATTCAGCATTTACTTAGTTGCTGTAACCCTCTGACTGCTTTTCAGAGCTCTTACAAAGTTGAGTCTACTGATTTCTGGTTGTTTTCCTTGCGGAGGGACACGAACATTAACTTGCTCACAATGTCGTCTTCCAGGGAGTCTCGATTTTTAAATACAATTTCCCCGAGGTCCCTGGGTAGTGCAAATGGCTTACGCTTTACTGTCAACCTAAAAGTTGGCTGTTCAAACACACACAACAACACTGTGGAAGATTACAGCTCAGAAATCCCTATGGAGCAGTTCTACTCTGTAACAGATGGGCTTGCCATGATTCTCAATTGACTCGACAGCAACTGGTGTAGAGAGGTCCTGGTTGCTTTATTTTTACATCTTCATGCCTTATTTCATCATTATTTTTTCCCTACCCCAGACTTTGGAGACCATGTTTTTCTTCAGAAACTTTGTTGTTGCTGTTTACGAACTTTTGGAACCATGCATAAGGAATTATGACGATTAATTCTTCTGGGTGTCTATCTAACTTTAATAGTGTTACTAAAGTATAAACAAGGAAGGATAAGTAATCAGAACTGGATATTTCTTTTAAAGGAAAAATTTAGCATGTAGTTTTTAAAGATAAGAAAATGTATTTTGATTAGTTCCCAATTAAGAAAAGAGAAATTAAGTAGTTTATTAGGAACTCAGTAAACTCCAGAGGGGATCAAATAATTCTTATCTATGCAATCTCAGAGGAGACTAAATAAATTTTTCTTTATGTGAGTTCTGGCAACGTCCATTGAATTAGTTTGTCTAGCTTTTTCAGTCATAATCATGTCTTCATCTTTCCTATATAGGGGGGAAAACAGTTCTATTTTGGAAAAAAAAAAATCTTAACACGTTCTACCCCTAGTTTCAGTTAGATATAATCATGCTGCCAGCCTGCCTGCTTGGATGTAAAGTGAAAGCTTGGTTATCATCACGACCCACAAACATACATAGAACTCTTACTCATTTTTTTTTTTTTTAAATCTGAGGTAGAAATCCTTTGATATGGAAGTACTATTCTGCAAAAGAATCTGCTCATAAGTTATGTAGATGGATGACCTTGAATTTGGAAAACTAACAGTTGGAAAGAGAACTCAAACAAAGAAACATGAACATCAACACTTCTAATTCATAGTCGTGGAGAAAGCTGAGAGAAAATTACATTAATTAAAAAAGAAAATAGGTTTTTATGGAAAGAAAAGAACTAATTCTAAAACTGATCATCTCTGAAATCGATACAACCAGACATTACGTGCTACTTGATGTAATACACCATGAAGTAAACAGCATCAGCTCTGAATTGCATTTACTAAGAATAACGAACATGATCAAGCCTTTATCTCTAACTTCTGATTTACAGGAGTCAGAATATGAACAATTCTAAACAATAACGTAAGAAGGCAATCAGACAAGTTCTACACATGGGCCATTCTAGAAGACAAATTATGTAGTAGAAACATAATGGAAGCAAAAAAAGATGGGGAACTGTGCATAAGATTAAAAGAGATTTAATAGGATTAACAAAACAAATACAATATGTGGACCTTTTTTGAAATTTGATGTAAATACGCCAACGATAACAAGTTATTTTTAGGACAATTAGGAAACAGTGAAAATGGACTTGGTATTAGAATATGTTAATGTGTATCTGTTGATTTGATTAGGTGTGATAAGAGCGTTATCTAAGTACGAGGCAATAGTGGCTAAGTAAAGACAGATCTAAATAGTATCTAAGTTAAAAAAAAAGTGTCGTCTTAAGTATTTAGAGGTGACACTGAAGTATTTAGGGTTATTGGTCATGAAATTACTAAAATACTTGGCAAAAATAGAAGCATTTCACAATAATAAAAACTTCAAGAAGAAATTCTATATGGCGAGATGGTAATGATTGTTTAATCTAGAGGATCACTATTCAAGTTTCATCGTTTTGTTCTCTTTATTTATTTATTTTTGCAATATATGTCATCATATCTCAAATTCTATTCAGTGTAACACTAAAGAAGAAAAAGCACCGAATATTAAATTATGATATAGCACCAATTGTGAGATGCTTTTCAAACTCAAAGATGTTAAGATCTGGGGGGTGGGGGGGGGGTGGGGAGCTATGTGTCTATTAGAATCAATGAAATTTGGTATGTTTGAAATATTTCATAAAATAAGAGAGAAAAAAAGCAGTTTGTGGAAGTTACAAATATGCATTGGAGTGGAAGTGGAATGGAAACCAGAAAGGTGAAGGACCCTGAATTTTTTAGAAGGGAATCTACTTGGTAAAAGGGTAACTGTTCCCCTCCATTTGGGAAACCAGGAGTAAGGGCCTCGCCCGCAGTGGCTCATAGGAATTCCCACTATGATGAAGAATTAATTGTACAGTGTGCTCGTGATCCTACTTTCTTAGGGAGGAAAAGCTTGACGATAATAAGCAACTCTCTTTGAAGGATGCAAAAATGTACTTGGGGAGGTTTTGTAACCGGGTTTTAACTCAAAACATTAATATAGTTATTCTCTGTGCACTCTCTTCTCCTTGTCGTTCTTACTTATACCCTGAATAACACTCTCCCCTCTTAAGTCACTTTAAAGCTAAAATAAAGCTTCAAGGAACCAACCTCCCATTCCAAACATAAACGCTCAAACAATAGATGAAAAGTTTTGTTTGTAGAATAAGGTATTTTTATTCTAATAAGAACTAGAGAGGGCTGGCTCAGGGAAAAGGAGAATCAGAGTATGGCTATTATTGAAAAGTGGAAATTAGAGGATGATCTGGGTGAAGAGGATCACGTACAGAAGGAACTCAGGGATGTTCTTGGAAGTGGGCTTTCCCCTCACAGACCTGGCACCAGTAGACAACCTGTCATTTGACAGTCCTACACATATCAGAAGGAAGGGAATTTGTCTCCCAAACTGTTGGTTGAGACAGATGATTCATGTCAGAGTTGTCAGAGAAATCTACAACAGAATATAGTCTGGAATATAGTGGCACAATGGTTAAGTATACGGCTGCTAACTGAAAAACTGGCAGTGTAAACCCCTCAGTGGCTCCACAGGAGAAAGACAAGGTGATCTGCTTTCGTAAAGATTACAGTCCAGAAAACCCTATAGGACAGTTCTACTCTGTTACATGGAGTTGCTACAAGTCGTAATTGACTCAACTACACCCAACAACAATAACATGACTTCTTTCTAGGAAATCTTCAGGAAAAGAAAAAGGCTACCTACGTGCTCTAGTGGCAGAGCCAGGAAATTGTGATTGTCAGACTGGTCTTCACGCCCAATAGTTATTGGGTGAAGAATGAATAATTGGAGACTGTCTGTATTCAGAGTCCTGTCCAATGTAGTTGTCGGGGAAGCTAGACCTAAGCAGAAATCAACTGGAATTACTCCCCCAGATGTCCTCAACTGTAGAAGAAACCACTGCAAACTACCTCTGTGAAGAAAGAAGCATCAAGGAATTAAAGGCAAAAGAGCTCAGCAGGAAACACGTAAAGAGTCAATAAAATGCCCCAGGAGAGAAAGAATCATCTCTAAACATCTGGTATGCCCAGAGAATTCAAAATTACCTTACATACTGAGGCTTCCTAGACATATCCTAACAACTTGTGGTATTAGTTTACTGAGTTAAAAGGCTTGGGACTATAGTTCAGGGGACAACTTAGTCAATTGGCATAACACAGTTCACAAAGATAATGCTCAACATCCTAGTTTGATGAGTAGCGGCCAGGGTCTTAAAAGCTTGTGAATGGCTGTCTAAGATACAACTATTGGTCTCTGCTTGTATGGAGCAAAAGAGAATGAAGGAAATCAAAGACTCAAAGAAAAAATTAGTCCACGGGACTAACAGTCCATGCAAACTACAGCCTCTTCTAAACTGAGACCAGAAGAACTAGATGGTGCCCAGCTACCACTACCAACCATTCTGACCAGGGACACGATAGCTGGTCCTAGACAGAATGGGAGAAAAATATAAAACAAAACTCAAATTCCTAAAAAAGGCCAGACCTATTGAACCGATAGAGACTAGAGGAACGGCCAAGACTATTACCCTAAGACATCCTTTGAACTTGGAATTGAAGCTATTTCTGCAGGACACATTTCAGCCAAATAATACAGTGGCTTATAAAATAAGCAATATCACCCATGAGTAATGTGCTCCCTCAAACAATTAACTATATGAAACCAAATGGTCAATAGTTACCCAAAAGCAAAGACGACAAGGCAAGGAGGGAGAAAGGAAGCTAGATCAATGGAAACAGAACAAACAGAATGGAAATAATGAGAATGCTGACACATTGTAAAAATTGTAACCAATGGCATGGAACAATTTGTAGAAAAACTGTTAAAGGGGAACTTAATTTGCTGTGTAAACATTCTCAATAAAACACAATAAAATATTATTTTGAAAAAATATCTTGCAATAGCATCACCCACATGTCTGTCAGTTTATTGTATTATGGGGGCTTGCGTGTTGCTGTGATGCTGGAAGCTATGCCATCGATATTCAAACACCAGCAGGGTCACCCATGGAGGACAGGTTTCAAGGGATATCATTGTTGATGTCAGATAGATTCTGGCTGAAAGCAGAGAATACCAGAAAGATGTTTACCTGTGTTTTATTGACTGTGCAAAGGCATTTGACTGGGTGGATCATAACAAATTATGGATAACATTGCAAAGAATGGGAATTCAGAACACTTAATTGTGCCTGCGAGGAACCTGTACATAGACCAAGAGGCAGTCGTTTGAGCAGAACAAGGGGATACTACATGGTTTAAAGTTAGAAAAGGTGTGGGTCAGAGTTGTATCATTTCACCATACCTAGTCAGTCTGCATGCTGAGCAAATAATCCAAGAAGCTGGACTATATGAAGAAGAACTCAGCAACAGGATTGGAGGAAGACTCATTAACAACCTGCATTGCACAGGTGACACAACCTTGCTTGCTAAAAGTGAAGAGGACTTGAAGCACTTACTGATGAAGATCAAAAACCACAGCTTTCAATATAGATTACACCTCAACATAAAGAAAACAAAAATCCCCATAGCTGGACCAATAAGCAACATCATGATAAACAGAGAGAAGGCTGAAGTTGTCAAGAATTTCATTTTACATGGATCCACAAGCAACACCCATGGAAGCAGCAGTCAAGAAACCAAAAGACGCATTGCATTGGGCAAATCTGCTGCAGAAGACCTCTTTAAAGTGTTGAAAAGCAAAGATGTCACCTTGAAGACTAAGGGGCACCTGACCCAAGCCATGATATTTTCACTTGCCTCCTACGCATGTGAAGGTTGGAAGATGAAGAAGGAAGACTGAAGAAGAATTGATGCCTTTGAATTGTGGTGTTGGTGAAGAATATTGACTATACCACGGACTGCCAAAAGAATGTACAAATCTGTCTTGGAAGAAGTACAACCAGAATGTTCCTTAGAAGCAAGGACAATGAGACTGTGTCTCGCATAATTTGGACATATTATCAGGAGAGATCAATCCCTGGAGAAGGACATCATGCTTGGTAAAGTAGAGGGTCATCAAAAAAGAGGAAGCCCCTCAACGAGATGGATGGACACAGTGGCTGCAACAGTGGGTTCAAGCATAACAACAATTGCGAGGATAGCGCAGGACTGGGCAGTGTTTCATTCGTTTGTACTCAGGGTCGCCATAGTCGGAATTGACTAGACGGCGCCTAACAACAACAATGCCTTAGCATGTGGTCAAGTAAATACTCACCATCCCTCCTTTCCCTACTTCTACTTTGCAAGAAAGCTAAACAGCCCCAGATGAGTAGGGGACAAGTGAGCATGGAGAAAGAAGAGAAGTCAAGCATGCCTGGATTTCCTGCTACAATCTGCAGTGGCTTAGACTGGATCGGGGAGAAGATTTAACACAAGGAAGGATGTTTGTAACTTAAGGTGACTGTAGGATTGTCTATTATCTAAAAGTACAGAAAAAATTGATTGATTTGCTGAAATTTTTGTCCAGGTGACGGAGCAGATTGTCCCTGCCAAATCAAGTTTGAAGTAGCAAAGGTGGGCAAAACTAAAATTGTGTCTTATTTTCATCAGAGGTCCTGCTTTTTTGATACATTGTTAAATGTGATTGTTGCCCTTCCTGAATCTGGAGGAAGCACAAGATCTGCTCTTCTCCACAAGTGGGGCCATATTGGTGCGGGACGGCCTAGCCCAAGCCAACATTGAGGTGACTAAGTGAATTTCTCCCAGGTTAAGTTATGTTTTCAGGTTGCATTTACTGAATCACTCTATTTAGACTGGAATCCTAATGGAGCTAAAGACACAGTTTCTCCATCTGCCCTCCTTTTCTCAGGTAATGGATCCAGGCAACATAATTTTTCCTGGTAAACCCACTATGGGGCTGCAGGTAGGCTTATTCTCTGAATGTAATAGTTGCTGGGATAATTCTTTGATAATCTTATGCATTTCATGAACTCTCAGGACATCTCAAAAATTAAGCATGTCAGAGACTAGACACAGAACTCACACAACTTCTGAGGCTCTGAATTGAGAGGCAAAGTGAAAGTAGCTGTGGAATAAAATCAACTTTTCAAGGAATTGAGAACCCCTCTAGATAAGGCTAAGCAGTATAAAGGATTCGAGAGCACTGAACTCTCTTTGGATATTTAATTCTGAAGGACAAAATAATTTTATTTCAAGAGTTTAATTATTTTTTATTGTGATATCTTTTGTTGGTAACTCAGAGATGCTTTTAATCTTTAGACTTTTATTTATCCCGAGAAATTTGATGATGATATAAAAATGTAGGGCTTTTCTTCATTTTTGGCTTTTATTGTTGGGATGTCTTCATGGATTAAATATATAATTGATAACTTAAAAGTCAGTATATTTTATTTCTAAATATAGAGGATGGGACAAGAAATACTAGTGAGTGGTGAAGGCTAAATTCTCTTTGGTGAGCAGGTTGTTAAAAGACTGGGGCCATGCATGAAACGTTCATTTTTATTGCATTCCAATCAGTTTTGCATTTTTGAAAAGCCACCTACAGGATGAAGAAGGCACTGGAGAAAACAGAACTACAGACGGGACCAGTTTGGAGGCTATTGCATAACCCCGTGAGAAATGGTAAAACAGGAACTGGAGTGGATGGCAATGGGGATGGGGAGGGACATTCAGGATTCACGTCCAGTGACTGGGTGGATTTTGGTGATGAGCGATAAGGAAGAGGGAAGACTAGGATGATGCCCATATTCCTGGTTTGCAAACCTGTGTGGATGGTGATGCCATTCACTGAAATACAGACTCTAAGAGAAACTGATTTTGGTGGAGAGAAGGATTATTAAATCATTTTGAGACTTAACGAATTTGAGGTGTCTGGAGTATCTGTGAGACTTTGCTGTGAAAATATCTAGTAAGTTTTTATAGAGGGAGAACAAGTATTCAAAAGAGAGATTAATCTTGAAGATACTAATTTGAATCTAACTGAACCATAGCAGTGGATGGTAACTGAAACCACAGCAATGGAAGAGTATGAGTATGACCCAGTCTGAGAGTATAAAGTGATAAGAGAAAGGAAGTCTTAGATAGTTTCATAAGAAAATAAATATTTAAGGGAAGGGTAAGGAAAATAATTGCTAAAGGAGAGAAAGGAGTAACTAGAAAGGGATATATCTTTCTCACAGTTTGATAAAGCTTCATCCCAGATTTCTCCCCCAGTGTTCCGGCAAAGTCCATTCTTAGAATAATTCCCTAACCTCAAAAAGGAATTTTTCAGGGTGGCTCAAACGGTAAAGTGTTTGACTACTAACTAAAAGGTTGGCAGTTCAAACTTGCCCAGAGGTGCCTTGGGAGAAAGACCTGGTGATCTGCCTTGAAAATCCTGTGCAGCTCAGTTCTACTCTGACACACATGAGGTCATCACAAGATGGAATCGACTTGATGGCAACTGTTTGTTTTTTCCATAAAGAATATGAATCAACATAAAATTTAACTTCCATGTGTTTCACTGGACCTGTTCTCTGATTAATTTATCTAGCACCTCCATTCTACCTACCTCAGTTACAAAGTAACCTCCTAGAGAGCAGAGAATGAGATCTTAATCATCATCACTAGACCTTCATTGTTTTGTATTTTAGAGTTTATACGGTGCTTTTACACTCACTATCTCATCTGCCACTCTCAAAAACATGTGAGGTAGTCTTAACATTAATCCAAATTATGTTAGAGCAAACATTTATTTAATATTGTTCTATATGAAGCATTGTGCTACAGCTACTCTGGATTATAAGATGGCTGTCTGCTTTAAGGATACTCAGTCCTAAGGGGGATTCAAACATGCACACACTTTATTATAGAAAATCCCAAATGGGAATCGTATTGTAATAGGGTGTTTGCTTCCATTTTATATATGAGGAGAAATAGATTCTTATTTAACAACACCTGCTATGTTCCATGGCTTCGGTACTTTCGATTGTCTCATGTGCATGCTAAAGCTGGATAATAAATAAGGAAGACCAAAGAAGAACTGATGGCTTTGAGTTATGATGTTAGCAAAGAATATGGACTATACCATGCACTGCCAGAAGAACAAACAAATGTGTCTTGGAAAAACTACAGCCACAATACTCCTTAGAAGCTAGGATGGCAAGACTTCATCTCACGTACTTTGGACATGTCATCAGGACAGACTAGTCCCTGGAGAAGGACATCATGCTTGGTAAAATAGAGGATCAGCAAAAGAAAGGAAGACCCTCAATGAGATGCATTGACACAGTGGCTGCAACAATGTGCTCAAACATAGGAATGGTTGTGAGGATGACGCAGGACTGGGCAGTGTTTCATTCTGCTCTAGATAGGGTTGCTATGAGTCAGAACTGACTCAACAGCGTCTACCAACATAACAACAACAACAGTATATACCAGACTCTCTTAAGTCTTTCCATGTGCTATTTTCGTTGATGTCCACAACAATCCTGGGAGGATTATATAGATGAGCAAATTTAAACTGAGAAAAGGATAATATCCTATTGAGCCTAAGATAAATAGCCCCAGCTTCAGAATTTATATAAAATGCTAGACAAACTTTTATCATAGTTGAAGCAGGCTGCTTCCATGAGTCAGGCCATGATCCGCTGGAAGTCAAAGATATGAGGTGAGTTTTGCTTTGTATCATAACTAAAGCTCGTTAGAATCTTGGAATTGGAACAGAATTTTTAAAGTTTATCCACTTTCCTTTTACAGATGGAGTTATAAAAACCTACAATATTCTAAAGTGTACAAAACAATAATCTAAAGAAGTAGGATAAAAAACCTGGCTTCCTACTATTTATTCCAAATTTCTTTCCACTGTGATGTATTTTTCCCAGCATGTTTTACACACACGCGCACACACACACACACATACACACACACAAAATAGTTTGTTATTTTTGAAATGTCTCTCCAGTAAGATATGTTGAAGTCCTAACTCCTGTAGCTGAGAATGTGACCTTGTTTGGGAATAGGAGGTTTTATTTTGTTGTGTTATTGAGGTCATAGCCCTAAGTGGTCTTTTAAAAAAAGGGAAACACATGTGGAGGGACATCCATACAGCAGGAAGACAGACGCTATGTGAAGACGGAGGCAGATGCATCTGTAAGCGCAGGAACAGCAAGGATCGCTCGTAGCTGCTAGAAGCTGACAGACAAAAAAGGACCTCCTCCCGGAGCCGATACCCTGATTCGGACTTCTAACCTTCAAAACTGTGAAAAAATAAATTTCTGTTCTTTGAAACCACCTACTTTGTGGCATTTGTTACGGCAGCACTAGGTAACTAAAACAAAGTTAACAGGATCAAATATGTTCCGGAGACATGAAGCCATGTTTAAACGAATCCATCATTAAAGGATATGCCCCCCTAAAAAAAAATAAATAAATAAAAGAAAAACCACTGCTGTTGAGTCCATTCCAACTCATAGTGACCCAGTAGGACAGAGTAGAACTGACCCATAGAGTTTCCAAGGTTAAAAATCTTTACAGAAGCAGACTGCCACATCTTTCTCCCAAGGAGAGGCTGGTAGGTTCCAACCGCTGACCTTTGGTTAGCAGCTGAGTGCTTAACCACTGCACCACCAGGGCTCTTTAAAGGATATGCCAGTATCCTTTAATGATCTTTGAATGAATATAATGAAAATTATAGTGAATATAATATCTCCATCTCATATATTGAAAATACAGTTTTGGAAGCTTAGAAAAGTAACACCATAGAAGAATCAGGAATTTATACCCTCAGTGAACTTGGGTGATTCTTTCCCAAGCTAACTTGACTAGGTAGTGCAATGTTTGTTTGTTTTGCTTTGTTCTGTGTGCTTGTTTGTTGCAGAATGAAGGACAACAGTGTGCTACAACATTAAGCTGTAATCTTCCCTGATTTTTGTTTTCTTAAATTTCAGCAGAGTAAATACAGAAAGCCACAGGGAGTATTTCCCAACAGGCAACTAAACCTCAAATAAAAAATTACCCGTAAGACACATGGTTACAGGTTCTGCTCATGCTTAGGATGTAGAAGACTGCAAAAGAATGTCCTTTCAATCCTAACACCGAGAAAAAGCCAACTAATAAAAAATATATAATTTTTCTTGAACCTGTCAAAAAGCTTAGGTCACAAGTCATCCAATGAACCGAATTCCAAAGAATCGTAAGACCTTCTGAGGAAAGATGTGTCCGTGCACATTTTCACCTTTGTCAGTGATGGTTGGAAAATTTGGCTAAATGCAGATAAGAAGAAATGAGCTACATTTTAAAGAATTCATAAAGGTTGTGTGTGGAAGTCCCAGAAACAAAGTGAGTTTGCTCTCCTTCACGTTGGTTGCTCACAAGAAAGATCAGAGGTAAGGAAGATTATAGAAAGCCCTTCCATGGCACAGACTTACAGGGGTAATTGACTGCTGCTGAAGATGTGTTACAACACAACACCTGCATATCAAGTAAAAGCGTGAAACCCCAGGGAAGGAGCATCCCACACTCTTCCTGAAGCGTCTGCGTAATAATTTACTGTTTCTAAAGGAAGAGTATGCAAAAACAAAAGCTATCAAGCCGTAGGAAATCTTCCCAAACACCTCCAGGAACTAGGCAAAGATCCACTGCTTCTGGGGAAATGGGTAGAAGCAAACGATGTCTTACCCTGAAGAGGGACAGATAAACCACTTGGTATGAGGCTATACTACCAACACAAAGCAGAGGTCAGTCGCCACCGGGGGGAGGGACAGGAAATTCTCTAGCCCAAGCTCTGCTTGCTACAAATACAAAGCACAGTTTGGTTACCATGGTTGGGAGGGACAAAAACATTGAGCAGGTTCTGTTCCTAAAACCCAAGCACACAGGCTCTGCCTAAGAATGAGACAAGACCAAAAGAATTGAGAAAACCCAAGCCTCCTACCATGAGCCCAGCACTGAGAAACAAGCAACAATGGTTTACCACTGGGGGAAGGGCAAAAGCGTGGAGAGGAACACTTCCTTTGAATCAGAGGAGCAGAGAGTTCTGAAGGCTGAGGGTGGAACGAGAACACAGAGAAAATTGCTTCAGTACCACAGGGGTGGATTAACCCATAAGCAAGGATTGCACGGGTTTACAGCAAGCAAGGTACACGAGGGATTAATTGTGCTTGCTTACTAACCTGTAGTGAACAATTTCACATGGGTTCCACCACATCTTTGGGGAAAAAAAAAGAGTACAAGGTGTTGAAAAAGATGTGGAGCAACTGGACCTTCATACATGGATGTTGAGAAGACGACATGGAAGAGTCACTTTGGAAAAAAAAGTTTGGAGTTTTTTATAAAGTTAAATGCTAGGATGTAGTAATCCTACTCCTAGATATGTACCCAGAAGATATGAAAACATATGTCCACACAAGGAGCCATATAGCATGTTACAGCAGTTTAATTCATAATAACCAAAAGCTGAGAACAACCCAAATGGCCACCAGCTGCTGAAAGGGTAAACAAATTGTGGTAAGTCCTTACACTGAAATACCGCTCATCATTAAAAAAGGAGTGAACTATTGATACATGCAATGCATTCATTCATATCAAAAGAATTATGTTAAGTGAAAGACTCTTGACACAAAAGGCTACATGATGTCTGGTTCCATTTATATGACATTCTGGAAAAGGCAAAACAGTAGGCACAGAAATAAGATAAGAGGTTGTCTAGGCCCAAGGGTGGGGAAAAAAATATTGATTACAAAACGCCATAAGGAAATTCTTTGCAGTGATATAAATATTCTGTATCTTGATTGTGATAGTAGTATCCAAAAACCAATCCCATGGCCGTCAAGTCAATTCCAACTCATAGTGACCCTATAGGACAGAGTAAAACTGCCCCTTAGGGTTTCCAAGGCTGTTATCTTTTTATAGGGGAAACCCTGGCGGTGTAGTGGTTAAGAGTTTGGCTGCTAACCAAAAAGTTGGCAGTTCAAAAACCACCAGGTGCTCCTTGGAAACCCTATGGGGCAGTTCTATTCTGTCGGAATCCACTTGACGGCAACAAGTTCGGTTCTTTTGGTTTTTAAATCTTTATAAGGAGCCCTGGTGGCACAGTGGTTAAAAGGTTGGCTGCTAACCAAAAAGGTCAGCAGTTTGAATCCAGCAGCCACTCCCTGGAAACCCTATGGGGCAGTTCTATTCTGTCCTAGAGGGTCTCTATGAGTCAGAATCAAGTTTTGCCTTTTTTGGCTTTACAGAAGCAGACTGCCATATCTTTCTCTCACAGAGAGGCTGGTAGATTCGAACCACCCACTGTTCGGTTAGCAGCCGAGCGCTTAACACGGTGCCACCAGGGCTCCTTGCTGGTGGTGATTACACAACTGTATGTTTGTCAAAACAATTCAAACGGAACATCTACCTTAAAAAGGGTGAATTTTAATGTATTTAAATTATATCTCAATACACGTGACATAAAAAAAGAAACACGTGTTCAAGTTTGTGTTTTCTTCTAGCTGTCTGACTCTGGAAAAAAACATCACTTAAAAGAATGTCTGTGAACCTTAGTTTCTTTGCCAAAAATGAGAGTTTTAAACTTTGCCAGGTAATCCCTTATGTTCCTTTGATTCTTTAATTGATAATGGCAATTAAATTAACTCTTGTGCAGTGAATAAGCCAGATTCATTTTACTGATCTTTAACTCTTTGATTGAAAGTTTCATTAAAATTTCTACAGTTCCTTTGAACTTCAGACATAATCTGTAAAAGAAATAGCTTAGGGGCTCCTACTCACTGCTCAATTATCAGGAACAACTGGAATACGAAAAACTCGTATCTCAAGAACCAGATCCAAAAACAAACAGACTTTTCTACAAAGCTGTGTTGTTCCAGAGATTGGCTCTCACATCCTTATCACGAATAGAAAGTTCAGAGCTTGGCTAAATCCATGCCTTTATAGTTTCAGGTTGTTCCAGGAAAATATGTTCCACGGAAAGAGAGTGAGAAGTTGTAGGTAAAGAAAATACATAAATCAGTCTTAATCTGGTTACTAGCAGCAGTGAATTCTGTTGAAATATGAAAGTACGTTTCATATGAAATAAATGATTCAGAAATTGATCATTGTCTGCAAATACAAAAAGTAATAAAACCTTCAATACAATACAAATGAAAACTGAGCAATAGTGTATTCTTTCTGAGAATAAAATTGTATTTTATGGTTATACATGGATGGGGGAGCCCTGGTGGCGCAGTGGTTAAGCAATCGGCTGTTAACCTAAAGGTCAGCAGTTCAAATCCACCAGCCGCTCCTTGGAAACCCTATGGGACAGTCTACTGTGTCCTATAGGGTTGCTATTGACTTGATGGCAGCAGATTTTTGAACGGGTTTTGATGGGTTGAGAGGTAGGATTTTCTGCAAGGGGGCAAAAATTTTAGCATCCCATAGAAGGTATTTTTCATGTTAAAAAAAAAAAGAGAGAGAGAGAGACCTATTTCAAAATCTATCTTCCAGCCAAAGCAACTCTTTTTGATCAGAGATTGTTCGTTTCTCCTCTGTAACTTCAGCGTATGGCACGGGGTCTAACACATAGAATATGTGCAAGTTGCATTAATGTTTGTCCAAATCATAAAACCCCCCAAAAGTATGATCTTTTTTGGTAATTATTGGTCATTTACTAACTTTACATCCATAGATCTCAAGCAGAAGGCAGCAGTTATATTTAAGGGCAAATGATAGCAGTAAACTAAATTTGTAGACCAAATTTAAAACGTGTCTTCAATATACATGAGATTCAGACGGGACGGTGATGCTTCAATTTGATGAAGGTAATAGTTTCTGAGCAATAACTATCTTCTTAATTACTTACGAGATCCAAAACTTTGCCCTAACTTTAAATTGCTTTTGTGATGATTATCTTGACTTCTGGAAGTAATAGACCTCTTTTCACCTGATTGATGATACCACTTCCTAACCCATGTATTAAATTTGGAATAAGGCAGAGAATTTGTCACAGTCATGTATCCAGTCTCCCAAGATGTCAACCATGAGAGTTAATCGTGCCTCTTCCCTCTTCAAATAGTCATGAGGTTCTGATTTTACTAAATAAGTATTTCTCAAGTGTACTTCTTCCTCTCAGTTCCTATCACCATTCTCGTTACGTAAGCTCTCACTATGTTTCACACGGCTCACAGCAAATGATCTAATGGCCTCCAGTCTTATCCATTTCAAACTATTTTCCATATTCCTTCCAGAATTATCTATATATAATCCAAACTCTACCACCTCACTGCCCTACTGATTATGTTTCAGGGACTCCAAATTGCCTATAGCTTCAAGAAAAGATTTGAAATATACCTTGTAGGCGCTTCCTGATCTGGCCCTGGCTACTGAGAGTCTTATTTCTAGCTACCTCTGCCTTGAGTAATACCCTCCGACACATGAGATTATGTACAATCCTTTGCACAAACTTTACTGTTTGCTGCCTCTCTACCACTGCTCATACTACTCTTGTAATACATAATCTAGCTTTCACTTAGTGTTTAAGACTTCTCGGGAATTACCTCCTCTAAAATGATTTTCCTGCCGTGACCTCTAAGCTTTAATTAGCTATCTGATGACTCTACCGTGGTAATACTCTGTGCCTGTCTCTATGGTTACACTTTGCACCTTGTTCCCCTTAAGTGTGTCACTCATCCTCTTTCTATTGGTGAAACTTCTGTATTCGAAATTTTATCTTACTCATCTTCATATCCACAGTGCCTAGAATAGTGTTTGGCACATGACAGATACACAATACATCCTTGTTGGCTGAAGGAATGGATGAATGAATATTAACATACCAGTCAGATGCTTGCAAAATCCATTTGCTTTCTGTTTTATTTTATGAATTCCTCTTACGTAGAACACATAAAAAGAGCAACAGTTAGTTATCAGGGACGATACAATTGGCTGCACTGACTTCTAATTCCTAGATCAGTGTCCTACTACAGCGTAAGGCTGGGATTATAATTAAAAAAACAAACAAACAAACAAACCCGTTGCTGTCGAGTCGATCCTGACTCATAGCGACCCTATAGGACAGAGTAGAACTGCTCCATAGGGTTTTCAAGGAGGGGCTGGTGGATTCAAACTGCCGACCTTTTGGTTAGCAGCCAAGCTCTTCACCACCGTGCCGCCAGGGCTCCACGATTATAATTACGTACATATATAAAGCAGACTAACAGAAATCCCCCATATGTATACAAAAATTAAATTTTTTTTTCAGCATAGCAGAGAATCAGATATACTTTCAATGCTTGCTTTGGGTAAAAGTAATAGTAAATTGGCTGAACATTAATTATCTGCTTAATTACTTAAAAGATATAAAACTTTTCCTTGACTAAATCGCTCTTGCGATGTATTGTCTTGATTTCTGGAAGTACCTTTTTTGCACAGTGTTATGGATTGAATTGTGTCCCCCAAAAATGTGTGTCAACTTGGCTAGGCCATGATTCCCAGTCTTGTGTGATTATTCAACGTTTTGTCATCTGATGTGATTATCCTGTGTGTTGTAAATCCTACCTCTGTGATGTTAATGGGGCAGTATTAGAGGCAGTTATGTTAATGAGGAAGGACTCAATCTACAAGATTATGTTATGTTTTAAGCCAATCGCTTTTGAGACAGAAAAGAGAAAAGCAAGCAGAGAGACATGGGGACCTCATACCACCAAGAAAGTAGTGCCAGGAGAAGAGTGTGTCCTTTGGACCCAGGCTTCCTGAACTGAGAAGCTCCTAGTCCAGTGGAAGATTGATGACAAGGACCTTCCTCCAGAGCTGGTAGACAGAGAAAGACTTCCCCTGAGCTGACACCCTGAATTTGTACTTACAGCTTCCCAGGCAGGCAGTGATAGAATAAATTTCTCTTTGTTAAAGCCATCCACTTGTGGTGTTCCTGTTGTAGCAGCACTGGATGACTAAGACACACAACAAAGAAAAAGAATATAGAAAAAATGGTTAGGGAAACCCAAGATTAAATACACCCTTAATTCAGAAGTTTTTGTACCAACCCTGCAAAACTGTGTTATTCAAGGTCAAATTATTTACACAGAAGAAACCTACTGCAAGCAAATTCTAAAGGTACAAATTTGTTATAACATGTGCTGTGTTAATTACATCTAAAAACATTGCAAACATTTTTCCTTTAGCACTTAAACATCTGTGGGTATATGCAAAGATTCTCTTAGATTCCACAGTTAAATGATGCTTTCCTTGAAAAGAATCCAGAATATGATAATAGTTATATTAAGATAATTGGCTTAAAAATATTTATGGAAAGCTGGCAATTGCTTTGGTATTGACTAATGTTTTGGAATTCATGATTTTTCCCTCTCGACATCAATGTGCATTTTTAAAAGGCCTATCAATGAAAGAGCAGGAGCCCTGCGGGCACAGTGGTTGAAGTGTTTGACTGCTAACCAAAAGGTCAGCTGTTTGAATCCACCAGCCGCTCCTTGGAAACCCTATGGGGCAGTTCTACTCAGTCCTGTAGGGTCACTATGAGTCGGAATCGGCTCAAAGGCAACAGATTTGGATTTGATCAATGAAAGATAAAGACTGTCAATAAAAATTGTTATTCGAAATCTAATCTTAATATCAACAGTCCACAGACTAAAAAAAAATTATTTTGTAGCACTATTGCTAGTGAACCGACCCTTTCAAAGAATAATGTGGCATTAATGAGACAATATATCATTCCCTGAATTTTTTAATTGCTATTTATTGCAAAATAATTGACTAAGGCACCATCTACAATATCAAAAGCAATGGATTGCTAGCCCATTCTAACAACATACAATTTATTCATCAAACATCTCCTCAATATCCAAAAGAGAAGATTCAGATGTGCTCCTTCCTAGAAAACAACTCAGTCTTTGCAGACCAATATTCTGGTGAAAGAATTTGGGAGAGGAAGAACATTACTTTTAATTTAGCCAAAACAGAGTAAACGTTTGGAGCAATTGAGATAATAACATAACTGTCTCAGTTATCTAGTGCTGTTATAACAGAAATACCACAAGTGGGTGGCTTTAACAAACAGAAATTTATTTTCTCACATTTTGGGAAGCTGGAGCCCTGGTGGTGCAGTGGTTAAGTGATACAGCTGCTAACCAAAATGGCTGCAGTTCAAATTCACCTGCCGCTCTTTGGAGGCCCTACAGGGCAGTTCTACTCTGTCCTCTAGGGTTGCTATGGGTCAGAAACAACCTGACAGCAACAGGTTTTGTTTGGTTTTGTTTTAGGAAGCTAGAAGTTTGAATGCAGGGTGCTGGCTCAAAGGGAAGGCTTTCTTTCTCTGTTGGCCCTGGAGGAAGGTCCTTGTCTCTTCTGAGCTTCTGCTCCTGGGCAAGATTCATGTGGCTTACAATGTGTCTTTCTCCATCTCCCCTTGCTAACTTGCTTGCTTAATCTCTTTTATATCTCAAAAGAGATTAACTCAAAATACACCCTACACTAATCTTGTCTAATTAACATAACAAAGACAATCCATTCCCAAATGGGATTATAACCACAGGTATACCCATTGCTGTCTAGTAGATTCCGACTCATAGCGACCCTATAGGACAGAGTCAAACTGCGCCAGGGGTTTCCAAAGAACAGCTGGTGGATTCAAACTGCTGACCTTTTGTTTAGCAGCCAAGCTCTTAACTACTATGCCACTAGGGGTCCTTTAGAAGTTAGGAATTACAGCACATATTTTGGGGGGACATGGCTCAATCAAAAAAAAAAAAATTGTCATCGAGTCAATTCTAACTCATAGCCACCCTACAGAACAGAGTAGAACTGCCCCATAGAATTTCCAAGGAGTAGCTGGTGGATTTGAATTGCCAACCTTTTGATTAGTAGCCGAGCTCTTAACCACTGTGCCACCAGGGCTCCTCAATCCACAACAGTAACCATACAGTAACAGGAAAAAAATCAACATCAAAAAATCTATACCACAGTTTTTAAATAGTATTTAAAGATATTTTCAGTTATTCATCAAATATGTAACCAGAAAGATCAATGTTATCAAATATTGGTTTGTGGAGAGTAACCTTTCTGTTTCTGAGACTGGCATATTTAAAACTCGGTGGAACAGACAAACCTGTCTGGTATTATCTGAGAAACTCTTGAATAGGCCTCTCCTTCTCCTGGGTTACCCAAGGCTCTGAATTTCGGTCTTAAAGTTATATTTCTCGAAGACAAATATTTCTGACTACAAGCAAATTTTTATAAACTATATGTATGAGGGAACCCTTGGGCGCAGTGGCTAAGAACTACAGTGAGCTATGGCTGCTAACCAAAAGGTCGGAAGTTCAAATCCACCAGCTGCTCCTTGGAAACCCTATGGGGCCCTTCTAGTCTCTCCTATAGGGTCGCTATGAGTTGGAATTGACTGGATATACGTCAGAGAGGAGGTGAGGAGAGGGGGGAGGAGGAAAGGGTTACAAATTTGTCTTCAAGTTTTTTTTTCCTTTGTGCGTGTGTGTGTGTGTGTGTGTGTGTGTGTGTGTGATGTAAACTACTTTCTTTCTTGAATGTAGAATTCATGGATTAGAGGACCAAGGTGAGCTCTGACTCCTGACAGTAGTTTATGAGTGATAAAGGGAAGAGTAGACTCTGAGTTTTGTGCATTATGATTACTGGCTCTATTATACATTCCAAGGAAGGTACTGTGACTTAATAGTCATATTTCAGGTTCTAATTTGAAGAAACTCTTGGTTTAGACCACATATTGAAGCACTGGTAGGAATTTTTAAGCTCCAACTGCCACATATTTTTGGTTAATTCTGTCAAGAAGTTGACATCATGCATCTGAAACTCTTAGTTTTGGGAAGTTTGTGTTAGTTTCTTCTTTTCTTATGTCTCTATGAGAACTTGAGAGAAAAGTTTAAGAAAGCTGAGTTTTAGTGCGTTCTGGGCAGAAACCCTTTTGAATTGGAGATAATTTGATTTTGCACAATACCTGTTTTAATCTAATTGTGTTGTTTAGATTGTCAGTATCATCACAATTTTTAAATTTCTATTGGCTGCTGTTGTTATTGTTGTTAGGTGGCAAGAAGTTGATTTTTGACTCATAGTGATGCCATATGAAAGGGTTGAGTTACCCTATAGGGTTTTCTTGGCTGTAATCTTTATGGAAGCAGATCACCTGGTCTTTCTCCTGTGGTCAAAAATTTCTGACTTCAAGCGAATAACTGGGTGGGTTCCAACTAGCCACCTTTCAGTTAGCAGCCAAGCACTGAATTGCTGCACCACCAGGACTCTTTCATGAGGTTTTTAAAATCTCCCACTGATTAGTGATTCGTCTTTTTTAACTTTGACTTCAGTCCATTTTACAAAGCTATCTTTTTAAGTACATAGAACTTTTGAACTTTTTTTTTAAGTACATAAAACTTTTAAATGGCTATATCTTTCTGATTGTATCCTTTCACCAAAGATTCAATCTTTATGCTGACCAAATAATCCGAGAAGCTGGACTGTATGAAGAAGAATGTGGCATCAGGATTGGTGGAAGACTCATTAACAACTCGCAATATGCAGATGACACAACCTTGCTTGCTGAAAACTAAGAGGACTTGAAGTACTTACCGATGAACATCAAAGACTACAGCCTTCAGTATGGATTATACCTCACCGTAAAGAAAACAAAAATCCTCACAACTGTACCAATAGAAAACATCGTAATTCCCATTGCCCTCTAGCTGATTCCAACTCAGAATGACCCTACAGGACAGAGTAGAACTGCCCCATAGGGTTTTCAATGAGTGGCTGGTGGATTCAAACTGCCAATCTTTTGGTTAGCAGCCAAGCTCTTAACCACTGCGACACCAGGACTCCAACATCATGATAAGTGGAGAAAATACTAAAGCTGTCAAGGATTTAATTTTACTTTGATCCACAATCAACAGCCATGGAAGTAGCAGTCAAGAAATCAAACGACGTATTACACTGGGTGAATCTGCTGCAAAAGACTTCTTTAAAGTGTTGAAAAGCCAAATGTCACTTTGAGGACTAAAGTGCGCCAGACCCAAGCCGTAGTATTTTCAATCACCTCAGATGTATGTGAAAACTGGACAATGAATAAGAAAGACCAAAGAATTGATGCCTTTTAATTATCATGTTGACAAGGAGTATTGAATATTCCATGAACTGCCAGAAGAAGAACAAATCTGTGTTGGAAGAAGTACAGACAGAACACCCCTTAGAAGTAAGGGTGGTGAGACTTCATCTCACATGCTTTGGGCATGTTGTCAGGAGGGATCAGCCCCTGGAGAAGGACATCATGCTTTGACACAGTGGCTGCAACAATGGGCTCAAGCATAACGATTACGAGTGTGGCGCAGGACTGGGCAATGTTTCGTTCTGTTGTTCATAGGGTCGCTATGAGTCAGAACCGACTCAATGGCACCTAACAACAACAACACTCATCTTGACTGCTTTGCTTTAAGTCCCACTTTTTATCATTAGTGTTGTTATCCCTTGCATGCATGGCTTCCTTAGAAATAATACCCAATTTTTACATTTCATATTTATTAAAGTTTAATTTTGGAATGTCTCATGTAAACAACAAAACATTTTTAATCTAATTAGAGAAACTTCGCTTCCCTTTTAGGATTAATCTCATTTTCATTTACCTTTTGAAATACAGTATTTAGCCTTCATGTATGCCAGGTGGTTCTCCTCTTCCTATTTGTCCATACTTAGTATTTTCTTAGTGTTTTTCTCTTTTGTCCTTATTTCCTCAGATGCTTTGGAATGTATACATCCTGTTTCAATTCTACTACAAGCTTGATTTAAAACTTTCCTGAAACATTGTCTAAACAATCTTTCTTATAAAATGAGTTAATGTATGACAAACGCATGGGTCCATGACTAACACATAATTAGCATTATGTAAGCACTTGCTAAATAACAGTAAACATTACCAAAATCAACCATAAAACAGTTTTATTTTAAGCTCGCCTCTATTTCAGGAATTAGTTGACTACAACGTACGTTTCTTCTCTTCCCTCATTCTGTTTTAGGTATTTGTTAAGGTCATGTGGGGTATTTTTTATTGCGTTATTAGTGTTACTTCTACAGTTTGGAATTATCTTTGTATGTCTATTCAGTGTCATAGTCAGAGTTTGTGCCATGATTTTCCCTATCTTTGGCTCTGAAGTTCGCTTAAATTTGCTTATCACAGTTATTTGGAGTCATTTTCAAGTTCTTTTTTTGTTTGTTCATTTTTAAGAAGAATAAGAAGGATATGCAGGTGGTATATTTTCTGAGCCAACAAATTTTTGAGGCTGTCTTTGTGTGGCCTTGATACCAAAAAAACTACTTGGCAGCTTATAAAAAGTCTTGGATGACACTGATTTCCCTCAAAATGGATGACAGTTTCTCCTAGTATTTAATACTGCTGAAAGTCAGAGAATACACTTAGGTTTTATCCTTTTTAAATTATCATTGTAGCTAAAACGTTTTGCCTCAGGTTGTCTTGGTGTGAATGTCTTTCCCATGGTTTAAGTTCGAAGATGTTATGTTCTTTTGATTTCCATTGGCACATCTTATGTCAAAGAAATGTTCTTCTGTTATTTCTTCTGATCAATTTATTTCAGCATTTCATTCAAAAATGCCCCGAATCTGCAGATTAGCTTTCTAACGTAAAATTTCCACAATTATTATTTTCTTTCTCATATATTTAATATATTTTTTCTTTCCAGTATATTCTAGAAGAAATTATCAAATGTGTACTTCATATTACTTATATACATGTCCCCAGAATAAACTCTGATTTTTACCATGTCCAATGATGGATCCACAATCAATACCCATGGAAGCAGCAGTCAAGAAATCAAAAGAAGCATTGCATTGGGCAAATCTGCTGCAAAAGATCTCTTTAAAGTGTTGAAAAGCAAAGATGTCACCTTGAAGACTAAGGTGGGCCTGACCCAAACCATAATGGTTTTTTTTTTTTAATTTAAAAAAATTTTTGTTTATTGTTGTAGTTTAAGGAAAGTTTACACTTCAAGTTAGTTTCTCATTCAAAAATTTATACATACATTGCTATGTGACCCTAATTGTTCTCCCTATATTGTGACAGCACATTCTTCCTTTCTGCCCGATTTTCCACGCCCATTTAACCAGCTCCTAACCCTCTCTGCCTTCTCATCTCACCTCCGGATAGGAGCTGCCCATTTAGTCTCATGTATCAACTTGAGCTAAGAAGTACACCCTTCACGAGTATCATTTTATGTCCCACAGTCCAGTCCAATCTTTGTCTGAAGAGTTGGCCTCCGGAATGGTTTTAGTTCTGGGTTGACATACAGTCCAGGGGCCATGCTTTCCAGGGTTCCTCCAGTCTCAGCCAGACCATTAAGTCTGGTCTTTTTACTAGAATTTTAGTTCTGCAACCCATCTTTCTCCTGCTCGATCAGGGACTCTCTGTTGTGTTCCCTCCAAGCTATGGTGTTTTAAATCGCCTCTTATGCCTGTGAAAGCTGGACAACAAATAAGGAAAACTGAAGAAGAATTGAGGCCTTTGAATTGTGGTGTTGGAGAAGAATATAGAATATACCATGGATTGCCAAAAGAACAAACAAATCTGTCTTGGAAGAAGTACAACCAGAACGCTCCTTAGAAGGAAGGATGGCGAGATTATGTCTCACATACTTTGGGCATGTTGTCAGGAGGGATCAGTCCCTGGAGGAGGACATCGTATTTGGTACAGTAGACGGTCAGCAAAAAAGAAGATGACCCTCAATGAGATAGACTGATACAGTGGCTGCAACAACGGGCTTAAGCTTAACAAGGATTGTGAGGATGGCGCAGGACTGGGCAGTGTTTTGTTCTGTTGTACATAGCATCGCTATGAGTCGGAACTGACTCGATGGCACCTAACAACAACAACTTGTTTCTGCTATTGTGTTTCTCTGCGATCCTTCCATATCTCACTCATTTCCCTTCTGTATAAAGTTCAGTTTAACTTTTACCTCCAGCCACTTTTTTTCTTTATGATATCTGCTCCTGACTCATGAAGTTCTATATCCTCATGCAGTCTTCTGAGGATGCGAAATAATTTTCTAAAAATTTATCCTGGCTTGTATTTTTCTTTTTCGAGAGGCATTTGTGCCTCTGAATTTTCCTTTGATTTCCTCTGATTGGCATCTTTAAAAATATCTTTAATATCCTCAGCGAACATGGAATCTGTGCAAGCTTGGTATTTGTTAACAGATGGGGAAGTGGATTGCTGTTGTCCCACTCTGTCTATTGAAGTCCCTGTTAAATGCCATTTACAGACCTCAGGTGGCGAGCCGGTTCTCATAAGTTTTCGACCCAGGGTATGTGGGCTTTTTGGTAGTATAACCTTCCTTTTTTCGTCACAGTATGAATATCTAGTCCTCTTAAACAGGTATCATTCCCAGTGGTCAATGCTACAAGGGCTCTTCATATTTTTGTCTCTGTCTATAGTGGTTGTTCAGTACCCAATGTATATTCCACAAACATTTATTGTCTATTATGTGCCAAGTGCTCTATACTTGGTGCCAGCATAATGATCAAAATAGACACAGAGCTCAACAGATCTCTATCCCGATGGAGTTATTGATCAAAGAAAAAGAAAAGGACAATCAAATAATCATACATAAACATGAACACACACATATTTAATAACAGACTGATGAATGTCATTTAATCATTCATTAATTTATTCAAGAAATAGTCATTGAGTGCATTTTTTGTGTCTACCACTATTCCAGGTCCTGTGGATAGATCAGCGAAGAAAGGCATGTTTTCTAGACTCCCGTTAAGTGTATTTCATTCTAGAGGTTTAGCTCATTGTTAAGAGAACATATAAGAGGGAATCTGATTTAGTTTGGGCTTCAGCAAAGGCTCCTCTGAGTATAGGATACTTGTACAGAGATATGAAGAACCAATAAGAGTTAACCCATTAAAAGTGAGTGGGTTAGAGGATGAACGTTCTAGGTAGAAGAAATAGCAAATGCAAGACCCTGAGGCAGATGGGGGAAATGTGGACAGCCAGAATAAGTTCTTGGCAAATGTAAAAACACCTCTTAATGATTTCTTCCCAGATTCAAGAATTAGTTTTCTATAAGTTCTCATTCATTTCATTCTCAGTGTTGTGAAAGATGTTTCTTTATGAAATTTTCAGTGACAAGTTGCGCGCGATTAGGCCCTTCTACCTATTCTCGGTAGGTGCCGTCGAGTCGATTCCAACTCATAACGACCCTCTCTATGTACGAAAGAATGAAACACTGCCCTGCCTTGTGCCATCCTCACAATCGTTGCTATGTTCGAGTACATTGTTGCAGCCATTGTGTCAGTTCATCTCGTTGAGGGCCTTCTTCTTTTTCACTGACCTTAACTTTCTCAAGCATAATGTCCTTCTCCAGGGTCTGGTCACCAGGGATACTAAGTCCTTTGCAATAGTGATTTCAGTGGCAACATGGCTAAGAGTTCAGGCTGTTAACAAAAAGGTTGGCAGTTGAAATCCACCAGCCACTCCTTGGAAACCCTATGAGGCAGTTCTACTCTGTCCTATAGGGTTGCTATGAGTCAGAATCGACTCAACGGCACACAACAACAACGCATTGTCGCTTATCTCATGTGGTTTTCTCTTTATTTCCACCTCTCGGCCAGCTGCCTTTTCCTCTCAATCTGTTGTCTCAGATTGTTGTTTTATCTCATCTTTGAACTTGTTTCAATAGGTTCTATGTTTTGTTAAATTATACTGAGAGCAAAAATCAGAAGCTCCGTTAAATTGGTTTCTGTTTCCTAGTGTAAATCTACTAATAATATGTAGAAATGCATACAGCGAGTGCATGAGCATAAAGAAAGTATATTGGAACCAGCTCAGTTCTTGTGAATATATAGAACCTAGAAGGACTATCTTCAAGTCATCCTTTTCCAAATGTTCTGATCAACACTCAAAAAGCTACTGTTATGATGAATGATCTTATTTCCCAGGTCCCTTAATATTGGAAAGGAAAAATCCTGCAGGCCAAAAATGAATATTCCAGTCATTGGAAAGTTAATTTCATGACATACATTCAATTTCTAGTTTAATATTCAATTTCAGATAATTTTGATTAATATGAATCTATCTCCAAAAGATAATAGCCTTGAGGGAGCCTATAAGTCAAGTGTCTGGATTTGCAACATTAAAGATTGAACTCTGGGTCATGATGACCTCACAGAAGAATTACCCTCAAGAGAGCAAGGCAGCCTTTCTCTCTCTATCTTCTCTTTAGTTACAACACCTCTACCCCAAGCCAACTTAAGTTATCAGGTGGATACCAACGCAGTGACAGTCTTTTAACCCAAAAATATCTCTTCTTGTAAAAACACCATGGTTCTTGAGTGCGGCTTTATAATATTAACTGTGCTCTCCTGAATCCATCTATTAAGAGAAAAAAAAAGATAATAGTTCCGGAAACTATGTACACACTTTAAGTCAATCTCAGTTAATAATTGGAGCATAACCGTGAAGTAATTCTAATGGATAAAGGAATGTTTAACTCAAAATAATAGAGTCCCTTATCACAGAATTTTAGAAATTATGGGAGTCATATTTTAATATGTGTCTAAAAATGTTTGAATGGATTTTTGGAGAAGCAAATGTTTTGATCCCAGGCCATGTACCAATCATCCCTCAAATAATATTCAGCTAGAGCAGACAACATTAACAATGTCTGTCCATAAGCAGCTTACTTAGGTATCTTGTAAGCAGGTAAGATATATGTTTCTAAATAATACGGAAAACAGTTAGAATTTCTTTTAGTAAACTACAGCCTAAGATTCCCACTTTTTGACAGAGAATATTAATTTAAAGGGGATAAAGTAAGTCCCATTTGTTTTAAACATAGAATGAACAATATTAGGAATGTGTCTTATTGAAACATAGTTATATAAGGCTGCACTTTCTTCCTATAGCATCATCCTCCCCTCACTGAACAATTTTCCAATAAAAGTTAGAAGTACACTCTTTACAGACCACTATAAATGATCATTTTACATTTGATTACAACTGTTCTATTCCATTTAATATATCTCTTATGCTAATGACAAAGGAGCCCGGATGGCACAGTGGTTAAGAACTCGGCTGCTAACTGAAAGATCGGAAGTTTAAACACATCAGCCACTCCATGAAAGAAAGATGTGGCAGTCTACTCTCATAAAGATTAGAACCTAGGAAACCCTATGTGGCAGTGGTACTCTGTCCTCTAGGGTTGCTGTGAGTTGGAATTGACGGGATGACAATGGGTTTGGTTTTGGTTTTTATGTCAATGATATTCCACCCTAGTATTAAAACTGCTATAGAAACATTAAATTCCTACATCTATCTCACCACTAACAAAATATTTGAATCAGAATTCATTCGTTTTTCATTATTTTTAGGTATTTAAAAGTAGGAAAATTCTGTTCATATAAGAATGATTGATTAGGATTGGTTGATTATAAAAATCCTCTTACACAAAAATAACAGACTGTATTCATATTCAGTGCTTTCTTTCTTTTGAAAACTTACAAAAATACAGACTTGGTTTACAAATCCTACAACTAATGGAAGTCTAAGTAGAAAAACTGAAGTATTTCCATTTTGAAGACCAAAATATGAATACCAAAAAAGAATGAATTATCTTGATCTATTTCAACAAGTTTGCCGATAAAAGAAAAACATCACTGAATGTAGCATCATATTTTGTTTAACTGGCATGTGATATGTTAAAGAAACTACATCAATATCCTAAATCACAAACCTGGGTGTTAGATAGGCTGAGAGAAGGACGAGATTTTATCAGAGAAAAGAATCTCTATCACAGCGGACAACCTAGGTGTTCTTTGGAATTCTATTCAGCAATTCCCTTCTGAGACACCATCACTCCAAATCGTTTCAGTAATATTTCTCACCAAGCTGATTTTCCTTGATAAGATTCTCCTGCAGGGTGAAGGCATCTTGCTGCTACACCACCTGGGGAAGCTATTTCTTTGTCCTACTTCAAAGCTGCAGCAAGGAGGGCTTGCTTGGATGGCTGCCCAGGGAACCAAATCGGAATTGTGCTTGTTTTCCTCTGAATCACATTCTTACTTGGCCCTTATAATTGGAGGGGGCTGGGGTATGTCTTAGTCCTGTAGGGCTGCTATAACAGAAATACCACAAGTGGATGGCTTTAACAAAGAGAAATTTATTCTCTCATAGTCTAGGAGGCTAGAAGTCCGAATTCAGGGTGCCAGCTCCAGTTGAAGGCTTTCTCTCTCTGTCGTCTCTGGGGGAAGGTGTTTGTCACCAATCTTCCCCAGTCGAGGAACTTCTTGGCACAGGGACCTCGGGTCCGAAGGATACACTCTTCTCCTGCATTACTTTTTGGTGGTATGAGGTCCCCAAGTCTCTCTGCTCGCTTCCGTGTTTTATATCTCAAAAGAGATTGGCTTAAGACACAACCTAGTCTTGTAGATTGAGACCTGCCTCATTAACATAACTGCCGCTAATCCCACCTCTTTAACATCAAAGAGGTAGGATTTACAACACACAGAAAATCATATCAGATGGCAAAATCACATTGGATGGCAAAATGGTGGACAATCATACAATACTGGGAATCGTGGCCTAGCCAAGTTGACAGATATTTTTGGGGGACAGAATTCCACTCATGACAGAGTGGGAGAATAGAAGCTTAAATTTCTAATTACCTGTATAGCTGGACAGAAGATTTTATTAGCAACATCAACTATAAGATGTAAAAAGTAGCATTCATATTAGATCCCATAGGCAATGGTTACTGTATTAGTGCTCAGTTTCCTATAACTTAAGATGAATGATCGATACACTGCTTATCTGGCACAAAAGTCTATAGGATAGCAATATTTGTTTCTTCTAAATTTCATAGTATTCTCATTTTAGTTGGTGCTATTGTGTTGATTGGGTTTTCTTTGCACAAATGCCTTTCAAAAGCCAAAACAATTCACTTTAATAGAAGTTTAATAGAAGTGTATCACTTTGCCATGGATTGTCATGGATTGACACAATAGCTGCCACAATGGGCTCAAAAATACCAACAATTGTGGGGATGGTGCTTGACTGGGCAATGTTTTGTTCTGTTATAGATAAGTTCACCATGAGTCGGAGCCAACTCGAAAGCAAGTAATAACAGAATTACTTTGCCAGATGCACACAATCAGGACAGAATACCTACAGTTTTTTTTTTTTTTTTTAAATCAAACCAACAAATTGCATACTGAAACATTAATAATTACACATTACCGGTATCGCCTTTTCCCCAAACAAATATGCAACAACCATTATGAGTCACTGAGAATGCATGATCCAAGTGTCTGAGTGTGTGCATATTGGTATCTATGTGCCCCCAAACACCTGAATCTGCTTGTATTCAGTCTTGAGTGATCTAATGTTCGAACTTATTACCTTCTCAGGAAGAGGAAGACATGGAGCTTGGACATTTTCACAAAGGACATCATGAAATGAACTTTTGCAATTATGGTAACATACCTAGAGGAAGCAAAACAAGACTGAGTCAACCTATTATTAACAATGTGACAGAAAGGCAGAGAAAATCTCTATATGGGTCATCAATGCACAGGGTACACCAATGGTGAATCTTTGATGGAACAAGGAAAAATTTTATTCCCTTTCCATAAGCACTTCAAGTAGAAACTCCTCCTGGCTATAAAAGTCTGGCCAGCTCAGACAGCTCCAGTTTTCCTGGGTAGACATCATCTTCTCTATCATGAGGCCTAGAATATTACCTTCAGAAAGGGGAGCAACATCAGCCTGACAGGAGATTTAGCTGAGTTGTCTTGTGGTCCATCTTGATGAGCATCTATTAGTCCTCTTTCAAAAACACAAAGTCTGTGAGGAGAAATCCAACTCTCTTAGCATCAGAATTACCAGAAATCTCCTGATGGACTTCAGTAATGAATAAGGAATCAGTGACCTATAGAGTTTGGTGATTTTTCCAAGTTAAACTGGGATGGAGCCAAGATCTCCTCATCTAATATTATTTCATTTATACTGTGCTGCTTTGTCCAGTAAAGATCCTTCACTGGGACTAAGGATCTAACATGCTGGAATTCTGATGGCCAAAGGTTTAAAACTTTAAGCCTTCAGGGACTCCCAAGACAGAAGGATGCTAGGCTGTCTGGAAATGAGCAGGGAACTAAGGTCCAGCCAAAGGCCACAGCTTCTCCGTTTATTTATAGCCAATCACTTTATCATTCTATGTTTTTATTTCTTCATCCATATAATGGGGATAATAATCCCTTCTTTACCTGTCTCCTAGATTGTTGAAAGGATCAAATAAGTAATTACATGAAGGAATTTTATACACTTATGGAACACTGTCAAAATATAACCAACTATTGTAGGAAATACTACAAACTATTAATGGTTGTTTTATTAGCAGATTTTTTTTCCCTCTGTCTAGCTATTACCAAAAAATAAATAAATAAACGAACAGCTAAAAGAAAAAGAAGAGTGCCACTTGTAAACAAAACTTGATTCATGATCTTCGTTTCTAATTCCTCATGCCCAAAGGTGATTATAAAAGGATTATACTCTGTTTATCTGCATTCATGCTCCTTTCATCCTGCTGCTTTATGATGACTGTTAATATGATTAATGTGTTAGGTAATTTTTGACCCCAAGCTGATTTATTTGAAAATAAATAAAGAACATTTCCTCTTCATGCTTAGGCCAAGGGGATAGCTAATGATTCATTCAGTATAGACATCATGAAGCAACAGCCACAGGTAGACCCAGACAATTGGAAGTAGTACACACAGGAAGACCCAGAAGGACCTACAGTTTATCTCCCTAATCAGGATAAAGTAGAGGGTCAGCAAGAAAGAGGAAGACCCTCAATGAAATGGATTGACACAGTGGCTGCAAGAATGGGTTCAAGCATAACACCGATTGTGAGGATGTCACAGGACCAGGCAGTATTTCATTCTGCTGCATATAGGGTCACTATGAGTCAGAACCAACTTGACAGCAATTAACAACAACAACAATCAGGCTAAATTGCACGAAGAGTATCCCGTGTCACATGGTTAGCTCACTAGTTTTTGTGTAAAGTTCTTGATATTCTCGGTATCTCATGAGATAAAATTCATCATCTACAGAAAAACTAGTATCTGTATTTTTAGTACCTTTTGTTTCCACGGAAGGTTTCTAAGCATCTTTCTCTACTGATATATAAACTATGGTATACGCTGAAATTAGATGTCTGAAGAAAACGCAGACTTTCTAAAGAAACAAGGAAGAATCTGGAAAAATGAACCTTATGAATGAAATCGGAGCTGGTTCTTATCCTGGTATACCACCAGCTTACTACGTGACCTTGAGAAGTCCTTCTTGTTTCTGGATCTTAGTAGCTTCCTTAGTAAAATGGACAGCTTAAAATGTATGATCCTCGGTTAATTTTTACTTATTGCTTTTATGATGCTAAACTATTTGAAGGAATGTTTGCAAAGCACTTAAAAGTATTCTGCACAAATTGTGTATGAAAGAGAGTGAAAAAAAATCTCCCTTCTTTTAGACACTATCCTTGTGGCTGCAGTCATTCTTTGTTTTGTTTTTAACTGTCAGTACTTAGGCATGAAGATTAATAGTTGTACTATTTTTTGTGTGCAAGAGCTAATAGCCTCTCAGTTGCTTTTAATGGGACGTTTTAGAAAAGCTCCATATTTTCCACACGGCAGCATTTTTTAGGATTGAGCCCTGTATTTAAAACAGGGCTTCACGTCAACGGGCAAAAAAAGATTATGTTTAAAATACTGAATAATTTTAGTCAGGTTTTAGTCAGGTAAATGAGTAATTATTTTCACCATAGAACTTTGGCTCAGCTATGGACCACTTTGAGATAGCAGTTGAAAGATGCTCTGTACATCAAACTTTTTATTATAACATTGAGTTATGTGAACTTATTCAGAAGTTCTGGAAAAGGAGACTATGACCGTGACAAGATCCCAGGGAACAGTTCCTGGAGAAATTATAAAGTAAGACAGGAGTTACTAAGCTGCCTTGTTAGAGAAAACCTAAAAATAATCCAAGTCTTAAGGCTGCAGGCAGAAACACAGACAGATCATCAGACTAATAGCGGGCTTTCCTGAGAGAACAAAAATACCAGTTTCCTGAGACGTGGAAAGAAATATGGGTTACATATTAACCTCTAGGCTTCAGATTCCATTTTCAGCTTGGGAGCATTCATGCTGCCACTGTCAAATTGTTCTTTGCCTTGTATAGAAAGATCTTTGTCTTCCAGAATCTTACATCTTTATAACCCGTTGGAGATCCCGAAATAATTCTAATAGTGAATGTTAGTACATTTCTCCAGTAAGAACCAACCGTTACAGACAGCTTACTGTAAACAGGCACTCTTCTACGTACCATACACATATTAATCCACTTCATCCTAAAATCAGCCTTCTATGTAGGAATATTATTTTCTCCATATTTGAGGATACGTAAAGTAGATGGTCAGTGAAAAAGAGCAAGATTCTCAACGAGATGGATTGAACAGTGGCTGCAACACTGGGCTCAAACATAACAACAGTTGTGAGGATGGCACAGGACTGGGCAGTGTTTACTTCTGTTGTACGTAGGGTCGTTATGAGTCAGAACTGACTCAACGGCACCTAACAACAAGTTCAAAAAGGATGAATTATTTGCCCCAATTTAGACAGTTCTCCAAAGCCTGCCTCTTAACTCTTAACCACTGTGCAAGAGTTTCTAACTTACTTTCATATAAATATATGTGAAAGTTTTTTTTCCAGTAATGTTTTCCAATTATTTTCCAATAATCTTCTCAACAACTCTATTGTAAAAAAAACAAAACAAAACAAACAAAAACCCTATGAGGTTTCTTCCAATTTATAGATGAGAAAACTAATACATAGATTAGAGAACAATGTTGACCCTCTTCCTCCTCCAGGTACCCATTGGCAGAACCAGAAATAAGGGGCCCTAACTTAATTGTTTAAGTCTTCCCTTCCTCCGCACAACATTAAACTATAATATCTAGAAATCTCTTTTCCTATTAAGAAGGTCAGCTAGGTCAATGTCATGACACCTAGTAAAGAAAAACTAATAAAATGTGATTGTAAAATCCTAGGGAATTGCTGAGCATTGCAGTCTGCAGTGTTTTCTCTTGCTGGCGTGCATTCTAGAAATAAATAAATCAGAGAGGCATCCCGTGTTTGTGACAGGGATAGGGAGGTAGGCAAAGGGGTGATCCGTTAGGCATTGTTTCCCAGAGCAGGACACAGATCAGGCAGCAGTGCCAGAGCCAAATTTTAAATATTCATGAGGATGTGGGTGGCTACCCAGAATAGGTCGCACTCCAGGGAAAGGCATCCCACGCCGTCTTGTCACAAGGTGCACGATGCAGTCTCAGAGCTGACAGTACCCTCCAGGGGAAGCCCTGGGTCCCCTTAGAATAGCTTTGGTAGTTTCTGCTCAGAAATAAAAGCAAAGGCTGGGAGAGATGTGATGGAAGCTGTAAAGGAATTTCCATTGCATAGAGCTGGGGAGATAATGGAGTTAGTGTACCACAATGGACTTTTTTTTAAAATATGATTTTCCTTATTTGCTTTGCCTGTAAGTCTGCTGCAACTCTTTCAAAACAGCCTCAGTTAATAAGGCCCATGTTCATGACGGTTTCTCAAACGTTGCTACTTTTTTGTGATTTTGTTATTTTTTCTAAAAGAAACTACATCTCTATCAGGATGTGGTGGATCCAAATAACAATATTTATAACTGCATGAAAAAAAAATCTTTGTAGGTACTTTATAGGAACTCCAATTTGCTCAGGTGAGATGGATCATGCTTAAAGCAACTCTTACATTCTAAGACCATGCAAATAAGGAAAATCACAAAAGGGTTCTGTAATATACTAACTGCCCAAAGGAACATTAGATATCTTAATTTTTTTTTAAATTTATTGATTGCAACCCACAGTAAAAAATACATTTTAATCTGAGCAACAGAGAAGAATACTCATCATTATTATGTGTAATGACTTCAGTATTTCCTATTGTGTTCCATTCCATTCCATTTCATCCTTTTTTTTTTTTTTTTAAGTATTGAGCATGAACACTTATACTGACTCTGATTCATTATTCAGTCCCAACACACAATTTGGAAAAGAGACGTAAAGAATTCTCCCAACTAAAATACCTGAACTGCTGAATCACATATTAAAGATATGTCCATATACATTCCTGGAAAAGAAGCCACTGTCAAAGTTTGCTTCTACTCTGAATACATTTGTGAACCTTGGATAACAGGTTTTATTCAGGGTGCAGAAATGGGGGAATAAAGTCAAGTTCGGGTCAAGAGTGGCATATATAACAAGAAACACCTACAATTAGCTGAGACCTCAAGTAGTTTTAAGAAAACTATAACAGTGAATGAGAAATACACAATGCTGCTCGGAAAAGCACAAAAAGAAACCCTCATGCTACTACTAAGACAAACAAAAACCTCCCCTGAGAATACAAAATCAAAGTCAATCCTCAACCACTATTGTGGTCTGAATTCAGCTACTAACTTGAATAAAGAAACTTCAAAAAGATAATTTAAAGTGGTTTCTGGGTTTAAATTATACCATCCCTCCCCACCAAGCGACTGGTAGATAAAATGCAAGTCTTACCTGTAGCAACTTAACTCTAACCCAACTCTCGAATTATTCCTGCAGAAAAATTTTCCAGGTAAATAAATAGCTCAACTTTCAAGAATCACAAAATATAATACAAAGAAACAAGCCACCGTAACTGAAAAACAGAAATAAAAATAGTTGGAATAAACTCCCAAAATCTTCAGAAACTGTGATTTTTCAGACGTAGGATATAGTATAACTATAAAACACAAGATTAAAGACATAAAACAAAAGTTTAAAAATATGAACAGGAAAAACAAGATTTGAAAAATAATCATTTAGAATTTCAATAAGTTAAACACATAAAAAATGCACTAAAAAATTTACTGGGTATAATAACTAGGGAGCCCTGGTGGCTCAGTAGTTAAGAGCTTGGCTGCTAAGCAAAAGGTTGGCAGTTCAAATCCAACAGCTGCTTTTTGGAAATCCTATGGGGCAGTTCTACTCTGTCCTATAGGGTCGCTATGAGTTGGAATCACTCTAGGGAAATTATTTTTTTTACACTAAATAGAATATCAAACACACATGAAGATAGAATTAGTGAACTAAAAGATAGATCCAAAGAAAGGATCTGGAATTCAGCCAGAGAGAATTAAGCTGGAGAATACAGGAGATTAAGACGTATGAAAGTTAGAGGAGATTTAATACGTATAATCAGAGTTTTAGAAGAATATGAATGGAGAAATTGGAAAAAGACAATATTTAAAGAATTGATGGCTGATAACTTTCCCCTGATGAAAAATATCAATTCATAGATTAAAGAACTCCAAGCAAGGCATACAAAATGGAATTCACCTCTAGGCACAGCAAAATAAAATTGTAGAGAAATGAAGAGAAATAAGTGATAAACCAGTGATTATATCTGAAAGAAATTATTATATTGAACAAGAGTTATATTGTTTAATTTTGAGGAAAAGTAGGCTATAACTGAAGTTCTGAATAATAGTAGGCTATAGGTTGGAAGAAGGTGACCAGACTTAAACTCTCCTTGGGCATTTAAATTGTTTAGCGGTATTGGTGTTGGATTTTGTTAAGTTCAGTAGACTGGTGGAAAGAATTGAGGTAATATCTAAAATAATAGGCAGTGAGTGTATGAGTTCCAAAAATAGAAAGGAAGAATTCAAACGTTTCAAGGAAGACAAGGAAGAAGATAGAAAAAGAAAATACCCAGTTAAGACGTAAGAGAATATCACATGGAAATTTGGTAGAAATCAACCTGGATATATGAGAATCACTATAAATGTGAATAGGCTAGTGATGGATTAAATATGGCTGCAAATTCATCATCACTCTCCTATTGAAAGACAGCATTTATTTCCCTTCCAGTTGAATCTGGGCTGGCTCTACCCTTTAAACCCATTGCTGCCCGGTCGATTCTGACTCTTAGTGACCCTACGGGACAGAGTAGAACTGCTCCATAGGTTTCCCAAGGCTGTAAGTCTTTACAAATGGGCCCTCGTGGCACAGTGGTTAACCGCTGGGCTGCTAACTGAAGGGTGGAGGATTGGAACCCACCAGCTGCTCCTGGGAGAAAGAAGCTGCAGTCTGCTTCCCCAAAGATTAACATATTACCGAGGAGTCAATTCCAACTCACAGCACCCCTATAGGACAGAGTAGAACTACCCCATAGGGTTTCCAAGGCCATAAATCTTTATGGAAGCAGACTGTCACATCTTTCTCCTGCCTAGCAGTTGGTGGCTTGGAACCACCAAATTTTCATTTAGCAGCTGAGCACTTAACCACTGCGCCACTAGGGACATGCATGATGTAGGGGTATTATTATCCCATTTTACAGAAGAGGAAACCAAGGAACACAGGAGTTACTTAATTAACTTGCTCAGGATCACCTGGCCCATAGTTTGCAGAGGAGGATTTTGAAACCAGGGTATTTGATTCCGGATCCTGAGCTCTTAATCCCTATGCATGCTGCATCTTACCATTTAGTGATCACCTAATATGTGCCAGGCACTGTTCTAAGGGCTTTACACACTTAACCACATCATCATACTACCTCCTTTAGGAAGACAATGAGATAGAAATTTAAAACATAGAAAAAGATATACCACATCAATACTAACCAAATGAAAGACAGAGTAGCCTGGATAATGTCTAACAAAACAGACCGTAATGAGAAAAACATTACTATAGGCAAAGTAGATCATCATAGAATGACAAAAGCTTCAATGAATCATAAAAAGAGAATAACTGTAAATTTGTAATCACTTAATAACATAGACTCAAAATATGGCTACCAATAACTTATAGGCTATACTGAGAAATTAATAAACTCAGCATCATAGGGAAAGATTTTGAACATAGCAATTTCAGCAATTTATACATCAAGTAAAGAGAGCAATTCAGTAAAGCAGCAGCAGATTTGAAAAAAACAATTAAAAAATAAGCCTTAGGTAATTGACACAGAGAGTAATGTATCAAATTGGAAATTACATATTCTTTTCAATTTATATTAAACAAAATAAAAATGGGTTATATGTTAAGCAATAGATTTTAGACTTGGTAGATTTCAGACAATATTTTCTGAACACAATGCAATTAAGACACATCAATAGCAAAATCATAACTAGAAAAACTTCATACATTTAGGCAATGAACAAGGAAGCAAAATCCTTTTAAAAAATTAGCAAACTGAATTCAACAATTTACTAAATGACCAAGTTGGATTTATTACAGGAAAGCAAAATTGGTTTCATATACTATCTCTTTTATTGGGTTAATGTAACCATTATATACATTTAGAAAAGTGAATTAAACCCTCTGATCATGTCTTCTCATCTATAACATGGTGATAATGATCTCTATTCTATCTGCATTTCAGGTGATTATAATGATTAAATTAAAAGAGGTTCAACCGTTGTAAATGTGCTTCCTAACTGAAAAACACTAGTACTTAGAGGAATCATTTTATTAGGCACAGAAGTTATTTTTAACTTTTTTTTGCTTCTCAATCAAAATAGTGAATGAAGTATATAGAATAATGTGGTCAGTACAACTATAGTGTGTTCTTAAAGAGAAAGTGTCAAATATACATATAAAAGTGTATATAAATTTATTTGTACAGCCTAAAAAATAATAAGAAACAAATTTTAATGCACCACCCACGTAGTGAAATAAAGATTTCTTATCCCTCACAGGCCCACTGTAAATCTTCGTCTGTTGCTGTTGTTGCTATGGGACATCCAGTCAATTTTGACTCATAGTGATCCCATTTTTGGGTGACACAATTTAATCCATAACACTGAACAACCGACAAAGTCTTCTAGTCACTTGTATTCACAAAACAATCTTGATCAAGAAGTTTAGGGGTCCAGTCCTAGGAGTTCTGGTTTCACCATGGCCGAGTAAGCTCCCTACAGCCCATGCATACAGATTACAGCTATAAACTCTGGAAAAAATATACAAAATCAACTCATTGGGGATGTCGAAAATACAAAAGACAGGCTTACTGAAGAACGAAGACACAGTTTGAAGAAGTGACCTGCATAAAGACGAGTATTCTGGTTGGTTGGTTGTTTGTTTCTCATGGATTTGCCTTGAGGTTGGACCCTAGTGGCAAAACAGCATAGTGGCACTGACAGCTAAAACTCAGATAGAAATTTGCCAAATCCCTTGCCAGAGAAAGGAGTTCCTGTAGGACAGAGAGTGAGAAAAACCAGGAGGAAAGACAGCTGGAGAAAGAGATCCCCTAAACCTGTGTATTAGCCTTCACAATTCTCAGCCTAACCCCTGTACCAAACATGCATGGGACACTCCGAATCCAGTGAAGCAAATGAACTGATATTTACACTATAACCAACAGAAAGTAAGGCAGAAATTATGGCCTTAAAGTAACTGGCTAGAATAAAAACAACAACATTCTCCAGAGGATTCTAACTGAATCCAGAGTATATATAACAAATATTTACAAGGTCAGGATAAATCCAAGGTTATCTGACATATAAAAGACCAGGAAAACGTGATTATTCTCAAGAGAAAAGGCAATCAATAGACAGCAACTGCAAAGTGACTCACATGTTGGAATTATCAAAGACATTAAAGCACCTTTTAAAACTATGCTTCAGGAGGTAAAGGGAAACAGACTTGAAATAAATGGAAAGATAGGAAATATCAGCAGAGAAATAGAACATAACTAAATAAAAAACACAATATCTGAAAAAAATAGGAAGAATTATTCTAATAGCAGAATGCAGGTGAGCGAGAAGACTCACTGAACTTCAAAATAAATAGTAATTGTCAATCATTTTCCTTCTACATGAGGGCTTTAATATTTCTTATAGTGTACGTCTAATGATATAAGAAATATTAAAGCCCTCATGTAGATTTGCACTGGGCAACTCTGCTGCAAAAGACCTCTTTAAAGAGTTAAAAAGCAACGATGTCACTTTGAGGATTAATGTGCGCCTGACCCAACCCATGATATTTTCAATCGCCTCATGTGTGTGTGAAAGCTGGACAATGAATCAGAAAGACTGACGAACTGATGCCTTTGAGTTATGGTGTTGGCGAAGAATATTGAATGAACCATGGACTGCCAGAAGAATAAACAAATTTGTCTTGGAAGAAGTGCAACCAGAGTGCTCCTTAGATGGAGGCGATTGAAAACACCATAGCTTGGGTCAAGTGCAACTTAGTCCTCAAAGTGACATCTTTGCTTTTCAACACTTTAAAGAGGTCTTTTGCAGCAGATTTGCCCAATGCAATGCATCTTTTCATTTCTTGACTGCTGCTTCCATGAGTTGATTGTGGATCCAAGTAAAATGAAATCCTTGACAACTTCAATCTTTTCTCCATTTATCATGATGTTGCTTATTGGTCTTGTGAAGACTTTTGCTTTCTTTATGTTAAGGTACAATCCATACTGAAGGCTGTGGTCTTTGATCTTCATCAGTAAGTGCTTCAAGTTCTCTTCGCTTTCAGCAAGCAAGGTTGTGTCATTTGCATAACACAGGTTGTTAACGAGTCTTCCTCCAATCCTGATGCCCCATTCTTCTTCATATAGTCCAGCTTCTCAGATTATTTGCTCAGCATACAGATTGAATAAGTATGGTGAAAGGATACAGCCCTGATGGACAACTTTCCTGACTTTAAACCATGCAGTATCCCCTTGTTCCGTTAGAATGATTGTCTCTTGATCTATGTACAGGTTCCTCAGGAGCATAATTGATCTGAAACTGATCTCCTATCCCTGGTGGGATATAAAGACCCAAGTCTCAGTTTTCTAAGTTTACGCATAATTTTTATTCTCCATAGACAATTTCTTCAGGTTTCGCTTGCTAATATTATGTTTTTTTCTTCACTCAAGGATTTCTTTTCTTGGTTTCAAGGTAAGAGAATATTTTAAAAAATATTTTTGTTACCTTTTAACCTACATATCCATGTATTTAATATGAGAGGGTTATTTTTCTACATAAACAAAAGTGTAAAAGCATTTTTTTTAAATGATGGCAAGTCTTTAGTAAAGTAAGATAGTTTGAAGATCAAGAACAAAAATGTAATGTTTGCAAAGTCTTAAAGTGATGGCACAAGAAGAGATACATAACGAATGTGATAGCATAAACCTCTATCTGGAAAAAAGTCAACTCTTCTACTACAACAAAAAGAAAAAGAGGAGAGCAGTATACCAGGGAATCTAAGGGTAGGGAGACAACCAACTAAGAAAGTCCTTGCCTTATGCTATAAGCATTTTTTTCCTCAGAGAAAAAAAAAATGTTGGTAATGTTAGAATAACGTCTTGAAAAAAGATAGCGACATATTGAAAGGGCAAATGTGGAGAATGGAGGGAGAGATCTAAGGATTCAGAGAATAATGTTTGATAGCTTTGAAAAGAGAAGTAAGAGTGGAGATCATAAATCTGTGCGGTAATAATGTGCACAATTGTACAATTTAATATAACAGTGCTCTCAAGTCTGAATCTGAGAAGCAAGGAAACAAGAGTTTTGAAACGATTTAAAGTGGGAATTTTTCTCTGACATCACCCATTGTAATTGGGGCCCCAGCCATGTGGAATCACTTTCATTTGCACAGATACATCACGCTCCTTCACTCCTTCATGCCGTTTTCAATGTCTTGCTCCAGGTTTCCATAATATAGAACATAGAGTCTTCTTTCATCTCTCACTTGTTTCTCTCCAAGGGAGATCTGTGATTGATGTGATTCATGAGTTGTACAGGGAGTCATAGCATATTCAAGGCACAACTACATGCTAAATATACCTCAGATCACCATTTTTGTCCGTAACGGTGATGTGGTGAGGTGTAGTCATGGGTACATGCCTTCCCTGACTTGTATGGAAAGAGACTAGCCGTTCTTAATTGCTCTGACTGTGATGTATTTAAATAAATCAGTTCATTTAGTAGGATGGTAGTTAAGAGGCTGATTTTCATGTCTGATTCATGCTCCATTCTCTAATAAATCTTAACCATTGACGAAGAAGACAGGTTGACCTCCTTTTAACTGATGTTTATTTCTCAAATGATTCAGAACTTGGGAGAGAGAAGGTTATGTTTTATTATTACCCTCCAATGCCAAGATACTTCTTTAATAACAGTTTAAGCACATTTTAGGTCTTCTCTGTTAGCATAGTTGCTGCTTTTTACTAGACTTTAAGCATTTTTTCATACAGCAAACAACGTTGTCATTGTTGGAAACCTAGCACCTACCCAATTACCCAAAACACAGTAGGCACACTAATTGTTATTAGACTAGAGGAAAATTTCCTCATGAATAAAGGAGGAAGAATGTAGAGATTTCAGAGACAGACCTCCCTCTTGCTCTCTTTTTGTGAGTTCTCTATAAGAATCTGCTGAGCAAAGCTACTTTGAAAAGAAGCTTAGAGAAAAAAGACAGATACAGCACAGATGATAGATATACTTTCTTTCCATGACTGTACATGAACCATAACATGTCAGAGTTTGAAGACCCTTCAAAAATCATGTATTCCAGTTTTAAGAAGGAATTAGGAACCTATTTGGAAATTCTGGTGGGGTAGTGGTTAAGAGTTCAGCTACTAACCAAAAGGTTGGGAGTTCAAATCCACCAGGCGCCCCTTGGAATCTATATGCGGCAGCTCTGCTCTGTCTTATAGGGTCACTATGAGTTGGAATCGACTTGATGGCAACAGGTTTTTTTTTGTATCTCTATGGCATGATCTCTAGGATATATTGAAAAATGAATGAACGTAGAGAAAATCTATAAAATATGCAATTGTTTATATAAGCAAAGGGAAAAACAAATATATGTAGGCATCAGCTGATACTAACAAGATATGCAATCTGTATTTTGCAAATAAATGTAATAATTAGCCTTCAAATAAATTATAAAGGTTAAATTTTCCTTACCTACATGATTGATGTAGCCTTTTATTTTTTTGCCTCAAGTATATGCCTCCCTTTAAAAGTCACTTGAAAAATATCACCTTTTCTGATCACATTATTGTCTGCCACAAATGTGTGATCTTCTCCTTGAAAGTACAGGTGTTTGCATGTGAGATCTGACACTTGGGTTGCTAGGGAGACAGCCTGCTCCTTGGTAATAAAAAAGAAATGGGTACTGGAGTGAAAACATGTGCAAACAGATCAGCTACAAAATCCATTTGAAGAGTATGACTTGTTTCAATATTGTATCATATCAAACACACAGGCAAAATAATGAAATGAGAACTCTCAGACTGATATTTTACAGCTTCTCCCTTCATTTGAAGTTGTTATGGATTGAATTGTGCCCCTCAAAAAGATATGTTGAAATCCTAACCCCTGTACCTGTGGATGTGACCTTGCTTGGGGAAATAGGGTTTTTCTTTACAGACATTATCAGTTACCAGCATCATACCAGAGCATGGTGGGTCCTAATCCCTTCTGAGTGACGTCTTATAGAAGGGGAAAATGGATAGGGACACAGAGTCACACACAGGGAAAAACCATGTGAGGGTCCATCTACACACCAAGGAACGCCAAATGCTTGGTGTTACTGACAAGGAAGGATCTTCCCTTAGAGCCAAGATAAAGAGAGTATAGCCATGCCCTTGCCCTGAGTTGAGGCTTTTGGCCTCCAAAACTGTGAGAAAACAAAGTTCTGTTCGTTAAAACCACTCCCTGGGTGGTATTTTGTTATGGCAGCCCAAGGAAGCTAAGACAGAATTGTTCTTCCACCTTTCTTGGCCCGTATTCCTAATGCCCTCTTGCTTTCTCCCTCACCCCTTGAAATTACTCCTTTATTATCATAAAGTATGAACGACTGATTACAGCTTGTAAAATGTAACTTTTCCTGGAAAAGAATTCTCTTCTGAACTAAAAAGGTAAAGGAGAACCCCACCAGCCCAAGAGTTTCAAGAGACTCTGAAATGATACCACTTAGGTGTTCTTTCCCCAAACCAGATAATTCTTTTCGCCATGATATTATCATCCGAATATTGCTATCCTACGTCATCACTTCTGAATTGGAGACATAGATCCTGAAATCCAGAAAATAATTTCATGAGACACATGAAATTAAGTAAAAAAATTCACTTGAGTCCTAGTGTCCTACACTTTTATCAATTTTTATAAAAGATGAGGCAATACATTCAAAATTCAGTTCCATCCTCTTTAAAAGAAGGTAAGAGCTGGAGAGGTTGGATTGAAAGGTTGCTTGGTGTGGTGATTACATCATATTTTTTGGATAACTTAAAATTTCCATTTATATAATACAGAAATGATATCTTCTAGGTTATTTTCTGCTCTGGCATTTTGTGATTCACTCTTAACAATAATTTATTTTTGAATAAAAAACATTGATACGTGATTTGTCCTACCCAGCACTAAGATATATTTAAAAGATAAAACAATTTAAAAGGTGTGATATTAGTTCAAAAACATTCTGATGGCTCAAGGCAGCAAAATTTCAAAGCAGAAATTGACCTCAGTTAACTTTAAAATTCAGAAACCCACCCTCTGTAATTGCTTCCAAAGTGTTGCTGGTAAAGGATATAGGAAGGAATAAATTTAAAATATTCACCTGTCTTCCAATATTTTATCTCTGAAAGGGAAACAGTAGTATTCAGAATGTGACAAAAATCAGAATTTTGGTTTCTAGAATCACAGGATTTTTATCTTTTTATTTTTCTGTGATTCTAGAGAGTCGGAATTGGCTCAACAGCACCTAACAGAGTCACAGAATGCAATTTTATCAAACAACTTTTCTATGAATAACAGTTTCTATTGGGAGTTAAAGACTGTTAAATCCACAGGCCTTTACTGTCTACATTTAATTGTGTGCTAAGGCATCGACAGACCCTCACGTTTCTTTTATTCAAGTTCATGTTTTCCTCTGTGATTTTCTTGTAGAAGGTGTTTTTATAAGCTCCATATACTTGAAAGTAGGTGTAACAAATATATTCTCCTTCTCAAATGCAGACATATATTTCATTTTCAAGGAGAGAATTACTCTCCCTATTAAGTGTTCTTGACGAGTATAACTTTTTAATTTCATGCTACAAAATTTGCATACTAATGTAAAGCTTATAAAATATTTTGACATTCCTCATGTTTTGGATCTTGAATAAATATTCAAGGATTAATGGACAGATAATTATTTGACAGATAAAGAAACTGAAGCCCAGACAGTATGATTTGCACCAGATTGTTCTTAAGGTACTGAGTATAAGGTTAGTAGGTAGAGCCCTATTTTCTGTTCCTGAGTAGAAGCTGACACGATATGTAGCCTGGATTGTATTAAAAATTATAAATATGCACATACGTATGTCAAACAGCAAATACTGCCTTGCTTAGAGAAAAACTTCCTTTCTATTGAAATATAAGGGGGAGAAGTGAGGGTTTGCTGGTGAAAACATTTTAGTTTTCTTTGCTTCCTCTTCTTCTTCTTCTTCTTTTTTTTTTTTTTGGAGATTGCAAAGCCGGTGTTTATTTCTCATTCCACTGATTTGTAGTCTGTGGTTCAGCAGTGGATTTTCTTCAGTCTGGGGTTATGCTTCTTCTCTGCCTTTTGAGTTTTCCTTTTCTGGGTTCCATGCTGAAGGAGCATCTCTTGGGTGCACCATGTACATCCTTATGCCAGAGGACCAAAGAGCAGGAGGGCAGGCAGAACTCGGGATGCTTCTAAATGTTTCTGGTTAGCTGTGGAGGATAGACCACTAGCTAAAGCATGCTCCGTGGCTAAACCCCAAGTCAAGGTATTGAGGATGTAGACTCTGCCAGTAGGAGACACTGGCAAGTAACAGAGCAATAGGTGAGCAAGTATAATCCTCTTAAAAGGAAAGAGAAGTAAATACTTGTGAAAAAGATGCAATCTATCAAAGACTGCTATATTGATTATAAATATTCACTTCCCTATGTTGAATGAAAACAGAAAGAGGCTAAAAAAAGACATTTTCAGATAGAGAAAAACTAAGGAAAGTGCTAAATAAAAGTCTTCATGTTGAAGGGAATTGATATCAGAGGGAAACTCAGATCTTTAGGGATGAATAAAGGTTTAAAATATTAAATATGTGGTTAAACATAAAAGTAACATTTTCTCCTAATTTCCTTGATATGTAAAGTTAATAAACAAAATCAATTGCATTTTGATACACCTGCAGCAAACACATGGAAAATGATATTTGAAGAAATTGAATATATATTCACCTAGAAAATCATAAAATGCTAATTAACAAAATATATGCAAGACATTTACATTGTAAACTACAGGGAATGAGAGAAATTAACAAAAAACCTAAGTGAATGGAGAGGTATTTTGTCTTTATGGATTGGAAGAATCAATATTATTAAAATATCAGTTGTCTGTTTTCAATACAATCCAAGTAAAAAGTTCAGAAGGCCCTGTCTTAGCTGTGTAGTGTTGCTGTAACAGAAATACCCAAAGTGGGTGGCTTTAACAAACAGAAATTTATTTTCGCACAGTTTAGGAGGTTGCAAGTCCAAACTCAGGGTGCCATCTCTAGTAGAAGGCTTTCCCTGTCAGCTCTGGAGGATGGTCCTTGCCTCTTTGAGCTTCTGCTCCTGGATAATCTTCACGTGGCTTGGCATCTCTTGTCCCAATTCTGCTTCTTTCTCTTGTTTGTTTAATCTCTTTTATATCTCAAAAGAGATTTACTGAAAACATGCCCTGCACTAATCCTGTCTCATTAACATAACAAAGACAATCCATTCCCAAACGGAATTATGACCACAGATATCAAACCCCTCCTTGTCATCGAGTGGATTCTAACTCATGCCACTGATATAGGGGTTCAAATTCACAACACATTTTGAGGGGACACAATTCAATCCATAACAGCCCCTTATAAAAACTGGCAAACTGGTTTAAAAATATATATGGAAATACAAATAATCTAGAATAGTGAAAGCAACTTTAAAACAGATGAAATCCATGAAGACTTACTCTACCTGACTTCAAAAATTAAAACATAATCAAAATAGTGTAGTATCAGCCAGTTGTTGTGTGCCATCGAGCTGATTCTAACTCATAGTGACCCTATATAACAGAGTAGAGCTGCCCCATATAGTTTCCTAGGCTGGAATCTTTACAGGAGCAGATCACCAGGTCTTTTTTTCCCCATGTAGCAGCTGGTGGGTTTGAACTGCTGACCTTTCAGTTAGCAGCCAAGAGCTTAACCATTGCACCACTAAGGCTCCTCAGTATTGGCCTAAGGTAGACATATGGATCAATGGCACAGAATAGACTATCCAGAAATAAATTAACTAACTAACTAACAAAAGGTTGCCATGGAGTCCATTCAGACTCATGCGCCCCCATGTGTGCAGAGTAGACCTGCACTCCATGGAGTTTTCAAGGCTGTGACCTTTTGGAAGCATATTGCCAGGACTTTCTTCTAAAGCACCTCTGGGTGGATTCAAATAGTCAACCATTTGGTTAGTAGTTAGGCACTTAACCTATTGCACCACCCAGAGACTGAAGACCGAAACATACATGGTAAATTGATTTTCAACAAAGGTTTCAAGTCATTTCAAAGAAGAAAAAGTCTTTCAATAAGTTGTACTGGAATAACTTGATATCGATATGATAAAAAGATAAAAAGCATCTCACCCTTGTCTCATACGAAATTACTCTAAGTGGATTACATGCTTAAGTATAAAAGCTGAAACAAAACGGAAGTCTTAGAGACTCAGAGGCAGGCAAGAATTTCTTAAACAGACACATAAAGTAATGTCAGAGGTTAAAGCCTGATAAATTGAACTATATAAAAATTTAACACTTTTGTTCCTTCAAGAATACCATTAAGAAAACAAAAAGTAATCCAAGTAAAGAGAGAAAATATTTACAATACATATATTTTACAAAGAACTTGGATCTAGAATGAATAATGTACATTCTAGAAGGTACTCTAAATATATAGATCTATAATTTACAATCTAGAATGTACTCTTACAACTCAATAATAAGACAAACACTCCATTTTCAAGTGGTCAAGAGATTTGAACATATACTTTATAAAAGAAAATATTTGAACCGTCAATAAACACATATAAAAATACGCAATGTCATTTATCATCAGGGAAATGCAAACTAAAATGCAAAGAGCTACTACCAACAACCTATAAAAAAAAAAAAAACCAAACCCAACCCATTGCCATCGAGTCGATTCTGAGTCATAGTGACCCTATAGGACAGAGTAGAACTGCACCATAGGGTTTCCAAGGAGCAGCTGGTAGATTTGAACGGCCAGCCTTTTGGTTAGCAGTCAAGCTCTTAACCACTGTGCCACCAGGGCTCCAACAACCCATTAGCATGGCTAGAATTTCAAAGAGGAACAATATCAAGTACGGACTACGATGTGGAGCAACTAAAACTCTCACAAACTCTTGATGAGGATGCAGAACAGCGCAACAGCTTTGTAAAACAGTTTGTTAGTTTCTTATTAAAGTCAATAATACACTCGACATATGACCAAGCCACTCCACTCCCAGGTTTGGTATTTACTTGAAGCAATAAAACCAGATATCTATGAAAAGGAGTATATATAAATGTTCATAAAACCTTCATTTTTAGTGCCAAAATATTCACGATGGTGAATGGATAAAGTAACATGTAAATGCTCCTCATTCAATGGAATACTGCTCAACAATAGGAACGAAAGAATTACTGATATATACAACAATATGGGTGAAATGCAAAATCAATCTGCTGAGTAAAATATGTTATAAAGAAAATATTACTTTATGATATGATTATTTTTTCTAAAAACTGCAAATTAATCTATAGTGACAAAAAACAGGTAAGTGGTTTCCTGAATCTGGGGGTAGAGGGAAGGACTGTTTATAAAGGTAAATCTCTTTTAGAGATGATGAAAATGTTCTGTATCTTGATCACGATGGTGATTTTAGGGGTGTACACAGCTGTCAAAACTCACTTAATTGTACATTTTTAATGGATGTAGTATATTGAATGAACTTTTTCCCCAAGAAAGTTGGTAAGAAAAAGAAGTATATATGTGTGTATATATATATATCACTGATTTTTGCCTTGTTTTGCTACATGAAAACTAACAGCAATAATTTTTCATTCCTGGTAGTGGTATATTGTGGTCCAAGCTACCAGCTTATTGTAGATCAACTATTCTTCTGAGAACAGCTGGAAAATACGGAAATAATATTTTAAAGCATCTATCTGAAGGTATCCAATATATTCCAAGGCAGTGAGATTTGAGAGGCTAACATAGCAGAAAGAAGAGCTCAGAAAGGTGAACCCAAAGTTCAGGACATTGATTCCATTCATTTGTTCATTCATTCATTTATTTATTTCTTTATCTTTCTACACTGATTTTTTCCCCCCTTTCAGGCATTTGGTGATTGACAAGCTGCATCTGAGAAACTTAGAAATCCAGCAGTTTCTAGAAGTTGTAAGGGATTCACTGAAAAAAAAAATGGAACATACAAGAACCACCAAGTAGGTTAAACCAAAACTAAATCCATTGCTGTCGAGTCAATTCTGACCTATAGCGACCATTTAGGACATAGCAGAACTTCCCCATAGGGTTTCCAAGGCTGTAAATCTTTATGGAAGTGGACTGCCACATCTTTCTCCCGCAGAGCAGCTGGTGGGTTCAAACTGCTGACCTTTCACTGCGCCACTAGGGATCCTCCAAGCAGGTTACCAGGAGTTTACCTAGTAAGTCCTCCTGATTTGCCTGTCTTCTAAAACAATTTCCAGTTACACTGAGAGCTAAGTAGAGTATTGAGAAAGCAGCAATAATTCTAGTTCAAGAAAACCAAACATAGTAAACGAGATTGATGTCAAGCGTTGAAGATGAGTTGGAGATTTCCAGCTGAAGAAGGTGGAGAGTATTTCTAAGCAAAAGGCACGTTCAACAATTGATCTTTCATAAGGCTCCTGAGAGCTTCCCTCCCTCAGCACACAAAGGGAGCCAAACACAACAAGGGAGGTGCAGGAGGGACCAAGGAGGTTCCATCCTCTTCTCAGAAGGGATAATTAACGCCTTTGCTTGTTCAGTCTCTCCCCTACAGTTAGTCTGCCCTCCTCCAGGGAGCAGTGCAAGTCTCACCCTCATCCTCGATATGTAGTAGCTGGCAGAAAGAAATTAGATACCAGGAGAAGGAGCACCCCTCTTATAGAACCTGTTTGTCTCCAATATCTTAAAAAAAAAAAAAAACTAATTTCTTTAAAAGAACAAACTTTCAGGTAAACATTGAGAAGAAAAAAAGTCCTTAGCTGACTTTTACCAATCTCAATGCCAACCTTAGGTAAGAAAATGATGTTTTTGTTCTTGATCTGCTAATGCTCTGTTTTGACCAGTTAGTTCACTTTTCTGAGCTCCTGATTCTTCCGACAATGTCGTCAGACTAGAACATCATGCCATAGAGTGGCATGCCTAAAATGACAGGAGAAATATTAAAATACCCGTCTATTTGCTATATACCATACTGCCTGCAGGGGCCCTGGTGGAGGAGTGGTTAAGCATTAGGCTGCTAACTGAAAGGTCAGTAGTTCAAATCCATCAGGGTCTCCTTGGAAACCCCATGGGGCAGTTCTGTTCCATCCTATTGGGTCGCTATGAGTCCGAATCGACTGGACAAGAATGGGTTTTGTTCTGGTTTTGGGTATACTGCTTGCAATACAAATCAGTAACAAATATTCTGCCTATTATGTCCAAAGTTTCATGCTAAGCCAGTATCATTGACCAGTTATCCTGAAGTATTGCTTATATTAATTTCTGTGAATCTTAAAAGACTGCTCAAGTTTTCCTGTATTCAACATTAGAAATAGGTCCAAAGGGAGCCACTTTTCATTACTTTCTTTGGAAGTTTCGTTACTCTTCTTTGAAAGTAAGCTTCTTCATTAAGTTAGCTATTTCCTTCTCTGGATATAAAAGCAGCTAAAGAAACGAGACCATATTTATAGTACGGTGATGAGCTTCACAGAATCAATTTTTATTTTTTACAATGTCTAATTTGGAAGGCAGTTTAGGCATGCAATTAAAACAAATTACAACTGACAATGATTATCTCTCGAAAAAATTGTCCGCGTTTTTCCAGTGTCGCACATCTCTCAGAAAACTAATTTCAGGTCCCTTAAATTTTACTGATCGATAGATTTTTCTGCTCTTAATACTCTCCTGTAACAGGGAGTTGAATCCCTTGGCAAAGATCAATTGTGTGACATGAATCTTGAGCCATAGATTATGGTTTATTCTAATTGCGTGTTTCCAGGACTTTGTGGCATTTCATTAAAAACAATTTCTAAGTGACAGTCTCAGACATTTTCAGAGACACATACCCATGTGCACGTATCCAATCACCACGAACACCCTCAGGGTGTGCTGAGAGATTGCGATTGTCGTCTCAGTTTGAGTATTTTCAACTCTTTATATTTTAACCCAACCTTTATTTTCCCTCTTAGTTGCTTCCCAAGGAACATCAATGGAAAATTCCTTGATTGAAAGCAGTGGAAGGAATGCGAACAGAGGTAATTGCTTCCATTTACTCCTTAGGAGGGGGGGAAAAGTCTATCCAATGAGGCAAAAGGGGAAAACTCATCAGAGCCTCTTGGGAAAGATTACCCTCCTTTGAGGTTGATTCAGTTCCTACTCATGACCACCTCTGTGTATGAGAGCAGAACTGTGCTCGATGGGGCTTTCAATGGCTGTGATCTTTCCGAAGTAGATTGGCAGGGCTTTCTCCTATGTAGTCTCCTGGTGGATTTGAACTGTCAACCTTTCAGTCAGTAGTCCAGGGCTTACCTGTTTGCACCACCCAGGGACTGACAAAGAAAAGCCCCCTGCTTTACAGGCTTGGCCTCATTTATCTTGCCTTGAATGCAAAGGTGTAAGGCCCTGATTCTTGAAGCTGATGTAGGCGTGAGGCAATAAGCGTAAAAGCAAAAGGCCAGTCCACATTCTTAGAACAGCGGAATGGAAAATGAGTCAGAGTCTGGGTATTTGATATCATTAAAGGTTTTAATACAACCTGGAACCAACTACTTGATGTTAAGTGGTTATGAGAGGGAATTAAATATCTTCTTTGTTTAAGCTACAATTGGTCAGGTATTCTGACATCTGCAGTCAGAATGTCCATCGTAGACACATCCTAGACACAGCATTATTACCCCATTTGTCTTAGATAGCTAGGGTTCCCTAACAGAAATATCACAAGTGGGTGGCTTTGGAGAACAGAAATGTATTTTCTCACAGTTCTTGTCCAAATCAGGCTCTCAGTCATGTCACTGCCTTCTGTGAGCCTCTTTCCTAGTTCCTGTGTCTGTAGGCCTTCCTTGGTTCCTTGGTGTTCCTTGGCCTCTGTCTTCCCCCATGTGTGTCTCTGTGTCTATTCTGCTCATTTTATAACTCAGACGTGATTAGGTTTATGACCCACCCGAGTCTGGTATGACCTCATTAACATAAAAAACTCTACTTCTGAATAGGGTCAGATTTACAGGTACAAAGGTTAAGATTTCAACAGGTATTTTGAGGGGACACAATTCAATTCATAACACCATTCAGTAAGTTGATCTATGTAGCAAGGACTGCGTGATGTTTTTCATTGTTGTTTTTATTCCCTGAGCTCAAAACTCTTATATCCATCTGACTACTTAACATCTCAGATGTCTAAGCACAGCAAATCTAATACATTCAAACCTAAATTTCTGTTTTTCTACCTCCAAATCTACTTCTCCTTAAGTGTCCCCCACCATAAGTGCTGTTGCTCAGGCCAGAAACCCGAGTCATTTTCTATTACTCTTTTTCTCTCAATCCCTACATTCAATCAATCAGTATGCAGTTGTCCCTTGGTATCTACTGGGGATTTGTTCCAGGACCTCCGTGGATACCAAAATCTAAGGATGCTCAAGTCCCTTATATAAAATGGAGTAGTATTTGTATATAACCTACACACATCCTCCCCTATACTTTAAATCATCTCTAGATTATTTATAATGCCTAATACAATGGAAACGTTATGTAAATAGTGTTACACTGTATTGTTTAGGGAATAATGACAAGAAAAAAGTTTGTACATGTTGGGTACAGACGCAACCATCATAGGCCTAACTACATAGTACAAGTCAGTAACAAAGTCACTTTTTTTTCCGAATATTTTCGACCTGCAGTTCGTTGAATCCACAGACGTGGAACTAGCGGATACAGAGGGCGGACTGTAATCGCTGCAATACCCTAAATTGTATCTACATCTGACTATTTCTCACTAACTCAACTGTGGTCACCCTAGTCCAAGGCACTAGTATATCTAGCCAGGACCCTTGCAACACCTAACTCTTGCCCTTGCTTTCTCTTTTTTATGCTGCTACATTGCATTCTCTGCACCGGCGCTGCAATGATACTTTTAAAACATAAAGCAGATCATGTTTGCTTCCCTATGTAGACTTCAGTTTTATTGTTAGAATAAAATTCAAACACCTTTAGATGCCTATGAAGGACTACATAGTCAGGTCACTGCCCATGTCTGTCCCCTTCTCTCCTTTCTCTCATTTATTTGACTTCAGTGATACTGAATTTATTACTGTTCCTTGACCACAACAGACTCTCTCCTGACTCAGGACCTTTGCACTTACTGCTTTCTCAGCTTGCAAGGTCCTTTGCTTATGCCTTGGCCTGGCTTGCTGCCCCATTTCATTCAGAGTTCTGCCCAAATATCACCTCAACAGAGACAGCATCCCTTAATGACCCAATTATAAATATTATAGTACAAGCAGAAGATCGTAGATTTGATTTTAAGTACTATAACATGTTGCCACTTGCTTGGTATTATTGAGAAAAAATCACTGCAAATATTTGGGTGTCTCTTTGTTCATTAGTCAAATGAGAAGAAATAAGGCATGATCATAGAGTGTGGCAAAATTTCTGAGGACATACCGTCATGAAAATGGCTCATTAATTGCATAACACAGTAGAGATGTATGATTCTATTTTAGGGATAAATAAATAGGAGCAATCTCCCGCTTACAGTGCTGACATGGCAAAACCATATGTACACCTATATTTGTATGATGCTCTAGATTTTACAATTTCACAAGCAGTTGTATGCTGATCCTCAAAATGATCCTAAGGCAATAAAAAAGATGTAGTAGTGTTATAATCATTTATATATAAGAAAACTGAGCCCAAAACAGTGAAATAACTTGCATCCATAGCTGACAAGTGGTAGAATTTTTATCTTTTACAATATCAAACACTAAAAATTGAGCCAACAATACACAACACCATACAATAAACCCAAAAACCAAACCTGTTGTCATTGAGTCAATTCCAACTCACAGAGACCCTACAGAATAGAGTAGAACTGCCTCATAGGGTTTGCAAGGAGTGGCTGGAAGATTCGAACTGCCAACCTTTTGGTTAGCAGCCAAACTCTTAACTACTGCACCTTCTGGGCTCCTAACATCATGCAATAAAGATTTAAATGCCAAAGAGAAAGATATAACAGGTCTAAATGCCAAAGAGAAAGATACAAGCCCAAATATTATATCTTGGTGATATCCACATTGATAAATCATCCAGTAATTTCTAATTGTGCATACAAATACTGAGCCATTCCTGCTAAAACAAGGGAAGAGACTTCTTATCATTGCTACCTTTATAAAAGCAAAGATATTACAAAACGGTTTGGATAGAGTCAACAGTAGTCTTTGACTTCCTGCATTTGTCACCACAGATGAGAGGCTTTCACAGACCATAAAATTCACTTCCTCCATTGCCCGTTGCCCAGCTGCACTACCAGACAACCTGCACATCTTTGCTAATTGGGTGAAATAAGCTTGCTATGTTTTTCTTTCTTCTTCACTACCGACACAGGTTGTACGAAGTTTTCCAAAGGGAAAACCCTGTTTGACAAGATTTACTCCTGACAAGTTGTGAAAGCAGTGTAAGGCCATGCTTCCAAGGAGTGAATATAAATAAAGATTGTCACCCTGAATACCATATGCAATCAGGAGACTGTTCCAGGTCATGGATCCTTGAGCTATAAATTTCAGAGATTTTTTTAAAAATCCATTAGAATTCTAAGTATGAGAAGTTTCGTTGGGCCACTCAAGCCTTATTCTATAATTGTCCCAGGAGCATCACACTTTAAGTACAAGGGTTCTAGAACATCCCTTTCATTATCACTGTTTCACACTTGGACACATTATTATTAAAGAAACACGCACACTGTACTAGGAACTGAATTCAGTTAGAATATTGTCTTTGTTTATTGCTTATATTTTTATTGTTTCCTACTATGTGAAAGGTCATACCAAGGAAGGCACAGAGATCAGTAAGGGTTGTTTTTCAGTCCTGGTGGCACAGTGGTTAAGAGCTCAGCTGCTAACCAAAATTCTGGCAGTTCAAATCCACCAGGTGCTCCTTGGAAAACCTAAGGGGCACTTCCACCCTGTCCTATAGAGTTGCTATGAGTTGGAATTGACCCGACGGCAACAAGTTATGGTACTTAGAGTCTTAGGAGTGATTAGACATTTATGTCGCTAGCCATAGGATGAAGCAGAAAGTAATAATTTTTGTAAAAGCAGAAGGAAATACCAAGTTTGTGGAGTTTGGAAGACTGATTACTCTTATCTTACTGTCTGGGTATTAAAGCTGGAAGGAGTCTATTCTCAACATTTTATGTAAGAGGAAATCAGAGCCCACGGAAGAAAAGTAATTTCTTTTAGTTCATACAACTAATTAGTAACCGACCCAGGAGTAAATAAAGTAAGTTCTCTGAGTTCCCAGTCTTTTGAGACTTATGAGGAAGGGATGTTCACAATAGTTAAGAACAGCAGTTAGCCTTGGGCTCAGGAGAATTGAACACTTGGATGCATTTCATACGAGGCCAGCTCTTTGCCACGTTCACCGTGCAGAATCTTGGCCAGCTTCTCATGCTACGAATCTAACTCTGACTGCTCTATTGGGAGCTCTTTAGGGAAATAGACCAGGGCATTAAGGAAAAAAAAAAAAAAACAAGAGCCAATTCTAAGCTTCACCAATCTCTGAAACATCTACCTCTGAAACTGTGTTGTAGCTTTTTGTTTGTATGATCTTATCATCTTCTCAGGTCTATCTATAACCTTTAATACCAGTTCCTTGAACTACAGCCACTGTGATACATACATCTCAATATTCTAACCAGTCCTCCTTCCTGCACCAAAGTACTGCCCACTGGGACTTCCACATGGACAATTGATTTGCACCCCAAACACAAAATATCTAAAAGTGATTTCATTACCTCCCTTCCTTGACATGTTTCTATTGTTCTATTCCATCTGTCTAATTAGATATGCAAAATTTTAAAATGACTTATAAAGTATATTCCTTTATTGATAATTCCTTTTCTATCTTTGCATTACCCTCTGTGAAAGCTTTCCTGGCTCTTCTTTCCCCTATAATATACCACTTACTAAAAAAAAAAATAACAAAACAAACCCATTGCCTTTGAGTCGATTCCAACTCATAGTGACCTTATAGGACAGAGTAGAACTGCCCCATAGGGTTTCCAAGTAGTGGCTGGTGGATTCAAACTGCCAACCATTTGGTTAGCAGCTATAGCTCTTAACCACTACCAGGGCTCTGGATTTGACAGATTTCTTAAAGTCTCCGGATCTTGGTATCCTCGATTGTAAAATAGCTATTGTAACTTTACCTAAGCCATAAAGTTGATTTACTTACTTTGGACACTTCATCAGAAAAGACCAATCACTATAAAAGAACATCATGCTTGGTAAAGTAGAGGGTCAGTGAAAACAAAGGAAATCCTCAGTGAGATGGATTGACACAATAGCTTTAACAATGAACTCAAATATATCCACAGTCATGAAGTCAGTGTAGACCAGACAGTATTTCAGTTATACATAAGATTGCCATGAGTTGTAACTGACTGGATATAAATAACAATAACAAAAGATCAGGGGTTTGTTGTTCGACTTTTTCTGCTTACCTTTTTTTTTCTTACTTTCTACATACTTTACAAAATGCATGTATTTTCTTTAATAGAAACAAAAAAATTATAGCAAGTAAAATACATCTTGACCATTTTCTCATGCAATTTTTATGATTATTTTTCTTCAGAAATAATGTATTTCCATTGTTTTACATTCACATAGTAATCACTAGTTATATGATGAAAAGGAAGTCCCTCCATCGATGGCAGAAACTTTTAACTATTCAACAAAATTCATTTGATATTTTTCCTGGGCACAGTCAGATTACCACATTTTCCAGCCTCATTGGCAATTAGCTTTGGCCACGTGACAATTTTTTAACCAATAAGTAAAAGTGGTTTAAATGTCATCCCCAGGCTTCCCACATGCAATTTGCCAGGCTCTTTCCCTCTCTTCCAATGTTAAAATACAGGAAATCCTTAGAAGCCATAAGGAGAAGATACTCCAAACTTGATCAGTGTCCCTGAATGACTCTATGGAGTAAGAGATGCCCATCTCTCAACCCATCGTTACAACTGGTATAGAATCTCCATGGATTGCTATGTGAGCAAAAAATTGAGGTCTGTTGCATTTGAGTTATTATGCAGTTTAGAGTCTATTTGTTATAGCAGCGAGCCAATTTTAAATAAGATCAGCTTCCCAAATTAACCACTCACAGTAATCAGGATACCAAAAATCCAGAAAAACCAAACCCATTGCTGTTGAGTTGATCCTGACTCACAGCAACTCTACAGGACAGGGTAGAACTGCCCCATATGGTTCCAAGGAGTACCTGGTGGATTTGAACTGCCGATCTTTTGTTTAGCAGCCATAGCTCTTAACCACTACTTCACCAGGGTTTCCAGAAATCAAATAGACTACATTTATTCGGTGGTAAACAGAATTCAAAAACCACAATGTCTTAACAAACTACATGTTAATTTCTTGTTCCTTCAAAGTTCTTGCAAGTCCTGGTGACTCTCAGGCAGCTGTCCTCTACATGTGGGTCAGCTATCCAGGCTGCTTTAACCTTGTGATTCCACCTTTTCAACACAAGACCTTCTGCATGAATACTGTAAAGGAGAAAGAGACTGGAGCGTTCTGAAAGGGCTTTTCATTTCTCAGCTCAGAAGTCACTCCTGGTCACATTCTATTTGCCAGAACTAGTTTCAGGCACTAGTTAACTGCAAGAGTTTTGAGAAACATAATCTCTGGCAAGTCCAAGAAGAAAAAGGTAGCTAACTGGATATTGGTGAACACTAGCAATGACTCCAGCATACCTGTTACCTTTTCTTAGGAATCTTTCCAGGAAAAGTCTATGCATATGCAAGCATACTCATAGAATATTAAATAAATGAAAGTCAACTATAGACAGTCTTTGATGTCTTACTTTTCTATTTAATTTATTTTGCAGATTAATATGCAGATGATTCCTTTTTTACATTTTGTAGTTGTTGTTATTGTTAGGTGCCGTTGAGTAGGTTTCAACTCATAGCAACCCTATGTACAACAGAAGGAAACAGTACCCGGTTCTGTACTGTCCTCACAATCATTGTTATGCTTGAACCCATTGTTTCAGCCACTGTGTCGGTCCATCTCCTTGAGGGTCTTCTGCTTTTTCAATGACCGTCTACTTTACCAAGCATGATGTCCTTCTCCAGGGACTGATCCTTCCTAATAACATGCCCAAAGTATGTGAGATGTAGTTTTGTTTTTTTATTGTGGTAAAAATTGTACATTTTTTTACACGTAATTCGGTGACATTAATGACATTCACGTTGTGCAACCATCATCACTATACTGTTGCATTTATTCAATAAGTCACTTATTGATGAACATTTAAGCTGTTTTCAATGGCAAACACTATTACATTGAACATGTTATGAGTACTTACTAGAATATATAGGAGATAAATTCCTAGAAATTAAATTGCTATGCCATACTTGCATTTTTTACTTTCATATGTAACTGTCCCATGATGAATTTGCATCGATTTACGTTCCTGCCAACAGTTTATGAGGGCAATTATTTCCCTTCAACCTTACAAACACTATGTATTAGCAAAATCATGTGAGAATACAATGAGTATTCTGCCTGCTAGCCTATCACATGTTTATATTTAACTAAAGCCAATTCATTCAATATTAGTTTCCATTATTCAGAAGTATAAACAATGTTGCGCACAAATATGTATCCACATTTTTTATTATTTTAATCAAATTCACTTTTAGAAGGGTAATTACTGGATCTAAGAGGGTGAAAAATTTGAGGTTCTTGACCCATTATCAAATTGCTTTACAAAAAGATGTCACCAATTTACATCTCCACCCGAGTCATGTAAGGACCCATCTCACCCCACCTCCATAAATATTGAGTTTCACCATGTTTTAATCTTTGATAACTTGTAAGCTACAAAGGTCAGTAATGGAAATTGATAATGTCAATTCTGTAATAACTAACTCCTGGGAGATTAGCATGGCAAATTCCATTACCAAAAATACTCTAGGGGATATATGTTCTTTTTAATCTCGCATCCTTTTAAATGTAGTATTCTTTCTTTGGGGGCATCACTCTTTCCCAGTGCAATGTTAATCTAGCGGAGACCTTACCTTGGACTTAAGAGGCTTGTATCTGGACTTCTACCCAATGGTAAAAGCATAGCTAACCCAGAGCATCCAGGTAGATTGGTTTATTTCAGTTTACTCATCTTTAAAACTTTCATTTGAATGACTTCTAGAGTCCCTCCTGGTTCCCACATTTTAATAATACTAAATTCATAAATACCATTTCCATCGGATCAATTCCAACTCTTCACAACACTATAGGACAGAGTACAACTGCCCCAAAGGGTTTCCAAGGCTGTAAATATTTATGGAAGTAGACTGCCACATCTTTCTCCTGTGGAATGGCTGGTGGATTTGAACTATGGACCTAGTTAGCAGTCAAGCACTTAACCACTGTGACACCAGGGCTATTAAGTTCATAGTAAAACTGATTTCAAAATCACAAATCTGATGCTAATCCAATCCAATATATGTTGCAGGAATAGTACATTGCTTTGATTTATTCCTCTATTCAAATAAAAATGAACTAAACAGACTTACCGGACCAACAGAGACTAGAGGAACCTCTGAGGTTATTGTCCTAAGATACTCTTTGAACTGAAGCTTCTCCTGAAGGTACACCTTACAGCCAAATGATAGACTGGCTTGTAAGACAAATACCACCCATGAGTAATGTGCTCCCTTAAACTATCAACTATATGAGACTAAATGGTCAACATTTACCCAAAAGCAAAGATGAGATCAATGGAAACAGAACAAACCGAATGGAAATGAGAATGGTGGCACATTGTGAAAATTTTAACAAATGTCATGGAACAATTTGTATAAAAACTGTTGAATGGGAACCCAATTTGCTGTGTAAACTTTTTCTAAAACACAATTTTTTTAAAAATGAACTAGAGACTTTAGAAATTTTCTGCTTTTGTCTGTTTCATATAAGCCACGATGTTATGTTTCTGAATAGCCTAGGTCAATTAAGATATTATGTAACATTCAACACTTTAAAATCATTAGTAGAAAAGTTATATTCCTGGTGAATCAAATATTCTGTGATCAGACTATGTCTCTGCAAAAATTCCCTAGTTATATTTTAAAATATACAATTATATGTCTAGATTTCTAGCAAGAAAATTTAACGTTAGTTATCTTTTTTGTTAAAGAATCTCATCATTTGCTAAATGGAATTTGAATAGATGTGTTGTCTGTTGTTGTTGTGTGCCATTGAGTGGATTCCAACTTATAGCAACCATATAGGACAGAGTAGAACTGCCTCATGGAGTTTCCAAGGCTGTACTCTTTACAGAAGCAGACTGCCACATCTTTCTCCCGTGGAGCAACCGGTGGGTTTGACCTTCAAAAAAAAAGCTTTAAATCAAAATTTCCTAACCGAACTCTATTACTTTGTCTTGATATGGATTTTTTTTTTTTTTTTGATTTAGCATGTGGGGTTCTTTTTATATTTCAAGTAACCAAGAACCTATGAAATAAATATTACAATAATAGCTACATTTTCCAAAAAGAATGAGAGTAACCGTTCCAATTTTCTACTGGTTTTTCAAACACATTAGCACAATTCTATTAAAAAAATACCGAGCACTTCTGGCATACAAAATCATGTCTCAGGTATTGCAGAAGATAAAAAAGATGAGACAGAATTAACCCTATTCTCAGTTTAACGCACTGTCCAGTGAATACGTACATACGAAAAGATTCATTAGTCATTGTATATTTATCAAACATTTGTTTTCTCCAAGCACCCTTCTACAGTGTTACGAATACAGTAGGTAAGGTATCCACAGGAAGGGAGCTTACATTTTAATCAGGGAGACATACAATGAATAACTTTAGAAAGTAGTGCTGGAGGAAAGTAAAATGTGACAATAGAATAGCCAGTGATCAGGAGGTTCATTACATTGGATGATTAGAGAAGATCTGTTTGCATTGGAAAATGTACTACCAAGACTGAGATAACAAGAAAGGGCCTACCAGAAAGAGAAGTTCAGGGTGAGTGAACAAGTACAAGGCCTTAAGGCTTTTATATAACAAATATTATACAGTAAAAATAAGAGTGTGCTAAGGTGCACAAGGATTGCTATGAGTCAGAATCAACTCAACAGCAGTGGGTTTGTCTGTTTTCACATTCACAGGGGACTATGGGAATTCAGAAATGGAAAAAGAACCCATAGGAACCTCAAGTTTGAATGGATTTTCATCAGATGGACATAGTGTGTCAGGATGACTGAACAGAATTTAAGAGACAAGAAAAAGCATAAACTAAGAAATTCTAATACATAATCATAATCTTAAACTACTATGGGTATGTAGTAAAGATTAATACTTAACCTTCCCTGACAAAAATTTACGAGTGACATCCAGAAACATGATAAAAGAACACGTGGCTACATTTTTCAGAATCTCAGAGCAAGTTTTTCTCCCTAATATCCAAGAGATTAATAATTGCAGGAGAAAATGACTTTAACTCTTAAAACTTGTAATTATATCCTTCTTTTCCCTTGTCCTTTGAGACTGATTTTTAATATACGTTTAGAAAATCCTTCAGCTCTTGGAACGTTCTAGGGAATAATTGTGATTATTTGAGAATTAGTCATGAATGAATTTGTCTAATTAAGAGCTAAAAGAGCTCTTAAGTTCACCTAGTTCAAAATCTCAATTTGCAGATGAATAAGAGGTGCAGAGAGGTATATCTTACCCAATATCATACAAAAAAATTAGGAAAATAACCAAGACTCGAACTCAAATCCTCATGATTCCCAATCTGATGCTTTTTCATACTTTCTCCATCTTGATTCCTTATTTTGCCGGATCAGTCTGCTTGACTTTCACTATCTTTCTGAAAAACAGAGATACATCCTTATTACCTGCAATTTTTTAATACCTGAGCAGACCCAGGTGACTACACCATAGGGAAATGTGAAGTGTATAACATGTAATTTGAGACAATGGAAATGTAAAGTATGAAAACGGGTGTATGCTTTTCATATTTTATTATTGAAAGTGGATCAAGGTCATTTCTTTAAATAATGCCACCAACATTCACTTGCATTGAGGGGTCAGAGAAAAAGATGGAATTTGCACAGATAGCAAGTTATTTTAAATGTCAGATTCTCCGGCAGTTCGCTCAGCATTCTTGAAAGTTAGTCTTATTTTTGCCTGAAAACACTGTCTAGGTATGTGCAAATGCAAATTCTCAATATTTCATGCAAAAAAAAATCTATTGATAAAAGTTGTAGGTAAAGCTATGAGGCCCTTTTATTTCACTTTTCCTTGACTAGATTAAAATTGATTAAAGAAAAAACTCAGGGGTTTAAATTAATTTTAAAAAATATAATCTTATTTACATGAAACCACAGCAGGTATGTTCTCAGAGGAAAAATGTCTACCTGTGTTTTATTGACTACACAAAGGCATTCGACTGTGTGGATCATAACAAATTATGGATAACGTTGCAAAGAATGGGAATTCCATAACACTTAATCGTGCTCTTGAGGAACTTGTATGTAGACCAAGAGACAGTCATTTAAACAGAACAAGGGGATACTGAGTGGTTTAAAATCAGGAAAGGTGTGCACCGGGGTTGTGTCATTTCACCATACTTATTCAATCTGAATGTTGAGTAAATAATCTTAAAAACTGGACTATATGATGAAGAACTTGGCATCAGCCTTGGTGGAAGACTCATTAACAACCTGTGATATGCAGATGACACAACCTTCCCTGCTGAAAGTGACGAGGACTTGAAGCACTTACTAATGAAGATCAAATACTACAGCTGTACGGATTACACCTCAACATAAAGAAAACAAAAATTCTCACACCTGGACCAATAAGCAACATCATAATAAATGGAGAAAAGATTGAAGTTGTCAAGGATTTAATTGTACTTGGATCCACAATCAACGCCCATGGAAGCAGCAGTCAAGAAATCAAATGACATTGCATTGGGAAAATCTACTGCAAAAGACGTCTTTAAAGTGTTTAAAAGTAAAGATGTCACTTTGAGGACTAAGTTGCCCTTGACCCAAGCCATGGTATTCTCAATCACCTCACGTGCATGTGAAAGCTGGACAATGGACAAGATAACTGAAGAAGAATTGATGCCTTTAAATTACGGTGTTGGTGAAGATTACCGAATATACCGTGGACTGCCAGAAGAATGAACAAGTCTGTATTGGAAGAAGCACAGCCAGAGTGCTCCTTGGAAAAGAGGATGGCGAAACTTCATCTCGTGAACTTTCGACATGTTATCAGGAGGCACTAATTCCTGGAAAAGTACACCATGAATGGTAAAGTAAAGGGTTAGTGAAAAAAGAGGAAGACCCTCAACGAGATGGGTTGACACAGTGGCTGCAACAATGGTCTCAAACATAGCAATGATTATGAAGATGGTTCAGGACCAGCTGTTTTATATAAGGCTGCTATGAGTTGGAAGGAAACCCTGGTGGCATAGTGGTTAGGAGCTACAGCTGCTAACCAAAAGGTTGGCAGTTCAAATCCACCAGGCGCTCCTTGGAAACCCTATGGGGCAGTTCTACTTTGTCCTATAGGGTCGCTATGAGTCGGAATCAACTCTATAGCAATGTGTTTGGTTTTTGGTTTACAAGTCGGAAGCGACTAGATGGAACCTTACAGCCTAACAACAACAACAGCGGTTGTAGCCTCAGAGGAAAGTTTGATTGACTTCTTTTAAAAGAATGTATGTAAATACCTCTTTTAATGACATTCACATTATGAAACCTATACACAGTTGTCTAATTTTCATCTTACTGGATGTAAAATAGAATTGTAAATACTACTGAAATGGAGGACAAAATGGCAACACAGCATATAAATATAAATTTTATTTATTCATTTCACGGATTACCTTATGCATTGCAGTTTGCTTGTGAATCATCTCATTCATCACTAAACAATCAAATTACTTGTGGATAGGATGCCTAAGCCAAATACTGGCAGTGACATCAGAATTCAATTTAATGAGAATACTATTGCCGGGTGAAGGAGAGTAAAGCAAGAACAATGAGAATATGATCACGTCTTAAGAACGCTTACGACCTCCTCTTGATACAGACTAATTGATCTTAAGAACTGTCCTGTATCTCTCCTTTCACTCCGTTAATTTGATTTTCCATTTCTCTTTCCTCTCTAGAACAGATTCATTTTTGTTGTGACCTCCATCACGATGGCTTTCAAAACCAGAGGTACTTCCCAGAGAATTGGCCTGTGATGAGGCTGGCACTGGTGGCTCCAAATGCATGTTTGTACTTGTAAAAAATTACATCTACGTGTAAAAAGTTGAAATAGCAAATGTTTTGTTACATATACACTTAGCACAATTTTAAAAACATCACAAATGCAAAAACAAACATTCAAACAAAAAAAATAACAGCAATAAATGAGAAGATAAGAAGTGGCTTAGTGAAGGAGAATAACATCAGATGGAAAGGCGCCAGGGTAATACACCTACTGGTGACTATTTGAATATGAGAAAGACATGTAAATTCTCTTACATCTGATCTGCACAGATGTAAAATTGGAACATTGGGTTCACTTTTTATCTTCTAACACTGTTTTGATCCTATGACTAAAAGCTTTTATAGAGCATTAAGTTACTTTAGAGAGCATCTGGGATTCATGGACCCCCAAAGTGGTCTTTGAGTTGGCTGAACTAGATGAAAAAACATGCATTTATTTCTGAAGAGTGGCTTTTCAGAAGTTTCTGAAAACAAACAAACAAAAATTTTCAAGAATGGCTCCTAATTTCTCAATGGTTGGGAAACTAAGGCCTGCAAGAAGGAAAATGATGTCTCTAATTCACATGCTCAGTAACAGCAATTAGAAACTTCATCCTCTGAATAACAGGCTAATATTTCTTATATTAATTACATAAGCCAGTATCTAGGCATCTTTCTAAAACACAACGTGTCTGTGATATTCAGACTCCTCAATATCAATTCAATGTGATTCAGTATCAGAGGCAGAGGATCTCCAACAGATTTTAGAATTTTTTATTTTTAAATCCGTCTTTATTATTAACCCAAGCTGTTTCTCTTAGCACAGGCCACACACTAGACATTAGAATTATAACATTCTGAAATACTTCCCATAGATGGTAGAAAAATGCTTAAGCCTCCATAAGTAAATATTCTTCCTTATTTTCCCTGTACCTAGAAATCTGCCTGCCTATCTATCCATCCATCCATCCATCCATCCATCCATCCATCCATCCATCTACCCACCCACCTACCCACACATCCATCCATCCATTCATTTATCTATCTAACCACAGTAAAACCAAATAGCTACAGTGAAGGTGATAATTGAGTGGTCTTGCCATTCTGAGCTTAGTGTCAGTGAGGCGCTCTCCAGCATGGAAGCCTCAGAAGGCACTGAATATATTTTCCAAGAAAACGTGGTATATTAAATATTTTCTTTCTGTCCTTCCTTTGCCTTCCTCTTAAGCTCCCTTGTTGTTCAAATCCAGTCACAAATTCTGCTTTGTGATTAGACATAAACAGTCTTTGAATTATCAATTTCAATTATCTTGCTATAAAAGTATTAACCAGAAAGGGGAAACAAAAAGAGAGAGATTAGGAAAGACACTTTTTCTTTATTTCTAAAGAAAGCAAGGCAGGAGGCTTACAATTAATATTCCTTCCAAATATAGTCTTCATCACTGAGAGAGAAATAAGTAGTTAATATACATTCTTCCTTCTCCAACCCCAAAACTAAAATAAAACTTTCAAAATCAAAATACTGTTGATGCTACCCAATCGTTGGTTTTTAAAGACAGGGAACAGTTTTCTTAGCTGAGCCATGATGTCTCACAAGCCGTCCTTGCTGGGTTCAATGAATCGGACACCTGCCCTGCTGAGCTGATGTAATACACTTCTCACCTCACTTCAATTGATCTCAATTCCTTTCATCACAATTGCTGTACATCCTGATGCTTTTATTCATATCGAAGAAAAACATTTTAAGTACTGCCTTTTCTTTCTTCCAAAATGCCAACAAGATGACACATTTTCATTTGACAGCCAGCCTCTCTGTAGCGTAACCATTTTAAATACATTCTGATATTTATTTTTGTATATTTGCAAGTTACTAATAATTTTTCCACCCTTAAGAAAAAGGAGGGCATTGCTTTTCTTCTTGCAATCACATTGCCTGTCTTTTACTACTCTGGAAATTGTTTCTCATCCTCTTATAAAGCAAGGAGGTCCAAAGTCAAAGCCAAGGTTGATGTTGATCACCGCACATTGATACTTGAGATGCATTACCATGAGCTATAAAAAGCCCCGGTGGTGCAATGGTTAAGAGCTTGGCTGCTAACCAAAAGTTGGTGGTTCAAACCCACCCAGAGGCTCCGTGGGAGAAAGACCTGGTGATCTGTTCCGGTAAAGATTACAGCCAAGAAAACCTCATGGGTGCAGTTTTACTCTGTCACATGGGGTCTCTACGAGTAGAAATCAACCTGACATCACCTACAACCACAACAACCCCAAAATATAACTTAAAAAGATTTTCAATCTCAGGTAATATCTTGGGGAAAAGATCCTCTCTACAACTATTCTGTTTAGGCCACAGATTTTCTCTGAACATTATCCTTAATCTTTTAGATAAATCTGAAGCTTCACATTCTGTAAGTTTCCTAACTTTTGCTATTGGAAGAAAGACGTGTCTCCTAGGAGAACATGGCAGTTTAAAGTGTTGAAGGTAGAGGTTGTGTGATGTAATTGTAAGAATACCCGCTCAACCAGTGATCCTTGCATGACCTTACATAAATCACAACTTTCTCATCCTCAGCAATTGCTTTCACTTGGGGAATGGAGCTTATATCTGTCTCCACTGTTCTTGCCCGGAAGAGACTAGAAAGATAACATGAAAGTAACATGTTTACGGGCAGTTGCATGCTACAGGATTGTAAGCCATTGCTGTACAGGAGGCTGTAAGAACAAAAACCAAAAACCAAACCCATTGCCATCGAGATGATTCCAACTCATAGTGACCCAACAGGACAGAGTAGAACTGCCCCCCATAGGGTTTTCAAGGAGCAGCTGGTGGATTTGAACTGCTGACCTTTTGGTTAGCAGCTGTAGCTTTTAACCACTGCACCACCAGGGCTCCATGTAAGAACAAGTAGGGACTAAATGGTCTCCAAAAAGGTTGTGAAAAATGCAGTTTATTGTGTTTGTTTCAGCTGAGTGTAGTGTGTATGAAGATTAGCTTTGAAATCATGTAGATCTGGGTCTTTTTTGATTGATATGATTGAATCATAGCACACATCTCCAAACTTAGCTTAACAAGTTTTAATCAAGCATACAAAATCATTGCTTCTACTTTAGAAATCATTATGTTCCAAGAAAATAAATACACCAGACCTAAACATGCCTTAAGAAATTTTTATAGAATTAAGGAGCATCCATAATTCTAAAACAAGATATGATTAATCTTATGCTATATTTAATAAGAAAATAAAGTAATACAGTCAGGTGTTCTGCCTTGGAATTTGTAGCCATGGTTTTTTTAGTTATTAGGGTAAGATACTATGCCAGGAATATTTCTTAAATTTTTTTATTCACTTTGTAAATAAATTTGAGTAGAGCACATAATGGCCATGGTCATTGTAAAGGAAATTGACCAATGATTTTCTCTATCTTTAAAGCATACTAATTTGTGTCATACTGTAGTATTTCCTTTTGTTAAGACAAATAACTCGTCCAATGTAGATATTACATGCCATTACATAAAAGTTTTTATCTAATAACTGTTACTGTTTCTGTTGATTATCCTTAAATAGTACTACGTACAGATGAAGCTCCAAATTTTTAAAAATACTCAAAGAAAAAACATAGGAGGTTTCACTTTTAGCAATATGGCTGGCTAAACATCAACTGAAACCTTTCCCACAACAGCTCAACGGAAGTAATGAATACAATGCAGAAAAAAACAGACATTCTATCCACAGAGCAGGACAGGATTCTGTGAACACTGGAGCTTGCATTCACCTGGGCCCAACTGTCCAAGGCTGATCTCTGTTTGATTTCAAGCCGAACAAAAAAGAAAAAGAAGTCTCCTCTGAGAATTCTTAACGAGAAGCCTGCATTTAAGTGAGTCTGGGGACAGATTTCTGACCACCTTTGGTATGAAAAACCCCAAGCTGAAAATTTCCTTTAAAGTGGTCCAGGCTCCTGGAAAAGTAAATAACAATGTTTCTAGAAGAATGTACTTTAAAATCAAATCTCAAAGAATTTACCCAAAATTTTAAGTAATGTTTGTTAAACCTAAAATAAAACATTAATATATACGTACAAATAAAGGGAAAACTATTTACCCATTTCTCTCCATGAGAAAGCATCAGCAGGAAAAAAAAGTGTCAAACCCACAATAGCTGCAAACATTGGAATTATCAGACAAGAATATAATGTTGGTGTGTTCGACTTGTGTAAAGAAAAAAGAATGCTTTGGAAGGTATAGCTAAGTAGATTTGAAAAAAATAAAATGTAAAACCTAGATATGAATGTAATAAATTAGAAACTCAATGGATACACAAACTAAATAAAAATAGTAGAGAGAGCTGAAAAATTACCTTCCATTAGCAAAACGGATAATAGAAATGAATTAAACTTCTGAGCTTAGACAAACTGGATAAAAAGTATGAGAGATAATAAGATATGTTGAATAGGGTAAAAAGAGCTAACACTAATTATTTAGAGTTCTAGAAGGAGATAACATAAAGAATGGAGAAAAAGCAAAAGTTGAAGGAATATGGCTGAGAGTTTTGCATATCTGATGAATAACATCATTCCTCGTATTTATTCTTCTTGCGGAATATAAAGAAGAATAAATACTTAAAAATCCAAATGAGGAACATCCAAGTGATATACAAAGACAAAATTAAGCTATTAAAAGCAGTGAGAAAACATAGATTGACTATAAAAGATCTGTAATTAGATATGAGCAACACTAAGATCTGGAAAACAGTATAATTCAATCTTTACAGTGAACACTTTAAAATTACAAAAAAAAAAAAAAAGGGAACACTAGAAGTCTACTCTCAGTAAAATTACCTTTCAGTAATGAGGGTGAAATTATTTTCAGACAGATACAAACTGCAAGTATGTTCTAAAGGATAGTCTTTATTAAGAAATAAAATTATACAAGAAAAAATAGTGGACAAAGAAAATGATATTATGTCAGTGAAATGAAAAAGAAAAATTAAGTCTATTAAACCACAATAATAGCACCCAACTTGCAAAATTAATTGATTAAGGTAGAAATAAATCCTGGCCCAGATGTGTAAAACGGCATGTGAAAGGGATTATGGTCATAGAGAATTGAACTTAAAAAATTCTACTCTCCTTGTATTGTTGAAAAGATATTAGCTTTAGGATTTATTAAAATTTAAATGTGACTTTTACAATTATGAAAAACAGTAAAATATTAGATATAGGTTATGGATACATTCCAAACTAGTAGGTAGAAAAATGAGAATGAGTGGGAAAAGGAAAAAAAGAAAAAAAAAAAACAGAAAAGAATAAGAAAAAATATTTTCAAATGAGCAGGTAAAAAGTACAAACAAATCATAATCAATGTATATGAAACACTCTTGTTAAAATACAAATTTTTAGATTATTAAAAAAAAAAAAACTTACAAAGAAATGTTGAAAATCCAAGAGGAGAAAAAGTACACCAGGCAAGTTCAAGCAAAATAAATATATAGGTTGTGTCTAAATTAATACAAGATAAAATATACTTTAAAGCAAAATGCAGATAGAGTAATTAGATGCCGAGAATAGATCCAATTCAACAGGAAAATTATAGACTTGCATGCACCTGACCACAAAGTGTTTTGCATACACACACACATATACACACATGACCAATTCACCATCAAAATTGTAGATTTAAATATATCCCCCTCAGGTAGTGATACACTAGGGAAACAGAAATTGAATACACGTGGAAGATTTGAAAAAAGTCTACAGACTTTTCATGTCTGTTTTGTTTTACTCCATTCAGCGAACTAATTAAAATAATAATAAGGGAATATAAGGAATGAACCCATTGCAGTGAAGACAGTGGGAGACAATACCTTTAGTGGGTGAATTAATAAATTTCTGGAAGATACAGAGTGGTAAAAGAAATATATAGAAGTGATAGAAGGAATAGACTGGCAAAGGCAACAGATTAGAACACAGAAGGGAAATGCAATGGAGAAAGACAATTTTCCAGGAGGAACTCAGAGGCCCAAGTCTGAAAGTCTTCAGATACAGAGGAATTCTAGCAGAAAACAAGAGGCTAATTGAAGGAATACCTGAAAAACCTGACCTGGGTTTAAAACAGTCTTCCATCAGAATTTATAACTATGAATTCTCTCCATTATTAATTCAGGGAATAGTTAAACTTATAAAGAATATGTAGCAAAAGCCTACAATAAACAACATAAGTAACGGTGAATTTTCGGAGACATTTCATTAAAATGAGGAACAATACAAAGATATTGTTTAGGATACTAGAGTAGCTCATACAAACTACACTTCGCCCTTTTTCTAGTTAGATATGTTGAGGCTTAAATTACATTTTCCATACTTCCTTTCAGTAAGTACTCAAAATGTAAAATAGAATCTTCCAATTAGATGCACTCCTACAGAATTTAGAAGACACAAATGAGGTGCAGACCATCTTTTCATACAATTTGACTCTTCAGCTGGCAAACATTGTCATGAAAAAGTGAGTATTATGCTCTTTTAAGAACTGTCTGTATGGAATCAGGAGCCCTGGTGGCACAGCAGTTAAGAGCTCTGCTGCTAACCAAATGGTCGGCAGTTCAAATCCACCAGCCACTTCTTGGAAACCCTATGCGGCAGTTCTACTCTGTCCTGTAGGGTCGCTATGAGTTGGAACTGACTGGATGGCAACAGCAAACAGGGATATGGAATCAAATTGATAACAGCAACTCAAAAAACTAAATAGGAACCTAAGGGACAGTGCATTTATGTTAACGGGGGAGGAATAACTCAGAAAATGAGGGTAAGAATGGTTACATAACTGGAAGAATGTAATCAATGTCACTAAATGGTACATGTAGAAACTATTGAATTGGTGAATGTTTTGCTGCATATATTCTCAACAGCAACAAAATAAATACAATTATATATATTCCAAAAAGGAAGACTATTCTGCAATAGCATTCCAGAGTGCCAAGCGGCGGTTACAGTAATGATAGCGGTGGCCTTGGTGTCAATGGAAGCTTCTTACTCCGTAATTTTTATCCCTGTAGCTCAGCAAAGAAAACCCATGCTTCTGTTTTCCTTTGTGACTATGAGAAGTAGAGGCAGTGATGCTGCAGCTGGTGGCGTCTTCTTGATTCAGTTGTGGTCTTAGACATAGTATTTCTTTGTTGAGGAAATTTTACCTTTTTCTGAATGCCATCACTGAAGGCCTAGGCTAGGAACTAGTTCTTCAGTCCTTCCAGTGATTTTGTAACCTGCCGTATCCTTTAATCAAATCCCTTCCTTTTTAAAGAACACAGAGTAGCTTCTGTTCCGTACACTCATTCCTGACTAATAAGGGTTGTTGTTGTTAAGTTGCTGTGGAGTGGATTCCGACTCATGGCAATCCCATGTGTTCGGAGCAGAACTGCTCTTAGGGCTTTCAAGGCTGTGACCTTTGGAAAACAGATCACCAGGGCGAGGTGCCTCTGAGTGGGTTCGAACAGCCAAACTTTCAGCTAGTATTCAGCACTTAACTGTACCACCCAGGGACTAACCAACTAGCATATGTATCATCATCATCATCAGAGAAAAACAGGAAGAACTTTGACAAGACAGATTGACACAGTGGCTGCAACAATGGGCTCAAAAGTAGCAACGATTGTGAGGATGACGCAGGACCAAGCAGTGTTACGTTCTGTTGTCCATAGGGTCACTATTAGTCGGAACCGACTTGATGGCACATAACAACAATATTATATATAATATATATATAGTATATTATGTATAATATATATATTAGTATTTTTAAAAAAACACCAAACCCTTTGCCGTTGAGTCAATTCCAACTCGTAGGGACCCTGTAGGACAGAGTAGAACTGCCCCATAGGTTTTCCAAGGAATGCCTGGTGGATTGGAACTGCTGACCTTTAGGTTGGCAGCCGAACTCTTAACCACTGTGACACCAGGGTTACAGATATATTTCCTTGCTCTGTTAGCTGAGAAGTCCTAGAAGCAGTGACGTCCCAGTAGATGATCACACCAAGTGACCACTCGTTTCTAATATCATTTCTAATACTATTTTCCAATAAAAGGAACCAGGGCTCCTTGAAGAAGTGATTCTAGGACTAGGTGAGGAAATATACAAGATGAATCTGGAGCATTTGGCAGTGCCAGAAAATAAAGACGTACTTAGAAAAAGAAAAGAAAGAAACCACCAACAACAACAAATCCCATAAACCACGATGATGGGAGGAAGTCAAACAGACACAGGAGCCAACTGAAAGATCCCCCAATGGCTACTGTTGGAAGAATTTGAGCAACAAAATAAAGTAGTATTGAACTATAGCCAAAATTATAAAATAAATATTGATAAGTTCATACTGATATAAATACATGATTGAATAAACAAATAAGTGACAGAGAAGAGACAAATCTCTCATGCAAAAGAATTCCAAATAATTTATGTATACAATCTGCCATAAAGGAGGGGTCTCATAATACCTTCTCCTTAAGTGTGGACTGTGGATAGTGACCTCCTTCCAAAGAGTACAGCATAGAAGGGTGGGGGAAAAAAAAGTGACTTTACAGTGGAGAAACCTGACAAACACTACTTCAGCCAGGTGATCGAGCTTAACATCAACAGAGACAAGTCAGGTTGACTATATGTACCCTCAGTACAGTATGATGAGAGTGGTTCTTTATCTCTGTGGTCTTCCTCCCAACCACCCATAACTTCAGTCTAATCATAAGAAAAATAAGAAAAGCATCAGACAAATACCAACTGAGGGACATTCTACAAAAGATTTGACCAGTACTCCTCAAAACTGCTAAAGTGATTAAAAACAAGGAAAGTCTGAGAAACAGTCACAGCCAAGAGGAGACAAAGGAGACATTATAACTAAATGTCGTACCTTGGATTGGATTCTGGAACTTAAGAAGGGCCTTAGGTTAAAAACAAAGGAAGTCTGAATAAACTATGAACTTCTGTTAATGTATCAATGTTAGCTCATTAACTGTGACAAATGTACCATAGTAATTTTTATGGATTGACTTATGGTCCCCCAAAAGAAATGTTGAAGTTCTAACACCTGGTACCTGTGAATGTGACCTTGTTTGGAAATCGGGTCTTTGAAGATGTTATGAGTTAACATGCTAAGAGGCCATACTTGAGTAGGGTGGGTTCTAATACAATATGAGTGATGTCCTTACAAAAGGAGAAGAGACACAGAGACAGAGACACACAGAGGGATGACAGCCACGTGTGGACAGAGGCAGGGACTGGAGTGATCTACGAGTCAAGGAATGTCATGGATCACTGGCTGTCACCAGAAATGTAATGTTGATTTAACATTCTAAATCAATCCATACAATTCACTATATTAAATGAGTAGAGGAAAAACAAACATGTGACTATTTCAGTAGATGCATTTGACAAAGTTGAACACCCATTCATGATAAAACTTAGCAAAATAGGAATAGCAGGGGTATCACCCAGACCCTATCACTAACATTATACTTAAAGAAGATATACTGAATGCTTTTCTCTTAAGATCAGGAACAAAGTAAGGAAGCTCACTTTTACTGCTTCTGTTTAATGCTATATCAGAGGTCTTATCAATTTGAATATGGAAAGTAAAAGCAATAAGAGGTATAAATGTTAGAAATAAACAAGTAAAACAGTCTCTTTTTGGAGATACCATTCTTGTTTAGTTTAAAAATATCAATAAATCAACAAAATGACTATTAGAATTAATGAATAAATATAACAAAGTAGTAGGAAAAAGTTAATACAAAAATATTTTGCGTTTGCATCTACTAACGACAAACAAATGCACAATAAATAGTTTTTTTAAATCAGTTTACAATGAAACAGAATACAGAAAATATTTAGAAAAAATATAATAAAGAAAACCAAGTTTCCACACTGAAAATTACAAACCATTGTTGAGAGAAATTAAAGAAGATCTAAGTAAATTATGTCATGGATTGGAAAACTCAGTTCTCTATAAAATGATCTATACAGTCAATGCAATTTCAATCAAAATCCCAGCAGGCTTTTTGCAAAAAGTTGACAAGCTAATTCTAAAATTTGTATGCAAATGCAAAGGACCTAGAATAGCCTAAGAATTATTTTTTAAAAAGAACAAAATTAGAATAATTACCATATATGATTTCAAGACTTAAAAGGAAGTTACAATAACTAAGGCACTTCGGTATTGGCAAAAGATAGATTTACAGAGCAGTGGAACAAAATAAAGAGTTCAGAAATAGACCCATACGTATTTGGTTCTTTGATTTTCAAAAAAAGCACCAAGACAGGTCAATAAGTAAAGGAAATTCTTTTCAACAATGTTGCTGAAAAAATTAGATTTTCATACGGATTTTTTTTTAAATGATGCTTACCTCACACCATACAATAGAAATCGAGGTTAAGCAAAAGTTTCTTAGAACACAAAAAGCATCCACTGTTATAAAAACATTGATAAATTGAATTTAATAAAAACTTGAAACATTTTCTCCTTGAAAGTGCTGTTAATAAAACTGAAAAGCAATCCACAGCCTGGAGATAATATTCACAACACATATATTAGACCAAGGACATATATCCATAAAATATAGAGAACTCTTTAGGAAAGAGGATACGTAAATAGCCATTATACACCCTTTAGAAAGACTGTGATTAAATAAAGACTGAACAAAATAGGTGTGGATGAGTATGTAGAACAACTAGAACTCTCCTAAACTTTTCGTGGAAATTACAGCCAGTCATGAAAGGTGGAGTCTTTGTAGAAGAGAAAACATTTCAGAGCTTCAGTCCTTTCACAGAGAAAACAAGTTTAAAAACTAAGTGCCTTTTATATCTCTGTTCAATTACGATCTCTTCTGTTAAGTTTTTAATTTATTTGCACTCAGCTTTTCTACAAAGCTAGACAAAGTATTCATTTCATTTCATGCGGAAGATTCAGGTTCAATTCCCACCTCATGTGCATCTCTCGGTGGTGACTTGTGTTTTGCTGTGATGCTGAACAGTTTTCAGCAGAGCTTCCAGACTAAGATGGACTAGGAAGAAAGGCCTGGAAATCTACTTATGAAAATCAGTCAGTGAAAACCCTATGAATCATAATGGTCCAATCCACAATCAATCATGGAAATGGCACAGGGTGGGGCAGCATAGGGTCACCATAAGTTGGGGCAACTTGACAGCAGCTAACAACAACAAAGGTAGTGTCATTACCTTACTTAGCACTCAAGTTAAAAGCAGTGGCCAAGACAGACAGCCCTGTCCTTCTTGGAGCTGAGAATCACTGTGATTTTAAAGTAATTTGTTGATATTTCTATTAGAACATGTTAACAATACATTTAGTATATGTGTGTTTGTCCTCCCCACTAGGTTGCTAGCTGACTTTGGAAAAGGCCGTATGTTAACTTCTTTTTAAAATATATTCCACAGCACCAAGCATAGTGCTTGGTACAGAGTAGGTACGAGGAAGAAGGAGAAGGAGGGAGGGAGGGAGGGAGGGAGGGAGGGAAAGAAGAAAGATAAGTAACAGTTTATTTTGCTTAGTCTCTCATTTTATCTATTTGAATATTTCTCAGCATCTTAGGCAAACGCTTTTATAAAAGATTACAAAGCCAAAGACCAGATTTACTGGCCTAAAGGAGACTGGAGAAACCCCGAGAGTATGGCCCCCAGACACCCTTTTAGCTCAATGGTGAAGTTACCTCAGAGGTTCACTGTTCAGCCTGGGAGTGGACAGCCCCGTAAAACCAAATGAGACTAACGAGGTACAGGAGTCCAGTGACAAGGGCCAGAAGGCAGAAGGGGAGAAGGAAGCTGGTGATAGGGAACCCAAGGTTGGGTAAGGATGTTGTTGATGTGTTGTGAGATTGTTAACCATTGTCATAGGGCAACATTTGTAGTAACTGTTAAATGAGAAACTATTTTGTCCTGCAAGCCTTCATCTTCAGTGAGAATAACAGCACAATTGGAAGAACGTAGTCAGTGTCACTGAACTGTGCATGTAGAAATTTTTGAAATGGTGTATCTTTGACTATGTGTATTTTCACCAAAAAAAAAAAAAGGTTGAGAAGTTAGAGGGTTGATATGTTGTGGGGTTGTTAACCAATGTCATAAAACAACATGTGTACTTCTGTTTCATGAGAAACTATTTGTTTTGTAAGCCTTCACCTGAAGTACAATAAAAAAAAAAAATTGAGCAAAATTAATTAAAAAAAAAAAAGATTACGAAGCCAGCAGAGTCTAAAGAAAAATAAATCTACCTGCCGAAAAGTTAACACTAAGCAGTGATTTCATACTCAAGTAAATATCCAGTTAATCTGACATTTATCTGGAAGACTGGCTACCAAAGAGTGAGCCTGTTCAGATAATATTAGCAACTATTTCACGGGGATTTTCACAAGCGCTCGTTTGTGCCTGCATGTGTGAAATTCCCGCTGTGAGGTTGGTTTTGGGACCAGATTTCAAAATCAGTCTGTTCCATGTACAACATCACAGCTGGGCCACCATCTTCCCAAGCCAATAGTCCAGCCAAATGCTTTAGGGAAAGTGGCTAATTGCTTCAGGCTAGACAACAGCCTTAGTTACCTCTCAGTCTCCAAAATCACAGCTAGTAACGTGGAGTGCTTGTGGATTCCATACCAGGAATGCACGTTCAACCCCATGTTGGAGTCCAGCTTGTGAACCTCTCTTAATGCTCCCAGGAAGGTCTTCTTGATGTACGGGAATTACTGAGCAAGAAAGACTCTATCTCTGCAGCACATTCCTCGCCGCTGTTAATTGGGAGCCCTACAATTCTGAAACAGGAAGTGCCAGGCAGTCACTGCTTCCAAAGTCAAGAAATAAAGAAAAAAATGATAACAATGACAACTACAATAATCGTTTTTACTTTATAGTATCCTCACCATATATATAAACTCAAAATAGAGTCATGAGATAAAAGTTATTACATGGATACAAATGAGGGAAGTGAAGCTAAGAGAGAAAAGAAGCATTGAGGTCACAGAAGTATTTGCAATTTTAGCTAGAAGTGTCCTTAAAGGTCCTCTAGTTGAATTCCAGTTTAAAGAAGAGCAAAGAAGCTTGAGGGATAATAAATATTATCAAGCTACAGAAATAATTAAAACATGATGTTTGCTGCAGAAACACGAACAGTGATTTCATCCATAAGAGGGACAGGCTAAACTAATGCTACAGGACAGATCAACTTAAATCATACCCGTGTGTGTGTGTGTGTGTGTGTGTGTGTGTGTGTGTGTGTGTGTGTGAAATCTTCACAGTTCATTTTTCCTCTGCCTTGAAAGCTCAGTCTTCAGGCACTTATATATCTCAATACCTCATCCTCTTTCTGTCTTTGCTCAACAAATATCTACCTCCCCAGTGGGCCTTCCCTGATGACCCATTCTAGACTAGCAACCCATCACTTTCTACACATGTACTCAGTTTTGCTTTTTTTAGAAAGCTTACCACATCCTTATATTATATATTGTATTTATGTTTTTTATCTGCTGATTTTATATCTCCTATTTAAAATGTAAAGGGACTTCATCTTACACATGGCTGCATCCCAGGTGCCTCCGAACAGGGCCTGGCATGGATAAGTGATCAGTAATTACATGCTGAATTGATGAACACTCAAGTTATCTGAGCAGCTCATAAAGGCCACTATTTCCAGTTTCTTTCTTCTTCAGTCTGATATTCTATCTCCACGTCCCCATACACATGCAAACACACACACAACATATGTACTAACACACATGCACACACTGGACAAACATACACAAGAACTGTTGTCTCTCTCGCTCGGCAAACACTAAGTACATAGATCTCTGCTACATTCTATGCGTTTGGGAACAGTGAGGCCTTTGCCTTCAAAGAACCCACTCTCTAGGGATAATGAAGAAGGAGACACGTCTTTTGATACAGAGTAAAGCATCATTGGCTGTTTAACACTGTGGTGTTTGAGGACTTAGACATTTAAACTATTATCTAGGCTACAGCGTATAGAGATCTTGAAAGGAGATCTGGAAAGATTTCTAGAAAAAATTGTAAATGAGCAAGATCTCAAATAGTAGATAAGTGGGGAAAGGCGTTCCAGGTAGAGGAAACAATGCAAGAAGTTACAGGAAGGCATGAGAATGCAGGACATATTCAAGTCTCTAAAGGACTGAGTAAATAGGGACAAGTGCATTGACCGACTATGTTGGATCTGACTTCGGGTAAGATTTGAATGTCCTTTGGAGACATGTGGAACTTATTTTCTCCGTAATGGGAAGCTGTTAATGGATTTGCTTAGAGAAAAAATCATTAAATAGCAATTTCGTCATAGACTTTATTTAATATCAGGCATCATTCTATGAAATTTGATATACATAATCTTGTTTCGGAACCCTGGTGGGAAAGTGGTTAAATAGCTTGGCTGCTAACCAAAAGGTCAGCAGTTCTAATCCACCAGCCTCTCCTTGGAAACCCTATGGGGCCGTTCTACTCTGTCCTATAGGGTCGCTATGAGTTGGAATTGACTCGATGGCAATGGGTTTGGTTTGGGGTGTTTTAATCTCGTTTAATCCTTTCAATAAGTCTGAGTATAAGATTGTAGAGTTGTGGCAACAGATACTCAGAAAAGATAAATAACCTGAAAGGGTAAAGGAGCTTGAAGTGCAGGAAGTAGTTTAAAAACAGGTCTCCTGGTTTCTGGTTCAGGGTATGTCCCATTCCACCTACCCTGGTTAAATCTTCAATTTAAAACATTGCTATGGAGACATTATTTATGACAGACTACCACGAAGAAAAAAGGCAGTCATGGAGTTCATTCAGAAGTCTTCCTCAAAAAGACAAAAATTAAAAAAAACCAAAAACCTGGAAATAATGAGGGTCTGACCTAGAACATCGAAACTAGAAATGGAAGGACAGATGGGATGGGCCATGTGAGGTTATTACACAGACCACTGGACAACTGGATATTTTCCCTTTGGGGAAGTTCAATTTTGAAGAAGGAAATAAAAAGTAAATTGCATTTCATTATTATTTATTTATTTGGCCAACTAGCTTAAGGGAAGAAAAAAGAAAACAATGGTAGAATGTGAAAGCAGGTGTCAAGAAAGACTTTTAAAAGAAATGGGCACTCTAATTTCTTTCCTTCCCTATTCTTTTTTTTTAAAAAGGCTCATAAAAGCTTTTTGATGTTTTCAGGTTTCCAAATCCACCCACTGACACCCGTTCAGAAACATCTGTTTTCTTGTATAGTGGAAACTGCAAGAAACAAAAAAGGCCAGCTACTAAAAATACATGGTGAAGAGAAGAATTTTGCTGTTGGTTTATTTAGTTTACTTTTGTTTTTCTAGGCTACAAAGGTAAATTTTTGGAAAGATGTATTTTTAGAATTAATCGGCACATTATTGATTAGACCTAGGTATGGATATTGGAACTTCCCATAACGTGCTTTGTATTCCTGGTTCTTTCTTATTTGTTAGTATAGTTAATGCATCAGTGATTTGCATATGGTTTTATAGATATGTGGGTATTCTGGGTATTTTATGTTACTGTTTTAGTTTATTAAGGTTTGGATATATAAAGAATAAGTTTCATTATCTCTGAATGCAGTCAAAAGTGTTTACATCTTTTATTTTAGGTCTGCAAAGACCCGAGACACTCTAAATAAATAGCAATCTTGAACCATAATGTACCTTAGCAAGGGGATGCCTTGCAAAGAAGTTGATATATTTGACCTGAGAAATAAATGAAGGAGACATCCACACTAAAATCAGGAAAGAGACCATTCCAGACAGAGTTAATACTGTTGGCGTAACTAGAGAAAGAGGTGAGAGAACCAGGGGCAGCGAAGGTTGGAAAAGTCCAGGAACAAGAGCGTGCTAGCCTTGGAGGCCATTGAGAAAACTTTTTTCCCCCTACTTACAATGGGAATTCACTGGAATGTATTCAGCAAGAGAGTAATAGATCCAATCTACGTCTTTAAATTTACACTGATTACTTTGTGAAGAATGAACCAAGAGAGCAGGGATAAAAGCAAGGGGGCCAGTTAAGAGGCCTGAACAATAGTCCAGGTAAGAAATTATTGGAGTCTTGAGCTAGAGGGGTACCAATGGAGGCAATGGGAGGTGCTTATACTTGAGATATGCAGTGAAGATCTAAGCATATCTTGTAATAAATTGTTGCTGCTATGTGCCGTCAAGTCGATTCCGACCCATAGTGAACCTACAGGACAATGTAGAACTGCCCCATAGGGTTTCCAAGGCTGTAAATCTTTATGGAAGCAGGCTGCCACATCTTTGTGCCGTGGAGTGGCTGGTGGGTTCAGATAGCAGACTTTTTGTTTAGCAGCCCATTGCTTAATCAACCAATGCACAACCAGGGCCCGTTTGTAATAAATTAGCATGGAGTTTATGTTTCTAAATTCATATTCCACTGGTTTATGTTGTGTATAATTTTCTTTCTTTCCAAGAAGCAAAAAAAAAGACAAAAACAATCTGTGATGTGGCTAACAATTATTCAAGTATTTAAAATATAGTTAAAAACTGGAATCTCTCTATTCAGTACACAGTGGTTTTTAGCACCAGGATTTTCCCAGATACTTATAAAGCCATTTTACCCATAAAAGAACATTGGCAATATACCATTTATACCAACACAATGGCTCATTTATGTTATTTATTCCTTATCAAAGCTTCTCACTATCACATTGTATCTTTTATCTCATTTTACATTCATGGAATTGAAATGCTATTTTAGCAGAGGTTTCACCTTAAGGCATGTGTTTTATATATGATTTTCTATAGAATCGGATCATTATAACCACAGAACTTTTTTAAGAGTTCATTTATTTCCTGCACGTACAACATAAGTTATGTGTTTCTCTGTGTATGTGTAAAATATGACTGAGCCATTCGATAGTAAACATAGCGACTGCTTTTAAAAGAGATTGTATTTTCTATCTAAAGAAATGCCTATTTAGTTGGAATTGCGTGAACAGTTTTTATTTTCTGCTAAGACTGTCTCAATGCAAGTAGAGCTTGTGTAATGAGATCGTCTACATTAACCTCAAATAATGCTTTGCTGCCTGATCATCACAACCATAATGGGTTGTAATTAATCACACCTGCCATTGACGGAGCTCTAAGAATTTCACAAACAGCCCCTCATTAATCTGTTTATTTAGTCCTTTCCTCTGGAAAATTTCCACAGCTATGGAAGAAATTATGCAGCAACTACCGGAAAGAGAAAGGCTTTGGAGCATTCAGTAAAAAAGGAGAAAAAGAAGAACTGAGGTATGGAGAACCGTCACAATCACATATATGATAAGTTCCAGTTTTATTAAGATAGAAAACATTCTAAAATATTTCGGTCAAGTTCCTCATTTTAGAAGCTGAGTGCCCCTGTCTACTTTCTTACTCATCTGCTCTCCCTGGGAAGGTGTGGAGGGGGCTGGAGGTCTGTCACTCTAAAATAAATCACTGTATTGCCCCAGCCGATTGCCGTTGAGTGGATTTTGACTCATAGCAACCCTATAGGACAGAGCAGAAATGCCCCACTGGGTTTCCAAGGAGCTGCTGGTGGATTTGAACTGGTAACCTTTTGGTTAGCTGCTGAGCTCTAGGTTAGTTAGCTCACCAGGGCTCCCAGTGCTGTAGAGTTATGTATTCAAAGGCTGCTTTCCAAGTACCCAAAAATGATGTTATGTTTATACATGCTATGTATTGTATTCTAAAATATTCTGAAATATTATCTATATTGATATTTATATTAATATATATTAATATTAAGGAGCCCTTCAACAGTGGTTAAAGCTATCAATGGCTAACTGAAAGGTTGGCAGCTCTAAACCACCAGCCACTACGCGGGAGAAAGTTGTGGCAATCTGCTTCCATAGAGATTTACAGCCTTGGGGTCGCTATGAATCAGAATTGACTCGACAGCTGTGGATTTTTGTTTTTTTTTATATTAATATTAATTTATACTAATAATTAAGTGTAGGATATATTCTGAATACGTTAGTTAAGATATGCATATTTGGTTATTCGGCATAAACTGTTGTGATATCTAGAACATAACAGACAGCAAGAAATTGTTCATTGTTCTTATAGTCTGTTTCCATACTTATTTGTACCACTGAACTCTTTATTGACTTATAAGCCATTACAGAACATTTTTGTTTGACAGACGTTATAGAAGTTGCCCAAAATTCTAAGCCTTAAGCAAAAGTTTTTAAGAATAATAGTCTAAAAAAAACCTGAGAATAAAAATGAATTATATACCCTGTGATTTAAGAAAACAAGTAAGTTGCAGAACCTATAATAATGATTCATTATGTTTACGAAGAATCACTGTATTCCCATAACAAAAAGATATTTCACTTCACAAAAACCTTCACTGTAGAGTTTGTACAGAGACCACTTTATATGTCATTGTTTAAACTGCATATTCTCTGTTAAAATATTATTTAAAATACGTATGCTGGGAATAGATTTATGCTGGAAAAAAAGTATGTGTTCCTCTTCGAAACAGGTTTGGATAGAACTGAGAAGCTGCAAAGCTTCATGAGGAAATAGTATCCAGCAAATGCAGCCAATTAATTATGCAAATGTAAAATCAGGCATCCTTCTATAGGTGAAGTGGGTTAGGCAGAGTAAAGTGTCCTCTTATGTGGAAAAGGACAGTCACACTTAGAAATGCCGTATGTGGATATAGATCCCTTTCTGAATGAATGGAAGCAGAATACCAATGTGGATTTTGAAAATACTTTTTCTCAAGCCAGTCTCAGATTTAGCAGAAAACATTCTTTGTTTTCTCTGGAAATCAGAATCACCTGCAGAAAAAAGTCTAGTCAAAAAATAAATGACTCAAAATTTAGGTACTTCTTGGGACTGGCTATAAGCCTGGGGAGTTTTGATCCCAAAGAATCTTAATTCTAAAGAGAATAGTAAAACATACCTGCGTAGAGACCATACCGTTTTGTTAAAATTTAACCAATTTAAAATTATATCACTTAAAAAGAATTTTTAATAATAAATATAACATTATTTATAGTCAGGGTTATTGTTATTATATAATTATTATATTATTAGTAATGATTATTATATATTGTTATTATAGGTAGCAATGAACTCCCATAGTGCTTTTCTTGCATTCAAAGGCCCTCCTTTTCAAGAGGCACTAAATATGCTTAATTTTGCATTTATCAATACCATTCATGGTTTCATATTTTTACCTCCTATGTTTGCCTTCTTCCGAGACAGATTCGTTCATTCTTCTGGCAGTCCATGGTATATTCAATATTCTTCGCCAACATCATAATCTGAAGGCATCAATTCTTCTTGGAAGAAGTGCAGCTTGCTTAGAAGTGACAATGGCAAGACTTTGTCTCACATATTTTGGGCATGTTATCAGGAGGGACCAGTCCCTGGAGAAGGACATCATGCTTAGCAGAGGGTCAGCAAAAAAGAGGAAGACCCTCAATGAGATGGATTGACACAGTGGCTCCAACAATGGGCTGAAACATAGCGGTGATTGTGAGGATGGTGGAGGGCTGGGCAGTATTTCCTTCTGTTGTACAGAGGGTCACTGTGAGTCAGAACTGACTCAACAGCACCTAACAACAACATGTTTGTCTTCATTAAGAATGAAGAGCGTTGTTTTGCATGCTTTACACTTCATAGAAATACTACTGTGTGTACATATTTTTTGTAGCTTGTTCTTGCCATCATCTTATGTCCTTTAATATCCATCTTTGCTGATATATGTAAATATAGTTCATTTATTTTAAGTATCCTGTAGTATATCCCATTATGGATAAGCTATAATTTCTTCATCCATTTGCCTGTTGATGGACATTTCATATTTTTCTTAAATCATAAACAATAATACAATGTGCACTTCTGTTTATGTCTTTTTAACCATATGTAAGTTTCTCTGGAAATTGTTTTCACTTATTTAACTTTACTAGCTATTACCCAATTGATCTATATTTATTTACCACTATAAGCTCCCATCTGTGTAACGACTATAAAACCAAAAAAACTAGTTGCCATTGAGTCAATTCTGACTCATAGGGACCCTATAGGACAGAGTAGAACAGGGTTTCCAAGGGGCAGCTGGTGGATTCGAACTGCTGACCTTTTGATTAGCAGCCGAGCTCTTAACCACTGCACCATCAGGGCTCCCAAAATGGCTACATCCTTAACTAGTTTCTCTTAGGCTGTTTTCATTTTTCTTACAGATTTCTGAAATATAAATATATTTTGTGCAAAATATACAGTAGCATCAAAGAAACTAACAGATTTCTGGTAATAAATCTACAGAAGGTTGCAAATCCTTAGTGAAGAATGTGATTAAATCCGTATTAAAATACATTAAATGAGACCGAAATATACGGAAATATATTTCTTGTTACTGTATGGAAAGGCTAAACATCATAAAAAATAGCAATTCTTTCCAGGGAAATCTATCAATTCAGTGTAATTCCAATCAAACTCTAGACAGAGCTTTTTTTTTTAAAGATGCTTGACTATCCAATTCTAAAATTCATATGACAGAAGAAATAATCAAAAATAGCCATGAAAATTTTGCAGAAGAAAAACAAGCTGGAAAATATATCAGCCAACACTCATGCATCACTCGAGATCCACTCCGCCTCCCCATCTCATGTGCCAGCCATCTCGGAAACAGCTCACCTCTCCTGGGCTCCAACGTGATTGTGTCTCAACTCATGCCCTTGCCATGTCCCTCTTGCCTCCGGCTTCAGGTCTTCCTTGTTCATGCCAAGGCATGGGATTCTGCTCAACCCCAACACATACGCAGCACAAAAGTGCATTAGAATAAATGTCTCATGGGAATAAATCCATTCCCATTCTCCCTGTTTATGGATTAACCTGACACTTAATGCTTACTGCTCATTAGAGGACAGTCCTACATATCTGGCCATCAGTTACTCTTAAGGGCCCACTCTCCCTCCTTGCTTCACTCCCCTTGTCTCTCACTTCTTCTCCCTAGGGTTACACTCGCCAATAAAGTTGTAGCAGATAAGCTTTCTTACTTAGGCTCTGTTTCTTGGGAAACCCGAGATAAGACAAAGGAACTCATCTATAAGATAGTCAGAGTTGTGCTAAAGTTGTGGTTATCAAGACAGTGAATCCCTGGGTGGTTCAAACAGTTAGTACACTCGACTATTATACCAAAAGGTTGAAGGTTCAAGTCCATCCATAGACTTCTTGGAAGAAAGCCTTGTGACATCATTCCAAAAAATCAGTTACTGAAGAACCTAAGGACCACAGATCTATTCTAACACACATGGGGTCACCATGAGTCAGAATCCACTCAATGGCAACTGGTTTAACTGGTTATTAAGACAGTATGATATTGGTGCAATAAATAAAAAAGTAGACCAAAGGGAGAGAATACAGTGACTCAAAGCAGACTCATATATACAAAAACCAAAAAAACCAAAACCGTTGACGTTGAGTCGATTCCAACTCATAGCGACCCTATAAGACAGAGTAGAACTGCCCCATGTGGTTTCCAAGAAGCACCTGGTGGATTCAAACTGCAGACCTTTTTGTTAGCAGCTGTAGCTCTTAACCACTAAGCCACCAGAGTTTCCCACACATACAAAGACATTTAACAAATGACATAGAAAGGTTAGAAATCACTGGAGAAAGAATGTACTATTCTATAAATTATGACAAGGTAATTGGTTTCTGTATGGGAGATGAAAAATCCTTCCTCACATCACAGACAAAAAGTCAGTTTTGATTTTCAAGTGGATAAAAGACCCAGATAAGATAAGCAAAACTTAAAATTTCAGTAGAAAATATAGGAAAATATGCAGAATATAATATTGAAATATGGAAGAATTCCCTTTATAGATATATAAAAAAGTTGAAACCCTAAAAAAGAAGACTGGTAACTTTGCCTAGATTAAAATAAAAACTCTTGATCATCACACAACACCATAACAAAGTGAAATGAAAACCAAAGACTGAGAAAAAATGGGTGGCAAATAAAAAATAAGCAGAAGGTACTATCCAGACTACATTTATCTTATGTGTATCTATGAGAAAAAGAAAAAAAATCTAAGAGAAAAATGGTTAAGAATATGAATAGTCATTTCACAAAAAAGAATAACTAAAGGATCAAGTAACATAATAAAGATACAGAATCCAGACTTTCTGGATTTAGGGAGGCTGGATGAATCCCTGAAACTATCACCCTGAAATAATCTTTAAACCTTTAACTTCAACCAATAATGTACCCTGAAGTCTCCTTAAACCAAACAATTATTTAGCTTAACTATTAAAGAATGTCTGACCTGAGCATTGTGCTCTTTTAAGATCTATATGGGATCAAATTGACAACAGCAACTCAAAAGATTAGATAGGAAACGTAGGGAGCGGTGAGTTTATGTTAATGAGGGAAGGCTCAGCACAGAAAAGGAGGGTGAGAATGGTTGCACAACTCAAAGAATGTAATCATCTCTGAATTGTATATGCAGAAATCGTTGAACTGGTGTATGTTCAGCTGCATATATTCTCAACAACAAAAATAAAATAACTTATATAGAAAAAGATAATAATGCTAAAGAATGATACAGGATATAAAATCTGTATGCTTGCTATTGGCTTAAGAGTGTCTGTGTGGTTTCATTCCTAATTATACACATTATTGTCAGATTTTTAATTTTTACACAATTTAGTGAAATTGTCCTCTTTTTTTAGTATGAGCATTATTTAATGCTCCCCAAGCCCTATAAAGTGAGTGTAATTCATATACCATTTTATTAATATATAAAATTAAGCCCATAAAAGCCAAGTAACTTGCCCAAAGCCATTTATCTATGAAAACGAGAAGTTTAGCTTTAGCCTGTATGATTTTTTTTTAAACTTTGCTCCCTAAATGAATAGTGATAACATTGTTTCTTCTTCCCTAATCCTAGTATCTCTTCCTTAGCTTTTATTTCCAGGCTCCTTAAGACAGCTGATACAATCTTAAAAAGAATCTCTAATATCAGGCAGCCTTTTTCTATGTCCAAATTTAAAGGAAACACGCTTAGCTCAACATCCTTAATTATATTTGCTTTAATATTCTGTTGCGGCAGCTGTATAGCATAGTGAGTAAGGACTATGGGTCGAGAGTCAAGCTAACTGAGATTCAAACCGAAGTTCCTCTCCTTCTTCACTGATATCTAAATTTCCCATGCATCTGTCTTCTCTTGAAAGTGGAACAAAATTGTACCTACATAGAACAGCCCTTATAAGAGTTAAATAAATTAGTTCAGATAAGGGAGTCCCTGGGTGGCGTAGAGGTTAAGTGCTTGACTCCTAGCTAAAAGGTTGGCAATCTGCTTCCAAAAGGTCACAGTCTTGAAAACGCTATGGAGCAGTTCTACTCAGCACACAATGTGGTGTCATGAGTCGGAACTGACTAGGTGGCAACTAACAACAGCAACGGTCCAGATAAAGTGCTTAGAAGAGGTGTCTGCTAAGTCAATAATATTACTTGCTCTCACCAACACGGATCCCCTGGTGGCGTAGTGGTTAAGAGCTCAGCTGCTAACCAGACGGATGGCAGTTCAAATCCACCAGCTGCTCCTTGGAAACCTTATAGTTTCCAAGAGTTCTACTGTGTCCTGTGGGGTCACTATGAGTCAGAATCAACTCAGTGGCAACGGGTTTTTGTTTATAGCCAGTATAACCATCTTGGCTACACAGGCTATGAAGACCAGTGTGTCTATTTAAATTTATCATGATTAGTTATATGGATAGAGTTATTTCTCTATCTTCATATTTGCTGTTTTTGTGGCTTTTCCTTAGTTTCTACCCCCTCCCTTCCTTCTTACATTTTATTGGGATAATCAATTTTGATTCATTTTCTTTTTGCCCATCCACTGGTTTGGAAGCTATATATTGTACTTCTAATCTTTTAGCTTTTACCTAATATTTAACAAGGATGTTTGATTTCATTGCTAATGTCGGATGGATCTTGGTTGAAAGCAGGAATATCAGAAAGATGTTTACCTGTGTTTTATTGACTATGCAAAGGCATTCAACTGTGTCGATCATAACAAATTATGGATAACATTGTGAGGAATGGGAATTCCAGAACACTTAATCGTGCTCATGCGGAACCTGAACACAGACCACAAGGCAGTCATTCAAACAGAATAAGGGGATATTGCATAGTTTTAAAACAGAAAAGGTGTGCATCAGGGTTATATCCTTTCACCGTACTTACTCGATCTGTGTGCTGAGAAAATAATCTGAGAAGCTGGTCTATATGAAGAAGAGCATGGCATCAGGATTGGTGGAAGACTCATTAACAACCTGCAATATGCAGAGGAGAAAACCTTACTTGTTGAAAGTGAAGAGGACTTGAGGCCCTTACTGATGAAGATCAAAGACCACAGCCTTCAGTATGGATTACACCTCAACATAAAGAAAACAAAAATCCTCACAACTGGACCAATAAGCAACATTATAGTAAATGGAGAAAACATTGAAGCTGTCAAGGATTTCATTTTACTTGGATCCACAATCAAAGACCAGGGAAGCAGCAGTCAAGAAGTCAAACGACATATTGCATTGGGCAAATATGCTGCAAAAGACCTCATTCAAGTGTTAAAAAGTAAAGATGTCACTTTGAGTGACCTAAGCCATGATATTTTTAGTCACCTCATACGCATGCAAAAGCTGATCAGTGAATAAGGAAGACTGAAGAAGAATTGATGCCTTTGAATTATGCTGTTGGTGAAGAATTTTGAATACTCCATGGACTGCCAGAAGAAAGAACAAGTCTGTCTTGGAAGAAGTACAGCCAGAGTGCTCCTTGGAAGCATGTATGAAGAGGCATCGTCTCACATACTTTGGACATGTAACCAGAAGAGACCAGTCCCTAGAGAAGGACATCATACCTGGTAAGGCAGAGGGTCAATGAAAAAGAGGAAGACCCTAGATGAGATGGATTGACACAGTGGCTGCAACAATGGGCTCAAACATAACAATGATTGTGAAGATGGCACAGGAATGGGCAGTGTTTGGTTCTCTTGTACAACATTGTTAGGATACAGTTAGAAGTATTGATAACTTTATTGTTGTTAGGTGTTGTTGAGTCAGTTCAGATTCATAGCAACCCTAAAGGACAAAGTATACACATATATAGGACAAAGTATAACTGATCCACAGGGTTTCCTAGGCTGAATTTTTTTTATTGTACTTTAGATGCCAGTTTACAGAACAACAGTTTCTCATTAAACAGTTAGTACACATATTGTTTCATGACAATGGTTAACTACCCCACAACATGTCAACGCTGTCCCTGCTCAACCTTGGGTTCTCTATTACCAGTATTCCTGTCCCCTCCTGCCTTCTAGTCCTTGTCCCTGGACTATTGTGCTCCATTAGTCTCGTTTTGTTTTATGGGGCTGTTTAATCTTTGGCTGAATGGTGAACCTGGGGAGTGACTTCATTACTGAGCTAAAAGGGAGTCCAGGGGCCATACTCTGGGGGTTTCTCCAGTCTCTGTCTGGCCAGTAAGTCTGGTCTTTTTTTGCGAGTTAGAATTTTGTTCTACATTTTTCTCCAGCTCTGTCTGGGACCCTCTGTTGTGATCCCGGTCAGAGCAGTCAGTGGTGGTCACCAGGCACCATCTGGTTGTGCTGGACTCAGTATGGTGGAGGCTGTGGTAGTCATGGTCCATTCGTCCTTTGGACTAATCTTTCCCTTGTATCTTGTTTCTTCATTCTCCCTTGTTCCCACAGGGGTGAGACCAGTGGACTATCTTAGATGGCAGCTCACAGGCTTTAAGACCCCAGATGCTACTCACCAAGGTAGAATGTAGAACATTTTCTTTGTACACTGTCTTATGCCAATTGAGCTAGATGTTCCCCAAGACTATGGTCCCCATAGCCCTCCACCCAGCAATTCAGTCCCTCAGGGAGTTTAGATTTGTCTACAGAGCTTCCATGACCTTTCCTTGTACAAGTTGTGCTGGCTTCCCCAGTATTTTGTACTGTTTTACCCTTCACCAAAGTTACCACTTACCTATTGTCTATTTAGTATTTCCCTCCCACCCCCCCATCCCTCGTAACCAACAAAGATTGTTTCTTTTTGTGTGTAAACTTGTCATGAGTTTTGATAGTAGAGGTCTCATACAATATTTGTCCTTTTGTGATTGACTTATTTCACTCAGCATAATGTCCTCCAATTTCATCCATGTTATGAGATGCTTCACAGATTCATCATTGTTCTTTATCTTTGCATAAAACTCCATTGTGTGTATGTACCATAGTTGTTTATCCGTTCATCTGTTGATGGGCATCTAGGTTGTTTCCATCTTTTTGCTATTGTGAACATGGGTGTGCATATATCTATTCGTGTGACTGCTCTTATTTCTCTACGATATATTCCCTAGGCTGAAATATTTACGTGAGCAGATCACCAGGTCTTTTCTCCCGTGAAGCAGCTGATGAGTTCAAACTATCCACCTGTCAACAACAGAGCTGGTTAACCACTGAGCAACCAGGGCTCCTATAATAACAAAACAAGGCTTTATATCTGATCGTTCACACTACCTTATACATTGTTGTCTTGTATTCAATTCCAACTTGTTTTTATATTTCCAAAATTTAATCTGAGGACACACACAAAAGTGAACACACACACACATGTACACACACATCTTTATTTACATTTATGTTCATGTTTACCAGTTTCTTTTCTTACTATTTTCTGTTGTTTTTCGCTCTTTTCTTCTGAGATCAATTTTCTTCTTTCCATAGTACTGACTTTTTATTTTATCAGCAAGGATTAGCAGATTGGGTTGAGATTAGAGTGGTTGTGCCTTTGTTAGATATTTTGTCAAATATTTTTATTTTCTTTTGAATTTTTATCTGATAATGTCACACAATTCTAATTATTGTAGCTTTAACATGTTTTGATATTGGGTACAATTTATATGTGTATTTGTATATGTGATATTTATCTATACATATTTATATATAATATTTATTGTTCTTACTAGATTATTTTCTCAGATACAATTTCGGGCTAATGTGGTAAATTTTATTTGAATTTATGCTTAATAAATTAAGTTGGTGAGAGTTCACACTTTTACAACGTTATTCCTTGCTTCTTCCATTTCTCAATCTGTGTTCATGTTCATTAAAAAAAAAAAAAACTTGTTAAATTCATAATGACCTCTAATTCTTTGTGAGTTTATTCAAATATATCTTATATGTTTGATTCTTATGGTTAACTAAAATTTTCTCTTTTTCTGTTTATTCTAAGATGGAGACTTTTAAATTTTTGAATTTTTATTTTGTGATCAACAACTTTTTGAACTTTCTTATTAGTTCTAATTTTTTAATCAACTGATTCTAAAAGCTTATTGTGTAAACAATTACCATTTAGAAAACATGATGATTTTGCCTCCTCTTTTCCAATATGTACACCTCTACTTTTCCTTTGATTAAATTCTTGTATTATTTCTAATTTCCAGAACTACCATAATGAAAATACCACATGCCTTCTACCTTTGTCTGCCAACCATGCCCTCCCTCCAGGAAGTATTTTCCATAAGCACCACTATGCCAATTTTTACCATAAATACCTTGGGGGAAGGGGCGCGTTGGCAAACAAATGTAGAAGGCATGTGTTATTTGAGTAGAAATATGGTACTTTAAATAACAGAAGCCATAGTGGTTATATTTGACTTATTCTTTTGCTTCCAAGGAAAACAATTGAAAATTTTTATTACCAATAATAGAATTCCAGCTTTTAAGTGATAATGAGAATTTTAGAAAACTTGACAGCAGTATCAATACTTAAAGAATTTTGTGATGAGATCACTGGTGATGTTAACGGAAGTGATGATTTGATATTCTATAATGACAAGTGTCAATATTTGGATCATCTGCATAACTCAGTGAACCAATATTTTCCAAAGGACCAATGCGTAATACAAGTACCAGATAGACCAATGGATTTCAACCCAACAGAGCACAGAAAGTCATTAATATGGTTTCAGATTCCACATGGCAACCACCTCTTAAGAAACTACCACTTGTGTTTCGGTGTTGAATCAAAAAATAATATTCACGATTTTATCTGAAAATGCTGTTAAGATACTCCTCCCTTTTCCAATTACATATCCATGTGAGGCCAAATTTTCTTCATCTACTTCAACCAAAACAATATATCACATCAAATTGAATGCATAAGCAGATATGGGGCTGTAGCTGTTTTCTAATAAGCCAGACATTAAAAAGATTTATAAAAATGTAATGTAATTCTTCTCACTAATACTCACATTGAAAGTATCTTATTTATGTTATTATGTGATGAGTTTCTTATTTTATTGAATCAATAAATTTTAAAAAGTTGTTCTTAGCTTTAATTTCTAATACAATAAACAGTGATCGATATTACCCACATAAACAAAAGCTCTTTGGGGTTCTCAGTAATTTTTAAGGATGTAAAGCGATTCTTTTTTTTTTTTTTTATTGTGCTTTAGGTGAAAGTTTACAGCTCAAGTTAATTTCTCATCCAAAAATTTATACACATGATGTTTTGTGACATTGGTTGCAATCCCCACAATGAGACAGCACTCTCCCCCTTTCCACCCCAGGTTCCCTGTGTCCATTCGACCAGTTTCTGTCCCTTCCTGCCTTCTCATCCTGCTTTTAGAGAGGAGCTGTCCATTTGAGCTCATATATTCGACTGAACTGAGAAGCTCTTTCCTCATGTTTATTATTTTTTGTTTTATAGGCTTGTCTAATCTTCGTCTGAAGAGTGGGCTTCGTAATGGTTTCAGTTCTGGGTTAACAGAGCGTCTAAGGCCATAGTTCCAGGAGCTCCTCCAATTTCTGTCAGACCATTAAGCCTGGTCTTCTTAGATGAATTTGAGTTCTGTTCTATATTTTTCACCTGCTCTGTGCGGGACTCTCTGTTGTGTGGTAGCCAGGCACCATCCAGTTCTTCTGGTCTCAGAGGCTGGTGGAGTCCCTGGTTCATTTTATCCTTTAATAATATTTGACTTATTCTTGACTTCAAAGGAAATGCTGCTAAGGATTTTATGATTAAGTATGATATTGATTGTAGGTTTAGGATATGAATTCACCTATGTTTTATTCTAGTTATCGGTTGAATTTAGCTTTTTAAAATTATACATTTTATAGTGCATGGAGTAAGGTTTTAAGAGATTTTTTTTTTACCAAGTAATTGACTAAGTATGCCAAAATCATTTATTGAATTCATGTCTTTACTATTGACTTATGATGCCCCTCATCATGTATTAGATTATTCAGAATACTAGTGTCTACTTCTTGAGCATATAATCCTTTGGTCCTTGTGCTACTCTATCCATGTGTTTCAGGCTGATACATTTAATTACGTCTCTGGAAATTCTGGGCATTTGAATAATAACAATGATTACAATAAAATAATTGTAATAATGACTGCTAACACTGAATGAGCATTTGCTTTGTCTCAGATCTTTAGCAAAGTTTTATCTGCGTCATCTCATGTAATACACAGTACAACCCTATTTATGGAGTTATGCAGTTGAGGAAATTGTGATTAAGCAATTTCTCTGGAGTCACATGATTAATAAGTGAATAGACTAGATTTCAAACATAGGTCTGTTCAATTTGAGGTCACTTGTAATAGACAATCAACCATCGCCAACCAACAAGCAGTAGGTTATTTAACTAAAACATAAGGAAAGACACAGAACATCACAAGTTTGCCTTACCAATGCTTCTAAATCTATGTGATGGCAAATGCTGTAAATTTCTTTTAAATATGTAACTATTTAAGTATACTTATGCTTGTTAAGTGTATTTATAGTATCATTCACTCTTACATATGCATTTTACCCCAACTTTGTAGAAAAATGCACAAAAATGCAAGTATTAGTTTGTATATATGTGTATAGCAAGTATGATAACAAGAACTAGACTGTTACACAGTCCTCCTTGTTCTTATGACAAGAATAAACTTTCCATTTCTACATTATGTGCTCTGGCCTGGGCCTGCTCTCTTCACCTTATAAAACAAGGGAGGGGATGGATTAGATAAGTTATGAATATCTCTATATGCACTTGTTTATAGCAACTTATAAATGAGAGAGGTAGAATTAAAAATTAAATGGGAAAGAGCTGATTAATCAATAAATGATTCAGAATCAACTTGCTATCCACATGGGAAAAAAATGAACATTTCTTGTTTTACACTGTTATGTAACAATTTCTAGATTACAGCCTTGAAGAGTGAATCATTGATATTTTAGAAGAAAGTATTTTTATTATCTTAGTATAGGAAGGAATTTTTTTTAAAAAGAGGAATTGGAAAGCACAAGCTCTAAAAAAAAGGTAGATTGATTAGACTGCATTAAATTTAAACATAGAAATGCAGTAAAATACAAATACTAAAAATAATAAAGTCCATTAAAATACATAAAATATAAATATATAGTAACATTATATATATTAACATATTGGCTAATTTTATGCTGTATGAATTTCATTTTGTTAAAAAAAGTTAGATGAAAAACATCCTGCTAATTTGATTATCCAAATGAACTATTAGTCCCTTAAGTTAAATTCTATCAAAAAAAAAGCATCATTTGATTATAGGTTTAAATTAGAATATGATGATTTTAATAGCCTAAATATGAAATGAAAATTTATGCTTATAAACTTCTGACCAGATCAAGCACAGAAAAAGTAGAACATATCCACTTCTGCCAGCTGTCTGGCACATTAAGCCAGAGTGGTGTTTGATAAAATACTGTGCACACTTGAGAAAATGTCCGATTCCCACTGACACATGTTTAGGTGAATAATCAAACTGGCGTATTCATTCCCTGTTGGCTACATGTTCGAGGTACGAAAGTTGTTGCTATTTTCACCCCTTTTACTAGCTTCCTTTTATCACCAGTTCACCCCTAACCCCCAAACCACACGTAACTACACAGATAACCCCATTATCTAATCCCCCCTCCTCCAGCAGACTCCTCGACACAGGCGTATCTGAGATCACATTGTTCAGAATGGGTGCTCTTTAGAGGGTTGGTTTGGAAGCAGTATAACATAGTGGTTAGCCCAGGCACTCTTGTGTCAGGCTCCCCAGCTTCAAATCCCAGCCCTACCTCTTATCAGCTATGCAACATTGGAGATGAGACATCAATCCCGTATACTTCAGTTGCCCAATTTGTAAAACAGGAGGGACGAAAGTAATAGTATTTACCTCCAATTGCTCCACTGTGGTTGTAATTTAAAAAAAAAAAAATGTAAAGCACTTAAACTGTGTCTGTCACATGACAACGTCTCAGTAAATTTTAGCTATAGTTAAGATGATCATCATTATTAGTGCAACATGAAAGCAAGGTCAACTGCCAACTGGGCACCAAATCCTCTCACCTGCTCATAGGGAATTTAACACTGTGTGGATTCTTAATGAAGCCAGGGTCAAGAGAAGGAACTGCACCAGGGCTAGTGATACACACACACATACACACATTGACTAATTGCTTGAGTGATTCATTGTAAGTATTTGGCCTTACACACTTTTGGAAGCTGTTTCAATGTACGTGCAAGGCTGCTGTCTTTGGTCATGTGCTGGAGCCTGAGGTCAGAAAGGGAAGTGAAGCAACCACTATGTTTGCTGTACTGGGAAGGTTTATGCAAGGACACCATGCACTGTGGCAGCTCCTTCACACTGTTACTCATTGGCTATTAGTGAGGGGCAGTGGCCGGGTCAGCTGTTGCTCCAGTGCCCACCAGATTCTCCTCCAGCTTCTCTGATTTCTGTCTCAGGCAACTGTTTAGCACCCTGACGAAGGGCTCCAACATCTCCTTTTGGAAAACCTTATCAATCAAGTTGGAGTTTGAAGGTGGTAAGAGTCCAATATGGATCCCAGTTTCTCACGGGTTCTAGCTACTGCTCACAGGTCTGTCCTCACTCTTACCCACTTTGCATAGCTCTTTCCTTTCCATTTCACTGTTGATTCACTTAGGCCTTCCAAATCTCATACAAAATATGTTTTGTGACCCCTCTACAAACTTGGAACTCTTCAGTGAAGGGAATTCTGGAAAAAGTGACCCGAGCTTAGCTAAACTGAGAAACCATGAATGTATCGCAGTCCATCCTTTGTTGAGTTGGTATCTATTTACACCTCTTTTAACCACGTTGTTGTTGTTAGTTGCTATCAGTCAATTCTGGCTCCTGGCGACCCCGCATGAGCAGAGTAGAGCTGCTCCATAGGGTTTTCAAAGCTGTGATCTTTCAGAAGCAGATCTCCAGGCCTGTATTTTGAGGCACCTCTGGGTGGATTCGAACTGCCAATCTTTCAGCTAGTAGTGAGTGATTGACCATCTGTGCCACCCAGGGGCTCCTCTTTTAACCGTACTAGACTAAATTTCCTAATAAAGACAATAACGAAATCATGCTTCCAGCTAACAATGCTACTCTCCCCCACACAACCAAAAAATATGATATCCCTTTTCTCAAAACACAATATAAATTTCCTTCATCCATACTGGGTTGAGGCACAGTCCTCCTCTAGCTGAATCACATCTCCCTTTTGATATTCTGAAATGTGAATGTTGTTTTTGTTACTAGGTGCCATCGAGTTGGTCCCAGTTCATAACGACCCTATGTACAACAGAACAAAACACTACCTGGTCTTGCGCCATCCTCAAAATTGTTGCTATGCTTAAGTCCACTGTGGAAGCCACTGTGTCAATCCATCTCATTGAGGGGCTTCTTTTTCACTGACCCTCTACCTTACCAAGCATGATGTTGATGTCCTTCTCCAGGGACTGGTCCTTCCTGATAACATATCCAAAGTACAAGAGAGGAAGTCTCACCATCCTCACTTCCAAAGAACACTCTGGCTGTACTTCTTCCAAGACAGATTTGTTTGTTCTTCTGGCTGTCCATGGTATGTTCAATATTCTTCACCAACACCATAATTCAAAGACATGAGTGCTTCTTTGGTCTTCCTTATTCATAGTCCAGCTTTGGCATGCACATGACGTGATTGAAAATACCATGGCTTGGGTCAGGCGCACTGCAGTACTCAAAGAGGCATCCTTGCTTTTCTAAGGAGGTCTTTTGTAGCAGATTTGCCCAAGGCAATACATCATTTGATTTCTTGACCACTGCTTCTATGGGCATTATTTGTGGATCCAAGTAAAATGAAATCCTTGACAACTTCAATCTTTTCTTTGTTTATCATGATGTTGCTTATTGGTTCAGTTGTGAGGATTTTTGTTTTCTTTAAGTTGAGGTATAATCCATCCTGAAGGCTACAGTCTTGGATCTTAATCAGTAAGTGCTTCAAGTCTTCTTCACTTTCAGCAAGCAAGGTTGTGTCATCTGCATACAGCAGGTTGTTAATGAGTCTTCCTCCAATCCTGATGCCCCATTCTTCTGCATGTAGTTCAACTTCTCAGATCATTTCCTCAGCATACAGATTGAATAAGCATGGTGGAAGGATACAACCCTGATGCACACCTTTCCTGGTTTTAAAGCACGCACTAACCCCTTGTTCTGTTCAAACAACTCTTTTTTGGTCTATGTATAGGTTTTGCATGGGCACAATTAAGTGTTCTGAAATTGCCATTCTTTGCAATGTTATCCGTAATTTGTTGTGATCCACACAGTCGAATGTCTTTGCATAGTCAATAAAACAGTTACATATCTGTCTGGTGTTCTCTGCTTTCAGCAAGATCCATCTGACGTCAGTAATGTTATCCTTCATTCCACATTCTCTTCTGAATCTGGCTTGAATCTCTGGCAGTTCACTGTAGATGTACTGCTGCAACCATTTTTCAATTAATCTTCAGCAAAATTTGACTTGTGTATGATATAAATGGTATTGTTTGATCATTTGTGCATTCTGTTGGATCACCTTTCTTTGGAATGGGCATAATTTTGGATCTCTTCCAGTCATTTGACCAGGTAACTGTGTTGCAAATTTTTTGGCATAGACGAGTAATAAAAAAATAACAGTTGCTGTCAAGTCGATTCCAACTCATAGTGACCCTATAAGACACTATAGAACTTCCCTATAGGGTTTTCAAGGAGTGCCTGGTGGATTCGAACTGCTGACCTTTTGGTTGACTAAGCCACCAGGGTTTCCAGCATAGATGAGTGAGTCCTCATAAATACTGATACACAAAATTAACTACTACTAATGCATTCTATTGCAGATTGTAGGAAATGTGAGGGGGGAGAGAAACATTGATCAATAGGAAGAGACACTCGTGACTAACATAGTCCACACATTTATGCAACTGGTGACGTGGCCATAGTTGGTATTCATAACTACATTGTTCCAGCACCCATTCCATATTTTATTTACCCTCGGCAATCAGCTGGCCATAGTTATTGCTGGATAGGATGTCCCATTCACCCCTTCATTCTTGAAGGGCCTGGCTCGTTAGCACATCTGCCTATACTGGACTATTGTAGCTTTTCTATTGACAGGATACAGGAGTGCAAGAGGTATCCCACGTGATCTGCTTACTACGGACACATTCCTCTCTGTCTCTATAGTGTGGTAGCCATATATAAAATACTACATATATAAACCAAAAAAAACCAAACCCATTGCCATTAAGTCAATTCCAATTCATAGCAACCCTGCAGGACAAAACTACCCTATAGGGTTTCCAAGGCTGTAAACTTTACCAAAACAGACTGCCACATATTTCTGCAGCAGAGAGGCTGGTGGATTTGAACTACCAACATTTCAGTTAGCAGTCAAGCACTTTAACCATTGCACCACCAAGAGACCACTACTATATGTATAGCAATATGTAAAATACTGTATAGATAGTATTTATATATTGCTATATGTATATTACATATAAAGTATTTTATATATTGCTATACATATCTATATTATATATAGGGTTTTATATTGAATTAGTTAGTAATGAAATAGAAATACTAAATCAGGATTTAGTATCAGGATTTCACCTAATGCCATTTGTTGAGAGAGCATTAAATAGAATATGTAAAGGTATGGTTTACAGCCTGATTCCACAGGGCAGGTAGTAGCGAAGGAAAGATGAATGTGAAGTTGCCGAGAGAGGACAATTTGGAACCCACAAACACACTCAGGAACCCACAACGACAGAGGGGAACCATACCAGTCTCCGACCACCTCCGAGCCTCCCACTTTGGTCCTGCAGGCCTTCTGCAGGAGATACTAACTCTGCATCTCTCCCAGAAGTCAGAGGAGCAGAAGGATGACCCATGTGGAGCTGGAATAGCTCTTCTCCGTGCCAGTGAAGCAAGTAGATTAGTGGCAGTGCCTGGTGCCTTGTGCTTACCTTCTGAGCGTAAAAGGAATACACTGCTTCTTTGCTTCCTCCTAGCGAATATACAGAATGTCTCTTGGGGGCCACACTAACTAGGAATTATACCTAAACTGGCAGAGTACAAATCCACCATAGATTCCAAGGCAGGCAAAAAAAAAAAAATTGCACTCTAGATTAGAATGCAAGATGCTTCAATCTTCTGGCATTTTTGTTTGTTTTCAAGTTCAGAGATGAACTTCCTATTTTAAAGGTAAGTTGGGCTCTACTAGAAGTCAGAATTTCTGTATTTTGGACCTAGTTTCTCAGCTCAGTAGCTGTGTGACATTCTACAATTAACTTATCCACTCTACGGCTTTGTTTCCCCACCTGTAATTGGGACAAAGAAACCCAGCCTCTGCTCATGCACTGATTTGTTGTTTTAAGTAAGTGAGATAATGAATGTGGAAATGTAACCCACAAAGAGCAATGTATACACAAGGAATACAACTGTTACATCTGTTTTTGCTTTTGTGAACAACAATGATGATGTCATCACAATTACAGAAAATACAATTCATCTTGATTCCTGATGTGGCCTCGGCCCAGATCCTTATGATATTTTCCCAACCTTTCACCAAGCTGCCTACTTTCTTTGTAAGGCATTTTCTTTCTGTGTGGCCAGCAGCAGGAAATGAAGTCCATTACTGCCCCATGCTGGTGCTTAATTTGTTTGAACTGTCATTTAGCTAGGCCTTTGGTATCTTCCTAATGATCTCCCTGGTGCAATGCACTGCAACTCTTGCATGTTATCTGTTTCCAAAGCAGCTGTTTTCCAAGTTGCTATTTGCTTTTATTTTATGAATTAGTATGCTTCTGTACTTTAATGGAAAGCACGCTATATACAGGGCACTCTTCCGAGCACTGTGGATGTAGCCCTTTGTAGGGGGTGGGATTGTTGGAATGAGAGAACACAAAGAGGTTAAAAATCACTTTGACTGCTTAGGACAACTCATAGCATAGTAAGAAAGGAAGGCACTATATCACGAATGAGGTAAGAGAAAGTGCTATTGGAGTAAATAGAATGGGGGCTTGGCGTCTGGGGTTTTAAAAGCTTGTGAGCAGCCATCTAAGATACTCCACTGGTCTCACCCCTTCGGGAGCAAGGGACAATGAAGAAAACAAGACACAAGGGGAAGATTAGTCCAAAGGACTAATGGACCACAGCTACCATGGCCTCCACCAAACTGAGTCCAGTGCAACTAGATGGTGCCCGGCTACCTCCACTGACTGCTCTGACAGGGATCCCAGTAGAGGGTCCTGGACAGAGCTGGAGAGAAATGTAGAACAGAATTCTAACACACACAACAAGACTAGACTTAGTGGCCTGACAGAAACTGGAGAAACCCCCAGAGTATGGCCCCTGGACACCCTTTTAGCTCAGTAATGAAGTCACTCCCCAGGTTCACCATTCAGCCAAAGATGAAACAGCCCCATAAAACAAAACGAGACTAATCGGGCACAACAACCCAGGACAAGGACTAGAAGGCAGAAGGGGACAGGAAAGCTGGTAAAGGGAACCCAAGGTCGAGAAGGGAGAGTGTTGACATGTCATGCGGTTATTAAACGTTGTCGTAAAACAGTATGTGTGCTGTTTAAAGAGAAACTATTTGCTCTGTAAACCTTCATCTAAAGTACAATTTAAAAAAAGAAAAAGTAAAAAAAAAAAATTAAAAAAAAAAAAGAATGGAGACTTGGATCAGGGGGAATTAGGATGGCATCATGAAGAAAAATGGGTTTGAACTGGACCTTGAAGCATGTTCAGGATTTCATTAAGTAGAAGTAGGATATGCATGTGTTCAAGCTGTGACATAGGGCAGAGAGGACAGAAAGATGGTCTGGGAGAAGAATTTGTCATAAGCATGATGAGTACAATTTAAGTACCTGGTTGGTGTTTGGCCCACATCGTGAGGACTGTAAATACCCACCTAATCAGTCTGAAATTATCCAATGAGCAAAAGCGAGGCATGTGAGCAGGGCTAGTGACAGAGTTCGAGGAGTCCTTAGGAGGTTATTCTATTAACCATGGGGGGAGAGATCAACGCTGGTGAAAACACTTGAGGTCTGTAGGTTTGCCCACATGAGGGAAATGGCTCCGCCAGGCTGGAGATTGCTGCTGTGTGCCATCAAGTGGAGAGAGCTGTCCAAGAGAGGAGAGGATGTGCGATGCAGGCAGCAAAAAATAAAAAGAAGACATTTTGTTGCATCTCATCTATGTCCTTTTAAATCATCCTTTTCCCTTTTCAAGAGAGAGATTTTTCCTTAACAAAAGAAAAAAAAAAAAAAAGAGGCGTCATAATTATTCAGTGAAGCAGCATCTTTTTGAAATATTACTACTGAATAACTTGTAAAGGCAACCATGAAAGAATTAGCTTTCTACACATTCCCGACGAGCTTTATCCCCGTCATGTCAGCTCTGAAGGATTCGTATTTGGAAGCTCTAGTTTGTGATGCCAAGGTACCACGTGAATGCAGCTCTGCTCGGGACTAGTTTCAGGTTCCCCACAGGTGAGCTGGGAAGTCACCTCACCCCTCTAGTTGACTGAAAATGTTGTGGCATATTTGAAAGGTGCACAAGTCACTACGTCTCCTCCTTCATGGCACAAGTGAACCACTGCTTGTGAACCACCGTCCGGCTCCGTGTTCACTGATGTGCACCACCGCACGAGCTTTTCTGTCTGACTCCAAACTAATGTGGCACCAGAACTGGCCAGAAGCCAGCCTCTCCTTTCACGGCCATCACTTACCTCCTCCCATTGCATTTTGATCTTTATAATTTCCCAGACCTCCAGTGCTGCTTCAGTAATGCATTTTCCCATAATTGTGTGCATGCCACATCTTTTCCCTTCGCCTGGAGTACTGTAACCCTCACCCAATCTGTCTGATTAACTGTTATTCTTCCTCAGGAACAAGGGAAATACCACAAGTTCTACCTGATCTGCTCTGATTTAATCAGAATCCCTTGAGAAATACTTCCAGAGTTATTCAGTCCCTCCTCCGTTAAAACTCTGTCATGTACCTACTTCTAGTGCTACATTTAATCACATGTTAAACTGTTATTACCTGTCCATATAGAGCCCTCAGCAAGTGTATAGGATTATATAAGATTTCATGCTCTGCATTTTATACAGTACCCCACATTCTGCCCTATTTTATTGTCCTACCCTTGTTTATCCTTCATTTCATCTTTGTTGTTTTTAGGTGCTGTCAAGTCAGTTCCAACTCGCAGCAACCCCACGCACAACAGAACAAAACGCCCCCTGATGCTGCACCATCCTCACCATCTTTGCTATGTTTGAGCCCATTGTTTTAGTCATTGTGTCCACCTATCTCGATGAGGAAAGAAGCCCTGGTGGTGCAGTGGTTGAGTGCTCAGCTGCTGACTTTTAAGGTCAGCAGTTCAAAACCACCAACAGCTCCGTGGGAGAAAAAGACCTGGCGATCTGCTCCTGTAAAGATCACAGCCTTGAAGCCCCATGGGGCAGTACTACTCTGTCTTACAGGATCACTATGAGACAGAATCTACTCAACAGCAAAAGGGTTTTCATATTTCTTACCTATTTCTGATCATATTGTTTCTTTTGGAGATTATCTTAACTCATTCTTGGTGCAATATGGGGTACCTATAAATGAATAAATGAGTGAATAAGCAAAGAAATAATCTCCCTACTGGTCTTGAAATTATTGAGACAATTGCTGTCTTTGGTTGTTCCAGAATGTAGCAGACTTGATGGTACATCTTCGATGTTCCAGAATGTAGCACAGCGGATGGCCTATGGCATGTATAAGTGCTCAATCAAGTTCCTTAAAGACTGAAACTGTAGCATTTCTTGCAGAGCTACTTTTGGGCACTTTGACACAAATAAATTAGCATTTCCATTTTAACTGATACGTTTGTTGAAATAAAATGAGCACGCTTTTAAATGTGAACAAAATAAATTACTCTGGTTTATGTGGATAAGCAGATTTGTTCGTTCCACGAACAAATCTGTCTTGGAGGAAGTACAGCCAGAATGCACCTTAGAAGCACGGATGGTGACACTTTGTCTCACGTACTTTGGAGGGATCAGTCCCTTTACATGCTTGGTAAAGTAGAGGGTCAGCAAAAAAAAGGAAGACCCTCAATGCGATGGACTGACACAGGCTGCAGCAATGGGCTCTAGCATAGCAACAATTGTGAGGATGGCACAGGATCAGGCAGCGTTTTGTTCTGTTGTACACATGGTTGCTGAGTCGGAACCGACTCGATAGTACCTAACAGCAGCAACAACATGTGGATAAGCAAGATTTTTCAATTGTTTTTTCTCAAGGGCAGCAATAGATCCAATTCAGGCATTCTATATAACAAAAATATTTTAGATCCTCATGCTAGAGAGAAAGGGTAAAAATATGAGAGGCATTTTATGCTAATACATGCTGACCATTTCCTGCCTTCAAATCGCTGACCCATGTCCTGTGTTCTTATGGTCTCATCTCATTGTTTGTTTGTTAAAATATTTTTAAAAAGATACACGTGTCCAAAAAAACAGAACATTGATGTTAGATATCACTAATGTTATTTTACAAATAATAATCAATTCCTCGGCTCAGCTAGGTTGTATGGTTTTTTTTGTTGTTGTTGTCCTTTGTTTGGTTTTATAACTGGTTACATGTGCAAATATATCTGAGAAAGTAAACAGACTACACTTTTACGTATGTGCATTGGAACATTAAGAAAGTTGGGAGATGACCTGGCACTGAAGCCATTCCCGGAGAACACCTTCCAGCCAAACAGTAGACAAGCCCATAAAAAAAAACAATATCACCTGAGAGGAACGTGCTCCTTGGAACAATCAATTATGCGAGATCAAAAGGGCAATGTTTGCCCAAAAGCAAAGATGAGAAGGCAGGAAGGGGTAGAAAATCAGGAAGAAAGGAAACTGGGAACCCAGAACAGAAATGGGGAGAGTACTAACACATTGTGGGGAATGAAACCAAGGCCATGAAATGTACAAACTATCAAACAGGCATCTAATTTGCTCACCCAATGCACAATAAAAAAAGAAAAAAGCAAGTTGATAGAATTGAATGCCCATCATGATTATTTAATTACATCACTTTAAAAATAAAATAATACTTCTCAATGGACCCATATTTTATTAATTACTTTATTCAAAAAATAATTATTGAAAATTAGTTGTGTGTCAGGCCAGTGTCTTAGGCTCTGAATACAGAGCAGTGAACTAAAAAAGGTGAATTCCCTACCCTAATTTACTAAGATTCTAGTGAAGTAGATAATCTTATAAATAAATATATGATATATTCATGAATAACAATGATATAAAGAAAAACAAATCAATGGAAGGGAATGAAGTGAATTATTGTGCTACTTTAGCTCAGTTGCTGAAGATTGCCTAAAACAATCTTGGCTCACTTGAATCATAAAATTGTGGAACAAGTTGGTGCCCATAGATGGCCTCCTTCTTAAGTAGTTGGAATCTCAGTGGAAGGTCATGGGAGAAGCCCTTGGTTTTTGTTGTTGTTGTTCTAGAAGTTCCCAATGAAATATCTATTAAGACTAAAACCAAACCAAACCCATTGCCGTTGAGTTGATTCTGACTCATAGCGACCCTATAGGACAGGGTAGAACAGCCCCATAGAGTTTCCAAGGAGCACCTGATGGATTCAAACTGCCAACCTTCTGGTTAGCAGCCATAGCACTTAACCACTATGCCACCAGGGTTTCCCTATTAAGACTAGTAATACCATATTGTTAATTAAGAGCTTCCCACCTCCCCCAAAAAGGAATACTTCCCTTTCAGCATCTTGCTCACTTGTGGTTGGTTGCCATCATTTTGAGCAAGACAACAACCTAAAGTAAAAGTGTAGATAGAGTGAAACAACAAAGCAGAAAAGAATCAAAGGCAATATGATAAGAGAATCAGTGTTGACCCAGAACACTGATGACTGAGTGCCATGAACACAAGTGTTTTCTTAATGGAGACGTGAAACCAGTTATGGAGATCTGGTCGGTAGCTATATATCAGAATCAAGCCCCTTCTGCCAAACTCCAGCAAGCCTTATCTGTAAATATTGATTTTAAAACTGTTGATGTTCAATAGGAATTCATTGGTGGTAATAATGATGATTATCAAGTTATAATAATAGAGAAATTGAAAGTTGCTTCCTTGGTGGAAATGTATGTAGCGTTGAAATTTAACAAGAAAGCTGTCTTTTTTTTTTTTCTTTATTGTTAAGAACAAACCAGAAATAATCATTTTAGAGATGTATAACATTTAATTACAGGCTTGAAAGATCTGTCTTACACCTTTAAATTCATGTTTTGATCAACCACTTTGGCCAGGGGCCTGTTAAAATCTATTAACCTCAGGTATTTTACCCTCTAAGTAACTTTGGATAGAACAAGAGCAAATTTAAAATTGAATGGATTTTTTTTTCTGCATTAGAAGATATGCTATTTGATCATTAATGTTTTTAACCAAAATGCTTCGTTATTCTAAAAGCGATTTGATACACCATTACAATGGCCATAAAATATTTCTTCCTGGAATATCCCACTTGCCCTTTCCTTCATCATTAGCATATATTTTATTCTTTCAGTTCAATGCCTGAAATCATTTCCATGGAGAGACACTCCTAGATCATTTGTCAAACTGAAATACTGCACCCAGGACAAATGCATTGATAAGAAAAACATTTAAAAACTGGAAACATTTCTTTTATTCATCTTCCCTAGGCCTCCATGTACAGACATAAACAATGGGGGAGAAGGAGGAAGGGAAAACCTTGCAGAAGAACCGGTGAGAACAGAGGACGGGGAGGAGGGAGAGAGGCCCCCTTCGGCAGGCACAGCTCAGCTGCAGGAGAAGAAAAGTGTCAGGGGACTAGAGTGGGCAAGGACAGTGTGGGCAGCTGTGACCCTTCTCTATACGTCTCACCAACTTAATAATGGTCATGTCATCACATCACTCTAAACAATCATTTTAAAACTTCATTTCATGAGAAAGTGAGAGGTTGTTTGCTACCTCCTCTGTAGTTACACCAGCAGCTGCTTCTGGAAAGAGTAGACTAGGTTATGAGCCTTCTTGTTGTTGCCTTTAGGTGGGTTAAACGGATGCCAACTCTTAGTGACCCCATGTAACAGAGTAGAACTGCTCACAGGGTGTTTTGGGCTGTAATCTTTACAGAAGCAGATTGCCAGATCTTTCTCCTGCAGAGCCACTAGGTGAGTTTGAACCACCAATCTTTTAGTTAGCAGCTGAGCACTTCACCATTTGATCATTTGTGCCACCAGAGGTCCTCTACAGCCTTCAAGGTCGTCAAATGGGATGATAGACAGGAAAATGAGGTTCCTGACTAGCCCAAGGAAGACATGCTGAAGGCCTGAACTTAGGCAAAGACAGAAGGGTATAAAAATAGTAATGATTATAAGATTGAAAATCCTGGGTAATAAAAACTTTAGAAGAAGGACCAGGGTTATGCTGGGAACAGTAAAATCACATTACCGTGAGGCAGGCCAGGTGGCCTGAGAGCAGATACCTCATCCAAACCTCAGGTGACGGCTCAGATCAAAGGCAGGCAACAAGAAGCCAGGAAACTCGGTTTGATGTAAAAACTCCCAATTTTTTCAATGTCGGCATTTAATTCAAATCACTTTAAAATATTAGATGGCTAAAATAAAACGCATATGATAGTTTTGACTTCCGAATTTGAACCACAAGAAAAAGACCAAATTGTGATATTGTGTGTAAGAGAAATTTAAGTGTGAACTATTGACTTGAGCACAAAACTCACATAAAGATAACTCAAGGAATCACATCAAAACATTCCAAGTTTTGATTGACTGGCAGCTAAAATAGTTTCCAATTACACCTGGGTGCACTGATTTAGTTTAATTCAATCCAGAATGTTTATTTTGAGGGACATCTTTTTTCTGTATCTGGACAGGTTTTGCATGGTGGTTATATACATAAGAACACGAAAGTAAAATTAGGTCATTTTTTACATGTGAATATAGCATTAAAGTTCATAATAACTAAACTAAATGTGTGTGTGTGTGTGTGTGTGTGTGTCATTAGGAGCATTAGACTAGAAGTTATGATGTCTGGGGCGGACTCTCAATGACATATTCAACAACTATGGGGTCTTAGGCAAGAATCTTCATTCTGTTTTGGATCCTGAATATACTCTTCCATGAACAGGGCAATAACTGCTATTATTGCCTAGCAGGGTGGTTATAATAAGGATGAAGTTATAATACAGGTGAGAGGGTTTTGTCAAATGGTATAATGCTATAAATAAGCCTCGACATTTGGTAAATTCACTTTTATATTACACAGACGATTTATTCTTGAAATAAAGGAGGAAATATAAGGCCCATGATAGCTCACATAAACTATCAACCATATAGTTACAAATCACAGCAGGTAGGATGTTTCAGTATAACCATACCCTACCAACCTGTCAATCAATGTGAAAGTTACCTTGCTGCTTTTGCCACTAATTTCTATCAGTGCCATTTGCTTATTGAAAATAATAAACTAGCAGGAAAATTCACTGATAGATTACTTTTGCCTGATGTGAATCAGGAAGAATATCCTGCAAATAAGCTATCCTTTATGTGGGATTATTAAACTTAAAATACAACCTGCAGTGATGTAATATTATACAGTCATCTTAGTTGAATAGCCTCTTTCCAAAAGCACAGTGAAGAGGAACTCAGCATGTATTTATATAATACTCATCATTCAAGCGTGTCAATATGGCCAGTCAACCTTAGAATACAGTCATAGATACAGGGGAAAGTTGTTGCTAGCCTTGGACATCCTGAGAATTTGTCCCTCCACCCTTACAGCTCATTGTGTGGGACATTGAGAGAACACTCAAGAGTTTTATCCAAGGTGGCATAATTAATCCTTATTGATATGAAATCAGACTTCAATACGAAGTCTGTGTTTGCAAATTTCAGCACTTCCCATTAGCAAAGATCAAGATGGAATTCTCAATTGGGAGAAGGTCAAGAAAACTGTATATTTTTTCCTAGTAATACTATCATTAAAGAGTACTGTGACCTTGAAGCCCTGGTTGCGCAGTGATTCAGAGCTTGGCTACTAACCGAAAGGTCGGCAGTTTGAATCTACCAGCGGCTCCTTAGAAACCCTATGAGGCAGTTCTCCTCTGTCCTATAGGGTTGCTATGAGTTGGAATGGACTGAAAGGCAAGGAAAGGGTTTGCTTTGGTAACCTTGGACAATTTAACCCCCTTTTCCTCACTTTAGTGTCCTTATCTATAAAAATAGGGGGTTGGACTGGGTGATCTCTAAGGTCCCATCAAGTTCCAGTGTTTTATTATTTATATGAGCTCAGCAGATAATTCTCCTTGGAACTGTAGAACAAAAGCTAATGTCAAGTGTACACCAGGATGCCAGGGACAACATAAGCAACGGATAAATGTTTATTGGTAGTATTTCACTATGGCTCACTGTTTTCTTTCCCTCAAACACTCAAAATGATCACTGCTTAAATATTTTTTATATCACTTCTCAGGCAAGATTTTATGAAAAGCTAAAATTAAATTTACTCAGTCACTTTTCTGAATTGGGAAGTGGAAAAAATGGTGTACATATTTTTGCATTTCATTTAGCCTTAGGTATGTTTGTGTATAAATTTCAGGAAGAAAAATAACCTTCAAAGCCTGCAATTCACTTGTGAAAGTGTATCTCTGTAGAACCATTTAAAGAAATTTCCAGGCTGAAAAGAACCTTATGACACATCAAGCCCATGTCCTTGCCTTTGTAGAAATAGCTCAACAACATCCAAAACTACAAAGTCAGGTAACAACTTACCACATAATCAACAGGAGTGATGTGATTTCTGATTTAAAGTGGAATGCATTCATAAACAATACCTTGTAGGAGGGCATGGTTTGAAAATAACAAATGTCTTATTGATGTATGTATCTGTTTCCACATGTGGGAGAATGGACAGCTTGTCAGCCAAACTTCTTAGTACACTGTTACTCCAAAGAACTGAAATTTATATGGTCACATTGTTCTTCACCTTCCAAAATATATATATTTCTAATTAGTTTAAAAATCTTACCCACATGCATGATTAAGGTTGCTTATTATCCACAATTATTTATTGAGTACATTTTCCTTTTTTTAAAAAAGTCTGGTAGTGGGAGAGTGTGAAACATAAGATAAGTGCTGCCTAGCCTCGTGTGACCAAGGAGGCACACACTCACACACACTCAATTTCTCACACTCACACACACACTTCTCACACACACACACACACAGAGAATGACAAATTCTTAAACTGCATGAAAGTAGCTGTCTATGTACTAAGAGGTTGAAACCAAAAAACCCATTGCTGTTGAGTCAATTCCAACTCATAGCGACCCTAGAGGTCAGAGTAGAACTGTCCCATTGGGTTTCCAAGGAACACCTGGTGGATTTGAACCGCTGACCTTTTGGTTAGTAGCCGAACTCTTAACCACTACACCACCAAGGTTTCCAGTAAGAGGTTAGAGAAGGATTAGGAAGAGGTTAGATATTGAAAGATTAAGGAATTCTCCTTTGAAACAGATGGGACTTGAACTAAGGCTGAAAAGATAATGGAAGGACATTCTCGGGAAATGCAAGGAGCATATGCTTAGACCATTTGAAGCGCAACCTGAGCAAGGGATTGGAAAGACAGGAACCAAGAAGAAAATTGTTTTTACCCTTGACCAAAGTGTGTAGCAAACACAAACGATAAGGGGGTGTCAGAGGGCCATTAATACTGGATAAAGGGCTTGATCCAAATATGGATTTGGAAGTATGAGACAATGCATTAAATAGGGCAATTCCATAAAGGATAGATTGCATCTAACAAAAAACTAGAAGCCAGGAGATCATGAGGGGCTCTTATAGAAATTTTGGTACAAAGTGAAGATGTTCCAAAATAAAGCTATGAAAAATTGACAAAATATGGCACTTTAAGAGAAATATTGCCGGCATTTAATTGCAGAACTGCTGCAGAAGATAAAGTGAGAGGCTCATCAACATTTATTCCAAAGCATGTACCTTGAGGGACTGATGCAAAAGTAGCACTACAGAGAGAAAGACTTCAGGAAGAGAAACCTTTTTGGGGTAGGTGTTGAGACAAAAAATGAAAGGATTAGGGTATAGAGTTTGAATCTTAAAGAGACAAATATAGAAATGGAATATGGAAGAGAATTTGGATGTGATAATATTTGGGAACGCTCAACTTGAAACTAAAAAAGTAAATATGTTCTATAGGAAACTAATTATGCTGGTGGTTTGTGATTATTTTTAAGGTTACAGACACTTGGACAACATAATGAAGATTATAGGTCTTGTCCCAGGTAAAAAAAGAAAGTACTTACATTAAAATATACATAATTTTGCAGGTAATTTCAGGAGGTACTCAGACTCAATTTACCTTATGTAGCTCCAGGACAGCAAACCTTGCTTTCCATAAATAAGAGGATGGGGAAATGATAGTTGAAAAAAAGATAACATGTACTATTTATTCGGTATCTATTATCTGCCAACTATCATTTTATTATTTTGTGTACATTGTTTTCATATGGTATTTCCTTTAATCTCTGTAACAATCAATGAGGTAGAAACAATTTTCTTCTTTTGCAGAAATATTGCCAGGGAGCAGGGATAAAATAAGTGAACCAAAGGTTCTTGTATCTGGGCCTTCATACATCTTAGCCCTTTTCACTTTTCATTCATTCCATCACTCAAAATTATTTATTGAGTCACAATTATATGATAGACACTAAGGACACCACGATCAAGTGGACCTAGATAATTCTTAACCATAAAACCAAACCTGTCGCCACCAAGTGGATTCCAACTTGTAGTGACCCTGTGGGACAGAACAGAAGTATCCCACAGGGTTTCCAAGGCTGTAATCTTTACAGAATCAGAATGCCACATCTTTCTCCCGTGAAGCAGCCGGTGAGTTCCAATCACTGACCTTTCAGTGAGCAGTCAAGTGCTTTAACAAGTGTACCACAAGGGCTCCTCTTGTATATCTCAGCTCAGAGATCTAATCCCCAAAGAAGCGTTCCCTGACTCCACTTTGCCTGGATCTACACATTCATCATCATAGACTTACCTCTCTGTGCTGTAGCTGCCTATTTATACTTGTCTATGCCCTGTTAAATTGCAAACCTCATACTATGAGCTGTGTCTGCCTGACTCACTCTTATCCTCAGTAACTAGTACTAAATGGGGCCAAATAATAACTCAGTAAATAGTTGACAAAGTCTGTAGAATACAGACAATAAAAGTAAGAAACAAATAAGCCATGCCAAATGGCAACCAAGAGAGATGCCAAGGAAGGATATGGGGTTTCTAGGTACAGGAAACACAGAAAAAATTCAAATGAATCAAGAATTAAAAACACACTATCAAAAATTAGGAGTGCCAAGAATCTTCTGAGTTATTAGAGGTTGGAAATTGCCAAAGGACCAAACAGCAATGAAGCTGGGATTTTAGATACAATTCATTAGGACACAGAACATGGGTGTGATCCCAAAACAAATGTTCCTTGAGCCTAATACTCTTAGCTGATCAAACTCCAGGATCTCAGTTTAGTTCATGTCTTAGTAAATTCATTCCTCTGGACCTCAGTTTCCTCATTAGTAAAACGTGGGAGAGGTGGGGATGGGCAGTAGAACACATGAATACATAGTTCAATACATATGATCAATATTTCTAAAACTCCACGATTCCATGGCCTACATGTGTGTGTTTTAGGCAGAAGAGATTATCAAAGAAGTTCATTAAAGAGATGGTGACGTGGGGGGTTGTGTGAACAGTGGGATCTAATTAATAGCATATCGTATTCATCTTTGTATAACCAATTTCCTGCACAACTATCATCTCTTCTTTTCTAACTGAAAATCAAACGATAAAAGAGCTTTAATTCAGAGAAGAAGGATAGTTCGTTTAGTGGAGAAGCATATGGACTCTGAAGACCAACTGCTTGGGGTGGAGCTCTATCTCTGTCATTTGTCAGTAGTCTGATCGTAGGCAAATACTTAAGCTGTCTATAGTTTAATTTCCTCATGAGGTAAGTAAGAATGATAATACCTTCCTCACATACTTTTTAAAATAAATATCACACAAATCAATACCTGTGAAGAGCTAAGAGCAGTGCCTGGCCTGTAATACCAAAAACCAAACCCATTGCTGTCGAGTCGATTCCAACTGATAGAAACGCTATAGGACAGAGTAGAAGTGCCCCACAGGGTTTCCAAGGAGTGACTGGTGGATTCAAACTGCAGACCTTTTGGTTAGCAGCCAAGCTCTTAACCACCGCACTACCAGGGCTCCAGCATACAATAAGAGCTCCACAAATGTTTGACTGTTATTACTAAAGGAGAAGAATAGCAAAAAGTGTTGTGTAACAACTGTGTCAGGCATGGTGCTAGGCATTTTTACATAAATTACATCATTGGACTCCAGCTATGAAAACCTTGTGGATCAGAAGTCTAACATTCAAGCCTTTTCTCATATCCTTATTTTGGATATAATTCAAGTCACCTGAGTATGTGTCAACCTGAGATGATTCAAGTCATCCAAGTATGTGTAGGGCTTTACGGAGTGTCACCCAAATTCTGGGTAATAGTTGAATCTTATAATTAGTATCATGAGAAAAATGTAAGGCTAAAATCAAAAAAGAAATTAAGAAGAGTCTTCATCATTAATCCATATAGCCTTTCCCATGTTTTTTTGTTTTCCTGTAAATTCAGTAACACTATTGACTTTCCTGGAAACCCTGGTGGCGTAGTGGTTAAGCGCTACGGCTACTAACCAAAAGGTTGGCAGTTCAAATCCACCAGACGCTCCTTGGAAACTCTATGGGGACAGTTCTACTCTGTCCTATGGGGTCACTATGAGCTGGAATCGACTCGATGGCAAGGGGTTAGGTTATTGACTTTGACTTTCCTGTATCTGTTAATAACTTAGTTGAAATGACAACTCAGTACACAGTCACATTGTATGGATAATTCAAGTGCATGCCTTTATTTCCCTTAGTAGCATTGAGAGTCAAGAATGATATTTCAAGGTTAGAAATTTCTAACGTTTGCTAATTCTGAGTCTAGAAGGATTTTATATTCAGTCTATGTCTAAATTAATAAACAACTTAGGGCTTATATTTTTATCTGGCTATCCAGAACAAGTAAGATTTTCTTTTTTTAACCCATATGTGCATAATGACTTTCACTTTTTATTGTCAATGATACAATGATACCCTATACCCCTAAAAATAAAACCATTTGCATAGTATAAAAAATAATAATAATAATGTAAGGTTGGATCAGGACAGGAACTTTTCTTTTTTTTAACTTCTCTTCTGTCTCTGATTTCCTCCCAAATTATCATTTCACATTGAGAACTGCTCGCCAAACCCCAAATAAACACTGAGTGTTTAGCACCAGTGTTGAGCACCTGCATGCTTAAGAGCAATGATTTCAGAAAAAAAAAAAAAATGGATTGGACGACATGAATATTATTTATCATCACTCCTGGAGCTCTGAATGTAATGTGCCTTTAATTATTGACATTTGTATTGCCCACATAGTTTGGCAAAATAATCATGCGGATTATGTGCTCAGAGCAACCCTACATAGGTAGAAATTTTTTTTCCCAATTGACACACCATAGAACTGAGATGCACATAAGTGAGTCAGTAGTAAAACCAGGAGAAAACAATCTGCATCCCTTCCCGTCCTCCCACTACCAGGTTATGTCATCCTAATCCAAACAAAGCTTTCCTTTCACTATTCTACAGCCTTCAGTATGGATTACATCTCAATATAGAGAAGACAAAAATCTTCACAAGTGGACCAATAAGCAACATCATGACAAATGGAGAAAAGATTGAAGTCGTCAAGGATTTCATTTTACTTAGATTTACAATCAACACCCACGGAAGCAGCAGTAAAAAAAAATCAAACAACCTATTGCACTGCGCAAATCTGCTGCAAAAGACCTCTTTCAAGGGTTAAAAAGCAAAGATGTCACTTTGAGGACTAAGGTGCACCTGACCCAAACCATGGTATTTTGAATTGCCTCATATGCATGCAAAAGCTGGACAATGAATAAAGAAGACTAAAGAAGAATTGATGCATTTGAATTACGATGTTGGCAAAGAATATCAAATACACCATGGACTGCCAGAAGAATGAACTAATCTGCCTTGGAAGAAGTACAGCCAGAATGCTCCTTGGAAGCAAAGATGGTGAGACTTGGTCTCACGTACTTTGGGGGGACCAGTCCCTGAAGAAAGACTTCATATTTGGTAAAGTAGAGGGTCAGCGAAAAACAGGAAGACCCTCGACGATATGGATTGACACAGTGGCTTCAACCATGGTCTCAAACATAGCAATGATTGAGAGGATGGTGTAGGACCTGGCAGTATTTCGTTCTATTGTACATAGGGTTGCTGTGAGTTGGAACCAACTTGACAGCACCTAACAACCACAACATTGATTGTACACTTAATATCTAGCTTTCTAGTGAAGATGTCTGTAGCTATGTGTTAACAACACGGATCCATAAGACACCACTGAACTCAGCTACAGCAGAGAGTAGGAAAACAAATTAATGGGATAAATTATTCGTTAATCAATTTATTGCTTAGCATCTTCATTTTGGACTAAATTCAGTTTTATTCCTTCTCCCCAAAACCAAAGACACTAGCCAGTTGGTCTTATTTGCATTGATGCCACAGAGTTTGTGGACTGATGAGCTACATGCTGGCTGTTAATTTTTGGTAAAGTTGACAATGGAATATCACACACACCTGGCTCTGTAAACAGCTTTAGGGGTCCAGGCTTCTGGCCAAGGATAGAAGAAATAGAAGCCTGAATTTCTCTAGCTAGGTCAGTGTTTTAGCCATTGCTGCACATTACAATCACCTGGAGAGCATTTGGAACATATCAGTGCCTAGGCCCCTCCCCCGGAGGTGTGGATTTAATTTATCTGGCATGCAGCCTGAGCTTTGGAGATTTTAAACCTCCCTGAATCCCTGAATGATTCTAACATGCAGCCAGGGTTGAGGAACACTAACTAAAGCCACAACCTGGAGCGATTCTTTTCAACACTGGCCACACACTAGGCTCTCCTGGAGGCTTTTCAACTGACTCCAAGATTCCATCCTAGACCCGATTAAATCAGCATATCTGTAAGTAGGGTCCAGGAAGAGGTAGTTTTTAAAGCCCCGCGGGTGATTCTGATGTGTACTCAAGTTTGGGAATCACTGCTCTAGAATGTTTACAACTCAATATGTGCTCTGTAAATTTGCAGAAAAAACCATCATCCGAAAGCTTGCTAGGCATGTCTTCGTGTTCAGGCTCCACTCCAAACCTAATAATGATTCAGAATCTGCATTTTAACAAAATCTTCAGGTGATTAGCATGCATATTAAAGTCTGAGAAGCTCTGCTCTGGATTGCATCGGAAAGACCTCGAGGCAGGTTAGCTTTGCCTAGTTCTCATGATTATTCTTCTCATTTGACTCTCTTCTCCACGTAGAAATGGACTACTGGTTCGGGTCATTGGAATAATTAAACTACTTACCATGTATGCCTAATTGCCACACAGTACAAAAAATGATCATGTTCAAAACCGGATCTTTTGCTACCCAATCAATTCCAACTCATAGCGTCCCTACAGGACAGAGTAGAACTTCTCCTTAGGGTGTCCAAGGCTGTAAATCTTTAGGGAAGCAAAATGCCACACCTGTCTCCAAGGAGTGGCCGGTGAGTTGGAACCACCTACCATTCAGTTAGCGGCTGAGTACTCAGCTACTGTGCCACCAGAGCTCGTTTACTTTCCACCTAAATATCACTGAATAGCTATCTACTACACTAACTCCTGAGCCAGGCGTTCAAGAGCCTTCAGAAGCTGAACTGATTTAACATCTTCCTTGCCAAACTTGCACCATCTATTCCCACAGTAAGATCTACCCAAATACAGAATGCTTTGTTCTCTGAGCATGACCCATGTTCCCAGTCACTGTCATTGCTCCATGAAGATTTCCCTGATTTCTGCCCATACCCAGGTGGTAATAATCTCTCCTGCCACTGGGTAGTCATGGCATCCTACCTGTACCTCTCTTGTGGTTCATTTTAATTCTTCCTCAAGTCAGTTTTCCAGACTTCTTTTGTATCTACTATGAGATGATAAGGAGTCCCTGGGTGGTACAAACAGTTAAGAACTCAGCTACTAACCAAAAGTTTGGCGGTTAGAGCCCATTCAGAGGAGTTTCAGAAGAAAACTTGGCAATCTGCTTCCAAAAGTTCCCAGCTGTGAAAACACTATGGGGTACAGTTCTACTCTGCAACGCATAGGGTCACCATGAGTCAGAATCAACTCAATGGCTACTGGAACTGGAAAATTAGATGATACTTTATATCAGGAAAGGATTCAGGGGTCATTCAATTATATAAAATCCACAGAACCTTTCTCGAAGCCATGCACATAGTAGGTAATTTTTTGTCTTTTTTCTGACTTTTTTTTTTTTTTGTGCTTAACTAGTTCAAGCCAATCTTTTTTTTTTTTTTTAATTGTACTTCAGGTGAAGGCTTACAGAACAAATTGTTTCTCATGAAACAGTAGTACACATGTTGTTGTATGACATTGGTTAACAACCCCACCACATTTTAACCCTCTAAATTCTCAACTTTTTTTTTTTTTTTGGTGAAAATACACATAGCCAAAGATACACCATTTCAAAAATTTCTACATACACAGTTCACTGACACTGACTACGCTCTTCCAACTGGGCTGTTATTCTCACTTAAGATGAAGGCTTACAGAACAAAATAGTTTCTCATTTAACAGTTACTACACATGTTGCCTTATGACAATGGTTAACAATCTCACAACACATCAACAATATCCTTACTCAACCTAGTGTTCCCTATCATCAGCTTCCTTCTCCCCTTCTGCCTTCTGGCCCTTGTCACTGGACTCCTGTACCTCGTTAGTCTCATTTGGTTTTACTGGGCTGTCCACTCCCAGGCTGAACAGTGAACCTCAGAGGTAACTTCACCACTGAGCTAAAAGGGTGTCTGGGGGCCATACTCTCGAGGTTTCTCCAGTCTCCTTTAGGACAGTAAATCTGGTCTCTCTTTTTTTTTTTTTTTTTTTTTTTGTGAGTTAGAATTATGCTCTACATCCTTCTCCAGCTCTGTCCAGAACCATCTGTTGTGATCCTGGTCAGAGCAGTCACTGGTGGTAGCCGGGCACCATCTAGCTGTACTGGACTCAGTCCGGTGGAGGCCTTGGTAGCTGTGGACAATTAGTCCTTTGGACTAATCTTTTCCTTGTATCCTGTTCTCTTCATTCTCCCTTGCTCCCGAAGGGATGAGACCAGTGGAGTATCTTAGATGGCCGCTCACAGGCTTTTAAGACCCCAGACACTACTCACCAAGGTAGAATGTAGAGCATTGTCTTTATAAGTAGTGTCATGCCAATTGAGCTGGATGTTCCCCGAGACCATGGTCCCCACAGCCCTCCGCCTAGCAACTCAGTCCCTCGGGGAGTTTGGATGTGTCTATGAGGCTTCCATGACCTTTCCTTGTACAGGTTGTGTTAGTTTCCCCTGTATTGTGTACTGTCTCACCTTTCACCCAAGATACCACTTATCTATTGCCTATTTAGTATTCTCCCCCCACCCCTCCCATCCCTGGTAACCAACAAAGATGGTTACATTTTGCATGTGAACTTTTTCATGGGTTTTTAAAATAGAGGTCTTATACAATATTTGTCCTTTTGTGATTGACTTATTTCACTCAGCATAATGTCCTCCAGTTTCATCCATGTTATGAGATGGTTCACAGATTCATTGTTGTTCTTTCTCGTTGCATAGTACTCCATTGTGTGTATGTACCATAGTCTGTTTATCCATTCGTCTGTTGATGGGCACCTACGTTGTTTCCATTGTTCATGCTGCCATGAACATAGGTGTGCATATGTCTATTCGAGTGATGACTCTCATTTCTCTAGGACATATTCCTAGGAGTGGGATCGCTGGATCGAATGGTATGTCTATTTCTAGCTTTCTGAGGAAAAGCCATATCATTTTCCAAAATGGTTGTATCATCTTGCATTCCCACCAGCAGTGCATAAGAGTTCCCATCTCCCCGAAGCCCCTCCAACATTTGTTATTTCCAGCGTTTTGGATTCGTGCCACTAATGCTGGGGCGAGATGGTATCTCATTGTGGTTTTAATTTGCATTTCTCTAATGGCTAGTGATCGCAAGGATTTCCTCATGTGTCTGTTGGCGATTTGAATGTCTTCTTTGGTGAAGTGTCTGTTCATTTCCTTTGCCCACTTTTTGATAGGATTATTTGTCTTTTTGTTGTAGAGGTGTTGGATTTTCTTGTAGATTATGGAGATTAGACCTTTGTCTGACTTGTACTGTCCAAAAATTTTTTCCTAGTCTGTAGGTTCTCTTTTGACTCTTTTGGTGAAGTCTTTTGAAGAGCATAGGTGTTTGATTTTTAGAAGATCCCAATTATCTAGCTTATCTGTTGGGTTTTGTGCGTTGATGGTTATGGTTTGTATCCTGTTAATGCCATGTATTAAGGCCTGAAGTGTTGGTCCTATTTTTTCTTCTGTGAACTTTATAGTTTTAGGCTTTATATTCAGGTCTTTGATCCATTTTGAAGTAGTTTTTGTATACGGTGTGAGGTATGGGTCCTGTTTCATTTTTTTGCAAATGGATATCCAGTTTTGCCAGCACCATTTGTTAAAAAGACTGTCGTTTCCCCATTTGATGGACTTTGGGCCCTTGTCGAAGATCAGGTGACCGTAGGTGGATGGATTTACATCTGGGTTCTCCATTCTGTTCCATTGATCAATGTATCTGTTGTTGTACCAGTACCAGGCTGTTTTGACTACTGTAGCTGTATAGTAGGTTCTCAAGTCAGGTAGTGTGAGTCCTCCAACTTTATTCTTCTTCTTCAGTAGTGCTTTACTTATTTGGGGCTTCTTCCCTTTCCATATAAAGTTAATGATTAGTTTTTCCATCTCTTTGAAGAATGTTGCTGGTATTTGGATAGGGATTGCCTTGTATTTGTAAATTGCTTTGGGGAGAATTGCCATTTTCACAATGTTGAGTCTGCCTATCCATGAGCATGGTATGTTTTTCCATTTATGTAGATCCCTTAGGGTTTCATGCAGTAGTGTTCTATATTTTTCTATGTATAGGTCTTTTACATCCCTGGTCAGATTTATTCCTAAGTATTTTATCTTTTTAGGGGCTATTGAAAATGGTATTGATTTCCTGATTTCCTTTTCATCGTTCTCCTTACTGGTGTATAGGAATCCAACTGATTTTTGAATGTTTATCTTGTATCCTGCTACTCTGCTGAATCTTTATATTAGTTCCAGTAGATTTCTCGTGGAGTCTTTAGGGTTTTCTGTGTATAGTATCATATCATCTGCAAACAGGGACAGTTTAACTTCTTCATTACCAATTTGGATGCCCTTTATTTCTTTTTCTCGCCTTATTGCTCTAGCTAGAACTTCCAGCACAATGTTAAATAGGAGTGGTGATAAAGGGCATCTTTGTCTTGTTCGTGTTTTCAAGGGGAATGTTTTCAGCGTCTCTCCATTAAGAATGATGTTGGCCATTGGTTTTGCATAGATGCCTTTTATTATGTTGAGAAATTTCCCTTCTATACCTATTTTATTTAGAGCTTTTATCAGGAATGGGTGTTGGACTTTGTCAAATGCCTTTTCTGTGTCAATTGAGATGAGCATGTGATTCTTTTCTTTCCTTTTATTTATGTGGTGGATTACATTGATTGATTTTCTAATGCTAAACCATCCTTGCATACCTGGTATGAATCCTACTTGGTCGTGGTGTATTATTTTTTTTATATGATGTTGGATTCTATTGGCTAGAATTTGGTTCAGAATTTTTGCATCTATATTCATGAGAGATATTGGTCTGTAATTTTCTTTTTTTGTGATGTCTTTGCCTGGTTTTGGTATCAGCGTTATGCTGGCTTCATAGAATGAATTTGGAAGTGTTGCTTCCTCTTCTATGCTCTGAAATAGCTTGAGTAGAACTGGTACGAGCTCTTCTGTAAATGTTTTGTAGAATTCTCCAGTGAAGCCATCTGGGCCAGGGCTTTTTTTGGTTGGGAGATTTTTTATTACCTTTTCAATCTCTTCTCCTGTTATGGGTATGTTCAGATTTTCAACTTCACTTTGTTGTAGTTTGGGTAGGCCATGTGTTTCTAGAAATTTATCCATTTCCTCTAGGTTTTCAAATTTGTTGGAGTATAGTTTTTCATAATATTCTGTTATAATCCTTTTTATTTCAGTTGAGTCTGTTGTAATGTCCCCCATCTCATTTCTTATTTGGGTTATTTGTGTCCTCTCCTGTTTTTCTTTTGTCAGTCTGGCCAGTGGTTTGTCGATTTTGTTGATTCTTTCAAAGAACCAACTTTTGGTTTTGTTGATTCTTTCTATTGTTTTTCTGTTCTCTATTTCATTTATTTCTGCTCTGATCTTTACTATTTCCTTTCTTCCGGTGGTTGTGGGGTTTTTTGCTATTCTTTCTATTTGTTTGAGTTCTGTAGTTAATGTTTTGATTTTGTCCCTTTCTTCTTTTTTGATATGTGCATCTATTGCTATAAATTGTCCTCTGAGGACTGCCTTTGCTGTGTCCTAAAGGTTTTGGTATGATGTGTTTTCATTCTCATTTGATTCTAGGAATTTTTTGATTCCATCTCTGATTTCTTCTATTACCCACTGATGTGTAAGCAGAGTATTATTCAGTTTCCACGTATTTGATTTTTTTTCCTTGCTCTTTCTAGTGTTAATTTCTACCTTGATGGCATTGTGGTCAGAGAAGATACTGTGAATTATCTCAACGTTTTGGATCTTGTTGAGGATTGCTCTGTGGCCTAAGATGTGGTCTATTCTGGAGAACGTTCCATATGCATTGGAAAAGAATGTGTACTTTGCAGTGGTTGGATGGATTGTTCTATATATGTCTATGAGGTCCAGTTGGCTGATTGTGTCCTTTAGGTCTTCTGTATCTTTGCTGAGTTTCTTCTTAGTTGTTCTGTCCTTTACTGAGAGTGGTGTGTTGAAGTCTCCTACTATTGTTGTGGAACTGTCGATTTCTCTTTTCAGTGCTGTTACAGTTTGTTTTATGTATTTTGGAGCCCCGTCATTGGGTGCATAGATGTTTATTATGGTTATGTCTTCATGACGGATCATCCCCTTAATCATTATATAGTGTCCTTCTTTGTCTTTTATGGTAGATTTTGTTTTAAAGTCTATTTTATCTGAGATTAGAATTGCCACTCCTGATCTTTTTTTTGGTAGTTGTTAGCTTGATATATTTTTTTCCAACCTTAGATTTTTAATAAATTCACGTCTTTGTTTCTAAAGTGTGTCTCTTGTAGACAGCATATTGATGTATCCTGTTTTCTTATCCATTCTGCCATTCTCTGTCTCTTTATGGGTGTATTAAGTCCATTTACATTGAGTGTAATTATTGATAGATGTAAGTTTGTTGCTGTCATTTTGTAGTGCTTTTTTTTGTAGTGTTGAAGTTTTCTTTCTTCTTCTTACTCTCTTGTGCTGAGTTACTTTTGTTGGTGGATTTTGTGTTCATTTCTTTTGTTTTTGTAGGTTTTGTTTTTGTTGAGACTTTATGTTTTTCGTCTTTATTTTTATGAGCTGGTTTGTTAAGTTTCTTTGTGGTTACCATGAATTTTACCCTTATCTTTATAATTTTGAAGCAGTCTACCTTTACTTGGTATCGCCTTGCCTTCCTCTCCTTTAGAAGGTTCTATATGTATGCCGTTTGTTCCCTCTTTCATTGTTTTGATGTTGTTGTCATCCTTTGATTGATTGCTCTGATTCCCTGTTGTATTTCTTTTGGTTTTGGATAGTCCTCGATAGTTCATTTCCTAGAATGGTATCTGGTTCATGTGAACCTGCGTCCTAGGTCCTAGGTCCTGCCTGAGGGCTGAAGCTGTTTGTTCTCAGATCGAAGAACTCCCTTTAATAATTCTTGTAAGTTTTGTTTGACTTTTACGTATTCCCTTAGTTTCTGTTTATCTGGAAATGACCTAATTTCACCATCAAATTTGAATGAGAGTTTTGCAGGATATATTATTCTTGGCTGACAACTTTTTTCTTTCATGATTTTATATATGTCTTCCCACTGCCTTCTTGCCTGCATGGTTTCTGCCGAATAATCTTAGCTTAGTCTTATTGTTTCTCCTCTGTATGTGACTTCTTGTTTTTCACGAGCTGCTCTCAGGATTCTTTGTTTGTCTTTGGTTTTGGCGAGTGTGAATATGATATGCCTTGGTGATTTTCTTTTGGGGTCTCTTCTATATGGGGTTCGTTGAGCTTCTTGGATGGCCAGCTTTTCATCTTTCATGATATTGGGAAAGTTTTCTGTCAGCTGTTCCTCAATGATCCTCTCTTTTTTTTCTGTTTTCTCCCCCTGTTCTGGAATGTCAATCACTAGTAAATTTTTGCTTTTAATTGTGTCCCACATAACTCTCAGGGTCTCTTCATTTTTGTGTGTGTGTGTGTGTGTTCTTTTTTCTGAGTTTTCCTGAAACAGAGTTGTATCCAAGTGTTTGTCTTCAGTTCCACTGATCCTGTCTTCCACGGTTTCAAATCTGCTTCTCAGCCCTTCTATGACATCATCCATTTCTGAAATCTTGTTGTTTATCTTTTGGATTTCTAATTGTTGTTTTTGTATAATTTCTAGTTGTGAATTTATTTTGGCATTTTGTTCCTGCATCATCTTCCCGAATTCTTCCTATTTTTTTCTGTATTTTCCATCAATTTGTCTATTTTTTCCTCCTGTTTGTCAGCTTTTTGCCTCAGTTCTTGGAAAATTCCGAGTATTAGTGATTTGAATTCCCTATCAGGTACTTCTAGTGCATTTTCTTCCACAGGAGAGTTAGCTGGTGTTTTAATTTGGACACCTACTGGAGCCATCCTGTGCTGTTTTTGTAAATGTTTTGATATTGTTTGCTATTTTCAGGGCATTCAGTAGATATTTCTCTCGTTTATTGATTGTAGTTTTTTTTTTTTTTTTTTTTGTCCCTTTTTAATAAAAAATTTGAGTATGTCTGAGCAGGCGGACTGCATGCCCCTTGTTGTTCACTCGTCTGTGTGCTCAATACTTTTCGCCTCCTTCTCCAACTGGCCAGTACAGTCACTCATATGTGGTATAGCAGGGCAGGTCTAGCTGAAGAGGAACTACTGGGATGGGTTGTTTGTGGCACTCACCGCAGCCACCAGGGCGGTTGGTAATCAGTGTTGGGCAGGTTCCAATAGGCCATGCCTGCACAGCTTGGTGGTGTGATGTCAAGTGCACGATGCAGGTAGGCAGGATGCAGCGGGGAGATGGTTATGTGTGAAGCTAAGCTGGATATGAGAGAGAGGAGAGAGGAACAGGAGCCAAAAAACATACAAACAAGAAAGAATGCTAGGGGAGCTTGCCATTGGAATGGAGAGATGAGAGACTATGGAATGGAGAAAAACAGAAGGGGGAGGAGAAAGAAAAGAAAAGAATGAACAAATAGAAATCAGAAAGGTTAAAGAGCCGCAAAGTTCTCAGGGATCCCGCTGATGCAGCTATGAGGTCTGGGGAAGTTGCTCTCAGGTTTCACAGCACAGCCTGGCCAGAAGGCACAGAGGCATACAACACCTGGTATTCAGGGATCAGAAAGAGAGGGAAGAGATAGAGAGACGAGAAATTGAGCAATGAAGAAAGACAAAAGGGAAAAAGAGGGAAATGAAAACAAAACAAATAAAAAAAAAAAACCCAATGAGAAAAGAAATGTGTTCAGGGATCCCTCTGCACGTCTATGGAAGCTGAAGGGGAGTCTCCCTGGAACACAGCTCCACCTGGCCCGAAAGGGCTCCCAACTCAAGAAAAGGAAAAGTAAACAGACAAACAATTCAAAATGAACAAACGAACAAAAGCCCCGGGATCCCACCAGCACGGTAGCCCAGACCGGGAAGCAGCTCCACACTCCAATGGAGCTCCGCAGCCCCTCGGGAAAAAGCAAAGATGGCGCACAGAGCCAGGCACTCGAGCAAAAGGAGGGGGAGGCGGCGAGAGGCAAGCAACAAATCCAAAGAAGCAGAAAGAAAGAAAAAAAAAGCTACACCAGCAGCCAACAAATGGCACTCAGAGAGCCAGCCAGTGTGGGCTGGTGTTTCTGGACAAGAGACTGTGTCCGTGGGAAACAGAGGAGGCCGAGTGTGAGTGAAGAAGGGTGGAGAGTGGAAAGCATATATCACAAATTGCCAGAGCTCTGGGGCCCCTCAGGAAGAAGCACAGATGGCGCACAGAGCCAGGCACCCAAGTGAAAGGAGGGGGAGGCCGCGAGAGGCAAGCGAGAAACCAAAAGAAGCAGGGGGAAAAAAAAAAAAACACTAGCAGCCAACAAATGGCACCCAGAGAGCCGCCCGCTCGGGCGCGCGGAATCCAAGCAGCCGGCGCCCCCCAGCCAAGAGACCGCGGCCACAGGAAGCAGAGGAGCCCGAGCCGGGGCGAAGAGGGGTGGGGGGTGGGAAAGCACACATAGAAAAACACCTGTTGTTTTGTCTCCCACTGGACGCTCGCGAGGCTGCTCTCCCGTTCTCCCGTTTGCTGGTCTCCGATAGGAGTCCAAGATGGTGGATCCGCGCTGCGTTAGCTGGTAGGGGACCTCTGCATGAATCTCTCCTCACTCTCCATTCTTTTTCAGTATTCTCACTCCATTTGGTGCTCAGCTGAGTTCTTTATCTCTTCATTTGATGTTCTAGGGTTTCAGGATTGTTGCTTCTCTGTTTGGCTTAGTTTTTCAGATCTTTGCTGTGGAGGGACGGCGCGGTGCTTCTGCCTAGAGCGCCATCTTGCTGGACCTCCGGTATCCAGTCTTCTTAATATAGTGTGATCTGTCTTTCCCTCAGAATTTAAAAAGCTTTCTCTTTATTCATAAATTCTCCGTCCTGGATATATCCGTGTTTCACGAACTGTGGTCCTTGGAACACCTGCTTTGTGGAATATGAACTGTGAAAAGTTTATTCACTCAAATACCTTTTTAAGGAGCTTCACAGAAGCATTGTTTGCTCTGTATGACACACTTTGGGATAGTCCAAACAATAGTGAGAGGTAAGTTATCCAAATAAATTTGGGACAATTTGGGTTTCCAAGGCTTACCTAGATATATCATCAATACTTCTTCCCTTCCAATGGGAACATGGAAGTCCTGGCCAAAAGAGAAAGAATACCACAATGGTATAATTCTCAAAGTGAATGGGTGAAAAAGTGAGACCAAACTTCATCAGAGGAAGAAAACAAATAACAGCAAAAATACTGCATTGCTAACGCTAGGGAAACCTAGGATCTTGATTAACTAAGGGTCCTTAGCAAACTATCAGTTAAGTCTGAGAAATAAGGATGTACTTATTGAGTCCAAATTATCCTAGGAAAAATTTGCAGTACTGATGGTCTTGGATATAGTCTAGTCTACTCTGCTTCCTTGAAAAACACTAAATGAAAGAAGGGGAAAAAAAGGGAGCAAGTGAAAAATAGTTTCATCATTCCCCCAAAGTCTTAGAAGCTTCTATTATTTTGAGAAGCAACTATGAAAGCCACAGCACCAGCTAATTAGTAACAGATTGTATTAGTAGCTTCCACTGCATTGGAAACTCTGTCAAAGCTGACTGGCTATTTAGAAAAATATTTGTGAACAGTTCTAAAATTACTTTCATAAATATTATTTGGATATTCCACACCATTTTATCAATGTTGATGAAGCCAAAGGAATAAAGCATAGTGATGTAGACACTATTTTTTTATTATTTCCCAGCAATGACAGCTTCCTGTCAAAGCCAATGATAAAGCATCCATCCTTTGCCTATTGGATGGTTTTAGAATGGAGGGATAAATAGAATGAAGGGGATAAGTAGCTTAATCTTCATGGCTAACAGCTAAGCAAAAGCTGTCAGGTACATTTATCTTCTGTCTTTCTGACATCTATATTTATTCCTGTTGACTCCAGACTCCAGACAACCGGAGGATCACATCCTTTCTTTCCTGCTCCCTACAAAAGAACAAGAGAATATTTCTGGAGTCTTTATTGTTGATGGTTCCATACACATTTGAACTAAAATTACAGGATTCAGTAAATTTCCATACTGACTTACTTTGTGTCTTTTCAAACTTTCTTAAATTAAAGCCCAACTAACTTCCTCATTGCTTGCAGGGACATTGATAAATTTCACATATCACATTCTCAAAGAACACAACTTTTCCCAGCCATAGGCTTTTGTTTTTAAACTGTTTTAATTACTCATAAATATCTCTGCCAATTGAATTGTCAGAGAATTTGGCCAACATTTTTTGCCAACACTTAGACCAGTGATTCTCAAACTTAGCTACACACTGAAATTACCTGAGTGCTTATAAGTAATTGATGTCTGGGTACCACCTTCAGAGATCCACATGTAATTAGTCTTGTACGTGGCCTTGGGATCAGACTTAAATCTTCATATGTAATTCTAAGAGGCAGACAGGGTTGAAAAACAATGATTTAGACCAAACTTTTCAACAACAGATTTCAATATCCTTTTTAAACCTATTTGTTAATGTCACGAATCTTAATCTCCACCATTTTATTTCAGGTCTTGTTATTGGATACTCTCTAAGTTCAGAAAATTCTTCTGAACGTTAGACTCCTCATCTGAACATGGATGACCTACTTAACAGGGTCTTGATAAAGAACAGTCAGTAAAAGTCCTGGAAAAGCCCTTTCCAGGAAGAGACGGCAACAGAAAAGTATAGTTTATCACCATTTAGGGATGCTACCTCCAACTCTCACAGCCGTCTGAAATGCTAATTGTTTGTTCTCAGCCACTGTGAATATAGCCCTAATAGCTACTTTTTTCCTCCGTTACATTCAGACACTGCTACTTGTTCTATAACATACAAGGAGTAAATACACATTTCCTTCTTTCTTTTCTTTTTTTTTTTTTGTGTATTTCCATGGAAGTCATAATTATCAACGATTTTAACAAGCATGAGTGTGAAGTTTCATTAACGTTGTAAAACTATAAAACTTGTTTAGAAGTCTTATGAATAAAAGCCAATACAGAAATTAATAAACATACACTAATGCCAAAATCAATTAGCTCAATATGGGATTTACGTAACTTGTCCTTCTGGATTGCATGTTTTCCCCCAGTGAAACACTGGCTGTATATTCTGCCACATGGAAAATAGCCAAGGTGGATGGCCATATGATATTTGTATCTGTCAGAGAATAACCTTCAATTGTTGAAGATAAGCTCAGGATGTGAGAAAAAAATATTAATCAGGGATCAGATCAATACTAAAATGGCAACGTAATTATAAAGTATAGTTTTCATTGACACCTAAAAATATTCTCCACTCTCATACTTAATTATCAATTCTTGCAAACTATAGAAGATGTTTGTTGCCCTAAGCCTATATGTCACACCTAAGTCCAGAGTCTCTTTTGGTAGATAACAGTAGTTGCTAAAGAACTTTGAGTTTGGAAAAGGTAAACTCTCCCCTACTACCTTGCTATGCAATTATAAGAAGAGCAAGGCTCCGAACAAATTGTACCTACATAGAAACATTTATTAACTAAACACTTATTAGCAAGTTAGTACAGGATAATTTATACAATTTGTTCTGGTGCGTAAGGAAGTGCAGCCATCTTGTTCTTTCAAGGATCCAACCATTTCTTTGCAAGAAAAATTCACTGGAGAACATCATACAAAGATTCCTGAGGCAGGATTCTGTTACCCTAATAATTGTCTTTGGGCAGGCAGAAGTAAGAGTTCATAGCTAGATAGAAGATTTTGTGGGATTTAGCTGGTAATGGGTAGAGGCCTGCCTGGATTCCTAGACACTGTTCATGGCAGTGGATGGAGTGTGCCAGATATTTTTGGCAATCGCCTCTGTTGGAAAGTTTTAAAGGTGCATTGGTAGTATTTATCTGTTCATCAGACTAACAAGACACAAAGTTCGCAAAAAAAAGTCTGGTTTTCAGGATGATACCTAGCAAAGTTTTGGTTGTAGCTCAAGGTATGGATAACCTTGAGTAGCTGCCTCTGAAGTGGAGGCTTTCTGATGAGAACGCTCTTTTGCCAGAGTAGGCATCCCTGATTAGAATTCTGAGAAATGCTTAACAACAACAATATATGTGCATGGGTGTGTGTGTGTTAAATCGTATTGTCTACACTGAGTATTTAAAATTACTTAGAGTCATTATAACAATGTTGCTGCTGTTTCTGATCTGAAAACTATTTCTTTTTTATCATTGTTTTTTCCACGGCCACTTCCATTACTGAAGGATAAGCCCCTTGAGTACAGAATTGCTTTGTTTATTTTTGTCCCTTCCATATATTTTAGCATAATACAAATGCACTCATACTCAAACATGTTTAATAAGTATTTTGAAGAAACTGTTTTCTAGAAGTTCTAACTCTTGTTCTGTCCATGGTTAGCATTTTGGCTTTTAACAAATTATCTTCTTTGAAATTATGACTTGATATTTGCATCTGAAAAAAGGGAAATCCAGGCAGAATTGGTCATTAAGTATTTGGTAGCCTTTTTAAACAATAAATAAAACCCCAAGTCGATTCCAACTCATAGGGACCCTATACGACAGAGTACAACTGCTCCATATGGTTTCCAAGGAGCAGCTTGGTGGATTCCAACTGCCGACCTTTGGATTTGCAGCTGAACGCTTAACCACTGTGCCACCAGGGGCCTCCGGGTAGCCATTAGACGTCAGAAATTAAATTATCACTCTGTCTTTGCCATTTTTAAGGGGGAAAAAAAAACTACAAGCGACCTCTTATAACTCAACAACCCAGTAACAGAACTCATTTTCCAAACTAACAGCATACAGTTGTCATCGCTAACAGACCCAAGGTCATCTCACATTCCAGCCACTCATTTTGTGAGAGAGAAGATAAACTGGAAAGATGCAATTGTTGTTACTCATCTGCCTTGCTGGAGTTTCCATCTTTTTTCCACTCGTTTCTTCCTTACGGGCATGTTGGAAGATAGACATGAGATGGTTTGCCAGAATTGTTTTGAGAAATGCACTGATTAGGAGATTCAAACAGATATTTATTTCTGCTTGCTGAAACCTGAGATACCTAATCATTAAAGTCTTTGAAAAGTGAATAACTCTTAAAAGTCCCTGACAAGTTGGGAGGCTAATTGTACCTCCTATGGTTTTACAGATAATCTGAGCTTGGTACATGTCTCTGTCCGCAGACAGCTTGTTTCAAAGAAACAGTATAGATGGACGCTGTGTGGAGCTCATTAGGCTACTCTATATGGTTATCGGGACTTCTCTGTGGCCGAGGGTTACTGGACAAGAGATACTGGACAAGAGATGAAGGCCTGCTTCCCTGATGTTGCGACTTCTGCAGTCTCTAGATGTGCTCACTCTTACGCAATGTTTTCTGAGTTGGAGTTCAAAGTCACCTTCTCAGGGGATGCACACTATTTAGATTCCCCTAAAGAGGAAGGCACCAAAAAAGGTGACACCATTTTCTGGCACAGTTTTTGTGTTGTTCTATGTCTGTGAGACCTTGGAATTATAATTACTGTCCTTGAAAATCTATCCCTGGAAGTAGAACGAGGGAGAGTCTCCACTGTGACTAGGCATCTTTAGGGCTAGAGATGTTGATAGAATGTCTAAGACTGTCCCATTTGTGACATTCGGGATTTTTCTGGAGTTTTATCATTGTTCTGTACTGGACAGGTACGTGACTCACTACAAGGAGCACAATGTAGATTTTCCTGCCTGACCATCTGAGAAGCGGGTCGTCAGACAAGTGGGTGCCAGCCCAGAATTGTATCTCTTTGGTCCCATTACTTATTAGGCTTCAGAGGGCCGGGGTTTGTTCCTGAAGTCTAAATATGCTAGCAGGTGGAGGAGTAGGGAAGACCATGGTCACTGGGCTCGTCAGAAGGACTGCCTCCTCCTCTCCTCACAGCAGAAGACAGAGACGAGACCTCTCTGAGGTGGATTCATAGAAGAGCAGGTTGAACATAAGCAAATGAACTAAACTAGCATGAAGGCAGCATGGAGTACCTGTGTCTTAAGGGGATTTTGTTCAATCCTGTCCATCTGTCTCTTACACTGACCAAATTGCCAATTGAATTATTCGTGTGGCACTGTCTTTGGGACTTACACACATTTACTGAGAAGATAAGACCTTAATTTGGAAATTGCCAAATCTCCAATTGCAAAAATGTGCAAATTCTGTCTGAAACTCGGGAAATCATTTATGTGTTTTCCTACTCTTGGGCTTGAAGGAACACTTTATTTGCGTTATTGATTGAAATGTAATTGAAATTGCATCTGTGCTAAAGTGGCTTGTGATGCAAGAATCATTTTTTAAGAATGTCTTGAGAAAAAAAAATAAAAACTTCCAGGTCTCGTTAGCCTCATCAAACAAGACACTTAATATATCCTATGCCCATGCTTAGACTATATTCTAGCTTGTATGGGTTTAAGGGATATACGGCAAATCGATGCCCTTTGTCAGGGCACCTGGGTAGCTTCAGACCCACACTGTGAATCTCAGAGGTTCTCCAAGCCTGAAGCAGCTCTAAAAGTCTTAAGCTTTTAATAGCTTCCTTTTATATAGACTTTTATTCATTTAATGATCAAAGTTGAATCCAATCTAGTTTTCCCTTTTTTTTTTTCTTAGCTGTCAGAAGGGCAGGGCTTTTTAAAGTCTGTTTAGTACATAAACAAAATAATCACAGAAATTCAGAAAAATCTACAACTATTTTATTTCTCCAATTTCAAAATTCCTCTCCTCCCTCCCCTTGATTTCCATATTGCGCCCAAAGGAAGACCATTTTAACTTAGTTATATTTAGAGTTTACATTCCATTTTGTGATTTTTAGTCAGCCATAGCAGAAGCATTTTTCATGTTGCTACGTAGTCTTTTAAATTAGCATTTTAATGGCTAATAAATCATTATTTATAAATGAGTCATTTATTGTTGCCCATGAAAAATGCCTTTAAATTTTTTTCAAAGAAAAACCCAATACTCAGTTTCAAACAATTTTATCCCAGGTTTCTGGATTAACTATTATTTTGTCTTATGATTCCACATGATTTCAGCAACTGACATTTATATCTATTTACATATGCTAATGTAAGTAGTCTCAAATTATTTCTGAAAGTATGCTGGATTATATAAAAAAATGAGATAAACAAGGGAATGAAAACATATCCTAAGGATCCCATGCTTGAATTTTGTCCAATGAGGGCCAAGGGAGCTAGCAGCCAAAAATGGAGAGCAGTCGTTATTCTTCTCAGTCTGTACCTTTTATCTTGTTGGTGGTACATCTTACTGTTCTCCCATCCAATCCCGGTGACATGTGTTTTGCTCTAAAAATATAGTGCAAAGGACATCAGCTTAAAGAGTTACCTTTCTAATGGTGAAATTTCTAACACTGTATTTCATAGAGAAACATCTTAAGGGGACTTTCTTCAACCATTGAAATTTGGCTAAGACTTTGTCCTAGTTACCTTTTCACATACTGGGGAGGGTCAGAAAGGTTTCCGTCATCAGGGGTCTTTTGAGCATTTATCCAAACATAAATCTCAAGTTTACTCTGCCCTGGATCCTACTATATTTTAGGTCTACTCCCACCACCAGATAAAGTGTGCATGTTGACTCTATTTCATTCTATAATTTCCATTTAGTTCTTCTTTATAGTTTCTATTTCTCTATTGAGATTGCCTACCTTTTCATTTATAATAAGTATATTTTCCTGCATCTCATTATGCATAGTTTAATAATTGCCTCAGAATATTCATCCGTTTATTCTAACACTTGGCCTATTTCAGGCTTGGCCCCTGTTGGTTGTTTTTTTTTTTTGTTTTGTTTTGTTTTGTTTTGTTTTGTTTTGTTTTCTCTTGAAAAATGGGTCACATTTATTCCTCCAAAGAATGCTGATAATTTTTGTTTTAGTGAGTCATTAGCTTGGTTGGACATAAACTGCAAACTTTGAATACGAGGCAGCAGCTCAAAGCTTTTTCATTTTGTTGTGTATTTGTTTGATTTTGTCTTGTTTGCCTCAGCTTAGATTCTGCCCATATATGTGTGGTTCAGGGGTCATCCAGAGATTGAACAAAGATTATAGGCAGAATTTGGGGTCTTCTTCTCTGCTCTATCTTTGCCAGGATTCTACCCTCACTTCCCAGAAGCTGTGAGTACCCTGAATCTCTCCTCTGATCCCTCTAGTTAGAAAGCCTGAAAATTATTAGCATTTCAGTCCTTCCACATGGCACTAAATGCTACCTATCCTAATGCTAAGAAAGGAAGACCTTCTCTCTGTGTATGCCTCTTCTTCCGGGTTTTGACTTCCCAGCTGTTCACTCTCCAGATCCCTTTGGTTGTTTTGTTTGTTTGCTTGTTTGTTTTTATATTTGTCCAGAGTTTATAGTTGTTATCTTTGGGAAGTTCAGTCTCTTATAAGCTTATTTGGTCATACCAGAAGCAGTATCTTTTGTGATGATGCTCTTTAAAACTGATAGCAGGAGCAATTTAGAATAGCTGAAAGTTCTCTAATTGAACCAAACACATGAAGATCCCTAGGTTTATGGTCAACCTGGGTCTAAACCAAAAAACCAAACCTGTTGCCATTGATTCAATTCTGACTCAGAGCAACACTATAGGACAGAGGAGAACTACCCCATAGGGTTTCCAAGGAGCGCCAGTCGGATTGGAACTGCCACCCTTTTGGTTAGCACCAGTAGCACTTAACCACTACACCACCAGGGTTTCCAACCTGGGTCTAAGAAGCCTCTTAATAACAAAAAGCAAACTCCTTGAAAGTAGCTTCAGGACCTGTATGTAACCTGACCATGACCATGGTTTACCAAGAACAACTCTAGTACAGCTCTAATCCATACAAATCTGGACTTCTGCAATGGCTTTCTAAACCATCTCTCCTCTTATAATTTCTCGCCCCTCCTGATTATTAACATTATCTTTGAGCATGTCTTTGCTCAAAAATGTTAATGGCTCCTGTATCTGCCTAATTAATTCCAAATTTCTTATCCAAACTTTGTTTTTACTTCCCTCTCATAAGTGGTAAGTAGAAAACACTGAATGCAGAATAGGAAAATCAGAGCTCAAGTCCACTCTCTGAAATCTATGTGACCTCAGAGAAGTCATTTATACATTGAAGGCTTGGAAGCCATCCTACCTTGTTCAAATCCAACCTTTACCTTTAGCAGTTATGTAACTTTGGGCAACATTTTTAACTTTTCTGTAGCTCAGTTACTTATCAGTAAAGTGGGATTAATATTGGTACTACCTCAAAACGTTGTTGTACAGATTAAATGGAGAATCATTTCTAAGACATCTTACAACAGTGCCTGATACAAAACGCCACCATAACTGTTAACTACCGTATCTGACTCCCAGTTTCCTTCTGTGTGAAATGGGGGATATAATTCTGTTTGAAAGGTTAGTGGCTCAAGGGCAACAAAATGTCTACAAGCTCAAAGCACAGTTCAAACCTGAGGGCAAAAGAACTCAGCTTCAGCTACGTAGAATTATTTGCCATTTCTTGCTCTGTACATTATGCAATTTATACCTTCCTATTGAAAGATGATTTTCTTATGTGTGAAATAACTCTCTCTTCTACTTCTGTCCGTTGGAATGCCACGTTTTTTAAGGCTAGGCAAACATAACATCAACCTACCCTAAAAGTATTTTTAATCTCACACAGTAAATACTCTCTTGCCTCTAACCTTCCAAACACTTTTCTCTGTGGCACTAACTGCATTTCTCATGTAGTTTTTCATTCATGGTATATTCTTTCCCCTCGACGTGGGCTGGAGCCCTGTTGGCAAGTAGTTAAGTGTTCGGCTATTAACCAAAAGGTTGGCATTTCTAATCCACCAGCCACTCCTTGGAAACCCTGGGGGTCAGTTCTACTCAGTCCTATAGGGTCGCTAGGAGTCAGAATTAACTCCAAGGCAGTGAGTGAGAGGTGGGCTTCTTGACAACAGTAACTGTGATGTATCTGTCTTTGCATCAGTAACAATTCCTCAAGCAATACCTATACACACTGTTAATATAGATCTCTTGAATTGAATTAAAACATAGTCCTCTATAATTACATTAGCAAATACAAAATTCTGAAAAATGTCCATGTTGGTACCAGGAAAAAATAAATTGTAATATTAATTGTTACATTTCTTAAGTGATAACCCAAAATGGTGGTATTAACTTTAAAAAGAGAAAAAAAAAATCTTCCTAGTGCATATTTTAAGACTTTGGTTAGCATGCAGTTGATTTTCCTGGTATAAATAATAACATTATTTCAAATTCCAAAGTCCAGCCACACGGCTCCTTTGGCTCAAGGCAATTCACAGCTAGCAAAAAACTGCTGAGTGCTGGATTTCACACCTGGTCTCCTGGGACTGGTTGGAGGTGCAGTAAATAGTACTGAGAAAGATCATATAGGTGCCTTAGAGCCATCTGTGCACAGTGGTATAAATGACAAACCAAAACATTTCATCTGTCACCCCCAAAGTTAACCTCCTACCCAGGAGACCAAGACATAAACAGAAGCAGAGTTTTGTTCTGCTGGGCTGGCAGAAGTTTGCCTTCCCATCTGACTACAAAGCAAATGCAAAGTGCAGGCAAATAAAGCCTGTCCCATTATCAAGTGTTTGTTCCTCCTGCAGCCCTGTGATTCTGTAAGGCTGTCCTTTCAAGCTGTTTTCCGGAGATCCATCTGGGATTGTTTACACAAATGCAAATCTTATTTGTTTACTTCTAGACATCACTACCTTGTCCTCTACCTTGGCTAAGTGGTGCTTTTAGATCCAGATATTAAAAGGAGACTACTTTAGTGGGTTGAAAAAAGGCAAATAGAGTTTTTCTGTACTCCTTAAAAATCCTAAAATGTTAAACTAGAGGCACTCTGAGAGATTGTATATCTCTATCCTTTTGCTTTGCAATTGTAGAAATAAACTTCTATGCCATAATAATGAAAATAAAAGTCCATAACAAATAATTAAAAAACAATAAGGAATGCATAGCCGGCTCTCCCATTCACCAGCTGGTGATTGGTGGCTTTGCACCTCTAGATCTTGGTTTTGTCATTTGTAAAACAAGTAGATTGTTCTCAGTTGTTGAAGTCCCTTCTAGCTCTAACCTTCTAAGTCAACTCATCAATGATTCCATGAACCTGAGGCCCTATGAGTTGTGGCTTGTTCATGGACAAATAGATAAATATTATAGTTAATAAAGACCAGAGGAGATAAAATAAAATCATAAAAAACACTAACCCAAAAGAAGACAAGAAAAGAAAAAAAGAAGAGGAAAGAACAAATAGGACAAATTTAAAATAAACAGCAAAATGAGAGATATTAAACTTTATCACATCAATAATAACGTTAAGTGTATATTCCTAAATATCCTGCATAAAATGTAGAGATTGTCAGAAGGGATAAAAACACAAGATTGAGCTATATGTTACTTACATAAAAACACATTTCAGATTAAGACACAAATAAGTTAAAAGTTAAAGAATGAAAAAAGATATACCATGCTAGCCCTTGTCAAAGAGAAAGCTGGAATAACTATATTAATATCAGACAATGTAGATTGCAGAGCATAAAAGAAGACACAATTCTCCTAAACATGTATGCACCTAATAACTGAGCTAAAAAATTCATGAAGCAAAAACTGATACAACTTCAGAAAAGAAACAGACAACTCTACAGTTAAAGAAAAGATTTCAACACCACTGTTTATTCTCCGATAAAACAAGAAGACAGGAAATCAGTGAGAATATAGAAGATATGAACAACATTATCAAACAATTTGACCTAATTAACATTCATCGAACACTCTACCAACCAGTAGACTACACATTCTGCTGAAGAATACACAGGATATTTAATAAGATGGTTCATATTTGAGCTGTTAAACAATTCTCAAAAAATGTAAAGATATCGAGACATACAAAGCATATTCTTTAATCACAATAGGATTAAATTAGAAATCAATCACAGAAATATCTCTGAAAAATCTGAAGTATTTAAAAACTAGATAACACACTTTTAGGTAACCCGTGGATCAAAGAAAAAATCATAAGGAAAATTAAATAGTATTTTGAACGGAATTATAATGAAACAAAACGTATCAAAACTTGTGAGATGGTTTTAAATGCCATATTTAGAGGGAACATTATAGCTCTTAATGCTTATGTTATAAGAGAATAAAAGTCTCAATGACTTCAGATTCCACCTTAAAAACTAGAAAAAAGAGAAAATTAAAGACCATGTAAGAAGAAAAATGGAAATAATAAACCAGAGGATAAATCAATAAAATAGAAAACAAAGAAATGGCAAAGAAACCACATATCAGTTTCGTGAGGAGGTGGATACAATTTGTAAACCTCTATCTAAACTGATCAGAAAAAATAATAAAGAAGACACAAATTGCCAATACCAAGAATGATGAAGGTGACATCAATCCATAGAGATATTAAAAGGACAGTAAAGGAACATAATGTTTCTCTGGCATTCCCTCTAGTGTCTTTTTCTAGAACCTTATTAGGCATATATTGCATCCTCTCCATCTATCATCCCTCACTTTCTTCCCTCTTTTTTAACTAGCTGCATTTTGAAGGAATTTAGACTATTACAAAAACGAAATTATTAAAACAAGATAACATTCTTATTTTAAAGTCTTTGTCAAGTTGCTCTACAAAATTAATTTCATGTAGAGTAAATTAATGCTCTAATTGTTGGTTTCTTGGTTGTATTTCTTAGCATTAAATACCTTCATACATTTGGAATTAGCAATTCCAGGTTCATTTTAAGGTGGAAGGTTGGTTTATTTTTTATATATCTTTTCTTCTATTCCTCTGCACTTAGCTCTCACTGTCTACCAGTTTCCACGGGCATCCTTAGGTCTATCAGTCTAGAACACATTTTATAATAACGTTTCCCAGCTTCAACTTTGTAATGATATAGGGACCCTGTAGATCCAGTCATTCAGTCCCCAGGTAGTTTGATCCAGTTCCTGTTCTCAAGGCTGTATCTGTGCCCCTCTGTTCACCTCCCTAGTTCAAGACTCCATGTAAGCTGTGGAGCCAGGTAGCAGAGGATAACTGTGACATTCAGCCTCCTTAATTAAGAAAGAGTTCACACTCCATCCCTGGCTCCAAGTAGAAAGATTGCATCCAAGCCCCCAACTTGCATGGAGCATTTGTAGTCCCTATTACCCTGCAGGAGCCAAACCCTCAGTCAAACTACTGTTTGCTTTTAGGCTCAAACCACAGCGTCCATTATAGCTTTTCTACTGTTAACCACTTTGCATATCTCTCTGTCTCAGATCCACTGAGATATTTATATTGTTTTATTAGTCTGGCTATGTCTTGTATGTCTGCTTTTCTCTCTTGGACTCTCTGTTCTCTCCTTCCTTCTTTTTCCTTCTTCTGCATTTAAATCTACTTAATTAAATTCCTGTCCAATCAGTCCAAATTCTCTTGTCCCTTGGGTATCAATTCACCTCTCTTTTATATTAGCTGGCTGTTTCTCATAACTATGTATGATTTTCTATGTGGTAAATTTTTTTCCTATAATGTTATTTTTAGTGGTCATTCCCTTCTACCATGAAAGGTGGTTTTGCAGTTGTCTTTGTTACTGGTTCCGTAACAGTTTTTAAGTTTTCAATTTTTATTTTTCTCTGCTATTCTCAACATTGATGTCAGCAGAGCTTCCAGACTAATGAAAGGCTAGGAAGAAAGGTCTGGTAATCTACTTCTGAAAGCCAGTCAATTAAAACCCTATGGATCACAATGGTCTAATTCCATTGTGCATTGAGTAGCCATGAGGCAGTAGCTAACAATGACAACATTCTCAGCACTGAATGGCTAGTAGAATTCTGCCCTCTATTTTTAGTCAGCACAGGCTTCAGGTTCCAAACCAAACCCATTGCCATCAAGTTGATTCCTACCCATAACAACCTTATAGGACACAGTAGAACTGCCCCATAGGGTTTCCAAGGCTGTAGTCTTTAGGGAAGCAGACTACCACATCTTTCTCCCACAGAGCTGCTAATGGCTTTGAACCACCAACCTTTTGGTTAGCAGCTGAGTGCTTAACCACTGCACCACCAGGGCTCCTTGTCTTTAATGTTAGGTAGCATATATTTACTTATACTTATTAACCTATCAAATTAATCATTGTTTAAGTGGAAAGTGGGAATAGATTTAATTGGATATTTTTTTTTTTTCAATTTAATGAAAAAGAATAATATTTTGAGCACCTAGCAGGAGTCAGGTATTGTGCTAGGCTATTGGGAATATACAGAGACAAGTAAAAAACAGTTCCTGCATATAAAGTGTTCAGAGTCGAAAATAATGGATAAGGCTGAACACAATTAACTTTAATGTAAGTCAGAGAGATTAAGGGCTGTAAGAAAAGCGCCAAGTGTTTTGGAGGCTCAGGTAGAGGAGAAATTGTACCCACGTGAGAATAGACTTCACATAGGAGACAGAATTTAAGAACATTTGATGACAGATAAGATCTGGATAGGAGCCTTTGGTGGCGCAGTGTTTAAGTGCTTGGCTGCTAACCAAAAAGTTGGCCGTTTGAACCCACCAGCCACTCCACGGCAGAAAGATGTGGCAGTCTGCTTCTGTAAAGATAACAGCCTTGGAAACCCCATTGGGCAGGTCTACTCTGTCCTATAGCGTTGCCATGAGTCACACTCTACTCCACGGCAATGGGTAAGATCTGGATAAGAAGATGAAAAGAAGATTTTGATAAGAGGAAATATTATGAGGGTGAAGAATGAAGATGGAATAAGTCATAGTCGGGAAAAAGAGTGTAATAGTTTGGCTCAAGCACAGGGTATGTGTACAAAAGTAAGAGGATCAAGTGACATCAAAAAATGGTGGAATAGGCAGCTCGAAGCTCCCATCCCCCCACAGAAACATCAAAACCAAGTATAAACCGTCAAAACTAACTTCGTTAGAACTCTGGAAAAAAGTCAGAGGTTTACAGCAACCAAATAAATGCACAATCAAAATATACTTAACTTCAAAACAGTAGAAAAGCTTCCTGGTACCGTTACTTGCCCCTACCACACCTCTTCCCTGGATTCTTGAAGACCACAGCCTGTATTCTCAGTGAGGAACTCCGGTCCCTGGTGTCAGAGGGAGCAGAGCAGACTTTATTCATAAGTAAGTGTGTATTTCTACTCTAGCCTGTCTGGGTACTACCTGAAGGACTGATGCAGGGCACTCAACTCTGTTTTGTCTATCTCAGAACTCACTCAGGCTGGAAAAGTGGCCAGCATTGCTTGAAAACATTGTAACACTAACAAAAAACTTGCAGACACCCGAGCTAAAGATTATGGTTGAAATATGCAATAAGCCAGTCCAGTTTTCATCAAGTTGATTCCAACTCTTGGAAGCTCCATCTGTGTCAGATGGAGTAGAAGTGCACGCCAAAGGATTTTCAATAGCTGATTTTTTGGAAGGAGATCTCCAGGTCTTTCTTCCAAGGCACCTCTGGCTGGATTCAAACCTCCAACCTTTTGTTTAGCAGCCAAGTGTGTTTACCATTTGCATCACCCAGTGACTACAATAGATCACCTAAAATTCTGGAGGAAAAGCTGAAGAGAAATTCTTTGGGAGGTTAGGATAATAAACAGCACTCATGTATACAGTAGAGGAGCCCTGGTGGCATAGTAGGTAAAGCTCTCAACGGCTAGCTGAAAGGCCAGCAGTTGGAACCCACCATCTGCTCCGTGGGAAAAAGATGTGGCAGTCTGCTTAGGTAAAGGGTACAGCCTTGGAAACCCTATGGGACAATTCTACTCTGTCCTATAGGGTCAAAATGAGTCAGAATCAACTCAACAGCAACAGATCTATGTATGCAGTATAATTTAGAAAATCACATGTGTAAGTTTAGAAAAACTTATGCTCAGAAGGGACCTGAGACAACCCTACAGTTTCACATCAGACAGAGCCAATCTGCAAAGACAAGGAGGACTATTTTTTTCTCTCTTTATTTAGTTTCTGGCATTCAAGGAAATCTCTATAAGTACTAGCTGAACACAAACTAAAGGGACAGGGGCCTCACTGACAACACATGAAAGGAATACACTCTTTGCAAGAAAAACAAAAGAAAATATTTTGGAAAAGTCACTAAACTAGTGGATTACTACAGCCTTAAACAAACCCCCCCCCCCAAAAAAAAAAACAGCAAACCTTGGAAAAGGTAAAGAATCTAATTTCCAGAGTTACCCGTTATAATATTCAAATGTCCAGTTTTCAACAAACAAGTCAATGCAAATAAAGAAAAAGGAAAATGTGTACCACTCATAGAAAAAAAATAAAGGGACAGAAACTATACCTGAGGAAGCCCAGGCATTGGTCTTATGAGACAATGACTTTAAAATAACTTAAATGTGGAGCCCTGGTGGCATAGTGGTTGACAGCTTGGCTGCTAACCAAAAGGTCAGCAGTTTGAATCTACCAGCCGCTCCTCAGAAACCCAGTGGGGCAGATCTACTCTGTCTTACAGGGTCGCTATGAGTCTGAATCGACTCGATGGCAATGGTGTTTTTTGTTCTTTTACCTTAAATATGCTCAAAGAACTAAAGGGAAGCATAGAAAAAGAACTATCAGGAAAACAATGTATGAGAAAAGCAAGAGAGATAGAAAGTAGAAAAATAAACCAAACAGAAATTGTGGAGCTGAGAAGTACAGCAGCCGAAGTAGAAAATTCACTGCAGGGGTTCACCATCATATCTAAGCATGCAGAAGAAATGACAATTAATATTATTCAGTCTGAGGATCAGAGGGGAGAAAAAGAAGAGAAGTGAACAGAGCCTAAGGGACCTTCAAGAAGACCATCATACGCATTATGGGAGTTCCAGAGGGAGAAGAGTGAGACAAAGGCAGAAAGAATATTTGAAGATATGATTACAAAAAACTCTCCAAATTTAATGGAAGACATAAATCTACACATCCAGAAAGCTCAATGGCCTACAAGTAGAATAAACGCAAAGAAATCCATACTGTGATACATTATAATCAAACTGTCAAAAGCCAAATATACAGAATCTTGAAGGCAGAAAGAAAGAAGTGGCTCACTACAGACAAGAGTCCCTCTATAAGATTAATAGCAATAATAATAATAATGGAAAATAACAAGTGCTGGCAAGGATGTGGAGAAATTGGAACCTTCATCCACTGTTGAAAGCAGTCTGGTTGTTCATAAAAAGTGTATATACAGAGTTACCACATGACCCAGCAGTTCCACTCCTGGGTGTACTCTCTTTTTAGACAAATAATGCACCCCTTCTATGTTAGTTTTCCAACTCCGCCCTCCCACCCCACCCCCCGCCCAAGGTATCTTTGTAAACACATCATCTTAGGCTGGGTTCTCTAGAGAAGCAAGACCAGTAAAGCGTATAAATATATAGAGAGAGAGAGAGGGAGATTTATATCAAGGAAATGGCTGTTACGTCCCAAGTCCTTGGGTCAGGAAAGAGGCTTCTCCTGATTCACGTACCCGTGGGAGCTGGCGAACCCACGATCGGCAGGTCAGAGAGCAGGGCTGTTGCTCACAGGCTGTGAAGATCCAATACATCCAATATAGGCGGACTCTCTGGCAAGGCTGGGGGCTTTTGCTTGCTCTGGATTTTGCCTCTGGCTCCTGTTCTTCTGACCTTTGGTTCTTGGGACTTGAGCAAGCAACTTTACCTGTTGTCTTGCCTGCTGATCTTGGGATTCATAGGTCTTCCCAACCTGTGAGCAAGAGCCCTGCTGTCTGACTAGCCGATCTTGGGTTTGCCAGCCCCTGTGGCTATGTGCCCAGCCTGACCCACATTCCAGCCTTCATAACTGCGTGAGCCATTTCCTTGATATAAATCTCTCCCTATATGCGCTTTACTGGTTTTGCTTCTCTAGAGAACCCAACCTAAGACAGGCAGCAAGGCTTTGAAAACTCAGCTAAGTGTGTACAATTGTTATCTTTTTTTCTTCAGCTCAGAGGTTTGCTAGTGATGATTACTGTTTGCGCAGGAATATCAAACAATGTCTGATGAAGTTCTAATTTTACCATCTCCAGGATTGAGATGTGGTCTTTGCTGTTTAGGAAAGCATTACATGTCATAATGAGTAACAAACAATGTTGTCAAGAAATTGTATTATCTTCTGAATGATTCCCTTTCCTGAATATTTGGCAAAGCAAAAAAAAAAAAAAAGATTCTGCCTACATCTTATTTGTTCTTAGACTCACAGAGTTATAGCAATAGAGCAGGCCTCAAGAAGTCATAAACACTCAAGATTGAAAGCTGCTTTGAATATCTTCCAGTCAGTTCCATTTCCTTATCTTCCAAGGATTTTCTATATCTTAACTATTTCAAATATTGGGAGCCCTAGTGGTACAATGGTTAAGAGCTCAGCTGCTAACTAAGAAGGTCGGCAGTTCGAATCCACCAGCCAATCCTTGGAAACCCTATGGGGCAGTTCTACTCTGTCATGTAGGGTTGCTATGAGTTGGAATTGACTCAACAGCAATGGGAATGGTTTTTTTTTTTTTTTTAACTATTTAAGATAAATGGCTGCCTAGTCTGTTCTTGGAGCACTGGTGGAACAGTGGTTAAGCATTCAGCTGCTAACCAAAAGGCTGGCAATTTGAATCCAGCAGCTGCTCCTTGGAAATCCTATGGGGCAATTCTAGTTTGTCCTATAGGGTCGCTATGAGTTGGAATCGACTTGAACGCAACGGGTTTTTTCTAAGTCTGTTCTTAGGACTCCCAGGGTGGCACAAATGGTTAAGCGCTTGACTACTAGGCAAAAGGTTGGCAGTTCCAACCCACGCAGTCACCTTGAAAGACAGGCCTTGTGATCGACTTCCAAAAGGTCACAGCCTTGAAAACACTAAGGAGCAGTTTTACTCTGCACATGTGGGATCACCATGAACAGGAATCTACTCGATGGCAACCAGTCACTAAGGCTGGTGCCACCCGGTGTGATAACTCACGGTGGCACCCCCATGCTAATTACCATGATATTGTAGCTAAAAGTCTAGAAAATTTCACACTCACAAGAAAACCAAACCCATTGCCGCCAAGTCAATTCCAACTCATAGCAACCCTGTAGGACAGAGTAGAATTGCCTCAAAGGGTTTCCAAGGAGTGGAACTATAAAAACACCAGCATCAATGGAAACAACAGTCTGTGCTTGTAGCACATGTAGACAAAACCCTGTGATTGACAGCATCATTGCAATTGGGTAATAATGACAGCTCTGACCAGAGCACATTAGAAAGTTCACAAAGTAAGTTAGCATAGAGTTTCAGCCTTGCAGTATATTGACACATGTAAGCTGTGCATATGAAAATTGTTTTTGTGTTATAACTAACTACAGAGATATTTTTATAAAAAATAATAAATTTCTGCACAAAACACTGCACGAAAATTTTATAGACGGTCATTTTGGTGTCAGCCCCGCCCCTCTGACAGTGTCACCTGGTACAGTCTACACTCCCCGAACCTCTCTAGTGAGGCCACCAACCATGGCTAACAACAACAGTCTCTTACGGTTCTTCCTATAGAAAAAGTCTCCAGGGTTTCTACAGGTCTTGTGTTCCTTCCTTTTCAAGTATGGAAATGATCTTATTTGCCCCGATTTGGAGTCATACTTTAACACTGTCCTCTACCAAGAAGTGTCAAGAAGGATGGATTGCTCCTTTGTGATCTTGTGATAAACAGAGCTTATTATTTAGAATGGCAAAAGGTATGAAAAGAGAACAAGAACTCGAGGCCTAAATCTCAAAAAATTCTCTTGTCTTTATTAATGATGGTTGTTGTTGGGTACCATTAGTCTATTTTTGACTCATAGCAACCTTATGTGAGAGTAGAGCTTCTGTGTAGAGTTTTCCTCTTTATAATCTTTATGGGAGCAGATCTCCAGGTCTTTCTCCTGGGGAGCCGCTGGGTGGGTTCCAACCACCAACGTTTTTGGTTAGCAGCCAAGTGCTTACCCATTGCACCACCAGTGCTCCTTTTATTAATCATAGGGCCAAGTTATTTAATTTGCTTCTTCCTGAATTTCCTCCTCCCAAAAATGGAAAGGCTAGTTCCATATTACAAAATTCTTTGAGATCCCTCCTTAACTTGAGGCAATAGTACAAATTAAAATTATATATCAATAAAATCTGACTTGGACACATAAAATCCCACCATCTTATGTGGATCACAGCTTAAGAGTTTCATCCTCTTATTTGCTTACTTTTCATTTTCCTAACAGGATATAAGTTCCACGAGGGTGGCTCCACATCTGATGGAAGTCTGTTTCCTCCCAGCTTCCAGCACAAGCTCCAGCTCAAAAAAAAATTTGCATAAATGGATTTTTTTCTACATTTTTATCATGGCAGAATTGCCATTTAGAAGGCTTTTATTAAATTTGTGGTTATGTTGTTTCATTTTCCTTTTTTATTTTTTAACTCACAATGATTGTAGCATCACTTGGCTCCAAGAATCATGATTTAATTATGTAAATCACATAAGAAATGTTGTCTACTTGCAAGTAATTCCAAAGCAAAATACTGTTATGCCCAAAATTATTTAGAAATTCAATGAAAGCCAAAGGGAAAATCATCATATTAGGATTTTAACACACACACACTAGCAATTTACCCCCTTTGAATTAAGTAATATCTCCTTGAAAAATAGGTTGTATAATAACCCAGTGAATGGCAATGTGTAAATCTGAAATATTACAAGAACAGCAAAGAAAATTGATCTGGAAAGAGTAGGTGACATGCGTTTTCCAGGATGCCAAAGTATTTTGGTGTTTGAAATCGGCACTTTCCCCTTTTTACCTGTTCATGGGATTATGCATATTTGGATTGAATGATTTTCTAAGATACAAAAAGAAAATTAAGGGATACAATCAATTCTTCTCATTTATGTACCCTGAAACTGCCTCCTTAGTAACACAGTGCCACAAACATAAATGACGAAGCCCACCCTTAGCACCCAGACACTCCAGCTAGCTCCCAGAAGATACTCAGTCCTTGCATTACTGACAGCTGATGTTATTCTGACGCTCTTTGAAGAAATCAATCATGAGCAACCTAAGAAAATTTCTTAAACAGCCAATTCTCTCTCTTTGGCTATGACTATCTTACTAACCATTTTCTTACCGAACTAAACCAGAAGAGTGAGCCTAGGTATTCCGAGCCACTTGTTTTAATTTATTAAAGAAGGTTGTCTCTTTTTTAAATGTCTCCTTGTAGATTTACCTAGAATCGCTGCTTATGTATGCAAAGCCACTTTCACAAAGAATTCTGAAAAACTTTATAAATTATAAACATAAGACACATTAACTTGGGGAGTGTCACCAGCTCTGATGCACTAGCCCCCTCCCACCTCTGTCCTAGGTGATGATAGGGGGTGGGCCAGGTACACAGGAAGCTCCAGTCTGTCCAGAGGTGAGCACTTCATTTAAGAAGTCTCATTTTAATCTATGCAGCATGTCGAAGGGCCAGGGGCACACCAGCGTTGTGCTAAGGTAACAGGGAGTAAGCTTTCAACCAGCATTTCTTTATTTTACAAAACAAACCAAGCCCATTGCAGTCGAGTCAATTCCAACTCATAGCGACCCTATAGGATAAAGTAGAACTGCCCAGTAGGGTTTCCAAAGAATGGCTGGTGGATTCGAACTGCCGACGTTTTGGTTAGCAGCCTGAGCTCTTAACCACTGTGCTCTATTTCCTACAATAACAACAATGTGGGCACTACACACAGTATACCAAGTAGAGGCTTGAAACTAATACAGGGCCATAGGTTCTTATAGGGCAAAGAACATTACAACTGGGATGAGGAGACCTCATTGTTAGTGTCGGGTCTACTCCTGATTTTGTGTATGACCTCAGGCAAGTCATTTGCTTTCTCTGGCCTTCTCGGTATCTTTATCTGTAAGAAAAAGGGTTTAGACTGTCTTGCCAGCGTTCTCTCTTCCAGTTCGCTCCTCTTCATCTCCTCTGTTCCTTTGTCCATAAATGGGGAGAGAAGTACTGACCTGCTGAATAAACACTAAGCAGTAGAAGTACCCAAAATATCAGTATGCCATGCAAAGTATTTTAGACTCTTGCACTATGAAAATTGATCCTCAAAACATTTCCGTGAGGGGAGAGGTACCCGCCCCTGCCTGAGAAGTTAAATATCTGACACACTGGAAGCTTCGATTTAGACATACCGCTCTCATCAAAGAGTACAAAGGAGAGCAAGTGAGCATCTGCTAAGTGAATATGGAAGTGAGTTGCTCTCGCTCCAGAAGGGAATTTAAATGACTCTTGTCTTTGCCTAGTAACCTAGCACTATGTATTCCCACTCTTCATTATTCCTGCTCTTTTTTAGCTAAGAAGAATGTCTAATAAATCACAAAGAAGACATTCCCATGCTAACTTAGTCATCATTAACGATTCAAATACAAACTAGAAAGAGAGGAAACACCCAGAGGTGAGCCTGCTGTTGAGGAACCTGGAGTCCAGGAGGAGGGCAGACAGTAAGCCCAAGGCCTAATTACCCAGTCAGACATGGCAGGTGCCAACTGATTCTGAAAAACGCAAATAAGAGGAGAAGTCTTTGCTTCAATTTACATGAACTCAAAACAACTTTGGTTCATAGTAACCATCTTCCAGAAAAGTACTTCTCAAAGGATTGACAAGGAAGCCAGAATTTGTTTTAAAGGGCATCAAAGATGATACTTTTGTAAAATGCAATATAAATGAACTCTTATAAAGCTAAGAGAAAGAAAACAAAGATATATAAAAAACCATTTATTATATACTCATCCATTTCCAGACTTGGTGGCCATGCAATAGAATGCCAGAAAATACAGGGATCTGGAAATCACCCACGTTATTTTCACACATACAAACCTCAAGGGTCAAAAAGGTCAAAGGATTTACCTAAGTCACATAACTCAGGAGTTCCTGGCTGGTGCAAATGCTTATCGCACTCATCTGCTAACCAAAAGGTTGGAGGTTTAAGTCTACCCAGAAGTGTCTCAGAAGAAAGCCCTGGTGATCTACTTCCAAAAAATCAGTCATTGAATACCCTTTAGAGCACTACTCTAGTTTGACACACATGGGGTCGCTATGACTTAGAATTGACTCCATGAGAACTGGTTACTGGTTCGTATAACTCAACTTGAACAAATGGAGAACAAAAACTCAGATGTTTGCACTTCTGCATAAGAGTTTTGGAGGTTTTTTTTTTTTTTTTAATTCCCTGTGTGGCTGCTTTTGTTCTGTATGTTCTCACTCTTCACTTCAGACTGGTTGATGCTAAAACATAGTCTCTTCTAGGTTTCCTGTTATAAAAATTTTCGACTTTGGATAAAATTAAATTCCTGATTTACTGACAAAAAAGCTCATTTTTTTTCCAAGTTGCCTACCTTAAACTTCATCGTGGTCACTCGCAAATGTTGGTTCATCTTCCTTTCTATTTTCAAATGACTTCGAAATTGGAATGAAAGATGAAAGAAAGGAAAAAAAATTCATTTTAATGCTGCATGCTATAGCTATTTTCTTATCTATCATCCCTTCAATTACTCACATAAGTCAACACTTACATCCACAGTAATTCTATATATAGAAAAATAAAATTGCAAAGACATGACTGTACCTTCAGACGAGAAGCCTTATCTTGGAACTGTGTTGCTATTCTTACCGGCTTCCTTATTTGATTTTCCTGTTGATATTCAAGTCTTAACTTTAATTTAGAAAATAGATGAGCAACAATCTTTTTATGCCATAAGATCAAGGGCATGTCATCTAATCATTGAAATGAGTATGGTCATTATCACCTGACAGTTGTGGTTGATCTAAAATGCAGAGTGCTTACAGTATTTATAACACGAAGGTAAGTGGAGTAGGGTATATATATTTTTAATCCAAGAGGTTCTATTGTTAACTCTTGATGTCTCTGTGGTCTATTCATGACTGCAATATAAAATTATAAAATTAAAGTTGTAAGAACCCAAAAGAAAACTATATGCCCTCAATATAAAAATTATGCTTCTTGTTATCTGGTATCCCAACACGTGTTTTGCAAACCTGCTGAATAATGTGTTCCTCATGACAGGACAAGTAGTAAATCAAACTTTGTGCTTTCTTCAACTCTGTACACCAAGAATTCTCAAAATTTTTGAGGAAAAATATTCTTCTATTTCTGTAAAATAGCATGCATGTCTACGAGGAAAGCACTAAGTACCCACTGCTATCCCTTTTGCTCCCCCTCATCTTGGATTTCTGGAAAACCACAGTCAGGGGTCCAGAGAAAAAAGGAGAATCATGGTAATGACGATATAAGGAGCTACTGGGTAAGACTTTCAGATCATCTCATCGGGAACTGTCTCTCAATATTTTTTGTTTTTTTGAGCACTAGCCATATTGTTTTTAGCCGTACCATGTTCCTTAGCTACGGTTCAATTCTCTATATTACGTCTTCAGTTGACTTCAACGTAACCTATGTTAACAATCTTTGAACTAACCGGGCAGAAATACACTCAACTACACTCAGAAACAGGTGAAATGAAATCAGTGTTACTAAATCTGCATGTAGTGATTACAGAGGAAAAATTCCAACGTTGCCATGACAATGCCACATGTGCTTTTGATTTTTTTCCACAGAATAACGAGCTGTGCATTTTATAGCGATGTCTAATTGTCTTTCACTCTGACTTTTACTCACCAACACAGCAACATGCTTTTTCTAAGCATTGAGTATTGAAGTTGCTCTGTCTCAAGCTGCCATTAAGATATTTTTTCACTCAAGCTTTGTATAAATTCTGGAAAATGTTTTCAGTTAAGCTTCCCAGCTATGTATTTATTCATATTTAATGAGACAGGAGAATGCTAAGTAGATGTGAATTGATTAACTTCAAATAGATGTATTGGTGTTTATTAACCTAACGGTAGGTAATTTCATTCACTACCTGCTGAAGATGTTACAGCATAGTACTCAAACGCCTTTTCTAGTTGGAGTTAAAAGAAAACTCAGGCACTGACAAATAAAGACGATCTGGGGATTGGCCCTTTCTTGTAATTAAAGTCTTGTGATAACTCCCAATTTCCTCAAGCAATTAATGACGTTTTATAATTGATAGGGTCCCATGAAGCCTATTAATCTTTCTATTAAATGTAGGACTTTCTTCTACAGCCAAACCAGTAAATGGTTATGCTTAGTCACCTTGACAAAGTGTGAGTTAACATTTCCTTGGACATTCCATTACAAACCCGGGAAACGCCAAAAGTTAGAAAAATCTGCACGTCATCAAGACATAATATGTTAGATGTAAATTCCACTATTAGTCTTACATTGTGAAGTACAAGTGATGGACCTTTATGTACTTAAAGACAGCTTTCAGTCCCTCATAAAACTACTTTTTTCTTAACAATTCAATCCCAGGCACATGAGGCATACTCGTATGACTTCAGACTTAGCTAACTAGGCTGTCTCTACATAATCAGTTCCTTCCTCAAATTATGAATCCAGTGCCCATATATAGTAGGCACATGTTATGACACAGTAATATATTATCACCACATCCCAGCCACTCAAGTCCACATAATTCTCGCCACATTCCAACAACAGGGACTATAATAAAGCATTTCAGCATTTTGGTAAATGTCTTACCATACCATCAGTCTGATTTTCATTACATCTGATTTATCTTAGGTACATGGATTAGGCAATGCTTCCTGACATTGCTGACATTTGGTGGAACTAGTTGTTAGCTATGAGGTTGCTCCGGGGAAGACAGTCTTATGGCAAGACTGTCTTGGCATTTCAAGAACTTATCTCCCTGAGACAAAATTCAGAAAAACAATCCACATGAAATAGAAGCCTGATTGAAAGAAAATGCCGCTCTACCGAAAGTCTATGAAACTTATAATGGAGGATTATCAGGTATAAGGAGCCCTGGTGGCACAGTGGTTAAGTATTCAGCTGCTAACTAAAAGGTTGGCAGTTCAAATCCACTAGCTGCTTCTTGCAAACCCTATGGGGCAGTTCTACTCTGCCCTGTGGGGTAACTATGAGTCGGAATCAACTCAACAGCAGTGGGTTTGGTTTTGGTATCAGGTATAACAAATCAAAACCCACAGTCATTGAGTTGATTCCAACTCATAGCAGCCCTAATATGTAGTGAACCCCTCTTAAAAGCCTTGACTCATACACTTCAATGTCTTTAAATTTCTCCTGGTCTCACCATAACTGAGTAGCAGATCCAACATTCAAACTCAGGTCTGTGATTTGAAAGCTTGTGCACTTTTCACTATATCTCACTTCTTTGGTACTGTCTGCTGCCTAAAGGGTAAAACAGACAATGACCCTCACCCCAAGCCAAGATATTTTCTCACTGTAGTCACCAGTTAACATGTGAAAGACGCAATTGTAAGTTACAGCATGAACTAACTCTGCAACTTGAGGCATGAGGACAAACTATATAGAAGGGTCAATGTCTCTTCTAAATTCCTCACTCAGCAGAGAGGGTCTCAGAAAATGATGGACCCCAGCAAGTTGACAGAGGCCTTGGTTTTTCGTAGATTTATCATTTTACCCTCAAATTAGCACCTTCTCATGAATTCTCTATTTCTATGGATGATATTACCATTCTTCCCCTCCCTTTCCAAAAACTATCAATTGCAAAATCTGCATACATGGCCTCTAATTGTCCCTGGGTTTACCTGATCCACTCTCCTGCATATGTCTAGTCCAAGGTCATAGCATTACACCATTAATTCTCAGGGTGGTCTCCTTGCCTCTGTGCTCCATGCTACAGCACTTATTTCTAGGATAGCCTGCACAGTTTCCTAAAGTAATCTATTTAGAATGTAGCTCCAAGCATGTCAGCTGTTGACTCAAAAGTCTTTGGATTCTCTGTTATCTGTAAGATCAAGTCTTTTCCTTGCCCAGTTTCATCTCCTATAATCTCACACTTATACCATACATTCCAGCCAAATTGCCCCCATTTGCTTTTCTGAACATGCACTGAATTTTCTCCCCTCTTAAAACTAAAAGTGTCTTTCCTCACTCAAAACCAAAAAATAGAACAAAACCCATTGCTGTTAAGTCAATTCAGACTCAGGGTTATCTTAATAAACTTCAGTTACTCATTCAAGGCCCAACTCAAATGAATCTGCCTTCCTGAAGCCTACTTCTGTTTTGCAACCACCACCATACTGAGATCTCAACCGCTTGAATGCCTCATGCGGCATTACTTAAAACACTGCTATTATATTATGTAGTCACACACACACACACACCCTGTTTACTCCTTCTAGATTCAGTTACTCGTCTCTATTTCCCTCATAGCATATAGTTTTGAAATCAACACTCCATTGCTTGAAATATTAAAGTACTATAAAGCACCCTCTGTAAAAGGTTGAAAAGATGCACCAGTGTTTGCATACAGAGATGCAAAGGTATAGATGCTTAGTGATAAACTGCCTGGCTTCCTGAGTGCAAGGGCAGAAATAGGGGCCAGCTTTGTGCAGTACAGTGAGTTCTTTCACATCACCCCAACTCTCACCCCACCATACACCTAGGGACTTTTTTCACCAGATCACAGATGGCATAAAAGAGAAAATGGAAGAACAGCTGGTAGTTCACAAAGGTACCTTGGGCTCTCTCGAAAGCTCTGTTCAAACCGTCCCCATAGTCAGAGCACAGCAGTGAAAGAAGCAAAATTGCCTGGCAATAAAGCACTTTTATTTCGTTTGAATTGCCTGAATAATAGCTTCCACCCTCTGTTTAGCTTTAACTTAGGTGACCTGGCAGGCACAACTGCAGGATGTGGGTTCTTTCAATAACAGCAACAAAGGCATGATCCTGAAAGTGGCCAGCAGCAAAGGCCTCTAGATGTCACTGATGGACCAGCACATAGGTAGGAAGAAAAATATACAAAGACAGGGATGAATAAGAGGAGAAGGGAAGTCAGGAAGGTGGGAGAGAGTAACTCAATGGTAGAATAGAGCAGCCCATGCCCACAGCTCTGTAAAGCAGTCTTATTTGTGAAATCATCAACAGCTCTTCAAAAGATGCAGTAGATGTCCTATCTGAAGAGACTGTGTAGTTTACATCTCAAGCAGAAGAAAAATAAAACAATAAATATGGTAAGTGGAAAGCTTGGTTTATACTTACATAGCATGTTCACCATAAAAGGGAATTTCTGCACCAGCCTGGAGAATTGAATGAGTAATTCTCCAAGTCTGTTTAATTCTTGATTAATATACAAATCTGCATTTCTTCTTCTTCTTAGAAGCTCCTCTAGCTGGAGCTTCATTTTTCAAAATGTCACTTCCTAATTGAAACGTTCACCCAGCCCTCCTGGGAAAAATTTATTTATAAAATAAATATCAAACACTTACTATGTATGGCACTATTTTAGGCACAGGGGATACAGGTGTCAACAAGAGATGCACAGTCCTCAGACCTCATGGAGCTCATGTTATAGTAGAGGGAGCAGGGACGGGGGGGAAGGTGGAGAGAGGAAGGGGATAAATAGACGAACATAAATAAATCAGATAATCTTAGAGAACGTTAGGGCCCTAAAGAAAATAGAGTGATGTGATAAAGAAAGACCGTGAGGTTTCAAAGACGCTGTAATTGAGGCTTGGTCATCAGAGAAATCTTCTCTCAGAAAGGGATATTTAAATTATGACCTGAATGACAAAGGGAGAGAGAATAAGCAATTGGACAAAAATAAGAATCCAGAGCATTCCACGCAAAGTGTCCAGAATATTACTGGTCCAAAGCCTGCCAGCATGCAGAGGCCCTAAGGTGGAAATAAGTTGGACTAGGCTTGCTATACTTGAGTAATGCAAAGAAAAACAGTGTGGCTGGAACATAGTGAACAGAGTGGAAAGTGCTAAGGAAAAGCTAAGGTCAGATATTGTGGGTCTTACAGGCCCTGGAGGAGCCCTGGTGGTGCAGTGGTTAATAACTCGGCTGCTAACCAAAAGGTTGGCAGTTCAAATCCACCAGCTGCTGCTTGGAAACCCTATGGGGCAGTTCTACTCTGTCCTATAGGGTCGCTATCTGTTGAAATTGACTGGAAGGCAATGGGTTGGGTTTGGTTTTGGTAGGCCCTGGAAAGAAGGGGGAATTTGATTCTAGGTTCAGTAATTGGAAAGCTGTTGAGGGTTTTAAATAGGGGAATGACAGAATCTAATTTGAATTTGCTCACTCCAAGTGCTGTGGGGAAAATGGACCTTGCAGAGCAAGAAGAGAAGAAAGAGAAGATAGAAGGTTAGGGAGAGAGTTCGGGTGAGAGCTTTTGGTGGCTTGAATCAGAATGGAAGCAAGGCTGCTTCACCGTGCTCTTGCGTCACTCTGAAAGAACTCCTACTATAGAATCATCACACTGTATGATATTCTCCTTTTATATGTGTCTGTCACCTATACTAGGCAATAAACCATGTAAGAAATGAGACTGTAGCTTATTCCTCTTCACTGAAGACACCACCATAAGGGACACAATACTTAGCTGCTGACACTAACTAAACGTTTGTGGCATGAATCCCAGTACTATGGTCTTTGCCTGTGATCCTGAGAGGTAGCCTTGATGTAGAAGTCAAAAATCCACAATCCCGACCTTGGTCCATTACTCATAGCTTTTTCTCTTGGTAGATTATTTGACTATAATATCCCCCAAGTCTCAGTTTCTTCATCTGTCAATGTGGACGCCACCACTTAGCTCATGGTGTTATTACATTCCAAAGTCCCAACAAAATGTAAGGCATTATTGTCAGTTCCTCTTTTGTCTTCTTAAACACTTGCCTTTTTTTACGAGAAAAAAATTATCTCCCAAAGGTAGAACTAGAAGACTCTTTGGAGTTTTTCTAATGAGTTAGAGATGTAGAATAATCATCTGATTCTCTCAATCCTCTTTTATGTTCCAAAAAACCCAAACCCATTGCTGTCAAGTTGATTCTAACTCATAGCAACCCTATAGGACAGAGTAGAACTGCTCCACAAGGTTTCCAAGGAACAGCTGGTGGGTTCGAACTGTTGAGCTTTTGATTAGCAGCCGAGTGCTTAACCACTTCGCCACAAAGGCTCCTCTGTTATGTTAGGTGGTTAAAAAGTACAGATAATTTCTACTCCCTTGTAAATTTCCCAATCACCTTAACACTTATCATCTACAGAAGACCGGGTTCTACAAGCAGATCAGAGGTTGTAGTTCTGTGCCATCGAGTCTATTTCTACTCATAGCAACCATATAGAACAGGGTAGAACTGCCTCATAGGGTTTCCTAGGCTGTAATCTTTTCGGGAGCAGGTCACCAGGTCTTTTCTCCTGAGCATTGGCTGGTGGGTTCAAACTATTGACCTTTAGGTTAGCAGCCGAGTGTTTAACCATTGAACCACCAGGGCTCCTAGATCAAAAGTAGATACATAAATAAATGTGTTGTAAAAGGGCAGTTTGGTGTAGAGAGAAGATCACTGCATTTGCATTCAGGGGGCCTAGAGTCTCCTGCCAGCTTTGCTTCCATTGTAGTTTGTGGCATGATTTTAAGTACATCACTAGCCATATCTTGGTTTTAAACTTTCCATCAGTATTGAGAAGACCGGAACAACAGGAAATCAACTAGATTATTTCTAAGTCCCCTTCCTGTTCTAAACATTCTGCTCCTGGTTAAGTTTTATTTATACTTCAATCACTGAAGTCAAATTCTGGACTACTAAGCACAAAACCATACTGGTATAAATGTTGGGGACCATATGAATCTTAACACAATAATGGAATGAAAATGGTTAGCTCTGTATTCCTTGCCAACCATCACAAAAGGAAAAGATTCTCAATACTAATAAAATTCTCCAAGATCAGGTAGAAAAAAAGAGAATAGGAACAAAAATAACTATTTTGAATGAACTCATTGCCGTCGAGTAGATTCCGACTCATAGCAACCCTATAGGATAGAGTGGAACTGCCCCATAGGGTTTCCAAGGAGCGGCTGGTGGATTTGAACTGCTGACCTTTTGGTTAGCAGCCGAGCTCTTAAACACTAGAGGAAGAAAGCTGGTTGATACAATAAAACTCATTAATTCTGGTTTCCCTATAGATTTTATCATATCTTAGACTGCACATAATAACAATTCTTTTTTCCCACAGACAATTCAAGTAAATAGAATAAACACACTTTCTGAGAAAACTACTTAAAATGTACTTAGGATAATCAAATGAAACTATCAGAAATAATACAAGCAATCATGAGCAAAAAATATATAAATAATATGCTCCTCATAAAAATTTAGTCATCAAACATTTCCCAAAGCACCACATTAATCTAGATTTTTACAGACTTAACACTGTTAGTCTTCAGTTCCTATAGATTTTTGCATGTCTTTAAAATTATAAAATTTCAAATTGTTGGGAAAAAAAAGGAAGAAAAACGATAAAAAAGAAATTGGCCTTAGTCCCAGTGAATCAAATATAGTCAGAAGTTTCTCTTCTTGTGTTTTTGCCCCACCGTTGTGTTTGTGCGAATTGAAACTAGACATCTGTCACTTTAGGATACATGCACGACTGTGATAAGGGTTTATTTCCTGCCTTGAGAGCAAAGTAGATGTCATAGTTTTCTCCAGATCATTTCCTGTGCATTCTCTCATAGCCAATAACAAAGGATCAGAAAGTCACTGATACACTCTATCATTAAGTTAACTGGTCAGGATCCACAAAACAAGACGTTATGGGAGGCTGAACTTCCAATTATTCCAAAATTTACTAAAGGCATCTTATCTTTCAGTCAGGAAAGAGAAGTCACAGTTATAGCACCATCTTGTGAAAAAATAGGCTTAGTACAAGAACTGACTTGCCAAAGTACATTGAGCAGTAAGCGAGTCTTTCCATGTTCATTAAAAGAAATGAAGTGTCTAAAAATTGAATTTCTTTTTGGTTATCTATTTGTTCTTTCACAATATATGTGTAGATAGCCTAGCATAAAACCTAGCACAACTTAATTTGTAAAAATTTTCTACTCATTTTCAATAATTTTATCTAAGCACAATTAAACCATTTTGATATCAATCATTAGAGCCATTTGAAATAAAACTCTGTGTGCTATGCTTAAACAGGTACGATTTTATATTCAGGTAATGTATTTATCACATTTCATTTTCTGTCTCTAGTGGTTTAGCCTTTTCTTTTGCCCCCCTCCATAGATACCAGCACACTGAATCTTTTAAAAATGAATGGAAAAATTAGAGGTCAGAGAATTCATCTTTAATACTTTCTCACAGCAAGGATAAATCGGAGAAACATAAAATGTGTGTGTATTATCTATTACTCCAATCAATACTTATTCTACAGATTGAAAGTGGAAAATTTGTGGATGTTATGTTGCTTATTATGAGGTTGGTTTTCTGAATTTTAGTAATAAAAGTCACTGAATGCTTTATTCATTAAATTGTATACAATGTCCTTGTAGAGGTTTTCTTTTTCTAATTATACGCAATGTGTACAATTACCTAGTTCAGTGGTTTTCTGACTTTAGTGAGCAAACGAAACATCTAGAGTGCTTGATACTTTTCCCAATCAGCTATCTACCCCTATTCCCGGGCTCTGATTCCAGAGGACTGAGGTTAAAGTCTTGTAATCTGCATTTTAAGGAGCCCACAGTTAATTCTAAAGTTGGTGATCTATGGACCACACTTTGAAGAACACTGGCCTGACCCTATACTATCTAATCTTGCCATTGAATCTGTTGGCCTCTCATGAGACCCTTGATTTGTGTTTACTATTTACCCCCATTTAATCAGTTAATTTCACACTTGTCAAAGAAGAAAATCTCATACTCTGTTAGAAGTGAAAGAAAAGGCATTTTACTGAGAAATAACACAGCTCAACCTGGGCAGTGTTAAGTAAAAATACAAATCACCCCACCATTCAAGCAGAGAGAGGGGTCTATATACACAGAGAACAAAGGCAAGGGTGTTAATGACTGATTATAGATAAGATCAGTTTCAGCTTGAAGTCCTTTGAAATGTAAAGGTCAGCCACCAGGCTAGGAGGGAGTGAGTTACCAACTAGGTGAGTGATACCAGCAGGTTTGGCTAGACCTGATTGCAGTCATGAACACATTGTTCCTGGGAACAAGTTGTTTACATTGTGACACATTCTTCCCATGAACAAATGGTTTACATCCTGACCTTTTGCTTCCGGGAATGCACGTTGGCCCCGTCATTCTTAAGTCTGACACGAGTGCCTCCAGTTTGGAACTTTTCCATTTACACACATCTATGATATTTTCCATGTAATAACTTGGCCCTGGATTTATTGCACAATCTTCTGAATTTCTCAACATAAATATTGATTTATTATCCAGCATCTGACGTCAGACAAGGGGACAATCTGTTAAGGTCTACAACAAAGGAAACATTGAAAAACACAACAATTAAAAATATCCTGACAAGATGTTGAGTTTCTGAAGGGTAAGGAGAATACCCATAACCTAGCATAAAACCCAGCACATAACAAACAGTCAATAAATATTTGATGAGTAGTGACTAAATGAATGAACACATATTGAAAAAAAAAGTAGCTTGAAATAATTACTTTCAAAATAGTCAATTACTGACAATGGCTCTTAAAATCATCTATTCCAACTTCCCCATTTTACAGACAGGTACACAAAGGCCCTCCTGAGGAAAGTGTCTGGAGCAAGCCAATTATGGAACTAGGACTCAAGTCTTCTGAGTCCTAGTCCAATGCTCCTCCGCTTACTATAGAAAATCATACGGGTGTTTTCTCACTAAATGACTTATGGCAATTTAGTGTTGTTGTTGTTAACTAATGCTCAATTCTGATCAGGCTGATTTTCCTAAAAGACGATTTCTGAGCACTGATATCTCCCCACTCCTGCTCTCTGACCCTCAACCTCCAAAATCTAATTATCTCTGACTTCAAATTCTGCTGGAGTAAAAGCCTTAACTGAAAAGAACAAGCACAGCTGTACTCTAAGCACAGGTCTATTTACTACAATTGTTTTCACTTTTCTAATTAACGTCCCCATAGTTGAGCATTTATAGAGTGCATGCAGTAATTTTGTTCTCACCATCTAAAGATAGGTCATTAGTCCCCATAGTTTGACTATGAAAGAAATAGGTAGGGGGCAGAAGAGGGAATATACATATATTTTTAATCATTTATTTATGTTGTTGTTGGGGGACATGGAGTCAATTCTGACTCACAGCAACCACATGTGACAGAGCAGAACTGCCCTATAGGGTTTCCTAGGCTGTAATCTTTACAGGAGCAGATCACCAGGTCTTTTCTCCCACAGAGCAGCTGGTGGGTTGGAACTGCTGACCTTGTGGTTAGCAGTCGAATGCACCATTGCACCACCAGGGCTCCATATTTAGCAACCCATTAGGACGGAGTAGAACTGCTCCATAGGGTTTCCAAGGAGAGGTTGATGGATTCAAACTGCCAAACTTTTGGTTAGCAGCTGTAGCTCTTAACCACTGCACCACCATATATATATATATCATATATATAATAAAGAAACCACTTGACGTGGTAGCAAGGACTCCACTGGGCTATTAGGTGACGTATACCTATGCCTGGATTCTGTCACCAGGTTTTACAACATTCCCTTCCTTGTCTGGGCTCAGTCCCCATCTTTTAAATCAAGGGTTTGGATTTGGCAGTCTAGGAAGGTCTAAGATTCCTTCCAGATCCAGTATGTTAGGAATCTTAAGGTGACAGAGTAGGCAAATTGCTCACTTTCTAAATAACAATTTGGTAAAGTCTTAAAGCTAGAAAGTTCTTTGTACAGAAGGAAAGAATGGACCATAATTCTACCTTGAATGCATTTTTGTGGTCTGCACTGACAGGGTCTAGCCTGCAAAACAAAAGTAGCTGCCTTTCTCGTTACTCTGGTGGGCTAAGCCTAGCCCTCTCACCTCTACACTCCTCACCCAGCCTGAATTAGGAGATCACTGAGTGGTGTTGTGTTTCCAGAGCTGTTCAGTTCACAGGCACTATTGGGCTCTCTGGGTTTCATGCAGTCACCACTCCCACCCCATTCCTAACAGAAAGGTCCATTCTCCCACTTTCAAGAACCCAGCTTAGAGCCTCTTACAAAGGCTCATTCTATAATCCTGGAACTGAACTTTCAAAAGGGCTATGAGGAGAGAGTTCAACAAATACAGCTGGACTGAGGATCCTAGCTCTGCTGCTGAGAATCCGGGAAACCTTGACCAAGCTTCTTCACTGCACTGAGACTCTCTCTCCTTCGAGTAATATCACACTCACCTCCCAAAACTGATATTGGCATCAAGGAGAAGGATGTGCAAAGCCTTTATGTCAGAACCTGACCCATCATAAGTGGTTACAAACTGTTAAGGTCCGAGAGGTTCTTTCTATTCCTCGCATTTCAAAGAGGAGATGTGGGAGAGAAAAATCCCATTTTCCAAGATCTGAAGTTTGTGAAAAGATAATGTGATTGTCATTCTTTGAGAAACAAAGTTCAGCGCTCTGCAAAGCACCGGCATAGAGCTGCCCACGCACAACCTGCCACTGTTACTTAGGAAGCAGTTTTCATTCCACAAAATAAAGGAGAGAAACGAAGCTCTGCAGCTGTACCTGACTTCTACCTGTTTTCTGATTTGTTCTGCGAGCAAATTGCTGGCCCTCTCCGCGTGTCAGGGTCCCCGTCTGCGCGGGGCGGGGATGGAGCTGGGCGACCTCTAAGCGTCCTTCCTGTTCAGATATTGCAGCGACGCCGCCAGATGGAGGCTCAGCCCTGGCCGCCCTGTGCCCCTGGCGGGCTGGGCGCCAGAACACCTCCCTCCTCAGGTGGCCAGGGCTTCCCTGCCCAGGAGACTGCAGGCAGGAGCGGGGGCGGCTCTCCCGAGCGCCTCCGCAGAGACAAGGCGAGAGCTGCCTTTCAGCCATCAATAACGCAGTCTTTTGTCAGCAATAAATTCCCTCCAGAATTAATGAAACAGCCCTTTTAAATCCTCCTGCCACTGCCTCCTACAACAGGAGCTCGGGCTAGGCCCCCTGCTCTTTAAATAAATATAACAGCCTTATAAATTGTCTGCAGGCGATGTCTAGTTTGCTGGGCCACAATCTAATCTCCTCTGCCGCCTGCAGAAACAAGGAGTAAGATGGAAACCCGAGATCAAGGTTTGATCTCCATTGCAGACGGCGCTCGCTCCATCATGCACGCAGGAGCCCACACACAGGGCAGGGCTTCCTGGGTATCCATCTCCCAGGCAGCTCCACTTTGCCGTTCTCTGCAAGGTGGCCTAGAGGATACCAGAAAGGGATATTAGGGCAAGAGAACTTCAGATGTCATCTAGACGCACCTATTCTTTTTACAGGGGAAGAAACAGAAGCCCGGAAAAGGAGAGGGCTGCAAGCTAGTCTCCTGCTCCAGTGTTCTAAATCAGTGTTTCTCAAATTTAGCCAACTGATTTGAAAACTTAGTTCCATACCAAACTCTGTACACTAATGTTCATAGCAGCTTTATTCATGAGCACCAAAAGTGGAAGCAACCAAAATGTTCCTCAAAAGGTGAATGAATAAACAACTATGTTACATCCAGGGAGCCCTGGTGGCACAGTGGTTAAGAGATCGGCTGCTAACCAAAAGGTCAGCAGTTCAAATCCACCAGCTACTCCTTGGAAACCCTATGGGGCACTTCTACTGTATCCTATAGGGCCACTATGAGTCGGAATTGACTCGACAAAAATGGGTTTCATTTTGGGTTGGAGAGGCAATTCTGGAGCCCTGGTGGCCTACTGGTTAAGACCTCCGCTGCTAACCAAAAGGTCAGCAGTTCAAATACACCAGCCACTCCTTGGAAACCCTCTGAGGCAGTTCTACTCCATCCTACAGGGTCACTATGAGTCGGAATCAACTCTATGGCAGTGGGTTTGGTTTTGGTTTTATGTGTTACATCCATACAATAGAACAGTATCGAGCAATAAAAAGAAATGAACTATCAAGCCATGCAAAAACATGGATGAATCTTAAATGCATATTGCTAAGTGAAAGAATCCAGTCTGAGGCTATTGCATGATTCCAATTATAGGACATTCTGGAAAAAACATTAACTATGGAGATGGCATAAAGATCAGTGGTTACCAGGGGTTTGGAATCTGGGGGAAAGGGTTGAACAGGTGAAGCACAAGGGATTTTTTTAAGGTGAGGAAACTATGCTGTATGTATAGAACACTCAGAGCCCAGGTATTGATTTCTAATACCATTCTCCAATAAAAGGAACCAGGGCTTCTTGGGGAAATTGGCTGATTTTAAAACCAGGGAAGGAAATATACAAGATGAGCTTGGAGCATCTGGTATTGCCAGAAAATTAGGAATTTCTAAAAAAAAACAAAACCACACACAATTATGAGGTTATGTCAGATGGACACAGTAGCCAAATGAAAGAATTCCCAATGGCCAATGTGGAAAAATTTGAGGGGAGTGACAGAATAAGTAGTATTGTATTATACCCCAAAATATAAAATACATATTCATGAGTCTGCACTGATATAAATACATGATTAACTAAATAAATATACGGAAGAGAATAGACACATCTCCTGTGCCAAAGAATTCTGAACAATTTATGTAGATACTCTACCATAAAGGAGGTAAAGCATAACTCCTCACTCTTCAGGTATAGGCTGTGCATGCTGATTTCCTTCCCAAGAGTTCTGTATCAAAAGGGGGAAAAAGAATAACTTTATAGTGGATAAACCTGGCAAACACTCCTTCAACCAGGTGGTCAAGGTTAAAATCAACAGTGACAAACCAAAAAACCAAACCCATTGCCGTTGGGTCGATTCTGACTCATACAGACCCTATAGGACGCAGTAGAACTGCCCCATAGGGTTTCCAAGGAGCAGCTGGTAGATTCAAACTGCCAACCTTGTGTTTAACAGCTGAGCTCTTACAGGGTTCCAACACTGACAAGCCAGGTTGATTTTATGTACCCTTGATATGATATGATAAGAACGACACAGTACTTCTGTAGTCTTCCATCCAAAAATCCATGACTTCAGTTTACTCATGAGAAAAACAGCAGGCAGATACCAGTTGTGGGACATTCTGCTAGATACCTGCCCAGTACTCCATAAAATTGTCAAGGTCATTAAAAACGAGGACAGTCTGAGAAATTGTCATAAACTAGAGGAGCCTAAGAAGATATGACAACTAAGAATAATGTTGAATCCCAGACAGGATCCTGGAACACAAAAAGAATGCTAGGTAAAAACTAAGGAAATTTGAACAAAGTATTTTAAAAAAAAAAGTCACCATCAAGCTGATTCTGACTCATGGAGACTTCACATATTTGGAAGTGGACTGCACCTAGAGTTTTCAATGGCTGGGACCTTTCAGAAGTAGACCACTAGGCCTTTCTACCAAGGCCCCTCTGAGTGGATTCAAACCACCAACCTTTCAGTTATTAGCCAAGCTTTTAACTGTTTGCACCATCCATGGACTACTGAATATAGACTTTAGTTAATAATAACATATCAATAGTGGTTCGTTAATGGTGACAAATCTACTACACTAATGTAAGATGTTAATAATAGGAGAAAGTCCTTACAGGTATATGGGAACTCTGTGCTATCTTTACAACTTTTCTGTAAATTTAAAACTTTTCCAAAATAAAAAGTTTTTTGAAAATAGACTGAGGATCACTTGATTATCTGTGAAAATACCAATGCTCCCTAAAAGGGATAGTCTCTTAGCTATCAGTCACTGATCCCATGGTAATTAGGGAAGAGTGAGATCTGGTATGGCGTTCAGAGAAAAAAGGACAGAGAGGCCTGTGGCTCCTGAATGTAAGTGCAGGGTGGTGATGTAGGAAGAAGCTAAAGGAATACTTTTCAATTTTATTTCCTCGTCCAAAAAGCAGGTACTGAGAGTGCCAGGATGTCTCTGGGGTAGAGAGAGCAGCTTGTCCCTTCCTACATAACTTTGTACTGTCATCTGCAAGCTTTGGGTCTCAGTTTCCCTATGCTGCCAGTTAGGTGCCCTCAGGTTGCTTCCGATTCATAGCGATCCTATATACAACTCAGTGAAACACTGCCCAGTTCCACGCCATCCTAACAATTGTTGTTATGCCTGAAACCACCATTGCAGCCACTGTGTCAACCCATCTCGTTGAGGGTCTTCCTCTCTTTCGCTGATCCTCTACTTTGCCAAGCATGATGTCCTTTTCCAGGGACTGATCCCTCCTGATAACATGTCCAAAGTACGTGAGATGAAGTTATGCCATCTTCGTTTCTAAGGAGCATTCTGGCTGTACTTCTTCCAAGACAGATTTGGTCATTCTTCTAGCAGTCCATGGTATATTCAATATTCTTCGCCAACACCTTAATTCAAAGGCATCAATTCTTCTTTGGCCTTCTTTATTCATTGTCCACCTTTCACATGTATATAACGCGATTGAAAATACCATGGCTTGGGTCAGGTGCACCTTAGTCTTCAAGGTCACATCTTTGCTTTTTAACACTTTAAAGAGGTCTTTTGCAGCAGATTTGCCCAATGCAATGCATCTCTTCATTTCTTGACTGCTGCTTCCATGGGTGTTAATTGTGGATCCAAGTAACACGAAATCCTTTGCAACTTCAATCTTTTCCCCGTTTATCATGATATTATTTATTGGTCAAGTTGTGAGAATTTTTTCCCTATACTTCTATTTAGTAAAGTTTCCCTATATTCTATTTAATAAAGGTTCCCTATACTTCTGTTTAATAAAGAAGTGGGATTATATTGAGATTCAGCTCCAGTCTTCTGTGATGAAATGAGTACGGTTTTACCAAGAGCTAAATGGCAAAGGAAATTAAGCAGCAGAAAGTTTTAAATTAATTCACTTTAACTTTGTGTCAAATTCGTAATTAAGGAAAATGACCTATTGCATATTCTTGTACTATACATTATTTCCTACTTTAGCAAAAAAAAGAAACAAAATGAAATGCAGTGCCATCTTATTCATCTTTTGATAATGAAAAATTTGCATTTGACCAGAAAGAGGAACCACACATTTGGCTTATTCCTTTGGCTTGGTTACACTTCACAGAAGCAGACTCTGAGGGTAATATCTGTATGTCACAGATGCCAGCAAATTATTTATGGCATAAAAGAATAGAAGCATATGTCTATTTAGATAAAGCAGCGTCAAAAGTACAGTCTCTACTTCCTGCACTGATTGCCACTTTATGACATCTCTTAGATGTGACATTTTCAAGCTGATGTAGCATTTCCAAAATTCCATTATTAAAGAGAGATCAAATCAAGAAAAATTCATCACTTTTAGAAAACAGATTAGCAATATACATAAATATTACCCAAGGCTAAGGCTAACCATACTGAGCAGTGTCAAAATATTCTTTGGAGTTAATAATATAAGGCTGTTTTATTTAGGGAAGAATGCATAATTGACAAAGGAATATACAAACTAGCAAAATGTTTGAGTAACAAAAATGAAGAATTGTCTCCATCCAATATATAGTTGTTTTAGAGAAGTATGACGCCAGTGCAGAATTTAATCTGTAGCTGACAAAACCAATAGAAAGAGGAGAGAAAAAAAAAACTCATTTGCAGAAATTTCATTTTAAAATTTTGTTATATTTTCCTGATAGTACTGGTATTTAATGCTTATACAGTTAGAGTTACTGTGATTAACGAAGGGAACATCTTGCACTTTTGACTACTATAGTCAAAATATATACTGGAGATACAGATCAAGAAGGCTGAAGCTCAGAAACATGGAACAGCTAACTAGAGCCACACAGTAAGTCTATGCCAGTGCCAGAACTCACTCTCAGATCATGAGATTCCCACTTCAGTGCTGCTTTCCCTGCAGAGAGACACAGAGCCAGCCAGTGGTGGGCTGGAGTGGGCTCATAGTGGCTTATGAGAGCAAAACCAAAACCCAAACCCATTGCCATCAAGTCGATTCCGACTCATAGTGGTCCTATAAGACAGAGTAGAATTGCCCCATAAGGTTTCCAAGACTGTAATCTTTACGAAAGCAGACTGTCTTGGAGCCACTGACGTTTTGGTTAGCAGCCGAGACCTTAACCACTGCGCCACCAGGGCTCCTATTTATGAGAATCCATAATTAAATATTCAGAAATTTTGTGAATCAAGTGTTACACCATTGGCAGGTTGAAATCAGCAATGGTGAGCCATGGAAATTAGCAAATACTACGATCATGGTTTTTCTTTTTTTGCAAGGAGTTGATGTACCAACAAACCATTGGTCCTAGCCTCCAAGTCATTAATACGCAGCCACTAGTAGTTTCATGTAAAAATAGCTTCTTCCTAAAAGCCAGAAGTGTTGATGTCTTCAAGTCTATACTTAACATTTGCAGATAATGGTGCATACTACTTCAGCAGGAAAAGCTTAGAAATGGCATTCCATGTTTGTGAAGGCCTGCACTTGAACATATGTGAAATCTGTAAAACCAAGTTTGATAGACAGTGTCAACCTCACAGTGGAGTGAATTGAGTGTGTCAATTTTAGGGGTGTGTCTTTTGTATTTGTTTCCTTATCAAATTAAATATAGGCATAGCAATTTCACAAAGGCAGCGCCTTAATCTAAAGTGGTTATTTTTATGATAATCTAATAAGGATAGGGTAGTCAGTTCACTTAGCCAAAAACACGGTGCGCATAACCTGGAAAGAGTATGAATAGGGTGTGAGGAGGTGAGGCGCCAAGGAAAGAACAAAATAAAGGGAATAGATTCCCAAGGAAGCGTCAACCAGAAAAAGGAAGTGAAAGTCTCACAGGCTAACTGCTTTAACTCCTTCCCCCTCAACCACATACCAGCTACTGTAACTTTGTGAAAGAAAAAAAAAAAATGTTGACTCAGTGTTTATTTGTATGACCTAACTTCGTTATAGAAACTATCAATAATTAATCCAAACCAAAACAAACCACTTGCCATGAGTCAACTCCAACTCCTGGCGACCCCTATATGTCAGAGTAGAGTTATACTCCATTGGGTTGTACATAGAGCTGATTTTTTGGAAATAGATCATCACCAGGCCTTTCCTCTGAGGCTCAAACCACTAAACTTCCAGTTCACAGCCCAACACATTAAGCATTTCCATCACCCAGGGACTCCATCAATAATTAATACATAAATGTTACCCAAGGCTAACCATAGTGAGCACTGTCAAAATATTCTTTGGAGTTTAGAGGGATGAAAAATGACATATTCTATTTTGATTAGGTAGAATTTGAGGCATTAACGAGATAATTAAATGAAGAGGACTGATAAACAGTTTGACATATGGGTCTACCGCAGAGTTTCTCAACCTCACCACTCTGACACCTTGGATTGCATAATTCTTTCTTGCGTGTTGGGGAGGGAAGCGGTTGTGTTCTGCCTTCTAAAATGCTTAGCAACATCCCTGGCCTGTATCCACTAGACGCCAGTAGCATCTCCCCCACCCCCTGTTGTGACTTTCAAAAAAACGACTCCATACATTTCCAAATGTGTCCCCTGGGGGGTAAAACTGACCCCAGTTGAGAACCACGCATTTACTGAACTTAAAAAAACAGATTTGAAAATCTCCTTTGGATAACTGTTGAAACTTCAATAACGGTAGAGATTTCCCTGAAAAATGTGTTTAATATAGAAAAAAAGTAAGGAACCAAAGTAGTGAATAAGGTAGAATTCTTGCAAATCTATACATACATGTTATATGTGTATGTGTTGCTGTTAGTTGCTGTAGATTCTAACTCATGTGTGCGGAGTAGAACCGCTCCATAGGATTTTGAAGGCCGTGACATTTCAGAAGCAGATCTCCAGGCCTGTCTTCCAAGGCGTCCCTGGGTGTATTTGAACTGCCGAACTTTTGGCTAGCAGTCAAGCACTTAAACGTTTGCGCCATCCAAGGATGCATGTGCATGTATATCTCCCCATATTGTTGCGGTTAAGTGCCTTGAGTCTATCTTCAACCCACAGCAACCCCATGTGACAGGGTTTTCTAGACTATAATTTTTATAGGAGCAGATCACCACATCTTTCTCCCATGGAGCCACTGAGAACGTTCAAATCACCAACCTTTCAGTTAACAGCCAAGCACATAACACTGTACCATCAGGGTTCCATAGTCCCACATTAAGCAGAGGTAAACCTGATTTTTTTTCTCCCCAAAATCAAACTTAATTTTCCGTTTTAACATCCTCAGACATGCTTATAATTGTCTTCTTTACCCCACTCTGTGTTTCCAACAAGAATGTAATATGTTACTTATAAAGAGCACTTAATGGGAGAATTGGGAAACTTGCCTCCCGTCTTACAGTGCTATTAAGTTTTACTGTGAAATTTCATGGAAGAATTGACCTTTCTGGTTCTCAGCTGCCCACTCTATAAAGCGAGCTTGTTTTGATATGTGATTCGTATAGGTGCTTCCAATTCTAACAAACTAGGATTTAGAAATCAAACAATGTATCACATTGGGCAAATCTCCTGCAAAACACCTCTTCAAAGTGTTCAAAAGCAAAGATGTCATGTTGAGGACTAGTGAGCTTGACTCAAGCCATGATATTTTCAATCGCCTCATATGCATGCGAAAGCTGCACAACGAATAAGGAAGACTGCAGAAGAATTGATGCATTTAAATCACGGTGTTGGCAATGGAATACTGAATATACCATGGACTGCCAGAAGACTGAACAAATCTATCCTGGAAGAAGTACAGCCAGAATGCTCCTTAGAAGCGAGGATGGCAAGCCTTCATCTCACTTACTTTGGACATGTTATCAGGAAGGACCAGTCTCTGGAAAAGGACATCATGCTTGGTAAAGTACAGGGACGGCAAAAAAGAAGAAGACCCTCGACAAGATGGATTAACACAGTGGCTGCAACGATGGGCTCAAACATAGCAACAATTGTGAGGATGGTGCAGGACTGGGCAGTGTTTCAGCCTGTTGCCCATAAGGTCGCTGTGAGTCAGAACTGACTCAACGACACCTAACAACAACAAGGGTGCTTCCAATTCTAACAAGCTAGGATTTGGTCAAGTAGGTCATTCTACTTAATGTTTGACTGCAGCCTCTGTGAAGTCTATGCATTGCAGCAGATAGCAGTACATATATATATGTTTTGAAGATTAGAGAAAGCTAATTTAGTAAAAGCGCCAGATGAATATGCAGCTTTCTAATAAATCATGCCGATAGACAACATCTTGTTCTTTTTGCTGCAAACAAATCTAGGTCATCTTGGCAGTAAGATAGAGGTGGATAGACCTATGAATGCTATTGCAGCTAATTTGCTTCCAGCTACCTTGAGAGAGTGCTGAGGTTAGCAAGACAGTGAGGTGGGCAATAAATTGCTTTTTGGATAGATGGATATATTTTACTTTTCATCACAAGACTGCCTAATAACGGAGTCCCTGAGCACAAGTTGCCTGCTGTGAAATGTTACTTAATCTTTGCGTTTCATCACTTCAGTTTAAATAATACTCCATATTCTACTGTTTCTGCAGATAGCCAAGCTTTTTCATCACAATGCCCTGCTAAAAAATCAGTCTTTTCTATTAGATGGGCACTTGTATTCTGCCATAGACAGGCATACCTTGCACATATGCTTTATGCCTCCTTTCAAATGCTGATAATGAGGGGAATGGAAAACAGAATTTGTGATTGTGCCTTTGTTTGTTCCACAGGCTTCCTAAAAATTAGAGTGTGCACAATGACTCACAAATTTAACATACAAGTTATTTGTATTTTAAGCTAAGTAGGCACACCTCAAACTCTCATATATGCAAAATACCACCATCCACAAACTACTTTCATACGTTTCCAATTATTGCATGTATAATAATAGTAAAAAAAATAGCTGAAACCCCTCCACTTAATATCAACTGTTTATAAATTTCATTGTGGTTGGTGTTGCCAGCCTTTATCGGTGTGCAGACATAATTTACAAAGCTACAGTTACAGCTCAGATAGAATTTGATATTTGGCTTTTTTACATTGCATAATAGCAAACATTTCTCATTCTGCCTCATAGTCATTATAATATGAAATGGCTGCTTCACATTCAATTTCTCATGCTCAAACTCAAGCTATGTAAACAGTACTTATTCAACATTTTTTATACACAGGCCATGATTTTCAGCCTCAGAACCTTTGCATATGCTATTCCTGTGGCTTACAGTGTGCACTCTCCTCTGCCTGTTCAAATTCCACACATTTTTAAAGGGTCAGCTCTAACAGTATGACCTGAGTTAAGGCTTTCCGGATCACCTTCTCCCACCTTTCCCGGAACAGGACCATTTCCCCTTTCCCTAAATTTCCAATCAGCTTTGCTATCTTTTCACACTCGTTTTTTTCCTCCATTGAATCACAGTAGTGCTACACCTCTCTTTTTCTTAACTACAAGATCTACAGGGAGAAAATCTACGTTTGATTCTTCTTTGCGTCCACTACAGGGAGAAAATCTACGTTTGATTCTTCTTTGCGTCCACTACAGCGATTAGTACATGTTGGCAATAAATAAATGCTAATAGAATAAGTGAGATGGCCGCTGTATTAGTTTTATATAGCGGACTTAGCAGATTGCCACAGACTTGGTGGCTTAAAACAATGCACATTTATTATCCTACGTATCTGTAGGTTAGAAGTTTAATACGGGTCTCACTGGGCTAAAATCAAGGTGACGTGATGACTGTGTTCTTTTCTGGAGCTCTGTGGAAGAATCTATTTCCTTGCCTTTTCCAGATTCTGGAGGCCGCCCACATTCCTTGGCTCCTGGCCCGCTTCCTCCGTCTTCAAAGCTAACAACGTTGCCTCTCTCTGTGCCGTTCTTCCGCAGTCACATCTCTCTCTCACTCTGACTCAGGTGGGAAAGAATCTCAGGTTTTAAGGACCCATGTAATTAGGTGGAGTCCACCAGATAATCCAGGATAATCTCCCCGTCTCAGGGCCCTTAATTTAATCACATCGGCAAAGTTCCTTTTGCCATGTAAAGTTTCGGGAAGAAGGCATGAACAACTTCAGGGAACCATTATTGTGCCTACCACATACACTCAAGTTAGGAGCTGAGAGGTATTCTAAAGGTTACTGGGAGCACCTCCTACTCAAATAGATAAAGAAACGGCATGCAGAAAGGGCAAAAGTCTTCCCAAAATCCCAAGTGTAGTCAATAGAAAAGTTAAATCTTGACACTGAAGTAACCTTCCCATTTAACAACTATTCCCCATACCACAGTTTATTAGAAGCAGAACAGAATTTATTTCAGAAGATGTAGAAGTTCAGAGAGGTGAAGATATTGCTCAAAATTACACAGATGGGAAGAGAAACAACTGGGATTAGTTGTCAGTTTTTATGAATTCTATTCTAGTGTTCTTCCTCTTATACCAGCCTGGTCACCACAGAAGGTCAATGAAGTAATATCGAAAACATCCAAATACTCCTACTCCTTACTTATCAACTATCTCGTTATCTTGTATTTATGACAACAGTAAAACTGTACTATCTGACTGTTTTGCACATTAACAACATACATCTGGCAGTAACAAACACTGAGTCAGCAACCAGCTGTATTCACGAAAGGAGTGAGGATTCTATTTATCTTCACTGCTCCACTGAGAAAGGTATGAAAGGCGTGTTTGTGCCCCCAGTTGTTTGCAAAAGGGGAATCGCCCCAAGGAGACAACTTCTGAAATTAGATTATTCTTTAGAATAAAAGCTAATGATTCTGTAACCTGTTAGAGTTGATATAAGACTTTCATATCTTTTCATTGAATCCTTATAATGCCTTAGGAAGAATTGAGTTGTTTGTTGTTGTTGGTTGGTTGGGTTCTTTTTTTTTTAATCTCCTATTTACAGATTGAAAAGTGAGGCTCAGATTATTTTAGAGGGACTTATGCAATATTGCCTCAAACGCAGTTCCTCTGACCAAAAATTCATACTTTTTCCCCATGATGCCATATTGCTCTAGAGAAATATCTTCACATAAGCACAAATCAATATACTTATAACGTTTATCAAGGGTCTGTATAAAAGACAACAAATGAAGACAACTGATTTTTGATTAGTTTTTCCTCTACATCTTCTCTCTTGATTATGCTCCCAAGGCACCTCAAGAAAAGGTTGCTTATCTTCCATAAAACATGTGACATTTGTTTACCATTTGGGTAGTGCAAACGGTTTGCTCTTGGCTGCTACTCTTAAGGTTGGTAGTTTGATCTCACCCAGAAACACTGTGGAAGAAAGGTCTGGCAATCTGCTTCCATAAAGATTGGAGCCACGAAAACCATATGGAGCAGTTCTACTCTGTAACAGATGAGATCGCAATGAGTCAGAATTGACTCATGGGCAATGGGCTTGTTTTTTTTTTAAACCAATTTCACTTTTCTGGGAATTATTATATCTGTTGGGTACAACCACTTCTAATGAGTGCTGCCATTTCCCCCAGGCATGAATTGCTTTCACTGCATGCTATAGCTCTTTCTGGGCACCATAATCTTACCTCTGCTGGGTCTACATCTGCTTCTTCTTGATACCTCCATGTCCATATCATGTAGTAGCTGTTTCCACTAGATTCTGCCAAGTTCCAGTCACCCCTGGGGTACTACTGTGTCTTCCAAATCCTGTAATCTCCACTAGCTTCTATTGCCACTACCATTAAGTGCTGCCACTGAGATCCTGGAGGTTTCACTGCTGGGCAGAGTTCTGTAAGGAGGTCAATGAATGATTAGTCCTCCTACCTTTTTGTATTTTACTTAGTTAAGAGGATATTGAACTATCAAAGCAATAATTATCTGTACCGTTACTATCCTAGAGGAAAGTTTAGTAAAAATAATTAGATTTTACTTATACCCTTTCTTTCTAGAAGCCAGACATGAGTTTGTGGGAGACTATTCACTCTAACAAATAAAACCTTGACTCGTTCTCTCTCCCCTTTGACTTTCTCTTCAAGACACTCTTCGAACTCCCAGGTGGATTTTTAGAAATCTTGCCTCATAATGGTGCAGATATAAACTGATCCAAAATACTGCATGAGTTTGAACAATTAAGGAACTGTAAGAAGAGAGAATCCTTTTGGCCTTGACTTGAAGAAAGCTCTTCTTTAAGTGACTCAGATTTAATATTTGGGGTTGGCACTTCCTTCTCTCTACAAATCCAATTAGACTACTTGGTTCTGCAGTGAAAAATATTTACATAATACTAATAATGTAAACACTGTTGGGTTTTATTTTGTAAGCAAGGCATGGACGTCTCAAGTCTATAAACTGCAGAAATATTAAAATTACGGTAAAATGCTTAGAAACTGAACTATAGAGAGAGGGAAGGAACAGAGTGAGGTAGACGTAGTTTATACTTGAACAAAGCTCTTTTGTTTTTGGAATCAATCACTATTGCTGAAAGTTAGTGAATCAAGAAACAGAGTTATTATATTTATTTCTTAGACTTATGGGTGGTGGAAGAGGGAGTGTCAAATACCTATGAGAAAAATGTAATTCAGAGAAAGGCAAAAGATGTCCTCTTGCAGCGGGCCTGCAGTAAGGAGGTAAGATGGGAGACTTTTACTTTTGGTTTTATGCTCTGCCATATTACTAGAATATTTTGAGGTTGAAGTCCTTGTACTAGTTTAATAAATTTGTTTTTAATGTTCATATGGAATTCATCACTCCTAGGTAGTGTCCATAAACCACTAGTTGAGGAATCCCAGAGTAGGAATTCCATTAATTTCTTTCACTCCAACTCTCTGCCAGGCGAGCAAGAACGGGGGTCTACTAGGGGACCTACAGATCAAGAAAACGAACGCTTACCCAGTGGTGTTACTAGGGTTGGTATTACCCAGTCCGGTAATTCATGATGTCACCTCTCTCCCCCACTTGGGTAGGGCGGTAGTGGGAAGTGGGTGGTGACAAGTTATCCCATTAGTTGACACCAACCCAGACATCACTGCCTTGGCAGCTTCTCCCCTACTGCCACTGGCCTGTCTGCCTCCACAATCACAGACTCTGGGGTCATTTGGGTGATTCGCCCTCTGACAGTGTCGGGGTGTGGTCCGCACTCTCACATCCCCCTAGCGACACCACTGCCCTTATCTCACCCTGTCTTCGCTAACAACAACACCCTCCTCCTTTGCAAGCCATGCTGTGGGCCAGAGCCCAAACCAGTCCCTGTGAAAGCCTGTTACAATTTCTAAGCACCAAAGTTTCCCAGTTAATTAGCAACATGCTTTCATGAAATGCCAGGCCAAACTGCATGCTCTTTACCAAAGAAAATTCTATAATGCAGACAAGTACAAATACAATATAAGCATGATGTAGAAACATGGAAAGCCTAGATATGAAGAAAGGGCGCTGGCTTCAGTTATTCTCTGGTGACTGTTTTCAGGCCTATACTGCCTGATACCTGCTTATGAACTGCCCTGTCACTTAGGGAAATGATGGGCACCAGATCAGACTTTTGGAACAGTTGTGCAGACGTTAATAGAAAGCATAAAAAGGAAATCTTTCTTCAAAAATCATAGGCAAAATGTTTGCTAATCAAATAGTAGCGGTACAATTTTTGCATTGTAACATCTAGGAGGCCCTCATAAAAAAAATTTGCTGAACCCAGAAATATTAAATTCACCATAGAAAATGATAAACTGAATCATTATAGAGATAAAGTTTTTTTTTTCCCTAGGATCACATGAAATGACAGTAAAAAAGAAGCCAAGAGTCCATGGCCCAGCATACTCTTACCATCCTCTTTGGAAGTCAGGAATATAGAAAATGTTTTTCTATAACAAATTCCCATCTATACACGAGATCTATTAGAAAATAAGGCATTTTAGGATCTTAAATAGTAATTGTCTTAGTTTTGTAGGGTTATAACAAAATACCACAAAGTGGATAGCTTTAAAGAACAGAAATTTATTTTCTCACAGTTCTGAAGGCTAGAAGTCCAAATCAAGGTATCAGCATACCAATTCCTTCAAGAGCTTTGAGAGGGGAATTGGTCCATGCCTCTCTCTTAGCTCTTAGTGGCTGCCAGCAATCTTTGGCGTTGCTTTGCTGCTTGTAGATGTATCTTCTTGTGGCATCTTCCCCCTACTTGAGACGGTTCTCTCCGTTAGAGATACCACTCAGAAGAGATCAGGACTAGGACCCACCCAACTCCGGTATGACTTAACTGATAATATCTTCAAAGAAAGATCCTATCTTCCCAAACAAGGTCACATTCACAGATACAGGGATTAGGACTTCAACATATCACTTTTGGGGATACAATTTAAACTATAACAGTCATAAACCTTTTTTTTTTTTTTAAGTCCGCAATTGAATGTTATTTTTCCCTGTCTGAAAAATTTTCTAAGTTATCCGAACCATCTAAAGTTTATAAACCAACCAACTGTTCTTTGCCCTTGTTACTTTCATTCTGTGAAACAATTCTTCCAGTGGTTAGAAAGCATTTGGGTAGACCACTGATTTGTAGCCTCCAATTTTTTTTTAATATAATCATAAGCCCTGAACTTTGAATAACCTATCTAGTTCATGATACTGATTCTAAGTAAGGGATTAAGGGAATTTCCAAATTGCAACTCACTGGAAGAGGCCCAGGGATTATATCGCTCCATATGTGTTTCAACTGCAGAGTCATTCAAGAAAAAATTGCTACCATAGCTCCCAGCCTGGAACTGATCCCTGATCATCTTTGATGTTTTCAAAAACAGAAAATGGTTGGTCTTTATTTTAAATATCATTCCTCTGCAGGTGAAGAATGTATTCATTTGGAAGAGTACAGTATAGAACAGACTGTGCTGATGCATTCTGGATACAGGAAGTCTAACGGAATTGACTGCATTCTCGTGGAATAAACTTCGAGCACTTGCTGAATCACACGGAGGCACTGACGAAAAGAGAGGCTGGCTTTTAATCTTCAGAAGCAGTGGAGTATGGAGGGGAACGTCCTGGTCAATTCATCAGTTTCTAGTTGAGTCTTTGGGCAAGCCCACCACCTCCATTGGTCTCTGTTTCCACATCTGTACCATGTAAGGTCGGCTTTCAAAAGTCCTATGATTCCTCAGAAGGTCATTTCTGCTCATCTGCAAGATAGGGCTAGAACTCCCTGCCCTGTTGATTTCAGAGGTGTTGAAAATGCAGTTGAGAACAGGTGTATTAATCCGCTTTGAAAACAATCAAAGGCCACCAAAACATAAAAATTTGTTTTATTAATTTGTATTTTTACACAAATAACGCACACTTTCTGTGTCTGTTTGCCAGTCACACCTACCCCCTCTAGGCACCCTCACAAGTTCCTCCATGCCAATTCTCTTCCACAAGTTGCTGTAAAAAAAACTTAAGAAAATACCTAATTGGGGGGGGGGGGGCATCTGGCAAATAAATGCAGAAGGTGCTTGTTACTTGAATAAAAATACGGTAATAACTTATTAATAAAGACTATTGCCTCTATTGTCCCAAAATATTTATTGTATTATTCTAACCAAGTATTAAGGTTAGGAGCTATGCTATACCCTAATTTGTTTGGATTGGTTGGTCCTTTCTTATTTCTTTATTCACATGAGCATCTTATCTCTCAGGAACAGATACTGAATTTTCTTTCTGGACAAGTATATGAATTAGTTGAGCTTTTGGACAAGTCATCCCCTAAGTCTATATCAAAAGCCTGCAGTACAGCCTTTGATATAAAGGGAAATGGCAAGATGCCATTACAGTCATCAGAGTTAGTTCCTTTTCTTTTTCTCTGAGAACAATGTCACACTAGTGTCATCTGAGAAATAGTGGTATTTCCTCTCCAAAGGGAGGAAATCTCAGTGATTCTGAAGCAGCTTCATGCTTTCTTATGTGAGTATCTTCATTGTTCTGCCTGTCTGCCATTCTTTAGGTTATAAATTTGGCATCACTTGAAAGAACTTCTATAATAAATATTTTTTGTAAAGACATTTCCCCTGACACCCTTCCAAATCAAACTGAATTCCTCAGTATTCCCTGTATTGCCCCTTACTTTCTTACTTCTGGAGCCCTGGTGGCACAGTGGCTAAGAGCTCAGCTGCTAATCAAAACATCCGCAGTTTGAATCCACCAGCCGCTCCTTGGAAACCATTTGGGGTGGTTCTACCCTGTCCTATAGGGTTGCTATGAGTTGGAATTGACTCGATGGCAACGGGTTTGGTTTTTGTTTTGTTTTGTTTTTCTTCCTTCTGTCTATACTGTTCCTTTGCTTGGTATTATTTCTCCCAATGGATGCATAGTGGCTTCTCCATCCATTAAAGTCCATTTTAAATGCCAACTACTTAATGAAGACTTCCATGATGCTATTGAAGTCACGAATGTCTCCATCTCCTTGAATTGTCTGTACCTCTTTCAAGGTACTTATCACTTTTGTTCTTGTTGTTTGTCTATCTCTTATGTCTGCCCTTTTAGGCCGAAGTGTCTTGAGGGCAAGATGTGATTATCCCAATATTTCCCAAAAGACCTGGCACATACAAATTAATATATGTTAAATGAATGAGCATGATTATTATATCCAAGTGCCAAACATTTTCTACAGGCTACTAGCAAAATTATGGACCCATTACATTAATAACTAAATCTTGTTAGTTTCTAGTCGACAATCTCTATAGGAAATTCAGTCTCCTGCAGAGAGAGTTCTTATCACTTAAATATTCCTGAGAAGCACCAAAGACTTATACCCATGTTTTTCTTGGGGTTGTATGTAAAGTGCTGATACCTCCTGATGCCCTCCATGAAAGTACAGTTGTTCCAGCTAAAGGTACCTTCTCCTAGTAGCTTACCAGAATCTCAGGGTAACTGAAGATGCCTCTAAATGTCTTACCCTTGTATCTCTTAACACACTCTTCTCTTTTCTGGTTCTCATGCCATCCTTCTCTGCCTGTCAAAATCCTTATTGTCGTTGTTGGGTACCCTCGAGTTGGTTCCAACTCATAGTGACCCTACGTACAAAGAACAAAACACTGCCCATTTCCTGTGCCATCCTCACAATCATTGCTATGCTTGAGCCCATGGTTGCAGCCACTGTGTCAATCCATCTCATTGAGGGTCCTCCTGTTTTTTGTTGGCCCTCTACTTTAGCAAGCATGATGTCCTTCTCCAGGGACTGGGCCCTACTGATAACATGTCCAAAGTACCTGAGACAAAGTCTCACCATCTTTGCTTGTATGAAGTATTCTGGAGGCACTTCTTCCAAGACAGATTTGTTCATTCTTCTGGTCGTCCAAGGTATATTCAATATTCTTTGCCAACACCATAGTTGAAAGTCATTGGTTCTTATTCAGTCCTCCTTATTCATTGTCCAGCAAGGGAAACTTCAGAACACTACTGAACGTCTTGAAAGAAAGACTGCACAAATTAAAAGACATTTCTTGTTCTTGAACAGAAAGAATCCACACCATAAGAATGTCAATTCCCCCTAAGTTTATTTATAAATGTAAGCTGATATAAAAAAATTAAGTTTTTTTTTTTTTTTTTTTTTTGCTGTTTTCTTTTGTGTTTTGGAACCAGGAAACTGATTAAAAGTTCATAAATAAAAATAAATTGGCAAGAATACCCATAAAAGCTCTTAAGAAGAAAAGCAAGAAGGATGGTCTCTGATGATGGATATTAAAATCTATTACATAGTATCTATATTTAAAATGGTGTGAGGGACATTAGTGCATGAATGGGCAGACAGACCAATGATACAGGATAGAAGTTTCATAAATAAAGCCAAATTTATAAGGATGTTTGCTATGAAGGGGCCCTGGTGGTGCAGTGGTTAAAGCACTTGGCTGCTAACCAAAGGATTAGCGGCTGGACCCCTCAGCTGCTTGGTGGGAGAAAGATGTGGCAGTCTGCTTCCATAAAGATTTACAGCCCTGGAAAACCTATGAGGCAGTTCTACTCTGTCCTAGGGGTACCCCTAGAGGGTCTCAGTGTTGGAATCCACTCCGCAGCACTGGGTTTTGTTTTGGGTTTTTTGACTATGTGATAAAGACAACATTTCAAATCTGTGGAGAAAAGATGAGCTTTTTAAATAAAGGATTCTGATACCATTGGCTGGTTGCCTTTATAAAAAAAAATGCTGAATTCATACTGTATACTTGACTTTTTTTTTATTTAATATTTTATTGTACTTCAGGTGAAGGCTTACAGAACAAACAGTTTCTCATGTAACAGTAGTACACATGCTTGTTTTATGGCTTTGGTTAACAACCCCACAAGATTTTAACCCTCTGAATTCTCAGCTGCTTTTTTTTTTTTTTTTTTTTTTTTTGGTGAAAATACACATAGCCAAAGATACACCATTTCAAAACTTTTTACTTACACATTTAAGTGACATTGACTATGCTCTTCCAATTGTGCTGCCATTCTCGCCCAAGATGAAGGCTTACAGGACAAAATAGCCTCCCATTTAACAGTTACTACAAATGTTGCCCTATAACAGTGGTCAACAATCTCACAACACATCAACAGTATCCTTACTCAACTTGTGTTCCTTATCATCAGCTTCCTACTCCCCCTCTGCCTTCTGGCCCTCGTCACCACACTCCTGTAACTCGTTAGTCTCATTTAGTTTTACTGGGCTGTCCACTCCCAGGCTGAACATCGAACCTCGAAGGTAACTTACCTCTGAGCTGAAAGGGTGTCTGGGGGCCACACACTTGAGGTTTCACCAGTATCCTTTAGGCCAGTAAATCTGGTCTTTTTTTTTTGGGGGGGGGGGGAGTTAGAATTATGCTGTACATCCTTCTCCAGCTCTGTCCAGACCCCTCTGTTGTGATCCTGGTCAGCAGTCAGCGGTGGTAGCCGGGCACCATCTAGCTGTACTGGACTCAGTCCGCCGGAGGTCTTGGTAGCTGTGATCAATTAGTCCTTTGGACTAATCTTTTCGTTGTATCCTGTTCTCTTCATTCTCCCTTGCTCCCGAAGGGATGAGACCAGTGTAGTATCTTAGATGGCCGCTCAGAGGCTTTTAAGACCCCAGACACTACTCACCAAGGTAGAATGGTGTATACTTGACTTTTGTTACAGAAAACTAAACAGATTAAAGATCTAAATGTAAAAATGGGAACTTCAACATAAACCTATCCGGAGTAAACATAGGAAAATTACTTTATTGCCTTGGAGTGAGAAAGGGCTTAGTATGACTCCGATTTCAGAAGCCATAAAAGAAGCGATAGAATAATACGCTTACATAAAACTGCAGGCTCCTGCCTGGGGGCAAAACACAGGCAAAGTTGAGAGGCATAACAAAGAAAAATATATTTGCAACTCATATCTACGTACGGCTAATCTCCCTGGTATATAAGGAACTCCTAGAATTAATAAGAAAAGGCAAAAAAGAAAAGTGGCCATGGTATGAATAAATTGTTGCCGGAAAAGGAAGTATGAATGATCTCTAAACATAGGCAAAAATGCTAAGCATTTACTCTTAATAAGAGAAACAAAAATGAAAAACTGCTCTTAATGTGGTAGATTAGCAAAATCTAAATGTGTTTCAACACACTGTTGATGAGACTTGTGGAAAACAGGCCCTTCCACCCTTTGCGGGTTCAGTACGTATTGGTACGATCCCTAGAGAAAGCAGTTCTGAAAAATATAAAAGTATTGAGTCTTTGACCTGTCATTTCCACTTCTGGTATTTATCCTACATGTGTATCTGCAAACACAGCATTGTTTTTAATAGCAAAATATTGGGAATAACGGAATACAAGAAGCTGTATTAAAGAATAAAGTGGTTTACATCCTGATATGAAAAGAGCTCCAAGATACATGAAGAAGGTAAAAAAGCAAAGTACAATTTTATTATTTTTTTTTACAGTATGCTAACTTCTATGTAAGAAGAAACCAAAAAGCAAACCCATTGCTCCGAGTCAATTCCGACTCAGTGAGTAAGACAGAGTAGAACTGCCCCATAGGGTTTCCAAGGCTCAGATTGCCACATCTTTATCCCACAGGGCAGCTGGTGGGTTTGAACTGCTGACCTTTTGGTTAGGAACCCAGGGCTTAACCACTGTACCACCAGGGCTTCTTGTATAAGAAAAGGGAGGAATATATATTTGTTTGATTTTTCAGAAAGAAACTATGGAAATATATTTTTAAAAAACCTATAGAAATAGAAACAGGTACAGAACACGGTGGAGGTGAGCGGGGGTGGGAGTGAGGTTTTCACAGCGTGCCTTTGATATTGTTTTGCGTTTTGAACTAGGCATATGTATTACCTATATTAAAAAATTTAAATTTCAAAAAGAAATCAAAGCATAGAATTTCTAGTTCCTCCTACACTGGTTATTCATGTTCATAAGATAAAGTTTCTAGGCAGGAAGGGGCCTTTGGTATCATTATATCCATATCCTTGAATTTACAGATGAAGAAATGAAGTCCAAGAGAAGAAAAAGTTCTTGGCAGACTGGGATTAAGACCCACATCTTCCAGTTCTACTTAGGCCTCTGCCTACTTCTGCATGTCTGCTTTGGACATTAGAGAATCCTGTATTTGGTTTTTAGAAAGTATTATGGGAAGAAAGCATCAAGCTGGCAACTAATATGCTCTGAGGCCTTTCTGCCCTGCAGTACCCTCAGATCACCTGGAATGTGTGGCCAGCTTGGTAGCAGCGTCCTCATGACCTCTAACGAAGGCATGACAGCTGTCTGTGCCCGGAGACCTTCATAAAATATTCACAAAGGCAGCCCCCACGTGGCCACATTCCACAGCATTTCCAGCTTGCAACCACTTTAATGCTTTTCTCTGTGGCTGTCTTAGAAATTCTCGGTACCCATATGTCCACTTTGCGCTAGCACAGGCACCTAAACCTCACTGACAGCCTCGGTTGGTCCCTCTGTGAAACAGCCTGTTACTCTAGAGACGCCAGGGATGGGGTCCATGTTATTCAGATCACTACATCTAAAACAAAGGCTATAGAGAACAATATTCTAACAAGGCACGTTCGAGCACTTTCTACAGGAAATATTCAACCTATTGGGCCTGACTACTCCTCAAAATGTATAAAATGAGCATAATTGTTCTCTTCCCAGTTTTTCCTTTGGAATTGGCCCCTCCGCCCATTCTTAGTCCCAGAGGTTCAAAGATTGCTGAATCTACCAGCTATTGGATGGGCACGTGATCCAGGTGTAGCCAGCTAGAATATTCCATCCCCCCAACCACAGTTACTGGATCAGGAATAGGCTCATCACTCAGGCTGGACCCATGAGAACAGGTGGGATTTTGCTGGCATTATCAAGAAGAGCTTCTCCTTTCTGTTGACGTTGCTGCACAGAAAGAATGTAAGTCTAGAGCTTCCAGGAGCCAACTTTGCTCTCACGGCAAATGTATTCAAATAAAAACCCACATAGAAAATCAGAGCTGGGGAGAGAGATTCCTGATGACAGTGTTTAAGGCACCTGGATCCAGCCATGTTCCACCCTGAACTTCCCACTTCTACATAAAAGAAAAAATTAAGGTGCCTTTCTGGTGGTTTTCAGCTTAGATTTGAGTATTTATCTCTTGCAACTCAATGAATCGTAACAGAAATTTTATTCCTTAATTAAGGGATGTGGATATATTTTTTTAGCTTGAATGCTGTTTAAAGTATTAAAAAAAAAAAAAAAAAAACCCAAACCCGTTGTCACTGAGTCGACTTTGACTCATAGCGACCCTATAGGGCAGAGTAGAACTGGCCTATAAGGTTTCGAAGGATCAGCTGGCGGATTTGAACTGTGGCCTTTTGGTCAGCAGCCAAACACTTAGCTAATACAGATGTCCCCAGGCTGCAGAAAATTCCAAAGAACTAATGGACCACAACTACCACAGCCTCTCCCAGACTAAGTCCAGTACAACTAGATGGTGCTTGGCTACCACCACTGACTGCTCTGATAGGGATCACAGTAGAGTGTCCCAGACACAGCTGGAGAAAAATGTAGAACAAAATTCTAACTCACAAAAAAAAACCACACTTACTGGCCTGATAGAGACTAGATAAACCCTCAGAGTATGGCCCCTGGACGCCCTTACAGCTCAGTAATGAAATCACTCCTGAGGTTCTCCCTCTAGCCAAAGATTAGAGAGGTCCATAAAACAAAATGAGATTAAAGGGGCACAAAAGCCCAGGAACAAGGACTAGAAGGCAGGAGGGAACAGAAAACCTGGTAATAGGGAACCCAAGGTTGAGAAGGGGAGAGTGTTGACATGTCGTGGGGTTGACAACCAATGTCACAAAACAATAAGTATATTAATTGTTTAATGAGAAACTAGTTTGCTCTGTAAACCTTCATCTAAAGTACAATTTAAAAAAAAAGTTGAAAAAAAGAAGTACCCCTAAACAGTAGTAGGTAATAGGATGGCTACTGGGTGATTTTTACTTTCTTCACTGTATTTTTCTGCATTATTTTAATAGTTTATAATGGATTTTTATCTATTTTTCAAAAATAGATAATAAAATCACTGTTACGGATTGAAAAAAAAGAAAACACCATGGCTTGGGTGAAGCACACCTTAGTCCTTAGAGTGACATCTTTACTTTTTAACACTTTAAAGAGGTCTTTTGCAGCATATTTGCCCAATGCACTGCGTCTTTTGGTTTCTTGACTGCTGCTTCCATAGGCATTGATTGTGGACCCAAGTAAAATGAAATCCTTGACAACTTCAGTCTTTTCTCTGTTTATCATGATGTTGCTTATTGGTCCAGTTGTGAGGATTTTTGTTTTCTTTGTGTTGAGGTGTAATCCACACAGAAGGCTGTGGTCTTTGATCTTCATCAATAAGTGCTACCAGGCTTGCCTGAAAAAGGCTTTCATGGGGATAACTGCTTCCTCACGTTGCTTTCTTCGGAATCAAGATTTTATGAGGTGTTTTTGGTTGGTAGAGTCTAAATCACACACCACTGGATCTACTTCAAGGAAGACTAGGAAGACAAACTGATGGATTCTGTACTGAGAATCGAAAAACCAAACCCATTACCATCGAGTCGATTCCAACTCATAACGTCTTTAGGGCAGAGCAGAACTGCCCCAGAGGCTTCCAAGGCTATAAATCTTCAGAGAAGTCGACGGCCACATCTTCCTCCTGCAGAGCCACTGGTGGATTTGTACCACCAATCTTTTGGTTAGCAGCTGAGTGCTTAACCCCTGCACCACCGGGGCTCCTTGTGTTGAGAATAAACCAAAAACCAAATCTGTTGCCGTCTAATTGATTCCAACTCATAGTGACCCTATAGGACAGAGTAGAACTGCCCCATAGGGTTTCCAAGGAACAGCTGGTGGATTCAAACTGCTGACCTTTTGGTTAGCAAGCCAAACCCTTAACCGTAACGCCACCAGGGCTCCTAAATGACATTACCCAGTGGCATTTTACAAGCTTTTGTTTACTTAACGTAGCGGTTAGGACACAGATGAATGGGGTAAGGTACGTTGTGGGGTCGGTGCATCCCAGGGTGAGTTGACACAGGAAATTTCTTCTGCATGTGTAAGGCTCCAAGCTTACATTGCAGCCAAAAGGCCCTGAAGGAAAGGGGTCTAGGGGTTTTATACCTTCTAGTGCATGGGAACATGGAAAAGGAATAACAGGAAGGGGCCTTTGTTCAGCTACACCTGGCCTGACCATCCTGTTGCCAAGCTCTGTTTCAATTCAAACAACATGGCAGTCCTGTGACAATGGGTGCATGAGCAGAAAGAACACTTCTTGCCCCACTAGCTACAAGATTAATTACTCTTGTACAATTATGTAGTCATAGGTAGTCATAGAGACAGATAAAGTTACTGTGGGTACCGAACAGGGAGGAAGGCTTCTCTGACCAGAAGAAGGTACTGAGAGAGGAAGAGAGAGACCCAGTTTCCAGCTCCTTTTTCAGAGAATGCTGTGATCCCAAGGCCTCAGCTTAGGCGGCCTGGATGGGAAGCGTAAAGGCAGAACACCCTCCCAGCACCCTGTAAAATTCTGGAACAATTATCACCTCTCAGAAAATTAACAATACTTCCATTAATGCCATTTAATATCCTGTCCATATTCAAATTTCTCCAATTACTCAAAAATGCTTTTTGTAGATTTTTGTTTGTTTTCCCCAAGCATCATCTTACCAAGTTTCATGCATTGCCATTTGGCTATACAGGTACCTCCCCCACCCCCTTTTCCGAACATTTGCTTTAAGCCACTTCACTTTTATGAAAGGCCTATATTAGTACCTGTTTTGCTAACTGAAAGACAACTGAAGAGAATTTTCACTTTCACAGAAAAAGGGGAAAAGCGGAAATAGCATTCCTCACCTGTTTTGCCCTGAACCATTTATAAGGATGTTTACCAAGAGGCCTCCAAGCTCCTTCCCCGGGAACTACACTCCATATCTCAGCGTCAGGCCGCCATAGCCTTGAACTGTGTCTGTGAGCGTCTGTGCTTGATGGTGATTTATTTTGTGCATCTCTTAGCAAGATGTGTCCTAAAGTATCAGAAAAGCCTAAGGGAGCTTGTAAAGGTTTTATGTGTTATTTGGTAGGTTATGTTTTGGGTCTGGGAAGGCCCCCAAATTTTTCCCATATAATTTAATGTAATTGCTTCTTCATTTTACAGCCATTTCAGCGTATGAAAGATTTCATAGGAAAGCGCTACCTTCGGATAGCGGGGTAAACCTGTACTTGGAAATATTATTATTATTATTATTATTATTATTATTAGCACTATGTATTCAGTAGGGACAATTCATTTTGTAATGTTCCCATCCCCCATCTTTAAGGCGTTGCCGTTCATTTTCATCCTGTTTCTGTCTTACAGAACTTTTTTAAGGTAAGGAAACCTAACAGCCTTGCCCAAAGCCTACCTGCCTGGAATCTATATTATTTTCTTTTATTTGATTTCTTAATCTTTCAGAAGAAAAGGTAAATAAAAGCCCATTTCCAAAATTAACTTTTTAATTATAACAGGACTAAAAAAAGACAAACCAAACCAGTTGTGGAGTCTATTCTGACCAACGGTGCCCCTACATATATCCATAGTAGAACTGTGCTCCATAGGGTCTTTGGTGACTCACTTTTTGCAAGCAGATCATCGGGTCTTTCTTCCAAGGAGCCTCTGGAGAGACTCAAACCACCAACATTTTGGTTAGCAGCCAATGTGTTAACCACAAGGTTGTTATCAGTACACTAAATAAATTGCTCTCTGGAGCAATAAATATGTATACCAGAAACCTCAGATACTTGGATAAGTGTTGCCTTTTGGAATTTCAGTATAACATCCCCTGAGTTTTTGGCTTTGGCTAATTGTGTGTAACCTCCTTATTTTGATGAAGTATTCAAAATTTCATGTTGTCACTTTGAAAAAAATCTCCCTCCAAATTTCCTTTAGATAAAAATCGGTGCTTTGAAGATGATTTTCATGTCTCTGGAAGGCGCCATTTCTTGATGAATACAAATACTTCCTTTCAGTAAAGAACCTGCTGTTCCATTATCGTATAAAAGAGTTCAGTGCTAATGTGAAGAGAATGTATAGATTTGCGAGTAGTGTCTGGACTAGGGAACAAAACAGATTGCATGTTCAAAACAGTAGGAAGCAAATACTACATGTCTTTTATTGTGCTTTCAATTTACATGGAAGCAAAAAAATGAGATTTTGTGGGGGTGGGCGAATGGGCACTAAAATCCACAGGATTGAGTACCTACCAGAACTACAGTGGAGATTATCAAAAGCATCAAATCGTGTATTTTAGCTAATCATTTTCTATCAATTGTGCTAGAATTTTTTGTTGAAGTTGTCTGCCAATTGTAATGTTAAAAGTGAGTTGTATATTTCTATTTTAAGTGTTTCATAACGAATATGTTTTTGTTGACTTTTAGTTCTCTGTAGACTCTCCATAAGAATCATATCTAGATCAGTGGAGTTCTGGATGAGTAGGGTTTCATTACTTATAACAATTATTCTACATGCAGCTGATAAATAATAAGTTAACTCAGAAATTTGCAATGTAGAGTGATATCTAACTATTGGTTTAGCATAATATTTCTATCAGATTATTATATACATTAACTTATGTTAACTAGTTTTCACAGTGGATTAGCCTTGGTTTCCATTCAACTAGCATGTTAGTAGATAAATGGACAAACTCTGTCAACAAGCATGCCCTTTGCTTCTGTTCCTGTTATCCCCCAAAATTAAAAAAAAAAAAAAATGCATTTGTGACCCCGGGGTGGAAACTTCCTAGGTTATTCTTCAAAAGCCACCATCATGGCCTAAGCACAAGGGCTTCTCGGTGGGCAAGTGAGGTCAAGGCCATTGCTACTTTCTGAGGCTCCCATTTGTAAAATCAAGAAATGTCAAAATATGGTTACAAAATAGATATATGTTAAAAGCTTACATTTAACAAATTAATTATTTTTAAGTTCTAGAAAATACAGTCATTGTATAAGTGACGTCTCTTGGAGATAACATCAAAAACGTAGTTTTGAAGCCCAGTATTGTGGGAGACACTGGACTCTCAGCCTCCCTTCACCTTCTAGTCTCTCCTAAGTCGTTCCAATCACACATAAACCAAAACCAAAAAAACAAACAGCAACAACAAAAAAAAACCCGTTGCCGTCGAGTCGATTCCAACTCATAGCGACCCTATAGGACAGAATAGAACTGCCCCATAGGATTTCCAAAGAGTGGCTGGTGGATTAGAACTGCCCTCCTTTTTGGTTAGTAGCCGAGCTCTTAAGCACTGCACCACTAGGGCTCCAATCACACATCTCCTTCATTAAATACATGGACTTTTGATTCCCTTATCATCGTAAACTCCTATAAACTATTTCCAACTACTTATTATAGCTCTCTTGTCATGTTTGTATTTAAACGTATGTCATGGTATAGTGAGTTGAATGGTGCCCCCCTAAAAAGGATATGTCCACCTATAACATGTAAAATGTGAGCTTATTTAGAAAGAGGGTCTTTGCTGATGTAATTAAGTTAAGGATCTCTAGGTAAAATCATCCTGGATTTAGTTACATTAGTTCCCTAGGAAAGTGGTAAAAAAAGAACTACTAACTGGATGGCTTAAAACAACCGAAATTTATTCTCACAGTTCTGGAGGCCAGAAGTCTGAAATCAGTGCGTCAACAGGGCCATGATCCCTTGGAAATCTTTAAGGAAGAATCCTTTCTTGCCTATTCTAGCTTCTGCTGTTTGCTTCTTCCTATTCAGCCAATCCTTGGCTTCCCTTGGCTTGTGGCAGGAGAACTCCAGTCTCTGCCTCCCATCTTCACACAGCCTTCTTCCCTGCGTGTGCATCTGAATCTCCCTCTCCTTATAAGGATAGCGGTCATATTGGATTTAGGCCCAACCTACTGGATTTAGGAGCCGTGGTGGTGCAGTGGTTAAGAGCTAAGAGGAGCTATGGCTGCTAACCAAAAGGTCAACAGTTCGAATCTACCAGCTGCAACTTGGAAACCCTATGGGGCAGTTCTACTCAGTGCTATCGGGTCGCTATGAGTCAGAATCGACTCAGTGGGAGCGGGTTTTGGTTTTTATTGGAGTTATGACCTAAACTATAATTTGAAAACCCTCAGACATATTGACATTTCAGTATTTTTTTTTTATTCACAAAGGCAGTGAATTTCTTCACAAGCTGTAGGTATCACTCAATTTCCTGCTTTTACCACATCCTTGTCTATCTATAAGCATAGCTGTGCCCTCACTCATTCTTACCTTCTTACCTTCTTCTTTCTTACCTTCTTCTTTACATTCTTACCTTCTTCTTTACAGCCTCACATGACATTTTATCTTCTAACATGATCTAACATAATCCTTCAAACTGTGCCTTATAAACCTCACTCTATCTTCTTTCTTTTCTGTACCTTTCAACAGCTCCCTCTACCCCTTCCTTTCTCTCCCTGCATGAATAAACATCAATCTCTCTCCTATTATTTGAAAAGTCTACTTATCCACTCTAATTTTCGGGGTCTTTTAACCAGCATCTAGTCTCCCTGAGTTTCTCTACAAACAGCTTCTTTATAGGTAGCCTACACTTTCCTATTCTCATTCCACACTCACCCCATTGCTGTATGATTTCCATACCTATCACTCCAGGGAAATGTTTCTCATAAGGGTGAATATTACTCCATTTTTGATAAATAAAATGAGAATATTTCTGCTTGATCTTACTCGATTTTTCAGAATTCTGTAGAAGATAGGACCAATTTTTCTAGAAATTACCTCCTGTAAGGAAGACCCTCAATAAGATGGATTGACATAGTGGCTGCAATTATGGGCCCAAGCATAGCAACAATTGTGAGGATGGTGCAGGACTGGATAATGTGTCATTCTGTTGTACATCAGGTTGTTATGAGTCGGAACCGACTCCACTGCACTCAACAACAACAACAACAGCAACAAGGCTTCCACAATACAATTCTTGCCTATTTTTCCATCCATATATATGGCTTCTTTTCAACCTACTTCACGGATTTAATTTCTTTCAGATATCCCTTTAAAAATGTTGTTTTTCAGAGTTCCATCTTTGTTCTTTTTTTTTTCCTCTCACTGGATATGATCTCCCTGTATGGCCCCATCCAAGCTATAATTTCAATTAACACTGAATTGATAAAGCACAGAGCTATTCTTCCAACCTAGATATCTCGCCAAAGTAGCTGGCCTAACCAAATGCCTTTACAGTTCCCCATCTACTTATTTCAGGACCGCCGTAGGCCCCACGGGGTCACTCAAAATCTTTCATCATCTTTCAAAATTTCCTCCCATTTTAATCAATGGGACCACCAGCTTTCCGAATCAAGGAATTATGCTTGATGCTTCACTCTCCTTTACTCCTCACATAACAAATAATCGGTTGTCAAGTCCTGTTGAGTCTACCCACAAAAGTTCTCTCTGATCTGTGAGATGCACTTCACTGCACAGTTCCTGATGCTTCAGAACCATGTCATTTCTATTAGCTCTTCTCCTTGCCTCCAGTTTCTTCACCTTCCATATTCCCACTGCAAAATTACCAGGATGATCTTTCTCAAATGCAGAGCTGATCAAGCTATTTCTCGCCTTCTCTCATGCTTCAAACAGTTCATTGGCTTCCTACAACCTTCAAGATGAAATAGAAACTCCTGAGCATGGCCCTCCACAGTCTGACACCGCTGTTCTCTGCAGCCTCTTACCACATTTGCCTTGCACTCTACGTTTGAGTCATAGTGAAACGTGTATGCCAAACACTGACATTTCAGTCAGACTGAAATGAATACTCTGAATGAATCCCTAAAAAAAATGCCCTTTCAAACATTCGCACCCCTGCACATCCTCCTCACTTGGCTCTGTTTGAGCATCCCTTCCCCCCAAAAGCTCTGCTTGTTCTCTGCCAAGGGACTGAGGAAATTCTCCTCTGTGTATTATCAAAGCTTATTGAACTAATCACAGTTACAAGACTGTCATATTGTTTTATGATAGTGTGGTTACCTGAGCGTTCTCTAGGCTGGTAGATACCATGGTTCTTGAGGGCATGGGATTTCTACTCTGCATCCCCATTGTCCTTTGCAATGGCTGGCACATACTGTGTTCTGTATCAATCTTGAATGAATAAAGCTAAGCACTACTAATACTCCCCTATGGTTAGTCATATGTCAAAGCAAGTTGTCTAATTTAATCTTTTTATAGATGTACAGATAGACGTAGGAGCCCTGGTGGCACAGTGGTTAAATGTTTGGCTGCTAAGCAAAAGGTCAGCAGTTTGAATCCACCAGCCACTCCTTGGAAACCCTATGAGGCAGTTCTACTCTGTTTTATAGGGTCACTCTGAGTCAGAATTGACTCGACGGCAATGGCTTTGGTTTTGGTTCAGATAGATGTACTAACCAAAATAAATCATGTCCTTCCTATGATAGGATGGCATGGGACCAGGAAACATTTAGTTCAGTTATACAAAGTGTCACCATGAGTTGGAGCCAACTTGATGGCAATTAACCACAGTCGTAGACATTAACATCCTTATCCATAAATTTACACATGTACACACACAAATATACTTGCAAAAAAAATTCTCATTCTGTAGAAATACAAAATAATGTTTTAGGGAGAATTAAAAAAACAAAACAAAACCTGTCCAGTCAATTCCAACTCATAGCGACCCTTTAAGACAGAGTAGAACTGCCCCATAGGGTTGTCAAGGAGTGACTGGTGGACTTGAACTGCTGACTTTTTGGTTAGCAGCTGAACAAAATTATTAAAAATTTGTCTGTGAATGGGGAAGACTGTTATTGTAACTAGGCACATGCAACTGGAACATACAGATGAAAAAGTCTTACGTAAGCAAAAGCTATTTCACTGAAATTTTTGAGAGTGTAATTCACATACTCTTTTAAAGAGAGACATTATACATGGGCCGTTTAAAAATATTTGTGTAAATAATCAAATGTATCTTTGAGGTGTCGAGGAATATTACGATTAATATAGCCCAACGTCTTCATATTCTAGAAGAGAAAATGAGACCCAGGACAAAGAAAGAAACAGCTTTCTTAACATCATAATACTTGAAATGGAAAAGTCTAGAGATGTCGAATTTTATAAAGAAAGTATGGCTCAGTCCTTTATTGGAAATGAGAGATAGGTTTGCTTTTTAAACATTGTAGTCTCTAGGATCTTTTCTGTAAATTTAAAGCCTCATTTAGACTTTTAAGACAAAAATTAAAAGGCAAGTAATTCTATGGGGTACCCACTCGTGATACGACTTACATGTGAGTTTAGTGGGGACCTCGGGGCAGCTTACACGTCAACTGCTTTCAGCATTATTCTCTCCTGTCAAGCACGCATCCCAGGGAACACAGTTTACTTTCTTTTAAACCATCAGGGTCCCTTAATAAGGTGGAAATGTAAAGTTGGTTAATGCCAGTCAGGCTTAACTATTCTGGGGAGAACCAAACCACAGTCACAAGAAAAAGTACTAAGGGCAACAAAGGTTCCCCTTCTGTATCTAATCCCACCACTGTGAGGGCTCTTTTACCTCCAGTCACCTAGTAATGGAGTCCTTAGGTGGTGCCAAAACTTACTGGCTCATCTGCTAACCAAAAGATTGGAGGTTTGAGTCCAGCCTGAGGTGCCTCAGATCTACTTTTGAAAAATCAAGCCACTGAAAACCCTGTGGAGCACAGTTCCACTCTGACACATGTGGGGTTGCCATGAGTCAGAATCAATTCGATGGCAACTGGTTAATCTGGTAACACTGCATTTGACACCGAATTTGAGCCAGAGATTGTAAGAAGATGGTAAGAAGACACAGATGTGTCTGCAGTAAGATTGTTTCACCTTCTACTAATATTAATATAGTTCTTTTCACTGATACCAATTCAATGTATATGATGCAGATTAATTTTAGATATCATTTTTGGTTTAAAAACAAATGAGATAGTATACAATGAGCAATATATGGGGCATTTTAGATAAAGTTCCCCGACTCAGGTCACTAAGTACTCTTCTCTATTTCCCTGAAATGTTTCATATACTAGAAGCAATTTGATGCTCACATTTAAATATGATTTACATTCTAAGGATTTGTATTCATTCATGATGATAAAAACAACTCCTGCAACGTAACAAATGCAGTGTACAATTCACAAAATGCTTTCACAGATTTGATTTCCACAGCCATATAAGCATTTTTACTTTTCATTTGACACAGGAGTAAATAGGCTCAGGGATGTTACATTAATTTGGAAGTTCGCGTACATATTAGCTTGTAGATCTTGAAACTGAGCCTATGTCCATGTACGCCAAATCCAGTATTCTTTCTTCTACTTCATTCTGCAATGCTATTAGAGACGTCATCTAGAAAGAGAGTAATGCAGTTGTTGTTGGTTTGTTTTGCTTTTTTTAACAAAGTATTTCAGAGTAAGTGTATCAATTTAGATTTTCAATTACATTTGCTTTGTCGAGATATGCATTAATTTCAAGAAAACAGTGCCAAAACTTTTAGATTCTACAAAACACACATACACACACCAAGGAGGAAGGGTGAAAGGAAAAGAAAGGAAAGAAAAGATCAGGTAATTCACTTTGAGGAAAAAAAAAAGATGCATTAGATATCTAACACAGGCCACCTTCGATAACCTCTAATTCTTCTTAGCAAACCCAATGTAAAATTCTTTGCATGTAAATGTGTAGGGTTTTCTGGAGGAAAGAGTGTAAGGCTTTCATTCATAGTATGTAGTCCATCGCCTAGAATATGGAACTATTTGTGTAGGGCAAATTGTCCAGGAATAAAGAAGCAGCAATGATTAAAGCTAACGAACTCTGGGAAGAGTTTATAAAACTCATGGAATCTGAACTGAGTCTTGAAAGGTAGGTTGAATTTCGACAGGGAGGAAAAGAAGAAAGGGCATTTTATGTTAAAAGTAAAGAAGGAACAAAGACACAGAGGAAAAAGATATGTTTGGGAATACGCAGATGTTGCAACTTAACTAGAACATAGATTGTGTTGAAGGGTTCAGGTGGATGGGACTGTTAAACCAGAGGGTACTGATCAGAAAGCAAATCGATGTTCTTGTTTTAAGGGTGGTCTTTTTTAGCTTTAGTAATAATAATAATACTAGAGTTTGTGAATGACAAAACATCATCTGGTTTTTCTTCCTTGTTTTAAAGTAGAAACTTGAGCCCTAGTCCCTTGTTTCCAGCTCTGTGCTTTCTCTTAGCTCTTGTATACAAAAGAAAACCACTGTTATTCCATTATTGAGGCCCTCAATAACTGTATGTTGAACCAGTTTATTTATGCTTCCAGCCTCGCTGTCATAAACCATTTGGTAATTTCTTCCACAAAAGAAAGAAAATATTTTCCCTAAGCATATAGAAATTGCACACCTCAAAACACATTTTGCAGAAAAAAATGTAATGTTTGCCTTTTAGTTAATGTGGATTCTAATTATAGCTCTTTTCAACAAGCTCAGTTAACATCCTAATCTAGTTCATTCTCATTTCTCTTTGAAGGCCTTTTATTCACTCATCCCCTGCAAATATTTCCAGTTGATACAATTCAAGAAAACTGAGTCAATGAAGTCACGTGCGTCAAGGGTAAACTTATCTTTTTCATGATTGTCTCAGACCACCACTAACGTCTTTAAGAAAAGAATTAACTATTGCATAGAAATAACTTTAGAAATTTAAGGTTTATTGATGAGTGAGTTCTTATGTCACTGGTGGTGCAAATGGTTAAGTGCTCAACTACTAACCAAAAGGTTAGCGGCTCCAACACACCCAGAGATGCCTTGGAAGACAGGCCTGGTGATCTGCTTCTGAAAGGTCACAGTCTTGAAAACCCTACAGAGCAGTTCTACGCTGCACACATGGGGTCGCCATGAGCCAGAATCAACATGACGGCAACCAACAACAACAAAAGTGTCTTTCTGCTCTAAAAGTTCTATCACTTTATATTCTCAAATTCTTTTCTTTTTAAGAGGAAAATAATTTGTTATACACTTTGCTTCTCTTTAAATGTCTTTAATACGTTTGAAATTATTTCCTAGATGATTAGATACTGTACAGTTGCACCTTATATAGGGATTAAGATCTAAAATAAGCACATAATGCAAAAATCTCATATTCAGAATTACTCTATATGTGTGTGTGTGTCTATTCATGTTATAAATCTCTATTCTATTATTCTATGCTAATTTAAAATATACTACGCTAATTTAAAATAGAAATGGACAGACACAAACTCATGAATTACAGAATGAAAAGCATAGAGTTGAAAATTAGTACTTTAAACTGCCATTTGATGAAACTCCATGATATAGTTAATGGGACCTGTAATGATGTTAGTATATTAACAGGAAAAAAATAAACAGAGAAACTACTGTCTTTATATTAAAAATTATTGTGATTTTACTGATGAGTTATACATTGTCTCTCACCTTCAAATTCATTCTATACTCTGTGATACTGGAGTTTCAAACACTGCAAACAATATTTCGCAGACTCCCATGCCAACTGGATGACTATGAAGTTCTGCCAGTAGGCAGCACTAGAAGGATATTAGAGGCAGTGTGGCTCAGTGGTAGAATTCTCACCTTCCATGCAGGAAACTGGGTTTGATTTCTGCCCAGTGTACCACATGAGCAGCCAACACTCATCTGTCAGTGAAGGCAAGAATGTTCCTATGATGCTGAACAGGTTTTAGTGGAGCTTCCAGACTAAGATGGACTAGGAAGAAAGGCCTGGCAATCTACTTCCAAAAATCAGCCAGTGAAACCCTGTGGATCACAAGAGTTCAAGCCACAACCAATCATGGGGATGGCACAATATAGGGCAGCCATTTCATTCAGTTGTGCATGGGGTCGTCATGAGTTGGGGCCTACTGGAAAACAGCTAACAAGAAAAGAAGGATATTGGAAGGTGGAAGACAGGGAGACAGGACTTCCTTCCTGACTCCCCACCCCCACTCCATTAGTAACTCTGCTAACAGCTTGTCTGAGTTATCTAGTGCTGCTATAATAGAAATGCCATAAGTGGATGGCTTTAACAAACAGAAATGCATTCTCTTAGAGTTTAGTAGGATAAAAGTCGGAATTCAGGACACCAGCTCCCTGGGAAGGCTTTCTCTCTCTCTGTCAATTCTCGGGGAAGGTCCTTGTTATCAATCGTTCCCTGGTCTAGGAGCTTCTCAGCACAGGAACCCTGGGTCCAAGGGACACCCTCCGCTCCCAGTGTTTCTTTCTTGGAGGCATGAGGCCCCCCTCTCTCCGCTTGCTTCTTTCTCCTTTTATGTCTTGTAAGATTCAAGGTGATGCAGGCCACACCCCAGGGAAACTCCCCTTAGATCAGATCAGGGCTGTAACCTGAGTAAAGGTGTCCCATCCCACCCTAATCCTCTTTCACTTAACCTAATCTTGCCTCATAAACCTCAGACAGAGATTAGGATTTACAACACATAGGAAAATTACATCAGATCACAAAATGGAAAACAACCACATAATACTGGGAATCATGGCCTAGCCAAGCTGACACACATTTTAGGGGGACACAATTCAATCCATAACACAGCTGGTCAAGCCAGTAGCTTCTGTAGGCATTCCCTAAGCCAGCCACACTGCATCCCTTATCTTCACTGTTTTCTCTGTACCCCAGACTTTTCCTGTAGCTGTTATCCTAGGTCACAACAGGGCTCTCTTTTTGCTCTTTCAGCTCTTCAATGTCTGTGTAATATCCCAAGTCAAATTAACTCTGTTTTAAATAACTAATGTGGTTTCCATTTTCCCAAGGAGATTCTGATGGATACAATGGAGGAATTCCAGATGGAAGCCGGTCAGTATACACTTACCCATCTTCTACAATCACCATAGAATGAGCATGATGAGAGGGTTCAAAAAAGCCAACAGTGTCCTGCTCTTTGGAGCCATGAAATAGTACAAACACAAACTTGTGGTGAATCCAGTGAATAAAAGATTTATTCTCCGAAGTTACCTAACACAAAACAAAACTCCCTAGACACCAATCACTCGGAAAGAGGAAGTGAAAGGATAGCAATTTTATAAGAGAGCTTTCCACTAGAAACTAGGCCAAAAAAGGGGTGGGGGTGAGGGATAATTTTATCTTCACTTGGAGAGCTTCAGCATTATTTTATGCTCTTCGTCTTCTAAAAGTGCCTTGTTCATAAAAGTTTTATGGGTAATTTAGGTGTTTTCTGCAAAAATATGGAATACACAGTGAGTTTCTGAGTTCAGGGTTTTCTCCATTAGCAACCAGTTTCTGATACTTCTCCAAAAGGCAACCCAGAAATTATGGCAACTTTCAGCTACTCACACTCTCGTTTAGTGAAGAATTAAATGAAAATTGAGCACCATCATTTTAAGGTCTTCTTGGGGATAAAGGTAATGCTATTTTAAATGTTAAATATTGTAGTTTCTGAAAACAGCATGGCACTTAAACTTCTTGGAGAATGAAGAAAATAAATAGCACTAATAGGTCAGCCATTAAGGTATACTTGAGACATAATTTTACGACTACATCCAATTTAAGACTTTGATATGTGAACCATAACAGAGGTGCTCTAAAGATTCCAATAAGCACTATCATATTGAAACCCCACTGAAGCTACCAACAGAAGTAACATATAATTTATTTAAAGTAACCAAGGACCAATAAGATCTCTAGAAAAGGGGAGACACATATGGCACAGAGATTGAAAAAACAAGTTGAGCTTTCCTGCTGATTTGCAAGAGTTTGGGCAGAACTATTGACTCATTATATTGATATTTTTAGAGGCAGACTACCCTAGCCAGATAGTTTGGTCCTTGCTCATTTCAGTCTTTCTTAAAATACTATAATACCATTTCACATTTATAGAAGAATGTACAAATATTTTCACTTCTCTTATCTAATCTGATCCATGCAGAAACATCACTGATTTGACAAACGAATAAATGGATGTTCACGGAGGTGGGGTCTTCGGTGTGATCACAGAGATCTTGAACAGGGAGCCAGCTCAAAGCAGTCACAATCATCAGAAAGCTGGGAAATGTGATCTTCAGTATTTGTAAGCATAGAGGGTATACTCAGGGGTGAATTTTTACAGTTTTTCAAATGAAAAAAAAATACTGTTTTACTTCAGACCTGTTTCAGAAATGTCAAAAGATAAATTATTCCAGCCCATCACAAGTAAGGTTGGATCCTGTATTCCCAGGGAAATAAAACCAAATTATTGAGTTACAAACATTCCTTTGGAGCCAAAGTCTTTCTTTCAAAGGAGAAAATCTGAAAGAATGGTAAGTCCTATCTAACATGACCTAGAATTATCCTTGGATAACTCACATGTGCATAAAAATAGAAAAGATATTGATGGCTCCCTACAAACCATAAAGAAATAGAAGCTTCTAATGCATAACTATAGTAGATAAGAATTTCCAAGATACCAGCCTAGACTCGAGAAGTAGTTCTCAAAATACCGTCCCTGGACAAGCAGCATCAGCATGATCTGGGAACTTGTTAGAAAAGCAGATTTGGGGCCTAATTTCAGATTCAATGAATCATAAACTCTGGGGGTGAAGCCCAGCCATCTCCCTTTTACAAAGGCCTACAGGTAATTTTGATTCATGACTTAAAGTTTCAGAACCTCCGGACTAATGAAAGAATTAAAAGGTCAAATTTGGACTTGTAAACAGACCCAGCTGTCTACTGTGTAATCTTCAGTAATTACTTAATTTATCATAGCCTAAATTTCTCTCCAGCAAAATGAAAATAGCACATCCTTGCTGGATAATTTTAAGAGTTTAAAATGATCATAATAGCTAATTATCTCATGCCAAAAAAACTCAGCCCATCAATGCCCCACGAGAGAAGAGAATCAAACAATTCCACAAGGAAGTTACTACCAAAATGAAATCTCATGGACACCTGCTTCATCTTGAGCAAAGCCTGGGCCATAAAACTTTAAAAACCACAGAGACTGCCAAAGGATTCCACACAGAGACTATTCTCTAAGAATGCTAAGCATGGTTTATGCACTGAGGCAGAACTCAGGCTTCATAAATATTGCATTACTCCTTTGGAGAATTAATGTACAAGTTTTCAGGACATAAATAATTCACCTAAACACCCACGGATCTCCTAAGCATTAGGGCTGTCTTTTTAAACAGGCCAAAACCTTTGAAAAGTTGCCAGAGAAAGAAAGCTATGCCCAGCAGGAAAAGCTGTCCTTTAATGAAGGTCCAGGCCAGGAATGGAATGGCAGGAATTCCAGGACTAATCTTATCCCAGGGGATTAGGGATTTTCTCATGCCCTTCCTGTTGAGTGTGGAGGGTCCAGAACGTCGCCTTATATTCTTCTTGGACTTAGGACATCCAGACTTGATGGTGGCTAATAGAAGGAACCTCTTCCTTTTCTAAGAAAATTCAGTGGTTTTCTCAATTATAAACACAGCTTTCATTAGAAACCCCCAAATCCTGAGATTATATGTCTTGGCCTAAAGAGGACTTTTGGCTACAGAATCTAGCCATGGTGTCTCCAAAGGCCCTGTAATCTGGAAACCTGCTTAGCAGTCCACTGGGCCATCTCTGAAAGTCTCCAGAGTTGGCGAATTCCAGACCATTTGTGAAACCTAAGGGAGCCCATCACTGTTTCTGTAGCTTACAGTAGGTGTGAGAACACTCAATGATTGATTACCCCTAGGTCTTTTTGTGGGGGTAGGTTAGCCACGAACCCTCTGAATTCCACCCCGTATCCCACAGATCCACACTGCTTCTTGAGAGGCAGTGCGTTAGCACCTGAGCAACCTCTAGGTCCAGTGAAGATCTCCAGGCTGTTTGTGCCCTGGTTACTAACAGGAACCTTTTTCTTGATTCTCTTATGAGAAACACCCCCCCAACCCCCACCCTGGGAAAGAATGGTCCTAAAGACCAATGGAAGCATTGGAATCCAAGATAGACATCCCATAGATTCCCCTAGCTATTTGGGAGCAAGTAGGGGCTGCCACTTGGCCTCTCAGCTTAGAGCAAATCCAGCAATCATTAGGCAGTATCCCTACTGAGCTCCTAGATGGAGACTGTTGATAGCCCCTCAGAGATGACTGGGAAGATCTCAAAGTTCACACGAGGAGCCACAGATCAACTCTGAGGAGGCCAACTCTGTCAAGAAAGGGCCCTAAACTTGCCATTAGGAACCCTATTCTGGCCTCATCCAGAGGGCTGCTATTCTAAGACCTCTGGAAACTTGTTCCAGTAACAACTCCCCTAGCTATAGAGAAAAAAGCCCTGTGTATACCAACCCCTGGAGCCCTGGTGGCGCAGTGGTTAAGACTTCGGCTGCTAACCAAAATGTCGGCAGTTCGAATCCACCAGCCACTCCCTGTAAACCCTATGGGACACTTCTACCCTGTCCTATAGGGTCACTGTAAGTCAGAATCAACTCGACAGCAATACCTTTGGGTTTTTTCCGTATGCCAGCCACTAGGATTGGTCAGTTCATAACAATGGACCAGGGAAGCCTTCTAAGTGAACTTGATCACATTCTTGGGGAATGTCAACTTTAATGAAGAGACACGATATGATTGAATACCCATCTCAGCCCCAAAAGCCTGGTGATAGAGCCTTTTACTACAAAAAAAAAAAAAAAAAAAAACAAGCTAATCCAAGTGTTCAGGTGTCCAGCTCCCTGGAGAAGTCTGAGAGTTACTGGAAAGTCCCATTCTCCCTGCAGTGGGCCATCCATAGAAAAAGGCGTTCTGCAAGGAACAGCAACTCTTCAACAGCAACACTTCAACAGTAAGACCTAAATGTCCTTTAAGAACCTGGGGTCTGCTGAGCCATAGTGTGGTCAGTTTTACACAGATTATTATCTTTGGGTCAAACTCAGCGTTAGCTGACACTATTCCTTAACAAAGTTCCCCGAGGCGATTCTTGTTTCTTACTTTATTATGAAACTCAGACTAATACATGTTTGTTATACCAATCAAATGATAATACAATACTTTATAAAGTAAAACTATGTCCCTTCGTTCTCACTTCTCACCTTTCTCTGGGCAATCTGGTACATATTTACTCACTCTCTCTCTGTTTCTCACAATCGTTGTGTTGTTTGAGCCCACTGTTGCAGCCACTGTGTCAATCCATCTCGTTGAGGGTCTTCCTCGTTTTCACTAACCCTCTACTTTACCAAGCATGATGTCGTTCTCCAGGGACTGGTCTCTCCTGATAACGTGTCCAAAGTACATGAGACATAGTCTTGCCATCCCTGCTTCTAAGGAGCATTCTGGCTGTACTTTATCCAAGACAGATTTTTTTGTTCTTCTGGCAGTCCATGGTATATTCAATATTCTTCGCCAACACCATAATTCAAAGGCATCAATTCTTCTTCCGTCTTCCTTATTCATTGTCCAACTTTCGAATGCATATGAGGCAAAACCCCATGGCTTGGGTCAGGTGCACCTTAGTCTTCAAGTCTTTGCTTTTCAACACTTTAAAGAGGTCTTTTGCAGCAGATTTGCCCAATGCAATGAGTTGTTTGATTTCTTGACTGCTGCTTCCATGGGTGTTGATTGTGGATCCAAGTAAAATGAAATCCTTGTCAACTTCAATCTTTTCTCTGTTTATCATGATGTTGCTTATTGGTTCACTTGTGAGGATTTTTGTTTTCTTTATGTTGGGGTATAATCCATACTGAAAGTGTGGTCTTTGATCTTCATCAGTAAGTGCTTCAAGTCTTCCTCGTTTTCAGCAAGCAAGGTTGTGTTATCTGCATATTGCAGGTTGTTCATGAGTGTCCCTCCAATCATAATGCCCCATTCTTCTTCATATAGACCAGTGTCTGGATTATTTGCTCAGATAACAGGTTGAATAAGTATGGCAAAAGGACACAACCCTAATGCACACCTTTCCTGACTTTAAACCTTGCAGTATCTCCTTGTTCTGTTCAAATAACTGCCTCTTGGTCTAAGTACAGGTTCAAAGCAAGTATTCTGGAATTCCCATTCTGCACAATGTTTTCCATAATTTGTTATGATCTACAACGTCTAATGCCTTTGCATAGTCAATAAAACACAAGTAAACATCTTTCTGATATTCTCTACTTTCAGCCAAGATCCATCTGACATCAGCAATGTTATCCCACATTCCACGTCCTCTTCTGAATCCAGCTTGAATTTCTGGCAGTTCTCTGTCAATGTACTGTTGCAGCCACTTTTGAATGATCTTCAGCAAAATTTTCCTTGCATATGATATTGTTCTATAACCTCCACATTCGGCTGGATCACCCTTCTTTGGAATAGGCACAAATATGGGTCTCTTCCAGTCTGTTGGCCAGTTAGCAGTCTTCCAAATTTCTTTGTATAGATGAGTGAGTGCTTCCAACACTGCATCTGTTTGTTGAAACATCTCAGTTGGTATTCAGTCAATTCCTGGAGCCTTGTTTTTCACCAACACCTTCAGTGCAGCTTGGACTTCTTCCTTCAGTACCATTGGTTCCTGATCATATGCTGCCTCCTGAAATGGTTGAAGATCAACCAATTCTTTTTTGGCATAGTGTCTCTGTGTATTCATCCCTTCCATCTTCTTTTGATGCTCCCTGTATCATTTAATATTTTCCCCATAGAATCCTTAAATATTGTAACTCGAGGCTTGAATTTTTCTTCAGTTCTTTCAGCTTAAGAAATGCTGAGCGTGTTCTTCCCTTTTGGTTTTCTAACTCCAGGCTTTGCACATGTCATTACAATACTTTACTTTGTCCTCTAAAGTCACTGTTTGAAATCTTCTGTTCAGCTCTTTTACTTCATCATATTGAGTAGTCAATAAATATTCAGGGAATTAACACATACTCACCCACTGGTGTCTCTATTTAGGTATTTAGGTAGTGTGGATTCTTAATAATAGCTTGCTTGGTACAAAGAGAATTATGCCCTTTTAAAATAAAAAAAGATAAGATTATCAGCCTCAGATTACTTTCCCAAATAGTTATAACAGTCACTCACCTTCAAGAATATATAAAATCGATAACCTTGCTACAACTTGAGCACACCTATCTATTTTAAATGTTACCAATTGCTGAATCTTAGGTGAAAAATAATCTTATTAATTTTGGAAGGAGTGGGTTAAAAGCTAGTTCTGTGGTCTTTCACCTTCTTCTGCTCTCTTTTGTATATTTCCTAATTTATCTACAATATTTGTGGTTTTTAACCAGAAAAAAAATGAGTAAAAATTATCGCTAATTTTCAAAAAGGACAGTTTTTCTCCTGAGGTTGATGATGGAAGAGCAAAGGTAATATCTAAAAGAAGACTTCAGCTTGCCCTTTTCAATTTTTCATTGTTTTTAAGTGAAAATTCCTAATAGAAAGTCAACTTTTGGTGCACAATGACTGTCCTGTCATGGCCAAAACTCAAGCATTCGGGGATTGATGATTCATTAAATAAATAACCATTCTTTGTCCCTTAAACGAAAAGACTATATAGGGCATTTGTTTCTTTAGATTTTCTCTCTGCCTGCCTTTTGTTCTTGTTGACACCTTTTAATCCCCTTGCCAATGGGTTCAAGTCAAATGTAAGTATGTATCAATTGTTATTGTTAATTCTAGTCAATTCCGACTCATGGCAACCCCAAATAGGCAGAGTCGAACTGCTCCATAGGGTTTTCAAGGCTATGAAGTTTTGGAAGCAGATCACCAAGCCTATCTTCCAAGGCACCTCTGGGTAGGTTCCAGCTGCGAACCTTTTGGATAGTAGCAGAGCACTTAACCATCTGTACCACCCAGGGACGTATATATATGATTTCCCTCTAATAAGAACATATACATATAACCAAACCACTCTTTGTCAAATTTTATCAGCTACAGTTAAAATTTAAGCGTTAAAGTAGGTGGAAACTATTGATTAAAATTTGAGAAAGAACAGGAGATTCTTTTAAATTTTTTTTCCCAAGTCAACAACAAAGAAAAACCAAATAGAATGAAAATCATTGAATTGCTGATATCAGTAAGTAGGATTAAAATAGGCTTTTTTTTTCCATAAATTATGACACAAAATAAATTAATAACTTATAATCTTAATTTCCAAACAAAATGGAACAAAATCTAACAGAGAATTTGCAAGTATAATAATTGCACTTTTCTGACTTATAAAAATAATAGTCATCTGAATAAATTAAGAAACTATAGATAAGCAAAATGAAAAATATTTAGAAGTACCCATAATCCCACTGCCAAGAGCTAATCATCGTTAGCATAGATATGCTTATTTTTCTATTTTCAATTCTAAAATGTATGTGTACATATACAGTTTATATGAAATGCTTGGGTGGTGCAAATGGTTAAGCATTCAATTACTAACCAAAAGATTGGTGGTTTGAACACACTTAGAGGCACCTCAGAAGAAAGGCCTGGGGATCTGCTTCCGAAAGGGCACAGCCTGGAAAACCCTATGGAGCACAAGTCTACTCTGATGCACATGGGGTCGCCATGAGTCAGAATTGACTCAGCATCAACTGTTTTTTTTTAATCGTTTATATAATTTGAATCATAGCATACCTGTTGTTTCATAAGCTTTATTTCATTCAAAAATAAATCCTGACGATATTTCACTGATTACTATCTTACAACATAAATGCAACAGCAGCAGGATGATTCACATGACAAACTGACCAAAATTTATTTTCTTTTAAATTTTTTATTTCAGACTCACAGAACAGCTAAAGAGATAATACAAAGAAATTTTATAGTTCCCCAAATGTTAACATTTTACTACATGAGCTTATCATTCCCAGGCTTGCTCCCTCTGTCTGTCTCTCTCTCCATACATGCACACACACACACACACACACACACACACCCAAAAAATGCCATTGTCATCAAGTCAGTTTTGACTCATAGTAGACTCATAGTAGAACTGCCACGGCTGTAATCTTTATAGAAGCAGATGTGGCCAGGTCTTTTCTCCCGCAGAGCAGCTGGTGGGTTCGAATCACAGATCTTTTGGTTAGCAGCCAAGCGCTTAACCACTGCACCACCAGGGCTCACTTTTCTCTCTCTGCATACACACACACACACACACACATATACATAAACACCAAAAAAAAAACAAGCTGTCAAGTCTATTCTGACTCATAGTGACCCTACAGGACAGAATAAAACTGCCCCACAGGGTTTCCAAGGAGCTCCTAGTGGATTCAAACTGCCGACCTTTTGGTTAGCAGCCATAGCTCTTAACCACTACGCCACCAGGGTTTCCAGTATATACACACATACATATACATGAATGTGTATGTATGTACATGCGTATACGTATAAATACAAACTTTTTCTCTGACTCATTTAACAGTAAGCTGCAGATATGATGATTCTTCTTTACCCCTAACACTACAGTGTGATTTTCTAAAATGAAGGATACTCTCTTACATAAACACAGTATAATTATCAAAATCAGAAAATTAACATTGATGCAATAGTTTCTTCTCATATACAGACTTTACTTAATCTTTCCAATTGTCCCGTTAATGTCCTTTATAGAACAGGAGTTTTCTTCTCGATATCTAAGGCCCAATCAAGAATCACACATTGCATCAGTGAGTTGAGCAAGAGCCAAATCATGGTGGACACTCTAGGCCTTATTAAGAAGTTTTTATTTTATTTTATAAGAATAAAGGACATTGGGGGTTTTAAGCAGCAAGTAAGATTCTCAGATTTTGTTTTGTTTTGTTTTAAAGGTATTTCTGTTGCATTACAAAACATGGCTTTTTTTTTCCTTCAGAAAATTGCTTTAATAAATTTCTGGAATAGTGAGATGAGCGAGGACGAGGCAGAACCTGTAAGAATGGAGATCAAAACAAATGATTCCAACTCATAGCGACCCTTTAAGTCAGAGTAGAACTGCCCCATAGGGTTTCCAAGGAGTGGCTGGTGGATTTGAACTGCAAACCTTTTGGTTAGAAGCCATAGCTTTTAACCACTGCGTCACCAGGGGCAAGAGAATAAACAATGGATTAAAATCAAGTGTACAAAGGAAATCCTTGCTCCTAGATTCCACAGGAGGAATAAACTCATGTAAGTTTGTGATGGCACATCTTCCTTTACCACTGGCATGAAAATTTACTTAAAAGAAAAAGGAGAAGAAATTTTCTTCCTTGCCATCAACTTAATGGTTGCAAAGAATGTTTTAAGATTGAGTACATAATAGATTGCTTATTTCTCAGTGGAATGGGATATTCCAGATTCACACTTCTTCTCAACCTTGCTTGCTGAAAGGGAAGAGAACTTAAAGCACTCATCAAAGACCACAGCCTTCAGTATGGATTATACCTTAACATAAAGAAAACAAAAATCCTCACAACTGGACCAGTAAGCAACATCATCATAAACAGAGAAAAGATTGAAGTTGTCAAGGATTTAATTTTGCTTGGATCCACAATCAACACCCACGGAAGCAGCCGTCAAGAAATCAGATGAAGCATTGCACTGGGCAAATCTGCCGCAAGAGATCTCTAAAGTGTTTACAAGCAAAGACATCACTTTAAGTACTAAGGTGCACCTGACCCAAGCCATGATGTTTTCAACCGCCTCATATGCATGGGAAAGCTGGACAATAAATAAGGAAGACTGAAAAAAGAATTGATGCCTTTGAATTGTGGTGTTGATGAAGAATATTGAACATACCATGGACTGCCAGAAGAACAAACAAATCTGTCTTGGAAGAAATACAGCCAGAATGCTACTTAGAGGCAAGGATGGGAAAACTTCGTCTCACATACTTTGGACATGTTATCAGGCGGGACCAGTCCTTGGAGAAGGACATCATGCTTGGTAAAGTAGAGGGTCAGCAGAAAAGAGGAAGACCCTCAACAAGATGGATTGACACAGTGGCTGCAACAATGGGCTCAGACATGGCAATGATCATGCGGATGGCGCGGGACCAGGCAGTGTTTCGTTCTATTGCACGTGGGGTCTCCATGAATCGGAATCGACTGATGGCACCTTACAGCAAAAGAACAATTTAAGACAGACCTTGAATTCAGCCACAAAAGGCTTGATCTTATCCAATAATCAGTGTAATGTTAGAGAACATTCCTAGATTTTTACTTTGCTTTCAAATAATCATCTGTTTATCTATTATGCTAAACCTTTGTCACATAACAAGCTTAATTAATGAATAATCAAGTTAGTCTTATGAGATAAGATGATGACATATGCACAATATATTGTTTTACAATCCTTTAAAGCCTAAAGATATACACCCGTTGCAAGACAACATATCAAATCTGCGTGCTCACGTGTTGTTCCTTATTTCTAATTAGCCAGAAGGCCCTTAGGAAAAGGGGACCAGTTACTAAATGTGATCCCTCCATTTCTATCATGTTCTTCTGATCAGAGCCTGAACACACATTAACACATGGAAAGTAGTTTTTATTACTCACAAGAAACAGACAGCATACAACAGACAAGCAGTGCCCTGGGCTCAAATGCTGTTCAGGCAGAGATACCGAAGCTTCCAAGCACACCCCACTACGTGTCATAGGTGAGGGGACTTAAATGGAGAGTCATATGGAATACTAGCCCCTCCCCCAGCTTCTGGAAACTGTCCCGGCGGATATAAAGAACTCGTCCACACAAGCCTTACACTTGGGACACAGTAGGAGCCTACCTTCTGCTGATCCCCACTTGGCCAGACAGGTCCAGTTAGGTGGACTGTAAGCTTATGTTACATGTGCCCCACCTACACCATAGCAGAGGAGACATAGAGGGCCTTCCCCCACCCAATTTTATCCCCCAAAGCTTACATGCCTAATTTTAAGTTTTTAACCTTGCTTATAAACATCAGGCCCCAGTGGGGGCAGTCATTTGTCCCAAGGCCTAAAAATGCCAGCAAGGGAATGAACAGGGAAAACTATGTGAGCTTAAAGGACGGCCTCCTCACGCCCCCCAGTTAAACTTCAAAGTCTCACCAGAGATCTTAGTGCATCACATACTTCAATTTGCACACAATTCTCCTGAGAATCCTGTTAAAATGCAGATTCTCATTAGATGGGTCTGGGGTGGGATCTACGATTCTGCATTTCTACGTGCTGCTACAGGACGTCCATTGCTGGTTCCCAGAGCACCCTATGAGTGACAAAAATGTTGAAATCATTCATTGATTGTACGTGGATAACAGATTTTTACTGAAAAAGGGAGGTGGAACACGGGTTGGAAAGGCACAAGGGTCAGAGTTAAGGATAAGGAAGCTAAGACGTGTCTCTGCCATTGCTGAGCTGGGTGACCTGCGGCAGATCCTGTGATCATTTGGGGCCTGGGTGTCCTCAGTGTGTACATCTGTAACAGAACAATGAATTGGTTTTCTAGGACATAAGATATGTTTTTAATAAACACTAAACAAGATTTAAACCTTAATGAATGAATGTTCTATAGCTGGTTTAATTGCAGTAAATGTATTTATTTAAAAATGTTCATGTTTTTCCACGGAAAGTGCATCCTAAATAGTTAGCATCTGATTACATAGAAAATGGAAAACTGAATTAGCTCCATGAGGAAGTGACCCCTTCTCTTTATCAAGTCCTAGGCCGAAAAACAGTAAACAAAGAATGTGGCCAAAGAGGCATGAATTGGGGTGAAACACATCCCTTCTCCTACAGAGACGAAAGCTCTACTTTTCTGCCCCAGGTGTGGCTTTTGGTAAAGCAGACTCTTTTGGAATTTGGAATAAAGCAGTTTTTTCATTTCAATATCTGGCTCTGAACTAATGGGTGTGGGGTCTGTTGCCTGAAGAAGTTTACGAATTAGTAGTTGCAGACTCACTCAAGAAATAAATGGGGTCCATTTGGAACATCCCAAATCCTCTTAATTGCTATAGATCAAAAAGTGCTGAATGTATCGATTAAAATAGAATGGGAGAGGGCAAAGCAAGATAGGAAAGATCTCTATAATTGTATAAAAATTATTTCTTAATAATCTGTAAGTGATAAGCTAGAAAGGACGAGTTTTTAAGAATGTTACTGCAAGGGAGAGAGATCATTCAACTTGGCAGAGCCTTAACGTGAGCACATCCATTGACTTTCTCACAGTCTTCAGGATCAGCTGCGTGTCTGAAGCAGCCGGGTATCCAGGGGTCACCTTTCCCAGCTGCCTGAGTGCAGTTGCTTTTGATCACTTTATCTGGCAGAAGTGATGTGATTCTTTCTGCCAGCTTGCTCCTCTGCGCCTGCTAGCTTGGTGCACGTTGCTCTCTTCTAATCTGCAGGGCTGCCTCTGGGTGAAAGCACTTACTCCTGCTAAGGGCCATCTCCCCTCCCCCTCGGAAGGCCAGGTCTGCTGTCATCTCTGGACAGCCCAGGCTCCCACGGCAGATGTCGCTCTTCCTCTGGTCCTGGTGTCAGATTCAAAGGCCTGACTAGCCTCCCTCAGCAGAAGCTGCCTTTTCATTGCTGTAGGCCAAAAAGTGCTAAACATGTCAATTAAAATAGAGTGGGGGACGGCAAAGCAAGCTAGGAAAGAGGTGGAATTTACCGAGATAACTCGCTTTCTGCTGGGCGGCTGGCTTTCTTTAGGCTTCACAGATCTTCCTGATTAGTGGGGCTGGTAGTTTTCCCCCATGGAGCTCTGGTGGCGCAGTGGTTAAGAGCTCAGGCTGCTAACCAAAAGGTCAGCAGTTCGGATCCACCAGCAGTTCCTTGGAAACCCTATGGGGCAGTTCTACTCCGTCCTACAGGGTTGCTATGAGTCAGAATCAACTCATGGCAACAGGTTAGTTTCCCACTGGAGTCCCTGGGTGGCATAAGGGTTAAGCACTGGACCACTAACCAAAAAGTTAGAGGTTCAAGTCCATCCAAAGGCACCTTGGAAGAAAGGCTTGATGATCTGCTTCTGAAAGCTCACAGCCTTGAAAACCCTATGGAGCACAGTTCAGTCAGACACACATGGGGTCATCATGAGTCAGCATAGACTCAACAGCAACTGGTAGATTCCCAACCAACACCATGAACACTGCGGCCAATCCCAGTGTCCGTTCTATTTGCCCTTACTCTTACTGACTCTTCTCTTTCCTATAATACGTTCTCTTCTTTACCAAAAGGCTGCCTGGCTAGCTCATATTTCCATTAGGGATGAACTTCCCCAAACCCTTATCCCATACGCACATAGGAGCACGCAACCTCATATCTTCTTATTCCCTATTATTCCTATTAATAGCCACAACAATGGACTCAAATATACCAACCTTTATAAAGATGACACAGGACCCGGCAACATTTTGTTCTGTTATATGTAAGGTCACCATGAGGAGGAACCTATTGGTTACCAACTAGCAACAATAATGGCATTATTCCTATTATTTCTGTGTTCTTTTCCATTACTTTCTATTTGCAGGGCTAAAAACTTAATGTTTAGAGCTGGAAGTCAAATTCTCTAAATAGAGTCTCAGAGATGAGTAAAATGAGGCCTAGAGGATTGAACTGCCTTATGCAAGGCTATACTGAAGCTGTACTTGCTACCATGTTTGTATTTGATGCATACATCATTGCACTGCATGTTCCCTGTGCTAGGCGAATTCAAGAAACCTGATCTAAGACCTAGAGGGGCAATTACATAGAGTGGTTAAAAGCCAAGCCTACTATGCCAGCATTGGCCCTGCCACTCACTGTCTTCCTCCTCTCTAACATAGGAATTCATAGCAGTACCTACCTCATGGAGCTGCTGTGAGCATTAAGGTTAGTAGTATCAGTAAAGCTCTCTAGTCCTGGCACTCAGTGAATTCTGTAAAATTACTGTCAACTACTACTTTGGATCCCTTGTGGCACAGTGGTTAAGAGCTTGGCTGCTAATTAAAAGGTCGGCAGTTGGAATCCATCAGTCGCTCCTTGGAAACTCTACGGGACAGTTCTACTCTGTCCTGTAGGGTCACTATGAGTCAGAATCAACTCGCAGGTAATGAGTTTGGTTTGGTTTTTTATTGCTTTAGTGGAAATTTATATTCAGAGGAAATAAAACATTTATAGGTCACTCAATTTATTTAATATGTTTAAATAAGTGAAGTTAGACACCAGTGGTCTCTAGAAGTTTGGGATTTTAATTAATTGTTTTGTTTTTGCTTTTTAAATTTGGTAGATTGCTAGTTTGCCAAATTTTACCTTTTCAAGTAGGCTAATAAAAAAAATAAAATAAAATTCCATTTGCTAGCACATCTATTTTATAAACAAAAGAATACTTAAATTCAAAGTAGTAGGAAGGGTGTAATGTGGAAATTAAAATCAATCTCTCCCAAAGAAGGAAACAATATTTTTGCTTCTGATGGGAAAAATTTTGTCATGTGCCACTGTTAGGGATTGAATTTTTCCCCAAAAAATATATGTTGGGATTCTAACCCATATACTAGTGGGATATAATTCCATTTGGAAATAGGGTTTTCCTTTCTGTTTGTTAGGTCATACCCAAGTAGGGTGGGTTCTAAATCTAATCACTTCTTAGTTATAAAAAAAGCAGATTAGACACGAGAAGCACATACTAGGGAAGACAGTGTGAGGATTGTCAAGAACCAAAGAATGTCTAGGGCTACTGAGAAGGGGCAATTCGACCCGGCTGTGAACCTGATTTGGGCTTCAAGACTCAAAAACTGTGAGAAAATAAATCTCTGTTATTTGAAGCCACCCACTTGTGGCCTTTGTGTCACAGCAACACTAAGACAACTGTTGTCGTTGTTAGGTGCCGTCGAGTTGGTTCCAACTCATAGAGACCCCATGTACAACAGAATGAAACACTGCCTGGTCCTGTGCCATCCTCACAGTCATTGTTATGCTTGAGCCCATTGTTGCATCCACTGTGTCAATTTACCTTGTTCAGGGTCATCCCTCTTTTTTGCTGACCCTCTACTTTACCAAGCATTATGTCCTTCTCCAGGCACTGTTCCCTCCTGATAACATGTCCAAAGTATGCGAGACATAGTCTCGCCATCCTTGCTTCTAAGGAGCATTCTGGTTGTACTTCTTCCAAGATAGATTTGTTTGTTCTTTTGGCAGTCCATGGTATATTCAATATTCTTCACCAACGCCACAGTTTAAAGGCATCAATTCTTCTTAGGTTTTCCTTATTCATCGCCCAGCTTTCACATGCATATGAGGTGATTGAAAATACCATGGCTTGGGTCAGGCGCACCTTAGTCTTCAAGGTGACATCTTTGCTTTTCAACACTTTAAAAAGGTCTTTTGCATCAGATTTGCCCAATGCAATATGTTGTTTGATTTCTTGACTGCTGCTTCCGAGGGCGTTGATTGTAGATCCAAGTAAAATGAAATCCTTGACAATTTCAGTCTTTTCTCTGTTTATCATGATGTTGCTTATTGGTCCAGTTGTGAGGATTTTGTTTTCTTCATGTTGAGGTGTAATCCAGACTGAAGGCTGTGGTCTTTGATCTTCATCAGTAAGAGCTTCAAGTCCTCTTCACTTTCAGCAACTAGTATCCATATAAACATCGGAGTTTAAAAGTCGCTTGTGTCTATCACATCTCCCTTAACCTGGAAGGGTACTGCCAGAGTGTGTAGGAGACCCTCTTTCCTCCCACCTTCCCACGTGTGCCAAGGACAGGCAGGGCTTAGAAGCTGTGATTGAGAAGACACTTTTCAGTGTTCTAAATGAAGAAGCTGCCAATCACTGGAGCCTTAGCCAGCGCTCATCAAATCTGCACATAAATTCAATTTGCCACAATCAGGATCCATAAACAGTTTGTCAACGTTGGAGCCATAAACAAAATCTAACACAATGAAAGATAACCTGGAAAAAGAACAAGCCCTGCCCTTTGTTGCAAAAGCCACCTGTACTTCTGGGGGAACCCACCATGGCAGTGTATAAGAAAACAGACTGAAACCTTAACAAAAGATCACCGTGGGCTTCAGCTGCATGAACTGTGTCCAGACTCGGGATGGTGATGGCCCTCCTCAGTCTTGTGGAATTTGGACCCTGCCTGGAGTGGGGTTCCACAAGAGACAGAGACAGACTGACACAGGTGGAAGGAGGCAATCAGAGATGCAAAGGGTCTGGTCTTTGTCATAAAAGATGCTGACAACCAACCCCAGGGATGTTTATCTCAGAGAAGGCGGAAGTCAGGAGAGACACAGTCCCTGTCTTCTAATGTCTGAAGAGCTGTCAAGTGCAAGAGAAAATAAAACTGTCAGAGGGCATAAGAAGGTCAAATTATTGGAAATAAAGACAGATTTATGCCACATAAGGGAAAAACTCTCAACTTTTACAGCTACCAAAAAAAGGAGTGCTTTTCTTGAGCAGTGGCGAGCTGCCTACACTGGGCAGTGTTCAAAGAGAAGCCAGATAAAGGTTGGTTTGTAAGGAATGCCCCCAGTAAGAAAGAGCTAGCCCAAATGGTCTAAAAGAAAGAAGAAACTTGTACTATAGAAGCTCAGAAGGTGGTAGAGATTCTCCGATTCCTGCTGGTATAACCTTGACCATCTCCTAGCTTCTTCAGTCATACTTTGCCCACAGTTGAAAACATTGCATACGATGAACTTGTGTTCCAGTGTGAACATGCTCTGAATTCTATCAGTAACCATGCCTGGGTCTTTTTTTCTTTTTCTTTTTTTCATTAGCTTTTATTATGGTAGATATCATTGTTGGATATTTTCCATGAAAAAGGTACTGTAAATTTTTGAAGGAGGTTATATTATTATCCCCATTTTACAAATAGGAAAACTGAGTTTCAAAGTTGATATGCAATTTGCCCAAGCCACATTGTTCCCACCCCTCTGCTATCAAGTTGATAGTGACCCTATGGGACAGAGTAGAACTCCCCCACAGGGTTTCCAAGGGCTGTAATCTTTATGGAGCAGTCGCCACATCTTTCTCCCATGGAGCAACTGGTGGGTTCAAACCACCAATCTTCTGGTTAGCTTCTGAACACTTAACCACAGCACCACCAGGGCTCCTTAGCCACACAGCTAGCAAGAGTCAAAGACTTAATTCTATCCCAAATCTGTCTGATACTCAAACACCATTTGTTTCATTGCCAAGCCCTACACCTGGAAATTTACATAAAGCCCTGATTACCCAAGGATTGCTTTGAAATCAGCATCATGAACTTGTTGCCCTTCCCAGGTCTGGTTTCTTGATATTAATGCAGGCCTCCACAGTAACGTCTCCGTTCACGTCAGGGGACCCAATGCCGATGTAACTGGTGCTTTAGACATCTCAAGTTTACATGTCCTTGGCCCCTTATCTACAGATGTCTTTATTTGCACTGTGCTTCAGTCAGTTAGGAGCCCTGATGGCACAGCAGCTAAGCTCAGCTGCTAGCCAAAAGATCAGCAGTTCGAACCCACCAGCCTCTCTGTGGGATAAAGATATGACAGTCGGCTTCCGTAAAGATTACAGCCTTGGAAACCCCGTGGGGCAGTTCTACTCTGTCCTATAGGTTTGCTATGAGTCGGAATTGACTCCACAGCAGTGGGCTTGTTTTTTGGTTCAGTCATTTATTCCTTGGCCTCAGGAACTATTCCACACCTAAAGCACCTCCTACTCACTGTAAAATTTCCGCCTTAAGCCTCACTCCCTCATTTCATGACACCTGCACTCTGACCTGACTGTGGTCACTGGAGAGCTCTTCCCACCTCCCTCCCAGCTTGGCTTCATCCCTTGGTCTCACGGCACCTCACCCTCAGCCTCTCTTCTGGCCCTTTCGACTCCCTGCAACACATTCCTGCCTAAACCTCAACAGTGGATCACTTCCAACCACTCACGTCTTTTGCTGGGTTGCTGAAAACCAAGCAGCCATGAAGATGGATGTGTAGAACCCAGTCACAGCTGCTCCCTCAGTCTGCCATGCTCAGCAATTCCTGGGCAGTCCCTCCGTCATTTCTCCAATCTCTCAGCACTCTCCACAAGCTTCTGAGCCCCACTTTTGTTTTAAAATATAATTTGGCTTCGTATGCACACCCCTCAGACTTTCCACCTTGCCCTCTTATTCTCGGCACATAACAAGCTCTTATACTACAGAAGAAACAGAAATCATAAGGTAGAAACCTTCTACTTCTTACCACCAAATATGTGTGTACATGCACTCCTGTCTCCTGCTTTGATGTTATATAGAATCCAGTCTATAATATGATACGTAAGGCCAAACCCTTCTCTCTCTCTCTATAGATGTCTATGTTATACAAGGATGATGTACACGGCCATGTGTCCCCGGATCCTCTCTTTAGCAGGAACTTTATTAATAATGTACTTTCTCTTTGTGCTTCTTCTTTCTAGCTGATCGTTCTCAGCAGCTTCTGTACCTCTGTATCTCAAGTCTCTCTGACTGCACTCTTTGCTTCATATGCTTACAGCCCTGTCAAATTAAATCCTGTACACAGAAGAGACCCTGGAACAAAATATAGTAAAAGGTGTGACTGTGTTTTGGTGGAACTATGGGCGATGTATTGATTAAATTCTACTTGTCAATATTCTCAAATGTTCTATAATTAACATCTGCTACTTTTGTAGAAAAAAGTATTGTTTTGTAAAATGCGTGGGCTTTAAGTCCTAACTGAACCAGCGTATTGATATAAAAGTATCTGGAGGTTTTTACACCCAGCCAACCCAGCTGCAAGAGTGCCCTTTCTCTGAGGTGTATGCTGTTTTGTCAGCCCCGAGCGCCCTCTGCTGGCGGTATGAAGGTACAGCCTGCAAAGAAAAGGGTGGGTGATTAACAGTTGTTAAAAATGCTGAATTCTGTCTTCCTTGAATTGCAATTAAACACAGGGGCAGAATTCTTTAATACATCCTTAAATATTTTATTATACAAAGCACATAACATTTTTTTAATTTGCTACAAAAAGATGGTCTTTAATTTTGAATATCTTTTAAAAGCAGAATTTAGAAATAAACTATATTTCTCAGTATGACATTATTGTTAATGTTGTTGGGTGCCCTTGAGTCAATTTCGACTCATAGCATCCCTATGTGACAGAGTAGAACTGCCTGATAGGGTTTTCTAAGCTGTAATCTTTACGGGAGCAGATTGCCAGGTCTTTCTCCTGAGGAGCTGCTGGGAGGGTTTGAACAGACCATCTTTTGGTTAGCAGCTGAGTGCTTAACAGTTGTGCCATCAGGGCTTCTTATGACATTATTAGTGACTGATAATGAGTCAGAATCGACTCCACAGCATTTACATTTCCTACACTTATTTACTCATTCAGTCAAAAACATCGGAGTACTTCATACGTGCCAGCACTGTGTGCAGTACTCGAGAGTCATCAAAACATGGTCCCTCTGGAGTAGACTGGACTGTGGGACATAAAATGATCCTTGTGAAGAGAGTCCTTCTTAGCTTGAGTAGATACATGAGACTAAATGGGCAGCTCCCGTCCGGAGGCGAGATGAGAAGGAAAAAGGGACAGGACCTGGTTGAATGGACAGGGGAAATCCGGGGTAGAAAGGAGGAGTGTGCTGTCACATTATAGGGAGAACAACTAGGGTCACATAACAATGTGTGTATAAATTTTTGTATTAGAAACTAACTTGAACTGTAAACTTTCACTTAAAGCACTATAAAAAATAAAAAACACAGTCCCTGCATTCCAGTTTACAGCCTGCTGAAGCTGAAAAAACACTTGGTATTTATCAACTGCTTTATAGTTTATAAAAAGCTTTTGCTTTCATTATGGCTTAATAGCTAGTTAATATGTTAAAATGGCCACCCCGTCTGTTTCACCTGATGTAGATAACAGATCTGTGCTGCCCAGTACAGTAGCCACTAGCCACATGTGGCTACTGAGCACCTGAAATGTTCCTAGTTCTAATTGAGAGGGCCACCAGTATAATCTACTCACCAAATTTCAAGAGTTAGTACGGGAAGAGAAAAAAAAAACAATTCAAAATTTCTACACTGATTACATGTTGAAATGATAATATTTTAGATGTATTGGGTTAAATAAAATACCTTAGTAAAATTAATTCACCTTTTTCTATTTTACCTTTTTTAACATGGCCCTGGTGGCGCAGCAGTTAAGAGCTCTGCTGCTAACCAAAAGGTCGGCAGTTGGAAACCCTACGGGGCGGTTCTACTCTGTCCTATAGGGTCTCTATGAGTCAGAATTGACTCAACAGCAACAGATTTGGTTTTTTTGGTTTACTAGAACAAAAGGGTCGCTATGAGTCGGAATCAACAACAGGTTTGGTTTTGGTTTAGAACAAAAGGAGAACTTGGCTGCTAACAGAAAGGTCAGCAGTTGGAACCCACTAGCTGCTCTGCAGGAGAAAGATGTGGCCGTCTGCTTCAGTAAAAGACTTACAGCCTTTGAAACCCTACGGGGGCAGTTCTACTCTGTCCTACAGGGTCGCTACGAGTCGGAATCGACTCCACAGCAGAGGGTTTGGTTTGATTTTGGTACCAGAACAAACACATCGGTCTTAGAACTACAACAGAAATGCTCTTTGCAAGCGAGGATGACGACATTTTGTCTTCCTTACTTTGGACGCGTTGTCAGGAAAGACCGACTGCTGGGAAAGGACATCCTGTTTGGCAGAAGGTCATTGAAATGAGGAAAAACCGCAATGAGATTGACTGGGCTCAAACGTACAAATTAAAGATGGGTGAGATGGTGCAGGACCAGGCAACATTTTGCTCTGTTATGCACAAGGCTGCCGTAAGATGGAGCCCACTCAATGGCAATTAGCAGCAACTAGAGAATTTTAAATAACGTATGTGGCTTACATTGTATTTCTACTTTGCAACAAATGTTTTAGTTATCTAGTGCTGTTATAACAGAAATACCACAGGTGGCTTTAACGAAGAGAAATTTATTCCCTCACATTTTAGGAGGCTGGAAGTCTGAATTCAGGGTGCTGGCTCTAGGGGAAGGCTTTTTCTCTGTCGGCTCAGAGGAAGGTCCTTGTCTCTGAGCTTCTGCTCCTGGGTGATCTTCATGTGACTTGGCATCTCTCCTCCCCCATCTCTGCTTCTCTCACTTGCTTGTTTAATCTCTTTTTATATCCCAAAAGAGACTGATTTAAGACACATCCTACTAATTCTGTCTCATTAACATAACAAAAACAACCCATTCCCAAATGGGATTGTAACCACAGGCATACAGGTCAGGATTTACAACATGTGTTTTTTGGGGACACAATTCAATCCATAACAACAGGCTACAGAGACTACATTCTAAAGTGATACTTGATACCACCATACAGAAATGCCAAAGCAGGTGGTTAAAAAATGGCTAGATGACTCTTAAAACCTTCATCTATATTAAAGATATAAGAAGATTGAGTAGTAAATATTGGAGAAGGATTTGATTGATTTTTGAAGAGTTCTTGATGTGCCAATTACCAAGAACTACCACCTTCCCTCCTCACACCGGGAGAGAATGGGAAGTGCCTGTATCTCACTTCAAGCCTATTGAGAGAGGTGTCCATGGGACCACACAGAGAACTTGCCAGGAGGCCTGTGGAAGCAGAATTAGAGGGATGTCAGGGTAAAGAATGCCTCTCTCCCCTAAACTAGATGCAGACTACACGTGTGAGAGCCAGCTTGGTGTGGTTTTAGAGCCTCTCCGAGAGGACCTGGAGGGTGATGGGATAACCGTAGAAGGAAATTGCCTGAGAATGCCAAAGATTCTGGAATTCAAGATGAGCGATCTCCGGTGATGGACGTGGAGGGGAGAGAGGTGCAGGTGGACTCAGAAGAACCCAAAAAATCACCCGTCCAAGACTTAGCTTTAGCATCTACCAAGTCCACAGGCACAGTCATTTTCCAACAAGATCAATTAAACTGGACCTCCATGCCCTCCCTACCTGTTCTTGATCCCTTTGCTCCACCCCAGAGGAGTCAGAAATCCTAACAGCTAGCTGAGGGAGAAGAGTAGAGGGTATGATAGAGGAACAAATGAAGAGGTTGCTCACATTTCCTTTCTCAACTTCGGTTTCCAGCCTGTAACAGACATTGAGTGGAGGAAGAGGGAGACATCTCAGCTTTAAATTAACTTAATAGTTTATTAACGGAAAATTCTCATTATTGAGTTAATGTTTTGCAACATTATCTAAAAGTGACTAGAGCAGTCATGGAGCCTGACCAAGTTTTTAGCCAAGGACAGGGAAAAAGCTGGTCCCCCACTAAATAATGAAAGGTGTTAGTGGTTGCTGATGTTGTTAGGTGCCCTCGTGTCAGTTCCAACTCATAGTGACCCTAATGTAGAACAAAAGAAACACTGCCCAGTCCTGCACCATCCTCACAGTCGTTGCTATGCTTGAGTCCACTGTTGCAGCCACTGTGTCAATCCATCTCATCAAAGGTCTTCCTCTTCTTCGCTAACGCTCTACCTTACCAAGCATGATGTCCTTTTCCAGGAACTCATCCCTCCTGCTAACATGTCCAAAGTATGTGAGATGAAGTTTCTCCATCCTTGCCTCTAAGGAGTATTCTGGCTGTACTTCTTCCAAGACAGAGTTGTTCATTCTTTTGGCAGTCCATGGTATATTCACTATTCTTTGTCAACACCATAATTCAAAGGCGTTAATTCTTCTTTGGTCTTCCTTATTCATTGTCCAGCTTTCACATGCATATGAAGTGATTGAAAATACCATGGCCCTGGTGGTGCAGAGGTTAAGAGCTCAGCTGCTAGCCAAAAGTCAGCAGTCTGAATTCACCAGCCACTCCGTGAAAACCCTATGGGGCAGTTCTACTGTCTTACAGGGTCGCTATGAGTCGGAATTGACTCGATGGCAATGGGTTTGGTTTTTGGTTTTTTGGGTCAGGTGCACCCTAGTCCTCAAAGGAACATCTTTGCTTTTTAACACTTTAAAGAGGTCTTTTGCAGCAGATTAATACAATGCACTGTTTGATTTCTTGACCGCTGCGTCCATGGGTGTTGATTGTGGATTCAAATAAAATGAAATCCTTAACAACTCCAATCTTTTATCTGTTTATCATGATGTTGCTTACTGGTCCATTTGTCAGGTCCACTACACCTTATGTTGAGGTGTAATCCATACTGAAGGCTGTGGTCTTTGATCTTCATCAGTAAGTGCTTCAAGTCCTCTTCACTTTCTGCAAGCAAGGTTGTGTTATCTGCATATTGCAAGTTGTTAATGAGTCTTCCTCCAATCCTGATGCCACGTTCTTCTTCATATAGTCCAGCTTCTTGGATTATTTGCTCGGCATAGAGATTGAATGAGTACAGTGAAAAGATACAACCCTGACACACACCTTTCCTGATTTTAAACTATAGAGTATCCCCTTGTTTTGTTCAAATGACTGCTTGTTTGTCTATGTACGGGTTCCTTATGAGCACAATTAAGTTCTCAGAAATTCCATTCTTCAAAATGTTATCCATAATTTGTTATGATCCACACAGTGAAGTGCCTTTGCATAGTCAATAAAACACAGGTAAACATCTATCTGGCGTCCTCCGCTTTCAGCCAAGATCCATCTGACATCAGCAGTGATATCCCTCCTTCCACATCCTCTTCTGAATCCGGCTTGAATTTCTGGCAGTTCCCTGTCAATGTACTGCTGCAACCACTTTTGAATGATCTTCAGCAAAATTTTACCTGCATGTGATATTAATGATATTGTTTGGTAATGTCTGCATTCTGTTGGATCACATTTCTTTGGAATGGGCACAAATATGGATATCTTCCAGTCAGTTGGCCAGGTAACCGTGTTTCAAATTTCTTGACATAGATGAGTGAGCACATGCAGCTCTGCATCCGTGTGCTGAAACATCTCAACTGGCATTCCATCAATTCCTGGAGCCTTGTTTTTCACCAATGCCTTCAGTGCAGTTTGGACTTCTTCAGTGAGTAGCATCAGTTCTTGATAGTATGCTACCTCCTAAAACGGTTGAACGTTGGCCACTTCTTTTTGGTACAGTGACTCTCTGTATTCCTTCTATCTGCTTTTAATGCTTCCTGTGTTTCTATCACCAGGGCCACATTTTTCAAGTCTTGATCTTTCTTCTTTGTTTCCAACTTTCCCATTCCAATCACCAGTAATTACCAACGCATCTTGATTGCATGTTCGATCAATTTCAGACTGCAGAAGTTGGTAAATATCTTCAATTTCTTCATCTTTGGCTTTAGTGGTTGGTGCGTAAATTTGAATAACAGTTGTATTAACTGGTGCTCCTTGTAGAAGTATGGATATTATCCTATCACTGATGGTGTTGTACTTCAGGATAGATATTGAAATGTTCTTTTTGACCATGAAGTGATGCCATTCCTCTTCAATTTGTCATTCCCAGCATAGTAGACCATATGATTTTCCAATTCAAAATGGCCAATATCAGTCCATTTCAGCTAATGCCTAGGATGTCGATCTTTATGCGTTCCATTTCGTTTTCAACAACTTCCAATTTTCCTAGATTCATACTTTGTACATTTCATATTCCGATTATTAATGGATGTTTGCAGCTGTTTCTTCTCATTTTGAGTCATGCCACATCAGCAAATGAAGTAATAACAATAGACAAAATAAAACTTTTATGATTACATCTTGTTTATCATGCTGTTCAATGTGATAAGCACACTAATATTTATTGGTGGTTTTACTAGATGTCCAAACTCTGCTAATCACTGGATAGGCACAATCTCATTTTATCCTTACAACAAATTTATGAGTAAGTACTATTATTATTTCCACCTTACACATAAGGAAACTTAGATTTGAAAAGGCTAATTTCTCAAAAATACAATCCTAGGTGGATCTAGGGCTTGTCCCTAGATTCCTATGATTACCCAGTGCATGCATCTATTGCATTATCCTCACTATACTGCATCCCTGTATTTATTTGCAGAGCAATGAGGTGATGGATGTATCACTGTCCCCATTATGAGAAAATTGATGAGCAAAGATATTAAGATACAGGATTATTTTAAAACTGGAGAAAATTTTGATAGTATGTAGTTCTGAGTCTTCTAAGAACAGATACCCAAAAACAGCAGGTGAACTTTCCAGTGTCCCATGGAGCTGCACCTAGGTTACACACCTCTAACTCCCTGCCCAACGTTCATTCTCTCACTGGTCTCGCTGCCCTTCTCTGAGCCCAGCAAGGGCGAGGAGGGAGTGTCATTCTCTGCCATGTGACACTCACATCACTTATGTGTTGGCCAGCTCTTCTTCAGCTCCTGCATTGGCAAAATGTACAAAGGAAAATAAGAGACCTTGTTCACAAATCTCTGAGCTTGAGATGCATGGCACTCACTTGAAGTGCTCATTCCTGCAGATATAAACAACTGATAGGTTAAAACAACTAGCTATCGCCAGGTGAACTTCTCTGACTTTGTGCTAATCCCTTGCCCCTTCCTAATAATTCATTCATTAGATCTTGAGTTAAGACTCAGTTGAATACAGTAAATGAGAATTCCAAGAACATCAAAGTTATGAGTACTCTCTTCTTTCCATTCACTGAATAGATAGAAACCTCTCCACTGAGTCCCTACTATGTGTCAGGCACTGTGCTAGACAAGAGGGATACATGGGTAAGATGTAGTCCTAGCCAAAGATGTGTTTGGAGAGAGATTCCCTCTTCCAGTACAGGACACCTAAGTTTGAGAAAATTCTCCTATTAGAAAGATTTTCTTTATATCTATTCAGAGAATTATAAAAGAGCCCGTGTGTTTCGAGAAAGTGAGTTCAGAGTGGTCGGAGCATAGTATGGAGTACTTTGCTTTGCTACTCACTATTTCATTATTTATCTCTGAAATATAGGAACTTTTTTTTTTGTTTGTTTGCAACCTAATCCCAATACTGTTTTCACAACTAAAAAATTAACAACCCCTTAGAATCATCAAACATCCTGTCCGTGCTCACATTTTCCCAATTACCTTATGGATTTAGTTTTGTTGTTTCTGTTTGTAGTTAGTTAAAGCATCATTTACACCTTTTGTTTCTCCATCCCCTTCTTTTGTTTCCTCACAAGTCTATTCTGCCATTGAGGAAATGTCATTGATTTTATAGTCAACCATAGTCTGGCTTTTGCAGATTACAACATTATGTTGCTACTTAAAATGTCCCTCAGTGTCCTGTGTTGTTGTTAGGTGCTGTCAAGTCAGTTCCAACTCATAACCACCCTATATACAACAGAACAAAACACTGCCCAGTCCTGTGCCATCTTCACAATTGTTATGCTTGAGCCCATTGTTGCAGCCACTCTGTCAATCCATCTCGCTGAGGGTCTTCCTCTTTTTCACTGACCCTCTACCAAGCATGATGTCTTTCTCCAGGGACTAGTCCCTCCTGATAACATGCCCAAATAGGAGATGAAGTCTCACCATCCTTGCTTCTAAGAATTTTGGCTGTACTTCTTCCAAGACAGATTTGTTTGTTCTTCTGGCAGTCCATGATATATTCAATATTCCTAACCAACACCACAATTCAAAGGCATCAATTCTTCAGTCTTCCTTATTCATTGTCCGTCCAGCCTTCACAAGAATGAGGCGATTGAAAATACCATGGCTTGGATCAGGCACACCTTAGTCTTCAAGGGTGACATCTTTGCTTTTTAACACTTTAAAGAGCTCTTTTACAGCAGATTTGACCAAAAGAAGAGCCAGGAGTGGAGCGTGTCCTTTGGACCAGAGTCCCTGCACTGAGAACCTTCTAGACCCAAGAGACAGATAGAGAGCTGTAACACCGAAGATGGTGCAAGACAGTGAGAAGCGGTAGCAGAGAAACAGCGGCAGCCAAAACAGGAGACCTGCACAAGATGGCGTGCTGGGCTTTCCAGCCCACTGAGGTGGCTACGGTGGGCTGCTGACCCACCGCAGAGAAAGACAGCTGAGCACCTTCAGGCCTGAGGCTTAGTAGCAGAGTGGGATACCTCCAAGCACTTACTGGCAGAGCTAAAAAGCTTTGTAACAGTTGCCCAAGCAGGGCAGAGGCCAGGCTGGCCCGAGAGGCCAAGAGGCCGAGGGCCTGGAAGAGGCCTGCCTGTGGGCACAGGCAAGAAGCTGTCCTAACCTAAGAACTGTATCCTGAGTTGTGCCTGATCCTAAATTTTAAACTGTTACTTCCCTAATAAACCCCGTAACTGTGAGTATGGTCTGTGAGTTCTGTGTAGCCCTTGCAATGATTTATTGAACCCAGCAGAGAAGTGGAGTGCCATGGGAGGTCGGCTGGTGTCAGAATAGGTATTGGTACGTCTGACCTCTCCTTCACAGGGATTAGCCTTGGGCTGATGCTGATGATGGTGATTCTCTCTCCCCCTCGTGAAGTTAGAGGTCAGACACACCCACCACGCCATTTTACAGTTCCTGTATTTCATATGGGGGCCCTGCTTGTGCAGTGGTTAAGTGCTCGGCTGCTAACTGAAAAGTCGGCAGTCTAAACCTACCAGCCGCTCTGTGGGTCACTAATAATCAGAATCGACTTGCCGGCAGTGGGTTTGGTGGGTACTTCCTATAAACTGGTAGGTAATGTGGAGACTTGATCAGTCTTAGCTGACATTACTCGTTGCCGTCGAGTCAATTCCAACTCATAGCAACCCTAGAGAACAGAGAACTGCCCCACAGGGTTTCCTAGGCTGTAATCTTTAAGCAAGCTGACTGCCACATCTTTCTCCCATGGAGTAGCTGGTGGGTTCCAACAGCCAATTGTTTGGTTAGTAGTCTAGCACTTTACCACTCTGCTACCAGGGCTCCTTTAGCTGACATTAGGAGGCATATAATGTCTCTCCTTTAATAATATCAACCATTGGTGATCATTGCCTTGATCCATTAACTGGAGGGTTGCAATCTTGGAGGGTTGCAAAATGAACATAAGCTCATTCTATCACTTTAGTCTTTTGGTTGAAATGGTACAGATTATGCACCTGTACCTTCAATTGCTTCAAAGTACCTACATTTCTTTGGTTACTCTAAGGTACAGATATTATTAAAAATATGTAAAATAAAAAAAGGCAGGATAAATACTCCATCATTCTCCTTGTACCTGTTTTCAAAATAAGGAGTTGGCCCATAGCATCTTACCACAGGAAAGCAGTAAGGGTTATACTGGGGGGACAAGGATCATTATAAACTCATGGGTTTAGACATTAGATGTTTCTCTTCATTGCAGTTATTATCCTATGGATGCACAAATTGTCCAGTCTTTGGTTGACAGCAGCCACTTCAAACTAGATCCTAACGCATCCGACATGACCTTAGCAGTCTTTGATAGCTTCTTCACTATCTGGTAATAGAAGATATTCCAGATTCATCTTGTACATTTAAGCCTTAGACCTGAAAGTCGCCATTTTCTCTATGGAGATTTTGTTTCTTCTGGTAGGAAACGGTATTTCAGGACCACAATCTAAGCATTAAGGATGTTCACTGCTATTGGGTTGCTCAATGTTTTCCAAGCCTTTTCAGTGGACAGAGCTAGGGAAAGTTATTTTAAAATGTGTGTGTGTGTGTGTGTGTGTGTGTGTGTGTGTAGAAAGATAAAGTCATCTGAAATAGTTCCCTTCTGTGTGACTGTGCACCAACTCGATGTAGTTAAGTTCCTTTGTTTTACTTTAGTTTGGCTTTTAAGGTTTCTTTTTTATTTAAATTTTGTTTCATAATTATGTAAAATAAGTGCCTGGCTCTCATATCAAATCTACAAAATAAGGTATATTCAGGTAAGTTTAGTTTATATATCTCTCCCCATACACTTATTCCCCCCACCACCTTCCTATAGCTAACTTTTTAAAATTTTTATGCCATTTTTATTCCACTGTTCTTAGTATGAGCAAACATGTATACCTTGCTTTTCTCTTTTAGAAATATATCCTGTAGATCACTCCATGGCTGAAGTCATCCTCATTCCTTTTGACAGATAAATAGTACTACATAGTTTAGTACTCTGATAATTTATGAAAAATATCATAAGATCAATTTTTCTAACAATGTATAAGTATGACTCATTTCCCTTTTTAAAAAAATTGCCAAAATGACCCTTAATTTTCCCCAAAGGAATATATATTAAAGAATAGCCACAGGCATTTTTTGAAAGAGTATTGAAATATATTACTAGATATTACTTTAATAATTTAAAATGTGGTACTAGACTAGGAATTAAGAGAGTACTAAAAAAAAGAAAGTACTGAATTAGGGTTAGCATTTCTAATCCATACAAAATTAGTAGATTATTTAATGAACAGCTTAGAGGCAAATGACCAATAAACTAAGAAAATAATATAAAATTAGATTATATCAAAATTAATTACAGGTGGACAAAAATCAAAACCTAAAAAACATAATAAAATGCTAGATGAAAATATAGGTGAATTTTGGGGATTTATACTTCTGGGAAGATGGAGTAGAAATTAATTTTCCCTAACCTGCCACTAAATGCAACTAAAAACCCTGGACATTATGTATAAAACAAACATAAGATGATTACGAAAGGTGAAGAGAAAAAGGTAGACCAGCGAAAGACTTTGGGATCCAAGGAACAATACGGATTTTCTTTTTGCTTCATATATATAATACTTGGGAATCAGAATGAGGAAGTGGACAACCCAAAAATACCAACAGGTGCAAGAAAAAAAAAAGATCCCAATAAACGCTGCATTCAAGCCAAAGGACTGGGAAAGGGGCAGTCTAGCCTGACAAAAATTTTAGACTGTAACCGCTCTACTCCACACAAACACCACAGGGAAAAAACAAACAAAACTATGATCCCACACCCTCCAATGCCAGTAAAGGCTGAATGAGGAGCCTAGACTTCCACCCTTGCAGGCTCAAACGAGAAGGCCCAACCCCACTTAACCCACCATACTAGTGTCAGAGAAGGCAGAGTAAGGAGCTGGGACAGTCATCACTGCAGTAATAAGGTAGCTTTCACCTCCTCAGGTTCAGGGGAGACTATATGAGGAGACTGGATCTCCATCTCAACCTAGAAGTAATGAGCAATCTTTCCCTTCCCCGCTGGAATGGTCTAAGAGAGGCTTAGTGGAGAGTCAGGATTTTCATCATCATACAATGAGAAGGCCACCACCCTACTCCCACCTTTTTATCCCCCATGGAGTCAATGGAGCCACATGGAAAGCAGTAATGAAGCATTTATACTCCCTCTAGCTAAGGAGATATCAGTGGAGACCTAGTGGAGAATCAGAACTCCAACACCCTCCCAACAGTAACAAGGAGATTCCCTCTGTTGCTTGCGAGAAGTCAACGGAGGCTGAGTGGGAAATCCAGACTTATACTATCAACTGGCAGTAATGATTCCCTTCCTCCACTCTCACCTGTTGGAGCAGTCAGAGGAAACCAGATAAAAAAGAAGAGTAAAATAAGAACAGAAAATTACATGCCATAGTAAGAATCTGGGAGATTGTAAACTGAATGAAAGAATACATCAATAGATGCCAACACTAAGATGTGAGAGGTGGTAGAATTATTTAAAAAAGATTTTAAACAGCCATCATAAAAATGCTACAACACCTAATTATGAACACACTTGAAACAAATGACAAATCAGAAAATCTCAACAAAGACACAGAAGATATAAAGAACCAAACAAATTTTAGAATTGAAAAATTCAATAACTGAAATAAAACAACCTCAATGAATTGGCTCAACAGCAGAATAGAGGGGACAGAAGACTCAGCGCTCTTGAAGACACAGAATTTACCTAATCTAAACAACAGTGGGATAATAGACCAAAAAAAAAAAAAAAAAAACAAAAACAAAAAAAAGAGCCTTGTGAGACTATAACAAAAGATCTAACATTTGTGTTACTAGAGTCTCAGAAAGAACAGAGAAAAAAGGTAGGGCTGAAAAACAAACTGGAGTAAATACTGCCTGAACATTCCTCAAATTTGGTAAAAGACATTAAATCTACAAATTCAAGAAACTAAGCAAACTCCAAACATGATAAACCCAAAGTAACCTACTCCAAGACACATCATGGACAAACTTCTGAAAACTAAAGACAAAGAACAAACAAGAGACAGACGAAATCTTTATGGGGGAGGGGGTTCAAAGGTCAAAAGAACTCTCATCAGCAACTACTGAGATCAAAACTAAGTGGTATAACTTTTAGCAATTACTAAAAGAAAGGAAATGTCAACCCAGAACGAAACAAAGTGATTAAAGAGTCTTGTAATATCCTGAAGGGAGAAAGAGCAATGGAATGAGTAAAAATTTGCGTAAATACAATGTATTTCCCTTCTCCTGAGTTTCCTAAATTATTTGATGGTTGAAGTTAAAAATATATACATATATGTACACACACACACATACATAAAGCAGTTTGATATATATATATATATAAAACAGTTGATGTCGTTCTAAATGTATATAAATATTTAAGATGATTATAAACGAGGAATGGGGCATAAGGATGGTAAGGTTTCTAAACTTCACTTGAACTGGTAGAACAATGAGACCAGTAAGCTATAATAAGTTATGTATATATAATGTAATACCTCAAGCAACCACTAAAAATAACCTATGCAGAAAGGTATACTTAAAATTACTATAAATAAATCAAAGTGAAGCTCTAAACATTTTTCAAGTAATCCTCTGGAAGGCAAGAAAAAGAAAACAAGAGAAATGAAAAACAGAAAATAGAAAAAAAAGGCAGACTTAAACCCTAACAGATCAATAATTACATTAAATGCAAATAGTCTATACACACCAATTAAAAGCAGAGATGGCAAAGTAGATTTAGAAATATGATTCAACTGTATGTATTCTATATGAAATTGAGTTTAAAAGGACAGAAAAGGCTATATTATGCAAATATCAGTAGAAAGCAGTAGTAGTGGCTACAGTAATATCAAAGTGTACTTCAAAAATCAAGACAGGGGACGCTACATAATGTTAAAAGAGTCACTGCAACAAGAAGATACAGCAATCCTAAATGTGTATGCAACAAACAAGAGAGCTACAAAATATGTGAAGCAAAAAATGATAGAATTGAAAGGAGAAATAAACAAATCCACAACTATAGTTGGAAACAGCAACACTCCTCTTTCAACAGCTGATAGAACAACTATATAGATAATCAGTAAGAATGAGAACTCAGTAACACCATCAACCAATAGGATCTAATCAACATTTACAGAACACTCTACCCAACGAAGAGCAAAATACATGTTCTTTTCAAGTGTTCAAGGAACATATATACCAAGATATACTATATTCTGGGCCTTAAAAGAAACCTCAAAATTTAACAGAATTGAAATAATGTAGAGTGTGTTCACTGACCACAATGAAATCAATCTAGAAATCAGTCATAGACAGATGTCAGGAAACGAAACAACATACTTCTAAATAATCCATTGGTCAAAGAGGAAGTCTTGAGTAAAACAAAAGAAAAAAAAATGAATGAAAATAAAGATACAACATATCAAAATTTGGGGGGCACAACTCAAGAACTGCTGAGAGGAAAATCCAGAGCACTAAATGCTTATAATGCAAAAGTGGAAAAGTCTTAAAGCGATCATCTAAGCTCTCACCTTGAGAACCCAGAAAAAGAGCAAAACAAACCCAAAAACAAGATAAGAAAAACGTACAAATCTTATAAAGGTAAAATGTTAAATAAATGGTGGTTATTATTTACATCCATTTCTTCAAAATACATCTGTCTACAAGGTGTCAGGTATATGCTACAGACTGGGTTGTGACACTCATGGAGTCTACAATCATCGGAATTACTGTGTGAATACCCATTGACCTGTTCTTCTCCCAAATACAGCAACCAAGACACCAACCACCACACAAGAATCTAAGCAACTTCTCTAACCGATTTAAACATGGGAGTCTTTGTTGAGAATTTCAAAGTACTAGGCATCAGTATCACCTTATACACATTTACAGAAAGTGGAAGTGAAACAAGAGAAGATTTTACTGTTATTAAACAAAGACATATTAGGCTTAATTTGTAAAGAAGGAAGAAAAAAAGCAAACAAAAATAATACTCAGTAATTCCTCAAGTCCTTGAAAGCAGTAAAGAAAACATGAGAGACAGACCAATGACTTAATAAATGCATGACTTTATTAAGAGAGAAGGACAAGATTGATGTTTGCCTCAAACCATCCAGAAAAACAAAGCAAACAGATCTACACAATACTTTGGTTTAAAAATTATTCATACTGTCAATGTTAAACCTGATGTTTAAAGAACCGAATGAGGCATAAGGTGTAAAAAAAAAACAAAACAAAACACAAGCTTGCATAGATGAATTAATGTAGATGTGTAATTGGTATTTAAGGGCAGCTTGAGCACTGAGGGAGGGTGCCTAAGGATGCTGTCCACCTCAGGTTCCCAAGTTGCAAGAAAGTCACCAGCACATTTCTCATTTTCCTCAGTGAGGTCATGAGCAGGAACAACCTGTACTGTGTGAAGGTGAATTGAACAGACTGTTCCCATCAGCCTAGTCCAGATGGGTACGTCCAGACCCACCAGTACCCAACACTGGTCACCTTTAAGGCATCCACAACATGTCCCTCACAGCTTCGTTTAATCTCTAGATAGGCATGTGGTCTGAGGCAGCCTCTTTGCTTTCTGTCCTCAGACAGGCAAACGGATCCCATCAAGGTTCTGTTCAATCCCATGAAGTCGCTATTTCAAAGCTGCCTTTCCCACTTGGCTATAAATTGATGAGCACTTGGGGTAACATCTCACCAGTTTTTAAAACATATCCGCATTCCAAATGTCAAATGACTCTTATGGAAGACTCTGAAAGTGCCTGAGCACTGTGCAGAATCTCGAAAGCACTTCTCAAATTGTAAGACAAATAAGAGCACCACCTCAAATTTCCTGAGCAACCGGACTGACATGAACACACTCTTGTATTTTGTAATTCAGCACCTTTTCAAAATCTAATACTGTGCTGGGATGAATTCCGTTTAGGAGAAACCTTACTAGAGGAAATTCTCAATTTGGAACATCATTTTAAATGCTACATTCACACTACGTTGTTGTTAGGCGCTGTCGAAGCGGTTCTGACACACAATGATCTGTGTGACAGAGTAAAATTGCCTACAGGGTTTCCTAGGCTATAATCTTTATGGCACCACGTCTTTCTCCCATGGGTGAGTTTGAACCACCAACCTTTAGGCTAGCAGCCAAGTGCTTAACCTTGCACCACCAGGGCTCCTCATTATTTACTACTTTATGAAATGAATATTGGGTCACCTTTGGGAGGCAAGTGAAAAACACAGCTATTTCTGAGAACAGGCATTTGGCTTTCAGTTAACAACAAGAGGTGAAGTTATAGCCTAGGGTTTTCAGAAGCTAATTCAATCATAAATACAAAAATCCTGACATCAAAAAACCCTCTCACCAAATTTAACAAGCAGGAACTACTTTACTAATTATGGTCTGAAATTCAGTGCAACAAAAACCTATCCGAAGCACAAGACGTGTCATAGCAGATTCACTCTCTCTCAATGGTCTTCTTTTTGCTGTTCATAATACTTGCTCTTTTATGAAGGAAATGCCATTCAAACCCCGTCTTTCAACTCTTCTATATTTTATATACAAACCTCAGCAATGAATAAGGGGGCACTAAGTTATACAATTAATTTTGCCCTTATCTGAAATGCTGAAACCAGCATACTGCTTGGCTCCCTATGCTATGAAGAGTTACTCAAAAAGATAAAAACATCTTCTAGTTTGCTAAGAGAATACACAAAAGCATATTAAATCTATTAGGAACATGGAACTAGGCAGTGTTCACACATACATAAGGAAGAGTGGTTTTTGGGGACAGATATTTCCACAAATCAACTTGATTGCTAACATAGATTGCATTAGAATGCAGCACAGAATAGAACCTTAAGAAACCAGTGTGGTGTCTTTCCTACCCAAAGCAAAAGTAATAAAATAGAAACACTCTCCACATCAACAATCCTTCCATTTCACGTAAATATCTATTTTGTTTGGTCTTCTTTTTCTTTTTGTTAATATTAAGCATTTCAATACACAAGGGTGTTGGAGAAATTCACAAACCAATGAATCTGAGTGTCTTCACTGCACAACACAAACTCTGGAAATATCTTCTACAGTCACCATAGAAAAGGGGGACAGTCTACTCTCAACGATTCAGAAAATGATCACCTAGTGTGAAAGAAATTCTCCCTCCCCTTCTACCGGCCTTTTTAGTCATGCCACTGCTTACTTTGTGGGTTGATCCAAAAACCAAAAAAACCAAACCCAATGCCATCAAGTCAATTCCGACTCACAGCAATCCTAGAGAAGAGTAGAACTGCCCACACAGGCTTTCCAAGGCTGTAAATCTTCACAGAAGCAGACTGCCACATCTTTCTCCCACGAAGTGGCTGGTGGGATCAAACTGCCAACCTTTTGGCTAGCAGCTGAGTACTTAACCACTGTGCCACCAGGGCTCCTTTTATGGGTTGATCAGGCAACTTGAAATACTACATCTATCAATGTTATAGGTTATTCACCACTCAGTGGGAAAGGAGACCCAAAGCTCCTGATGACAAGGATGCTTAGGGATGATCTGTGAATTTCATGTCTCAGTGGAGAGTTGGCTGGCATTCACATATAGAAAGTACAGTACACTGCCCTTGTTGGAGGCCAACTAATTTAAGGCAATACTGCTCCTCGAAGACACTGCTAACAAAGCTCAGGGCTCGCAATAAAGGGACTCTGAGATGTGAGACTTTCCCAATTTACCCTTTTCTTCTTGACTTCTCTAGAACTAAATTTCAGCATTTCTAATGACAGTTATTAAATGCCAGGAGCAACAACAGCCTCTGACTTTTCAGTCTTTTATATCATGGATAAGAGGTTCCTCTACCAAGAATTTAGATGACATTGTGTCCCATAGAGCATTATCAGGACAGTCTCCAGTTTGCTTGTCCTTGACCATATGGCCTATTTTGGGCTAAGAGGAAAAAAATATCAGTAGTAACATAAGCAGATATGGCTTTAAGACTCACAGGCACCACCAGATATGAGGAGAAAATGGGACCATTTTAAACAGTCACTTTTCTGACTATGAGCAGTAAGTTAGGAACAAAGTACTTGACAATTTTTTTTCTTTCTGCTAGAACATCAGGTTTTCATCTTTTATGATTATTTCTAGAAAGCCTAGGTTATCAGAATATGGCACAGTATGTACAGTGAAATCTATTGGGAAGATTGTTCCTTCTCAATATTAATATTCCCTACACAAATACTGTTTTCCCAAAAGGGGGAAAAAACTCAGTTCTCTGTCCTTGAGAAAGTTGTTTACACAGGGTTCTCACTCTATGATGAGGCTCAAGATCTTACAGCAAAATCACCACAGACATCTTTCAAGAAAAGCATCATTGAATAAACGAATAATCTTGACATTTCCCAAAGAGATTTGTATATAAAGGCAATACTCATTAAATATCAAGGCCCTAAAAAGTCAGCCACTTATGTGGTAAACTGAATGCACCATATTATAGTAGGCATTTCTAAAGAACAATTTGACACATGACAAAATTTAGAGAAGATTCTGACAGAATTAAGGAAAAATAATTCTGTTAAAAACCAATTATTTTACATTAAGTTACCCTTACACTGAGGGGAAGGGGTGGACAACTGTCTGCGATGAATTTACTCATGACGCAGCTCAGCGGCAGGCCACAGCAGGGAAGAAAAAGGGGAAATTGATTGCAGTTAGAATTTTCTAGAGTGAGTTCAGCAGAATACAAGGCCCAAGGTCAGACATTTTGGAATATGTTCATTTAAATCCAAGTGGCTGCTGCCATTCTGAGAAAGGTTTTCCTCCTGGAAATATCTATTCATATACATACAGTCATGCGCTGCATAACGTCCATCTGGGCAATGCCCAACTGCATATACGTCTGTGGGTCCTGTAAGTTCAAAAATCCCGATGGGGGAACAGGACATAGATACACTAAAGCATCTTTAACATAATAATACAGTAATAATAATGTTTTAATGTGCTTTGCAAAGTAGCGCCCGTTTGTTATCAGGAACCACTGTATGTATCCCGCATTTTTAGTACAATAGGCTTTACAGGGTTGGTTCCTAACTACAGGTTGTACGTAAGTTGGACCGGGGACTGCCTGTATATAATATGATATTCACACAACGCCCAAATCATATGACGTCCTATTTCACAGAATGTATCATGGACGTTAAGCGACATATGACTGTATATATTTTCTAATTTAGATGCTTCTTTTACGATCAAAAACCATATAGGTTTTTGTTTTTTGCAGTTCATTAGCATGCTGATGGTTATAATTCAATGGTATGCAAAGTTATTTTCTAAACATCTCAGTGTTCTTTTGAAGCATGTGTAGCAACTGTCTAGCCACTCAATAAAATAATGTTTAACAGTGGTTTGAACATTAAAGTCTTTTTTTTTTTTTTTTAAGTCAGAACATTTCATGGACCTTATCTAACCTTCCTTCCAGGCAATAACTTACAAAAGTTAGGAGGAGGAGAAGGGAGGGTGTACAGGTCAAGAAGCCTTACCTTAAGGCAATATAATACATTGTGCTCATTCAGGAATATAAGGTGTTAATGTGGCCTGGCCTCAACAGAAAAGAGGTGTAGAAACGGAAATTATTTCAGAGGCCAGGCACACTGGTTTACATCACAAGAAAGTGTAAAACACTGTGGGCCTAAAAAAAAACTGCGTGTTCCAGCAGAAGAGCAACCAAGCAAACACCCTGACATTTACATAAACATGACAAACTAAAAAGCAAACAAAACAGTGAAGAGCGCTTAGCAGTTCATTAAAATACAATTGTTAGTTACTTCCACAGCCTCGAAGATAATGACTCCATTATATGAATGAGACAGAAGAAGAAGATTTAATTGGCTGAGTTTGATTTTTATCTCCTTATTTGCAGGGAAAAGATTGCTCTGATACTCTTAAAAAAGTACCTGCTTTATAAAAAAAAAATTAAAAACTTATCTTTTAAAATCCTTTTAAAAAAGTCAACAAATGTTCATCACAAACGTTGAATTGGATGCCACGAGGGAAATACCACCTTTGGTCAGAAACTCACTAAGACAGCCAAAACACTCCTTTCTTTCTGGTAAGTAGGAAACCCTGGTGGTGCAGTGGTTAAGAGTTCGGCTGCAAACCAAAAGGTCAGCAGTTCGGATCCACCAGGAGCTCCTTGGAAACCCTACAGGGCAGTTCTACTCTGTCCTACAGGATCACTATGAGTTGGAATTGATTCGATGGCAATGGGCTTGGGTTTGTTTTGTTTTGTTTTTCCTGGTAAGTACTGAATGGCCGGACGATTCTGGCATAAAGTATCTCTAGCTAACATTTTACAATAATAAATACGATAGGACAAAGCACATGACAGGCAAGAGGAATGCAGAATTTTTTAAGTAAAACTGATCATCCTATAAGATAGAAAAATAAACATTTATAAAATAAAAATATTGCAAATGATGTCCATTTGCCTAATTATCAAATAAAAATACACTGCATTTTTTTTCTTTACAACTACCATAAAAACTGTTAAAAACACGAAGCAAAATCACAGGGCAGACCAAGAAAAATACAGCATTACTGTAAGTCAACATGGCCTAAGCTTTGGGTACTGAAACCACCCTCTGGGATTTGACTTAAGGCTGTGGCCTCCATCCTCCATTTGTCTCCCCTTCTCAATTTAGATACAGATTTTTCTTCATCAATTTCACTGTAGCCTTTCAAAGTCCTATTATTTTTAGAGTCTTGTTTCTAGATTAGCATGTCTCCAAAATTTAACTCTCAGATGACTTTCACTCAAGTTTATTGGATTCAAAAAAACAATGAAACTAAAGATCTTTCTCAAAAATGAGAGGTCCAAATATACTCAGAGAAACGAAATAGCTTCCCAATAGGAAAAGAATGGATTTTCTCTAGTCACCTGATTCTTTCCTAAATGAACACCATACTGAAATGCCAAAAATGTCAGAAAAACTGAAGGCAAATTAAGCTGAAAGGATATATTTTATATCATAGCTTGACTGCCATTTATGTTAAATTAGTATGGGAAAATAAGTGTTTCCATGAGGTTAGCAACTAAACAAAGACCCTGAATTTCTTATAAAAGGACAGTCTTAAAGGTCTTGTACAAAGAATCTAATCCCATTTACTATTAACAAATTTACAGAACCAAACACTTGGATGAAGAACCACTTTATCAACTTTAACTTCATGCTGAATTAATCTAATTATTGACAGGTGAGCAAAACATTATTGAAAGGTGGCCAACAAATACGGTATCTCTTTTAAGCAAGAAGAAAACGTCAGCCTGTGCCCAGTGAGAATGATGCCATCATCACTTATACAACCATCTTCCAATTCCACTTCCCTTGCTCTGCAAGTAAGCATAAAACAAGAGAAGGCATAAAACGTTTTTCATTTTCAGTTGACTCTGCACACAGACATGAGTTAAAACTCCAGAGTTAAATTTTTGGCAATATAATACTAATAAATGGCCAGATGCCCAGAGGCATCAGAAAGCCTGCTATTCAGGAAGAAACAGCAGAGAATGATCTCTAGGCCAGTCTTCCTGGGAGGACTTAGAAGGATCTGCAAAACCTCTGCAGTCCATGTAGTCAGAATAACACACTTCAACTGTTCCATGTGTCTTTTGTTTTTTTAATACTTTATGGTTGTGATTTTTTTCCTTTTCCTGAAGCGTACAAAAACCAAAAGGCTCTGTCCTTCAATACGTACACTAATGCACCAGAAAAAAAAATATTTCTTTTATTCTTTATTCTGCATAGCATCCGAACATTATACTTTATTTTGATCATTCGTCTTCATAAAATTCTAACTGCTGTATAAAGCCTAGTCCCTAAATACCAACACTCCAACCCTAACAAAATGGCATTTTATAGAGCTCTTAGATACTATATCCCAGGAAGCATATGAAGCACAGAGGTGGCCAATATTCAGAAGCTAGATTTTCTTGTACTGCCCAAGTGATCAGGAATAACCAAACCATTTGAAATGAATTAAAGTATTTATGGTCAGAAAAACACTTGAGGATAAATCCCAGGAATGCAAATATATGATGAAAAAATAAATGTAGAATGCATTCTGTATCATCCAGTAATATGGGCTATAGTGAGTCCGTTTCAAGGCAGAATCCTAGGTTTTTAATGCTTGTAATGGAAACCTGGGGAGGAAAGGAAAAAAAGCAAGAAAACACAATTAAGGTAAAATCTTTGAAAGTTTCTCAGACAGTTTTTCTCCCTGCTCAGGCTAAGTAATTTATCTTTATTTCCACACTTTTCAAGTGGTTGCTGATATCTTTGTTCTTGACTGTAAAATATTTATATACAAAATCAATGTTTTATTTTAATAATATTATGTATCAAATGTATGTCAAGGACAGGAAGGCACCTACCACAAAGTGATGCATGCAGAGTTGAGAAAGTAAAACACGAGCTACTTCCAGTTAAATCAAGATGGGGAAAATGCTATCAACAGATGGGAATTGTGATGGGTGGGTTGTTTTGACAAAACCACTTGTAGTGTCCAATTAATCTCACATTTTAAATAATGACTGTTGGTGAACTTTAGAATCCTGAGAGGAAGGACATGAGGGAGGGAGGGGAGCTTTTTAAAAAATACTCATGCCTGGCACTGCCCACCCAAAGACTCTAATGTGACTGGTTTAGGGTGACACCTGTGCATTAAAATATTTTTAAAACAGCAGAAAAGGAAATTTAAAGAAGTTTAGGAAGGCTATCATTAGCTCTGAAAAAGGATTATAAAACATTTCACCTAAGGAATCTTCAAAATCTACAACAAGTAACCTTCATCAATTAATAAAACCTAATATTTGTAAAGTCCATTGTAATCTGTAAACCCCCTTCCCATATTTTATCTTATTTAATCCTAACAACCCTGATACTTATTATTTGCATCCTCTCCATTTTTTAATTGTGAAATTACTATAAGAAGCTACCTTTTCATTTAGCATTTTATGACTGTCACAAACATATACCTAGTGAATGCCTGTCCTTGGAACAGCAACCACTGACCGACTGACTGATTATTCCTTCCATGTTAAAGATCTGGCCCAATCAGATTTCCATATTTTCCTTGCCCCATGCCTATTCTGTATAAAAGTTTTATGTAGTGTGTGTGCGCGTGTGTGTGTTTTAGTCTAATTAACAGGGTCATGAGCAGATGGGAAATGAGCCAGTAGCATACAAAAAGCGGCCCAGTGGTTGCAAATATTTTGTGGGAGTGGGGGTAGGGGTGTATGTCACAGTCTCCCTGTAAGAATCTGATGAAATCTGTGAACTTTCTCCGGAGTATAAAGCAAATACATGGACAATCTTGCATTCAGTTTAAAGGGTTTTGTTTTGCTTTATTTTGTTTTGTTTTTTGGATTTTTTTTTTTTTTAAATATATAAGAATCTGCTGAAAGGCAGGATAACATATTTTTCCACTCCAGCAATTTATAAGATAGCATTTGATCTTTTTTCACCACAACATGAAGATTACGAAGATCCTGAAATGTGACTACATATGCTCTTCTTACCTTTATGAGAGGATTCCCATTTTGAGAAATGACGTGTGGAATTATGCTGGTTTGTAAAATGAGGGTAATCCAAATCCTTAGCATCTGTCCCGGCAGGGGGTGGAGGCCTGAAGGAAAGCCAGAATGTAAAGAGAAATGCTAAGAAACAGGGACTACAATTCCATCTCTCACTGGAACACGTGGTAAGAACACTTTCTGTAGAAATGCAAAGCCAGGATGCTTTAGAACTTGTTCCTAGCCAGTTGCATGCCCTTTGATAAATTATTTTATCTTGTTGGTCCTCTGTTTTGATGTATGTAATTCAGTAAAAACGAATTTTTTCTGAACACCTAATATGCATCAGGCATTGTGCCAATGGCTGGAGAAGTAAAGATTAATGAAATCAGTAAGAAATTTGCTTTGTTTTGGTAGGTTTTACCAAAAAAAAAAAAAAAAAAAGGAAGAAAGGAAAGAAGGGGAGAATGTAACCAAAACAAGGGAAGGAAGGAAGGAAGTGCAGGAATGAGGGAGGCAGGGGGAGAGGGACTTGGGTCAACATGTACATCTTGTGAGCAGAGTTCTTCATCCACTAGGTGGCAAAGCAGATCTTTAGAGATGGTAAGAGCAGTGATATATGTGCAATTTTTCATGTAAAAATCACACAGAAATGCAAAAAACAGTAGAAAAATTTTACTACTCCAAACTTTTTGTTTGTGAAGTACATAAGCTTGTGGTAGAATACTCGGTGTAATTACATATACAATCTAGAAGGCCTAAGCATTCTGAGGTCTGGAAAGTTATGGCTAACTTGGCACAATGGGCTGTATCATAAAAGAATAAAGGCAAGTGCTCTCAAATTTCTCAATCTTTTGTTTGCCCCCAAATAATGAAGTCCCTCCCCGGGTATTCAGCGTCTAGAAGAGGTCAGCACAGGATGTAAACATACATAGATCTTGGGGACTGTGCTATGGGTTCTACACACATTATCTTGGTTAACTTTCAAGACAGGGCTGCATGGCTGCTATCATAAGCTTATCTTAGGGGTAGGTTAGGCTATATGAGGTAAGTGATCTGTCCAAGTTCACACAGTTGCTAAGTGACAGAGCCAGAGCTCAAACTCCACTGGACAGCAAATCCAACGCTCTTGACTACTATACTATGCTCTGCTGCAGAGGTGGCTATTTCTATCAGCAGCAACATCTCTCCCTTCTCTCTCCCTCTCTCTCTCTATATATATATGTACTTATGTGTATATTCATCTGTACACAATGTGTATAGATATATACAGATATACACACATATATACATATACGTATAGATGTACATATACATATAGATGTATAGATATATACATATACACACACATTTACACATATACATTATATATGCTACTACTTCCAAATGGTATCTGCCCATGTATTTTTATATTTTCATGTATTCATTATACAGACATAATTAACCTGAGCATAACAAATAGTGTGGAATTTTTCCTGTTCTTTGAACATTTGCTACAAATTATTAGAAATTAAGTAAATGTAGTGGGTTTTTTTCAGTTATTAACTGGCATTTTTCACTTTTACTTTAAAAAGTAACAAAGACTGGTAGGAAGAGTTGTAAACACAATAACCTGATTCCACAACTAAGAAACTTAGCCTTAACCAATCAGGTGGCTGCAGAAGTGACTTAGGCCAAGGAAACGGCTGATAATCAGGGTAGTAGAGTCTATTCCATACTCTTTCGTTGGCCTCATCAGGCGATCAAAACACAGAAAGACAAAAGCTCTTGTAACAGCATTAAGTAGATACTTAGCCTAATCTGTGTGTTTGGGGAGGGCTTTTGGAAGAAGTGACTTTCTAATTGAATTCTGAAGAGTATTTGGCGATATTATCAACATAAAGATGGTATCACTTCATTTCACGAGTACAGTAAGAATCAGGTAATCCTAATGCATCAAAAACTAGAAAGACAAAAGCTGAGTAGGACTCAAAAAAATCCATGATTATTGTTTCCCCACCGACTCATCATTAAGGTAAAGGACGTCCAAGGTGTGAGACAGAACACAGGAAGCCAGCGACCTCTCTCAGATCTCCAGGTAAGGATAAACAAATCAACCTAGAACACCCTCAGCTCTCTTGATGTGCTATTCTGTGTAGTTTCTGGTAATGCAGAGAACAAATCTTGGCTTAACTGCTCCTACGGGTCCTACCAAATTATTCTGTTGCAGTGATGACGTTTGTTTCAAAATAAGGGTATTTATATCCAAAGATGAAAAAATCTTGTTGACCAGTAGTTGTTTAATAGTTTTAATGTATTAGAATTACTTGATTCTTACTGCCCTCGTGAAATGAAATACATCTTTATGCTGATGACATAGCCAAATACCCTTCAGAATTCAATTAGAAAGTCACTTGTTCAAAAAGCCTTCCCAAGACACCCAGACTAGGTTAAGCGCCAACTTATGTTCTTCCGGCACCCTGTACTTTTCATCCACAGCACTTAACACGATCTTTATAGTTATCTCTATAATTATTTGTTTAGATTGTAAACTTTATCAGAGCAGGGAGCAGTTCTTTCTTGCTGACTGCTGTTGATCCCAATTCTGCGTACTTATTAGGGTGCTCAATAAATATCTGATGAAAGAATAAGTGGAGATAAATGCATTTCATACTCATTTAAGACGGCTGTAGACTGAACGAGATTTGTAAAATCTTTCTAAATGAAAAATGAAAGTAAAATATCAAGTAGTACACACATATATTACCAGTATATATAATCCTATAGAATCTGGAACACAGGCTGAAACGTTTTCCAGTTGCAAATGTTTAGAATTAATTCAGATTGCCAACGAGTGCTCTGTTTCCTCAGGAAGTGGAAATACTATAATACATGAAGAAACTGGATTTTTGACTACAAATGGTCTAAGCTCTACGTGAGAATTTGTTTCCCCTCTACTACACTGAAGTAAACTGACCCAACATCCTGACCTAACACATCCTCATCGCCAAGTTTCTCAATCCTTAAAACCATCTCTCTGCAGACGGCTAACAAAACTTCCAGACCATGGTTAAGTGTGAAAAGGGAAATCATAGACTCTAACCAGAAAGCATATCTGCTGATTGATATTAGTTATACAGGATATCTGTAAGTTCATAGGCTTTAATGTTTAACTATGAAAATGGGTCACAGAAATTGTATTCACTTTTATCATATATACAATTTCTCTGTAAATAGTTTAAAGACAAGCATTCCTCTCAAGCCAAAAAAGACCAGTTCAACCAGCCGTCAGTCAGTCACATTTTACTATCTCATTTATAGCAACCACTTTTAATATAGGATGGGTTTATTCTTCTTCTTTCAATATGCCAGATTTTTACAGCACCTATGATGTTCCAGAAATTTGTTTTCTTCAAGAAGCTTTTTAAATAGCCATCCTCGACTGTTCTATAATATCTGCTGTCGAAGTTATTAGCGGTCTAAAGAGCCCAAGAACTTTTAAGATTACAAAATAACCCTAAAAATTATTTGAATTCACTTATTAACAAAAGCACAATAACCCACTTATTTAACTACTGAGAACAGATTAGTTGCTTCTTATTTTATCTGGATACTGTAACAATGTAAATTAAACTATGTAGTTCTAAATTCTGCTTTAAAAATATGTGGCATGTGCTTAACAAACAACCACAAGAGAAATAAATTTTATATAACTAGAGACACTATGCTGTCGTCTGCAGAGCAATCTAACATGATGTAATTTTCTGAAGGGTACTTCTCTGCCTTCTGAAACCCCGTAACTTTAACAGAGGATGAGTTTTTTTAAGGACGCTAAATATATTCATATTAAGGAAACAAGTCTAGTAGCTTAAGTGTGGACAATCAGTAGCCACAACAGGGTGTATTATTTGAAATAAAATTTTCATTTTAAGAATTAATATTAATGATCAGGACTGAAATTCAAGGCTTTAATAATGTGGTTTTCAAATTGTTAAACTTAACGTTACTTTTCTCTTTTTCTATTCAGTGTCCTCTCTCCTATTCCAACTGTACTTTCTTTTGAAAGGGCAACACAAAGCAATTGGAAAAAAAAAAAAAAAAGGTTGCTTCCCTAGAGACTTAAATGTTGGCAACCTGCGGGGGAAAGACAGTAACTGCTCTATGACTCCAGGCTGCCTGAGAGAAGCCAACAGGTGCATATACCATAGCCACAGCAGTCTGATCCAGTGGGACTTGGCTGGTATGCAGTGGCTCAAGGAAGTATTTGCCCAAGACATTGCAACTCAGCACCAAACAAACGTGAGCATGCCGAAGGCCAGGCACACACAAGCGTGGCCATGAAACCCAGCAGAAATTTACAACTTAGCAATTTAAGAAAAATTTAACATTTTACTTAGGAAAACGGTTCATCTCATCCCTTCCTAGTTTAGGGCATCAATGAATCCAGTGGCGAGGACTCGTTCTAATAAAAAGCACAGCCTTCCCTATTAACCCAGCTTCTGTAAAATCCCCCACATTGTCCTGATTTGACTTGTGCACCCTAATTTAAGACTGGAAACAAAGTTTCAGAATAAACTTTCCAGACTTGATACTGCCTCACAACTGCACTATTCTTTCTATGTCTCCGCAGGCAACAGAATCTCCTCATGCACCCCAGAGTCAAGCTCCTCACTCTGCTTTTCAGGTGGCAGCTTACCGTGCGGGTCTGTTGTTCTTCGAACGGTGAGGTTCATCACTCTCTTTTGACTTTGGGTTTGCTGATTTAGATGTTTTAGGCTATGGACAGAAAAAATAAAAAGAAAAACACACACTATAGAAACAGCAAACATACAAAGAGAAAGATCAGATTTAGAAAACATGTAAATCATGTCAAATTCTCCTTTAGTAATTTCAGGTAACTTACATCTAGTTGCAATATAAGGTATTTTTAAACACAGCTACTCGGAGGAAAAAATATAGCCACCAAGGCACACTAGAGGCTGTCAGTGTAGCCAGAGAGGTGAGCTGTCACACGTGAACATGCCCACCCACACGGGTGTGCGTGGCTATCCATTATTAACAGTACAGCTGCACGTAGCTGACAAGAATTGCTGGATTCCCAGAAACTATGAAGTCTAGGTGTGTGCTCTCAAATGTACTTCTCAACACCTGACTTAGGGGTGATGATTCTCAAGCCAGGAAACTAAGGCACAAGTCAACTGCTCCAGGAGACGAAGCGTACCTATACCAGTTCTAGAATCTGGAAATCGCAGAAGTCCTGCTATTTGCCAGAAACGCAGCCTTACCACTCTTACCTTCCTGATTTGTCATCTTTATAATGCCTAACCTTTTCTAGCTGAATTCATGAAGAATATGAATAACTCCTGAGCAATTAACTTATGTAGGAGAAGCATCTGAGAACCCCTCTACTAAAACTAAATGTTTGTCAGGAAAAATCCTGAATTTCTAAGAGAGTAAAAGCAAGGTAGCTAAATACACATAATTAACATAGAAATAATACTTTAATTTGCTTGGAGACTGACAAGCGTGGAAGTAAGCAACAGGGAACAGTAGAGAAACACTGTTATCATAGTTTGTGTGTCTTCTTTTTCCTCACAACCACTGCAGACCATGACAGGAAACCAGAAACCAAAAGGAAGAATGCGTCCAAGGGAGAGAACAGCTCTAAACATCCACTGTATCATGAACACATGCCTCGCTGCATCCTTCTGTGCCCAGTGCAAACTTTTTCCCTAAAAAGGCTTTACTGTAGAGGACTTCTCTCCCTCCTCCTCCTCCTCTACTCTTCCTCCACAGTGCTCCACCCACTGTGACCCTGTATTTGTTAGCTGTCTGAGCTTGAAGACAGCTTGTCTTCCTCTCTACGTTATACGCTATTATCAGGAGAAGATACCTTTGTCTTTCTCTGAGTCCCCAGCAGTGCCATGCACACAGTAATTGTTAAATCTGTTAAATGGAACTTGCAACCACCACATACAAAAATCAGATTACAGCAGAATGAATTGCAGTCACTGCCTATTCTGTCAACTATTTCTGATTAACGAGGGGAAAGACAGTAGTCAAAGCTCATGCTAGACGGTTCTTGCACTCTGATGTAAGCCATGATGGCTGGTGAGAAGTATGCCTGTCAGTCTACCATTGAGTCAAGTTATGTCAGAGGAAAAACAAACAGGTGGTACTTTACAATGTAAGCACCTAGGGAACGTACAGACAGGGAGACAAGGCCACTGGAAATCTGAAGCCATGTGGAAACACTACACTTCCCTGCACTGTAAGTATAGTCAAACTGAAGTAGCTCACAGCCAGAGGCACGTGTATCTCAGTTGGTCTTAAAATTAATGGAATGACTTTTTCGATTTTAGCGGTAATTTTTTTATAGGTATAAGAATTTAGTATTATTCTTCATAGTGGAACAATTTTTACAAGTCAGGCTTCACATATGCGTTACAGCTATTTTTACACCCTACCTATATCTGCAGTTGCAGAGCCTACCCTAAAAGCAGAGTCTCCTTTTCATTCCTAATTTTATTTCTAAGTAAAAGGAAAAAACAAGCACACACAGCCCCTACCTTCCATTCGGTGTCATGCTTCCTTTTGTCCAAAGACGATTTCTCCCGTTCCCTGGCTTTCTTGTACGCTTTCTTCTCCTCAGCCATTAGCAGTCGAGCAATTTCCTAAACAACATCCAGTCGATACCATTAATCGCAGAGTTGCAGGGAGAAAATGGCTGAGATATTCCCCGAGAATGCTGGTTACACAAACAGGTGATCAACCATGAACTCACCCCATCCTGGGCCACCTGAGCTGCTCTCATGTCCACCTGGGTAGCCTGTGGCATAGAAAAGACAACCACGAGAAATGTAAGTAGAAGCTAGACTGCCCATTATAACTACAAAAAAGTCCTACATAAAGTAAACTGGTACTCGAAACTAGCTGTGATTCCAAAAAACCAAAACCAAACTTGCTGCTATCAAACTGATTCCAACTCACAGCAACCCTACAGGACAGAGGAGAACTGCCCCTTAGGGTTTCCAAGGAGCAGTTGGTGGATTTGAACCGCCGGCCTTTTGGTTAGCAGCTATAGCTCTCAACCCTGAATCTGATGTGCTTTCATCAGCCACAGCGGGGTCCATTTTTACAACTCTACTGCAGGTACTTGGAGTATTGGGATAAATAGTGGACAGAAATGTATGGTTTTGTTGCTAATGCTTCTTCAATAAGTAAAACTGGACACTCATTCTATTCCCTTTGTCTTGATTTTTCTACCCATTTTACCATCAAACCAGAAGAACTGGATGGTTGATGTCCAGCTACCATTACTGAACATTTTGATCAAAGATTCCATAAAAGAATCCTGATCAAAAGGGGTAAAAATGCAGAAAAGAATTTCAAATTCTCATGGACTCCAGACTTTCTGGAGCCATAGAGGCTGGATGAACCCCTGAAACTACCGCCTGGAGATAATCTTTAAACCTTAAACCAAAAATATACCCTAAAGTCTTCTTAAAACCAAATAACAGTTCAGCTTAACTAGCAAAAATGGTCTGCCTTCAGTATTACGCTCTTTCAAGAACTATCTACATGGGATCAAACTGAGAACAGCTACTCAGATGACTAGATGAGAACCTTAGGAGGCAGTGAGTTTATGTTAATGAGGGAGGAACAACTCAGAAAAGGAGGGTGAGAATGGTCGCACAACTCGAAGACTGTAATCAGCGTCACTACACTGTACACGTAGGAACTGCTGAATTGTGTATGTTTTGCTGTGTATATTCTCAACAACAAAATTAAAAAAAAAATGAACAGGGAAGAAAAAAAAAAAACACTATTAGTTTCTCAACTAATAGGGACCCATACTGCCTATCATCTCGAGGTTGATTCAATTCATTAAAAAACCTACTGATTCATTTGAACGTTTGTCTTAAAACGTGCTCACCAAGAGTTCTTCTTCTTGCAGTTTTCTGGCCATTTCAGCATCATACCACTCCTGATCCCTGTGGGTCACTCGCGATGGAGTAGAGAGGGCTTCGTTTACCCCTCTTGGTTTCATTCCTAGAAAAAACTCAATGTATGAAGCAACTGAGGTTGTTTTCTGGAAAGCTGCAAAACTTAAGATAAATAAATTTCTCTTCAGTATCGAACACTGGCAGTATTTCCTCCACGTCATAATTACGATTTCAGTGTAGGGTGCACTTGAAATATTTCTCCCCGTCATGAAGATGGCGATGCAGATAATCCGCACCTTTAAGTTACCTACCCAAACCTGCCTGGTAAAGACTCCTCTCTCACATAGTGTCTTCAATGGCAAAAGTCATGCAAGGAACTGCAAGTGAGGCCTTCGCAAGATAAGAAGTGAAAAAACCCGTTGCCACAGAGTCGAATGACTCATAGCGACCCTTTAGGACAGAGTAGAAATGCCCCATGGAGTTTCCAAGGAGTGGTTGGTGGATTCGAACTGTCCACCTTTTGGTTAGCAGCCAAGCTCTTAACCACTATGCCACTAAGACTCAATTAAAGTCAGTGAAGTAGACAGAATTCAGAGAAAAGTTACAGAGTCTGAGTTTTAAAGGGGCTCAGCTGTCAAGCAAGACTTGAGGAGATGAGAAGCTTCCCTTCTATTCAAGTCAGTCCTATGCACCTCACTTCAGAGGAACAAGAACAGCATCATCCTGTGAGGCATGTGACCCAGACCCAGGTGAAGAAATGTTCTTCAAACACAGAGAAACGGTTTAGTAAGAGCTAATAGATTCCTATATTTCTAAGTGTGCACTGAAGATATATACTTGTGCCGTAATAAATATTTCAAATCTAAATCAACCATCTTAAGTACCTTTAGAGGGTCAGCCCATTTGTAGGTAAATGCAAAGGGTATAGGGAGGTTTCTTTCTTTTGTTCTAAACAAACCCTCTTTTAATCTGAACTAATATCTTGGTTGTTCAAAACGGACAGTATTAATAAGGAAGAAATGGAAAAAGGAGGAAGGAAGGGAAGGAGGGAGTGAAAGACAGATCTGACTGAATTAAATAACCTAGCCAACAGGGCCCACACTAGTCCCTGGTTAGCCAGCCCATGACCCTGCCCTGGCTTCTGCTCTGACGGCAAACCAATTAAACTTGCTTTAGATCTTCCCTCCTATAACTTTGATCAGTTTCATGGGAGCCCTGGTGGCACGGTGGTTCAGTTCGGCTGCTAACCAAAAGCTCAACAGTTTGAATCCACCAGCTTCTCCTTGGAAACCCCAAGGGGCAGTTCTACTCTGTCCTACAAGGTCACTATGAGTCGGAACTGACTCGATGGCAATGGGCTTTTCCCCCCCCTTTTCAAAATAACGTAAGGGAAATAGCAAAGAAACAAAGACCTTAGACTTCTATTCCTGTGGAGATGGAACACGGGGAACTGGTGGGAAATTCTGGCTTTTTAATTTGAAATTTTATAAGCAGCATATATTCCTTTTAGTACTTTTAAGTAAGTGGTAAATGCTGGTTATTTCAAAATTGTGGAATATTATCTCCTTCTTTGTACCCTTTTATAAAGGGCAATTACTCTGCAGTGTGAACGTGTTACTGTGTATCCAGAAACAATAAACATTTTTAACGCGGTGAACAAGATTAGCCATCTAGAGCAGTGACTTTCAGTAACTGGATTACTAAGGGGAGAAAGAAAATCTATTCCTAACTGCCTAGTGGTTTTTAACCATGACTACATATTAGAATCACTTGGGGTGCTTTAAATAAATACAAAAATATTTGACCCAACCCCCAGAAATTTTAATTTAAGTAGCCTAGGTGAGACCCAGTCTTCGCTAGTTTTTGTTTTTTTCTTTAAAGTCTTCCCAGTTGATTCTAACTTGTAGTTTTAGGGTTGGAATCACCAGTTTAGTGTATTATTAAATCCATCAAGGTTGAAAATATTTTTATCTAGATGCTTCACCATGTTTGATTCACTTGCTAGTAAAAAAAAAAAAAAAGAAGAAGAAGAAGAAATAAAGAAAGAAAAGGGAAATACAACTGAATCCTGGGCAAACAAAGACAGTTCGAGTTAACTTTTGTGAAACCTATTTTTGTAGAGCTTCCAACCTAGCTGTGTGGTAAATCCAAAAGCCACAGACTCATACATCTGTCTTTCCCACAAATAAAGGGTTTTAAACCTGGTCTGCTTAGCTTCAGGACTATATGCACCTGACTACCCAAAATACAGAACCAACTTCAAATCACCTCTAAAGCTACTGAAGTTCATGCTGGGCTGAGCAAGTTTCAACCCAGATTTCTGCGTGGTTTGAGGGAATCAAGAAAACAGTGGCATGCTCTCAAAAAGTGGACCATATTTTAATGGAATATAAATTTTCCTGAGTTATGATTAGCTTGGTCAGCACTAGAAAGGAAGATTTCAGGGAAAAGAAATCAGTGTTAGGTGAACCCAGTGGACAACTTACGCTGCGATACATCATATTCCTATCTATAGCAAAATCCTGCCTCAGTGAGTGGCCCAAGGACTAGCTGAGGATGATGGGAGAGATCACACTTACGTGTAGCCCCTTCCATTTTGCTATCCAGTGGAAAAAAATTATATAGAGTGAGATGTGTTCAGATTTTAAGACACCAAACTTTCTTCATTATTATGCCTCCGATTCCTACTCTATGCCACAGAATTATCTGAGAAAATATTTTGTCTTAAATTCTATCAAAGAGAATCACCACAGCCTGAGATACTGGATTTCTGGACTGGCAAGACTCCCCACTCATTATAGTGTTCTCTCAGAGGTGACAGGAGCTTTTATAAGTATTTAAGAAGGAACTACAGATAGCAGTAAATAAGGCTGTCATTACAGAAAACAGACGGTTTAAAAAAAAAAAAAAAAAAAAGGGTCAACAGAAGGAAGTCAACAGAATGGCTGTCCTCTTGGTAGCCTAAACAGAATCTGGAAACTAGTTTTCACACAATCAGGCAAGCCATATTTTCAAGAGTTCCACATTCATTTCTTATTCTAAGCAGTTCTTGTCTTTGGCTATTCATCATTCTCTAGTTTGGGAACACGAGACTCTAATGAATACAATAAAGCTTTCCCCCTTAAATACTTAGAGTAAGATAATGCTATTTAAAAGACCGGTATTCAAGAAATATTTATCCTAAGCTTGGAAAAAGGTAAATGTAAAATTATGACTGATAAGATTCTCTGATACCATGCAAGGGCATTTTGTAGTAAGCCAGTCTGACGCTCTTGGGAAATGTCATAGTATATTTACTGACAATTCACAGCTGAAAAATGCAAATTTTTATGACTCTGAGAGGTTAGAAGTTGACCTGCAGAAAATGATATGCTGCTATGATTTTACAGCCCAATACAGAAGTACCCTCAAAGGTGGTATGGTTTTAATGCCATGTAGAAAGTCCACCAACCTTATATTTAATCTAGCAATTTTATTTCGCATTCCTTTTCTGACTGACTCTATAAATCCTGTTCTACAAATGCTTTTAGAATCAGGTTCCTGTCATCCTGCTAGCTTCTACATTACTGAGTTAAACAGAACTTTGGCCGATGATAACTAAGTTATCGATACTGACACCTGGTAATTCTGATGTAATGTATTTCTCTGACCTACTCCTGTGTCTTACAATCAAAGGCAGCGTATGGGGAGGTCAAATTTGTAAAGCCAGCTGAGTATAAAATGACAGACACTAAGCAGCTTCTGTTGTAGCCATTTTAATACCTACACAGTCCTTGTGCTGGCAAAATAAAAGCAACAAAGTATCCGCCTGGGACCCTTGTCTAGGGCCTGTAAGTCAATGTGACTTTCAACTTCTAGAGCTTGTTGAATACACCCTGGGGTAAAACTGAAAGCCATAAAGGTTACCCAGCCCTCAGACCACACTCCTAAGTTCAGAGGCACAGAATCAGAATGCAGAGTTCAAGGTGCTCATCACTCCTTCCACACTTGTGGATCTCCAACTTGTCTTTCTAAACCTAGATAGTGTAACCTCCACATAAAGTCCACTCCAGACCGATTTTATTACTCCCTCCTCTATTCTCCCATAGCTCTTTGTTCATGTCTCACTAACAGAGCATACCTGATCTGCAACTGTTTACATGGCAGTCATTTTGGCTTGGCTATTAACCCTCTGAGGTTCAGATCCAGGCATGAAGCCTGAGGCAAGAATATTTATAGTAGATACTCAGTATGGCTTCTTGAACTGAATTTTAATTTTCTTTATAACCAAGTCCTTTAATAACAGAAAAAGTGATAGAAGAACCAAGTGAATTCAACCTGAATCTGTACCCTAGAAACCAGTTTCCAGATCAGAAGCAGAGTTTGAATGGGCAAAGATGAGGAAGAAAATAACAACAGGTGCCTCTTGCTCCTTCCTCCTTTACCAGTAATCCTTGGGGTGCTTTAAATAAATACAAAAATATTTGACCCAACCCCCAGAAATTTTAATTTAAGTAGCCTGGGTGAGACCCAGTCTTTGCTAGTTTTTGTTTTGTTTCTTTAAAGTCTTCTGTCAAACTTCAACAAGAATAAAACGGAACTAAGATAAGATAAAAGCATGGTCTCATCAAAATACTACACAGGCCAGTGCTATGACTTCTAGTGTAATTAAAAAAAAAAAAAAAAACTCATTGCCACTGAGTCGATTCTGACTCATAGCAACCTAACAGGACAGAACAGAACTGCCCCACAGGGTTTTCCAAGGACAGGCTGGTGGATTTGAACTGCCAACCTTTTGGTTAGCAGCTGAGCTCTTAACCACTGCACCACCAGGGCTCTGCAGAAAATATCACTACAGCAGTTGTCAGACAAGGACAGAGAGAGCCATTAGTTTGTCGACCATGGACTTCAGAATTAAGCCTCAGAGACACCAGGAATTTGAGGCTTAACTCTAATATTCACCTCATTCTGCTACAGGTACCAAGAACTTACCTGGTACTGGCACTTCAGAACACCAACTGTAGAGTTAAAGTTGGAGAAAGAGCATAAAAATTAACTTAAGGCAACTTCAAACTTTAAAGAATACAGGAATCACCTCCAGGTCTAAAACATGCCCAGATATCCAGGCCCCACTCCAGAGACGGTAATTCAGTAAATACAGGTGAGACCCAGAAATCTGCTTTTTCATCCAACAGCCAAGCTGTTTTTGATGAAAACAGACTGAAGGCCACAATTTGAGAAAAGCCATCTTAAAGGACTAGGTATCTAAACCCTCATTTTATAGACGGGAAAAATGAGGCCAAGGAAATCTAGTACTTCCAGCCCTGCTGGCCTTCTAGTTAGGCAAACACTACGGGATGTTTTGGGTTCACTGAAGTAAAACCAGAAATTCAAGTGTTTTGATTTGGTATCAGAATCTCTGATGCATGGTCTTCACAAATGAAGAACTGGCAGCTTCACTGCACTAGCCGGGGCTAGAAAAACCTTCCAAAGAGTTAGTGTATTCTCTCAGAAGGCAGAAGGGAAAAAGCACAGTTGTTCTCCTTCTTCCTACAGACCTGAGATTAACACCTTTTGTAATATCTGGCTCCAGGATTTATTTCAAAGCCATAAGCATAGAGTGAAGAAGAGCATGCCTAAGACGTCTATTAAACATACTGGTCTATAGAAAGGCTTCCAACAAGACTGTCCTTCATTACCTGTATCACTGTGGTGAAGCCGCTCCTCGCTTTCTGAAAAGGGAGGAGTCCTTGGCCTGTGTCTCCTCTCTCTGTGCTCACCCTGCCCACGGTCCCTCCCATATACAACTTCCTTGCAGTGAAGCCCATCTTTCCGTGAGGACTTTGGTGAAAGCTCATCTTGGTGTCGGGACTGTTTTTCCCAATTTGGAGTTCGATGGCTACTGTCAGCCTCCCAGTCAACAGATCCAGTGCTCAGAAGCACCTCTCCACTGATCCTGGGAAGGGGAGGTCTCCGGAGTCTCTCATGACCACATCGCTTCCTCTCATGCTGCTCACTGCTGACTTGGGGACCATCCCTCATTCTGCCCCGGCGAGAGGCTCGCTGTGGTGAACGATGCTCTTCCAGCTCTTCCGAGTTATCCAGTGGAACTTTTGGGTTCTCCTTCCTCTGCTTCACAGGCTTTCCATCATTTTTGAGTCTACAAGGCCTTGAGAATTCAGAACCCAATTCCCTGGCCCTCCTTGACCTTGGCTGGTCTGAGTGGAGATGCAAGGATGTAAAAAACAGAAATGCAGGTTATCTGAGTATGACCTCACCACACAGGGGAAAGACGGCCCATGTTTAATATATTTTAAAACAGAGAAAACTGCTTATTCAGCTTAACAAACTGAGAGGAGGGGATGAGCAGCCACTGGAATGGTCCATGCATACGTGAAGGATTCTGGGTACAAAGCCAAAAAAAGTAAAAAAGCAAAATAAAATTAAGTGAAAGAGCATACATCTGAAAGAAGAACTCGATCATGATTAGGTAGAGTCACAGAGTATTTTAATATTTGCCAATAACAATAATTACAGCCACTGAATGTTAAATTCTACTTATAAAACCAGTTTAGAACTGGTAAAGGGGGAAATGTGGGGGTTGAAGGAGTCTCATAAAATGGAAAAAATTAAGCTTTCTGATTTCAGTCAGAAGCTTTGCAAGTATTCTTACTGGAAGTGACAATAAAGCCTTACTATACTTTTTTGAATGTTGCTACTTTCTGTTTAGTTCAGAAAAATAACCCATAGATTCCTCTACCCTCCCCCTTAGGTGGCCAAAGCAAACACTGTCACTTACTTCAAAAAACAGCCCTGTATTACAGTTCAGTATGGAACGGGATGGAGCAGAGGAGGATTTTAAAGCAGCAAATCATCCTGCGATCTTTAGATAATTCTGCTCCTGATCTTAATTGAAACATGGCAGAAGAAAAAATTAAAAAGGGATGACATATTGAAAAAAACAGGGGGGTGTCATTTACTAAAGACAGTTCAAATAAACTTTATGATATTGTATTCTTTGTATGAAGACAGGCTGTCTTATTACATGCCAAATATACAAGTGCCCAAGTTTAACAGAAGCTTCACACAGCACATGGGTCGGGGGGAAGGGCTTTCATCAGGTCTTATTTAAACACGAGCCCACTGTGAGAATAAAGGAAGCAGAACAATACACACTTTGCAAGAGCATATTTATTTTCATATTTTTAAGACTAACTACATTTTGGAAAAAAAAATTCCCAAGTCCATGGAAAACTTCTAAAACAGCTAGCTGTATGTGCCCTGCTAGAATGAATCACTCGCTGATCTGGATTTGAAACAGCCACCATGATTTGACAAGATGTACAAGACAGAGGACTATACAATTTTTTAGTTTTTTTGGATTTTCTGTATTTTTATTTGATAGCTAATCTGATAAAGAAATAGAGCAAGGGGGAGAGATGGGCTCACTGCATGACTGATACTGTAAAGCTTCCACTCAAAAACCTCAAACTGCTTCCTCTTGAGCTTTTTAGAAGGGGAAATTTTCTAGAAAGATAAGATGTAAATTAAAATCTTTCTTCTGAATAGCCTGTAAAACTATTAATCTTCATAATTTACGGTTTTACGTAAAAGCAAAAGTGAAAGAGAACAATTACTGCCTGTGATTCAAGAGAGTATCTGCTCTTTTAACCAAACTATTATTTTAAGTGTATCGTGACAGCTGAGAAACAATCAACTAACCATTGCTGTGAATAAATCTGATACTGACCGGTTACTTAAGGAGGGGTCATATGCAGGGAATAATGGTTTATAGCGTTAACACCAATGAGCACAAAGAAAGCTACATAAGTGCAGATCTCCTTCAAACCCAAATGAAACAAGAGGGGTTTGTTTTCAACACAGATCTGTGACACTATGATTGGTTTGGTTTTTTAATTCCTTCTAAACAACCAACAATATTAGTAGTTTTACTTTAAGGAAATGTGCTGTAAAAATGAGAGAAGAGCTGTCACCACATTTTCAGAGCTGACTAGAAAAAAATATTTATTGCCTAGTTCACCTGATGGGGTATTTTTAAACCTGTGAAAGACAAAAAGGACCAGAGTGGAGGGAATCTGTCTGAATCCTTTAAAACTTACCCATTCCAGTTGAGAATTGAGACTTGAATGTTTCTTGAGATCAAGTTATTTGGCAAATACAATTAATACCCCTCACAGCCAAAAAATATATTTTATATGTGTGGCTCCATGTTTGTCCTTCAAAATGAAATTATCTTTTAGATACATAAAATACTATATTATACACACACAATATTAACATATGTATGAATAATAGTATTTTATACTTTCTCTTTCACCAAAATCACATCATTTGGTCTCCTCAACATCAATGTAAAGGATGTATTTTTAGAATCTCCAGTTTACAGATGAAAAAATAGGCTTCGAGAGATTATAGGAGAAAGTTTTCTTAAAATCACACTTGTCTTAAGGAAAGGGTAAAATGTGAACCTAGGTCTTATGACTCCACAGACCATGACTTAAAAAAATATATATATACACATACATATACGTATATATATATATACACACACACACACACACGTGTATATAAATACACACACATGTATCTATATATCCCCAATACAGGTAAGTGGCTTTGAAAGAAAAACATGGGCTCACAAATCAATAGCCATAGAATTTCACAGCTGATATAAATTTGACAGATGTTTCACATAATTCCAGATTTGTAGAAAACCTATGTATGATCATTTTTAAAAGTTTAATTTATGGAAGATTAAGTGCAATAAAAGCTTAAAAGAGGACGATTTCTGTAATGATAATCTGTCATCATTATACAAGTAAGGCAGAATCATATCACACATGAAGACAGAGAAGTACAATGAAAGAATACCCCAGGGGTGTTGGGAAAGGACCACAGCAAAGGCTGTAAGGACGGCTTTGTACCAATGAGCTGAGCTGTAATGTGGTTTCTGTGGAATTCAAGTTTGTCTAACTCGAAAGCGTATAAAAGGGGACTGCATATTTAGCAATACGTACTCTGCCAACAACTACAAAGCTGACGAAGAGGAATTCCAATCTCGCATGCACGTGCTTGGGAAGATCATTACACATCCCGTTCCCCCATCTTCCCCCAACTCTAAAAAACAAGCAAGTATGTCACTCTCTACAAGCTTAGAAAAGTAAGTAAAATGAATACTGGAAAGATTTTTTCGAACTTTTAGAAGTCCTTGAGAAACCACTGAATTTTTAACATAGTCCTTGTCCAAGAAATATTAATCAGGTAGACAGTACGCTGGTCAAAATAACCAGGTCTGAGTCCCAATTAACAAGTTAAATACAAGTTTTTAATAGAGAATGGCTAAACTTAATAGTTTAGTATACTTGCTTGCAATCCTACTGCTTTAAAAATAGGTTTAAAAGTATTTGCAGTCAACATGCCTCCAGAGCAGAATTAAAAATGAAAACAAACAAAAAACACCAGACTACATATCTAAGATTTTAACTGAAGCTGAAGAATAACCCTTTATCTTCTGGTCTCCAGGAGAGCAAAATATGGCAATAATTTATCTTTTTAAATGATGTAATGCATGATTTCATCACAAAAACCGCACAAGGATGGCTATCAAAAGAACTGAGCATTTTACACGTGGAGGAAGAATACATCAGGCAATAAATAGAGAATCAGCCTGCTTACTAAATGGGTCATACAGTTGAGCTCTACTGATTGAGATAAATTTAGAACAACAAAGTGACCGGGTAAGAACAACAATAATTCTACCATCTACGTAGGCATTCCTTTCGTTTTTCTCATGGAAGAGAAACACTTACTTACCTATAATGGAATATAATGGAATTACTTACCTATAATGGAATTATAGAGAAAATCTAAACCAAACCAGTTGCCACTGAGTCGGTTCCGACTCACGGCGACCCTCTAGGACAGAGCTGAACTGCCCCATAGGGTTTCCAAGCAGTGCCTGGTGGGTTCCAACTGCCGACTTTTCGGTTAGCAGCCAAGCTTTTAACCACTGTGCCACCAGGGCTCCAATTATAGAGAAGTGATTGATAATTAGTCTGTAAAGGCTTTTGGAGTCTTTAACCTTAAAATATTTACTCTCTAGAAGGTGCCTTTAGGTTTTATTCACTTCTCCTGTCTGCTCCTTAGCAAATATTGACACCAGTAACTCTAAAAATGTGTTTCCTTTGCGAGATCTTTGAAAAGGACTGAACAACACTCCTTTCCCAACACACTATTAAGATAAAGAATCACACGTAACCCAAGTGCCGCCACCACACCATCACCATCACTGCTCTGCAAAAGCAGGCACCAGAGGAGCCAGGCTTTAAAAGGACTGCTCTCCTCCGTTAGAAGTTATTGCTTAGTGTAATCAAATAGCAGAAAAGCATCAACAGCAAAGAATGAACCAGAAATCTTAAATGTCATATTGTTTGTCATCAGCAGGCTAACCCATTGGCAAAGATTAAAAAGAGAAGCAGAGAAGAAAGCTTTGTCAACCAGTAACTGACGCATGGTGTACCTTCTTTATTCATGACACTTTGCTGCTTCAAACAGTACTGCCCGGATTTCCTTGAGAAAAGTCAAGTCCAAAGACTCACCCACCATTCTGCATGCCCCTCTTTATGTGCTCAGAATGGAATACAGCATTCCGAGTGGCTACAGCACCAAGAACGCATGCCAAGTATTCCAAAACTATATTCAAGTTTTAACAGCCATAAAAAACGGCTCTGGTCATCCAAGGAACAGATGAATTCATTAGATTCAGATAGAATCCAGCCATCAATCTAAATGAACCCAGTGCCTGTAGACAGGAAAAACCTCCCAGGTATATCAGGCCACTTTATGGACAAACCTAAAAGGGGTGTCTTGCAACTGAGCCTAAGGATGGAGTAGGTTACGATGTGGGCATTATTACCTCCTTCTTCATAACAGTAACTATCTCCAGAAGCACCGGATCCACAGGACTCTGGAAAGTGTTTCTTTCGCCTTTTTTCTTCCTGTAACTCCTTTTCTTGCAAAATGCGAGCTATGTCCTACAAATACAGAGAGAACAGAAATAAGTAACGGCAGAGAATGAACAAACCCCATACAGTGAACCTACAGGTCAAGGGTCCACACTTTTACGGTTCTGTCACGGCTCACCAAGCTTTCTGGAATTAATGTCATGCTATCCAAATGCCACAGGTGATCGCTCTGCAGAAGCGGCTCATGATCCAGATGAGTGAAAAAGACTTTTTTTAAATTGAAATTTAAGTCAAACCAAACCTGAAGACATTCAAACCCAACACTTGTAAATCTGGTTATATACCTTGGGCATCTACAGAGTGGCATGTGTCAGCCTTATCTCCAGGTTCAGTTAAGTCTGGCTGAGGAAGGGCCCAGGAATCCATAAAAACTTATAAATTATATTTATAATTTAATCTAAAAATTGAAAAAAGAAAAAAACAGCAGTTCTCTCAGTGATGCTGATTTAGTTTCTCATTAGAGCATAATTGTCTTAACTGAAAAAGAGAAAACAGTCATCAGCAGACTGACATCAGACAGCAGGCTCCTGTCTCCCCGCCTGCTTTACCCCCAGGCAAGTTTTTAGCAGTTACTATGTAGCACAACCGTTGACAGCTCACCTGCTAACCAAAAGGTCAGCAGTTCAAATCTACCAGCCGCTCCTTGGAAACCACACGGGGCAGTTCTACTCTGTCCTACAGGGTCGCTATGACTCGGAATCGACTGGATGGCAACGGGTTGTTTATGTGCAAGGCAGCGTGAATACAGAGTGATAAATAACAGTCTGACTCTGCTCCCCAAAAGATTACCGTCTCCCTATAAAAACAAAGGTAAAAACAAGTAACTATCGTAAAATTAACTTACAAATGCCACAAAGAGGGTTAAAATATCTATGGGAGCACAGAAGGGGAAATATTGTTGCTTAAAGGAATTTGTACAGGCTTTGCATTTGTATTAGGTTTTGAACAAACAAGAGAACCCCAGGAGAGGACCTCATCAGCAAAGGTATGGACATCATAACGGGCATCGACATAGGGCACAGCCAATGGTCTCATTAGAACATAGGGTGTGTGTGATATGTCGTAGCAACTGGTCAGACAGGAAACACTGTCTGAGGCTGGGTCACAGAAGCTCCTTATAAACAATCTTAAGAAGTCTGGAATCTATAACGTAGAGAATGAAGAATCACCAAAGGTTCTGAACTGAAGAGAAACCAGTTTAATTCAGTGTTTTGCGTAAGAAGATTATCTCTACAGAAGCCCCATAATACAGTACATACACTTTTATGTTCACATACATGTTTCTGGAGAGAAGGTTCACAGCTGTCACCAGATTCTTAAAGGCTCATACAAATACAGCAACAATATCCACTGGTGCAAATGGTAATAAAAATGATACTTGTTTTTACATTTATAATAAAGGATGCAAGGACTGTTTAGATGTTAACGATATAAATTTGAAGCAAGAATTACTATTATTTCTCTTCCAGTTTCCTAAATAAGTCCAAGTAAAGAATATACCAATAAACTAAGAATTGGAATTAAACTACTCAGTCTTAAAGGGCTCTTCCAGTTCAACTGTCTTTTACTTCCTAATGCATTATTTTAAGAAATCTCTGAGTATCTACCAGGAGCCAGGCCCTGCACCGGGTTCATTATCTTTGATGTCATGCAAATTCATACATCAATCCATTAGGAAGAGAGATGAGGGATAGACAGAAAACTTGTTCCCGCCAAACTAACATCTATGTACTAGAGTTTTCCAAATCTGTATGCTTTCTACAGAAGTAGAAAGAAAATTCAAAAGATTCCCTGAGTTGTTATGCTTACTAAGCTTCCAACATTACATTTTGCTAAGTGGTTTGCTTTACAGAAAACAGAAGTTTTCCCCTACTATAGCCAAGGGAAAAACATATAAGAAAAATGGCCAGGCCCAACTGCCAGCAGAAATTATTAAAGTGCCCTCCAGGGATCTCATACTTGCTTTCCTGCTACTGAATTCCATTCTAATGAATACACGGTAGTAAGGCACACTCCCAGGGTGAGGAATCTGGACAAAAACAAGGATGCCTCCTCTCTGTAATGCGTTAGCTAGTCAAACGAAGTACTTTTCATCCAGTAGAATAATAATCATAATGTGTTGTGCACCTTAGCATCCAAACCCCTTAGCTCTTCTAAGCCCTCAGTTCATTTTTAAGTAAACTTCTGTCTGGGTAAGAAGAGGTTTGCTAGGCTTGAGAGGGGAAGAGGTAAAAAATCCAAATAAAAACTGCTGCTTGATCACAGGTGTGGTTTAGCTCGAGCCAGTACCCGTTCCTTCTTTCCACGTTACTGTGCAGTGAGCTCACTTAGGTGATTCCAATATCATCTCCCCTGAATCAAGCTCAAGATGGCAATTATTAGTCACAAAGCTTGGATGCAGCTAACTAGCTTAGTCACCTCTGGCATAAACAACCTTCCTGCTCCTCAGCTTCCTTCCTATTAGAGGTTAATCTAGAACAGCATTTCCCAAGCTGCGTTCCCCAAAACACTGGTCTCAAAAGACTCTCCAAACAAACACAAAGCATTTAATGGAAAGCGGGTATCACATCCAGCAATTCAAAATGTACCTTAGCATATTAAAAGCTTGGATAAACAAAAAATAAAAAAACACTGTCTTCCTCTAACCCAGGATTTTCCAAATTTCTTTGATGACAGAAGACTTTTTTGCCACATTAAAAAAATAAGCCTTATATAGAATTGGTGCTGTTGTTAGGTGCTGTCGAGTCAATTTTCAACTCACAGGGACCTCATGGGACAAAGGAGAACTGCCTCATAGGGTTTTCTCGGCTGTAATCTTTATGGAAGCAGATCTCCAGGTCTTTCTCCCACAGAGCTGCTGGGTGGGTTCCAACTGCTTAACCATTGCATAACCAGGGCTCCTTTACACAGAATTAGTGTTCCACAAAACACGACTTGGGAAAATAGAAATCTAAAAGAACACTTCAAGCCTTTTAAAATCATTTTCAATTATTTTTTAATTAATCAAATTAATCAGGTAGACATACTGTGGGGCTAAGATGCAGAAATAGCCCAGTTACATAAAAGACTTCCTAGTAACTACATTTATTGGACTGGGATGTTATCATTATATTTCACTTCTCCCTTTTCTGTTATCCAAGCCCACCCAACTCTGGACCACCTGAAACTGTGCGTGTAAGAAGAAGGCACAGTTACAGATCTCCAGAACGCTGGAGGAAAGCCATTTTAATGAAAACATGTATTTACTGATCCTCTTCAATGGGGCAAGCATTCTGCTAGGTACCAGTGTGGAAAGAGAGTGTATGTCCTCAAAGGTCAATGTCCTCCAAGTTCTTACCTGTTAAGTGTTAGAAGCAAAACAATGAACATAATGTAAGCTATACAAAGGTAAGTGCTATAAGAGAGGCGTGAAGACAAGCAAAGTGCAAGGGAACTCCAGGGAGCCCAGCACACCTTTCCTAAGTAGATGACAAACTACTGAACATGGAGTTAGGTAGTTGGGCTCCTTATGGTATATATGATTTACATCAGGCCTACTTCTCGCTTAAATTTTTTTTACCTCTATCCTACAATGACAGTGAGCTTCAAAAAGAAGGTATCTTGGTTATAAAAACAAACCCAAAGGAGATCTGAAAATGATTGTCAGAAAGGAAAAACAAGGGAAGCCACTCCATCAGATCGCTATGCTTCTCTATGAGCCAGATGAACACCTCAGTAGGGAACTCAAGGCAGGTAAACTCCCCAAAGGACTACTCTCCAAGAGCAGGGACGAAGGATGGTATCACTCTATGGATGTAAAAACATCAGTAGAACTAGGATAAGACAGAGAAAGAACTTTCTCAACCAGAAGCCTCTCTTCCACCCCCTTTCTGGCCATATAAACTTATCTTTAAAGTGTCAAAACACCTGGGAATTGTTTAAGTAGCAAAGATGCATTCCTATTTGAGCTGATTCTCTAAATATTACCAACTTATATATTCTTTTATAGCATGAAAAAGTACCCTGGTTGATATTACACAGTTTTTAATGTTACTAAGTCTATCCTTAAACAGTTCTTATTATAAATGGCTTCAAATTGCTGGGCTAGTGCCATAAGCTTTTCATAACTATACTAATATTGGCCGTACTAATGTTTACTTAAGAAAAAAAATTCCATAAAATATTTTCACACGCACATATATTTGGACTTGAGTTCAGAGACGCGTATCTACAAGTATTCACACACACACACACACACAAAATTAGAGTTCTATTTGAGAATAACGAAGTTAAAGCTGCTAAACAGACATTCCTTGGCTTTATTAAATAGCACTGACACATGTTCATGCTGTAATTGAAAAGAAAAATCCCAGTGGAGTTGACACAGTTACTAATCACAAACTCGTACAGTACAGCTCTAATGCAAGCCCCCTCAACAGGGCACCTAGAAAAAAAATTCAACTCATATATTCAAGGCACTGTATTTAAAAGAGTTTAAAAAAATAAAAGAGAAAAAGAGAGATACAAAGAAAGTGAGAAGAAAGGGGCCACAACGCTAGGAAGAAGACAAAAAGAAAAAAGAATTCCCTTTTTTCTTTTTTTAACTTCTCCACGTGGCACTTTTCTTACATCTGTGCTCTGTTAAGAAACACAGTAAAATTATCCCAAAAGAAAGCCAGAAATGCTAACTCACCCACACAAAGCTGTGTAATTGCACTACTTCTCACGCACATTGTTCATAAAAACTCCACATGTTGAAGGAGAGAGGCCTTAGCTTCTGCGTCTGGTGCAGGGTTTTTGATGGGGAGATGAGCCATATACAGTAAGCCCTACACTCCCTAAGGAGAGCTGACTCCAGAAAGTTCTTAAAGAGATTTGGGTGAAAACCCAGAAAAGAATTTTCCACAGCCCTGACACTGAATAAGAACTTATTAACTGAGCAGATATGAAAGGGAAGTAGAGGAACATAGGGAAAAAAACAAAAATGGAATTAGGACAGTCCAAGAGTAACAGGCAATGTTTTTCAAGAGTTGGCCAGAGAATTAGCATTATTTTCTTGGTCTCAGTCTCCTCAGACTATGAGGCAACCTGTTTTCCAATGGACTAAAACAAATAAGCATTTAATAAATAAGCAACATATCCTTCAATAACAAACTTTCTTACTGCAAACTGTGTTCATTTAGTAACAACAACAGACAGGTGGGCTAAGAGCCACGTTTTTCTGTGGGAGAAGATTAGCTTAGCACAGAAGCTATCTTCTAAAGAAGACAACAGGTCTGAAGGACTTTTTAAAGGTTAGTCAGACTCACTAAGTCTCCATAACTGGATTTCTCAGCCTCTCCAGTATACTGGGGTAGAGAGAACATTCCAGTAGGTCAAACAGAAGTGGAGAGCATGCTAGTGGGAAGCCTATACCCACTGCCACTGAGTTGATTCCGACTCATGGCGACCCTCTAGGACAGAGTAGAATTGCCCCATAGGGTTTCCAATGAGCAGCTGGTAGATTCGAACTGCTGACCTTTTGGTTAGCAGCCTGAGCTCTCAACCACTGCAAGACCAGGGTTCCAGGAGGCCTATAAGGCAAGTAAACTCTTTGTAGACCCCTTGAGTCACACCCTATAGGAACACACTTGGCCTGTTTATTTATTTCCCTAATTTTGCACAGGTCTGTCTATAAAGAAGAGATCAGGGTTGTTATAAGGGGCAGTTTAGAACGGTGGGGAAAACACCTGGGATGAAAGCACAATTAATATGTCCCAGAGGACTTACACATGTTACCTCCGTCAAACCTCACAACAGCCCTTCAGGGTACATACAGTCAGCATGACTAACCCCATTTGGAATCTTGTTAAGTCCTATAACGAAAGCAAAGGAGCTGAGATTCAAACCAAGGTGCGTCTAACTACAAATTCCACACATTTTATGTTATAGTGCCACAGTGTATCTATGTCAGAAGCAATCAGTCAGGAGACCTGAATTACGCAGACATTTCCCTGGCATCTTATTATAGCTTGGGACCAGCCACTTAATTCTTTAACACTTAATTTCTTCATCAGAAAAATGGAGTTAATCACTACCCTGCTCACTTTATACAGTATCACCATGAGATTACTTACTGTGATTTTATTTTAATTCTCCATGAAAGCATGATATTGACCTAAAATAAAGTGTTTTGGTTTCTCTTTCTATCCTGTTTTTCCCTGAATGGGGTAAGAAAAAAATCACAGGACACCAGCAGTATTTATAAGAAGCCAACTTCGCTACTCTTGATATTTTTAACATAGAAGCCTTCCTGTCTACAAAATACAATCACTTCTTTCAGTTCCCAGTTCCATCCCCAAAGCAGTCTTCACTACAGAGAAGCCACACAGCCCATAGGAAGAAGAGCCCCCTGTGTTGACAACAGGAAGGATCAAGCATAATCCCCAATTCTTACAGGCAGTTCTGCTCATCACAGAACGACTGTTTGTTTCTGGAAGAGATACTAAATACATCATACCAGGTGTCTTACACTCATCTGGCATGGAAAGAGAAGCCTTATGGGAGCAAGGGGGGCTCAGTGGGAATAGCAGGGTACACAGGCTACTTTACTGATGACCTTGATCATATCTATTTAGTAGGGTGATCGTGTGTGCTCATTTGCCCAGGACAGTCCCCAGTTTACATGGTTATTAATAAACCAAAAACAAAAACAACCAAACCTGTTCCTGCTGAGTTGATTCCAACCCACAGTGACCCTATTGGACAGAGTAGAACTGCCCCATAGGGTTTCCAAGGAGTAACCGGTGGATTCAAACTGCTAATCTTTTGGTTAGCAGCCTGAGCTCTTAACCACTGCACCACCAGGGCTCCTCCTGGCCAGAGGCATTAACAGTGTCCCTTGAAGCCTCAAAAGTGTGTCTGTGCAAATAAAAAATCATATGGCCATCCTACTATTAAAAATGACAGATAATTTTCCTCCCTGTTATAAAGTAAGGCAGTGACCAAGAAGAGTACAGTAGGTGTGAAAGAATGCAAACACAGAACAAATGCAAATTGAAATGAACTTGCCGGTAGGAAGTGCCAAAAACACAGCGCAAAAGCAAATACAATCGTTAACTGCAAAGTCAAGTCTTCTTGAAAACCAAACACTACTGCTAATTTCAGTCATTTCCAGCTTTGAAAACAATGAAACGTAAAAAACAATCCAGAAGGAAACATATTAGTTCTGTGAGCCAGCGTAGCATGGGAGAGTGGCACTATTAAGAACAGAGAGAGCAATGGACGGCGGCTCACAGTGACTACTCCCGGACCCCTGCTCAGATCATACTCAAGGTCAGCTCTCTCTAAAGTTGCTAAGAATGGTCCACGGACAGACAGACATTCGATGTCAAATTAGCCCCGTATCATCTCTTAAGACTTCACAACCACACAACTGACTGCGAAGCAATGAACATCATCCATGGGGGGCACTGCTTGGACTGTTCCACCCAAAATGAGTAGAGCTCTGTGGCCCATCCAGCAACCCACATTGAGCCCATGAGTAGAGAAAGTATTTGCTCTAAGGCTAAGCAACCTTTCTTCACAGGGGAAAGGGCACTAACTAAATTGTACCTCATCTTTCTTCTCCTGAATGCGTCGTCTCTCCGCCTCAATTGCCAGCTTCTCCTGGATTTCCTGAGCAATTTCACAGTCTTGCTGTTCACTAAAAAACAAAGGCGAAAATAACAAAAATAGGGAAGGATTCTTCCTAAAAGTAAGCATCACTGAATGTTCACCATGAGCCAGTACATATTTTTACCCCCTTTAATCCTCACAATAACGAGGCAAAGAAGTTCACAATGTCACATCTTACAGATGAGAAAACTGAGGCCCAGAGAAGTCAAACCATTTCCCCAAGATCACAGAGAAAACAAGGAGCAGGGCTGGAATCGGAACCCCAGACACTACAATGGAACGTGCCATGATGTTCCTACCTTACCATATCACCTCACCTTACTGGGGCCACTCGACAGAGAGAAAGGCATGTTTTCTGGAGACTCTACAAGAGACCTGGACTATGAGCTTAATGTCAACAAATAAGCAGATACATATAAAGTGCAGAGAAAAAGTTTGGAAGCGAGCTCACCAAAATGTCAGCAATGCTATGGTCACCAAGAAGTGTATGACTTTAAAAATCATTTTTTATAATATTCTTAATTATCTGTGTTTTTTAAGGTTTAACATGAACACTTGAAAATTATACCTAAAAAGAAAAGAAAAACTGTATACTCCCCAGCTTTTGTTCCCACAGTAGAAGCTTCTCTGGCTGATGCCAGTTTTCCTACCACTCTGTCCCCTAAGAAAACCAAACGCTGTGATACTGCTGCCCCCAGAGTCTCCTCTGGCATTTGTGCATCCAACGAAGATTCCAACAACACCGGCTACGGACCACAAAAAGCAAAAAACCAAACCTGTGGCCATCAAGTCGATTCCGACTCAGAGCAACCCTACAGGAGAGAGCAGAACGGTCCCATAGGGCTTCCAAGGAACGGCTGGTGGATTCAACTGCTGATCTCTCGGTTAGCAGCCCCAGCTCGTAACCACTGAGCCATCAGGACTTCAGGAGAATACAAAAATGAATAAACCTTCGTCCTCCCCTCAGAAATTCACAATACATTTTGGTGGGAGAAACAGGTCCTTTAAAATAACACCTTTAAAACATTTCCACAGAGAAGAGAGTCTAGTATTCTCAGAGATGGCTATAAAGTTTGTCCTTAGGTGCTTAAGTCTTTTGGTTTCAGGTTTCCAGAAAAGTCAAGGGGCAATTTAAAACTCAAGAATGTGATAGGTAGCTTTAGGAAGCCAATTTTTACACAAAACCATTAGGTGGCAAAGATGAACACAAACAAGCTTAGAGTCTACTATCTAAAAAGATGCTGGAATAAAATCACAATTGTGATTTACATATACAGTTCATTTACTAAACACATACATCTTCTTATTTTCTCTTTGCCAACTGAACTTCAACTACTCAGTGAGCCTCCACCCTCCCTGTGTACTCCATGTTTAATGGCAGTCTTTTGAGCTGAAAGAGTTTGGAGGGTAGGGGGAAGCAATACTACCTGGACCCCCCAAATTAGTGCAAAAATATGTACAGGAGTAAGTGACTAGCTACAAGGCAAGGTAACAATATAAGGGAAGCAAACAGAAGCACAGCACAGAAGGCAAATCCAAACGAAGTGTTAAAGGTCACAAGTGACAGTGAAGATGGATCTCCTGGTACAGAAAAAAAGAAGTGAAGTTTCAGCTAAGCTTAATGGTTTTGAACCATATTTACAAGGAGGACCATCTCTGGTTCGGTCAGCTGGTTATACAGAATCAGAGGAAGTGAAACCAAGTTAGGAAGAGGTAGTCAGCAACCTACAAGCCTGACTTCAGGAGCCCCAGAAATCAAGACTGGGTGAAAGGTTCCAGTTGGCTAAAATTTGCACCATTTCCTCCTTCCTGTGATGTCCAGCTGTCGATGTTGCCAGAGTGAAAATTGGAAAACTTTCTAACTTACTCACTTCAGCCAATTCCATAACCCTTAAGTTCCAGAGAAAAATATAATACTTGGCTCTTTTCTCATCTGGGAACCATAATTCATCAGTCTCAAAATCCTGGTTTATATTTATCTTGCTAGTACTTACTATCATTACCCTGACTCAGGATCTTAGACCTTAAATGGGCATTTCTGCACCTACCTCAGAACTGGCCTTCCTAAGAGAGCACTGTGAGTACTGGAAAGGGCAATAATTGAGAACTCTGGAACATTCTAACCCTGGTTCTCACGCAAACTCCACCTGTGACATAAGCCTCAGTACATCTCGACTCAGTCTCTTCCTCTCTGTATCTCCACTACTGTCACCCTCAACTCAGGCCTCACCACATCCCTCCTCTCCAGAGGGTGTGTTCCTGAGGTCTTTAAAGGAAAAGGCTGCATCTTGTTCATATCTGTGATCTCCAGTGCCTACCATGGTGCCAGGTATAGCAAAAGTCAATAAAAGTATTTACTTACAAAATAAGGAAGCTGAACAAGAGGATAAATCAAGTCCTCTCTACAAAGAATAAACCAGAAAACAGACTCAGAGAGGTGGACTAACTGGCTCAAAGTCGTACAGCTGAAAAGTGTTTAGTGGTCATACCAGAATCCACATGTCCCAAAACCTGGTCAAACGTTCCAACAATGAAGAAAATTTTTCAAATCAAAGAAAACTACTGAATAGCCATTGTAGAATCTGAAATCTACAAGTGAAAGGCATCAGAGGGACAGGAGGCAATTCTCCTTCCTCCCTGGCCTGGCTGCTTGTTCCACAGAAAAGCCAGTCCTGGCAGGACTCCCTCCCACTCCCCAGATCCTCACAGGTCTTTGTAGCGCTTCTGGAGCTGAGCCTGGGCTTTCAGATCTTCTTCTTGGAGTTGCTTAGCCACCTGGAGATCATGTTGGACCAAACGGTTTCGCTGAACATTCGACGCTAAATGATGTTCAACTGGACAGAAAGATTGAGAGTTAGGGTGCTTTGGCTTGTTAATAATAAACTTCATAATAAACTTGAGAGAGCTTTACCATTAAAAGAGCATCACATCTATCACCTCAGGTTATGTTTTCAAAAATGCTGTATAATAAACAGTACAGAAATTATTCCCATTTTTGCATTAAGTAAAAAGAGGATCAGAAAGGTTAAATGATTTGACTTTGATCACATGGCAGAAAGTGGCAGTGCCAGAACTTATACACAAATATTCTGAAGACAGGGACGGTGCTCTTCCTATTACATGTTGCCACTCTCTTTATTTTGAGTATTTATTTTTGAGTATTTTCAATACTCAACTGTTATACTGACACATGAATTAATGACTCAAAAATCACAATTATTCATAACGCTAGTGGTTGTTGTTGGCTGCTATCGAGTTGACCCCCGATTCATGGCCACCCCATGTGTTACAGAATAGAACTGCTCCATTGGGTTTTCTTGGCTGTAATCTTTACAACACAACTCACTAGGCTTTTCTTAGACAGAGCCACTGGGCAGGAGGTTCAAACTGCCAACCTTTAAACCTACCTTGCGGCACCCAGGCTTCTATTCATAATGGTAAATAAGCTAATATGTACTTTTATGTAACTTAGACTTACTTTCCATTGTACATACATAGATACTGAGAAACATCTACAGCGTGGCCTAAGTAGACACCGCTATTGCCTGGAGATGTTCAGGCCTCTGTTCTAGGAGGGCGAGACCCCCGTGCCCGTCTTCTGTACACCCCGGATACGTCTACAAACACTGTCTCCCTCCTGTAACAGCGAGGTAAGGGAAAGGATCAACCTCCTCTTTTCCTCCACCCTACAGACCCGGCAGTCTTCTAATCCCTGGCAGCTGTCTTGCTTCAAAGCACCCCGAACTTCATTCTTCATCCAGGTGTCCTCTGCCTGAACAAATCCTTCAAGGATGAAGGATGTCGTAGCCTGGTGACTGTGTTCTCTTTCTGCCTCACCCTAAGAAACCAGCCTTAAGCTACTACTAAAAAGGGAAAACTGAAGGTGCATGAATAAGGAGGGCGATTACTCACTCTCTTGTTCCTGCAGGCTGTGAGCCAGGGTGTGGTCCTCCAGGACAGCAAAATCCCGGCAGACTGCAGATGATGAGGGAGGAAGAACAGAGGACAGCTCATTAGCACTACTTTAACATAAACAGGAAAACATTTTGTTCACTTCAGAAAGTCAATTCTAATATTTTAGGATGATCAACTTTACAAATCGCAATACACAAAATAGTGACTAGATAGTACAAAGTCTTCATTCACGATAATCCACATAGAACCTGCTGAGTGCCAAGCACAGGGTGTCCCAAAATAATGGTTAGCTCTGGTCCCTGACCTGTGAGGGGATATTAACCACAGAATCAGAACCCAGAGCTCCAGAAATTCCAATGCACTTCTATACTACAAGGTAGGCTAGTACTGCTGAAATAACAGAAGAGTCAATAGCACTTTGCAGCCTGCTACTAAGAGAGGGCTGGATTCTCACGTGGCTATGTCTCAGCCACCTGTGGTTCAAAGATCACTTCCCAGGGACTTACGTCTATCCTGGGGCTCTTAATGACACACATGCCTTCAATAGTTTCTCTGGTAGGAGCAGATCTCCACGTTAAGGACAATTATATTCTCTAATGGGTCTACACCTTTGGGCATGAGTTAGAACTGGGTGTCTAGACTGTCCTCTAAATCTAGAGCTCCCTCAAAATAATCTACAAATCGAAAATAAATGGGAACCCTGGTCATAGATAAGGAGACGGAGAACCGATTTACTCCTAACTCTGCCTCCACCCAGAGACCCAGGCAAGAGCATTTATGGCCTGTGTTCTAGGAAGCAAAATGGGAGGAGATGGTCTCCAAGGTCTATTCTACCCCAAACCGCAATTCAAACCTCTGCTTCTTAAATCAAATATACAACCAAAAAAAAAAAAACACGAAGGACTGTTAGCACAAAAAGTGCTGTTCTGTTTATTGGTTTTAAGGACTTGGTAGTTTAGGGGGTATGGTCTCCCTCTCTTCCAAACATGTAACTCACATTACAAAAGGAAAATTCCCAAAAGTCTCAAACTATTTTGATGTGTGGTAGTAAAAAAAAAAGTTCCCTAGGGCTTACCAGAGGTTACAGATTTCTTTCTGAAGCTTTGAATTTGCCTATGAGGACATTCAACATGACTGAATAAACATTCCCTTGTCATTCTCAAAAGGAGCCCTGATGGTATAGTGGTTAAGCACTCGAACATGTCGCTGTGCAGGAGAAAGATGTGGCAGTTTGCTTCCATAAAGATTACAGCCATGGAGACCCTATGGGGCAGTTCTACTCTGTCCTATAGGGTTGTTATGAGTCGGAATTGACTTGACACAGAGCTGGATTAAGGCAAGTGAGGGCCCTAAACACTGATCATCTGTGGCACCCCTTCCTCTGCTTCCTCACGAATTTGGGTGTGTGTGTGTGTGTGTGTGTGTGTGTGTGTGTGTGTGTGTGTGTGTGTGTGTGTGTGTGTGTGTGTCTGTCTGTCTGTCTGTCTGTCTGTCTTAGCTATCCATGCTGTAATTTCTTTTTAAATGTGGCCATAATACTAGCGATTGAACACAAAAGTAGCGTATGCTATTTCAGGGGAATGAGATGAACTGGATAATAAAATTTTCAGTGGATGGGGGTACTAAGATTTTTACTATATACCACATTTTCTACAAAAAGAATATTCTACATATTCTACAACAAAGAAACTGAGTGAGCGAATTTAGTTGTTTCAACAACCAATGTAAAATTCTACTGCTCTCCCACAATGAAAAATCGAATTTCACCAATTTTGCTTTAAATGGCTCATACTTCAATTTTGATGCTTGTTTTATAATAAATGCTGTAACTATAAATGAACAAACAAAAAGATGTTCTAAAAAACTGAATCATCAGAAAACAAACATCACAACAAATCACTATATTTTTAGACAGAACTTTTATCTGTAACGTGTTTTAATTAAACACATTTCTTTCTATTCTTTGCTCTTACAAATTCTTCAGTGATTTCATCGTAATTTAGCTGCTGAACAATATCTACCCCATACATAATAAGGATAATGAATCAAGTCTTTCTTGAATCATGGTTGTACACTGAGGGTTTCTGAATCTCTTTAAGGATGACAATGAGTGTTCTGTTGTGCAGTTTGTGATCATTAAAGTTAGGAATATGTGTAAAGCATATTGGGAAATACACATTGTATTTATCGTCTATTATGGAATCATACATACCTACATGAGTAAAATATGTCTTTCCTGAATCTGTAAACTTAGTTCTCATGCAAGAATGAAACTGTTGTCACACTTCTTCCTAAAGGTTTGTATTTAAGTTATCTGGATAAACCTGCACTAACTTCTTGGATGCCTTCACATATTCTTCACCAGGTATGTCCACACTGTTTAAGAAGGAAAATCTACTTGAAAGAACTTCATACAGTTTCACCCTTCTTTTCTGCAAGGTTCAAGTGTGTCAATGATGGTATAAAATTGATCCCTGGCACTCAGTACTTCTGGAGCACATCCATCATTTACTTGCTTCTAACGCTTCTGCAATGGTGAACTGCAGTACTTGTTCTGTTGTGTTTTCAAAATTTTCAAAATCTTCTCTTAAATTACATAAATACACTGTCAATGACTGGCAGAACCAAACCCATTGCTGTTGAGTTGGTTCAACTCACAGTGACTGGTAGAGATCCAAGCATGTCTTTAAATTTACTTCTGAATCTGGGAAAGACTGACTCGTCTGATGAAAATGCAGCAATACATTATTCCACATAACCAACATAAATACACACTCTAGTTGTCGATTTTGTTGGCAATGTTTTCAGCTTCTCTTTTCATATTTCCTTTTTGTGTCTGGTCTTCAGCAATATCTTCTAAGACGTCTAGAATCTGAGTGTATGATTCCAGGATTACATCCGTTGCTACAGTATACACTTCCCAACATGTATTAGAAAGACATTTTAATATTTGATCACTGCCTAAATATGTTTTAAGAACTGCCCATCAGCAAGCAGAGTCAGCAAAAAATGTGTAGAGTAACTGAACAGTGAAAAAAAAAAACACCAACTCCTTCTAGACAACAATCTACTGTGCTATGGCCTACAAGATTAAATGAATGCACAGCACATGGTATGAAAATGGCATATTCGTCACATTCTAAAATTTTCTGTTGCATGCCTTTGTAACGATGTTGGTAGCACTGTCATAGGACTGGCCTCTGCACTTAGAAAAATCAGTTTTGTAAATTTCACATAAATAGTGAACTACCTGATTTGCAATTTCTTCATCAGTATGACTTTTTAAGCTAGTAATGTCATAAATCGCTTGAGCGGTTTTCCATATGTTGGAGATACGTATCTTAAAACAATACTTAACTGACAAATACGTGAAAGATCAGGAGTGGAATCTACACAAAAACTGAAATATTGAGCTATAATTTTTTCACTGGAAATAGCTGATCAAACTTTATCACTTATTAAGTTTATTAATTCTTCACACGTTGGTTTATACATATATGATGGGTTGCCCTTTCCTGTGTTACCATATTTTGAGATGTAACCTGCTAAAAATGGATCAAACTGAGCAACAAGTTCAAGTAAACCTAAAAAATTTTCATTTTGTGAGGACCAAACACTTGATTTCTTCCTCGAAAAGACAGTCTGTGTTCAGCAATTATTATAATGACAACAATGTCTTGTAAAATGGCTTTCCAATACTGACATTGTTCATTAATCTGTATTTCTACTTTATAAATAAAGCCAAAACCACATCTGTGGTTTAAATATGGCAACACAGAATCTCTGTAAATTGAACTGTTTTCATGTTTATCAATCATTTTCCAGTTGTGCCAGTCACTAAGTCCATCCACAGCAAATCAAGAGTTAAATGATTTGGGACTGAACAGTTTACAAACAAAACAATATACAGACCCGACTGACAGATACAATAGCCACTCCCTCTTATACTTTTCACCATTAGTTTTGCACCCTAGAAATATATTCTGGCAACAGAACCTTGTTTGTTTACTATCCAGAAATTTTCATCATGAAATTTCCAAATGGTCCACTGTGATGCTGACAATCACTTGGTCCTCTTTCCATCCAATAATTTACATCATTAGAAGAAAAGATACTCCGCAAAGCAGGATATGCATTTCTGTCACTCACGGGGTCTGCAGATGCAACAATTTTAGATTCTAAAATAGTTTCACCTCCTACATCATTACTAACTTTTTACTACAGCAAGGAATGGCTGTACTGCCTTTACTCATTTCAGCAGCGGTAGGACTAGTGTGACGACCTGCACCCACTAAACTCAAGTGTTCAACGGTAGAAGTCTCTTCTGATTCATTACGTTTTAAATCAGTATCCAGAAAACACTGCATAGCCAGGCCAAATTCAGAGCTTGGATCTTTGTTCCTTCTCTAAACCACTCTCCTTTGACAAAAACATTATAGACAGTATATAGAGTAGACTGTTGTTGTTCTTAGGTGCCATCGAGTCGGTTCCAACTCATAGTGACCTTAGGTACAACAGAACGAAATACTGCCTAGGCCTGCACCATCTTCACAATTGTGTTTATGCTTAAGCTCACTGTGACAGCCACTGTGTCAATCCATCTCATTGAGGGGGCTTCCTCTTTTTCACTGACCCTCTACTTTACAAAGCATGATGTCCTTCTCCAGGGACTGATCCCTCCCCACAACATGTCCAAAGTATGTGAGACACAGTCTTGCCATCCTTGCTTCTAAGGAGCATTCTGGTTGTACTTTTTCCAAGACAGATTTGTTCATTCTTTTGGCAGTCCATGGTATAGTCAACATTCTTCGCCAACACCGTAATTCAAAGGCCTCACCATACTCAGGTGCTAACTGTTCTTCAGTCCCACCCAGACCTCAGTGATCCTGTAGCTCTTCCCTCTGTCCCATTTCCCCCAAAGTTAGGGCATGGTGGCTAAGTCTCTTTTAGCACTAATAACCTTGGAACTTGGCCTCCTTCTTCAGAAGGGCATTAACAGAAAGCAACGCACTTTTGTCCTTCAACTTGTGCACACAGGTGCCTCCTTATCCAATTATAAACTCTTTGGGGCAAGGGCCTTATAACTAATCTCTGCACCTTCCACACAAACAGCCCTGGATGTAGCCCATATAAGACTTCACAATATGCTTGTTAACAGAAAAAAGGAGAAAAACTGGTCAGCAAAGTCAAAGAACAATAATAGCTCCAAAGACAAAGGAAGATTGTTATGCATATAACTAAGCTCTGTCCTTGTGAAAGCATCACAGCAACTTGTAAAATTTGTCAAACATGGTTTTAATAAAAACTAGAACTCTCCCTCATTCTCACTTAAAAAAAAAAAAAAAACAGAGTTTTAATAATTTAGTGATTTTTTTTTTAAAATCTGGGTATGTATATATAAGTGTACAGTAAATAAGTATACATTAGTTTACTTGCTAATAAGCAAGTTTCAGAAACGAGGAGGGAGGATTTATATTGCTAATCTATTTTCCTTAAAGAGAAGGATGATTCTCACTCAGCTACAGATCCCTAAATAAACAAATGGCATAATATACACCTGGAAAACATTTATTCAATAAACATTTACTGAGCTGTTTTAGGATGAATAAGTTATTTCCAAGCCATCAAGGAGGTGGAGGTGACACAAAGATAAACAAGAATAATATAAGCTAATAAATGTTATAGTAAAGAACTATAGAAAGTTCTTTGACGGCATTTAATGTTTTGAAGAGGTTAGAGGTTCAAGTTCACCCAGAGGCACCTCTGGTGATCTACAACCAAAAAATCAGCTACTGAAAACCCTATGGAGTTTTACTCTTGACACACATGGAGTTGCCATGAGTTGAAATTGACTCAAAACTAACTTTTTTTTTTTGGGGGGGGGGGGGGGGGAGTTCATGTTTCTCATGAATTGGGGGTAGGGGCAATGAGTGGGGCTGTCTTGGTCAGAGAGTATTGGAAAAGCTTAGGAGTAGTTAACATATGAAACAGATCTCAAAGCAAAGGTTAAAATTTCTTTGGGCAGATATGGGAAGCATTCCGGGCAGGGGAAAGAGTTATGAAAAAAGACACAATGATTAAGACAAAAAAACTGCATAAAGTGCCCTGGAGTTTCGTGGGCCGGAAGTACAGAGCCCCTGAGGGAATCATAACAAGACATAAGATAGGAAACGTCCTGTGCACCACACTGAGAAACTGGTTCTGAACTCCACAGGCACTCTTACTACACAGCTTATATGACGTGCACCAAAGACCTGGCAATTTCAACCCACTCCACCTCAAGCTGACCAAAAGCCACCTCTTATAAATGAGATAAACTCTAACAGAACAGGACATTCAAAATTCTACTTTTACAAAACAGTAATCATTATGTTGTTATTAGTTTTATATTATCATAATCATCATTTTTAAACTGAAAAGGATCTCAAAGAATGTCTAGTTTTGGGTTCTCATTTTACTGAAAGGGAATCTCAGACTTTAAGAGAAACAGTGGTCCAGTCATTGCTGCTGGAACCTACTTCTCCTAAATAAGAATTCACCATCAGTCTTTAAGACATACACAAAATAAAGTCCTAAAGACTTCGTATTCCTTTTGCTTATGTGGTAGTAACCTCTGCTGGGAAAAGTTAAAATCCCCTAGGTCCAGCCCCAGTGCCAAACACTAAAGAGTTATAGCTACTACTATATTTAATCAAATTAAATATTTCCCCCAACGCTTCAGTAAAGTACAAAAAGAAGGAGAAAAGTTGAAGAATAAAAAGATAAAAGAAAAGCAAGATGACCAGAGGGGCAGCCATGTCCTCAGGGAGTCCCTGCACGCTCATCAAGTACCTGAGCCACCCTCTCAGCCACAACAGGTCATCAGCCCAGAGAAGCGGAGAACGAACCATCCATACTTTCCCCCACTCCTTGCATTTTGCTTCCCACATCTCCCTTCCTTTTGCATTCTCATCATTTCTCCTCACATGCCTCTTCTTCAAGTACATCTGTTTACCAACTTTATCCCGCCAGTCCAGACACATCCCACTCCTCCTTTCTCCCTAACAATAATTCTACGGGTTTCCATATACTGTAACACCTTCACCCGCTCTCCCCTTGGCAATTACCAGGAAAACAGAAGCTTAATCTCCAAATGCTAATAACCAATAAAGGCAAAGAGAACACTGAACATCACTGATTGAATGTGCCCTAAGATTCTGACCCTGGGTTAACAAATCTGGAGTTCTAAAGTGGTACTTTAAAAAGCATTTTCTTAGCCAGATTAAGATCTCCTCAGTGTTCCACCAATAAAGAAAAGAAAAAGAAAACGGCCGGATATTTTACATAAAACATATTTATTAACATCGTTACTTTACAAGGCTCATTTTAAATCCAGTCTCCCTCTTCCTCACTCAGAAACAAAATATTCTCTTTAAATCTATGCTTTTTAATCCATTTCAGAGAGGTGATTCAGGTTTGGAAGGAATGGGGTAAGAAACCATCTGTGGATCTAGCCCCTTATCTTTTTTTCATGGAAAAACTGGAATGTTACCCCCCAACCCCCCCTGCCCCGCAAAAACAAAACAAAACAAAAAAACCTTCAAGACAGCAGGAGTTGTTTATTCTTCCACTAAATGAAATAGCCTCAAATTTTAGCCACGAATCAAGAACTTAACCTCTATTTATACTGTATACTGGGGGCAGCATTGGTGAGAAAGCTTAGTGGGGGAAAATTTTACAGAACTAATTCAGTTCAAGAGTTTTAAAATTCTAAACTAACAACAACAAACAAGAATTAAACTGTGCTCTTGCTAGTGACACAGTGGTTAAGCACTTAGCCCTAGTGATGCAGTGATTAAAGTGCTCAGTTGCTAACCACAAAAGGCTGGCAAGCGGAACCCACCAGCCACTGGGAGAAAGATGTGGCAGTCTGCTTCCATAAAGATTACAGCCTTGGAAAGCCTATGGGGCAGTTCTACTCTGTTCTACAGAGTTGCTATGAGTCAGAATCGATTCAACAGCAGTGGGTTTGGTTTTGGTTGGTGAGGCTGCTAACCGAAAGGTTGGCAGTACAAACCCACCAGTGGCTCCAAGGGAGAAAAGACCTGGTGATCTCCCCCCATAAAGATTACAGCCTAGGAAACCCTATGGGGCAATGCTACTCTGCCCTATAGGGTTGCTATAGGTCGGAATCGACTTGACAGCAATGGGAATGAGTCAACTCAATGCTACACAACTTTTTAGCAAGAACTCCTTCCTGCGCTCCAGTCAAGTATGCAGAATGAGTACCCATCATCTAATCAACCCCATTACAACAAACGAAGTCCAGAATTTTCTGCCCCAAGGAATGGCAGCATGTCACTCTCATACGTTATCCACACAACAGCACATTCCCAAATCTTTCCCAGGTAACTCTATGAAAACTAGGAGAGAAGTGAAGAACTTATTCCCTTCTGCTGTTCTTTTATCCATAGCCGAACCCTTCCTGAAAAAACAATTCCTGTGACTCAATCTTTACAAACTTCCACCCACATAAACATGCCTGGATTAACGATGCATTCGCTAGAGGCTATTTCTTTCAAATGTGTGTCTGTATTGCCATTTATGTACTGATGGAATTTTGAGAATTGTTCTGCTTCTGTGTAAATGCTATTAGTAGCAGATGGGATATGTTGGTTGCTTTGAAAGCAGGGATTATGCTTGCCTTCTTTTGTTCTCTACACATAAGAACAATACCCTCTACAAGCAAGAAAGATGTTCCAGAGACAAATTTTGCCTTCAGAATGTCTGGTAATGACAGGTAGCCATAAATGACACTTACACAGCACCTTCACATATATTCCTTTCACATTTACTGTAGAGGTTTTATCAACATCCTCAGTTTATTCATAAAGAAACACTAAGGCTCCAAGAAGTAGTAAACTGGAAATCAAACCCAGCTCCTCAGGTCCCAAATACTTCCGCTCAAAGAGCTCCTGAAAGAAATGGACTGTGTGTTTCAGGACGTCAGAAAAGGCTGGTATCATTAAATACAAATTGAAATATAACAAAGTGCACTGGGTTCTTTGAAATCGAGGAAGAAATTAAATTTAGGTAAGGGTGGTACAGATGTTCAGAGTGGGTTCCAGGTTCACAAATAAGAGCAGTAAAGATGGGACACAGCCTATTTTATCTCATTATCTCCCAAGCTTTTGGCAATCACAACCAGCCTGTGTTCATGCCTGAGAAACAAGGGCAATAAAAGGTTCCCTTTATTTGCACAATGTTTCACAGGTGACAAACTGCATACAGATTCATTATCCTATTTGATCTATAGGAAACACCCTATGTAGTTATGAGCACTGAGGGAAATTTCAATGAAAATATCCCCCTTGGGACCTAACTACCTCCCTTCTCTCCCCAGTAATATAATTCAATGAGTTCTCCTCCCTTAGGGACAAACCCACCAAGAAACACACCCACTGTCGTCAAGTTGATTCGGACTTATAGCGACCCTATAGGACAGTACAGAACTTCCCCATAGGGTTTCCAAGGCTGTAATCTTTGCAGATTACAGATGTGCAGACTACCACATCTTTCCCCCAGGGAATGGCTGCTAGTTTCGAACCACTAACTTTTTGGTTAGTAGCCAAGCGCTTTAACCACTGCACCACGAGGGCTCCTCCTTAGGACATCTGGGTATTAATAAATTTAAGAGTAATGTATTCTTGACTGAGATATTGAAGACAATCTGAACTAAGGAACAGCAACAGCTGTAAGCCCCCATGCCTTTGTTGTCCTACAAATGGAAATGTATCTCTCAAAACCCGAAAAAATCCATTGCCGCTGAATCAATTCCTACTCGTAGCTACTCTATGCAAATGTATCTTTAGCCTATTAAAAAAGTTTCTTTGCAATGTTTAAAGTTCTAATAAAATTGCCTAAATAAAAGAGAAATGGCATAGAAGAAGACTGTAAATAGATCTTATCCTAATAGCAAATCCTCTACCTTCTCAGCCCCAGCAATGAAGTTTATACATAAGGACCAAGATGACACCAACATCACCATCATCAGTACCGATACTGATGCTGACACCAACCCCCATGCCCACCACCACCCACCCCACCACCACCCACCCCACCACCACCATCTGAGGCTGGAGAAGCAGCCAAGGAGCTTCTTGCAGATGCTCAGCTATAAACTTCAGACACTCTCTAACCACCTGCCCCCATTATGAGCCCCCAAATAAGCAAACATAGCCAGCTCTGAGGTGCTGATCACTCACACAACTGAAATTCCCTACTTTCAGGCAGAAGGCTGAAAACAGTAAGAATAATAGCTATGTAATGCATGAACAATTAATTTACCAGGGAATAAAGGGTAAATGAAACTATAATCCTTCTCTGTCTTTCAGTGTTCTAAAATTTCCATCTTATTAGAATTAACAAAATCCAAGTGCAGTATGCCAGGCAAGAGGAGGAGCACCTAATTTTGGCTGATGCTAAACAGGTAAACAGCAGAGGCGTTTCATCCTCATTTACTTTGTTCCTAGTCAAACAGTCAATTGCAGGGCTACTTTTCTGATCAAGTCTCCAATAGTCAATTACAGGACTATTTTCTGATCAAGTCTCCAAATCTCCTGTTCTTTCCACTATACCATGGTTACTCCATCTGTCTGTGAGACAGATGAATCTTCTAAGTAGAGGTCCATAATATAAATTAATTCAGGTCCACCTTCTGGTACTTATCACCCTTGGTGTAATTATCCCCCTTCACTAAACTTCCCACAAAGTACACACGGATTTCTGTAATTCCTCTGTGAAAGATAAAGAGGTGTTTGCAAATGATTACTTAATGGTTAAATAATTAATGATAAACTGCAGCATCACATATCCTTTTCCATTGTTTTTCACTGTTGGGAGATTTTCCTGGTTACTGGTTTCAGTTTATGTTTTAGCTGGTTGGTTGGTAGGGGTATGGATGACAGGGAATGGGAGAGCCTTGTAGGTCTAAAGGAAGTGGATGGAATCACCATTATGGAAGAGGGGCTGTTTTATCAGCATGAAGCACCCCTTCTACCACCTCTGCTGTCTAGAAAATTCATAATAACCTTCAAGACCCTCATCCAAATGTCACCTTCTCTATACACCCAATCCTATACAATATATCAACAAAACCATCACAACTGACTCACTCACCCACATCCAGTACCTGTACCTGATCTTCTTCTCAGTAATCACAAAGCATGTAAATATGACAGCACTATAGCACTAATCATATGACAATTAACTTTACTCACCTGTTTTCACAGCGTAAATCTTATGAATCATTTTGTCTGCAACATATATCCCAGCCTGAGATACCCAAAAACCAAACCCACTGTCGATTCGATCCCAACTGATAGCAGCCCTATAGGACAGAGCAGAACTGCCCCACAGAGTTTCCAAGGCTGTAAATCTTTACAGAAGCAGACTGCCACATCCTTCTCCCACGGAGCAGCTGGTGGGCTCGAACGACCAACCTTTTGGTTAGCAGCTGAGCGTTTAACCACTATGCCACCAGGGCTACTAGTTTTTAAATAAATATTTGTGCAAAGGAGGGATCCTGAAAATTGATAACTAGCATAAATAGTACGCCGTGAAACCATGCATGTTTCACAGGTGTGATTCGTCCACTTCCTCTACCTCACCTGAAGCAACGCTAAGGAGCTCCAGGTCTACTAACACTGCCTCAAATGACAGCTCAAGAGCAGAGTTTGCTTCCCACACCCCAAATTTCAGATGTATCATAACTGAAGGGTTAACTGCCATACAGAATCCAAAATACCTAGAAATGTAGTATACAGGTGGTCAACTGATGGTGCCTCCGAACCACAATGGTTAGATACATCATTCAATGTATGAAGAAAGAAGGGCTTTGAGAGTGGGAATAGCATGCCCAGGATCACGTAGCTAAATAAGTGGCACAGCCAAGACTGGAGCCCAGGACTATGAAAAACGTCATGCCTACATAAGGGCATATGTGTTAAGCTCAACAACCAGCGAGGGTACACAATGTGTGCCAGAGGTGCTGGCAGGAATGTGCAGAATCTGCACTTACAGTCTCCTGAATCACTGGTTTGAGGAAACTGCCCATGTCCTCACAAGTCCTCTGTAGTTGCAGGCTACCTTGAGAATAGTTCTGAAAATTAGAAAATGCTAATAAATTAAGTATAAGGCAAATAGAGAAACAAGCAAGGTTTACAGAATTAAAAAAGAAAAATCTTGAGAAATCCTGGTATTAAACCTGTTGCTGTCGAGTCGATTTCACTCATATTGACCCTGTAGGACAGAGCAGAATTGCCCCATAGGGTTTCCAAGGAGCGGCTGGTGGATTCAAACTGCCAACCCTTTTGGTTAGCAGCCAAGCTCTTAACCACTGAGCAACCAGGGTTCCAGGCCTTTTCAGGGTTAAATATTTTGCCATAAACATTACAGAAAAACTGAAAGCTACTTTTTCGATATAGAAAAAGCTCTACACGGACCAGAATAACGTAACTCAGCATCCTCTGCAAAGTACTTCCAAATCTGCTAAAATCACCATGTCAGAGTACCAACTGTCTTAGAGTACAGGTAGTCCCCGACTTATAACAGGGTTCTGTTCCTGTGACTCCATTGTTAAGTCGGTTCTGACGTAAATCGAGTACCTCATTTTTTTTAGCTTTCATTGTTTATTGCCTTTTATCATCAGTATCCTTATAAATTCGATCTTTGTCATTGGGGGTTGGCATGAGAATGACAACATCAGTAAACTACATATGCTGTGACACTGTGAGTAGTACATATTACTAATCAGATGGACCAAAATAAAAACCTCAACTAGTGGTTCATCATGACTCACATACGTCGGAAATCGAGGACCACCTGTATCACAATTCTTTAATCCCAAGCAAATATCTCCAAGAATAATAAAGGCCCTGGCTGATGGGTTAAGTTCCCAAGTGTCTTCAAATATTTCTAAATTTTAGTCACTGATCACAAAAGGTACTGACTGATTCATCGCTTTCTTAAAATTAAAGATGCTGATTATCAGAAAGGGTTTTAGCGGTTGTCTAGTCCAGCCTTATCCTGTCCAAACAATCATCTGGACTCTTCTTAAATATTTCAAACACAAAAGGCCAACTTCATTTCAACACAGTCCCTTTTTCAGATAACTACGGGTAAAATGGTCTTCAGAGAACAAAACCTGAAAACTATACTCATTATCTATTAGTCTTAATTCCAGCCTCGGGGTTTACACATTTCCTAGAGCATATATGGGTGTTTTGTATAAACCACTGCACTCTGAAGTTGGCTGTTTTATATATCCTTAAATGATCATCCATGCAGCACATCATTATGGCTAATGCATATGCCAAGTTCTAAAGTTACTCTTCATTATTTGGGCAGAGCCCAAGGCTGATCTTGCGTGCTTGTCTACAGTGTACTGTCTATAGTCGAAACACCTGGCTTTAAAACTTAAATTTAATTTTGAAAACACTACAAAGGATAAACATCAAAAATCTAATAAGAGTGTATACGCTAGGATTACATTATTAATTTATTTTCCTTTTTAAACATCTGCATGTGTTCTAATTTATCTGCCATGAAGGGGAATCTTATTCTTCATAATTCTTTACTTAATATTTTATAATTAAAAAAAGATATGTATTTTTAATCTAATTTAAGTATCTAAACACTGAAGCAAATATTTACTATGAAGAACATGAGTTACAGTACAATGTTTTATTGACGCAAGTTATTTATACTGGTTCTTTATTAGACAGAAAACAGCATAACAAAAGGCTATAGAAATAAAGTTTTTCTTTCTTTTTTTTGGTTGTTTTAAGAAGGAAAAACTGTGCTGACAAAACAAAGTCTACTTAAGGCCCCAAATTTATAGCTGACCTCCCTAAGAACCAAAGCAAGAAGGCAAATATGTAAAGCTGTTCTGTTCTCATTATTAGAAAGGAGGAATAATGGCAGTTCTTCACTGGAATGGTGGTGTAGTGGTTAAGAGCCTGGCTGCTAACCAAAAGGTCAGCAGTCTGAATCCACCAGCCACTCTTTGGAAACCCTATGGGGCAGTTCTACTCTGTCCCATAGGGTCGCTATGAATCAGAATCAACTCGATGGCAACGGGTTTTTTTGGTACCAAATATGAAAGTTCAGTTCAGTTATCATGTTGGAACTAAAACAGGAAGAATTAAACTTTATAATGTGTGTCATCAACAGTTTACATAAAGGGGAAGTAGGAATCTGAAACGAGGACACACATACTTCCAACAAACACCTGAGGCTGAGTACAGTAAAGTGATACATTTTTTAAAAGCAAAACAATTGCTTTAATCCCAACATTTCACTCTGATGCAATTTATTAGATTCCTGAGTTGTTTGTTTTTTTTTTCCCCCTCTAATCCACCAAATTCAAAGCTAAATGAAAACCTCAATGACCCAAACCACTTATTTGGCAAGTAGATATGTTACAGCTAACCACAGACAAACCAGACTGCCAGCAAGCGGGTTCTGAAAATGCTGAGATATCGTAAGTCCTCAAATCAGAAGTACTACTTGAATATCACAAACCTTCTACATCAGTATCAGAGACCACAGAGTGACTGGGTAACTTATTGGAAAAGAGAAAATGGCTGAGTCAGAAATTTTCATTTGACAGGGTAAACGATTAGGGATGAGGGAACAGGGAAAAAGAGGTGTAAGGGTCGGGGGAGGTATCAGGACGGAAACAGCAATTTTTACTCATGCTGGTAGAACTGTTGGACAGAGATAAGACTTTCCATAAGGAAGTATCTTACTCAAGTTATCATAAATGATAAAAAAAAAAAAAAATCCACAAACGACATCACAAGCTTCCTGTGCTGCTGACATCAACTTTGTACTTTGTAGATTGATGCTTTGAAGTCAACAAAACAAAAGCTACCGGAGACAAGTTACAACCCCGACCTTGTGGGTTCTCAGAAAATGCAGATACGGATATTAACACAAATCACTAAAGCGGAGCTTGCTTTCTTCCCCAAAACATCCTATACTCTCAAAATGAGCTCAACCTGTAGATCAGATAGGTTGAGTTCCTATCAAACTGAAGCTTGTGTTCTGTTTTTACGTTTCCACAAAGTAGTCACTAAGGTTCTCTTCAGAAATCCAATTGCTACGCATCCAACATGGTCCACTGTTGGATGGAACAGATATCAGAACATCTTCCCTTAAATTGAACAAAATTTGTATGTTCCATCAATCCATCATGATTCTGTCCTCTAGGGTCACAAAGAAATTTTGTTTTCCCACCTTCACCCTATGTATGCACGCTGTATATGAAAAGTATGATGGTTAATTTAATGTGTAAACTTGGCTAAGATACGAACACTACATATCTTTGTTGTCCAAAATGGTAGCTATTTAAATTAATTAAAATTTAAAAATTCAGTTGCTCAGACTCACTATCCACATTTCAAGTGCCCAACAGCCACATGGGGCTGGTGGCTACTATTAGGGATAGTGTGGAATATAGAATATTTCCATCACCACAGAATTTCTATTGCATAGTACTGCTCTAGACAATAATCAGTGTGATAAGTAAGACAGGGCTAATTTAGACAAGGAGACCACTGAACAAACCTGAACTCAGGCTTAGCAGCACTTAGAATCATTTTAACCATTTGTGTATGTGTTTGTGCGTGCACACACACACACACACACACACACACACTTATGTTTTCACCAACAGAGATAACTCACTTTGTCAGCATGGACAACCTAAGGTTTTGAACATATTATTGGTTTTATGTTAACCAGTGTTTTATCTTCAAAGTACTTGCATATAGACATTCCTCCCATGCTTCTTTTTCCTCAGCTCTAAAATGATGGTCCACCACCCATCTGTCAGTTTGTTGTACTGTGGTCGCTTGCAAGTTGCTATGATGCTGGATGCTATGCCACCGGTATCTCGATGCTGGCAGGGTCACTCATGGTAGACAAGTTTCAACAGAGCTTCCAGACTAAGACAGACTAGGAGAAAAGGCTTGGTGATCTACTTCTGAAAATCAGCCAATGAAATCCCTATGGATCACAACAGAATACTGTCAAATACAGTGCTGGAAGATGATCTCACTAGGTTGGAAGGCACTCAAAATACATAGTAGTTGCAACAAGGGACTCAATCATGCTAATGATCATGAAGACCGTGCAGGCCCGGGCCACGTTCCGTTGTATATGGGGTCACCATGAGTTGGAGCCCACCTGGACGGCAACTAACAGCAATAAAGTGATGGTAGTTTTGCTAACCTCGGCAGGGCAAAAAGGGCAAGAGTTGTTCTACATTGATCAAGCAATCACTATGCAGACACAGCTACAGAGACAAGGGAACAAACACCCCTCTGGAAAGAAAAGTGAACCAGGGACTCAACATTGCAAGGGAATTCAATTCTGGGAATTATAACTGTTACTAAATAAACTCTGCAGATCGCTAATACTCTACCAATCAAACACGTACCGAAGAACCTTGGTTTCTGATCAGTAACGTGTGTTAAGAGTGTACATGGATTTGTGAACTTCAATTGGCCTTGAAAAACACATCACAATTAGGAGTATTCTAAATGTACTTGTCTTCAGTGCCTTTTTTAAAGAACACTTACATTTCACATGGGTGTTCCACTTCAGAGCAATTCAGGAATATTTGAACTTACACAGCAGTTAAATACATAACTTCTCTCAATATCATAAGAATTATTTAAAAGGAACCACTCCTGCTGTTTAAAATCAGTCCATTTATTTTTTTAATGGATTTATAAAATTTCATAGTTAAAATAAAGAGATGACTGTCAAAATCACACTTAAGAGGCAACTCTAATTCTACAGCACACTGCCCAGAGCACTGGTTCTATACCCAATGACTTCTCATCGCACAATGAAGAAGTACAGTATAATCAAGAGTGCTCTTACTCTGGAGTCAGGGAAACGTAGGATCTAAGCCTGGCTCGACTGCTCACTAGGTGAATAATCTTCAACAAGCTATTTAGTATCACATTTGCTCACTCAGAAAATGAGATTAATAATAAACATAAGTATTTGACCACTGCAAGGAGTCTATTTCTTAAAGGGCTCACAGATAACTGACGGAGAGGGTCAAACCCTCCTATGTAGACAACGACAGACAGATCCTTGACAACCACAAGGCATCCTTAAAAGGGTGAGTACCATTATATAAGCCATAGCAGAGAGGTTTTTTTCAAAGCAATTTTTCACTAAGAATACCCAGATAATAACAACGTATTTCTTTCATTTTGATTCCATGTATCCCTAAAGAAACTCCAACCTTCAGTTGTTCCACTACTTGAATGGCACTTTTTCCTGGCATTGAAGCAAGCCCTCAAATGGTCTGGCAGCTCATTCTGTGTTTGCCTTAGCCTAGAAAGAAAAGCCACCCATTTCCTTAAACCACTGTAGGATAAATCCAGTCATGCCCATTAAAACCCAAAAGATCACATCCAGCCCAACTTAAGTACAAGTTTACACCAGAAGAAGAAAAACCATTTTGGTTTATTGGCTTCATATGTCAAGAGGGTTTCCTTAAGTACTAGCCCCTGCGATTCTATTTATCCTGGAGTCAGATATTTCCATTTTCTACTTCTCCTTTTCAAGTGAATACTTTAGCTAGCACTTTCTTTTCTATTAGAATACTAAATTCATTTCAATTTCAAAAAATTGAGAGCAATGCCCAAAATTCCCAAACAACTTCATTTTAGTAATAGAGGTCATGGGGTAAGTAGGCATGGTGGAACTATTCCCTTGGAATCTTGTGCCCATAAAGCAAATTACAACACTCACAATTCCACACCAAAATCATCTGTCAGAACTCTATACACATTTCCAATAATCTTGGATTATGTAAATCAAAATGTATGAACAGAAACAAAAGGGTAAATCTTGACAGATTTCTGGAATACTCTGGGGTATTGCCATATGCTCAGTAATTGGTCATGCTCACTGAGTAGAAACCTGTTTTCCTAAAAGATATTTTGAGATCATGCAGATATTCCTAGAATCAACTTAGTATTTTACACTAATACGGAGGAAGAGTAATTTAAATGCTACCCACGCCCAGAAGATCAGGAGATTTACCTTCCCAGTTACAAGCTGGCTTACGTTCAAATCAGACTCCATCTCCTAAGAACACTGTCTATTCAGAATAAGGAGGCAACCCAACAGTAAACTCAAAGAGGAATCCAAACTGTGTTTCAAAAGTGGTCCAGAAAATTCCTACACAGGGAACACTGAGCATAGATTTTAAGAAATGATTCTGTCAATCCCTTCTCCCCCATGTAGTATATCAGAGGATTTTTTTTCTTAAGGCAGAAATTTGAAGTCACCTTAGACATGAATTTTTGATGGTTATCCCCTTCTCTATTTCCAAAGAAGGCTGGAAACTTCACTAGCACTATGGGAAGAGAGAAGCAAAAACTGGAGCTGACAACCATGGTGGTAAACTCCAGTAAGAAGAACACTGCGATTTCTTAGTAACACTTCAAAAATACAAAAACTAAGCCAAGTACATAAAGCGGACACGGGGTTCTGTTTTCGATTTTGCCCAGTATTTAACAGGTATTTCAGAGGAAAAAAAATCAACTTTATTTCAGGTTTCTCATCTATGAAATGAGGATAAATGTTTGAGGACCAAATGACATAAGGTATGTGAAGAGCACCCCCCTGGCCCCCCAAAAGAAAAAAGTCTGCCACTCAATAAGAAGGAACTCAGTAAATGGAACTTATTATTATCAGCAATCATGAAGATGGCTCAGGACCAGGCAACATTTCATTCTGTTATACATAAGGTCACCAACTCAACAGCAAATAACAACATTATTACCAGTATCATCTGAGTTAACGAATTCTTACACTTAGTTATTTTTTCTTAAGTATTTCTTGCAGTCAGGTCCCACTAAAGCCACTGATTAACACCGAGGTAGTCACTTTTCCAGTATAGAATCTATACTGGAATACGCATGCACTACTTCCTCTTAAGAATATGTGGAGATGTTTACTGGCAAGGACTTGCAACATAATCAATAGTTTACTGCATTTCTATACCTCTTTCTAATACATATGGCCAACTGAGGGAGAAGATGCTTCCTATACACATCAAGGGTCTGAGTTAAAGGAAAATCAGTGTGTACACAATGTTTAATAAGTGCTACTACTTCAAACTTTTTTCAGCTGACTGTCCAGAGTTAGAAAGCAAAGTAGAATTCTATGCAGAAGTTAAGTACTTATACCAAAAACCAAACCAAACCTGTTGCCGTCGAGTCGATTCTGACTCATGGTGACCCCATGTGTAGCAGAGTAGAACTGAGCTCCGTAGGGTTTTCTTGGTTATATCTTTATGGAAGCAGATCACCAGGCCTTTTTTCTGCGGTGTTAATAGGTAGGTTCAAACCAACAACCTCTAGGTTAGTAGTCGAGAGCTTAACCAATTGCGCCACCCAGCATGTAAATTAAAATTTTTGGGTACGGCTAAAACCAGATGAACTTTCCTATTTCGGTACTTTGAGTTGCTATAATAAAAGATTTCTGCCAAACTCAAAAGACATTTTGGCATCTTTACTGTAAGAAATGCGGATATTTCTTGACCAACTTAGAGTAGTATAAAGACTTCATTGTTGCATATGAGGTGAAACAAGTGGAGGTACAAACAGCCCTGTTTTGCAGTTCAGGTATGTCAGGATTTTAGTGCTGGCTCTGTCAGCAGCTCACCAAGAGACCTTTGACAAGTCACTTCCCAAATCAGAGCTTAAATGCCCTGACCTGTAAGGAGAGAGTCTGAACTATCTTTAAGAACCCATCCAATTTAGATATTACAGAGTTGTATAAAATATAGTTGATTCAGTGTATGTGATATACATTTGCCTCTTGGAGACAGCACTTCATCTAAAAACGTGACAACCACAGGCTATATGAATGAAGCCTATTCATACAGAATGGCTGATATGTTAATTTTTTCCTATGCCAAATATTGCTTTCTTTGTTGTTGCTGTTGGTTTCACTATTTCTACCCCACAAACGGCAAACGTCTGCTTTTATCCATCTGGATAGCAGCTTTAACCACCAGGAAATCTTAAAATAACCTTTCATTCAATCTGATGCCTTAGAAAAGGGTAGGCTCTTCCTGTTTCAACTAGCAGTTCTCACAGAAGCCTCAGTATCAGGGTTAAATGAGACTATGTTATCGGTTACTAACCGTCCACTGAATACAAATGTGGGCTGTGCCATTTACTAAAAGGTTCCTGAGGCCAGATGATCAGAGTACAGTCTGGAAAAGAGAAGACCTCCCATGTCCAGAAGGCTCCTTGAAGATCACCAAATTGTTTAAGTTCAACCAGAATGTGTTCCAAATGCCCTTCTTCCAATGCCCAACTTCTCAATGTATTGCTACTGAAACTGGCTTCAGTATACTCTACAGCATACATGGTTTCATGTAGTTCCCCTATAGAGGAACTGAAAGAAAATCACAGCAACCTGCATCTGTAAACAGGAAGACAAGGTATCCAAATAGCTTTCTGCTCTAGAGGATTCACTAGCATCTGTTGCTTTTCATAGAGTCAAAAATTAGTCATTTAAAAAAATAATATAATATCCACATACCACCCAAAAGCCCAAACCCATTGCTGTTGAGTTGATTCCGACTGATCACAGCCCTACAGGACAGAGTAGAACTGCCCCTTAGGGTTTTCAAGGTTGTAAATCTTTAGAGAAGCAGGTTGCCACATCCTTCTCCCGAGGAGCAGCTGGTAGATTTGAACCAGCAATGCATGCTTTAAAAGCAGTGTCAATATACCATATGAAGCTGAAAGATACTAAATAGGGTGCCCTAATTTAGAAAGCTATTCTAAAATAAGTATGAATTAAACCCAAAGAAAAAGTTGCATTGGGTGAGAACAACAAATTATTTTTATTCTGCAAATTATATAGTCCTTAAAAAGAATGAATCTAATAAATTCAATCTTTCAATAAAAATGTTTGATTGAGCACTTAAATGTGCTCTTCTAGGCACTGAAATACAGTAATGAGTATAACCCACATTCAACTGACCTTGAACAGCCAACAAGAAACATTCTATAAATGATGGCTGCTGAATTTATAGTTTTATTGAAGAAACAATCTTCATCCATCCCCAAAGCAAAAACTATTGTGCTGACTCTTTGGCTCTCTTATTTTTCACCCTCTTTTCATCATAAACCATTCCATGTTTGCAATCTCTATACTCATCCTTTTAGTTTCCAACCGTAAACTTTTGGATTCTTCATAGTTATCTCCCCTTCTAGTCAGAACTTAAAAAAAAAAAAAAAAAAATCATGTTTGACCTGTTCAGTTAAAACTCTATAAGACCCTCCCTCCCTTTACGTAAAAGCAAATCTAATGGAGAAGATAGGACATGTAAAAATTCTGAATAGAATCCAACACCATCTAGGAAACTAAATCCTCTATTAACCACAACAAAATGACACCATGTCATATTCCTAGGAAATGTATACACATTAACGGGGTTTTACAGAATTAAAATCAATCTTTAAACAGGTAAGATCGTTGCCCCCAAAGACAATGACTATTCTAGGCCTTGAGTTAATCTCAATACCCATCAACCTCCTTATAGAAATTCAAGAGATGGGAAAACTCAGACAACGAAAAGCTATTTGCTCCTAGTCCCCTTCGCTCACCCTGGTGAATTCAGGCAAATGGTCATAGCTCTTATTCTAGACCTGATTTCAGTGAGTTCCAATCAGTCTGCCCTCTGAGCACAAGTTGTCAGATATTCTGTTAAGTTTTCCTATGTGAAAGAGCTCCTAAGAAACACTGAGATCAGTCAGCTACTATCTTGTCTTAAAGGAACAAGCAGCTCCATACAGAGATTGAGACATGGAGCTCAAGGAGTGAATATTCAAGGTGGGTTGAAGAAACACAGGAAGGAAGCAGAGCAGACTTAGCAGGGAACCAGCACTGGAGTTACACTTGGCAAGACAAGGTAAGAAATAGGCTATGCTTGAATAGTAGAGAAGGAAATGCCAGGCAGAGGGTTAGGGGTAGGGTTCACAGGAGCAATGGAAGAGAAAAAGCGAGAGTATTTATAGGGTGACACGAACTTTAATATCATCAAGAGATTAAACGTGTATCAATGAGTTTTACAAACTGTTTTCATCCCCATTTCTTTAGTTAACTCTCACAGCAGCCCCATGTACTAGGCACATTACATGTGACCTGCAATGAACAGAAACTGGAACTATGAAGTTCTGAGTGCTTTCTCCGAGTCTTTGCAGCTGATAGTGGTAAAGAGGAGCTGTGAATCCAGCTCTTACGAGTCTCAGTTCAAGGTACTTCCCTTTATAAAAAAGGTAGTCAGTTGAAGTTAAATTTTGTACTCAAAGCTAGATACTAATTTGGATGACTTATTTAATGTATCACTAAAGTAGAGCAAATACTGCAGAAACTAATTCCAGCAGAAGCCCAATCACTGAAAAGATGAATAACAAAAATGTATAGGGTCAAAAGGTAGCCTCTTACACTTCTATTTAGGGCTTGAGTTAATCTCAAATATTTGTCAGCAGTGGTGGTTCTATTTAACATGAAAAAGAAAACGGTACATTAAATACTTCCCTTCAAGTTCATGAATCTATTCAACATCTGTTTCCCACATTCTGGGGGAATTCATGGAGGAACCCATAAATTAGGAATAGAAAGAAAACTAAGTTTTGAAAAACCCAAGTATGAATAACTAAATGAAACTTCAATGATTTTTCCTATATTCTATAAGCAGATTTTAAGTTTCATTCACTAAACAATTATGTAATAAAAAACAAAGAACATCAGGACAGTCTATGGCAGGCTGGTACCCTGCAAGTTTTAAGTGCCATTGAAAATTTTATGTTTACATAGTCAGCAAGAGTTTTGTAACACGGACCTCACTCAGTCATCCTATTCAACTTCCTGAAGTGTTTCAGTAATGTCCCCTCAGATGGCTGGTCACCCAGTCTATGCCTACTGTTCTCATGAAATTATTAGTAACAACCCTTTTTACTCACAAAGTGTCCAAGTTTGGCCTATAAAATATTTGGTGACCCTACTTTAAGCCCCAGTAGTTATTCAAGTTTGGGGAGTTTGAGTGTCATTGAAACCAAGTTCCTGGAGTTCAGGGAGGTTAAAATCACAGTAAACTAGAGTCTGTTAATAGCTCCCTAACTATTGTCTCCACCTCCAGTCTGTTCCCTTCAACATACACACACAGCCAAAATGATGTTTTAAAGATTAGCTCTGTGGAGCTTTAATGAGGTTAACTATAAAAACTAAAGAAAAAAAGATACACAAAAGCCCAATCTGAAAAAATGACATCTGACCATGGAAACCTAGGAAACAATAGAAGCAGACATGGCAAGTTGGAATCCAGCAATCACAGACAAGATACAGAACCTTTTCTAGGCAAAACCAAAAAGTGCTTAGTAAATACAGACACTGAGAGTGAACAGCACTTTCCAAAAGAGCTGCCTGCCCAGCGGTTAGGCCACACTCAGGAGGCAGAGATGGGAAGAACACAGTCCAAAAATAAGGATGTTAACCAAATCCCTTCTTTCTTTTTCTCCTTCAGGTTTCCCATCTAGACGATAAGGAGTTTTTGACAGTATTTGCCAACAGTGGTGGTCCAATGGTAGAATTCTTACCTTCCATGCAGGAGACCCAGGTTTGATTCCTGGCCGATGTACCTCAAGTGCAGCCACCACCTGTCTGTCAGCGGAGGCTTGCATGTTGCTATGATACTCAACGGGTTTCAGCGAAGCTTCCAGACTAAGACAGACTAGGAAGAAAGGCCTAGCAATTTACTTCCAAAAATCAGCCAATGAAAACCCTATGGATCACAATGGTCCGATCCCCAACTGATCATGGGGATGGCAAAAGACTAGGCAAGGTTTCGTTCCATTGTGCATGGGGTCACCATGAGTTGGGGCCTTCTCAACGGCAGCTAACAACAACAACATCGTCATTCTATAGTTATACAGAATCTCATACTATGAAAGAAAAGGCTAATATTTTGAAGTATTTAAAATACTTCCAAAAAATGGTACTCAAAAATTAGTGAATGTGATGTTTAATTAAATTATGGATCCCTCTATAGTCAACAAAGGAGCCCTGATGGCACAGTGGTTAAGCACTCAACTGCTAACCAAAAGGTCAGCAGTCTGAACCCACCAGCTGCTCCTCGGGAAAAAGATGTGGCAATCTGCTTCTGTAAAGATTACAGCCTTGGAACCCTTAGGGGGTAGTTCTACTCTGTTCTACAGGGTTACTATGAGTGGAAATCGACTCGATGGCAGTGGGTTTGGTTTCTGGTTTATAGTCAACAAGCAAAACAGATTTTCCTGCTGATAAGGAGGCAGTGAAGAGAAAGATATAAGCTATTTACACTTAGACAACATGCAGTTAAAAGTTCAAGTGTAAAGTCAATGGAAAGTGACTCAGCCTTTATGACTCATTAGAAAAACAAAAACCAAAAAAGTCCAGGGGAGACTCCCCTGGTATTGGGACACTGAAGAGACATTTCAGGACTGGAAAGGGTAATCACATACCAAGCCTTGAGTTAGGCTGGTAAATTAACCTAAGTTTTCCTGACCCAAGTTTCCAAGAAGACAAAGTGACACTTCATGAAGACAAAGTGACACTTGATTCATGCAACTGTCAGCAACAAGTTTTGAACAGAACCAGTGATAATTAAAATAAACTTTTTTAAGAAGTTGAATTGTTTGGATACCCACGCACCTTACTCGAGAAAGTCCCACAGACTCAGAACTGGCATACGACATACTCTTGCTTTACGTAAGATTTCTACTGACATACATAACCAATTTTGAATCACTAGAAATTGATATGAAGTATAAATTGTTTCTTCTTATTAAAAAAGAAAAAGTCAGGATAAAATTGTATTTTTTAATCATTAAAAAGTAATAAAACGTGCTGCCATTCAGGTCAAGAGTGAACTCAACAACAGTCTCCCAGGTCACCATATAAGCAAAGGTATGATAATTAATGCTCATGCCGATGACAGAAATACTCAAAAAAAAGAAAAAGAGGTTAAATAAAGAAGTTTAAAAAGAGTCTTCTCCAAAATGGCTCCAACAGTCTTGGTCTTTGAGTGGGAGTCAGCAAACTTTTTCTGGAAAAAGCCAGATAGTAAAACTTTTAAGCTTTGCGGGCCATAGGATCTCTGTCGCAATTATTCATCTCTGCCTTCACAGCACAAAAGCAGCCGCAGTTCAAATGTAAACAAATGAACACGGCTAAGCTCCAACAAAGCTTTACTTATGGACGTTGAAATGTGAATTCCATGTACAGCCGTCCCTTGGTATCCTAGGGGGAGTGGTTCCAGGACCCCCCCCATACCAAAATCTCAGGATGCTCAAGTCTCTTACATAAAATGATGTACATCCTCCTATATACTTTAAATCATCTCTAGGTTACTTATAATACCAAATACTATGTAATAGCTGCTGTACTGTATTGTTTAGAGAACAATGACAAGAAACACTATACACGTTCAGTACAGACGCAGCCATCCTAGGCCTATCTACATAGTACGCATCAGCCAACGACATAACATTTTTTTTCCCGGAATATTTTTGATTCATGGTTGGTTGAATCCGTGGATGCGGAAGTCACAGATAAGGAGGGCCAACTGTAATTTTCATGTGTCACAAAACGTTATTCTTCTGATTTTTTTTTTTCCGACCATTAAAAATTTTAAAAACCATTCTTAACTGGCCTGCTGTACAAAAACAGACGGTTGGTGGGCCCAACTGGCCCATGTGCCATAGTCTGCAGTCCCCTATCTTAAAAGAAAGAGCCCCTGGGTGGCACATTTGGTTAAGTGCTTGACTACTAGTCAAAAGACTGGCAGTTCAAATACACCCAGTGGGACCTTGGAAGACAGGCCTGGTGATCTGCCACCTAGCTGATTCCAACTCACGGCAACCCCACGTGTGCAGAGTAGAACTGCTCCATAGGGTTTTCAAGGCAGTAGATGGCCAGGCCTATCTTTTTAGGCATCTCTAGGTAGGTGTGAACTGCCCTTTCGGCTAGCAGTCAAGTGCTTAACCAAATGTGCCACCCAGGGGCTCCAAAAAAAACAGCTGCCGTGGAGTTGACCCCTACTCCTGGGGACCCCATGTGTGTTGGAGTAGAACAAGTTCTAGTTTATTGAAGTTTTCACGTCACCGTATCGTTTGTCAACTAGCTATCCTGTGGACACACAAATCTTAATGTCCTCTTTTTTTATGAAATGATGGCAAAAGGAAATTAGTTCTTATTTTTGTATCCCTGTGTTTGTCATGTTCTTACTTTTAAAGTAATATCTGAGAACTCTTTAATCAATAACCCATATCCTCCCCCTCTGGTTTTTGGTCTTTGAAGCTGCAGTGGTTTCTAAACTCAAACATCTGGGACTCAGTGGTCTAAATAATCCCCAAGGTCCTTCTGAATATAAAAGTCAATTATCCTTTGTAGGTCTTAGCCAAGATCTAGGGTATCCTAATTTTACATTCTTGAAGTATAGCACACCTTTAAATGGGTCATCAATTAAAAGCATTAATAATGGCACTTGCACTGAGTACTTCTCAAATTGCAAACACAGCTGTGGTTCTCCTGTGCTTAGAGAAGTGGGATTTCAAGTAGTGTATGGTGATCTGCTCCCGTAAAGATTACTGTTGTTGTCTTATGCTGCTGAGTCGATTCCTACTCACAGCGACTCTACAGGACAGAGTAGAACTGCCCCATAGGGCTTCCTAGGCTATAAATCTTTACGAGAGCACATTGCCAGGTCTTTTCTCCTGTGGAGCCACTGGTGTGTTCGAACCCATGACATTTTAGTTAGCAGCCTAGCGCTTAACCACTGTGCAACCGGGGTTCACCTAGGACACACTATGGGGCAGTTCTACTCTGCTCTATAGGGTCGCTACGAGTTGGCGCTGGCACACAACAACAACAAAGTTTAGTAAGTAAGGTAGAATTCAGTTATCTCTATTGAAGACTCCATCCCTGCTAGGAACTGAGGAAAGACCATGGCCTATGCTTTCGCTGAGTGTATTTCTCTAATATGTTTCATCTTGAAGTGTCCAAGCTTTCAAACACTAGCCCTCGCAGGCTCTGAGTATACCACAGAAGAAATGCATTTGTGTGTGTGTGATTTCCAGGTAGAGATACTAAAGCAGGAGTGTGACTTGCTATAGCTCACCCAATAATTCATTTGTAAGATCAAAAATAATACCTAAAAATTGTTTTTAATTAAAAGATAAAACCTATGTTAATCATTAGCATCCACATCAAACATTATCACTAAAACATCTAACTTCAGAAAATCTTTGAAACTGTTTTATCATTAATTATTTTCAGTCTACTGTTTTAAACATATGGTAGTATTAGTGAAGCATATCAGGAATAATCTTATGCATCTAAGAAAAATTGAAAAGAAAAAGGAGAAGAGGTGGAGAGAGAAAAGGATGAAGGGAGAAGGTGGGAGAAGGAAGGAAGGAATACTCAAAAGTTCTATAATTTTCTACTTCTAAGCCCCATTGTGTCAACTCTTAGCTACTTAGGCTCAGTAGCCTAGTACCACTCACTTCTCTCTGGCCCCAGATTTTCATCTGGAAAATGAGGGTGACCTACATCAGTGTTTTTTTAATGTTTTCTATTACGAGACCCCTTTTTAAAATATAAACTAACTCTACTTTCATACATGGGAGAAATTGTTCTATAAGTACCTGATGGTTTTAAAAAATGTTTAATGATTTCAGAAATACCTTTTAAAAGAATTTCTACCTTACAAAGAACAGCTACATTCATTTGGGGAAAAAAAACTTAATTTATTCATTTAAGAAATTACTGTAAAGCTGTATACAGCAATAAACTGAAAGATTTTTTTCCCCCTATGTGAGAGGCATTTTTGGTGCACAGGTATATTTAGACTGTCAGACCACAGAGCACATGTAAATCTGCACCACACATGACTGCGTCTCCAGCACAGTGAAGAGCACGTTCCACGCACTACAGAACATCCTTTCTGGTGGAACCACCCTTGCGCAACACATGACACCCAGCAAATCAACAATGTTTTAAAATCTGTATCTAAGATTCCTTCCAGCTCCCAAATTACGTGATTTTGTTTTCACTTAAGAAAAAAACTAAATCTATTACTCAATAAAAATCAAACCCACAAAATGGCATTTTAAAAATGTTTTATTAAGAGGGTCCCAGACGGAGATGGAGAAAAGCATAGAACAAAATTCTAACTCACAAAAAAAGACCAGACTTACTGGCCTGACAGAGACTGGAGAAACCCTGAGAGTATGGCTCCCGGACACCCTTTTAGCTCAGTAATGAGGTCACTCCCGAGGTTCACCCTTCAGCCAAAGATTAGACAGGCCCATAAACAAAACAAGACTAATGGGGCACAACAGTCCAGGGACAAGGACTACATAAGGCAGGAGGGGAGAGGAAAGCTGGTAATAGGGAACCCAAGGTAGAGAAGGGACAGTGTTGACATGTGGGGTTGTTAACCAATGTCATAAAATAATATGCATGCTGTTTAATGAGAAACTATTTGTTCTGTAAACCTTCACCTAAAGTACAATAAATAAATAAAATGTTTTATTAAAATTCTATTCCTAACAATGAGTCTCTCCAAGACCAGAAGAGAGAGCCCAGAATTACTGTTTTATGTTCTATGTTATACATGCATATGTTGGATGCATTCTGTTTACAAGATGCATCTATGAAAAAATGAACATTAGAAGAAAAACCAAAGAGATTACGTTTTTATAAACTTAGTAATGGTATTATGATATGTTGTACACATAGTTAACCGGTATTATCTCAGTCCTTTAAGAGCTTATATTCTGAAGAAGAAAAAAAAAAATTGCCATCCAGTGGATGCCAACTCATAGTGACCCTACAGGACAGAGTAGAACTCCCCACAGGGTTTCCAAGGAGTGGCTGTTGGATTTGAAGCGCTGACCTTTTGGTTAGCAGCCAAACTCTTTAACCACTGCGCCACCAGGTTTCCCATACTCTGAGAAGGATTATGAAGTAATTACGTCAGAGACAGGATTTCCAAACCAAATGACATCTAATGACATCTTCATTCATGCATTCAAATATTTACTGAATATTTGCTGTAAAATACATGAAACTAGATTAGGGTATAGAAAGATAAATAAGACACAAGCCTTCCTGTTCAAGAGGATCCAGTCATTGTCTCATTAAAACAACAACAAACTACTGTGGAATCTGAAGAAAAGGGAAAGTGGGTTTTCCCTTGGAGACAGATAATGTACATCTCATAAAGACTGCAATCGCATTAGATGCTGAGTGGGCATGTGATGAGTTTTAGTTCTCTGAGACTGCTTATTTTATTTATTGCTGTACCAGTCATAATTTTCCATCTTCCCCTTAAAGTTCTGAAGATCATTAAGTCAATACTGGAGTATCATGGACCAAAAATGGATCAATGCTTTCTAGGTTTATTTCCTCTATAGACATTTTTGAAAACATACTAAACTTTACCTATCACTAAAGAAAAACGATTTGTTCTCTGATTAGCTAGCTATCTGCACTTCAAGAAATAAGCCATACCTAGGTGTACTGATTTCAGACGTTAAACACACACACATAAAGCTATCCAACTTTGGAGATGGTAGAACCTTCCACCTGAAGAATACTAAGAGCACATACTGAAAAACGAGATTTGGGGAACAGCTATAAGGAAAGAAAGAAAGGAAGTGGGCACTGGAAGAAGATGCGAGGGCTAGAATAATCAAAACAAATAAATCTAAATAGCTGAAAGTGGAAAAACCCTGATGTTGAAGAAACTGTAAAAGAGTTGGTAAAGTTTTAAATGGTCTAAAAATGGCTTTGATGAACAGGGTAATGTTCTCAGATCAAAACTTCATGATAATGTGAAACCTGTGTTAGACTGGCAAATAGGGCAAGCTTACAGAGTTAAGGGGTTAAATTCAAATTAAGTAGTGACATAGGACAGTAACTGGTGGGAGCAAAAAGTGGAAAATTTTGATTGCCGTTTCAGAAAAAAAGATTCAGCACAGAATGTCAAACTGACCAAACATATAAGCTATATTAATTGATTAAAAGTGCTCATTTTTAGAAAAGTATATTCCAAGCTCTCAACTAAAGAACATCCAGAATATTGTTGGACTCTGCCTACTCCTTTGCCTAACATTCACAATTTGCGTGCTGCATTTCAGTTGTATATCTATTGATAAAAATGGTTGGAGATTATTTCAAATCTGTTTTGAGTAAGACTTTAAATGTTTCAGAAGAAAACTTATTCCTAAACATTGGCAATAGTATTTTCCATTACAAAAAGCATGCAGATGTTCCAAATATGCTTTCAAACCAGAAATGATGTATGTTGACATTTCATTTAGTTGACCTAATTCTTTTCACCTACACATGGACACAAAAGTTTCTCTTTGTCCGTTTTAAGAGAGATTTATCAAGGTGTCATAGTCCAAAAAACAAAGTCTGTCCAAATGATGAATGTGTTTGACCTCCTCAAAACTAAGGAAGCAAGCTCTGGATTTTAACCTTAGAAAAGATTTCAAATATCCCCTCTCCCTGATGTCAGTTGCTACTCATGACCTTCGTTGAGATGTTCACAATAAAGGTCATGAAGTTCCCCATCCCTCAAAGAAACCGCAGTTGGAAGGGGGAGATGGTCACTGCATTCTTAATCTCTACGGGAATCTACCCCATGATTCCAAATAGAAATTATATACAAACCTACCAAAGGTTTAGATTAAAAACAGAAGCAGAGAAGAAGACAGATTTTTTTAAAATGGGGTTTAAAAATCTGTGCAGGAATATTAAATGAATTACTAAATCTTCTTCTCAAACTGAGTTGGACTTTAAATATTAAGGACAGTCTCAATGTTTGTGCATGTTTTACCCAAATTATGGGCAACAACCTTTATTCTTTTTAAGTAGGGTCCAAACAGATTTTTAGGGAGTAACTGGACCATGATTAAGAGTTATATTAGAAGAAGATGCACTTTATTAGACATTAATACTTCCGAGATCAAAAACTTCACCAACATCATTAGTAGGTTCCTAGCATAATGCATCATTTCCATTGACAATCTGGGAACTAAAAAAGTTAAATGCTTACACAGACAATGATATTTTAGACTGTATCTGACAACCTTCAAAATAAATAAATATTTATTTAATTCTGACTTAACGAAGAGAAAGAGCTACACTAAATTTTCTTACCACTTAATCCGATTATGCAAGCTTGATTGTCAAACACCATATTACGCAAAATGAGAGCCAATTCAAATGTGTGTCTGAGTTTGGGAATGGAAAAATCTTGCATTTTTAGATGGGAAGTGTTTGTAGAACCCCTTGGGAAAGAATATACTAGAAAAAATTGTGTCTTAGTAAGAAAGACTAAATGAGTTTAAAAAAAAGAGAGGAAAAAAAAAAAAAAAAACCCTGCCGTCAAGTCGATGCCGACTCAAATGCCTATGTACACAGAAAGTGAGTTTTAAGTTTTTCCAGGTCACGGACGTGGAGAGCGGATGGGTAAAATCACAGCACTATATGACGAATACTTCACATGTAAGGTTTTATTTGAATTCCTTTTCTCATTCTACTCACCACCCACCCCCGAGGAAGCACTACACACTACACAGGTCACTTTTTCTCTGGAGACACACAAACACACACACACCCCACACAAAAAACTCGCCACCAAAACGCAAAAGACAGACAGACAATCTCTAAGACCAGGACACTCAAAGTGGTGTTTTGTTTTGCTTGGCTACTGTCTGAAAGGTTGGTGGTTTGAACCTACCAGCCGCTCCGTGGGAGAAAGATGTGGCAGTGTGCTTCTGTAAAGAGTACAGCCTTGGAAAGCCTAGGCGGCAGTTCTGCTCTGTCCTACAGAGTCCCTATGAGTCAGAATCAACTCAACAGCAATGGGTCTGGTTTCTGGTTTGGTTTTCACACTTCTCATCTAGACAATGCTATGAAAACTATTATTTACATGTGAATGCATGAGTCTTCACCGAAGCCAGGTCAAGAACAGAAAGGTTAGGAAAACACTCCAGCTAAGACCACGGGTTTCAACTCTAACACCCTTCAGGAACAAGAGGACAGATCTAGCCCCACTGAAGATTGTACGTAAGATCACTAACTTGGTCTCCTAGTGTTTGGAACTCCGGGAAAGAAAACAGTCAAGTAGTCACTCATTTTCCTGGGAGTTTTGGATTAGCCAGAGCACCCACAAAACAGTTTGAGTCAAATGAAGCTGGCAAGGAAGCACAGTTCCAAGAAAGCAACGATTCTTATTTTCAATCCCACGTTCCCAAGACAGCTCGGGCCATATTGCTCTGTACAAACAAATGACACTCACAACAACAGCAGCCTTTTCCAGTCCAGGTAGCACTCTGGGACTTCTACGCTTCCTAGGCCCAAAGGTAAGGAAAACTTACAGCCATCCAGCACCTGAGTTCTCAAAAAAATAAAAAATAGAAATTCTGGGTCCTGGGCCAGCTGCTGCAGACCAGGGAAGGGAAGTCAACGGGCCACTTGCTGTTGGCCAAGCCAGGCCTGTACTAATCAATCTTTATTTCCCTGGACAGCAATACAAGGAACCATTAAAAACCAAAATCACCAGGGCCCTGCTCCCCTCGCTTACTGCTTCTTGGAAAAAAATGCTTAGAGTGGCTTCCTGTCGGCCCCGCTCAGGGCAGTGCCAAAACTAAACTTTTCAACCTTGAGTAAGGTGGAGAAGCCAGCCAGCCAGCCAGACGCTGCGTTAGGAAAGTAGGAAGAGAAGGAGGGAAAGCGTCATGTTTCAAAACAAAGGCTCCACAAGGAACTGAACGTCAACCCCTCCCCACTGCCCAGCCCTTCAAGGCAGCGAGGCCGGGCCTGGATTTTTAAAAACAATCATCGGCCACTTTTGCCCAGCGCTTTAGCGCTCGCTGAGTGCTTTGCTATTTACTCAGAGAAACATTTGCACAACCACTTGCTGAGGCTGGTGCCATCCTCCCCTCCCTTACACAGGTAGACACTGAGGCTCAGAACACAAGCGACTTGCCCAAGGTCCCACCGCAGAGCCTAAATTCAATTCCCTTCGTTTCCACGCCAGGCCAGCACAAGGCGGGCACCGCGCGACGGCTGTGGGGACTGACAGGACAACGCCCCTGCCCTAAGACAACCCGGCCCGGGGCCAGGGAGCGGCCCCGCGCGCGCCTCGCGGCCCGGCCCCTACCTTCCTTGACTCCGGGCAGCTTGGACTGGTCGATGCTGACTTCAGCCATGTTGGGCCGGGGTCCTGGCGGCCCGGCGCCGACTGGGGCCCCGCGCGCAGCAGTAGCGCCCGCCGCGGCGCAAAGTCCAGCCGACGGCGCGCGCGGACCCGAAGGAGGGCGTGGGCCGGCCGGCGACAAAGGCGGCGGAGCCAGCCCCCGGCGCACCAGCCTGGCGGCCCAGCTGCCCAGCCGCACCCACCTGCTCCCCGGCCCCCGGCCCGGATCGATACCAAGTATCCGGAGCCCGGAAACGGACCCGCGCGGTCCAGTACGGCGGGAGAGAGGAGACAGAAAGGCAGGCGGGCTGGCGGGCCTGGCGGGGAGGGGAGAAGAACGGAGCTGCAGGTCTGTAACCGCAATTGAGAGTGGCTGGCGAGCCAAGACCAGCTCCCTCTGCCGCCTCCTTCTGTCTCCTTTGTGCTCAGTGACGCGCCTGAGGCTGAGGCCCAAGCTGTGTTCCCGGGCCCTGCCTCCCTCCCCACCGGAGGGTCGCGCTTTTAGGTGGGGGCTTTGTGTCCTGAAGGCCTCAACAAAAAGGCCACACGGGTCACCCAAAACATACTCGTTACTGTTAGCATTCTGTGCTCTAGTTCTGGGACTGAGATAGCCACAGGATGCTGACAGTGCCTAGCTCTGTCTCTGACCCTCTTTTTTCACCTTGCATTAGAGGAGAGTTCATATATGGGCATGAAAAATCTCTAATATAACTTATCGAATAATAACAGTAGCTGACAAAATTCCTGGCCAGTTTAGAGAAGAGAGAAAGATCACGTAGAGCTGGGGGAACTGAGCTATTCATTCATCAAAGATGATGGACGTCTACCAAGTGTGATGTTAGGTGCCTTTAAGTAGATTCTAACTTAAAGCGACCCCATGTGACAGAGGAAAACTGGACCATAGGGTTTTCTTTGCTGTAATCTTTACACAAGCAGATCCCCAGATCTTAGATTCTAACTTAAAGCGACCCCATGTGACAGAGGAAAACTGGACCATAGGGTTTTCTTTGCTGTAATCTTTACACAAGCAGATCCCCAGATCTTTTCTCCCATGGATACTAAAAATCAAACCCGTTGCGGTGGAGTCCATTCCAATTCATAGCACCCTATAAGGCAGAGTAGAACTAGCCGGTAAGATTTCCAAGGAGGGCCTGTTGGATTTGAACTGCCGACCTTTTGGTTAGCAATCATAGCTCTTAACCACTACGCCACCTGGGTCCGTGGTAATGGGGGGGGGGGGGGGGAGTTGATATAAACGTGTGTCAGACAAATCTTTCTTGTCAAACGTTGGACTGTAATTGTGACATTTCTGTCTCCCAAATGGACAACTCTCACCTGTCTACATCTCCTGGCAACAGTATCTCTCCTCCTTTGGAATACTGCCCCTTCCCGTTCCCCAGAGGTGTGCTCCTGTCCCAAGCTTGAGCAATCACAGAAGAGTCCCTCATCCCTGTTACTTTCTTTCGCCGATGCCTCCCACACACATTCATCCTGAGTGTGTGACCCAGACAAATCAAGCAGACTACTTGCCTGGAATTATTACACAGAGAAGGGATGGATGAGGGTTCTATTTCCTGTGGGAAAAGCCTGCCCTCATTAGCAGACAATGAAGGAAACCTGAGGAGAGAAGCCAAGAGAGGGATGAAGAGCTTGTGCTCGGAGGTTACTACAATAGCAAATGAGAACATCCCTGGAGCAGCTGTGGTTCCTGCTGGATTCTGGGATCTACTCCTAGCGTACTTTCAACTTAGCCTCTATTTTGCTTCAGCTAGTGAAAGCTGAGCTTCTGCCACTCACAACTCAGAGTTCTAAAACCACATAAAGAAGGTTTTAACTTAACATTGAAAAATAGGTAAACTTCCGGCTAGCAAATATTTAGGAGAAGACTTTCTAGACCAGGAGCTGGCACACTGAAGTCCACTGGCCAAATCCAGCCCACTGAGTTTGAATGATTGCTTTTTACATTTTTTAATGGTTGCAGTTTAAATGGCTATATAAGCACAACATAGTGTTTTTAATTTTGCCCCTTCAGCCTTAAATATTTACTATCTTACCCATTACACAAAAAAATGCTAACCCCTATGCTAGGCAGAGAGAAGAGTCAGTGAGTTAAATGGGTGAGTAAAAACGAGATAACATTAGAAAGGTAGTTTTACGGGGATTTTTAATTGTTCTGCCACCTAGTGATTTTTTGTAACTTCCTCCTGTGGTCATAGAGAATATTAAAAATAGCAGTATTTTCTGTTTCCCTCCTCAAGTCTGTTGTCTCCACTTTTCTGCCACACTCTGCCCTAGAAGGCTGATATCTATGGACAAGTCACCCTGCCCTTTGCCTTCCTGTTGGGTTCAACCAATGCGAAGCACTGGCAGAGGATCAGAGGAATGTATTACATCCCCTCCCCCTATGCTAGGCCAGAATTTTAGCCACAGTTCTGCCCCTCTATGACTAAAGCCCTGTCTGGCAGATTTTTCCCATGGCTCCAGCTCTCATGGGTCTCTAAATACCATTTCCTTCCAACGCTCTTGCAGGCCTAGGGTGGTAATAACTTCCTACTGTTGCTAGTTCCCTTAACCCTACCCACAGGTCTGTAAATAGTCCCTTCCATACATTCTTTTCAGTTAAACCATTTTGAGTGTGACTTCTGTTTCCTGCCTAGAGTCTGACGAATGCAGTTAGATATGCCAAAAGATCACTACATTGTTTTCCTTGAAAATATTCACAGTCCTACCTTGGGAAAAAATGAAAACATATATACAAATTCATGCCTTTGGTTTAAGGAATCAGTTGCCACCAACAGAAAAGATAATGAGGAGGAACCAGGATACGCCTTTCAGTTACGGGAACAGATGATCTAGAAATCCCCTGCATAGTCACGCTTTCCTCTCCAACTCTACCTCCACTTTGTACCTGCCTCGAATCTGTGCGAACAATTAGGGGTCACAGTTACAGAATCAGGCACCTTCCAGCAGAGGACTGAAAGGAACATAGGTGTTATGGATTGAATTGTGTCCCCCCAAAATGTGTCTCAACTTGGCTAGGCCACGATTCCCAGTATTGTGTGGTTGTCCTCCATTTTGGGATCTGGTGTGATTTTCCTATGTGTTGTAAATCCTAACCTCTATGAGGTTAATGAGGCAGGATTAGAGGCAGCTGTGTTAATAAGGGAGGACCCAATCTACAGGATTAGGTGGTATACTGAGTCAATCTCTTTTGAGATATAAAAGAGAAAATCAAGCAGAGAGGAGAGGGACCTCCTACCACCAAGAATGAAGAGTTGGGAGCAGAGTGTGTCCTTTGCACTTGGGGTCCCTTTGCTGAGAAACTCCTAGACCCAGGGGAAGGTTGATAACAAGGACCTTCCCCCAGAGACGACAGAGAGGGTAAGTCTTCTCTGAGCTGGTGCCCTGAATTTGGACTTCTAGCCTCCTAAACTGTGAGGGAGACTAAATGTCTCTTTGTTAAAGTCATCCACTTATGGCATTTCTCTTGTAGAAGCACTAGATAGCTAATATAACAGGTAAAAGCTGAGTATCTTTTGACTATTCGTTTAACGTTGTTGTATTGTTGTTAGGCAGTCAAGTCAGTTCCCACTCATGGTGACACTATGTGTTGTAGACTAGCGCTGCTCCACAGGGTTTACTTAGCTGTTTTTTTTTTTTTTTTTTTTTTTTTTTGGGTAAAAACATCCCACTTCAATATTTTCTACAATTCAGTGACATTGGTTACATTATTCAAGTTGCGCCACCATTCTCAAAAATTTTGTCCAAATTATTTCACCATCGCTAACATAAACGCATCGCCCTGCTAACCTTCTAACCTACCCTTTTGAGTTTCTTTTGTCATTTTGATCATGTATAGATAATTCTTCAAAAGAGCGTAATATTCAAGGTAGACATTCTTTGCTAATCAAGCTATTGTTTGGTTTAAACATGACGTTAGGGGGTCTTGTTTAAGGACAGTAGTTCCAGGAGTAATCCAGCCTCAGCGGCTCCAGAAAGTCTGGATTTCATAAGATTTTGAAATTGTTTTCTACATTTACACCTCTTTTGAGCAAGATTTTTCTATCGAATCTTGGATCAAAATCTTCAATGATGGTAACCAGGCACCGTCCACTTCTGGTCTCATGGCAAAGGAGGCAGTTGTTCATGGAGGTGATTAGACATACTTTCCAGTTCTTCCTCCAATTCCTGACCCTTCTTCCTCTGCTGCTCCAGGTGAATAGAGATCAATTGTTGTACCTCCAACAGCTGCTTGAAAGTTTTTAAGACCTCAAGCACTACACAATGAACTAGGAGGGAGAACAGAAGCACTGAAATCAGTATTAGGCTAATTAACTGGAATGTTCCATGAAACCATGACCCTCAACCTCCAAACCAAAAAAGAAAAAAAAAAATCCCATGTGGTTAAACACAGACAGTATCAGCATATCAGCAGCTTTTTTTTTTTTATTAAAACATATGTAACACAACATTTTTCCAATTCAACCTTTTTCAGTTGTATAGCTTAGTATATTAATTGCATTAATCATGTTGTGCATTTTGGTTGTAATCTTAACAGAAGCAGATTACTAGGCCTTTTCTTCCAAGGTACTGCTGGGCAGGTTTTAATCGCCAACATTTTCAAGGCTAGTACTCGAGTGCAAACCATTTGTAACACCTAGGGACTTCCATTTATCTAACGGCAAATGAATATATGGTGAATGGCTGTAACTACCTTTTTTCTTCCAGTGTCCTGAAACGTCAATGTTTTGGGGAAAAAAGACTTCTCCAGAAGGACAAACCAAAAAAAAAAAAAAAAAAAAAAACCAAACTGCTTGCCATCAAGTCAATTCTGACTCATGGCAACCCTGTGTGTTACAGAGTAGAACTGCTCCATAGGGTTTTCTTGGGTGTAATCTTTAAATCTTTATGGAAGCAGATCACCAGGCTTTTCTTTTGTGATGCCCCTGAGTAGGTTAGAACCTCCAACCTTTACGTTAGTAGTTGAATGCAAACTGTTTGCACCACGCAGGGACCTCCAAGAAAATATGAATCCCTAATTTGAGGCAGATTGCAAACAAGTAATTTAGGATTAAATCACAACTTGAATGCCACAGGCTGTAATAAGGATGTTGGTCATAAGACAATAGGGAACTACTGATGGATTTTTAAAATAGAATTATATGATACATTTTCTACTTTAAGAAGGTTAATTTGGGAATAAAAAAAAAACTGGATTGGAGGGGGAGAGTTTGGTCATAATAACTTTAGTTGGAAAACTATCAAATTCCACAGAGATAACCCCAAGTATTACTAGAAAGTAAGTTCCATGCGGGGAGGGATTTTGGTCTATTTTATTCACTACTATCCCTAATACAAGGAGCCATGTATTACAGTGGTTACAGTGCTCAGCTGCTAACCTAAAGATCAGCAGTTCAGCAGTTTGAACTCACCAGCAGCTCTGAGGGAGAAAGATGTGGCATTCTGCTTCCGGAAAGATTTACAGCCTTGGACACCTTATGGGGCAGTTCTACTCTGTCCTATAGGGTCACTATGAGTTGGAATCAACTCAGTGGCAGTGGGTTTGGTTTTTCGTTTTATCCCTAATACCTAGAATAACTCTCGGTACATAATAGGCACTCAATAAGTATTTGTTGAATAAATGAATAAATAAATGAATATTTTAATCCAATGTTATTATCAGTAAGAATAACAAGTTAAAGGAAGGCTAAACGAAGTATGGTCAAATAAATAAACAACACTCGATCTTGACAAGAGAAGAAAGAGGACCCACTCAGTAACCCATGCTCCTAGAAAGACCCCTCCCCCTGGCACCCAATGATTTCTACTTCACAAGCACAATCTACCTAACAGAACAGTTTCAAACAGGAGGCTGTAATTAGAGCTGTTACTATTTATCTCTGTTTACTCCAGGCCTCAAAGCATTATCACTTGGATCCTCATAGCGTATGTACATTCCCATCTTACCTAGGTTCCCAATCTTCCCCAGTCACCCCGGCCCTTTGACTCTGCCCTATGGAATCTATGGTCAGTTACCATAAAATCCTCTCTATCTCTTCTGTGAATGTTTCTTTCCCCTTCTTTTCCTGAGGACATTACTTTTCCAGCAGCCCTTTAAATTAGTGGCTGTATCTTCTAAACAAAAAACAACCAAGTCCATTGCCATCAAATCAATTCTGACTCATGGCAAACCCATGTGTATCAGAGTAGAACTGCACTCCACGGGGTTTTCAATAGGTAGACTTGAGCTGCCAACGTTTTGGTTAGTAGCCAAGTGAAAACTCTTTGTACCACCCAGAGACACTCACTTCTCTATACTCTCACTTTCCTTGACTCTGCTTTTCTCTTTCCTACTTGCTTGTCAGAATCCCAAACATGGTTAAATCTACCATAAATTCTACTGTATTATCCTGATTAATTCGTCTTCCTATTCCATGAGACACTGATCGCACACCTTCTTCTCTCATACCTTTAAGGTCCCTTGCCCCTCTTTACTCTTAGTTATTTAGATTGTTGAGAAAAGCTCCCCTTTTCCAAATCTATCAACCCACTTGTCTATTTCTCCTAAGACTAAAACCACCACTTGTGCACCTGGGTAACATTCAGAACACTTAATAACCATAATGGAAGAGGCACAAACATGACACCAGAGCGGGTTGTGTAGTTTCCCGCTTTTCCAGGTGTTACCGTTTTATTTATGAATGGTGAGGAAGTCCATAGAGTTCCAAGAAAAGAAAGGAATAGTCTAGGTGGGGGCTCAGGACACCCGAAAAAAAAATCTTCTGCCATCGAGTTGATTTCAACTCATAGTGACCCTATAGGACAGAATAGAACTGTCCCATAGAGTTTCCAAGAAGCAGCTGGTGGATTTGAACGACTGACCTTTTGGTTAGCAGCTGTAGCTCTTAACCACTGAACCACCAGGGGCTCCATAGCTATTTACAAACCAGCCTTGAAGTATGTTAATATTTTAACAATCACAATGCCTGTTATTTCACAGACATTGTTTTGAAATCATACTTTGGACACCATTGTAAAAAGTGAAAACCGAACAGCTCTCTTAGTTCTCATACCATGTTCAAACAAGAGAGTGGAGTTGCTTTAAAATATTTTAACTAATGCATATATTGTAATTACCCCCAAGTTTGCCAGTGAAACCCATTTCTAGTATTCATTAAACTAATGCTATAAAATTTCGGTTATTAATCTAAAATATAATAAAATAGCTTAAGCTCTGATTATAACTTCCTCTAGAACATAGTCTTATGGTAAAATTCTAGGTTACAACCCCAGCAGTTTGTATTCCTAATTAGGCAACTAAACACCCCTAGTATGTGTACTAAGCACACACACACACCACACACACACACACACACACACACACACACAAACACACACTGATTTCAGAGTTCCCTGGGTGGTGTAAACCATTATGCGCTCAACTTCTAACTGAAAGGTTGGAGATTCGAGTCCATCCAGAGGTGCTTTGAAAGAGAGGCCTGATGATCTACTTCCAAAAAATTAGTAGAGCACAGTTCTACTCTGATACACACGGGGTCTCCATGAGTCGTAATCGACTCTACAGCGATTGGTTATCCTAAAGTATATTAGAATGAAGTACAGAACATACCACACCCTCTTTCTCAGTCTTCTTTAGAGGTTCTTCCCCAATTCTCTGACCTTAAATGATGAAGTGTCTCAGGCAGCAATCCAGTTCTCCAACTCCTTCTTCATAACAATGCTTACTTCTTTGGGTAATTCATTTAATCTCTTCGTTTTAATTAAATGAAATTGTCAGTATGGAACCATTTTGACTGAAAATACTGGCAATTCATACGGTTCAACCTAACACTCAGACAACTCCAAAATTTGTATATCCAACCCAAACTCTCTCCAAGTTTCATGTTCATGTTTCCAACAGCCTATATTGCATATTCATTTCATTCTATGTTCCCCTGCTCTGCTCTTTTTTGTCTCTAAGACAGTTAGTTGTCCCTATAGGTATTATATATTTATATATTTATATATTTGTTTATTATCTCTGTCCAATCTTTCATGAGGACTAGAATTCTGTTTACATGCATTGTTACTGTACCCTCAGTACATAGAATACTGCTGGCACAAAATATATGTTCAAAAATCATGTGTTATTGAATAAATTGTTGAATGAAATATTTGGCAGATCATGACAATGTTGATCAAATGATATTTTTTTAAAACAAGTTTTAAAGAAAATTAATTTTTTAAGAAATGATATTTAATAAAAGAATCTAGATCTTAATAAATAGTAGGCATATTTGGAAATGATTTAGAGAATCAGTTGGGTTAAAAAGACAGAGAAGTCTCACGCTTTGCAGAGAAAACACTTCAGCTTGTACGGCTGTGTCCTGAACTCTAATTTTTGTTTAAGGGCCATAAATATTTACAGATACATAAATTTCTAGTTTGAAAAAAGGAAGAAGGACAAGAAAAAAAAAGATGGCAGACATCTCTGTTATTTGGAGGTTTTTCTATGACTGCCATAAGAATGCTCCCCTGCCGTAAAGTCCGTTCTGACTCATCGAGACCCCATAGGATCCCCAAGGTCGTAAATCTCTGCAAAAGCAGGCTGCCACGGCTTTCTCTGGTGAAGGCACGTGACATTTCCAACTGCCCACCTTTCGCTTAGCAGTCGGTTGCTTTAACCACTGTCACCAGAGATTCTTTCGTGAGAGTGCGGGCAAGACAATGATGAAGAAGGTGTAAAAATATAAAGCTAGGGTAGAGGAGTCTCAGCCAAGAGACTTGACAGGGCCTGCGGTAGGATGTCAACAGTCTTCACATCCAGTCATATTAAACTTGCTGACACAGAGACTGATCAGTCCATGGAGCCCAACACAAAAATGACCATGCTCCACCGGAGAGCTAGAACAAGATTCAGCAGAGTGTGAGATGTGGGAAAAGCCCCCCCACCTCTGGGCTGCAAACAGTTTTTATGCTGGAGTAATTATGGTAAGGTCCACAAATTCATGTGTATATCATGAATTATCTCTCACAAGGCATATTTATAATTTTTAATTGAACACGTGCAGTTTTTATAAATAAATATACATTTATTTACATGTATTACTAAGATTAGTGTAATTTTTGTTTAAGTATGTAAATTTTTAAAACAAAGGTTACTAAAAATTATGTATGGAAAGAGTTTTTAAAAATTTTTTCCATAATAATATTTTATTTTTGGTGAAAATACACACAGCAAAACCTGTTCCCATTCAACAGTTTCTAGACAGGATGATTAGTGACGTTGATTACATTCTTCACATTGTATCAACATTCTCGTTATTTTTGTTCTTGTTGTTTCACTCCCATTGACTTAAACTCCCTGCCTCTCAACCTTCTCACATATGCTTTAGAATAGCTGTTGACCATTTGGTCTTATATAACTTTTTTAAAACAGCACAATACTCAAGGGTGACAGTCTTTACTTTTTGAGTTAAACTATTACTTAGTTTAAAAGTGACTTCAGGGGACAGTTTCGATTCAAGGATTAAAGAATAACTCAGGGTGATAGTCTCCGGGACTCCTCCAGGCTCAATAGGTTAGATAAATCTAGATTCTTTAAGAATTTGAAATTCTGTTCCACATTTTTCTCCCTTTTTATCAGGATCTGTCTATTGTGTCCCTGATCAGAACGTTTAATTGTGGTAGCCAGGCCCCATCCAGTTCTTCTGGTTTCAAGGTAGAAGAGGCAGTGGTTCATGGAGACAATTAGTCCTTCCTTCTCTGATTCTTGGGTTTCCTTCTTTCTATTTTGTTCCAGACAAATAGAGACCAATAGTTGTGTTTTAAATGGTGGCTCATAAGCTTTTAAGACCTCAGACATACTGGGAGGTAGAACATAAACTTCATGAACTATATTATGCCAATTGACTGGATTGTCCCACAAGACGGCGGCCGTAAGCCCTCAAACCAAGAGAACTAATCCCATGAGGTGGCTGGTTATGTCTAATTAGTATCAGCATCAGTAGCCCCCCTCTCCCCTCTCTTTTTTGGTTGCTATTGTTGCAAAATTATTTATAATACAACCAAACCAAAAAAAAAAAAAATTCCCATTACCATCGAGTCGATTTCTACTCATAGTGTCCCTATAGCATTTGCCAATTCATTTTTCTTGTGTACAGCTTATTGATATCAATCACATTAGTCAAACTGTGCAAACTTCACCCACTTTAGGTGCCACCTTTCCCATCACCATAAACAAAAAGTGAGTACTACCTAGGGAATGTTTCCACCTCTCCCCCCACCCCACCCAGTAAGCACTAATGAACATTAGTCTCTGTATTTTTACTTATTCATGTCGTTTCATAAAAGTGAGATCACACAATATATGTCATTGTAACTGACTTATTTCACTCAGCACAATGTCCTCCAGGTTCATACATGTTGTAAAATGTTTTGGCAGCTCATTTTTCTTTGTGGCTGAGGAGTATTCCTTTGTATGTATGTACCATATTTTGCTTGTCCATTCACCCATTGATAGGCACTTAGGTTATTTCCATCTTTTTGCCATTGTGAATAGTGCTGCAATGAACATAAGCGTGCATATGTCTGTCTGAGTCACTTCTATTAGATCCCTAGGGTATATATCTGGGAGTAGAATTGCTGAGCCATATAGTAGTTCTATTTTTAGTTTTTAAAGGAGCCACCACTATGTTTTCCACAATAGCTGTACCATTTTGCATTTCCACAAGCAATGAGTAGGGGCTCCAATTTTCCCACATCCTCGCCAACATTTCTTATTTTCTGTTTTTTTTTGGCTTAGCCATCCTAGTGGGAATGTAGTGGTATCTTACTGTGGTTTAATTTGCATCTCTCTGATGGCTGATGACATTGAGTATCTTTTCATGTGTTTGTTAGCCGTTTGAAAATCCTCTTTGATGAGGAGTCTGTTCATGTCCTTTGTCCAATTTTTGATTGTACTATCTGTCTTTTTGTTGTTAAGTTGTAGACATTTTATATATATTTTAGATATTAGACCCTTATTGTTTATACTGTTCCTGAAAAATTTTTTCCCCGTCTGTATGTTGTCTTTTTACTCTTTTGATAAAGTATTTTGATGAACGTAAGTATTTAACTTTTATGAGGTCCCAGTTATCTGTTTTCTGCTGCTCATGTATTTGTTGTTGTCTTTGATAATCTATCACTGAAAAAAGTTAGATACCATAGCTTTGCTCCTATATTTTCTTGCAAGAACTTCATGGTTTTAGATTCACACTTAGATCCTTGATCCATTTTGAATTAGTTTTTATGTATGGAGTGAGGTATGGCTTTTCATTTTTCTGCATGTGGACATCCAGTTTTGCCAACATTATTTGTGAAGAGATGAAAGGGGTCTTAATTAAAAGGAGCTCTTCAAGGTGGAAAAACTTGGGACCCATTGTTATAGGATGAGCCACACAGAATTTTTCTGCAGGAGGCTCAGAGTTTAGGAAACTCTTTTTCTTCATGCTCTTTTCCCATGATACCTGCAACTATAAGGGCAGGGCTATCAATAAAATGGAGAGAAAGAAAGTGAATAAATGCTTTTCTGTGCAGCTCGACTACTCAGCAATGTGATGGCCTCAGCAGATTCTTGGGTAAAAATATCTAGGGGAAACTCACTGTCCTAAAATACATTTTTGAAACTTCCTCAAGATTTTGCTTGATTCTGTGTGGAGAGTGTTTGAAGTATGAAAGACATTCAGTGCTGTAGAGAGCTCTAGTAAAAGTACAAAACTGTGAATGGAAAGGATACACATCAATTATAGTGGCTCCCTCTAATTAAGAGCGAGGGAATAGGCCTGTGGGAAAACATCTGTGGTAGATTATATCTGCAAAGATGACTGCAGCCCTGGTTACAATCATACCTGCTCTCCTGCAATATCACATTGCAACCCTCTACCAAAATGTGGTGCCTATTTCTTCTCCCATTGAATATGGGCTGGGCCTATGACTACATTGACCAATAGGATGAGCAAAAGTGACATATGGAGATTTACAAGTCTTGGCAACTTCTGTTTTCATGCTGTAAAAGAAATCATTGCCTTGTAATACATCTGACTACTCTAATATTGCTACGCTTTGAAAAGCTCAACTAGTCATGTGGAGAGGCAATGTGGAAGAGAAAGAAGACCACCAGCCAACATCCACAGCGGAGCTCCCAGTTGACAGCAAACATCTAGCTGATTGCCAGTCATCTTGGAAATGGATCCTCAAAAGCCAGTTGAGTCATTCCACCTGAAGCCATGTGAGGCCGAGATAAGCTGTCCTCACCAATCTTACCTATTTTGCAGAATCTTGAACAAATAAATAAATGTCATTATTTAAAGCCAATAACTTGTAGAATAGTTTATTATACAGAAATTAATAATCAAAACAGTATTTTTCAACTATGTAGAGTTCTAATTGTTTGAGAAAAGGCCATGTATTTGAGACAAATGTGGTGGAATGTTGACCCTGAATCTGGTTAGAGTGCATTGGTGAATATTATATTTTCCTTTTTTTTGTTAAATAGGTTATATTACATATTTCATAATTTGAAATTTTAAAAACATTTTAAGACTTCCACTTCTGGCTAGGATGGTGCTATTCAGTTTCCTCTATAAACAATGAATATAAATTAATTTTGTATATTGGCCACTGGCAATGAATTTCCTCACCTTCTCACCAACGCTTGTTCTTTTCTGTTTCTCTGATAACAGCATCTTAGTGGGTGTGAGGTGGTATCTCACTGTGGTTTTGGTTTGCATTTCCCAACATGGCCCCGAGCATAGCAAAGATTTTGAGGGTGGTGCATGACCCAGCAGTGTTTCATTCTGTTATACATAGGGTTGCTGTGAGTCAGAATCAACTCGACAGCACCTAATAACAACAATGACTAATAATGTTGAGTATCTTTTCATGTGCTTATTGGCCATTTGCATAATTTATTTGGATAAATGTCTATTCAAGTCCTCTGACCATTCTTTTTTATTGGGTTGCTTGTATTTTTGGTGTTGAGTTGTATATATTCTGGATATGACACCCTCAACAGATACTTGGTTCCCAAATATTTTATCATATTCTGTAGGTTGTCTCTTCAGTTTCTTGATAAAGTCCTTTAATGAACAAAAGTTTTTGTTTTGATGACGTCCTATGTACCTATTTTTTCTTTTGTTGCTTATGCTTTTGGTGTCAGGGGCAGGATGGGATTTTGGAGTTAGATTAACCACAATCTGGAAACCACAGAGACTCACTCCATTACTATTTGTAAGGGAGTGGCAAAAATTCCTCATCGTAAAGGAATCACAACTATCAAAGCTTTCACCTTTGGTTAGTTGGAATGAGGTGCAGGTGGAAGGAAGGGCATTAGGCAATCAAGTGGCTATTATACTTCCTCAGTATGGAGACATTTTTAATTACAAAGTTGGAAGAGCTGCAAAGGAGAAATAAGTACAAATTTAATGTCTTCCATATCAAAGGAAAAGAATGGGCCACTGACACCTGGGATGAAGATATTTGGGAGTTTGAGTCTGAGAATCTTAAACCTCCTAAATTCTCTGAGTTCTTATATCCAGCAGAATCAGTCCTTTCCACTTGCCAGAGGAAAACAATCTGTTCTAACCTAAAGACCATGTAATAAACTTACCAAAGTAGATGACTTGCCATATGACCCTTGTTCTCCTCAGGATCCATGCCTACTTTCCTTCATTGCCTCCCAAGGCCCATACCCAGAATAAGTTTTGAGAACAACACGAGTAAGGAAGTACACATCTAAGAATTTACTGGTGTGGTCTCCTGAAGCCTGGCAATGGAAATGGCCTGCAGTAAAGAAAGTGGAGATGCCAAAATTTCCTTGCATACTACTGAGGAATTTGTCACACGCTTAGAGAAGTGGAAATGTTAGAATGGATTTATTATGCAATATCTGAAAACTATTGCTCTGGTTAAGATTCCAGCCTAAGAAAGCCTATGGGGCAGTTCTACTCTGTCATACAGGGTCACTATGAATCAGAATTGACTCGATGACACACAATAACAACATCACCTAAAGTCCAAAGGATACTACCTTTATTAAGGCAATAATAAATGCACAGGTGAGGAAGGCACAGACATAACTGAGAAGCCCAGTAGTAGCTGCCTTCATCAGTCTGAGATGCTGCCACACAACTAGTTTACCTAGTAAGTATGAAGAAAATGGTATCTGGAACAGCACAGGCCAAGTGCAAGTTAATGAGCAGAAAATTAGAGTGACAATCAGGGTACACCGACCTTCAGGGAACAATGGTGATTGCTAATAGTTCAGGGTTTTCCTGCAGGTGACAAAAATGGATAGATGTATAATAATAAATACATACCGAGAGCTGGAAAGCAGAAGTCTGATATAAAACGCCACACAGGAAAACTGCGGTCCCTCTTTCTGTTTCCACATCTAAGTCAGTTCACAGATGTAGGACCTATTGATTGAAGGGGAGATTGGACCTATGCAAGTATATACAGTACATTTTCTTCCCCAAAGGATCTTCAGCCATTTGACAAGTTAACTTGCTGTGGGTGATTTTTAAAAAGACTATCATATACGAAGTCTTAATTGACTGATTATGAGTAGGAATCGACTTGACGGCACTGGAAAGTGACTGATATCGGGACAACTTAAATACCATTTTAGACCTCTAGTGAGAGTGGGAGCTTATAGAAGCCAGGTGTTGAAAGGAGATTTGATCCAAGTTTGTCTCACAGTGGGCACACTTGTCTGTAGGTTTACCCTAGGGTTATGTCCATAGTCAACAGATGTATAATCAGGATGAATGTACTTGGCAGCTGAACAGAATGCTCACATTGGTTCTCTGAACCTAGGAATAAAATCCACTATCATTAGAAGGTGCCAACTGGAAGCTCTTGAAACTGTATCTCTCACCCCCAAAGATAATAAATAAGAAGCAATATCACATCCCAAAAGAGTTGAAGAGATTTGAGCCATGACCAAAGACTTAAAGAGATGCAGGTAAATTAGTTACCAGCATTATCCGGATCAAATTATCTGTCTGACCTCTGCAAAAGCCAGTTGGACCATGGTGGGTGATGGTAGATTACTGTAACTTAACCAAATTGTAATGTGCAAATGGGTGACACAAAGAGAGCCAAAGAGAGCCAGGAGATTCCTGTAATACAATGGAGTGTTACTAGCGAGAAACCACGTGGTTAAGGATCCTGAAACTTTTATAATGTAGAGTAAGTCTGCTTGACTTTTCCTTTAACAGGAGATATCATCTTAACTACGTTATTATTGTTGTTAGTTGCTGTCCAGTCCATTCTGACTTATGGTGACCCCACCTGTGAGAACTGCTCCATAGAGTTTTCAGGGTTGTGACCTTTCAAAAGCAGATCACCAGGCCTGTCCTTTAAGGCAACTCTCGGTGGGTTATAACTGCCAATCTTTTGGCTAATAGTCGAGTGCTTAACTTTTTGAGGCATTCAGGGACTGCTTATCTTTACTGTGTTGTTGCTGTGTGCCCTTGAGTCCATTCCGACTCATAGAGACCCTATCCAAAACCCCTGTTGCCATCAAGTCGATTCTAACTCATAGTGACCTTATAAAACAAAGTAGAAGTGCCTCATAGGGTTTTCAAGGCTGTAATCTTTATGGAAGCAGACTGCCACATCTTCCTCCCATGGAGCAGCTGGTGGGTTCAAACTGCTGATTTTTTGATTAGCAGCGGAGAGCTTAACCACTGTGCAACCAAGGCTCCTTAGAGACCTATACTGGACAGCAAAGAAACCTACCATTTGCTCCAAATCCAAAGTGAGGTAATATCTCCATCTTCCAAGGATGTTTCCTATAAAAACATCCTTGAAAAGATAGTCAAGAACCAAGGAAGTCAGTGCCTTTGCTCACAAAATAAGCAGAAATGTGGAATACCCATTAAGAACTGACCCCCAATAGCAGATGTATTATCTTTACTTGAACATATTAACTTAGCCTCTGGTATTTGGTATGCTATTGTAGAATGAGTGATCCCTTTAGTATGAAGAGTCAATTGCAGTTTGCCTTTAGAGGGTGATGATAACTGTCCTGCTCTCTTTAGTAATATAGTCCTGAGGTGTCTTGACCATGCTGATAATTTTCACATTCTGCAGACTATTGTGCTAGTCCATTCTATAGACGAAATCATTCTAATTTTGCCTGGTGAGCAGGGAGTGTCAAGTATTCTTGATACCCTAGTAAGAGAGGGTATATATTCTAATATATATAATATATATATAAACATATTAGAAAGTGGAAATAAACTCCATAAAGATCCACCCATAATAGTTTTAGTGTCTAATGGTCTATGGCATACTGAGTAATTCTTTCTAAAGCCGTGATTCTCAATCGGGGATAATTTTGCTCTCAAAGGACATTTGGAAATGTCTGGAGATACTTCCGGTTCTCACCTCTCACTGAGGGGGCGCCAGTGGCATCATGTGAGTGAAGGCCAAGGAAGCTGTTAAACATTCTCTAAAGCACAAGACATCCCTCCCTCTTCCCGCAGTAAAGAATTATCCAATCCAAAATATCAGTAGTGCCAAGATTGAGAAATCCTACTGTAAAATAATAAATAAGATGTTGTCTCTTGCAAGCATTACACCACAAGAAGAGATATAGTGCATGTGGGCCTCTTTGAACTTTTGAGGTAATATTTACAGCAACTTGTAATACTACTTTGGCCCATTTGTTGAGCCACTTAGAGGCTGCATGTTTTGAATGTGGCCCTTGTGCAAGAGAGGGTTCTATAGCAGGCCCATGTTGATATGCAGGCTGTCCTGCCACTTGGGACATATCCATGTGTCTCAGCTGCAGCTTTATCCCTGTCCCTGCCATGTACCTTGCTTCCAAGCCAAAATGGTTCTAGCAATAGCTCTTGCCATTTCCACAGTAATAAAGGTCCAGCTGTCTCTGCTTGTCCCATCAACACAAATGAAAGAATCCCTACACAAGGCACTGACAGGCAAGTAGAGACCACTGCAATGGCTTATTGGTGGAATAATGAGGTCGATTAGGTTCTAGCTTCTCAGTTGGATGCCTAGGGGCACGGATGGGAATAATACAGCCTGGAAGTGCAGGGGAATTAACACTCATGGGGCAAACCAATAAGATATAAGAGATGAGGTGGATGCAGCAGAGAATCTCTTCCCTTTCCTATCCACCATGGACTGTTCTGAGGTTTAACGATCCCTGTAGACAGTCTACATTTATCCTGCAGGACTGAGCAATTGACTATGCTTTTAAGAAACAGGTGGCCAGCAGGGACCCACATCACTTTGTTTGCTTTCCTTCCTTCTTGCCTTACTATCCTTTTTTCTCTTACTTGTGCTCCTTTGTACTCTCTGATGAAGCATGAGTGTGCAGTTTTGCCTTAGACTTTCTTTTGTGAAAGATTCAGGCTGAGACATGGTGTACTGGCAAATAGCAGGCTTATGAAAGTGTGGTAGGTGAGGAGATTATATAGATAGGTTGAGGCCAGATCGTGGAGAATCTTCAATGTTAAGCTAAGGATTCATAGTCTGCTCAGGTCCCAAGAATCTATACTTCTGTATTCACATGGGGTGCTAGGAACAGGGCTCTGCATCAATAAAGTGACTCAGTGCTTGTCCAGGCATTCATTAGCTAATTAAACCAGGGAGCAAAGAGTGTGATTCTTTCTCTTCACGTAATTCCTATGAATCTGTCTTTCATTTAATTATGTGGGTTGCACTTCCCTTGCTGCCAGTAACCCATCTTTCACGTGCTGGAGAGGAAAGGTCTGCCAGAGGTGAACCAAGGTTTCTACAGAGAATTAGTTAATGAGAAAGCTGCAGCATCTTGAGCATGAAGATTTCCCCTCCTTATGAGAGGAGAATATTTAGTACTCAAACAGCTTAAGAACCCCAAAGCAACTCTTCTGTACCATTACCAATGTCTCTATGGTGGTTTAGGCAATGTCTGAAACTAACATGTAATCTGGTTGCAATTGTGTTTCTGACTTAAATTTTGGGGGAGGAAAACAAAGATACATATAAATTAATAAATTACTTGATAGATGGTTTATTGGAAAATTGTAAACTATGCTAGGGTTCCGTCATCATTATGCCTAATTTATAGATGATGAAATCAGAGAGCATATATTTCTGAAGTTAGTTAGCACACTGAGGGAGTATCTGCTCAAGGGATCTAAGAGAGGCCTTATGGAGATGTCTCATACCAAGGTTATGAGTTAAGCTGACCCTCAACAGTCAACAACATTGAGTGTTTCTACATCTTCCTCCTCCCAGAGAATCCTTTCTTCACAACCCCAACTACTTAGCAAAGAGCCCAATAGTACCAATATATCTGAGTTAATCCTGTTATAGTAGTTAATGGATCTAAAAGCAGCTGAAAAGTTATACTCAGGCAAATTGCGCAAGTCAAGATAAAAGCTTCATAAATATTGACTCCACCTAAGGGTTTCTTTCAGAGAAGAAAATCTCATTATGATAATGGCATCTTCTTCCCAAATCACTGGGGTTCTATAGATATAGTAATGTCACCAAGAAATTTAGTTAATAAAACTAACCTAAATTTTTCAATATTTATCTACATCCTTGCTCATGTATTTATGACATTGGAAGTTTCTCACAATGAAATCTTGGACATATTGTGATGAGAAACAAAGGGAAATTTGTGAAAGGCAAGGTAGAATTGTGAATCAACTAGGACCGAGTAAAATGGCATTATGAGAAAGCTCCCAAGGATGTTTGATCTACTTTACTCTCTTCCATTCAAATTTCTAGCCCACCAGCTAGAATGAAACAAATTCACCTTCTGGTCTGAGGAAGGCTTAGGTAAGACCTTGAGTCTATTTGTCCATTCCATGAACAAAGACCACTCAAATCTGTCTAAAGAAGAAGAGAACAGTTGAGTTAATTGAGGAGTAAGGTAACATATTGAGGGTAGCATAGTAAGTCATTCCTAAAATGAAAGAGGAAGTAATAAAAGTAATAAACTGGAGTGTACACACACATACACAAAAAGCAGAGTTTTTTGTGACTAAATCAATGAGTTTTTTTTTTTTTGAGGCTACTGTGCATCTGTTTTGTTAACCACTATGTTAAGTGTGAAAAGGTATGACGAGAATCTTAAATTTCCATTTCTTTTAAGAAAAAAATGACTATACAAGAAACAACTAGACAATGTGAAGTTATAAGAAAGTGCCCAGGAGAATATTGCCACAGAATGTGGCACAGAAGGGTAAAGGATCTCAGACGTAATTATCTAGGATTATTATAATTATCTGATAATTATAATTATCTTACATGTGGGAGACTGAAGCCCAGAGCTTGGAAGTCCCGAGGTATATTGTAGGGACAGAAGGTGTTAATTTAAAAAATGTATGTAGATGACCAAAAAACATTTAACCTGGCTGGATGACAATGTAAATATTTTTCTAAGTATTGTCATGATGAAAAAGGTTTTCCTAAAATTAATTTTATTTTAAATAGGGAGTATTTAAATTAGGATAATCAGTAGTGGGAAATTATTCAGTTTAACCAACATTAGACACCATCTACAATTACGATATGCCAGGCACTATGCTAAGTATTTTCCATCTATTTTCTCCTTTAATCTCTACAATACCCTAGAAGGTAATTATTATGATGAAAAATGAGGTATTACTATCCTTGTCCTCAAGCACAAGTCAGAATTTAGAGGAAGACCAAGGCACTGACTTAATTAGTAACTAATGGAATGCAACAAGTGCTATAACACAAGTTACACCTTGCTCCAAGACTGTGGAAGAAGCAATTAATTCTACCCAAAAGAGAGAGAATTCCTTATTGGAACTATAACCTTGGACCTTTGACATTTTTTTAAATGAGTTTTCCAGGTAGACTGAATTAAGGGTAAGAATCTTCTGCTGTGTTAGGTGCCATTGAGTCAATTTTTGACTCATAGAGACAGAGTCGAACTGCCCCATAGGGTTTCCTTGGCTGTAATCTTTATGGGAGCAGATCACCAGATCTCTATTCCATGGAGATGCTGGGTGGGTTCAAACCACCAACCTTTCGGTTAGCAGCCTAGTGCTTAACCGTTGAACCAGCAAGAACTTTCTAGAAAGACAATTTTCTAGAACTATGTGAACAAAGGAGTGGTCTCTTGAAAGTATTCTCCTATCTCCACTGCATAGTGAGGCAAGGCATAAACTACCCGTCAGGCTAAGAGAAAGGGAAAAACTGAATTCTGTGTCAGGGAAGAGCAAACAGGACTTTAGTCCTAAAAAAACGAAAGTTAGGAAAGTGGCCAAGGACAGATATATTACTCAATAGATCAGACAGCTCTAAAGGACAAAGCTTTTAGATTAATCTACAGTCCAAGTACAAAGGCATATACAAAGACAAAAGGCACGAAAGTTATATAGGAAGGCTCTTTATCTTAAGAGATTCTCATAGAAAAAGGCTTTTTGCACTCTTGAAGGAGCCTTGACTTCAGACTCTAACCAAATCTGTAGAAGGACCACCAGTTTCCTTTTTGACATCTCTTGGCTTTAACATCATTCTTCCTCAGAGATGTTGACATTCTTTCCCAAGCACAACAAGCTTCATTAGAGTTTATTGCCTGGTCTATGCACACATTAAGGGGTTCCATATTTTTAGTTAATTTGCCTATTAAATCGAAGCCATGTTTGGTTCCTCTCCACCTCACTTGCTCAATGCCAGCTATTCTCTCCACTTAGGAAAAAACAAAACAAAACAAAACAAAAAATATGCCAGTCTTGGTCTTCTCTTGCTCTCTCCTGCAGGCACTGAGACCATGAGTTTGAAAATCTTAGCTCTGTCTAGTTTTGGATACACTCATTCTTCCACTTTCCTTGAAATAGCCCATATTATGGGAAGAGTTAGGAACTTTCTTCTCTCTGTCAGGTGGGGTTTGAATTAGTCAAATTAATGGGAGACACCCCAGCACAAATAGAACCGCAAATGGACTCATTCTATTTCTTTATTCACTGGTTGAGTTATTAGATATTTTTTAAAGGGGAGGACCATTATAACCAGGAACTTTTCTAATTGCTGAAGATACAGTTACGAACAAGGCAAACATACTGGCCAATTGACTCTTAATGGAGACAGACACTGCACAAACATAAACATGAATAATTGATTTAGAGTTGGGATATGAATGATTTAGGAAATGTATACAGTGCAATGAGAAACTATGACTGGAGGACCCATCTAGCCATCTAGTCTAGACAAATCAGAAGAAATTTTGGGGAGGAAATGGCAACTTTTACTGGGGCTTAAAAGGGGATGTGTGCTGGTGTAAATTGGGAGTGTGTGTGCCTCCCTGGACAAGCAAAATCTCTATAGCAGAAAGTAGCTTGACATGTTTGAAGAACTGAAAGGTCATTGTGGATGAATTCTGGTGAGAGCAAGAGGGTTCTGTACAAGATTAGAGAGGTAGGTGGAGGCAGATAATGACCATGCTATGATTTTTATGCTATAAACCATACTATGACTTTCAACCTTCATCCCAAGAGTAATGGAGACAGTTGAAGGGTTTTGAGCAGGAATATTACTCACAGATATTTGCATTTCCAAAGAATTACTCTAATGGATCTTGGCAAATGGATTCAAGGGGAGAAACAGTAGGTCTGGAGAGACTTGTGGATGAAGACATTTCAGTAGAGAAGGTGTGAGATGATAGTGTCTTGGCCTAGGGAAGTGGCAAAGAAGATAGAGGGAGGTGGAAAGATTTTTGAAAAATAGAGGATTAATTGACAAAACTTTGACATTGATTGGAAATGAGGGGTCAGGGAGAAGAAGGAGTTTCATAAATGAATAATTGGGCAAATGACCATACCATCTACTGAGGTGGTAAACATTGGAAGAGTAGCAAAGCATTACGGTGAAGGTGAGTAGTTCAATTTTTGACATGGTTGAGAAGCCTGTGAGAAATCCAGATGGTAAAGTGTGTATGGTACGGTACTCACAGAAGTCATTGTTGTTGTTAGATGCCGTCGAGTCAGTTTCCACTCATAGCGACCCTATGCACAACAGAACGAAACACTACTCGGGTCCTGTGCCATCCTCATGATCGTTGTTATGCTTAAGCCCATTGTTGAAGCCACTGTGTCGATCCATGTTGTTGAGGGCCTTCCTCTTTTTCACTGACCCTCTACTTTACCAAGCATGATGTCCTTCTCCAGGGACTGGTCCCTCCTGATGACATGTCCAAAGTATGTGAGACAAAGTCTCACCATCCTGGCTTCTAATGAGCATTCTGGCTGTACTTCTTTGAAGACAGATTTGTTTGTTCTTTTGGCAGTCCATGGTATATTCAATATTCTTTGCCAACACCATAATTCAAAGACATCGGTTCTTCTTTGGTCTTCCTTATTCATTGTCCAGCTTTCTCATGCCTATGAGGCAATTGAAAACACTATGGCTTGGATCAGGTGCACCTTAATCCTTAAAGTGAAATCTTTGCTTGTTAACACTTTAAGAAAGATCTTTTGCAGCAGGTTTGCCCAAGGCAATATGTGTTTGATTTCTTGACTGCTACTTCCATGGGTGTTGATTGTGGATCCAAGTAAAATCAAATCCTTGACAACTGCAATCTTTTCTTCGTTTATTATGATGTTGCTTATTGGTCCAGTTGCAAGGATTTTTGTTTTCTTTATGTTGAGGTGTAATCCATACTGAAGGCTGTAGTCTTTGATCTTCATCAGTAAGTGCTTCAAGTCCTCTTCACTTTCAGCAAGCAAGGTTGTGTCAACTGCATATTGCAGATTGTTAATGAGTCTTCCACCTATCCTGATGCCCATTCTTGTTCAATAGTCCGGCTTCTCAGATTATTTGCTCAGCATACAGATTGAATAAGTATAGTGAAAGGATACAACCCTGACATACACCTTTCCTGACTTTAAACCACCCAGTATCCCCTTGTTCTGTTCTAATAACTGCTCCTTGATCTATGTACAGGTTCTTCATGAGCACAATTAAGTGTTCTGGAATTCCCATTCTTCGAAATGTTATCCGTAATTCATTATGATCCATACAACTGAATGCTTTTGCATACTCAATAAAACACAGGTAAACACCTTTCTGGTATTCTCTGCTTTTGGCCAGAATCCATCTGACGTCAGCTGTGATACCCCTCCCTGTCCATCCTCTTCTGAATCTGGCTTGGATTTCTGGCAGTTCCCTGTTGATGTACTGCTGCAACTGCTTTTGAATGATCTTCAGCAAAATTTTACTTGTGTGTGATATTAATAATATTGTTCAATAATTTCTGCATTCTGTTGGATCACCTTTCTTTGGAATAGGCATAAATATGGATCTTTTCTAGTCAGTTGGCCAGGTAGCTGTCTTCCAAATTTCTTGGCATAGATGAGTGAGCACTTCCAGTGCAGCATCTGTTTGTTGAAACATCTCCATTGGTATTTCTTCAGTTCCTGGAGCCTGGTTTTTCACCAATGTCTTAGTGCAGCTTGGACTTCTTCCTTCAGTACCATCAGTTCTTGATCATATGCCACTTCCTGGAATGGTTGAACGTCGACCAATTCTTTTTGGGACAGTGACTCTGTGTATTCTTCCCATCTTCTTTTGATGCTTCCTGTGTCATTCAGTATTTTGCCAGTAGAATCCTTCAATTTTGCAACTCGAGACTTGAATTTTTTTCTTCAATTCTTTCAGCTTGAGAAATGCTGGAAGAGTTCCTCCCCTTTGGTTTTCTAACTCTGGGTCTTTGCACTTGTCGTTATAATACTCTGTCTTCATAAGCCGCCATTTGAAATCGTCTGTTCAGCTCTTTTACTTCATTATTTCTTCCTTTTGCTTTAGCTACTCAACGTTCAAGAGCAACTTTCAGAGTCTCTTCTGACATCCATTTTGGTCTATTATTTGTTTCCTGTCTTTTTAACGATCTTTTGCTTTCTGCATGTATGATGTCCTTGATGTCATTCCACAACTCCTCTGGTCTTCAGTCATTAGTGTTCAATGTGTCAAATCTATTCTTGAGACGGTCTGTAAATTCCGGTGGGATATACTGAAGGTCATATTTTGGCTGTCATGGGCTTGTTCTAATTTTCATCAGCTTCAATTTGAGCAATTAATGGTCTTTTCCACAGTCGGCACCTGGCCTTGTTCTGACTGATGATATTGAGCTTTTCCATCATCCCTTTCCACAGACATAATTAATTTGATTTCTGTGTATTCCATCCAGCGATGTCCATGTGTATAGTCACTGTTTATGTTCTTGAAAAAGATATTTGCAATGAAGAAGTCGTTGGTCTTGCAAAATTCTATCATGTGATCTCTGACATCGTTTCTTTCACCAAGGCCATCTTTTCCAATTACTGATCCTTTTTTTTGTTTCCAACTTTCGCACTCCAATTACCAGTAATTATCAATGTATCTCAATTGCATGTTCTATCAATTTTGGACTGCAGAAGTTGGTAACAATCTTCGGTTTCTTCATTTTTCACCTTAGTGGTTGGTGCGTAAATTTGAATAATAGTTGTATTAACTGGTCTTCCTTGTAGGCGTTTGGATATTATCCTATCACTGACAGCATTGTACTTTAGGATAGATCTTGAAATGTTCTTTTTGACGATGAAGGCAACACCACTCCTCTTCAATTTGTCATTCTCGGCATAGTTTACCGTATGATTGTCCAGTTCAAAATGGCCAATACTAGTGCATTTCAGCCCACTAATTTCTAGGATATCGATGTTTATGCATTTCATTTTTGATGACTTCCAATTTTCTGAGATTCATACTTCATACATTCCACATCCTATTATTAATGGATGTTTGCAGCTGTTTCTTCTCATTTTGTTTCATGCCACATCAGCAAATGAAGGTTCCAAAAGCTTGACTCCATCCAAGTCATTAAGACTGACTCTACTCTGAGGAGGCAGCTCTTCCCTAGTCATCTTTTGAGTGCCTCCCAACCTGAGGGGCTCCTCTTCCAGCACTATATCAGTCAACGTTCCGCTGCTATTCATAAGGTTTTCAATGGCTGATTCTTTTCAGAAGTAGACCGCCAGTCATTCTTCCTAGTCTGTCTTAGTCTGAAAGCTTAGCTGAAACCTGTCCATAAGGGGTGACCCTGCTGGTATTTGAATACTGGTGGCATAGCCTGTAGCATCACAGCAACACACAAGCCCCCACAGTATGAAAAACTGATGGATGTGTGGGGGACTCACAGAAGAGGCGAGGAGAAAGATAAAAAATTGGAGTCACTGGCATATAGATGGAGGCCTGGTGGTGCAGTGGTTAAGAGCTATGGCTGCGAACCAAAAGTTGAAATCCACCAGCAGCTGCTTGAAAACCCTATCACGCAGTTCTACTCTGCCCTATGGGGTCACTATGAGTCCATGGCATGGACTCCATGGCAACACGTTTGGTTTTAGGTTTTATGGTTTGGCATATAGATAGCAATTGTTGTTGTTAATAGCTGCCATCATGTCAATTCCGACTCACGATGAGCTAATGTGTGCTGGGTAAAACTACTCCATAAGGTTTTCAATGCTGTGACCTTTTTGGAATCAGATTGCCAGGCCTGTCTTCTGAGGTGCCTCTGGATGGGTTTGAACTACTAACCTAGTAGTAGAACACTTAACTGTTTGTACCACCCAGGGACTCCTAAAGATTCCTAGGGACTCCTGTGTATTTCCTAGGAAGAGATTGTAACACAATGAAAAGAGAGAGAGAGAATTAGAGAGAACCTAGAATCAAACCCTGAGAAAGTTTATCTTTTAAACTTCAGATAGATGAGGAGAAATGCTAAAAGAAACTGAAAAAGAGTGACCAGCAAAGTAGGCAAAAGTAAATGATATTTTTCAAGGAGAAGGGTGTGGTCAACCGTGAAGATTTTGAAACAATATCTAGGAAACTGAAACTTGTTCAATGGATGTAGCAGCAATGTGATTATTGGAAAGGACATTTCAGTGGAGTTGCAAAGGGGGAAATGAAAACAAGATTGAAGTGGGCTGAGGTATAAAGATGAGGAAAATAATTGCAGGCAGAAAATTATTTCAGAACATTTGGCCCTGATGACATGGAGAAACAAGTAACTATAGATAGGAGACTTTGTGTGGCGTACAATAAGGTTTGTTTATTTCCTTGTTTTAAGATGAGAGGCTTGCTTAAATGATGGTGGGAAAATCCTATGGAGAGGGAGAGATTGAAAATGCAAACTATAAAAACATATAATTAACACTGTAAGGCTCTTGAGAAGATTATAGGAGCACATATGGAGACATTGATCCTTGACAGAAGAAAGGATTTCCTTATAACTAGCTTAGCCATAGTAGTTCAGGAAAAAGGTGAGGGTGGAAACATTTATTATAACTCTGGGCCCCTGTTGGCCAGGGAACACTGCCCTTCATAAAAATCCTTTAAACTAGGGCCCAAATGTTTTTCTTGACAGATTTTTCCTTCGGCCTCAATTCTAAGAGTTTGCTTACCATATCCCTAGGCACAGAGAACCTATTTTTACAAAGCTACTGTTTATTTCATTTTACATCCTCCAACAGACCCTGGATTTTGAATCTGGTTTACGGTCTCTTCCTGCTCCTGTGGACTTTATATTTAAGTCATTTTTCTGCACACAGGTATCACTTTAGTTAGAATTCTGAGTGATGTTTTGTTTCTCATCATGTCCTACAAGTGTAGACCCATATGTTCGATCCTTGATTGAAGCCCTCAGTCTGGACCAGAATCTAAGCCTCCAATTTACTTCTACTCAGGTGTCTTCCATGCTCCCAACCATTGCTGAAGATGCTGCTTAAAAACATATTGAATTCCCATACTATAGTGCCTGGAAACTTCTACAGCCATACACACCCATTGGAGCAGAACCCCTCTGGGTTAATTCTGCTTCCTTTCCTTGGAGGTCATTCCTGTTGGCAAGTCAATTTTATCGGTGATACGGTAGGAAGAGCAGAGGCCTGAATGACTTTGGGTAAGTCCTTTACTTTCTCTCAGCCTTAATTTTCCTCATTGGTAAAATTGAGAGTCTACTATTCTGGAGGACTGTTTTAAGAACTGAAGATAAAATATAGACGTTCTTAACACAGTGTCCATGTTTTCTGGTTGGTATTCAATAATTGGTGTGTATGTTATTATTATTATTACTCTCACGTTGAGTCTGCCAGTGAGGTCTCTACATACTGCATGGCTCTTTTTAATCAATATACAACAAAGTATCTCACAGTATCTTATTTCCAGATTTAAAAAATATAATCAAACTTTAAGGACTGGGAACATTGCTATAAACTTTACAGATGTAAAAATAATTATAAATGAATGTCAAGAACAATTGTATGCCACCAGTTAGATAACCTAGATGAAATGAAAAAATTTTTAGAAAGACACAAACCAAACTACCAAAACTGACTCAAGAATAGAATATCTGAATAGACCAATGAGAAGTAAAAATATTGAATTAGCTAAAAAAAAAAAAAAAAAAAAAACAACTTCCACAAACAAAACCCAGGACGAGAAGAATTCACTGTTGAATTATACTAAATGTTTAAAGAAGAATTAGCACAAATCATTCACAAACTCTTCCAAAAAAATAGAAGAGGAACGAATATTTCCCAACTCATTCAATGAGGCAAATATTACTCTGATATCAAAACCAGACAAAGATATAACAAGGAAAGGCCAAAATTCCTTATGAATACTTGTATAGAAATCCTCCACAAAATACTGGCTAACTGAATCTAGGAACATACAAAAAGGATCATACTTCATGACCAAGTGGGCTTTACCCCAGCAGTGCAAGATTGGTTTAACATATGAAAATCAATCAGTTTAATACACCATATTACAAAATTAGAGGACAGAAGCCACATTATTATCTGTCTTAGTTATCTAGTGCTGCTATAACAGAAATATCACAAGTAGATGGCTTTAACAAAAAGAAATTCATTTTCTCACAGTCTAGTAGGCTAGAAGTCCAAATTCAGGGCATCAGCTCCAGGGGAAGGCTTTCTCTCCCTGTCAGCTCTGCAGGAAGGTCCTTGTCATCAATCTTCCCCTGACTGAGAGCTTCTCAGTGCAGGGACCCCAAGTCCAAAGGACGTGCTATGCTCCTGGTGCTTCTTTATTGGTGGTATGAGGTCCCTTTGTCTCTCGGCTTGCTTTTCTCTTTTATATCTCAAAAGAGATTGTCTCAAAACACAATCCAGTCTTGTAGATCTCATCAAGATAACTTCCGCTAATCCATCTCATTAATATCGTAGTGATAGGATGTACCACACACAGGAAAATCTCATCAGATGACAAAATGGTGAGCAATCACAATACTGGGAATCATGGCCTAGCCAAGTTGACAGATATTTTGGGGGGACACAATTCAATCCATAACATATCCCAACAGAAGAGGGAAAGAACATTTCACAAAATCCAACTCCTTTTCATAATAGAAACATACAAAAAACAAGGAATGGAAAGGAACTTCCTTAACCTAATAGAGGCATCTAGGAAAAACTGAAAACCATATGTAATAAGGAAAGGCTGAAAGATTTCTGTCCTGTGACAGTTAGTTTTATGTGTCAACTTGGTCTGACTATCGTACCCAGTTATATAATCAAACACTCATCCAGGTGTTGCTGTAAGGGTATTTTGAAAATATGCTAACATCTACAATTAGTTGACTTTAAGTACAGAAGATTATCCTTGATAATGTGGTTGGGCCTCATCCATTCAGTTGTAGGTTTTATGAGCAAAAGCTGAGGTTTCCAAGAGAAGAAGAAATTCTGCCTCAAGACTGTAGCATCAACTCTTGCTTGAGTTTCCAGATTTCAGACTTGTCAGATCCCACAATTTCATGAGCCAATGTCTTCAAATAAAACATATATATACATACATACATAAAACTAAAAAAAACCCGTTGCCCTTGAGTTGATTCCAACTCAGAGCAATCCTATAGGACAGAGTAGAACTGCCCCACAGAGTTTCCAAGGAGTGCCTGATGGATTTGAACTGCCGACCTTCTGGTTAGCAGACGTAGCTCTCAACCGCTATGCCACCAGGGTTTCCCACATACATACATATATATGTATGTACACACCAGACGAGAGTAAGTCAAAAAGTATTGCTACTAGGGTTCCAGTTCATCCATGCATGGGTTTATTCCAAGGAAAACGTGTTTAAGCATGTCTCTGCGATCAGTGGATGGCTGCAGACAAGTTTTCTCAGTAATACACTTATCTTAGTCTCATTAGGGTGCCTTAAAAAAAAAAAGGATACTTCTTGTGTGATGAAAAAAATGATTTTGAGGTCAGGGCTAATATCAAATTTTTAACAAAACTCAAGTGGACATCTTCCCAAATCGTTGAAGCTTTGCAATGAGTTGTTGGAAATGCTGCCCCACATAAAACAACAGACTGTAGACAGATCAAGCATTTTTAGGAAGGTACAGAAGACCTCAAAGATAAGCCAAGGGAAGGAAGACTGCTCAGAAGTTTACGGTGACTTTTTTTGGATTTCAAAGGGGTAATCTTGATAGATTTTTCTTGAAGGACACAGGATGATCACGGGGGCTTATTATAAAGAAGTTTTAAGAAAATTGAAAACTGCATCCGTGAGAAAAATGGCAGGAAATTTGCACCGAAGAATGTTTTCCATCATGACAATGCACCCACTCATTTTTCGAGGGTAGCAAGGGCTGTCCAATGAGAACTTCATTGGGAAACTTTACCCCATCCACTCTACAGCCATGATCTTGCCCTTTCAGACTTATTTTTATTCCCAAAACTCAAAGAACATTTAAAAGGAATACGATTTGAGTCCCCCGGGGATGCCAAAACTGCCGTTTTGGCGTGGTGTAAACCAAAGAATGCAGAATTCTTCCGGGAAGGATTAGAGAGATGGAAACACAGCCATCAGAAGTGTGTAGACCTAGATGGAAGATATGTCAAGAAACAATAGCTTCACATTTTGATATTTTTGTGCAATAAAGGTTTCTATAATTTTGTAGCAATACTTTTTGACTTACCCTCATATATATACATATACATATATAAACATTGAATCCAGAATCTCTGTTCATATTCAGTGTTGTAGCTGGAAGGATTAGAAAGGGCCTAATAATTTGGATGGTTGGCTGAAGCATGGACCAAAAAGTGGCCTACACTAAATGAAGTTGAAATACCGATACTACTTTGGTGTACTATAGAGGAAGGTGTTCAAAGGTTTAGGGAGATTGGCTGTTAGGGTGGATTTATCGTGTAAGACCTGCTCATCCATTTCAGGAGAGTCCAGAGGACACATTCTTTCACTATGACTGTTAGAAGTAAATTGGTAAGGGGAGCCCCAGCATCGCTGAAGAGCTTTGCGGTTGTTCTTCTCTGTAGGTCAGAAATTACACTGAGAATTGTTGCCATTCAACTGACATCCTCCAACAGTATGAGGAAAATTTGATGCCAAGATTGTAGAAGGCACTTAATTGTTAAAGACAAGGTGGGAATGGTTACCATAATGGATAGTGAAGTGAAAGGCAATAATCAGAATAGTCTGATTCACAGAGACCTACGGCATTGGCTACTTGATCAGGGTGTCCCTAAAAGAGAAATAGAAGGTCAGTCTACTAAATTCTTATTTGATCTATGTAAGTGAAAAATTCTAGGCCAAGTGACTGGAAGTCTAAATTGAATCACCAAAACAGAAAGTCGTGATCCTCCAATCAATTCCCAGACTTGAGCCAGTTTATAGGCCCAGAACCACTTGGATGAAGGGAAGGCAGAGTACCCTTGAGAAGGAAACCTAAAAACTTATACTCTTAATTTTTCAGCCTTCCCCAAAGTGTTTTACTAGGTTGACTGTACATTGGGGAAAAGGAAGTAATCAGACTTTTAGGGGGATAACTGGACATGGAGTCTGAACTGACACTAATTTCAGGAGACCACAAAGATCGCATTGGTCCACCAATTAGAATAGGGGCTTATGGAGGAAAGATGATCTATGCAGGTTTAGCTCAGGTCCATCTCAGAGTGAGTCTGGTGTGTCCCAGGACCCACACAGATTGATCTTGGAGAATGACAGGGATTATTATAAACATAATCAGGTGGACCTAAACCTCACACCATATACAAAACTCAACTCAAAATGGATCAAAGACATAAATGCTAAGCTAAAAGTATAAAGTATAAAAACCAAAATCATCAAGTATAAAACTCTTGGAAGAAAACATAGGCATAAATCTTCATGACTTTGAGTTAGTTAATAGTTTCTTAGATATGATACTATAAGCACAAGCAACAACAACAACAAAAAAAATAGACAAATTGGACTTCATCCAAAGAAAACCTTTTGTGATTCAAGGAGCATGACCAAGAAAATGAAAAGACAACTCACAGAATATGAGAAAATGTTTCCAATCATGTATCTGATAACCCATTGCTGTCAAGCAGATTCTGACTCATAGAGACTCTGTAAGACAGAGTACAACTGCCCTGTAGAGTTTCCAAGGCTGTAATCTTTACAGAAGCCGACTGCCACATCTTTCTCCCACGGAGCGGCTGCGGGGTTTGAATTGCCGACCTTTCGGTTAGCAGCTAAGTGCTTAACCACTGCGTCACCAGGCTTCCTTATATTGATAAGGGACCCAGAATACACACAGAGCACTTACAACTCAGCAGTAAAAAGACAAATAACCCAATTTAAAAATGGTCAAGGGATTCGAATAGACATTCACTCTTTGTTCTGAGAAATAAAGGCCATTCTGGACTCTTAAACAACAAGAACAAAAATGCCTGGGGTTGGCTTGACAGATTGCCGAAGCCTCTGCTTTTGCCTTCCTCGTTCTGCCTGCTGTTTTCTTTCACTCATTTCACGCTATATTAGGAATTCTACCAGGATTTGGCAGGTCAGAGAGAGGCCAAGATGAAATTGCTCAGCTTTCCTGCTGACTGAGGAAAAAAGGCCAAGTGTTTAATAGAGATGGAAAGTAGTTATTCAGCTGTGTTTGAACCATCATGTGGACCTTAGTTATCTGTGCTGTTTTTCTGTGTCACTGATGATGAGAAATTGTTAAGACATGCGCCATCCTTTCTGCTATCTGTTCACTGAAAATTATAATGTAACTTGTCCAAGTCTTCATTCGCAAAATAAGGTTATTTTTATGCTGTAATTGATATACAGATTAAGAGATACAAAGGATTGCTCTTGAAAATATAAGTTGAAATGTTTGTAAGTTTCCTTTAAAATTAGCTCTATTATTGGAACAGTCAATTATTTTCCATCCTTGGGTTTCCCCAATTGTGGTACGTGGACAAGGGACAAATTGGGTTGAGTGTTGCTCTGCAGTTGGGATTGACTTTTAGCTTCACAGCTTTCTTCCCTGGTTGTAAAAAGTGAAAAATAATAACCATTCCCACCTTGAGGGGCTGCCGTAGGAATTAAATGAGACACTATATATGAAGTGTTTAATCCAGGGCCTGGAGTGGGATGACTGATCACTAAACAATAATATTACTGTGCAGTATGACAAATCAATATTGAAAATCTGCTTATATTTGAATAATTTTGTTATGCACTCGTACCCCAAAAATTAATAAAATACTTTGCTTATTAAGGAGCAAGATTTTAAAGATTCAATGAAAGGTCTTTGTTGGCTTTTCCTCAAATTTGATGGAAGTGGTCGTGGACAAGGAACTTATTTTGCATCACTTTGAAAACATCACTTAAAACATGACAGAAAAAAATATTTGAGTGATTTCATCAGTTTCCTGAAACAAAAGTTTGTGTAACAGAAGTCATACATATTATTTTATTTAGATATGAATTGCCAGTATCCAGTCTTATCAGGACCAGGCAGTGTTCCGTTCTGTTGTATATAGGGTCACTATGAGTCGGAACCAACTAGATGGCACCTAACAACAACAATCTTATCTGAGAAGGTAGTTAAATAAATTTGCCACGTTCAGGAATATATCCATCAGAACTAAGGGCTGGTTAACGTCAAAACAACGACAACAACAAGAAAATCAAAATCATTTTATTTATATTTAAAAGCATCCTTTTCTTTAGACATTAAGGAACCTTGATCTGAATGTGCCTTTAATACCAGCTCATGTTTAACTTTCCCATTGAATTGGAGAGCTAATTGTCAGGTTTTCATTTTGAGTTAATTGATTAGATTTATTATTAGCATATTTTATATCTTGTTTTTACTTTTTGCTTTACTACTTGATGTGTAATTATACTATTTTTTAAAAATCATGCTTATATTCCTCGTATACGTCAAGTGATACTGATTGTCCATTTTCATGGTAATACAAATGACAAAATAGTGAGTTTAAAAAGTGAACTTATTTAAGTAACTTATTAAATAAATAGTACAGTGGACTGCCGAAAGAATGAACAAATCTGTCTTGGAAGAAGTACAACCAGAATGCTCCTTAGAAGCAAGGATGGCGAGACTGCATCTCACATACTTTGGACATGTTGTCAGGAGGGACCAGTCCCTGGAGAAGGACATCGTGCTTGGTAAAGTAGAGGGGTCAGTAAAAAAGAGGAAGACCCTCAACAAGATGGATTGACACCGTGGCTGCCACAATGGGCTCAAGTATAACAACGATTGTGAGGATGGTGCAGGACGGGGCCGTGTTTTGTTCTGTGGTACATGGGGTGGCTATGAATCGGCATCTAACAATAACATTAGATAAATAATGATAAATATCATGACGGTGTATTGAAACGACACGGAGTTGTGATAAACTTTTAAGATTTAAAGACATTGTTCATTCTTGAATTTTTAGGCTCTAGAAAAACAGATACTTAAAGAGTTGTAATTATTCTTTCAGCTCATTTAGCTTTAAAATTAGACATAATGTTTAAGGGCATTACACTATTTCACCCTTCAATTACCAGAAATTCCAGTTATAATTTATTCACACAGCAAACATATTTTTATGGATTTTTTTCTTCAAATCACTGTGCTACTTGCAAAGAGGATATAAATGACTTTGACAGTAACTGCTCTCAAAGTATCTACAATTAACTAGAATTATAATATTTACAATTTACAATTTTACATAACACGTAACCATAATAAAAGAAGGAATGGATTTGTGCTATGATAGTCATATAAGCAAAGTGGTATGGCAGTCCAAAGGAGGGGGGGAAAAAGTATGGTTGAAAGAAAAATTAAAACAAAAAAAAAGATCCAAAAGACTAAACAGAGCTGATGGCATTTGATATGAGGCTTGAGGGATGAGTTGTATTTTAGTACCTGTATTTCAGTTATAAAATAAGACATTCAAGGCAGACAAAATGTCGGCAAAGCTCTGGAGTGAGGAACACACAGGATATGTTAGGGAGTTAGAAGTCTAATATGGCTGGTACACGAGGACATGCAGTGAAACATGAGACTGTGTAAGAAAAACAACCCTGAATATCAAACTAAGGAGTTTAGACTTTATTCAAGGAATTTACTAAAGCATCAGAACCAAGTGAATTTTACAGCTGATGTATCTAAATCCCCTTGGGAGGAGAAGTAAATTCCAAGGCCAGAGGTCAGTACAGCATCTTTGGAGCCATAAAACTGTAGTTGGAGATATACTGAAAGACACTGACTTAAAAAGAGCACCATCACACTTAAAGCGAGTCTTAAAGAGAGTATTGATGGGACATTTGCCTATATAGAATTAATTAGATTTAGCCTCAATTTGTAAAAGTGCTGGTTGCAGCAAAATGAAACCGTCCTTCTCCAACACAGTGAGGCAGTAATGTTCCCATTATGATTCATTTCAGATTTGCGCTCTTCCCAACTAAATCTATGTAGCTGGTTAAGACTGAAACAATAGCTACAGAATTGCATTGCTATCTGAAAGACCACTTCCTGGCTCTAAGTACTTAGGCAAATGAAAAGCATTATTCCCACTTTCACCTTCCTTGGATACACTCAGCCTTAGTATTAATAGGATTTGAAGTGAATTAACTCTGGCATCAGGAAATTATACCATAAATTATGTGAATCCAATCAGTTCATTTGGCATCCTCAGTTTTTGCTTTATGCTTGTCCATGTATCTGAGTGCGCAGGCACGCATAAGAATGCCTGCTTTTAGTGAAATGGACAGATATGTGCCATATTGATTGGATTCTTTCTGTCATTGACTGTGTAGCAAACCTGTCACTTCTCCAAGTCGTGAATCATGTTGACAGGATGCATTCCATTTTATGTTTTTTTCTCCTTTGTCCAGAACATTTGCAGCTGAAGCACAGTTGCCACCTTTTAAAAGCAAGCTCTGCCACATTCTAGAGCCATTGAAATATCCTTCTTGACCTGGAAAGTCAGTTTCTCTGCTAACAGGGCAGACAATAGATTTTTAACATGAATAGGCTCCTCTCAATCCCTCTCTGCTTTGGAGTTCTAAGTCTGTTATCCGTGATGATCTCCATAGAGTTGGTTCATGGATGGCCATATCATACCCGAGGTAAGTGAACATGAATCTAAAATCCTGCAGGTGAGGAATTAATCTTTATCTTTGTATTCGTATAGATGTGGTTTTTCTGCCATTACAGCCATAATTTTTCAAGACACTGTTGTTGTTAGGTGCTGTGGAGTCAGTTCTGACTCATAGCGACCCTGTGTACAACAGAACAAAACACTGCCCAGTCCTGTGCCACCCTTACAATCTTTGCTATGTTTGAGCCCATTGTTGCAGCCACTGTGTCAATCCACCTCATTGAGGGTCTTCCTCTTTTTGCTGACCCTCTACCCTACCAAGCGTGATGTCCTTCTCCGGGGACTGGTCCCTCCTGATAACATGTCCCTTTAGTAGTTGCTGTTCTGAATTAAGCGTAATCTGTGATGCTGTTCTTCTCAAGTAAGTGGCACCAAATTTATTTTAACTGACATTGTACCAAATTTATTTCAGCTACACTGTATTTTTTCTACTCATGGGACACTCATTTCTCACTGCTACACCGTGACCAAAGATGAGGAATGTATAAATAGTAACACAGTCAAGTAATCTGTGCATACTTCAAAAGTTTGTATCGGGGAAACCAGTAGGGTATTTTTATCCCATGGGATTATTGTAAATCAGTTATGAAAGGCAGCTATGTATTAAGGCAGAAACTTGCATTTGCAGAGATTTGAGGATAATAATGCATGATAAAATACCTTGAGGATGATACTAACACCCATCTTATGCACTGATTCTATTTACTAGAGTTCTAACATATTAGGGGACTTGCGTTAAATGAAATCGTTTCATCTATGGTATCTACAAATACATACCATAATAAATAGGGTGAAAATAAGTTTCTGCTCTTATCTTATTGTAACTTTTATTGATCTTCCTGTAAAATTTTCAGTGCATTCTGTCATGGAAACAGCTCTTAATCTGAGAATCAGTAGAATTGGATTTAGTGCTGACTCACAAACTGCTTAATATTTGTCAGGCAACTTAACCTCACTGAAACCTTTATACATTTCTTCATGCTTTAAAAAGAGTGATTTAAAATAACGTTGCCTAGTATCCTTTCCCACTTGAAATTCTGGAGTTTTCTTTCATCGGCCTCACCTCCTTGTCAGGAAGGGGGAGACATTATTTTACTCATGTAAGGGGAGCCAAGACAGAAAGTAATGCATTTTGTTGACAGGACATTGAGTTGAGTGAAGGGACCAAGTTTCCCACTTTTGGGTCTAGTTCCACTTTACTAGACCATGATGCCTCACATGTAAGTACAATAAAACCTACGAAAGCCAGAACTGGGGTAAGGCAGAAACCTGTTAGAGAAGGAAAACGTAAGAGACAGGCAAAAACAAGGCAGTCCTGTTGAGTTCTGGCTCTCACAGCTTTGCCTTTGATAGTACGTTTAGCAACTACAGCACCTTCTTGTGATCACCTGAATTGTGCTTAGGGCAACAGCAGACATGGTATTAAAAGTCAATGGAAACTATAGCAGTTTCTTTGGCACTTCAAATAACATTGCAAAGACCTTGTTATTTATGAGAATTTTCCTCTTGAAGAGCAAGTTGTCTCGGTAACCTAAATACAAATCTGGGAAGCAAAGGCACTGGATTTTACCCATGACACTCACATTTTGTCTCTGTCTGGCCAAATCATTACATTTGGTGGCCCTCCATGACTCTTTCTGTGCAATAATAAGACTTTCTGTGTTCCTACCACAATGCAAATGTGTGAGAAAAAAGGTGGTCATTTGTTGAGGACTTCACAAAATTAGGATATATTAGTTAGTGGTGACCGTGACTTCTCATTTCCTGTGTATAGGAAATATAGAAAAATCCAACCCTACAGCATTTTGCTAGATTACAATTAAATAGCATGTATCACTGGCAGCAGAGTGAAAATGTTTCTCCCTGGGTTCCCTTTCAATTTTGGTTTCATTATATGTCAATGAGGAAGATTAATTTGTAAGGTTTTTTTTTTATCTTAATTGTCCACAATTAGAGTGAGTCTCTTTCCACGAGCACATCTTTTTTCAAACAACGAAATATTTAACTTGCTTAACATACATTTTTTTTTTTTTTTCAAGCAAGCATTTGTATGCAGACACAAATTATAGACCTAGAGTCACCACTGTTCTCCATCAGGGCTAGATACTGTCCAAGGCAAATGGCACACACCTGCCAGATTTCCTTTGGCTGGAGCCAAAAAACTGGACAAATTGCCTACCATAAAAGGTGTAAGAAAGAACATCATGATCAAGAAGACTATGAAAAATGTATTTTATGGTATATTATCCTTTGCGGGGAGGGCTTCCAGGTTTCCTTCTGATAAAATCCCTTTTCACTTCCAGTAAAAAGCTTCACATCTGTATGAAAAGCAAGGGGTCAACTAAATTTTTAAGATTCAGTAACTCAACTTTTAGTGAATCAGTGTGTCTTCTGTATTTTCTGTATATTTGCAAAAGCACCCACTTTCCCAGGTCTGATGGCTTCACTGTTATTTGTGCCAGAAGTCCATTTACACTCAGGTATTTTCATATTCAAGTATTTCCCTTATCAATACTCACTCCCTGTTCAAAGATAGGAAGGTATTCAAAGTAGACACTTTTTTTTTTTAAAAAAAAAAAACTGTGTTAGTTCCTGTTTTAAAACTAAAAATTAAACAAGAAACAAAAGATTTATTTTCTATTATTTTTTTCTTACCCAATATCTTACTTAAGTTTAGAAATGAAAAATATTCTGTTATAATTTCCTGAAAATTTTTTTCTTCAGAGATTTCTGTAAAAGACGGTTGTTTTAAATGGTGATACAAAAATAGGCAAATGTAATCACTGGAAATGAAACTGTTAAAGAAATTAAAATGTATTAATTTCTACCTTGGAAAATATTCCATTTAAACATGCAGGGAACTGGACTGTAAATTTACCAAATAAAAGCCTTAGCTCTATACTTTCCTGGTTATCTTCACGTAGTGTTGTAAATTCTCTAAACTGAAGGCATTGAATCTGCCTCTCTTCCCACGGCTCTCTTTCTGAAAAGAGTAGTCATTATCTGGTGATAAAATGAAGCTTATTTTTTCAATTAAAACATTTTTTAAATTTATCATTTGACATTTTAATGAACAACTATAATAAAAATATTGTGACTGCATGATCATATTTTTCTCGTAAACTATCCCTGAGGGTCATTGTATAATTGATGTCAAGCAAAAGTTCCATATGATATTTTATTAACATTTTAGTTATTCAAATAATTTTACAGATAATTTCTATCAAGCAAAGAAAATTGGAGAACAGAGAACCATTGAGTGACTTTGGTCAATGCAGAAGACGTTGATGCTGTCACTGACCCAACTTACCCATTTTCCTTTTCAGCAAGACTTTCTTTCCTTTAATTGGCCATTTCATTATTTGAGTTTATCTATTGATGTTTTGTAGACACAAGGAAAAACAAATGATTTAAAAAGAGAATCTTGTTAAATTATAAGCCGTTTCTCCAGGTGGAACCACATTTTTCTCACTCCCAAACTTCAGCCTCACTAATCTAGCTTCTGCCCACACTGGGACATTTGGTATGAATGAGGACACAGAGAGAAGGAAGAAAGTCCTACAGAAATTGTGTGATAAAAGGTAGGTTTTTTCAGGCCACCTCACAAAAGTTCATTTTATGTGTAACATACTAATTATTGTTTCAATTACATCATTGGTTGATTGAGTGCTAGCTGAATCTTCATATGTTATAGCTCGAATAATATCTGTTGATCCAATTTCTGCTCCAGAATAAAACATGAAGGGAAATTTGCATGACAGTTCTGATGTAATAGGGCTGAGAGAAGTGGCCACTCTGAGCAATGAACAGGGTATGAGGTAGATGGACAAAGATCAAAAGTCGTCAGTATGGAACTCGACGCCATTCCAGCTCTTCCACAAAGTTCCCTTGAGTGGTTTCAAGGAAAGTCTCAGAATACAAATTTGCTCATATTCAAACATAAATATATCAAATAAAATTCCAAAATCAAATGTTATTTATTTTTTATTAAAAAAATTAATTTGTATTTCTTAAATGTAATAGTAGAAAATTTCAAAAATATAGATTAAGAAGAAAGTAAAATTCACCTATAATTCCACTACCCAGAAGTTATCAGATGTAATCCTGTAGGGTGTAACCTAGGCAGGTGGTCTATCTCTTTCTCTCTCAATCTCTCTCTGAGTGTTCCTACACATTCAATGATTTTAAAAATAGTCCCTCTCTTTGGATCACACATCTCTATACCCGTTTCACTGGTGAATAGAGACATTGATAGTTACCTGTTTAATCAGAAACACTTTCAGTGACATAGTCTGAAAATGGATGTTTGCAATCGTTACAGAAAATGAATTGTTTCAAGATAAAGAAGATATAAATCTTGACGAGCTGTTGCTGGCACTACTGAATAGAAATTTTGATCTCCGAAGATCTACCAACATCGGTGAGTAAGGAATAAAGCAATGCTGGAAAAAATACCAGAGTCTGTTCTGCAGTATGACATAAACCCAAAACACAAACCCATTGCTGTGGAGTCAATTTTGACTTGCAGCGATCTTAAGACCTACCCTTTCAAAACGAGAACTAATATCAAAAATATAATAGCAACTCCTTTACGTATCTGCTATTGAAGGCTTAAGTGTTTTCTTTGTTTTATCTTCATGCTACAAGCAATGAAGTTATATAAAAATATTAAAAGCCTGTTTTGTTCAATTACAGGATCTGAATGGGAATGGTAAGCGTTTAGTTAAAAAAAATAAAAGTTACCTTTATTTATATTTCCTCTCATCTCTGCAACTTCCTGCTGGTACAACTAATATTTTATTTTACCAAATGCTTTGGAACTATTATGTACATAGGTTTCTGTTAGATATTTCATAAATTAATAGCAGTTGTGTGGTTTTTAAGCTACTACCTTTTTCAAGCAAATTCTTTCAATTTGGGAAATGGTTGGAATAGAGACCATGAATGGGAAATTTAGGCCACACAAATTGAGATGTTTTTTCCCTTTGAATAAAAGGAGAATATTACTTACAATTTGCATGACAGTTCTCTAAGAAATGACTGAGATTTTCTCAGAAATAGTGCAAATCTAACCTTCTAGAAAATGTGACAGTATGACATTGCGGTACCCTCCCAGGGAGCATCTGAACTCTTCTAAAAAGTGTATTCATGAGACTAAGCACTGGTTAAAATAATACTTTATTAGATACTTCTATAACTAATTCGTAATAATACCTCACTAAATACGATCTGCTTCCGAAAGGTTGCAGCCTTGAAAACCCTATGGAGCACGGTTCTACTCTGACACACCTGGAGTTGCCGTGAGTCAGAATTGACTCAATGGCAACAGGTTTGATTTTCGGTTTTTAAATACTTTAAAAAAATGAAAAATTTTAAATTAAGAAGTAAAATATATTCTCAATTAATAAAGTTATAAAAAAATTAAAAACTCATACCTAAATTGTAAAATCCAGAGAGTTACTATTAACATTTTGTGGAATTTCCTTCTTGATTGAGTTATAGAGATACATATTTGTGTCCTATTTTTTTCATTTAATATTGTTTCATGACTATTTTCCCAATGTCAGTAAAATAGTTATTGCTAAATAATAGTCCATGTTAGAACCATAGTCTACTTCAGAAAACTTGGTCCTTATTTCTGGAAATTAGGTATTTTCTCATAACATCATTGATTGCATTTCAATGTTATGGGCATTGAAAAAAACATTTGGGACTTTCTATTAGGAATGGGTAGATGATCTCAAATCATATGAAAAAAAATCTTTGCCTTTCACATAAAATCCTAGATGTGTGTCCTAAAATGAACTATTACTTGTACATTTTTCATATGACAAATGTGTCTTGCAGATATAGAACTGGCTAACAAATTGGAAGAACCTAACCAGGTAAGAGTGTGAAATACTTTGATGCTCAAATTTAATAATAATCGAAAGAAAATTTCTTTTAACAGAATGTTTTCTTTTAAATTATTAATACTAAAATGTGAAACTTTTATTCCTGCTAGAAAAAGGGTGAAGTAATTCATCAGGAAAAACTAATCATATTATACTACAAAAACAAACTATGGCTGAAGTGGTCATAGGGTAACCTGTTTGGAAGTCTGGATTCTAGTCCCCGCTCTCCAATGACCTAACTATGAAACCTTGGGCGAGTCTTCAAATTCCCTAAACCTAAATCTTCTCAGCTGTGAAATGGGATGTTTTAACCAGATAGATGGCTCTCAAAAGTTATTATTATTATTTTTTAAACAGTGGAAATCTTTTGTCTAAGACAAAACTTTACGTGATCCCAGGAAATGAAACTGAAAGTGGAGCCTTTCTCCTTGAAGTGGCTGGTTTGGAGGGCCTGAACCGCTTCCCTCTTGACCTCACCCATTTTTCTGCAAACTTCTTGGTTGGTTGGGAAAGAGTTATTCCCCATCATTCCATTCTGAGCAATTAAGGCATGGTGATATGCAGTCGCCCAGGCTGAACTTTTCTGGTAGAGTTAGGTCTTCAGGGTTTGGGCAGTTAGAGAGCTTGTTAAAAATTAACATGGGTTGATTTCTGGGTGGAAACTTTAGGGCTTCAATATACTTCTCCTTAGTGAGTGGCCATCTAAGATGCGTCAGTTGGTCCCAACCCACCTGGAGCAAAAGAGAATGAATAACACCATGGACACAAGGAAAATATTAGCCCAAAAGACAAAAAGGGCCACATAAACTAGAGACTCCATTAACCTGAGACCAGAAGAACTAGATGGTGCCTGGCTACCACCAATGACCACCCTGACAGGCAACACAACAGGGATTCCCTAACAGAACAGGAGAAAAGTGGGGTGCAGAACTCAACTTCTAGTAAAAAGACCAGATTTAATGGTCTGACTGAGACTGGAGGAACCCCAGAAGACATGGCCCTCAGACTCTCTGTTACCTAGAACTAAAACCATTCCCAAAGCCAACTCTTTAGACAAAGATTAGACTGGACTATAAGGCATAAAATGATACTCGTGAAGAGTGTGCTTCTTAGTTAAAGTAGATACATGAGACTAAATGGGCAGCTCCTGTCCAGAGGCAAGATGAGAAGGCAGAGAGGGATAGGAGCTGGTTGAATGGATGTGGGAGATCCAGAGTGGAAAGGAGAAGTGTGCTGTCACATTATAGGTACAGCAACTAGGGTTACATAACAATGGATGTATGAATTTTTGTATTAGAAACTAACTTGAGCTATAAACTGTTGCCTAAAGCACAATTTAAAAAAAAAAAATTCTCCTTCCCTGCTAGAAAGGACAAAGAATTCAGAAAATCCAAGCATTCACATAGTTCTTCAGAGCTCCTTGAAAAGGACTGCTCATTATAGGTGACAAAATCAAGTCCAGTGACACAGGTTATGTTTACAGGAACCCCATCAATTAACACCCAGACTAGACTTCCTTCACCACAAACTTTTTTGTTCCAGGTTCCCTGTTGAGTCATGAACCTTTCCCAGCCAATCTCTAAATGCAAGCTTCCTTTTTTCTCTTTCTTTTCTTTTCTGTCCTTTTCTTACATTTCCTTTTTCTCTTCTTTCTTCCTTCATTTCAGCTTTGCTTCATTCCTTCCTTCCTTCCATCTTTCATCTTCTTCAGTAGAGACCAGCATGGTTATTATTAAAGACTAATTAATTATCATATTTGATTTTTACAGCTAGAAAAGCTAACACAACAGCTCACGGAGGCAAAGTCAGCTGAGATGTCCTATGCTATAGACGGTCCATCCTCTTCCCATCCTAACAAGCGAGGTAAGCTTTCATTTCTAAAATATTACTTTTACAATGGTTTCTGAGAGGGAAGAGAATAACTTGGTATTTCTTCATCCTATGATGCTGATAAAGATCAAGGCTCATATTTTTAAAACTCTTCCAAAGAACTTGTTCTCATATACATATATCTGAGCTTTGCCATGTTTGCAGCAGTGGGTAACAAAGTCACACTTTTCTACTTTAAAATAAATAGGTCCTTTAAAAAAATTAAAAAAAACTCTGGGTCATCCTTGTTATTTTGGATTAGACACCAGAGCTGGCAGGATCACAAATAGAAATCAATTTTTAAGCCTATTTAGAATTTTAGAGCATCATCATTGAAGTAAGAAGAACCTTTCATTGCTGTTACATTTGGTTCAAGTTTTGATTCATATTATTTAATTCTAGAAAGATAGGTCTTTTAGGATATATTTTGGGGGAAAAAGTCAACAAAATTTGCTGTAGGATTAGATTTGGGATGTGAAAGAAAGGCAGACGTCAAAGATGACTCCAAGGTTTTTGGGCTGAGCAACTAGAAAATAATGGCAATTTCTATTTATTGAGCTGACTATAGCTGCAGGAGTGGAAACCGTGGTAGTGGAGAAGAGGTGGAATAAGGATTTGTTGGACCTTTCCTTAGTCAGTACTAGCTAGGCTATGATGTATTAGGATCCCTGGTTGCATAGTGGTTAAGAGCTACCGCAGCTAACCAAAAGGTTGGCAGTTCAAGTCCACCAGCTGCTCCTTGGAAACCCTATGGGGCAGTTCTACTCTGACCTACAGGCTAGCTATGAGTCAGAATTGACTCAATGGCAACAGGCTTTTTAGTATGTTGAATTAACAATTTTAATCCAAATCTCAGGGGCTAAATATAATAAAGTCCATACGAAAAGTTCAATATTATTTCATGCAACCCTCCTCTATCTTGTAGCTATATCATCTAGAACATTGTTTATCTTGACTGCCTCCAAGCTTGCCAATGCTGAAGAGGCATCCCAGCTCTTACCTACCTCAGTCCAGGAGTGACACAAATCACTTCTACTCAAGTCCATTGACCAAAATTAGTCATTAGGACTGACATCAACATATTAGCAAGGCAGACTGATAAATGTAAGGAATATGTATAATACATAGTGAGCACTCTCTCTACTACAGTCAATCCTTTGATATCTTCTTAAACACATAGACTGTACTCAACTCATTGCCATTAAAAAAACAAACAAACAACAGCAACAACAACAACAACAACAAAAAAAAACCATTGCTGTTGAGTTGGTTCCAACTCATTGCAACCCTATAGGACAGAGTAGAACTGCCCCATAGCGTTTCCAAGGAGCAGCTGGTGGATTCAACCTGCTGACCTTTTAGTTAACAGCCAAGCTCTTAACCAGTGCATGACTCCAAATCCCTTCCAGGGACTGCATCCTGTACAATGAACTGGCTCTCCAAGAGATGCTTATTAGTCTTCATCAGATCCAGTGTGGCTCCTTGTTCATTCACAGACCTATTAACTAAACTGACAAGTATCTAACCCACACAAATCCAATAATGGCGGTGGAACAAGGACAAGATAACCACAATAAATAATCCCATCACAGGAGTGATATAACTTCTGGATTGCTGGTCTCCAGCAATTTGGAAATCTCTTTGAGTAGATATTGTGAAGGTCTACAACTTGGGGTTGGGAGAAGGTTCTTGATTAGGGCCTGGTTCTAGTTTCTAGGAGAAGTTCTTCTCTGTTGTAATATGTCTCCCCTGGCTCCAGTCTTTGTGAGATTCTTGCTTTTCAGTTATTGTCTCTGGACACATCTTATATGCTACTTGGGAAATATTTCCTTCTTGTGTAATGCACAGCTTTTCAGGTCTCTTCTTACTCTTGCAAGATTGGAGGCCAAAGTTTATTTTGTCTTGAAGTGTCAAAGACTTTTTATTGTATGCTTCATAGTTTTTTGGGCAATGACATTCTTTCAAAAATTTAGAAGGATTCTCGACTATTCACTACACACAGTTTTTTTTTAAACAGTTTTAATTATTTTGCATTCTCATCCCCAACTTAATAGCCACTGCCTTGAAGGTGTCTGTAACATATCTTAAAGGCCACACACTGAATTGGATTTTTGCCCTGAGTCCTTTATTCCAAGAGATATTTACTTGACCTCTGTCATTTAAAATCATTTAAAATATCATTTTGTTGTGTCTGGGATCTCAAAGCACTTAGCTCTTTCGACATTTCATTACTGTATCTTTGAGCTCTCTTTATTCTTTTTTTATTTCTGTTTGTAAAGACATCGGATCCTCCCTGAATTCATCAATTTCTTGTAATACCTTGCCAAATCCAACAGAAACCTAAACATACTGTCAATTTTCCAATCTTTTCTTCTAGAAGTTCAAGAAGAGATACATGATCTAAATTTCAAGCTGTTGCAAATGCCAGTTTTACCAAATGTATTGCCACTTCATAACATGACTCTTCGTTTTTCCAGCCTATGATACTAGTTTGTCTGCCATTAACCTGTTGCTGAGACTATGCCACATCTTAGGTTCTTCTTAAAGTAGTGCCCCCACTTCACGTTACCAAATTATATATTGGGAAAAAATAGGCAAACTGCATTGATTAAATAATCTCAAAATCTCAGTGATATAATTCATTTTAAGTTTGATTATTTATTTACATGAAGCCTGATGCATGCTGGTCAGTCCTCCACTTTGTGCCTACACCATTTGGAATACATGGCCTCTAATGTCACCATGGTAGGGTCAGAGCGGGTTGGACTAGATAAATCTCTTAACTTCCAGGACTAGTCACATGTCTCAGTCTAAATGGGTAGGGGCTGGGAAACGTACAGAAGCACAAGGAATACTTGGAGAGACCTATCCCTACCATAGACACCTTGAGCTTGTTGTACTGTGTATAACAAAATCTTTGCAGTAGAGATTTAAGTAGACAATCGGATATGTTAATAAAATATTTATACATATTTAGAGTTTAAGAAGACAGCCCAGATTGGAGATATAAATTTGACAAGTTATCAGCATATCAGTAGTGTTTGACATTGTGATGAGGCCATTTAGGACGTGACTCAATATAAAAGAGAGGAAATCCGAAGGATGACGCCCAACGCACTCCACAATTTAGAGACTGAACAGATGAGGGAGAACCAGAAAGGCTGAGTAGGAGTGTCCGTGAAGCTAAGAAGAGACAAAGAAAGGGGTGCCCCAGAAGCCAGGTGAAAAACTGTTTCCAGGAGGATGGAATTCTGTTGTACCTAAAACTATGTTGTTAGGTCCCTTCAAGTCGATTTCGACTATAGCAGTCCCATGTGACAGAGTAGAACTGCCCCATAGGGTTTTCTAGGTTGTAAACTTTATGGAAGCATGTCACCAGGTCATTTTCCGGAGGTGTCACTGGATGAGTTTGAACTGTCAAACCCTAAGTTAGCAGGCAAGTGCTTAATTGTTGCACCACCAGGGCTCCTGAGTTCCCATTAACCAGGTCCAAATTCTCTCCAAGGTCTATGGTATTGCATACTTCATTGAGTTGCTCATGTGGGGAAAATTTTGGCTATGTGTAGGTTTATATTTCTCTGCCAGAATGAGATATTCAGAGTGTCACCATCTGAAGAGACAGAAAGGACAGTGATGATGACTTTCCAAAGCAGCCTATGAGGAGAAGAATGGATTAGTGGAACCAAGCTCCTCAGTTCAATATCTGAGAATAGACTTCTGCCCATGGTTTCAATTAAGAGAAGCTGTAGCTCTTGTAGAAATATCATGACACTGTGCGTACATTTTGATGAGCATGGGGCCTCTGTTTAGAGAGTGAGTAGAGTTAAGGATAGAAAACTAGACAAGCAGATACAATTAATCATTTATTTCAATGAGAGACTTAATTGTACAATGAGTTTTTCATTATATATCCAACTAATCAATAGAGAATCAAAGATCCATCTTTGAGATCTTAGTTTTATAAGCTATCTAGATTAAAGGAAATTAAAGAAATTTATCATTAGATGGATGAACTGCTGTAAGTCAAATGATTACTTGGGAAAAACTTACAGAACACTTAAAAGGATTCATTGATACATTTGAGGATTAAAATGCTATCAATTCCAGAACTGGTTGGATTTGTATGGAGCATCATTTTAAAATCAAAACGTGAAGATTCAATGTGATACATAACGAACTGATTTAAATATCATTTGGTGGACCTCCAAGTGACCTTTAAACTCTGTCCTCCTCTTCACCCATCAAATAGAAGCACATTTATCACTACCTTTTACTTATGTGACTTCCTTTTTTGGACTTTAGTTACATCAGTTGTAAAATAGAGGGATCAGTCTACAACAGCAATGTATTTCCTGGATGGTAATACATGCATTATAATGTAGAACAGTGATGTCCAATAGAACTTCCTGCAAAGATGCAACTATTCTAAGCACTCAGCTGCTAACTGAAAATTAGGCAGTTGGAGCCCACCAGCTGCTCCATGGGAGAAAGATGAGGCAGTCTGCTTCCATAAAGATTCATAGTCTTGGAAACCCTATGGGGCAGTTCTACTCTGTCCTATAAGACCCCTATGAATCAAAATCGACTCGAAGGCAATTGGTTTGGTTTGTGGTTTATTACAGGTTATTCAGCACTTAGTATGTGGATAATACGATGAAGATGCTGAATTTTAAATTTAATTTTAATTAATTTATATTTAAAGGTCCTCATGTGGTAGGGGCTGCCATACTGAATACTCGTTTTACAAAACTCTCTCTCATACTTGTATGCACATAAACTATTTTATTTGAGTTTAACATTTAATTAAATATCCTTCTAATAAAGAATTTGTTTTGTTTTCTTCTTTAGCCTGCTTCTGGAAATACTGTGTTTAAAGCTTTTTCTCTTGGTTTAAAAAAAAGAACACTGGAAGAATATATGCATCTATTTTACTGCTTAAATACTGTGGCTATTTCAAGCATAAAGAAACTGTGGCATTTACTCTAGGTATTATTTTTATTACCTTGCTAACTTGTTGCTAAGTGAGTTATAATGTGCTTATGTTTTATGTCCTGAATTACGACAAATCAATTGCACTTTTCAATGGTATGGAGCTATCAAAATGGCCTTGTAGAGCCAAGGTGAAGAGTGTTGTATCTGTTGTATGCTTCCTATAAATTCACTGTCTTTATATCTTTTGTCCTGAGATGACTGTATTATTGAGCTATCAATTAAAATATTTTAAAAAGCATTTTGGATGGTTAAAATAAATTATCTTGTCTCTATTTGTTTGGAAAATACGTCATCATTGCCTTCTTTTTTTCTTCTTATGATTATGCTAGCCACCATCCCTTTTTTGTTACTTTGGACAATTGTCACTGAGATCACAACTCAATGAATACATTATTAGTAAACATAAGTGTGTTATTTACTGAACTCTCAGAGAAAAGAGTTCTAGACATTTCAGAGAGAAAATGTGTAAGAAAACTTGCTTACAGAAAAATTTTGTCTTTTGGTTTCTAAATTTTTATCACTGTTTCTTCCACAACGTCAGGAACTATTTGATACTCTCAACATGTAAGAAGCTAGGCATTCTGTGCCAAAAAAACAACAAGAAATGGTACAAAACACAAACTCCTTGCATTTCCCTTGATTAGTTCTTTAAAAAAATATATTTTACTGTGATTTTGGAGAAAATTTCCATCGCAGATTAGGTCCTCATTTAACAATTTCTGTACATATTGTTCAGTGACATCGGTCATACTTTTCACAATGTGTCAGCATTCTCATTATTTCCATTCTGGTTGTTCTGTTTCCATTAGTTTAGCTTCCTTGTCCCCCCTTACCTTCTCATCTTTGCTCTAGGGTAAATGTTGACTGTTAGGTGTCATTTAGATGATTGTTTAGAGAAGCACAGTACTCCTGGGTGCTATTGTTTATTTTATGAGCCACTCTGTCTTTTAGCTGATGGGTGACCACTGCGAGTGGGCTTGAGTTTCAAGTTTAAAGGGTATCCCAGGGCAATAGTCTCAGGGTTCCTCTAGTCTCTACTGGTCTAGTAAGTATGGCCTTTTTCAGGAATTTGAGTTTTGTTCTACATTTTTCTCCCATTCTACCCAGAACCAGCTATTGTGTCCCTGATTGGAACAGTTGGCGGTGGTAGCCAGGCACCATCTAGTTCTTCTGGTCTTAAGGCAGGTAAGGCCAGGTTCATGTAGACTATTAGTCCTGTGAACTAGTTTCTTCTTTGAGTCTTTGGTTTCCTTCATTCTCTCTTGCTCCAGACATGTAGAGATCAATAGTTGTATCTTAGATGGCTGCTGGCAAGCTTTTAAGACCCCAGATGCTGCTCATCAAACTAGAATGTAGGTCATTATCTTTGTGAACTATGTTATGCTAATCGCTGAGTTGCCCGCCAAGACTACAGTCCTAAGCCTTCAAACCCAGCAACAATCCCACGAGGTGTTTGGTTACCCCTGATTAGTTTTTGTTTCACATCTGTATATCAAACTGCTCTTGCTTACATCTGCACAAGCTTATTTATTCAATTCTAAGACTGTGAGTTTAATCTGAGTTTCCTCTGCTACCTGTGGTGGCATACAAGATTGTCAATGTAATTTTATAATCAAAAAATATTAATGACTAATATAGTAATTGATAGCTGGCCAGATGAGTGTACACACATTCCCTTATTTTAGAATATGGAAGAAATAGAGTTTTTTCTATATAATATTAATTGTGTGGTACTTGCTTGTAAAACTGTATCTCATAAGATAAATGAATGATACTGTTTAAAGTAAAATAAAAATAAAAAAACATACACAACGTGGTATTATGCCTGAAGTGCTATCTATGTACTTGCTTGGGAGCCTCACAAATGTATAAGGATTAGTTATACACATAATGCCTGAAGATGTTTCTATGTATTTGTAATAGTTGCAAACACAAACATAATGTTACCATAAAGAAAGACAAGAACTCCTGCTTTTATCATCTCATATTTATTACCTTTGGAGTACTACGAACAATATTCAAGTGTTTTGAGCCTTTAGGTGTAAGGGGTACTGCCATTCCAAAAAAGCTTTGGATGGTTCTTCCTTTTACAAGATTCCATTAAATTGTATTTTAGTAATTTGCTTTAATAAATTTAATTTCCAAAAGCTATGTGTAGACTAAGGGTACAATGTATCAAACTTCTTGTGAGTGAATTTTAAGATGATATAGTCAAGAAATAATGTTTCCTCATGAGAAGTTAAATTGATACCAGAACTCAGAAGTCCATATTCATAGTTAGCTCTGTGAACCTCCACACAAGAAGAGAGACCAAAAAAGGTAATATATTGCTTTGGAACTAAATATGATAGTTCTTTAATGACTTACTGTTACTCACACTCTATAATTAATTGATTCTGAGATATACATCTCAACATCCATTAACTTTTTCTATTACCCTCAACTCTGCCTGAGAACCTCAGTAATCTAGAGAAATGGTCCTTCAAGTTGTTGGCTTCTCAACATATTATAGCTGGATTTAGTCATATACAATGCAATAGACAATTAAATGAGATGACTCATCATATTCTTAATAGAAATTATGTCTTATTTTACTGCTATGTTAATGGAATGCCCTATTTTAAACTAGCATATTGCTGACTCATTTTCTACTCTGCTTAAAGTAGTGGTTAAAATTAAAATATGAGACAAAACAGAGCTATAAAAGGAATAAACTTTTAAATTTTTCTTGATGGAGATCTTGTGTATATACTATATTATGAGACAAATGCCTTACACATTAGAATATAATGTAAATCAATATATTGCAACCCATTACTTTAATTAAATTGGATGCCATACGCCTAATTTTGAATTTGAAAAATAAAGAAAGATATCAATTTGTTTAATCCAAATTTAAATCTTGATCACGAGAACTTTGTAGGCTGGAGTAGGTTTTAATACCCTTTGTCAAAGCATGAAAGGAGCCTTGGTGGCTCAGGGATTAAATACTTGGCTGCTAACCGAAAGTCTGCAGTTCGAACTCACTAGCCACTCTGTGGGAGAAAGATGTGGAGGTCTGCTTCCATAAAGATTTACAGTCTTGGAAGCCCTACGGCGTAGCTCTACTCTGCATTGTAGGGTCACTATGAGTCAGAATTGACTCAACAGCAATTTTTTAATCTTTTATCAGAGTACGAAACTGTGTCCAATTGGGTTAGAAGCTTGCAAATATCCAAATGGAAGAAAAAAGAAAGCCAGAGCTTCCTAGGTATTGGAAACATTCCTATAATTCACCAATAGGTTGGGGAAAGGTTGGCAAGAGAGATCATAATTTCTTCTTAAATAATTCAAATACCAAGTCCTACAAGATATTTACCTATATACCTCTGCTAACTTTCTAATGCAAGTTTATGAAAAATAGAATTGGTTAGCTTTCCCAAAATTAATTTCACTTCATTTAAAAAAAAAACAAACACCTAAATCAAACCCATTGCCATTGAGTCAATTCCAACCCATAGTGACCCTACAGAACAGCATAGAACTGCCCCATAGGATTTCTGAGGAGTGGCTGGTTGGTGCGAACTGCCGACCTCTTTGGTTAGCAGCTGAGCTCTTAACCACCGCACCACCAGGGCTCCTTCACTTTGTTACAGCCCCTTTATTACAATTAAAGATTCATCTATTTATTGTTTTATCCTAAAATTAAATTGGAAGATTTTCAGCAATTTTCGAATTTCAAACTAACAAATTATGTAGACATATAACCACTATGCATTCCACGTTACCATGCTCATTTTTTTTCACCTCTTTTTCTAATTTTTTAAACCAGGTCTTCTAAAAAGCACACAGGGTAATGAACAATTGGTCTTTCATAAAAAGTCAATTCATTTAATCAACTCTTCTCTAATACATTTTTGCCATCATGATTTTTTTTGGGTTTATTTTATGTTTTGGATGATACAAGTACATTAACTAATTTTTACTTAAAATTAACAACTACCCATTTCCCCCTATTCTTCTAATATGAAGACACCTTCTCATAATACTCCTTACTGGCCAAAACTTTTTTCCCTCCTGTGTGTCAGTTCTGTAATGGAGATGAGTGCTAGGTGTCATGTATTGAATTGTGTCCTCCCAAAATATGTGTTAACTTGGCTAGGCCATGTTTCCCAGTATTGTGTGGTTGTCCTCCATTTTGTGATCTGATTTAATTTTCCTATGTGTTGTAAATCCTAATCTCTGCCTGTGGTTAATGAGGCAAGATGAGGTCATGTTAAAGAGGATTAGAGTGGGATGCAACATTCTTAATCAGGCCGGAGCCCTGATCCCATGTAAGGAGAGTTTCCCTGGGGTGTGGCCTGCATCATCTTTTATCTCAAACCAAAAACCCATTAAACCCATTGCAGTCTAGTTGATTCCAACTCATAGCGACCCTAGAGTCAGGGTAGAACTGCCCCATAGGGTTTCCAAGGAGCAGCTGGTAGATTCAAACTGCCAACCTTTTAGTTAGCAGCCGTAGCTCTTAACCACTGCACCACCAGGGCTCCTGGCAAGAAATAAAAGGAGAGAGAAGTGGGCAGAGAGGAGAGGGACCTCATACCACCAAGAAAGAGGCACTGGGAGTAAAGCCTGTCCTTTGGACCCAGGGTTCCTGCACTGAGAAGCTCCTAGACCAGGGAAAGATTAATGATAAGGACCTTCCCCCAGAGCTGGCAGAAAAAGCCTTCCCTGGGAACTGGTACCCTGAGTTTGGACTTCTAGCTTCCTTGACTGTGATAGAGTAAATTTCTGTTTGTGAAAGCCATCCACTTGTGGTGTTTCTGTTACAGCAGCCCTAGATAACTAAGACACTAGAGTTTGAAGCAGAAGTGTTTTCCAGATGCTTTATAAATTTATGCTAATTTATGATAAATCCCTGGTTCAAGGAATAAATTATCTTTGTGCTTTGAAACCGTATCCAATGCACAATGGGCTTATGTGCCTAAAATATAGGAACCTCACAGGTATTGCTGAGAACTGAGCTTTGCTTTGAAAGGTCAATTTAAAAAATTTTAGTCATTGTAAAGAAATCATTCACAAACATATTAATCTCTTCAATGCCTTATTAAGCTCAGTGAGTAGAAACAGATGTAATAAGAAACTTTATTGGATGATTCAGTAACATCAAAAAGATCACTATGCTAAAATGACAGAAACTTATACAAGTCTTCTCTGCTAGTTTACTAGTACTGCTTGGTGATTCTTTTGACTTCCTGCTTACTTGTAGGGTTGCCATGAGTGGGAATCGACTCCAGGGCAATGGATTTGGTTTTTTTTTTTTGGTTTTTACTTTCAACTGTTATTTCTGTGTGTAGTTACTCCACTCTAAATCAGCTACTGCTGCTCTTAATTAACTATCAGTTGTAATTTAGAGAAATGGAAAGTTGTTAGGGGATACGCAATACCCAAACTTGATAAATGAGTAATATCCTTTTCTTCTTTAAGTCTAAGTCAATATGCTTAGACCTACAGGCATTTACTCACTTTTTTTGGAGATTAGTGTTTTGGGGCTTTACTACTATTCTTTTTAACTTGCTCAGAAACCTCTTATTTCTGGTATTGGGGCTGTGTTTTATTTGGTTGAACCTGACTGAAATTTGAATATGAGAAGAGAAGCCTAATTTCAAAATCATTATGCAACAGGCTCCACGCAAAGGAAAAGAGAAAAGTAAAAATACTCAAGAGAAGCGTATATAGAGTTGACTTTCCTTGTCCTGCTATAGGATCCCTGGTGGCGCAGTGGTTAAGCGCTCAGCTGCTAACTCAAAGGTTGGCAGTTGGATCCCACCAGCCACTCAGTGGGAGAAAGATGTGGCAGCCTGCTTCCATAAGAATTACAGCCTTGGAAACCCTATGGGGCAGTTCTACTCGGTCCTATAGGGTCACTATGAGTCGAATTGGCTCGACGGCAGTATTTTGTTTTCTTTTGTCCCCCTATAGTGAACAAGGAGCCCTGGTGGCACAGTGATTGAGAGCTCCGCTGCTAACCCAAAGGTTGGCAGTTCAAGTCTACCAGCAGCTCCTTGGAAACCCTATGGGGCAGTTCTCCTCTGTCCTATAGGGTCACTGTGAGCCTGAATTGACTTGATGGCAACAGGTTTGGTTTTATAATGAATAATCAGATTGTATTTAAATTTTATAGAAGCAAATTAGCCTTCTGTTATTATTCTTCAAATGCATAAATGTAAATTGTAAATGCATATAGAAGGCATTTTACTGCATTGTGATTTTTGATTGTTACTTCGAAAAGTAAAGTTTGGGAGCAGTAAGTATCGCTGAATGATTTAAGAAAAAATATTTTTAAATACCCATGCACTGAAATGATCTGGACAATTTAATGAAAACTCTAACAGTGCTCGGACGTGTGGACTGACGTCCAAGCTTTGGAAAGGATTTGCGGAAAGTCAGTTCCTTAGGAGTTTAATCCCGAAGCAGTGTGAAGAACTTCACTGAAGCGTCTTCCACGTTTCTGTGACATTTCACCCAAGGAAGTTGCATCTGCAAAAGTGAAAGTTGACTTTGTTAAAGCTAGTGAGAACTTCGTAGATCCAGCGGAAATGCATCGATTTCCGCTGAGATGAGCTAAAACGCTAACTGCATTAGGATGTTTTACTGTAGCTTTATTTTTTTGATTGCTAAAACAATAATGTAAATATAAAAATAATATAAAATGATGATTTCAGATAAAATGCATTAAAAGAGCATTTTAATGTATAAGCTAGAGGTTGGTAGAACACCTCTGCAACACCTGTTTTCTTCATGTACCGCCTCTGTTCTATTTTCCTTGAATTTTCAGTCTTGGTTCCAATATTGTCGTGGCAGACAATATAAAGGTCAACAAAAGTTGACTGACTGTGACTGTTTATTATCATATAGCACATTGAAAATTATTATCTATTTTGCTCATGTTAAGAGGATCCAACCATGTTAGTATTTAAAAGCCTTATTTGAAAAAATTATGTTGACTTATTTGAACAATGGTGCGTCAATACTGTTCTAAAATCAAAATTGTCGGAATAACAGAAGCACGTACCTCACAGTAGAAAAAGGAAAGTTTTAATGCACATGGCAACAAGTGACAACTCAATGGCCATATTTCTACCAAATTTCATCCAATAGACAACCTGATTTCAGTGTTAGAAATCGAGAACTTGCTAATTGCATCTAGAGAAGCTATGAAATCTTAGACAATATACTCTGAGTTGGTTAGGTACGAGGCATATTCAAAATATGATGATTTCAGGAAGACATCACGTAAAAATCAGACTATCTTCTGAAAACATCTCAGTAAAGGAATTAGCATTTGCCTGGAAACTGGGTAAAACACAGCAGCTGTATCTAGACTTGACCTCAAACCAAGCAAAACTTCCACAAGTTTCACTTTTAGCCCAAAGACCTAAGTGAAACTCGGAAGGTGAAAACCCGCAACTAAACCAGCTTCAAAAACACGTACTTCAAACCCTGCAGAAGTGAAACCAAGTTTTTCATAAAGTCGGAGATACTTTTTCTGTTTGATTTAAAATGTCTGATGGTGAAGTTAGCATCCAGCAATGACTATTTTGCCCCCGAGAAATTCAGAGACCTGGGTCCTAGATCTTGCTTTGCCAAAAAGTCTATAAACTTTGGGCAAGTAACTTTCCCCTCACACCTCCCGTTTCCTCATTTCTGTAAAAAATAGGATTAAATGATATTTCATGTTTCTGAATCTCTACTTAGCTGTATGACTATGTGAGTATTATTTAATGACTCAAATTTTTTCCTGTTAAATGATGCACATATTACATCCCCTGTGTAATTCAAATGAATCAGTAAGAATATATCAAAAACAACTTTGGAAAGGTGATTGGAAATTAGAAATATATTATTATCGTTTTGGATTTTATTATTCATAAACTATATAGGATCCCTGGTGGCCCAGTGGTTAAAGCGTTCGATTGCTAACTGAAGGGTCAGAGGTTCGAATCCACCACCCACTCCTTGGAAACCCTATGGGACAGTTCTACTCTGTCCTATAGGGTTGCTAGGAGTTGGAATTGACTCAACGGGAACAAGTTTGGTTTTCTGGTTTTATAACCACGAAACTGCATTTGAGGAAGTAAAAAAATCTGAGAAATTATGGTGATGGTTGTGGGAAATAATAAATAGAAACATAATGGTTAACCACAAACGCAGGTGAACCCACAATGAATGAAAAAGGGAAAGAGAAAATATATGATGTTAAATTCTTCTCTAAACCTATTCCTTTGTGATATTACCATCATGAAATTTTAATAGTAACAGTGGCTGTCATGATGCTCAATGAAGTCTGCTAAGTGAAGGACACAATATAAGATGATGGATTTCAACTATCAGTGGTTCAGAAAACATATTAATTCAACTTTAATGTCATATTGGGATCCCTGGTGGTGCAGTGGTTAAGAGCTTGGCTGCTAACCTAAAGGTCGTCAGTTTGAATCCACCAGCCGCTCCTTGGAAACCCTATGGGGCAGTTCTACCCTGACTCAAGGGTCGCTATGAGTTGGAATCGATTCGAAGGCAGTGGGCTTGACTTTGTCATATTTAGTAACTATCAGGAGTTTATAAGGTGTAAAAATTCCTATAAACTTCATAGGAAAAGTGATTTTCCTGGATGATTTTTTAATCATAGCCTGTAGTGGTTGATCTTAGAGGCATTAAAGTGCGTAATAATGAAGGATGGCAAAGGTGATAGCGTACACATGGAAACCACATGAAACTTAATTATTTGAACCTGAATGTCATAATTTTCTGAATACATCAAGAAACGAGAGGATGGTGACCCCTGTACAAGGAGTTATTTGGCTTTTAATAGTTACTTAAATATAATGTAACACTTTTCAGTAATGCTGAGAGATGACTGTATTTATATATACACATATATACACACACCAACCCTGGAGAAGGACATCATGCTTGGTAAAGTAGAGGGTCAGTGGAAAAGAGGAAGACCCTCAATGAGATGAACTGACACAGTGGCTGCCACAATGGGCTCTAGAATAACAACGATTATGAGGATGGTGTAGGACAAGGCAGTGTTTCGTTCTGTTGTACATAAGGTCACTATGCATTGAAACCGTCTCAACTGTACCTAACAACAGCATTGACACCAAATACAGAGAAAGTTCGACTCGAGTTTTGAAGCTGGTGCTGTTAAACAACAGGGTATGCGGAAGGATTCAGTAAGACCTCCTGCACTTATGGCCGTTCAGTCGTTTGGTCACTGCAGAACTTCACTGATCAACAGCTCAGTGGAGAACAGTTTCTTTAACTAACTCATCTGAGAATGAGAGAGTTGAGGTAAACTATTTATTCCTCGGTGAGGCTTTAGAGCATTTCAGCAGGAGGAAACAATGACGTAGTTTCCATTAAGAGACTGTCAGTGCGGATGCATTGCTTTAGGCACCTCTACATCGCTGGTCTCAGGTCTCAGGATCATCTTGAGAGAAGCAGAAAGCAAAATTTCCTCTTCTCTAGCCTGAAATTGTCAAAGCTGTTCTAGGCTGTCTTATCTGTTTGAAGGGAGCATGACTCCTGTGCCCCCAGTTAGCACTCTTGAGAGAAAATCCATTGCCTAGATTTCATATTCAATAAGCACTTATTGTTCAAAATGTATGTATGATTAAATATAATATTTAAAATATAAGCTCAGGATTTAAGCTTTCTGGATTTGAATTCTACCTGTATCACTTACTAGTTATGTGACATTTTGAGTTAATTAACATATCTAAGCCTTTTCAGTTATTTGTGTACAAATAATAATACTAAACCAAAAACCAAACCAAACACATGGCTGTCCAATCGATTCTGACTCATAGTGACCCTATAATTATTGAGTTCTTAATATGTCAAGCACTATTTTAATTGCTTAATGTGTATCAATTCATTTAGTCCTTAGGACAATGCTATGTAGTAGAAATTATTATAATCTACATTTTTTTGGAAGAAGATTTCTGATTTTGAGCAAAGTCGCATAGCTAACAGATAAAGGACCTGGGATCTGAACTCACAAAATCTGACCTTCTTAGTTGTGAGTTCAAATCCCACATCCTTTATCTGTTAGCTATGTGACCCCATAAACATCTAATTTAATCTTCATAATACCAGTATGTTATCCAAATGTACAAGATTTAGAGAAATAAGGTGTCTTGGTGGAAACAACAAATAAGTGACAGAACCAAGATTTGGCTTAGGTGTTCTGATTCCATGACTAATATTCTTTCTGCTACACCATTCTCTCTCCTATGCTCCATGTTATTTGTAACTTTGGTAAAGGATTTTCTGGAAACACAATGGTGGGAGTCACTGGAACATATCTTCTTCAAAACAGATTGCTATATACTCATATGTATTTAGAAAGGTGACTTATTAAGTTAATTAGATTTCTTTTAACCCTTGTTTGCACATTAACACTGAATAATTATTAAGAGTCTGTGAGAATTATTTTTTAGGATGTGTTATGGATTGAATTGTGTTTCCCAAAAATGTGTGTCAACTTGGCTAGGCCATGATTCCCAGTATTGTGTGATTGTCCACCATTTTGTCATTTTATGTGATTTTCCTGTGTGTTGCAAATCCTATCTCTATGATGTCAATGAGGCAAGGTTAGAGGCAGTTATGTTAATTAGGCAGGCTTCAATGTACAAGATTAGGTTGTATCTTGAGTCAATCTCTTTTGAGATATGAAAGACAGAAGTCAGCAGAGAGATGGGAGGAACTTCTACCACCAAGAATGAAGAACCAGGAGGGGAGCGCATTCTTTGGACCCAGGGCCCCTGCGCTGAAAAGCTTCTAGACCAGGGGAACATTGATGATGAGGACACTGCCCCAGAGCCTACAGAGAGAGAAAGACTTCCCCCAGAGCTGTTACCCTGAATTTGTACTTCTATCCTCCTTGACTGTGAGAGAATAAATTTCTCTTTGTTAAAGTCATCCACTTGTGGGATTTCTGTTATAGCAGCACTAGATAACTAAGACAGAGTGAATAGATCTAGAACATTCCTTTGCTTCTTTAATGTCATTTAAATTATTTAGCATCAGTATGTTAATTAAGTACTGAAAAGTTTGAAAGGGAAATATATAAGGTAGGATGAACCTGTGAGATATTAGTCAAAAATATTTACCTTGTACTCACAACTGGAATCAATTAGCCTTTGGAATTTGAAAGCCGGTTTCTACCAATTCGATCCACAGGGATACCAAATCGCCTTTTGGGATGCTCTACTACTTTCCTGAAACAAAGCAATAACATTTTTAGACTAAAGGCCCATTTATCAATTATTACTTTTGCTTTTTTATTTCATGCAGATTCAGGGACTTTCCTTGGGAGGCAGGATAAAAATTATACTTACCATTCATTGATCACTCACTGTGAGCCAGACACTATCTCTTATCCTTTCAACATCCATCAAGGTAGGCGTTACTACCGCCATTGAGGCCTAGAGAAGTTAACCAAACCCAAGATCAAATTACCCATTGTCTGTAGAGCCTAGATGAAAAATCAGGGCTTTCCAGCTTTAGAGGTAATGCTTTTTCCACCGTGGCAATCTGTTAACTAGGTACTTTAGTTTGGGTAATCCACTTCCCTCTTTAGATTTTGGTATATTTTTCCGTTAATTGAGGAAGATTGGACTAGATTAGTGGTTTTCCCCAATCTTTGTCTCAGAATGTTTCTTCTGAGATTAGGGAGCATGGTGGTGGCAGAGAAGAGGGTGCTGATACTAAGGCTAAATATGGAGTAAGTGTGACTCTTACGTCTCCACTCAATCCACATTCAGAAAAGCTCTTAAAAGTGTTGCTGTATGTTGTTTATATATTCTTTGTATCAAATTTTGTTTCAGAGAAACACTACTAAGAATGGAAGATTTAAAAAAAATCCACTGGACCATAAGAAGCCTAGTACAACTTGTAGCTTGTCTATCCTATAAATTCCCTCTTTAAAAAGAAGAAACATTTTTATTTGATTTGTTATCATCATCACTTAGTGTTATCAAACCAAAATCCTAACAGGAGAGGTCCCAGAACTTTGAGTGTATAACTTTCACTGGCCTTGGAATTAAAAGGTGTTTTGAGTCCTCTTAATGAAGATTGAGATAGGTGGGCGAAACTAAGAAGCCTATGTAAGCTGGAGACTTGTTTCCCAGTTAAAGGGAACTGGCATATAGATTTTTTAGACTTTTTATTGACATAAGTGGAGGTGAGAGATGTTCTCTCTGTTTTTTATAACGATCTCAGATCCCATGAGGTATAAGTCACTATTGTGCTTTCAAAATACATATGTATAATCACTCGTAATATGAATTCAGAAATAGAACTATATCTACCCTTGTGAAGCTCTCTAACATTAACTATAGATCATTAGAAACCTGTAAGTCATTAGAAAGTTGCTTATAGAACTTCTGAACTGAGAGATACAAACATGTGAAGAATGTGGTAAACAAGCTTTAAGTTGACTTTGACCCGGCATCCTGTGGTAAAAGAAGATATCTTTGTAAACTATCCTTGAGACATAAATCTAAACAACCTTGCTAATCTCTAGCCTTGAAGAAAAATGTGGCATTCGGGTAATCTCTAACCCCAGAGAAATTACACAACATACTGGACTTTGATGTTACGCTGTCCCTTATTGTGTGAGGCCAAGGTAAGAGTATCATGTATAAACCCTGAATTCTTGCTCACTCACTGAGAGAAGGCAGAGACAAAGTTCTTTCTCTAGTCTCTTACTCTCTCTGAAGGCCGAGAGCCTGCTGAAACTCTGCCCGTCGCCACCAATCTTGGACCCCAGCAACGAGGGACCTCTGCCAAGTTCCAGCAGTGTTTAAGCCTTCCTCCCAAAACCTCTCATCATTAAAGGTAAAAGCCTGAAGGCTAATGAGTTGAACTCTAACCATTGAACAACACTGTAACTGTTTATTCTGATTCTTTGGTTCTAAATGAAAGTTGTGAGGTCTTGCTTGCACGTGTTGCCATGATTACCTTGCCATAAACTGAACAAGCTTATGCGTGACAAACCTGAATATCTCCCTATTAATTTTCTAAGATAAAACCCTGCATGACAAAAGGTCATATTTTAAGTGAACAGTATTATACATAAGTGCAATAAGCATACAGATCAAGAAACAGAACATTACCAGATGTCAAATTTTTTGACTTGACAGGGAACATCTAGCTCAATTGACATAATATAGTTTATAAAGAAAATGTTCTACATTCTACTTCGATAAGTAGCGTCCAGGTTCTTAAAAGCTTATGAGCGAATATCTAAGATACTCCACTGGTCTCACCCCATGTGGAGCAAGAGAGAATGAAGAAAACCTAAGACACAAGAGAAAGATTAGTCCAAAGGACTAATGGACCACAACTTCCACGGCCTCCACCAGACTGAGTCCAGCACAACTAGCTGGTGACTGGTTACCACCACCGACGGCTCTGACAGGGAGCACAATAGAGGGTCCCGACAGAGCTAGAGAATGTTTTTGTCAGTTACTTTGGAGTTGGCTCCGACACGCAATGACCTTGTGTACAACAGAACAATACATTGCCTGGTCCTGCACCATCTTCCTGATTGTTGGTATGCTTGAGCTCATCACTGTGGCTATTTTAATGCAAATAGTAGAGGAAATATCTCTCATTTTCATTGATGCCAGGTTTTTACCTCAGCAATCAGATGTTATCAATGTTCCAAGATTGTTATCACTATCAAGTAAATAATTTATTAAAAAACTCTGAAAAGTGTAGAGAACATTGGGAACATGAGGCTCTTTATTGCTGTACTTTGCACATAGAAAATTCTATAAGCATTGCTTATTTCTAAATAAAATTATTTGAAGGTAGAGATAGCCCAGTGAATTTTTTATTCATTATTTTACCCATTCTTTCAATTAATAATTACTTAGTACCTTCTGTTAAGAGCTCTGCTGCTAACCAAAAGATTGGCAATTTGAATCCACCAGCTGCTCCTTGGAAACTCTATGGGGCAGTTCTACTCTGTCCTACAGGATCACTATGAGTTGGAATCAACTCAGTGGCAATGGGTTTGATTTGGTGTAGTACGTTCTGTATGCCAGACACTGTACTCAGTGCTATGTATATAGGAGATGATAAAAATAGACGTGGGCCCTAACAGCATGGAGTTGACCCTTAAATGATACTATTGGAATAGAGCTGTGCTAAGTTTTTCATCTACTACCGACTTTTTTCCTGCTTATTCACCTCCGCCTTCCTTTCTTAAGTTGATTCTTGGTTTTGGTAGTCAATGCTATTTGCAATGACCATATGTATGATGGAAGCCTTGGTGGTGTAGTGGTTAAAAGTTCGTCTGCTAACCAGAAGGTCAGCAGTTCAAATCCACCAGGCGATCCTTGAAAACCCTTTGGGCCAGTTCTACTCTGTCCTATAGGGTTGCTATGAGTTGGAATTGACTTGACGGCAACGGGTTATATGTGTGCTCTTATAAACTTTTGTTTTCTAGACAACAATTTAATCCAGTCAATTCAGTGGGGTTGGGGGTGGGGAATCTAGGAAAAAATATTTAATATTTGTCTGATTTTATCTATAACCTTGTCTCCAGTTTTCAATTGGTTGTTATTATTTCTGGAAAAGACAGCCTCTTACGTGGTGTTGGTTGGTCGTACTTCTTCTGTATTTCTTGATACTAAATTGACTTCATATTTCTCACCTTGGGAAACATGTTAACTTTAAAATTAGCTTAAAATCCACGGTCAAGAATAGTGATAAACAATGCATATTAGTCATGCATTAGGTCTTCTGATATAATTACAAATAATGGCTGTTGAAAGGAAAAGAAAAATGTCTCCTTTATATTTTTTATTCTTTTTGGCCACTTAAGTAAATTTATAGATTCTTCATTTAAGCAATCGTTTTTCTTGTGGTAGTCAGAAAAATGCCCCCCCTCCAAGTCGTCCACATCCTAATCCTGAGAACCTGTGAATATATTAACCTTGCATAGAAAAAGGGACTTTGTAGATATAATGAAGGTTAAAAAAACTAAAAAAAAAAAAAAAAAACCTGTTGCCATCAATTGATTCCGACTCATAGCAACCCTATAGGACAGAGTAGAACTGCCCCATAGGGTTTCTAAGGAATACCTGGTAGATTGGAACTGCCGACCTTTTGGTTAGCAGCCGTAACTCTTAACCACTATGCCACCAGGGCTTCCATAATTAAGGTTAGGAACCTTAAAATGGGAAGGTTATGCTGGATTATCTGAGTGGGTCCAATCTAATCACAAGGAAGATTAAAAGTGAAAAATAATTGAAGAGGCGAGTCAGAGAGACGCGAAGTGAGTACTTAACACACCATTGCTAGTTTTGAAGATGGAGAAAGGGTCATGAACCAAGGCATCCAGCAACCTCCAGAAGTAGGGAATGGCCCTCAGTTTATAGTCAGAAAGAAGATGAGAATCTCCATCCTACAACTACGAGGCACTGAATTCTGTCAACAACCGAGTAAACAGAAAATGGATTCTCCCCTAAGGTCGCCAGGAAGGAAAACAGCCTGCCGATACCTTGATTTTAGCCTAGTGAGACCGTATTGGACTTCTGACCTACAGAATTGTGAAGTACAGTAGTAAATTTGTGTCATTTTATACCGATAAGTTTGTAGTCGTTTGTTAAGGCAGCAGTAGAAAACGAATGCATTCCTATATGTGACTTAGGACTTCTGTCTAAGTATAAGGTGGTTAATATGTAGAATATATTGATATGATTTTCACTCCTTTAACCCTTAAATTCATTTACTGACTATTCCACCATTACAACTTCAGGAAAGGGGTAATGCAGAAGCCAGCTCAGGATGGAGGAGAATGCTTAGGGAAAGCCCCTAATAACAGAGGAAGTGAAAAATACACCCCTTCCAGGTGTTTAAAGGGTTTACGAGAAGCAGAAGGATATGGCAGCTGGGAAAAACAGCAGTGCCACGTGTGTAATGACCTCCAAAAGCCCCTATGGAAGAGACATTCTGTTTTACAAAATCCCAAATATCATTCTAGACAACGTTTTCTAGTCTCCCTCACGATTAGGTAGAGCCATGTGATTGAGTTCTTAGCCAAATTCCTCCTACATCTTGCTCTAAGTTCTCTCTTTTGCCTGCCTACCAGCTGAATGGAAACCCTGGTGACGTAGTGGTTAAGTGCTACGGCTGCTACCCAAAAGGTCGGCAGTTCAAATCTACCAGGTGCTCCTTGGAAACTCTATGTGGCATAACTTACCATGACTAAGACAATTCTAGAGGGGAAGACATGTTAGAAAAGTTGAAGGGAAAGTCAAAAGCAGTTACTTCCTACTCGGGTATCCCTCAGAGAGTATTCCATGGAGTGATATAACAGATTAGAATAGAAACATGTTTAGGTAGATATCAAGCCTAAGTAATCTCCCTTAAACTTCCCTTGGATTTCCCATGATACTGAAATGACCCAGAAAGCTCTACAAGCCCAAGTTTTCAGGAGAGAATTACAAAAGAAAGGGGAAAATGGACCTTTGCTACTGATGAGAGCCAGGTGGCCTGCCCAGGCTGAGGACTGCATGGGAATTGCAGCCAAACTCCAGGATTCTCCAGTCACAAGGTCATGCAGAATCCCCCCTCACACACCTTTACTGCCACATACCACTGGGGAAGCACAGAAACGGGAGGAATTGAGAAAGGCTGAGAATTTACTCTTAAGAGAGGCATTCCAAAAACTTAACACAAAGAAATCATGATACATCAAACTGACAAGTTTAAATTTTACCTTATTGCCCGTGGGGTGGGGTTGGGCCATGAGTGAGAGAAAGGGGCATAGCAGGTAGGGAAAATCAGATCCATTTTAGAAAATACATTAAAAACGCTTTCTTTTGCACGTTTAATTAGTGCTGTGATTAAAATGTTGACCCTCCCACAGACATAAAATCCTATAAAGCAGTGGTTCTCAAACTTTAGCATGTCACAGAATCTTTTGAGAGCTAAAAGACAGATTTCTGCCCCTCTTCCTCTTTGGAGATCCAGTAGGTCTTGGGTGGCGCTTGTAAATTTGCATTTCTAACAAGTTCCTGGGTGATACGGATGCAGCTTTCTGGGGGAGCAGAGGTCAAGAACGAGATAATGTCATGAAAAAATAATACTTTTGCTCTTTTAAGAGAAGTATGATTGTTTCATGCATTCTTTTTTTTATTAAAATATTTGATTGTGTTTTCAGTGAAAGTTTATACAGCAAATTATGTTCCTATTTAACAATTTCTACACAATTAGTTCAGTGACATTGGTTACATTTATCAAAGTGTGTCAACTTTCTCATTATTTCCATTGTGGTGGTTTCGTATTCAGTAATCTAGTTTCCTTGCCCCCCTCCCTTGTCTTCTGTCTTTGCTTTTAAGAAAATGTTGACCATTTGATCTTATAGAGATGATTTTTTAAAGGCACACAGTAGTAATGGATGATATTGTTTATTTTATGAACCAATCTGTTACTTAGCTAAAAGATGACTTCGTGGAATAGTTTTGGTTCAAGGTTTAAAGAGTATCTCACAGTGTTATTCCTGGGGAGTTCTCCAGTCTCAACCTGTCCAGTAAGTCTGGACGTTTTAAGAATTTGTGTTCTGTTTCACATTTTGCTCCCATTCTATCAGGATCCATCTGTCGTGTTCCTGATCAGAACAGTCTGAGGTGGCAGCCATGTACCATCTAGTTCTCCTGTCTCAGGGTAGATGAGATTGTGGTCTGTGTAGACTATTAGTCCTGTGGACTAGTTTCTTCTCTTAGTCTTTGGTTTCCTTCTCTCTCTTCAACTCTGGATGTGTAGAGACCAATAGCTGTATCTTAGATGGTTGCTCACAAGCTTTTAGGACCCCAGACACTACTCACCATCATGTGTAATTCTTGACTCTTCCTCCAACCCGGTGTGGCTAGAGGTATATTCTACAGATATGAGATTACCACAAACAGGAGATGGCATTTATCTCAGGCTCGATGGGCAGAAAAGTAAATTAAACCATGAGATTCTCTGTCTTCTTTAAATGGAAGTTGCAAAATACATATCAATACACTCTTCTGATTTTTCTATATCCTCCTTTGGCAAGTAGAGAAAACCACCAGTCAGGTACACAAAGCAGAGATCTAAATTATGAAGCTTTTTGGTTTTAGCAGATCCCTAATTACTTTGATTTATCTTAGCAAATTTGGGATCGGTTGCAAATACTCAGTGTATCATGAAATTGACTAAAAAAAAAAAAACTAATATCTATGAAAAATCCATTCAGTATTTAATACAAAAAAAGAAAACAATTATTTCCATAAAGGACATAAACAAAAGTTAGAATAGATCAGTAAGTTAAATAATTTCTATACATTCTCTATCCATTCAACAGTAAAATGACAAGCCGGTATTTATATCAACATTTTTTGTTGATTTGAAGTAAACATAATAGTACTACTCTGTATGACAAATGGACGGACAGAAATACACAGTTGTGAAAAATAATTGTTGAGATAGAGAAATATTCTTAAGACCGAAAGGGAAAGCTGTATTTTCTTACTATCTAGTCCCTCTTGTGACAAAATAATGGTATGACACAGCTTATACTACCGATGTATTTTTTAAAAATCCACCTTTTCTATTATAAAATATTCTGAAAGTAGTTTAAGGATATAGAACATCCATCAACCTAATAGCAAGAGAACGATTGGATTATTTTAAACATTAATAAATGATACGCTTCCCATGCCAACTAAAATTTTTTTATCATTTGTATTCTTTGATAATTCCATTTCTAAAGGTGTTTCATATTCTAAAAAAAAAGTGTTAGAAAAGCTGTACTTGAATTTTTTATTGTGAATCACTTAACACACATAAAAGAGTCTACGAATTTATCTATGTTCATTTGAAAGAAAAATAAAAGGAACATCTCTACTGCAACAGCAACTTAAGAAATAGAATAGTGGAGTACCTCAGAAGTCCCTAGTACACTCTTTCCAAACTGCATCCCTCTCGTGGCTTTATCCCAGAGGGCATCTGTAGACTCAATTTTGGTCTAATCATTCCTTGGTTTTTCCTTATAATCTTATAATCAACGTTTATAGTCTTTAAAAAATCTGTTTAGTTTAAACTATTTTAGAGTTTTATTTAAATGAAATCGTGCGTGAATTTTTCTCAGTTTACTTCTTTCAGTAAATATTATGTGTCTTCAGATTTGTCCATGTTGATGAGTATAGCTGTAGTTTCTTTATTTTAATTACTGTACATATAATAAGGAGCCCTGTGGCACAGTGGTTAAAGCCATCAACTGCTAACCTAAGGGTTGGCGGTTCGAAACCACCAGTGGCTCCTCGGGAGAAAGATGTGGCAGTCTGCTTCTGTAGAGATTTACAACCTCGGAAACCCTATGGGCTCGCTATAAGTCAGAATCCACTTGATGGCGGTGGGTTTTTGCTTTGGGTATATGTAATATTTTAATGTAGAATTTACAACAACTTACTCATTCTATTGAACGGAAATTTGAGATACTGCCTTTTTTGTGATTGTATTATACAACAGAAAATATTCTGAGACATGTTTATGGTGCACATTTAAGAATGTCTCTGCAGTATATTTTTGGGAGTAAAATTGTCGGCTATGCCTATATGTAATTTTATTACATACTGCCAGACTGTTTTTCAAAGTTGTTGTACCAATTTACACACCCAAGAGCGCCGTATGACAGTTCCTACTGTCTCAAATCTATGCCAACCCTTGTATTGATAGACTTTTAATTTTTGCCAAGTGAATGCATTTGTAATTGTATCTCCTTGTGATTTTAATTTGCTTACCCTGAATATTAATAAAATTGTGCATCCTTTCATTTGTTTATTGGAGACTTGGATTTCTTCTTTTGGAAGTGCTTATTTGTCTGTTGCTTGTTTTTTTATTGGTTTGTTTTTAAATTAAATATTGATTTGTAGATGGGCTTCATCTATTCTGAATATTAGACTTTGTCAGTTATATGCATGTATATCTTCCTGCCTTCTGTGTTTATTTTTCTTTATTGTATCTTTTATGCAAATTTTAATATTGTTTTTAAAATTTATCAGTATTTTTATATCTTGTTTAATAAGTAATCTGTTACCGTCATGTCATGAAGCTCCAAAGTATTTGTAGTTTTGGCTCTCACATTTAAGTTTTTAATTATCTTGAAATTAATTTTTGTTTATTGGGTGAGGTCAAAAAATGTTTCTTTTTGTTTTCTGCAACCATATCCAACTATTCAGACATTTTAGATTCACTGTGTCAAGTTCCATGGGCAATCCTGTTGCAATTTTAACTGAAATTATAATGAATCTAAGTACTGTATTTTTACACAAATAATGCGTGCCTCCTGTTTGCCAACAGCTCCCTCCCTCCGCAGAGTATTTTCATAAGCATTGCTATGCTGTTTTTTTTTTTAACGTGGAGGAGGAAGCCATAGGCAAACAAACTTAGAAGGTGAGAGTTATTTGCATAAATATACGGTGTAAATAAATTTGAGGAGAATTAAAACCTATATATATTGAGTATTATTAGCCAAGATCATTTATTTAGATTATCTTTTATGTGTTCCCATAAATTTTAAAAATTTTATCCATGCCATTCGATCCACCAATCCCACTCCTAGGAATACATCCTAGAGAAATAAGAGTCGTCACTCGAATAGACATATGCACACCTATGTTCATGGCGGCATTGTTCACAATAGCAAAAAGATGGAAACAACCTAGATGCCCATCAACAGATGAATGGATAAACAAACTATGGTACATACACACAATGGAGTACTATGCAACGAGAAAGAACAATCATGAATCTGTGAAGCATCTCATAACATGGATGAAACTGGAGGACATTATGCTGAGTGAAATAAGTCAATCAAAAAGGACAAATATTGTATGAGACCTCTATTGCAAAAACCCATTTAAAAGTTCACACACAAAATGTAACAATCTTTGTTGGGTACCAGGGATTGGCGGGGGGGGACACTAAATAGGCAATAGATAAGTGGTATCTTGGGTGAAGAGTGAGACAGTACACAATACAGGGGAAACCAGCACAACTTGTACAAGGAAAGGTCATGGAAGCTCCATAGACACTTCCAAACTCCCTGAGGGACTGAATTGCTGGGCCGAGGGCTGTGGAGACCATGGTCTCGGAGAACATCTAGCTCAATTGGCATTACACAGCTTATAAAGACAATGCTCTACATTCTACATTGGTGAGTAGTGTCTGGGGTCTTAAAAGCCTGTGAGCGGCCATCTAAGATACTCCACTGGCCTCATCCCTTCGGGAGCAAGGGAGAATGAAGAGAACAGGATACAAGGAAAAGATTAGCCCAAAGGACTAATTGTCCACAGCTACCAAGGCCTCCACCAGACTGAGTCCAGTACAGCTAGATGGTGCCCAGCTACCACCACTGACTGCTCTGACCAGGATCACAACAGAGGGTTCTGGACAGAGCTGGAGAAGGATGTAGAGCATAATTCTAACTCACAAAAAAAAGACCAGATTTACTGGCCTAAAAGAGACTGGAGAAACCCTGAGAGTATGGCCCCCAGACACCCTTTTAGCTCAGTGGTGAAGCTACCTCCGAGGTTCAGTGTTCAGCCCGGGAGTGGACAGCCCCGTAAAACCAAATGAGACTAACGAGGTACAGGAGTCCAGTGACAAGGGCCAGAAGGCAGAAGGGGACAGGGAAGCTGGTGATAGGGAACCCAAGGTTGAGATGGGACAGTGTTGACATGTAGTGGGGTTCTTAACCATTGTCATAGGGCAACATGTGTACTGTTTAATGAGAAACTATTTTGTCCTGTAAACCTTCATCTAAAGTGAGAATAGCAGCACAATTGGAAGAGCGTAGTCGATGTCACTGAACTGTGCATGTAGAAATTTTTGAAATGGTGTATCTTTGGCTATGTATATTTTCACCAAAACAAAACAAAAAAAAGGTCGAGGAGGGAGAGGGTTGACATGTCATGGGGTTGTTAACCAATGTCATAAAACAATATGTGTACTACTGTTTAATGATATTTGTTCCGTAAGCCTTCACCTGAAGTACAATTTAAAAAAAATTTTTTTTAATAAATAAATAAATAGACACGTTAAGACTTAAAAAAAAAAAAAATTATCCATGAAGGCCTTCCATAATTTATTGGATTTGTTGTTGTTATAAGTGATATCATTTCAGAATATGTGTTGTAGGTTTTTATAGAAGTCCCATACTTGTTTAAAAAAGTTCCCTTCTAGTATTACTTGCTAGTGATTTTGCTCATAAATGGATGTTGAATGTTATTGCTTTCTTCTGTGTTTATTGAGATGATGTGATTTAGTTGTTTAATTTGTTTAAATTTTTTTTATTGTACTTTAGATGAAGGTTTACAGAACAAATAGTTCCTCATTAAACAGTCAGTACACATATTGTTTTATGACATTGGTTAAAAACCCTGCGACATGTCAACACTTTCCCTTCTTGACCTTGAGGACCTTTTATTTTGGTGAAAATATACATAGCCAGTTACACCATTTTGAAAGTTTCTACATGTACAGTTCAGTGACATTGATTACATTCTTCCAGTTGTGCTGCTATTCTCACTATCCTTTTCTGAATTATTCCATCACCATTGTCTTCAACTCACTGTCCCCTAGGCTTCCCGTCAAAGCTTTTGAGTTGCCGTTGTCAATTCGATTTCATGTAGATAATTCTTTTTTTTTTTTTTTTTTACCTTAGATGAAGGTTTGCAGAACAAATAGTTTCTCATTAAACAGTTAGTACACATACTGCCCTATGGCAATGGTTAACAACCCCATGACATGTCAACACTGTCCCTTCTCAACCTTGGGTTCCCTATCACCAGCTTTCCTGTCCCCTCCTGCCTTCTAGTCCTTGTCCCTGGACTGCTGTGCCTCATTAGTCCTGTTTTGTTTTATGAGGCTGTCCAATCTCCAGCTGAATGGTGAACGTTGGGAGGAGCTTCACCACTGAGCTAAAAGGGTGTCTGGGAGCCATATTCTCGGGGTTTCTCCAGTCTGTCAGGCCAGTAAATCTGGTCTTTTTTTGTGAGTTAGAATTCTGTTCTACATCCTCTTCCAGCTCTGTCCAGAACCCTCTACTGTGATCCCGGTCAGAGCAGTCAGTGGTGGTAGGCGGGCACCATCTAGCTGTACTGGACTCAGTCTGGTGGAGGCCTTGGTAGCTGTGGTCCATTAGTCCTTCGGACTAATCTTTTCCTTGTATCCTGTTCTCTTCATTCTCCCTTACTCCTGAAAGGGTGAGACCAATGGAGTATCATAGATGGCCGCTCACAGGCTTTTTAGACCCCAGACGCTACTCACCAAGGTAAAATGTAGAACATTGTCTTTATAAACTGTGTTATGCCAATTGAGCTAGATGTTCCCTGAGACCATGGTCCCCACAGCCCTCCACCCAGGAATTCAGTCCCTCAGGGAGTTTGGAAGTGTCTATGGAGCTTCCATGACTTTTCCTTGTACAAGTTGTGCTGGCTTCCCCAATAATTTGTACTGTCTTACCCTTCAACAAAGTTACCACTTATCTATTTAGTTCTCCCCTACTCCCCCCCTCCCTTGTAACCAACAAAGATTGTTTCTTTTTTTGTGTAAACTTTTACATGAGTTATACAGCAAAAGTCTCATACAATATTTGTCCTTTTGTGATTGACTTATTTCACTCAGCATAATGTCCTCCAGTTTTGTTCCTCTTACTCTCCTGTGCTGAGTTCCTTTTGTTTGTGGAATTTTTTAAATTTCTTTTGTTTTTGTAGGTTTTGTTTTTAAAGAGACTTTATGTTTTTCTTCTTTATTTTGATGAGTATATTTGTTAACTTTCTTTGTGGTTTCCTTGAAATATACCCTTATCTTCCTAGATTTGAACCAGTCTGTTATTACTTGGTATCGCTTGACTTCCTCTCCATTAGAAGGTGTTATATCTACACCATTTATTCCCTCTTTTATTGTTCTGATGATGTTGTCATTTAAAGATTAGCATCTCTGGTTCCCTTTTGTAATTCCTTCTGTTTTGCATAGTCCTTAAGAGTTCATTTCCTAGGTTGGTATCTGGCTAGTACAATCTTGTGTCCTATATTCAGCCTGTCATCTGATATTGTTTGTTCTCAGATCGAAGGACTTCCTTTAATAAGTCTTGTAAGTTTGGTTTGGTTTTTACATAGTCCCTTAATTTCTGTTTATCTGGAAATGACCTAATTTCACCATCATATTTGAATGAGAGTTTCACAGGATATATTATTCTTGGCTGGCAATTGTTTCCTTTCAAGGTTTTACATACGTCATCCCATTGCCTTCTTGCCTGCATGGTTTCTGCCAAATAATCCGAACTTAGTCTTATTGTTTCTCCTCTGTATGTGACTTCTCGTTTTTCTCGAGTGGCTCTCAGGATTCTTTGTTTGTCTTTGGTTTTAGCAAGTGTGATTATGATATGCCTTGGTGATTTTCTTTTGGGGTCTATCCTATATGGGGTTGTTGAGCTTCTTGGATGGTCAGCTTTTCATCTTTCATGATATTGGGGAAGTTTTCTGTTGGCAGTTCTTCAATGAGCCTCTCTGTGTCTTTTGTTTTCTCCCCCTGTTCTGGAACTCCAATCACTCGAAAATTTTTGCTTTTGATTGTATCCCACATAATTCTCAGGGTCTCTTCATTTTTCTTTGTTCTTTTTTCTGATTTTTCCTCAAACAGAGTTGTAGTCAAGTGTTTGTCTTCAATTCCGCTGATCCTGTCTTCCGTTGTTTCAAATCTGCTCCTGAGCCCTTCTATGACACTGTCCATTTCTGAAATCTTGTTGTTTATCTTTTGGATTTCTAATTGTTGTTTCTGTATAATTTTTAGTTGTGAATTTATTTTGGCATTTTGTTCCTGCACTATTTTCCTGAATTCTTCCATTTTTTGTCTGTATTTTCCATGAATTTGTCTATTTTTTCCTCATTTTTATCTGCTTTTTGCTTCAACTCTTGGATAATTCTGAGTATTAGAGATTTGAATTCCATATCAGGTAGTTCTAGCGCATTTTCTTCTTCTGGAAAGTCATCTGGTGTTTTACTTTGGACACCTACTGGAACCATCCTGTCCTGTTTTTGTAAATGTTTTGATATTGTCTGCTGTCTTTGGGGCATTCAGTAGTTATTTTTCTCATTTATTGATTGTAGATTTGTTTGTTTTGTCCTTTTTTTTTTTTTAATTTGGCTATGTCTGAGTAGGCAGGCTGTGTGTTCTTTGTTGTTTGCTCATCTGTGGACACGGTACTTTTCACCTGCTTCTCCAATTGGCAGGGTCAGTCACTCACATATGGTACAGCAGGGCAGGTCTAGCTGAAGAGGAGTTGCTGGGATGGGTTGTTTGTGGCACTTACTACAGCCACTAGAGTGGGTCGGTAATCAGTGCAAGGCAGGTTCCAGCAGGCTGTGCCTGTGCTGCTTGGTGGTGTGATGTTAAGTGTACAGTGCCAGTAGGCAGGACAGAGGGCAGAGATTGTGATGTGTGGAGCTAAGATGGGTATGGGAGAGAGAAGAGAAGAACAGGAACCAAAAGCATACGAACAAAAAACAGGGCTAGGGGAGCTTGCCCTTGGAGTGGAGAGATGAGAGAGTATGAAACGGAGAAAAACAAAAAGGGGAAGGAGAAGAAAAAAAAGAAAAGACTGCATAAATAAAAATTAGGAAGAAAAAAGAACAGCAAAGCTCCCAGGGATTCCACTGGTGCAGCTACGAGGTCTGGGGAAGTTGTTCTCAGGGGTTGAAGTACAGCCTGGCTAGGAGGTGTAGAGGTATTCAGTGCCAGGTATCCAGGGGACAGGAAGAGAAGGAAGGTATAGAGAGATGACAAAGTGAGTAATGAAGAAAGACAAAAAGGGAAAAAGAGGGAAAAGAAAACAAAACAAATTAAAAAAAAAAAAGAACAAGAAAAACCCCCCAAAAAACAGAAAAAAAAAGACCCACTGGAAAAGAAATATTCTCAGAGATCCCTCTGTGCATTTGTGCAAGCTGAGGGGGTAGGTCCCAAGCTGTGCAGCACCACCGGGCCAAAACGGGCTCCCAACTTGAGAAAAGAAAAAGAAAACAAACAAACAATTGAAAACAAACAAATAAAAATAACCCCAGGATCCCACCAGCGTGGCAGTATGGACTGGGAAGCATTTCCACACTCAAGCAGAGCTCCACAGCCCCTCTGGAAGAATCAAAGATGGCGCACAGAGCCAGGTATTTGAGCAAAAGGAGGGGGAGGTAGTGAGAGGTAAGGAAGAAATCAAAAGAAGTGGAAAAAAGCAACACCAGCAGCCAACCAATGGCATTCAGGGAGTCAGCCAGTGCAGGTAGGTGGAATCCAAGCAGCCGGTGCTTCCCAGCCAAGAGACTGTGGCCACGGGAAGCAGAGGAGGCTGAGTGGGGGTGAAGAAGGGTAGGGGGTGGGAAAGCATATATTTCTGCTTACTGGTTGTTCTGTCTCCTGCTGGAAGCTCGGTGAAGCTGCTTTCTCGTACCCCCTATTTGCTGGTCTCTGATAGGAGTCCAAGATGGCGGATCCATGCTGCATTAGCTGATAGGGGACCTCTCCATGTATCTCTCCTTGCTCTCTGTTCTCTGTCAGTTTCTTATTCCATTTGGTGCTTGGCTGAGTTCTTTATCTCTTCATTTGATGTTTAGGATTTCAGGATTGCTGTTTTCTCTGTTTGGCTTAGTTTTTCGGATCTTTGCTGTGGAGGGACGGCGTGGTGCTTCTGCCTAGAGCGCCATGTTGCTGGAAGTCCCAGTTGTTTAATTTTTTAACTCCGTTACTTAATTTCCTAAGTAAATCAGTCTTATGTGGTATTTCTGTGATAAACTAACTCAACATGATAATGGTGTACTTTTTTTTAATGCATTACTGAACTTGTTTTGATACTCTTTTTTGTAGGAATTTTGTATCTATAATCATGAATAAGAGTGAAATTTTCTTTTCTTGTTCTCTCCTCTATAGCTTTTCTTCTTTCTTGATTAATCTTATCAGGCATATGGCTTTGTTAACTATTTATGTTTTTGAAACTTTTATTTTTCCCTCTTTTTTTTTTTTTTGGAAATCAAGGTTTGTTTTTATAGGAACAGTTTTTCGTTTTTCTTTTTTGGAAATCAAATTTTGTTTTTATATGAACAGGTATTTTTGGAAATCAAGTTTTGTTTTTATTTGAACAGTTTGTTTTTTTTGGAAATCAAGTTTTGTTTTTATAGGAACAGTTTTTCATTTTTCTTTTTTGGAAATCAAATTTTGTTTTTATATGAACAGGTATTTTTGGAAATCAAGTTTTGTTTTTATTTGAACAGTTTGTTTTTTTTGGAAATCAAGTTTTGTTTTTACATGAACAGTTTTTTTTTTTGGAAATCAAGTTTTGTTTATTTTTCCCTCTTTTTATCATTTGCTTTCTTCCATGTGTTTTGGCTTTACTTAGCTCTTCATTTCCTAATACTCCAAATTAGATGTTTAGCTCAGTAATTTTAATCCATTATTATTTTCTATGGTTTTTATTGGTAGTATTTTTATTTTTATTTGTCTACATGTATTCTTATTTCTATTATTATTTTCTTCTTTGACTCATGCATTCTTTATAAATGTTTTAATTTTTGAAACAAATTTTCTTAATTATCCTTTGTTGTTGATTTAATTATATCACGATCCGAGACATGAGCCCTGATAGCACAGAGTTGACACTCAAATGATACTATTGGAATAGAACTGTGCTAAGTTTTTCATTTACTACTGGCTTTTTTCCTGCTTATTCACCTCTGCCTTCCTTTCTTAAGCTGATTCTTGGTTTTGGTAATCAGTGCTATTTGCATTGACTATATGTATGATGGAAACCCTTGTGGCTTAGTGGTAAAGAGTTTGACTGCTAACCAAAAGGTCGCAGTTCAAATCCACCAGGTGTTCTTTGGAAACCCTATGGGACAGTTCTGTTTCTGGCTTTCTGATCCACAGAAACTCTTTGAGATGATAAATGTGTACTGTTGTCTTAAGCTGCTAAGTTTTGGGTAAGTTGTTACATAGGAATAGATATCTAATACAGTGAGCTCTGGGATTCCACAAGTAAAGAGATGATCCCTGATTTGGGGACTCCAGGAAGAATTTATGGAGCATGTAGGAACAATAAGACAAATTGTGTCCCCTGAAACCTGCAGTCTTTGGTTACCACAATTTAAAATTAAAGCGTAGAAGTAAGAAATGGCCGTAGGAAGACAAGAGAATTGTACAAGCTTAGAAGGACTGGTATGTGAGGAGAGACTGCAGCAAAGTCCTGGGAAAAAAAGAGAGGAGAAATAATCAAAGTCCACAGAGTCATATCTAAATTTAAAACAGACAATTAGGCTTTTAAATTCAAATTCCAGAATATTAGGATGAAGGACCACGGTAAGTCTGAGAGATGATTTGGTTTTAAGGGTCCAATGCATAATCCTCCCTTTCCCCAAGTCCACATTCAGAAAAAAATAGGTAAATAAGATAGGAGTGATCAATGAATAAAAATCAAAATCTCAATTTTATTACTAAGATGGCCGAATGTAGCATATGGTTTTACAAACGTATTTAAAAGCACTTCCTTTCATTTCCTTCCTGGGTTAGACAGGTTTACCTAACTAGTCATGAAAAACAAAACCCATCGCCATTGAGTTAATTCCGACTCATAGCAATCCTATAGGACAGAGTAGAACTGCCCCATAAAGTTTCCAAGGAGTGCCTGGTGGACTTGCACTGCTGACCTTTTGGTTAGCAACCATAGCACTTAACTTTTACGCCACCAGGATTCCCTAGTTGGTCATAGTTATCCAATAAATACAGGGAGGAAGGGAATGAGCCGAACAAGCTCAACAACTCCTCCCAATCAGATAAGTCACTATCCTCATCTGGAAAGGAGTGAATAAAGGGTGGGGCCAGGGGCCTGGAGTCCTGCCTAACAGAACTCCCCCCCCCCCACGGGAATATGAGGCTGGAAGAGAGGTTGTTCCCTCCTAATACATGGGGTAAGATTAGATTGATGAAACAAAACATCTCATGATAATGAGTCAGCTTGAAGCATTTACCTAAGTCAGAGAGCACTAATGCCAAGCCATGATAGACCTTCATGGTCATGAAAGACTTTTCTTAACCTTTCTGTACCTTCATCCCCAATTCTAGAGGAGACAGAGGCAGCGTACTGCAGTGAAGGAGGGAGAACATGGATAAACTGACCACAACCCCCTTTCCACTGCAGCTCTCCAACTGGAATAAGGCCCAAGTTGGGCAAAGGAGAAGCTTTAATGATATTCATGGTTTTGGCTTAAACATGCAATTGGTTATTTTAATTACTTAAATATGGCTGTTTTCTAATAAAAGTGAATGGAAGGATTTTTAATATTTTATTGTGACCAGTAGAGCTGTAGTACCTGCCTTAGTTTTTAATCCAAGTAATAGGGAGCATTACCTCCCACTAAATGGGCTTGAATGCATGGCAGTGGGAGATGAAATGGTTTTTCTGGTTATGTCCTAAGGAGCTCTTCTCTTCCCATTAAGTGGGCACGCTAACAATGTCCTAGAGCACAGTATTTGTTGACTCTGATTCTATAAAATGTGTATAATTATCTGGGTATCTTCTGCTTGTCCTTCAGATCCACTTTCCACCCTTTCTCACCCTGCTTTCGGCTGCAGGAGGTTGATCTGACTGTGTTACATAAAAGTTCCTGTGCCCTCTGGCTTCGGTTTGGGCCAGGCAATGGGCAGCCTTGGCGAGAGACCTGAGAGAGGGTGGGAGAGAGGCAAGATAATGTTCCCTCTGGCGCCATCCTTGTATGGTTGCTTCCAGTGAGTTATGTCCCTCACTGAAGGTCACTGCTTCTCTCCATGACTCTCCCTCTGAGTTCTGGAATCCTCACCCTTCGTTTGTCTCTTCAGGCTACTGCCCTGTGCATTTACACAATTCATTGTGAGTCGTCTACACCCAGACTTTTGTAAATAGATCCGTTATGAGTAAACCCTACTCAAATTTTCCTATGTCAAATGTGCCATTTCCTTCCTGTTTGAATCTTGAAGAATAGAATAATATTATTTGCTTTGTCTACCTCAAAATATTAATTAGACAATTAAAGCAATAACAATTGTGAAATGTTTTTTAGAAGTAATTAAACTCAAATATGGATTATTATTACTATTATTTGCAAAGTGTTTTCAATAATGCTTGAAGGAACAAGAGAAACCATCCTTAAGAAAAATTCCGAGGCCAGTCATCAATACTTTCCAACATTTAAGAGTCATTCAGACAGTAGATATTATTTTGCTGGGGATACAATTATAGCTGTTTCTTTTTATTTGCATACATGGTGTGGCCATTCACAAACATCAGGCTTTAAACTATTGGATGAATATCAGAAAAATATTTGGACTTCGACAAGCAGGGTTAACTTCGCCCTTAAAATTAAAGCAGTTTTCACATCCCTCTGAAACTGAAGTTAATGAGGTATTAAGTCATATTCAGGTGAAAAAAGTGAAAATATGTTAAACATAGTGCAAATAGGAAACAATGCTTAGTTTTTTGCTTCATTTTAATATGATTAGACATTGACTTTGCCCTAGCTAGCTTTCTATATTTGAGTTTGTTTTTCCCCAGCTGTTAATTTATCCTTCCATTTTCTATCTCTTGGTGAAATATAAAGCATTAATTTATAGTAATTGAGAATAAAAGAATGCATTCCATACGCTTGAGACTTAGAATTTTTAAATCTGAGGTCATGTGCCAATGTAACTTAGGAGTCCATTGACTTACTTGGGAAAAGTTTACATTTTTACTTTTACTAACCCCCAATAACATTTGCCTAAATTATGAATGTAGGCAACATATAACAATAATATTAGTAATACCTAGAGATTTGTCATAGATAGGAACCACAGATACTTGCAACAACATTTTAGTTGTTGTTGTGTGCTATCAAGTCAATTCTGACTCATAGCAACCCCACCTGACAGGGAAGAACTGCCCCAAAGGGTTTCCTGGGCTGTAAACTTTACAAGAGCGGATCGCCGGCTCTTTTATTCTGCAGATCAGCTGGTGGGTTTGAACCACCGACCTTTCCATTAGCAGCCAAGCACTTAACCATTGTGCCACCAGGGCTCCTTTTAGTTGTGGTAGATAGTCGGGAATGGTTTTTATGTTCACCGCTACTTGAAATTATCATTGTTTTCAGATCTGCCACTTCATCTTGTTATTTTTTATAGGAAGAAAGAAACGTGTAGTTATTTTATTACAAATAAAGTTTTTAAAATATTCTGATAATTATTCTATATAATTGATAATCTTTGATCTCTTATGAAGCTTATCGATTAAAAACGATATTCTAACAGGGGTCCAAAGATTTCACCAGAGTGTCAAGGTGAGTTACAGCACAAAAAAATGTTAAAAATCCCCGTCTAAGTTGTGGTTCAGATCTTTAGGGCTTAAGAAGGAAGATGGATCTCAGGCCTATTACCTTCTTTTGGTGAGCGTGATAAGATGCTGAACGCATGCCTAAGAAGAAAAATTTATGGCGCATATACGAAAACCCCAAGTGATTGTAAGCAAGTACAGAAAGTGTTCGCATTCATTCATGCATATTAAAATTTAAAACATTTTACGGCCTTGTGCAGAATCCAAAAATAAAGAATGAAGGTAAAGTAACCTGGCTCATCTCATCTAATGCGATAAAAGGGTAGCAAATAATCCCAAATAAAGTTGCTGTAATTTGTATGAATAATCTTTTTCTATTAAAACTCGAGGATGCCTATTGAAATATTTGATGCAGTAATTATTTCTCTGCCATATTTTTGCATGCAGTCCTTATATTTCATTATATTATTTCTCTCCCATATTTTTCCACAATGTAAATGGTTATACAATATGGCACCCACGTCTGTCTTCAACTCTAATTGCCAATTTCATTTCTTAATCTGCTTCTTAGTACCTGATAATAGACCCATGAACCAAATTTAATGTTTGCTTTAAGACCAAAACAAACATTCCCGAATAAAAGAAAAAAAGAAATGCCCTTGAGACATCTCAACAGGAAATGTCCCTGAAATTTAATTTGAATTAGTAAAGCATCAACTATCAAAAATGAAAATATAGAAGACATAAATTATATGTGAACAACAAAATTGTTAATGTGTACCTCATTCTAAATAAATACAAGATAAAGCAATCTTGACACTGGAGGTCACCTTTGCTGTTAAATCTTTGAGAATAAAGGAGCAGAGTCTCTGTATTCTAATTGCAGCCATGAAACAAGATAAAAGAGTCTGGATTAGGAAAAATCCTCAGTTTCACTCGGGAATGGTTTTTATGTTCACCACTACTTGAAATTATCATTGTTTTCAGATCTGCCACTTGATCTTGTTATTTTTTGTCGGAATAAAGAAATGTGTAGTTATTTTATTACAAATAAAGTTTTTAAAATATTCTGATAATGAGTGAACTTCTGTGCAAATGCATAAACTCTCCTTAATTTGCTAACCTCCTGGAAGTAATCGGATATGAAGGTAAAGGTAGAGGAAAAAGGAATGAAAGATCATTTTTGGCCTCCCCCTGGTGGCTCAGTGGTTAAGAGCTCTATGGCTGCTAACCAAAAAGTTGGCAGTTCGAATCCACCAGCTGCTCCTCGGAAGCCCTATGGGGCAGTTCTACTCTGTCCTAATAGGGTTGCTATGAGTTGGAGTCGACTCGACGGCAACGAGTTTGGTTTTTTGGTAAGGTCACAGCTCTACTCTGACACACCTGGGGTTGCCATGAGTCGGAATCGACGCCAGGGCAAATGATGGTGGTGGAAAGTCATCGACTTGTCTACTAAAATCTTTTCTGCTTTGCACAACATAAGACCGTCACAATCTGGCTCCAGGGATACTAAGGTTACCTGGGTTTTGCACTGTACAAGTCTAGAGGGCAACAATATGAATGGTTGTACAATATGGATCTTTGTCAGCCCTCAACTCTCCTTGCCAATTTCATTTCTTATCCTGCTACTTAGTACCTGATATTGGATTCACATCTTGCCACTCAGCTCTTTCAAGAACATGTCCTAAATATTCAAAACTGTAAGTCATCTCTTACACAATTTCCTGTTAACAGAATCATTGCTCTTAATCCACTTATGCTGTCAAAAGCAGTACCAGTTATTTGGGTCAAAATTTACTGTTATTCCTGAATTTAAGAAATAATTATTTTCATCATTTCTGAAAAATTATTAATAAAATACCCATACTCTCTTCAAATAGTGATTCTTTCTTTTATCTCTTCCTACTAAACTCTTAAATCGTGCGTTACAATTTCTCATTCTATTCTTCACATTTTTGTGATATATTCTGAGTCATTTCCTGAGCCTTATCTTACCATAAATTTATTTACTTTTCCTCTAGGTCTAATCTACTGTTTATCTTATTACTTAGTTTTTAAAATAAAATACCATGGAAAATTTCAAACATATGCAAAGATAGAATAGTAAAATAAACTCCTACGTACCCATAACTCAAAGTCAACACTTACCAACTTATGACAAATGTTTTGTCTGTACCACCTTCCACTCTTGTATCATTTTGAAGCAAATCCAAGATAAGTTATTTCATATTTAAATATTGAAATGAGGTCTCTCTCTCATTTTTAACATAACCACAGAACCATTTCTGTACTTAAAAGTAAACAATACTTACTTAATATCATCAAATGGTTAGTCACCATTCACATTCCTAACCATTTCTTATGTTATAGATTTTTGTATGACTCAGAACCCAAAAAACACTCTGATTGGTTAATAAGTTTTAAGGCTATTTTAATCTTTAGAGTCTCCTTCTCTTTCCATCTTTAAAATTTTTTTTTTCAAATTCTTTAATTTATTTATTGGAGTTACTGAGTTATTTGTCTTAGTTTCCCACAGCCTGGATTTGCTGTTTACATCACCGTAGATTCTCTGAAGCCATTTTTCTGTCTTCTATATTTTTTTAAACTTGATGGAATCCAATCATTATTGCAAGACTACATTGTAGGTAGTGTTGTGTTCTTCCATAAGGAGATATACAATGACTAGCTGTTTTAACCTCTCGTGATGCTAGCAGCCATTGATGATCATTGCATAGATTCATATTTTCTTTAAGGTTTGCATAAAAGAGACATTCTAGTTCTATCATTCCTTCTTAACTTATTAACTGGAATAATTCTATAAAGTGAGCTTTATCTCACCTACTATCATTTCTTATTCTTTGCTTTATCTGTAAAAATTCTATAAGGAGAAACTTTCTCCTCATATACTGTTACTCAGTGGTACAGTTCATGTAAGAAAGTCTTTAAGTTCTCTTTATTTACAAGTTTTTAAAACAATGAACTGATAAATAGCATTCTCCAAAGGTGACCAATTAGTCTTTAAAATTTCATTATTAATTCATAGATCTGCGCATATTCAATGCATTGTAGTTAATGTTGTTCAACGACTAAGGTACAGCTGACCCAAGCAATAGTCTTTTCAATCACCTCATAGGTGTACACAAGTTGGATAATGAAAAAAAAAAAAGACAGAAGAATTGACATGTTCAAACTGTGGTGTTGCAAAGAACATTGAATATACCATTGACTGCCGGAAGAATGAACAGATCAATCTTAGAAGAAAAACAATCAGAATATTTCTTACAGGCGAGGATGGTTAGAGTTCATCCCACTTACTTTGGACACATCCTCAGGAAAGACAAATCACTAGAAAAGGACATCATGTTTGGTAAAGTAGACAGCCAAAGAAAACAAAGGAAACCCTCATTGAGATGGATTCACACAATAGCCACAACAGTGGACTCTAACATACCAGTGGTCATGAAGATGGTGCAGGACCAGGCAATGTTTCATTCTGCTATACACAAAGTCACCATGAGTTGAAGTCAACTGGATGGCAACTAACAGCAATAACCACATGCCTGTTGATTCTCAGTGTCTTACTTTGGGCTATGAGAACTTCTTCAAATTGGCTCTTGGGTCCTTTTGACCTGAACTTAGTAAAATTAAGTTTCTTTGCTCTCAAGTATGAGAAGATGCTCAAGCTCATTTTGAACATATTCTGCTCCAGTATTTTTTTTTCTGAGGAGCTCTAGTTCCTTCAAGTGGGAAATGGTATTAAGCAATGGCAGTCTGGGCACAAAGATTGCTCGTTGCTCCTGGACTGGTGATTGTTTTGAGGAATTTTCAGTGCACAGACTGAATCATGAATTCATACTGATATTAACTCAGAAACATAAATTCACGTTAATATGAATATTTTACGGACATTTCGGAAATCAAAAAAAATTTTTTTCTAAATATTTAAGGACCAGAGTTTTTTATTTAATTTGACATGTTCAAGTTACATCTTTATCTCATTTTTATCCATGTTGTGAATCCCAGTTCTTTTTAGCACCAGGAAAGACAGAACTGGAATATCAAATAATCACTTATTTCCTTTATCCCACAATATATACTCAACAATCTCAGCAGAACAATATCAACAGTACCACCAGCAATATGATTTCAGAAAATGGCTTTACATCTTTTTTTCTTTCAGATCTTTTGTCTTATATATTTTACTAAGGATGTACAGTCAAATTATTTTGACACTAGGACAATCTCTTCAGTAATGTCATCAACTGGGATATACATTTAATTTATTTTGTTTTAGTTCTTTTTTAGTATTTAGGTATCACGTTTTAATATTTATTTTTGTTATATCACTATATAAAATATTTATATGTTTCCAGAGCAAAACAAGGTATATCCAAATTTATCTTTATTTCTTGCAAGCCAAGCTACGTTTGAATGCTTGAGATACGCGCGCACACACACACAATATGTATATTATGTGTGTGCGTATATATATAGAGGTCTAGCAAATTGCATCCTGTATTCTGAGAACAGTTGAGTACAGTGAAGTCATAGAATCATGAACAAACATTACAGGTCTTATTTCAAGTAAGCAGGTAAGACCCAAGGATGTGAAGACAAGTCCAAGAAGAAATGATATGCCAGATCATGAAATTCTTTGAAGGATTTGCTAAGGATTTGTTTGAATTTTATTTTGTAAGCAAGGGGTCACATTCCACACAAAGAATTTTGTTTCAGATGATCACCCGTGTGGCAGCATAGAGGATATACTGCATACGAAGGGTTGGTTGTGGTGGTGGATGTGGAGATGAGCAAAGACTGAAGAAAGGGAAAATGTGAAAAAGATAATCCTTTAGGCCAGAATTCGGAAAGCCTTAAAGGGGGGGCATATTCTGGAGCTATGTAAGATATAGAACAGATGGGATTTAGAGAATCTAGTGAAAAATGGGATGTTCAGGGTGAGGAAAGGAATCCTAGCAAATTCCCAGTCTTCTAGCTTTGGTTAACTGGGTGATCTCTTGGGCCACTACTGATAGGAAATTTATAGCATGAAGAACAGAAGTTGAGGGAGTAGAAAATGAATCTAGTTTGAACGACTGCTTTAGAGAATTGATAGACACTCAATGACTCAAGGGAGATGTAATTACTCCACATCTGTTATCATAATTAACACCTTATGAAACACTTTCACTTGGATATCTCATTTTCTTTTCACTGAGGTAATTATTATTCCCATCTTACATATTAAAAAAGAGGTGAGGGTCATAGAGGATGAAATACTTGTACAAGACACATGGCTAAACATCAGCAGGATTTGACTCAAACACATGCGTTGTTTCTCCAAGTTCTGAGAGCTCTTTCCTCATCACTTCTTGGTGTAGGAAAGCAGATACATTCACATATTTTGAAAAGCTTTGTATCCAGGGTAAAATAAAAATGGTACCTGGTTCCTTCTGCTAAATAGAAAACTCAATTGAGCAGGACATTTATCCCACTGTACACACTCTGCCCCTCACCTTCCAACTGCAGTAATGTCTTACAATAACTATTTTATATCTGCATGCAACAAGATCTTCTTCCAGAAGCATTATGACAAAAACATGAATGCATGCCATAGCAGTAATTTTATTCCCTAAGCAGTTGTTTCCAAAATCCTAAATATAAGTCCTACAATTTATCTAACACGCTGTCAAGTCTGACTACTTACAGTATTTTCACTGTACTTTTTTTTTTATGTGGAATTCTCTGCTTCTAAACTCAGAGTGGAAGAATTAGAAACTGAAAAGTGTCCTTCAGGAGCTCACTTACCTCTTTTTACCTTTATGATGTACAGAGCCAGCTGAGAGTCTGTCCAGAGGAGACCCAAAACCAGAGAAGCTCCTTTTCTTCTTTGTCTCAATGACGTCGTTCTCCATGGACATGAGTTCATCCAGAAGCAAGAGTTTTGCTGCCGGGTTGGTAGCTGATTTCTCTTCCCTAACTGTGGGCTGTGACTGCACGTCTATGACTCCAGAATCAAAGGCCTATAGGACAGAGAGAGGCAATTCCACTCATGAATACATGAACAACAAAAAAACCTTAAATAAGTACAATTGTCTGCTTTTGACAAAACATTTTCCGATATCTCATGGAGTTATGTTCCATAGAGAAAGTTAGATTTTGGCGCCCGAAACATGCAGAAGTGAGATATATTCAAAGGAAATTGAAACAAAACAAAGAAAAGAAGAAGATTCCAGGCCTGCCTCTGAAGTAGTAACTGATTATTCTTTCTGATTCATTCCCGGGGACAAGTGCATCCTTCCTTATCACTCCCATAGCAAGTTATTTGTACTTCTTCCATCATAGCGCTCATACGTTTTACCTATTAGTAGAATGGTTACAATATATGTGTATATCTGATTAGATTATGAATAACCTGAGGGTAAGAACTGTGTCTAATTAATCTCTTATTTGCTCTATTCAATGTCTAGCCCAGAATAGTTAAAAAAAAAAAAAAAAAGAAAGAAAGAAAACCAGTTGCCATTGAGTTGACTCTGACTCATGGCGACCCTAGGTGTGTCAGAGTAGAACCGTGCTCCAGAGGGTTTCCAATGGGTGATTTTTCAGAAGTAGATCACAAGGCCTTTCTTCTGAGGTGCCTCTGGGTGGATCTGAACCTCCAAAAGTTGGGTCAGCGGCTGAGCGCATTAAACACCCAGTGACTCTGCTCACAGTTCGAATTCAATAAACTTCTGACAAATATTTATTGAATGAATTCTGAGAAAGCTAAACCTCATGCTATTTTCTTTCACTGTTCATTCACTTATTTATTCAAGCCACAGTCGCTAAGCATCTGCTATGTGCCAGGTTCTTTATTAGACCTGAGGAAAACAAAGATGTACAAAGTTCAGTCTCTGCCCTCAGGGAGATTACCATCCCTTCCATGTGATTCATTTATTAGCAAATACCAGTGAGGGTCTACAATAAGTCAGAGCTGTCCCAGTAACTTTATTATTTCATGTAAGACTTTCTATTTGTTTGTTCCATATGTTTGCTCCTTTGCACTTCACTCAAGTTACACAAGTATGTGATGGGAGTCTGGTTTGTGAAGCCTGGCTTTTCCTTGACTCTGTAGCAGTATATGTGTGTGTGTGCTTCTATTAACAATCCCAAGTCACTCTGTCCCCCATGAGATTCTGCCCCTTTTCCAGAAGCCTGCGCTTACTCCCCTATGGGAAGAAATTTTGTCTCTAGGGATCTGTTCTCTTTTCCCCTTTAGTCACATTCTTCTAAGTGGCTGGTTCTTGGTCTTAGTTTTGATTTTCTTTCACCTCCCTTATCTCTTCTCTTTCTTCTTGGGTTATTTATGTCTTGCGTTCTTTTTCTAATTTCCTGATCTTCATCAATAAAGCTCTTTCATCTTTGACCTAAGCAACTCTCTTTTGAAATAAGTTTAGTCTGACACATAGCCTTGGAGCTACTGAGCTGCCTCTTTCCTAAGCAATCAAATCCGTCAGTAAGTCTGGTCAGTTGTTCCCGAACAATCTCCCTTGCTCCTACTCTGTTGACTCCCATCAATAGTGACGTCAAGTCCTCGTCACTGTTTAGTGTGCTCCCTTGATGATCTTAGAACTTGCTTTCCTCTCTGTTCTATCCCATCCAGAGTACTGCCATGAATTATCTCCAAACACCACTTTAATCAGATAGCTCTCTGCTACCTACAATATGGTTTCAACTTCTTTTTTTAAAATTCCAACTTTTGTCACTTTCCTACGTAAGTCTGACAACATAGAAACAGAACAAGAGAAGGATGCTATAATGATGAAAAAGACACCCCAAAGAGCAAGCGACAAACCTTCTAAGGCCAGGATAGGAGATCTTTAGATCTTTTATTATCTCCCAGCACACCCTCCAAAAAAATGCTTTTATTCTTCCAACTAATACTTCATATACAATAGAGTTCTGTTTCTTTTTAAAGATATCCTTAATTCTCAGGAGAAAAAAATATTACTTGGTAAAATGCATTTCAGAAGATCTCTTTCTGTTGTTTAAGAAAGACTCAAAACCAAACCCCTTGCCGTCAAGTTGATTCCAACTCATGGTGACCCTATAGGACAGAGTAGAACTGCCCCATAAGGTTTCTCAAGAGCAGCTGGTGGATTCAAACTGCTGACCTTTTGGCTAGTAGCCAAATGCTTAACCACTGTGCCACCAGGGCTCCTTAAGAAGTACAAAGAATATATACTCCTTATAAGATCAAATAAACCAAATGAATTTTCTTTCTGGGTAGAAAGGTTCACACATTTCTTTCACTTTGTAGTTCAGTCCTGGAACCAAGAACACATTTACACAGTAATAAGGTTGGCCAAAATTAGTCATATTTTGACATGCAAATTTTATATCAAGGTACTTCATCTTGATGTAATTGATTTGATTATATCTGAAATGGTAAAGAATTTTCTCTTAGGCTTTATGGTTCAAGGAATGCAAATCTTAGTTCCTACTTCCAATATCTTTTAACGTTTAGATAACTGGCTTGCTTGGAATCTGCTGGGAAAGCAAGGTTAATAATTATTACTGCTCACATTTGAAGTTTACAAACTTGCATGTCATTGGAAATAAAAATAAAGCAATTAAAACATAGGCCTATTTGATTCTTTTTGTGGTTTATCTCTGTTTGTGTGCTGCACTGGCTTCTGAATCTAGTTGAATCAGCTACGTTCATGAAACATATATGGTCCCTTAAGCTATTTTCCATTACCTCTGTTGCTACATCCACTGAGAACACTTTTCCTGAGCTCCACAGCATCAACATCACAGCCAGGATGAACTGTGCACTCTCCACTCTCCAGCCCAGCATCTAAGGGTCATGCACATCAGGGTTAACATTTATTAGCTTGGCATACAAAGATTGAAAAAACCAAAAGCTCCTAGAAAGCTTGTTAGAGGCAAGTGATAAGCCAAAGTATTTCACCAGTATGTGCTGGCATGCATCTCTACAAAACTGAAATAATACTTAATGGAAGCTGTCAATCCTCCACTATGAATTCTATCAAGGCTTCATTTCCATGGAAACCTAGATTGGTATTGGATAGCTATAATCATAATTTAATGCAAACTAACCCAACGTCTGAGAAATCCAGTTCGTATAATGAGTATTACTCTTTGACGGTCTTATCCAGGGATTACAATCTCAAGTGCACAAGGGGCTACATGTAGAATGGCCGAGTATAAAAGAGTCAAGTCTGGTGGGGTCTGTAGTGAACCAAAGAGAATGTCCCATGTCGAAAAGTATTTAAATTCAAATTTTCAATAACACCACACATCCAATAGGAGAATACGTCTATGCCCCTGTGTTATATATAGATTTCTTAAGGTTCAAAAGGCAGACATCTTAAAGAAAAAATAGACAAATTTCACTATATCAAAATTGAAACGTTGTGTATGATAGGTACAATAAACAAAATCAAATGACAAATTACAAACTGAAAGCTACTTTCAACATATATGAAAAATATCAGCATGTAAAACATATAAATTAAAAGCGACATACTTAATAAAACAAAAATAGGCCAACATTATGAATGGGGGTTTCATAGAAAACAGAGAACTTCATGGACAATAAACATAAAAAAATACATGTAACCGATTTAATAATCAGGACATATAAATAAAATTATAAATGCTATACCATTTGACACCCATCAGACTGGAAAAAAATTTGAAGTCAACAGTGCGAGTGTTAGGATGACGTTAAGAAACAGAAAGAAGGAAAGAAGACTGATATTGCTGGAGAAATTGTAAATGGATTCAATCACTTGGAGAAAATTGGGCAATATAAAGGAAGTTGAAGATGATCTTGTTCTACTCGTGCCTCATCTATTCTACTTCTAGGTACGTATCCCAAAGGAGTTCTCACATGTGCGTAAGGAGACGTGTGCCTGACAGCTCATACCCTTGTTGTTTATAGCAGTAAAAAGTTGGAGTCAACTCAAGTGCCCCACGGTGGAAGGAATGGATTTATCACTTGAGATCTATTCACACTATGGACTTAAAACAAATAACTTCAGTGTGTGTGTGTGTGCATATGCATGGATTTCAGAGAAATAGTTTGAGGAGAAATGGGAAATTTTAGAGTAAGAACTACGGCATGATCACATTTACTGAAATTGGGCATACATAAAACAATTCCATATATTTTTGAATACATATATGTAATTAGAGTATAAAAATACAGAACTTAATTCATACAAGTTATTGCCTCTGGAGAGGTAGGGAAGTGAATTAGATTATTGAAGGAAATATACCCACTGCCATCGAGTCGATTCTGACTCATAGCTACCCTATTGGACAGAGTAGAACTGTCCCATAGGGTTTCTAAAGAACTGCTGGTGGAGTCGAACTGCCAATCTTTTTGTTAGCAACTGAACTCTTTACCACTGCACCACCATAAGTGACTCCATTTCTATCTATTTTTTAAATTAAATATGTCAAAATATTATAGTTAAAAAATTCTGGGTAGTAAGCATAAAGGTGTATTATCTATACATTTCTGATTCTTTAAATAATAATAATAAAAACACTATACACCAATTAAAGCTCATCTATCCATGGTGGGGCAAAGGGTTAAGTGCACAGCTACTAACAGAAAGGTGGGCATTTTGAACGCACCCAGAGGTGCCTTCAAGGAAACGCCTGGCATCTGCTTCCAAAGGTCAAAGCCATGAAAACCCTATGGAGCACAGTTCTACTCTGAAACACTTGGGGTCCCCATGAGTTGGAATCGACTCTGCAGCAACAGTTTTTTTTTGTGGGGGGTATGGTCTATATGAGGCCAGCCAGCTTACAGCTGGACACCACTGGTTCCCTAAACACTGCATGGTACAGAGGGGGGAAATCCCCTGAAGAGGGGAGATCATGGGCTATGGGCTAGAACAGAGTAGGTTTGAACCCAAGTTTAGCCGTTTAGTCCATGGCATCAGGAAAGTCCCCCTGGATCCATCCTTTACAAGTGAAAAGTCTCAGTCAGCTCCCCCCCACCCCTTTAAAGAATATCATTTGGAAAGTTTGCTCGGAGCACATAGGAAGGGATGCTAGCATGGAATTTGAAATCTGGCTTTGAGTCTCTTCTGCCTTAGGATTAGTGTGACCTTGATTATGTATCATGTACCCTACTTGAACTTCATTTTGCTTATTTGTGAAGTGAGGAAGATTCTCATTTCAACAGGGCTTTGAGAGGACTGAATTGATTGAAGTATAACTCCTTTATCCCACATAGTATTTATAATTTGTAAGTGAAAGAACTTTACGAGGTATCACCAAATGGTTCTGTTTGGTGTGAGAAACATCCTAAAAGAGAAATATTCCTAAATATTTCAAATTTTCTAAAAGAGAATTATTCCAAAAGAAAAATATTTCTCTTTTATTCTACTTTCTCTTTGGTGGGACTCAGGACTTTTTTTTTTTAATGGCATCTTCTAAAAAAATGTTATTGCAAAACCTCAATGTAGATTTTAATAATACACGGTACATGTTAGAATAAGGATAACCAAGAAACCAAACCCTTCGCCATCCTGTGGATTCCGACTCATAGCGAGCCTGTAGGACAGAGTAGAAATGCCCCATAGGGTTTCCAAGGAGCGGCTGGTGGATTTGAACTGCTGACTTTTTTGTTGGCTGCTGAGCTCTTAACTGCTGCGCCTAGATAAGTGTTTTATATAGACAGGGTAGCATCTGTATTAACCATGTCTATTAAGATTTATAACAGATAAATATTTTAGCATTGTCCATAATATTTATGAAATATAATTTTAATTTCCATGTAACGCAGCCTAACTAGTTTTTGTTATGCCACCTACTAATCTCTTTTGGAATCTTATACATAATGGCTTTCACTAGCTACTTCTCTGTAATCCAGATTTTTTTGGAAGGGAGCGGTAAACTCTCTCTGTATTCCCTTTTTTGCCAAATTGATATTTAAACTGGGTTTTTGGTAACTATCAAAAATCCATAAACCATGACTATGCCTCTCTTTAAATTGAGAAAGTAGAAAAACAGCAATAAAAGAACGCAAGAGTTCTCCGGTAAAAATTTCCTTTAGAAAATCAGCGCTTTATTTTTCCTTCCGAGTTTGCCCATTTGTCTTTCAGTTTCCTCAGCATTAAGGAAGCTGTATTAAGACAATAACTGCATTTCCTTATTATCTCATATTTCTGGCATATCTTTTGCTTTAAATGGTTCTCTCATTTAATCAAAGAAACTACACTTCAGAGGTTTTCCTTCCTTTCTTTTTGGCATGTTAAAAACAGTTTACAAACTATGAGATTTCCCAATTTTATAAGCCTTTACGTGTGGGTTTCCTTCAACTATTTTCATGCACATTTTACTAACTGGGTTTTTCTTCACCTCTGCGATCTTATAAATGGCTCAGGAGGAGGGTTGTTTATAATATTGATGATTATGTCTAAAGCATGTATTTTTGTGCTTGGGTGTACATAGGAAATAAGTTATAATGTGTCATCTTACAGATAACCACATCCTGATTATTTGGATATGAAGATATAAAAATAAACAGAGTCTAAATACACACATTTAATGGTTTAAAGCCATGCACGTAGCCAGTTAACCAAAAGGCCACGTTCCTAAATATGGCATTCGTTACGCTAACGAAAACAAACACCCTGGCACCTGCCGCACAAAAGACCTTTGATTAACTAGTTAAAACTTCATTGCTACAAAATTAGAAACAGAGGAAATTATAGGGAGGGAAGGAAAAGACTTGGTTCAGCTCTATTGCCTTTTTTTGTTGATAGTGGATAAATATAGGCCATAATTTAAAAGTCTAGTTGGCCCCATGTACACTGCAGATCACAGAAAGCACACTCAAAAGATGTTCATTGACTGTGTGAGAACACCAAAGGAGACATGTCTGCAATTTTGTTAGTCCATCAATATTTTCTATTGAAGGATTTTAAAGTAATATTTCCCTGGGTAGTAAGGAGTTTCAAAAGATGCAGGAGGCGTGGAATCTGCCTTGTAAGAAGAATTAGGTGCGTACTTCATTCATTTTTAGTCTGTTGGCCTACCACGTTGCATGCATTTTCACTTTTCAAATGATACTGCGGAATTGACAAATATTTTGCGTGTTATTACATCTTACACTTTGTTTCAGACTTTCCACGTGTAAGGACTCACATCCTGAAAGGATCCTCCAACCTGGCTGGAGTGGTGGTGAATGGAGCAAGGTGGGAGCAATGGGAAGTTTCGTAGTCATATATATTTTTTGAATACTGAGAGTGCTTATTGACACGTGAAAGGCTCCGAGGCTCTGAAAGTCCAGTAGCAAGGAAACTGACTTCATTATGTTTAAAACAGAGTTAAATGAGAAGTCTATTAAAATGAAGAAAACTATTTCCATTATTGAGAATCAGTACTGTAATAAGCCATGGTTATTGTAAAAAAAAAAAAAATCTCTCAAGTGGGCTGCGACAGAAAAACAAAAAAACAAAAAGGTTGAGAATCACTGATCCAAAAAACAAAGAACAAAACAAGAATGAGGGAAGCTGTTAAAGCAAGAGAGGATTAAGCTGAAAAAGAGAGGCAATAGGAGTCAGCATATGATCTAATGTACTGTTATAAAACTTTTTAACTCTCTGCCTTTGAGGGCTGGTGTTGAAGAAGCTACTCAGGTGATAAAGGGAATTTCTCTTCAACCCGAGATTTTATAATTCACATCTGACTTATGTACAGTCAACCCAACTATTAGAAATTCACAAAAAAGCTGGGTTTGCAGAAGAATTTTGAGGAGTTCTGGGAAATTTTATTAATCTGAATTTCTTGACTGGCAATCTACAAAACAGACTCCTTACCACTGCTATTTCAATAAAGTCAAAGATAAAGAATTAAAGACCAATTAAATTTCTATTTTTTCCCCTTCGTGTTCTTTTCCCACTTTGACAGAGCACAGAGGTTTTAAAGTGGGATTTAGCAGGATATTTTATAAGGGGGCCCTAGTTCGGACACAATACAATGACCATATGTGCCTGCTATAGCACTGCCCACAGTCATCTTTCTCTGAAACTAATGGTGGTCTTGTAGCCAGCTTGGTCCTTAAGTGAAATTGTAAAATAGGGCAAGTTCTCCTTCACTTTACTCTTTACCCAATCCCTTAAGTCAAAGCTACCTTTTCTTTTTTTTTTTTTTTTAACAATAGAGTAACTGTAATTTTTAAAGAGGGCCTAAAAGAGACAATGCTTAACACAAAGTAGGCAGAGCTTGATATCATAGAAAGAGATCTGATCTAGGAGTTGTGAGGCTCTGGCTTTGTCTCTGCTGCTATTTAAATGTGTGACCCTAGGTAAACTCTTTCCTCTCTAGACTGAATAAAATGGGGTTGGTCTAACTCACCTCTGATGCTACTTCTGGCTTTTTAAGTCTGTTGGTGAATTTGGCTTTTCTTCTGGTGGAAGAGCAGCTGCTATAGGTAATAGTAACAGTTGGGGTAGGTCTAGGTAGAAAACCCTTTTTGCTGTCCCTCAGATCAGCCAGAGTCTACATATAACATTGTCTCTAGGCTTTGATATAAATACCTCTCTTTTTAATTGTAGGTATTTCTAGCTGAAGAGAAAGGGTTTCTAAATCACTGAATTTAAGATCTCATGTATGGTAAGAGACCTCATTTTTAATTCAAGAAGGATAAAATGCTACCCATTAAATAATGACATGTTATCAAGTGTAAAACTTACCCCATTTTCAGAGATGTTAAAATGTGAGCTTTAGAATTGATGAACATTTTGTATATATATATATATATATATATATATATATATATATATATATCTTTTTACTTTAAAATCTTGGGACTTTTTTTTTTTTTTACTTTTTTCTTTATTCATTGTGCTTAAGTCACTACACTCAAATCCACACACTTTCAAGAATTGTCATAGCTGAGATTTTAGACACAATAGAATACAGTTACATCCCTCTTTTGGGCACAGAGAAAGAATGATATGTTGTTTAACATAATTACCAGATATGCGTTTTAAAAGTCACATGAAATTAATTTGTAAAGATTTGATGGAGTACCTATTTCCCTACATTTGGAGATAACCTTCTATCTATCAAGGTAAAATAATTACTTGAATATTTTCTCAGTAACTACAAATCCTCCATTCAATGTTAGTGAATACAAACAGGAATTTTTTATATTATACAAATTTTTAATTTCAGATGCTCAGACATCCGAAACCACCACCAAAATCTCACACACACACACATTTTTTCACATATAGTTACTCCAAAAACCCTCTTTAGATGAACTAATGAATACTTTTTAAATAAAACTCTCAGTCAGTAAACAGGTATTCAAGATGAGAAAAGTTATTTCTGTGACCCATAAGCATCCATTGCTGTCGAGTCAATTCCGATTCACAGCGACCCTATAGGACAGAGTAGAACGGCCCCATAGAGTTTCCAAGGAGTGCCTGGTGGATTTGAACTGCGACAGTGAGGAAAAACTCAGAATTAGATTTGAAGGACGAAGTGTCTTTAATGTGCTAACTTTTGGCCTACTGACCTTGGGCAAGATGCTTATATTGTCTAAAGCTTACTTTATTAATTTTTAAAATAGTAATATTAATAACTATACACTGGAATAGTGCATATAATAGTGCAATCACTCACAAACAGCACAAATCATTGTGGAATTGACTCAGAGATTTCAAGTAAGAGTAATAAAACAAGCACACAAACAATCCTACCATTATATTATTTATACAAAATGTGTAAAGATACATTTTCAATGGACTAGGTCTTGAAATTGCATAAGTTTATCTATAGAAAAATTACTACATCGTTTTTAATGCTTAGTTTATCATACGCAGGTAGGAACTTTGTAATAGAAACTCGACAATCATGCATGAAATCATTTGTAAGCTATAAGATAACACAAAAATATTAATTACATGACATAAAAGTGATTATTACAAAGCTGAAAGCAGGTCTTTGAAGCCAAGCCCTGTCAGTGAACATAAAGCTTATCCTGAACAACCGCATGTGGAATTTGGGGCCATTCATAGAGACAGTCTACAAATTTTTTTGTTACAAATCAAGAGAATGAAATTACAGTTGACATTATACAGATCAACTCAGCATTTCAATAAGTGACACAATTTGAACAGGGTTTTAAAGAAGGTTGTTTCTAGTGTTCTTTGATGAGAGCAGCAATCAGGAGATTTAGACATTTTGCATCCCTGACAGTAGAATCTCGGATCCCGTGACTTTGGCGTCTCTTCTTTGGAGCTGAGATTCCACAGCCTTTGGTGAATTTGACCCCACAAACCAGACAACTGAGTGTGGTTGTGGCCCTTCCAACTTTAGATAGGGGGAATTAGTTTAGGATCCTCATCAACTCAAGTAAGAGATTTAAAAATCACTGATGACTTTCACCCAACAGCAACTGAATTACAATTTTTAGCTCTTGTCACTAACATACACATTATCTATATCATATTTATAAAAATATATCTGAGAAATACCCATTTATTTATTCCTTGTGAAATTTATTATCTTCAGTCAATTGTGTGATGGGCATTTCGCTTTCGGTGTTGATTACGATCCTGAAAGGAAGGTGTACTTTGTAAGTGAGAACTGTTAATATATCCCGGTTTTCTAAAAATTACAATATCAGGACCATGCTCTTCAAATGGCCATGGGAGATTTTCCAAAGTCACAAAGCCAGTCAGAAGAAGAGCCAGGACAAGAACTGAAGGTTTCAGACTTCCAGCTTCATGCTCTTTCAAGTAGAATCTGTTTGTATAAGTGTAAAAAAATGTTTCTGTTTCCAAAATCAATTGCTTATTGGGTAAGATTTTTATGGATGACGTTCTCAATGTGGGAGACACCAGCGTTTTAAAATGACTTTTTCTGAATGCTACAAATCAGGAGGAATGATAATTTACTAGTACACATATGTTAACTGATTTTATTCTGTTTGGAACTGTTTTCATTCTTTTCAGACACTATTGCTTTCCAAATATCTCCCTAACATTTTGTTGTTAAATATCTTTATTTGCAAATATCTTTATTCAGATTTCTCAGTCATATTCTGAGTCTTTTTTTTTTTTCTTTTTCACGAAAGATTAAGAAGGCAAAAACTCTATGATGCCGTTTTAAAGTGAGATCCAATTATCTTAAAAACTATGTCTGTCTATTTAACAAATTATTTAGGTGTCACCGTAAGCCCCTTGAGGGGAAGTACTATGTCATGTTCACCATTGTGCCTCATCATCTGGCATAAAGCCTGTCATAGAGTCAAAATTCATTTGTTGAATGAATGAATGAAGCAGTCTTATATGGGAAGCAAATGGGACCACAGGGCAAACATTATCATCCCAGTTTCGTTGATATAGAAACCAAGACTCAGAGAAGCCAAGAGATTTGCCCATGTTTTTATACCTATAGTAATATGTGATGAAATTCCTGGTAGAATGCCTGTGTGTCTATTAATGCTTCTCCTGCACATCATGCATTCTCCTGCTAATGAGAGTAACAGGTATTGGCATTCCCCAATAATCATCCCACTTAGAGTTTCAGATTTCTCCTGAGTAACCATTAATTTGTGCTTTGATCCCTGAATAACTATAGGTTTCTTGTTATAAAACTAAGTCACCTAGAAACAGAAAAGAACTTCAGTATATGATGGTAGATTATTCTGCTAAGGAAATCTGTTATTTAATTCTAATGCTCACTAATGGGGGAAAGACTTTAAAACTATGCATAGGGAAAGACTGGTAGAGTTGCACATAAATGTTCTGTTTGGCCATTTGATACAAGGGACCACAGACAATTCTTTTACGGTGTAAAAAGGTTTTCAAAGAGGAAAGTTGGGTACATGCAGTTGAATATATAGCATTTATAAATTTCAGGATAATGTGGACTATCTCCACACCCTTCACCCTTTACCCCACGTTGTACTTAAATATTTAACAACAATCTTAACTTATAATTACATTAAACTGGCCAATAAAATGAGTGAAAAAGTACCTCAAAATGTAAATGAAGAGCAAAAATGTAAATTTTTTTATACTTAACAACAGGGGGCATTTCTTAGGTATACACAGCATGCCAGGCACCAGGGATATAAAAGTGAGTAAGACACTTGGTCCTCCAGGTGCTCACAGCCTGGTGGAGGAGACATTGGAAACCTTGCAACCACTTGTCCTGCACAGGGATTTTCTAATGAAAGATCAAATTCTTCCTGGAATGCTTCCATTTCCTTCAAGGACAATTGCTTTCCATTAACACTTCGTTTTTGCTAACATTTGCGTAAAACCAAACAAAATCAAACCCATTGCCACCGAGTTGACTTCAACTCACAGTGACCCTGTAGAACAGAGTAGAACTACCCCATATGGTTTCCAAAGAGCAGCTGGTGGATTCAAACTGCTGACCTTTTAGTTAGCAGCCAAGCTCTTAACCACTGTGCAACCAGGGGTCCCTCACCCCTATTTTACAGATGTAGAATGTGAGGCTTGGAGAGAATTAACTTGCCTGAGGGAGAAGACATAAGTAAAGGAAATAGAGATGGATGAAGAAGAGGAGGGAGAGGAAGAAGACTGGGGCAGAGAAATTGTTACTGGCGGGAGGGAGTCCTTCCTATTGGGTATGAGATGATGGGTGTCACCTAAGGTAGAAGGGGTAAGGCTGGGCAACAGCCAGCTCAAGCTAACTAAGGCACCAGGCAGTTGTTGGCAGGAGATGCTCATCACTGTTCCAGAGTGGTACCTTGAGAATTATTTGAAGAAAGAAGGGCTCAGCTAAAACACGCCTTTAATTAGAGATGTTTAGGCACATAGGGTGTTGGCCTGTTTAAAAAGACACCTGGGCCTAAGAGAGAACTTACAGGTAACTTATTTTACCCGCCCCTGCCACCCCCAGACTAAAGTTTTAATGAGGACAGAACAAAGCCCCTGAGATGCCCAATGGCTTGTCCAGTGTCACAAAGCTGGTGAAGTCAGGGCTGTGTTAAGAAGTCTGGTTTCCCAATACCGAAGCTTATGTTCCTTTGATTTTATCATTGGATCTAAGCAATGGTTGTCTGGTGAATAGGAATCACAGTAGACAAAATATTGGCAAGGAGATTCAGTTAGGTGATGTCTAAAGATTAGTGTCAAGTTCTGTGATACTGAGCCCTTATTCTCTAATATAGGAAAACTGATTGATAGGGAAAATTCTCCAGGTCACCCTTACAGTCAGAATCCCTGGGACTTTTCTTTCTTCTGTGCATTTCAATACCAACAGAATATTATGGAGCCTACTTTGTGCTAAAGACTTGCTTGAGGTTACACAGCCAGATAGCAGTTTAGTTGGAACAATACCCCAGAGCGCTTTGCTTTGAGTTCTATTCCTTTTGGACAAGCTCAGTTAATCTAATTTTATTAATCAAACGTTCAAATCACTGCGAATATTTGAAGAACTTAAAATCACAGCCCTGAGGTCTCCAAATCTAGACTATTAAAGACCTCTGCTTCTCTTCTGCCCATGATTCATTATATAAGAATCCGTTAAACATTCTGAGAAATAAAGAAAGCAGATAACAAACTTCTGTAATGAAGTCACTTACATGAGGGAGACTTGAACTCATGATCTACAGAAAACTCTCCTTAGAAAAGTTCTGTGAAAGTGCTGAAGAGGTACACCAACATAAAGAGAATCCACAAAATGTGCCTGATCTTCTTGGGGAGATCATGAGATTTAATCCCATCAATTCTACAGCTATATGGGCATTTAAAGCACCATAATTCATTGTTAAAATTATTTATTTTTTAAAGGGGTAACTCAGGATCTAATAATCATGTACCTAAACCTATAGAGTCTATTCTTGTAATAAAGGGGCAGTATTTTTCATTGTTAAAAATGAATTTATTGAGTGTCTACTACCTGTTAACCTTTTCATACATTGAAATCTTAAACACAATTTTAAATTTGTCCTTAAACTGAACTCAAATGTATGTTTCAGATTCAGTCACAAATAGAAAGAGTACTTCAAATACTGAAGAATATATGTGGTTTATATCTGCTCCAAACTGTTATTAACATCATGTTTGAGTATTTAATCTGTGTAAATGGAAAACAGAGAATGTGTTAGGTTTAAAGAATATAAAGGCCCTTCTTCATCAATAGCAGTGTTTGATCAACTTAGAAATTCTTCTTAATCTTAGTTTTGGAAGAGATGAGAATAAGAAAAACTTTTTTTCCTACCTAGATTGTTCAAACCAGACCAATTTTGTATGTTTAAAAATGTCCTAACACCGAACACTTTTGATGAAAGCACAGTTGGCATTATTAGTATACATACAGAATCATTCACTTGAGTTCCCTTTCTCTTTGCTTTAAAATTAAAAAGAAAAAAAAAAAAGCAAAAACCAATGTAATATATGTGAAATGTCTGAGCAAACAATTCGTTCTACCCTAAGTACGCATCACAAAAACATCTTCTTAGATTTTATATTCACTTTACGAAGGAAATATTTTTTTTTAAATTTCTAATTTGAACATAATCAAGATATAATCAAAACATTAAAACTGTATGTAAAAATTTTAAAAAATAGATAAAAGAAAACTAAGTATCAGTTTTTACATTTGACTTACCTTATGAAAAATCAAGAGATCCTAACTTTAAAGTCCTGTCTCTGCAGTTTCTCCCAGCCTCAGCCCTGATGGCTAGTTTTTTCTCTCCGAGTTTTTATAGTCTCAGTTATACACCCCTTACTCCAATCCCTGCCTTTGCTTTCTCTTACATCATTTCTACAGATTTTCCACTGAACATTTTCCTCTCTTCTCTCTCTCTCCTTTTCTCCTCTCCACAAGTTCTGCTCTATCTGTTGCTTTGATCAAGGTATTTAAGTAGCAATGGGAGCTTGGGCTCTGGAAAACTTGAGGATACGTTTAATATTATGTTTAGCTTTAGACCTATCAGCTCTTCCTGAGGTTTATTCTAGCTCTGATCACTACAAATCATAAAATGCACTAAGAGATTTGTTAAAAAGAAAGTCACTGGGTATTTCAAAGTAAAATTTGGGACGATTATCATCAGAAACCCAAACTGATTTATTGGTATATGTTTTGGAACCTTAAATTAAATGATCATCTACGTAAATGGTGAGTAGTTCCAGTATCAGTCAGGTGCATAGCACTGTGTCAGTGAAACTAACAGCTATACGGGGAAAGCTGTCATTAACAAACCTATAAATACTGAACTGTGACATGTAGGCTATAAATGCAGAAGTTATAATCATTCTTATCTTGCTCTTTTCGCCAGTAGTTTAATTTCCTTTCAATCAAAATATTCCTTCCTCTGTCTGAAAATTTCCTTCATTCCTAACTCCCACTAATAACATTTGCACCCTTATACAAATTACAAAAATTGAAATTAATGAGTCCTTAACAGAATATGTTACGTTGTTAGATCATTATTAGCTCACTGGATTCACCAACGAATCTCCATCTGACAGATCAGGAAACTGAGGCTCAGCAAAATCAAATGACTTCATAAGATTACACAGCTAGGAAGGAACAGCAGAGCCAGATGTCAAACACTGATTTTCTTAATTTCATAGCCAGTTCTTTTTCCAACTCCATTCTGTCTCACTATTTAAAACACTAGAAGAGGGAATCCAAGTCAGACTGTTTTTGCACAAACAGAAAAAAATGTGTTCTTTTTAGTTTTGCTCAAAAAGCCAATAAAAATACTCCTTACTAGTAAAGGAACAATTACATGATTAATTTGGATCTATTAACTGACCGGAGCTCACTGAATTGGTGGGACAGTAAAATGCTTCCCTTTTATGAAGGGTTTCCAGGGATTACATATGTCTCAACAAGCTTGAAATCTGAGTAGTTGGCAGTGATAGTTCACAAATCAAGACTAAAATACAGCCTACTTGTGGATCCATGTTTAGACATTACTGCCATAAAACAATTATGCTTGCTTGAATCCACATGATGGAAAACTCTCAATATAGATTTAACGGATGCATCCCAATGCTACCAGAAGCCAATATTCTTGACGTATCTCCTCCCTTATTTGAAATGCCTCTCTCAGCATGCTGACAAGTGTATCTGTGGCTGATTTATTCCAGATCTGTCCCTGCTTAGACAGTCCAAAGATTCCACCCTATTTGTGGGTTTTGTTGACCTAATTCAAAAGTTTGACTTAACTCTTCTGGGGCAGTAGAAATAGCAACAGTTTATTCCAGTAACTTAACTATGGTACAATTAAGCCATTTATACAGGATTCTGTACATTATACATCCCCTATGCCATTTATTTATGCATTTGTCCATGATAGAATAATTCTTTTACCTCAAAAAAGACAGTAGAAATGGGAACATAAAAAGAAATAGAAAGATCAAGAGAATAAGCGGTCTTGGAGAAAATTAACGGTCTTAGAGAGACTGTAATGGTTAGGAAGAGACTAAAATGAGAAAGGGAGAAAATATTAACAAAAACATTTTCAGCTAGCACTTCATTATTTAATTCCCTTAATAACCTCATCAAGGAGATATTATTATCCATATGAAACAGAGGAGAAAACCAAAGGTCAGTTTTGTTAAACAGGCACCCCACATCCTCACAACTTCTAAGTGATGCGAACAGGAGTTGGTACAGTGGTTAAACACTCGGCTGTTAACTGAAAGTTCTGTGGTTCAAACTTACCAGTCACTTCTCAGGAGAAAGATGTGGCAGTCTACTGTCATAAAGATTACAACCTTGGAAACCCTGTGGGACAGTTTTACTCTGTCCTATACGGTCGCTATGAGTTGGAATCGACTTGATGGCAAGGGGTTTGGTTTTTGGTTATCCATACGAGGCAGGATCCGGGTAGGAAAGACATGGCACCTTCAGGTGGAGTCATTTGAGGGAATTTAACAAAGGAACGATTTACAAAGATGTGGGCAGGGTGCAGAGGAACCAAAAAAGATAAAGCAGTACCCCAAACCAATCAGAGCTGGGCACCCCAAGACCTAAAGGGAGAGAGCAGTTACACAGGCCTGGAGACAAGAGAGCTGAGTGGAGAAGATTGCCTGCCAGAAGTGTAACCTTTCGTCAAGAGATGCAAACCACATGGTAAAGAGCAAACCACAGAAAGGAACCAAGATTTCATTCTACTTCTTCCCGACAGTCTCCTGTAGAGCTTCCCACTGGCCAAATCCAATTGGAAAAGGCATTGAAGGGGGAGCATAAAAGAGATCCAGTATATTGTCTAATCTCAAATTTATGCTAAGAGGCGTATATATTGGATCTTCTGGGGAAATAAACATGACGGTAAATACAACCACCACCAATACTATTATCCCATACTTGCTAACATTTTTTTTTCAAGTCAGGTTTATTGAGGTATAATTTATATACATAAAATCTGTATTTTTATATGTGCCATCTGATGCGTTTTGAAAATGTAGACATTCAAGTAACCTCCAATCAAGTGCAGAACCGAATTTGAAATTCTCATAGAATCCAGAGTTTCTGGAGCCAGTAAGGCTGGTTGACCCCCTAAAACTATTTCCCTGAGGTAATCTTTAAGTAAAATTTAATTGAAATTGTCCTGTGAAAATCATCTTTAAACCAAGCAATGGTTTAGTTAGCAAAGAATATTTGCACTGAGCATTTTGCTCTTTTACAGAATGATCTATGTGTGATCAAATTGACAGCAACAACTGAAAGTTTAAAATGAAAAGCTAAGCTTTAAGGTCAACCATTGATCATTTAACTTGTTTTTCAAGAAATGTTGCAGAGAATCCTTCATGCCCATAAGTTATTTTATGATCCCTATTTAGGCCCGGTTTCCAAGGCAATATGTAATTAGTAGTGATAGACTAAAATATAAAAACCTTTTATAAATAGCCTGCATTGAGCCATTATTGTTTTAGAAACAGAATGTTCTCCTTATATGCGTATAGAATAACTGCTCAAATAAACCCTACATACTTCATTTGTGCTTTTTTTTTTTTTTAGCACAAGATCTAGAACATATCCATTACCTCCCATATTTCCTCTCACACCCCTTGGCAGTTAATCCCCTACCCCACCCCCAGGGCCTGGCAATCACAGATCTGACTTCTGCCCCTATAATTTTGCCTTTGCCTTTGTTTCTATAATGTAGTCTTTGGTGTCTAACTTCTTTCACTTAGAACAATGCTTTGGCGATTTATCTGTGTTGTCGAAGGTTGCAGCACTTGGTTTCTTTTTAATGATGAGAGCATTCTACAGTATGGATGTATAACAATTTTCTTATTTATTCACTAGTTGATGAAAATTTGGGTTGTTGCCAGTTTTGGCTATTACGAATAAAGCTGCTATAAAAATTCATTTAGAGGTCTTTGAGTGGATATGTGTTTTCATTTCATCTGGGAAGATTCCTAGATGTGGATTGCTAGATCATGTGAAAAGTGTATGTTTAACTTTAAAGGAAACAATCAAACTGTTTTCCAATATGCCCCTACCATTTTGTGTTCCCACCAGCAACGGATGAAAGTTCCACTTGTTCTGTATCCTTGCTGACACTTGACATTGTCTGTTTTTTTTTTTTTATTTTATTTTAACCATTCTAATAAGTATATATTGGAATCCCTGAGTGGCACAAATTGTTAAGTGCTTGGCTACTAACTGAAAGGTTGGAGGTTTGAACCTACCCAGAGTCACCTGAGAAGAAAGGTCTGGTGATCTGCTTCTGAAAGGTCACAGCCACGAAAACCTTACAGAGGGCAGTTCTACTCTAAAACACATAGGGTCACTATGAATTGGAATTGACTCAATGGTAACTGGTTTTAATTGGTTTAATAAGTGTATACTTACTGCATCTTATTGTGTTTTAATTTTTATTTCTCTAATGAAGTTGAGAATCTTTTCATGTACTTATTTACCATGCGCATATCTTCTGTGATGAAGTAATCTGTTCAAATCTTTTGCTTAGTATTCAGTTGTGAGAGTTTTTTTTTTTTAATATGTCCTCAATACTTTTTATAAGATTTGTGTTTGCAATTTTTTCCTGCTCTGTGGCTTGTCTTTTCATTCTCATAACAGATTCATTCACAGAGAAGAAGTTTTTTTATTATGGTGAAGCCTAATTTAACAATTTTGTCTTTTATAGATGGCGCTTTTTTGCCCTATCTAAGAAACCACTCCCTCACCTAAGGTCACAAAGATTTTCTCCTGTTTGCTTCTAGAAGTTTTTCAAAATTCTTTTTGCTACTCTAGGTCCTTTCTATTTCCATATAAATCTTAGGATCAGTTTATCAATTTATTCAAAAAAGGCTGCTGAGATTTTAATTGGGATTTCATTGAATCTATGGATCAATTTGGAGTCAATTGATATTTTAAAGATGTCGAGTCTTCTGATCTGTGAACATGGCATATTTCTTTTTTATTTAGATCATCTTTGATTTCACTTAATAATGTATTTTATTTTCAGCATACATACCTTGCACATGTTATTAAATTTAACCCTACTTATTTCATGTTTTTTGATGCTATTGTAAATGATATTTTTTCAAATTTCAATTTCTAATAGTACATTGCTAGTAGATAAAAATAAAATCTATCATTGTATGTTGACCTTGTATTCTGTGACCTCCCTAAACTTACATAGTTCTAGTAGGTTTTGTAGATTCTATGGAATTTTCTTTGTGTAGAAAATCATGCTTATGAATAAAAGCTTTTATAGCTTTGTTTTAAATCTGTATGTCTTTTGTTTCTTTCTACTGTCTTACTGCCTCAGCCAGCTCCTCTAGTACAGTATTGAATAGAAGCAGAGGGAGTAAACATCCTTGCCTTGTTCCTGATCTTCAGTGGGGAAAATATTCATTCTACACCTACTCCTCATCGACTATCTCATTATCCAACACCTCACATTGACGACAACAGTAAAAAAATCTAATATCTGACTATTTTGCACATTAACAAGGCTGCGGGCATAGCGGCAATAGCTATGGAGAGTCACCTCCCCAGAGGAAGGTCTCCAGGTGGCCTCCACAAAGCTGGGTCATGTTGGTCCATGCCCTTGCTCCCTCCTGCCAGTGGGCGACCCATCCAGCTGCCATGTGCGGCAGGCCTCCTCTGTGGCCATGGCCTCCAGGCCGATGTGCAGGTAACCCTGAGCCAGCAGTGGGTTCCCAGCTCCTATGCAGTCTGAGGCCTTGCAGCTCAAAATTGCTGTGGGGAGGGAAGGGAGGAAAGAAAGAGGCATCAGAGAGGGTGTGTGGAAGAAATGTGTGTGAGTTTTATGACATCCCAAAGTGAGCCAAACTGGGCCTGAGGCCTCTGCCTCGGTGGAGCTGGGTGTGAGGCTGGGATCCCAGCGCCCTCACAGGAAGCCCCGAGGCTTGGTGACTTGCCAGGCCCAGAGGGCAGAGCAGGCTCCAGGATTGTGAACAGCAGGGCTTGCAGGGGTGGGAGTGGAGCCCTAGAAGTGGCTCCGGGTGGAAGTTCTGACCCAGCACAGGAGGAAGGTGAATGGCTAAGGCGTCGGCCCTCCAGCCACAAAGCCGGGCTTTATCCAGCTTTGTCTCCTCCAAGCCTCCTTCTCCGAAGAGGAAAAATCCATAACTGAACTCATCACAGTGATGAGCACGTCAGTAAATCTTAGCTGTTATTATTTCTATGATCATATTTTCTAAACAACAACAACAAAAACTCTGGGCAACTAACCGTTAAGCATGATGATAACTGTAGTTTATCTGTAGGTTTTTTTGTAGATGTCCTCTATAAGATTGAGGAAGTTCTTTTTTTTAGTAATTTTTTTGAAATTTTTTCTTAAATGAAGTTGAATTTCATCAAATATTTTTAGTTTTCTGTATTCATTGAGTTGATTTTGTTTTTCGTATGTTGATATGGTGAACTAGAACCTTAAATTCTGAGATAAACTCCACTTGATCATAATATATTATCCTTTTTCTGTATTACTGAATTTGGTGTGCTAACATTTTTTAAGATCTTTAATCTTTTTTTTTTTTTTTTTTTTAATCTTTATTCTTATTTTATTTTTTTTCTGTTTTGGTATCATGGTTATACTGGGCTCATAAAATTATTGGCGAGAATTACATTCTCTTCTATTTTATGAAAGAGTTTGTGTGAAATTTGTATTATTTCTTCCTTAAATGTTTGGTGGAACTTATTGGTGAAGTCATCTGTGCCATGAATTGCCTTTGTGAAAATATTTTTAATTAAAACTTCAAATTCTTTTTTTAGCTCTTTTTTTTTTCTAAGTGAACTTCCATAGTTTGTGTTTATGTCCATTACATAGAATATGTCCATTAAATTATCAAATAAATTGACAAAAAGTTATTCATATGACTCTCTTATTGTCCTTCTAATGTCTGTAGGATCTGTAGTAAGGTCTCCTTCTTCATTATAATATTGCTATTCTTTGTCTTCAATATTTTTTCTTGTTAGTCTGTCTAGAATTTTATCAACTATATTACTGTAGTGAAAGAATCAGCATTTGGCTTCATTGATTTTCTTTACTATTCTTGTCATTTTATTTCATTGTTTTCTATTCTGTGTTATTTACTTCCTTCGGTCTCATTTGATTTTAACTTGCTCACTTTTTCCTTATTTTCTTAAGGTAGATACTTAGATTATTGATTATAGATATTTCTTCTTTGCTAATATAGGCATTTTTGTGCTATACATATTCCTCTAAAAACTGCATTAGCTATGTTCCATACATTTTGATACACTCTGATTGTACTTTTTATTTAATTCAAAAAATTTTGTAACTTTCTCTAAAGGTTTTTCTTTGACTTCTTGGTTATTTAGACATATGTTATTTCATGTCCAAGTATTTGATGATTGTACATATATTTTTCTGTTATTAATTTCTAGCTTAATTCTTTTGGTGTCAGAAAACATGCTTTGTATAATTTCTATTCTTTTATATTTGTCAATATTTATTTTATGTCCCACTATATAGTCTACCTTGCTGAAGTTTGATTAGAACTTAAAAAGAGTGTGCCTGCTATTATTATTGAGAGGAGTAAGTGTTCTATGAATCTCAATTAAGTTAAGTTTGGTTGATAGTGTTGTTCAAATTTATATTCTTACTGATTTTTATCTGCTTGTTCTCCCAGTTACTGAGAAAGGATTGCTGCTATCTCCAAGTATAATCATAAATTTGTCTATTTTTCTTTTTAGTTCTGTTAGCTTTGTTTTATGTATTTTAAAACTCTTTATTAGGTGAATATCTTTTTATTATTATGCAATTTATCTTTTTTTCCTAATAAAATTCATTATTTTCAAGTTTACTTTGATATTAATATGTTCACTACAACTTTCTCTTGATTTATTGTTGGGATAATATATCTCTCCTCCTTCCCCCCTCATTCTTTAAATTTGGTCTATCTAGGTCTTTACACTTGAAGTGGGTTTTCGTAGTGAGCATAGAATTGGTTCTTGCTTCCCCCCTCCAATCTGACAATCTCTAAATTTCAATTGGTATGTTTTGACATTTGCATTTAACGTAATTATTTATACACTTATATTTTAAATTATCCTCTTGAAAGTTGTTTTCTTTATGTCCCATCTGTTCTCTGTTGCATGTTTCCTCTTATTATGCCTTGTTTTTGACTTACTGTTTATACATATATCTATTATTGTATTATATACTATACTGCTAATGCTGCTCTTCTTTTATATGTGTGTGAATGTGTATACGTGTATTTTAGATCCACATTTCCGAGTAGTATCATTCAATTTTGCCCGAAGAAATTCCTTTAACTTTTTTGCAGTGTTTTGTCTAAACAAATAATTAATTCACCTTTAATTTTGAAAGTTATTTTTGCTAATTACTTAGAAAAAAGTTTAATTACAACTTTTTTTTTTAAACCACTTGTATTGTGTATTCTTCTTTCTATACTCCAACAAAAGTGAAACAATTTTTATGCCCTCTCTCCCTTCAGAAGGTCTTACAAACCTTTGAAATTCGGCTCCCTTGGTTGTCAAATGACCTCATCTCTTTGATGGACTGAAAAAAATAAGAAGTATGATTTTGCAGAAGTGACACCATCTTGCAGTTTTCTGTATACCAAGTGGAAACACAGTCTTTGTCCTTATATTTTTATGCTTGCTTTGCAGTTTTTGTTGTTGTTGTTAAGTGTCATTGAGTGGGTTCTGTCTCATAGCGACCCTATGTACCTCAGAACAAAACACTGTCCGGTCCTGTGCCATCCTCACAATCATTGTTATACTTGAGCCCATTGTTACAGCCACTGTGTCAATCCATCTCGTTGAGGGTCTTCCTCTTTTGTACTGATTCTGTACTTTACCAAGCATGATGTCCTTCTCCAGGGACTGATCCCTCCTCAAAACATGTCCAAAGTATGCGAGACGCAGTCTAGCCATCCTTGCTTCTAAGGAGCATTCTGGTTGTACTTCTTCCAAGACAGATTTGTTTGTTCTTTTGGCAGTCCATGGTATATTCAATATCTTTCTCCAACATCACAATTCAAAGGCATCAATTCTTCTTCCTTATTCATCATCCAGCTTTCGCATGCATATGAGACAATTGAAAACACCATGGCTTGGGCACACCTTAGTCTTTAAGGTAACATCTTTGCTTTTCAACACTTTAAAGAGGTCTTTTGCAGCAGATTTGCCTGATGTGATGTGTCTTTTGATTTGTTGACTGCTGCTTCCGTGGATGTTGATTGTGGATCCAAGTAAAATGAAATTCTTGACAACTTCTAGCTTTCCCCCATTTATTATGATGTTGCTTATTGGGCCAGTTGTGAGGACTTTTGTTTTCTTTATGTTGAGGTGTAATCCATATTGAAGACTGTAGTTTTTGATCTTCATAAGTAAATGCTTCAAGTCCTCTTCACTTTCAGCAAGCAATGTAGTGTCATCTGTATATCACAGGTTCTTAATGAGTCTTCCTCCTATTCTGATGCCCCATTCTTCTTCATATAGTCCAACTTCTCTGATTGTTGAATAAGTATGGTGAAAGGATATAATCCTGACACACACCTTTCTTGACTTTAAACCATGCAGTAGCCCCTTGTTCTGTTCGAATGACTACCTCTTGATCTAGATACAGGTTCCTCAAGGGCATGATTAAGTGTTCTGGAATTCCCATTCTTTGCAATGGTATCCATAATTTGTTATGATCCACTCAGTTGAATGCCTTCGTGTAGTCTATAAAACCCAGATAAACATCTTTCTGGTGTTCTCTGCTTTCAGACAAGATCCATCTGACATCAGCAATGATATCCCTGGCTCCATATTCTCTTCTGAATCTTGCTTGAATTTCTGGCAGTTTCCTGTTGATATACTGCTGCAGCCGTTTTTGAATGATATTCAGCAAAATTTTACTTGTGTGTGGTATTAATGATATTGTTCAATAATTTTCACTTTCAGTGGGATCAACTTTCTTGGGAATAGGCATAAATATGGATCTTTTCCAGTCGGTTAGCCAGGTAGCTGTCTTCCAAATTTCTTGACATAGACAAATGAGTACTTCCAGCGCTGCATCCGTTTGTTGAAACATCTCAATTGATATTCCATCAGTTCCTGGAGACTTGTTTTTCACCGATGCCTTCAGTGCAGCTTGGACTTCTTCCTTCAGTACCATTGGTTCCTGATCATATGTTCCCTCTTGAAATGGTTGAACATCGACCAATTCTTTTTGGTATAGTGACTGTGTATTCTTTCCACCTTCTTTTGATGCTTCTTGAGTTGTTTAATATTTCTGCATAGAATCCTTCAATATTGCAACTCGAGGCTTGAATTTTTTGTTCATTTCTTTGAGCTTGAGAAATGCCAAGCATGTTCTTCCCTTTTGGTTTTCTATCTCCAGGTCTTTGCACTGTCATTATAATACTTTACTTAGTCTTCTTGAACGACCCTTTGAAACCTTCTGTTCAACTCTTTTTACTTCATCGTTTCTTCCTTTCCCTTTAGCTACTCAACATTCAAGAGCAACTTTCAGAGTGTCTTCTGACATTCATTTTGGTCTTTTCTTTCTTTCCTATCTTTTTAATGACCTCTTGCTTTCTTCATGTATGATGTCCTTGATGTCATTCCACAACTCGTCTGGTCTTTAGTCATTTGTGTTCAGTTCGTCAAATCTATTCTTGAGATGGTCTCTAAATTCAGGTGGGATAAACTCAAGGTCGTGCTTTGGCTCTCATGGACTTGTTCTAATTTTCTTCAGTTTCAACTTGAAATTACATATGAGCAATTGAAAGTTCTTTCTGAATTCTGCCCCTGGACTTGTTCTGACTGATGATATTGAGCTTTTCCATCTTCTTTTTCCATAGATGTAGACGATTTGATTCCTGTGTATTCTGTCTGGGGAGGTCCATGTGTATAGTCACCATTTACGTTGGTGAAAAAAGGTATTTGCAATGAAGAAGTCATTGGTCTTGCAAAATTCTATCATGTGATCTCCGGCATCATTTCTATCACCAAGGTCATATTTTCCAACTACCGATCCTTCTTCTTTATTTCCAACTTTTGCATTCCAATCACCAGTAATTATCAATGCATCCTGATTGCATGTTCGATCAATTTCAGACTGCAGAAGTTGGTAAAATTCTTCCATTTCCTCATCTTTGGCCTTAGTGGTTGGTAAGTAAATTTGAATAATATTCATATTAACTGGTCTTCCTTGTAGGCGTTTGGATATTATCCCATCAGTGACCGCATTGTACTTCAGGATAGATCTTGAAATGTTATTTTTGAGGATGAATGCAACACCGTTCCTCTTCAAGTTGTCATTCCCAGCATAGTAGACCAGATGATTGTCTGATTCAAAATGGCCAGTACCAGTCTGTTTCAGCTCACTAAAGCCTAGGATATCAATGTTTATGTGTTCCATTTCATTTTTGATGATTTCCAATTTTCCTAGATTCATAGCTTGTACATTCCACATTCTGATTATTAATGGATGTTTGCAGCTGTTTCTTCTCATTTTTTGTCTTGCCACATCAGCAAATGAAGCTCCTAAAAGCTTGACTCCATCCACGTCATTAAGGTCCACTATACTTTGAGGAGGCAGCTCTTCCCCAGTCGTCTTTTGAGTGCCTTCAACCTGGGGGGCTCATCTTCTGGCACATATCAGACAATGTTCTGCTGCTATTCATAAGGTTTTCATTGGCTAATTCTTTTCAGAAGTAGGTTGCCAGGTCCTTCTTCCTAGTCTGTCTTAGTCTGGAAGCTCAGTTGAAACCTATCTGCCATGGGTGACCCTCCTGGTGTTTTAATACTGGTGGCATAGCTTCCAGCATCACAGCAACATGCAAATCCCCACAGTACAACAAACTGACAGATGCATGGGGGTGCTTTGCAATATAACAACATTTTTACAATCCCTTTTCATTTACTTTTTTCTAACAATCTTGCTTTCATTATATTCCCAATATTGTAGATGTGATAACAGACTTGGAAACACTCATAGAAATAAGATGCGAAGTGTGTCTTTTAGGTAAACCTTGCCTTTTCTACTGCATTTTTCATCTGTATCAATCAGCTCAGGGACGTGAGAATTGTTTTCACAAGCTTCCTTATATTTTCTCTTGTAGTCATCCTTAAGTGAACTTTAGAAGGCTAGGTCTCCATTTTATCCTGATTTCCCAAGTTAGAGTATTGATTTTCACCTCAGAACTGTTATAGAAGTCTTCACATTACCCTGGCTTTACATAGATTTTGACCCTTAGGTGTTCCTTGTCTAGGGTGCAATTGTGCCTATATAATGAGTAAGGGCTCTTTCAACAAAAAAAATGTTTACAGATCACCTTTGAGCCAAAGGACACCAACTTTCACCTTTATTTTATAGGGTTAGGGCCTCAATTAGTCTTGTAGGCCTTATTTCAAGACCTGTTTTTACAGTCTTGGTGACCCTGACTGAATCCACTTGCCACTTGAGCCTCTAACTTTTATGCTCTTCCCCTACTCAAAGCACACCCACTAGTTACATTAACTACAGAGTTCTAGCTGCACAATTAAATTCTAATAGTTCAAGTCACTGACTTTGGTAGTTTAAGGATGTAAGACAGTCACTTTGTCCTCAATTTCTAAATATCCAGAATGCCATTAGAAAAGGGTACCAATTGCTAATATTAATTCCTTCATGAACGTCACATCCTTCCTATCAGAGGCTGAACACATCAGACACTCCCAGAGTTTTAGCACATGGAAAGTAGCTTTTATTACTTACAACAAGAAGCAGACAACACACCAGAACAAATGCGGATCCATTTATGAGCATCTCCCCAACTCGAGAATGATGACCAGTTAGAAATGACGATGCTTCCATGCACACCCCACTTTGCACCATAGGTAAGAGACTCAAAAAAAGGAGGTTTACCTTCTGTGAACCCCTTTTCCTCCAGGCCAGGTAGGCTCAGTTAGGTGGGCTGAAAGCTTTTGCTACACGTGCTGTCCACTAGCACTATGGCTGAGGGAACCCTGAGGTTCCCCCTTCCAGCATTTTTATACCCCAAAGTTCATGTGACGTGGCATGTGGACAAACACCTGACCTCAGACAGTGGGGGAGTGCATTACTTGTTCTGTGGCCTCATCATGTCCCCCTTCCTTTCTGAGGCCTATTGCCAAGGTGATGAGTTGGGGACTGCCAGCTCATTTGCACATGTTTAAGTGTTGCAGAGCTATTTTATAAAGCAAAAGCCCCTTGATTGCTGGCAAATTCCAAGAGCTATTTTAAGAAAATAGAGACCAAAGGCCAAATCTAGTTCACAGTCTCACAAAAGACATGGAAATGCTGGCGACACTAGAAACCACACTAAAAGACTAACAGCTAGCTATACACACAGGCAAACACACAGAATCTGCGCCTGAACACAGAATGATTTAATGAATACAGACCCAGGGTAATCGAGGAGAAAATCAGTTGTACATGGTAAGGAACTAATACAATAATAATATCTTATCAGCATATAGCACTTCAGAATTTATAAATCTCTTTATAATTTATATCACTATTACAGAAACTGTTCTTGTCGATACACTTACACTCTTAAATATTGAGGAAGCCATTATTATTTTTTTAATGTTTAACTTTTTAAAACACTTCATTGTGATAAAAAAAATACAACAAAAAATTTGCCATTTTAGTTATTTTTAAGTGTACAATTCAGTAACATTAATTACATTTGCCATGTTTTGCAACCATCAGCACTATTTATTTCCAAAAAGTTTTTATCACTAGTAATAACTCCCCATTGTACCCTCTTCTCAGCCCCTAAAAAAAACCAGACCCATTGGCTTCCAGTCGATTCCAACTCATAGCGACACTGAAGCCCCTGGTAACTACTCATAAACTCTTGTCTCTATGCATTTGCCTAGTCATGTAAGTGGGATCATACAATATTTTCTTTTTGCTTCTGACTTATTTCACTCAGCATGATGTCTTTAAGGTTAATCAGTGTAGCAGTAGCATAAAGAGAACTTTATTTTTCTTTGTGGCTGAATACTGTTCCATTGTATGGGTATACAACATTCTGATCATCCATTTATCTGTTGATGGACACCTAAGTTGCTTCCATCTTTTGGCTCTTGTGAATAATGCTGCAATAAACATAGGTGTACAAGCACCTGTTTGAGTCCCTGCTTTCAAGTCTTTTGAGTATGTATGTGGGAGTGGAATTGCTGGATAGTATGGTGATTGTATTCTTAACATTTTGAGGAACCGCCAAAGAAGAAGAATTGGCACCTTTGAATTATGGTGTTGTAGAAGACTATCAAATGTACCGTGGACTGCCAGAAGAAGGAACAAATCTGTCTTGGAAAAAGTACAGCCAGAATTCTCCTTGGAAACAAGGATGGCAAGACTTTGTCTCATGTACTTTGGACATGTTATCAGGAGGGACCAGTCCCTGGAAAAGGATATCACGCTTAATCAATTAGAAGGTCAGTGAAAAAGAGGAAGACACTCAATGAGATGGATTGACGCAATAGTTGAAACAATGGGCTCAAGTATAACAACTCTTGTGAGGATGGCAAAGTACTGTGCAGTGTTTTGTTTGGTTGTACATAGGGTTGCTATGAGTTGAAACTGACTTGACAGTACCTAACAACAACAACATGTGTATATATCTATATACATACTTGATACTAAGCCCCGACAGATACATGGTTAACAAATATTTTCTCATATTCTATAGGTTGTCTCTGCACTTTCTGGATAAAGTCCTTTAATGCAACTTTGTTTTTAATTTTGATGAAGTTCTATTTATTTATTTTTTCTTTAGTTGTTCATGTTGTTGTTATCGGGGCAGCTATTATTAATGCCACTATACAGATAAGAAAACTGAAGGTGATGGAATTACATTTCCATGTTCCATTTAATGTGCAAGGAATTTTGCTAGGTCTATGGAAGTCATGGCTGTGCTCTTAAGAAGCCTATATTTATAATTTGAAAGGCAATATTAAAATGCAAATAACTTCAGGATGGCCTCCATATTATTCTGTAAGGAATTCAACCCTCCTTTCTGAGCTCTTGTTGGTATCATATTTATAGGGTTTCTTTTCCTAATGGATGATCCAATGCTGCAGGTAGTTTTCTGACAATCATCTAGTATGTTTTCTCTCATGTTAAATCACAAACTATTTGTCTTAATTTAAAGCTATAGGAAACTGTAGGGGTGGACAGTAGGCAATAATAAATATAGCTATGTATTGATTACCTGCTATGAGACAGGCACTGTATTGTGTTTTCTATAGCTGTTGTAATAATCAACATAATTTATTGAGAAGTTAACATGTACAGTATTATGTCATTAAATCCTTCCATCTACACAGTGAGGAAGGAGTTATTACTATTATTGTGCTTATTTTTCAGAAGAAGAAATCCAAGCTTAGCAGACATCAGTAAACTAGTTCGTGGTAAAGCCAGGATTTCAATGCAATTTTTCTGACACTAAAGCCTATCTTCTTCATAACTACACTACATTGTCTCTCCATTTAGTCTACCAACTGCCTTACAAGGTATGTACAGGCATACCTTGGAGATATTGTGGGTCGGGTTCTAGACCACAGCAATAAAGCAAGTCACGCAAGTTTTTTGGTTTCCTAGTGCACATAAAAGTTATGTTTATGCTATAAAGTATTCTATTAAGTGTGGAATAGCATTATGTCTAGAAAACAATGTAAATACCTTGATTAAAAAAAATACTTTATTGCTAAAAAATGCTAACCATCATCTGAGCCTTCAGTGAATTGTAATCTTTTTGCTGGTGGAGGGTCTTGCCTCGATGTTGATTGCTGCTGACAGATCAGGATGGTGGTTGCTGAAGGTTGGGGTGGCCCTAGCAAGTTCTTAAAATAAGACAACAGTGAAGTTTGTCATATCGATTGACTCTTGCTTTCATGAAAGATTTCTCTGTAGCATGCGATGCTGTTTGATAGCATTTCAAAACTGGAGTCAATCTTCTCAACCTCTGTGCTGCTTTATCAAATAAGTTTATGTAATATTCTAAATCTTTTGTTGTCATTTCAACAATGTTCACAATATCTTCACTAGGAGTAGTTTCCATCTGAGGAAACTACTTTCTTTGCTCATCCAAGAAGCAACTTCTCATCCGTTAAAGTTTTATCCTGAGATTGCAGCAATTCAGTCACATCCGTTTCCACTTCTAATTCTAGCTCTCTTCCTATTTCCACCACATCTGCGGTTACTTCCTCCACTAAAGTCCTGAGCCCCTCAAAGTCATCCATGAGGGTTGGAATCATCTTCTGGTAAAGTCCTGCTAATGTTGATATTTTGACCTCCTCCCATGAATCACGAATGTTCTTAATGACGTCTAGAATGGTGAATCCTTTCCAGAAAGTTTTCAATTTACTTTGTCCAGATGCATCAGAGGAATCACAGCCTATGGCAGCTATAGCTTTACGAAATGTATTTCTTAAATAAGAAGACTTGAGAGTCGAAGTTACTCCTTGATCTATGGGCTGCAGAATTGATGTTGTGTTAACAGGCATGAAAACAACATTAATCTCCTTGTACATCTCCGTCAGAGCTCTTGGGTCACCAGGTACATTGTCAATGGGAATAATATTTTGAAAGGAATCTTTTTTTCCAGAGGAGTAGGTCTCAACCGTGGGCTTAAAATATTCAGTAAACCATGTTGTAAATAGATGTGCTATCATCCGGGCTTTGTTGTTTCGTTTATAGAGCACAGGTAGAGTAGATTTAACATAATTCTTAAGGATTCTAGGATTTTTGAAATGGTAAATGATCCGTGGCTTCAACTTAAAGTCATCATCTGCATTAGCCCCTAACGAGAGTCAGCCTGTCTTTGAAGCTTTGAAGCCAAACATTGACTTCTCCTCTCAAGCTATGAAAGTCCTAGATGGCATCTTCTTCTAATATAAGGCCGTTCTGTATACATTGAAAAGCTGTTGTTTAGTGTAGCCACCTTCATCAATTATGTTAGCTAGATCTTCTGGATAACTTGCTGCAGCTTCTACAGCAGCACTTTCTGCTTCACCTCACACTTTTATGTTATGAAAATGGCTTCTTTTCCTAGACTTCAGGAACCAACCTCTGCTAGTTTCAAACTTTTCTTCTGCAGCTTCCTCACTTCTCTCAGCCTTCATAGACTTGAAGAGAGTTAGGGCCTTGCTCTGAATTAGACTTTGGCTTAATGGAATGTTGTGGCTGGTTTGATCTTCTACACAGACCACTAAAACTTGCTCCATACCAGCAATAAGGCTGTTTCACTATCTTATCATTCCTGTGTTCCCTGGAGTAGCACTTTTAATTTCCTTCAAGAACTTTTCCTTTGTGTTCACAACTTGGCTAAGCAGCACAAGAGGCCTAACTTTTGGCCTGTCTTGGCTTTCAACATGCCTTCCTCACTGAGCTTAACCATTTCTAGCTTTTGATTTAAAGTGAGAGACATGCGAATTTTCCTTTCACTTGAACACTTAAAGGCCATCGTAGGGTTATTAATTGGCCTAATTTCAGTATCGTTGTGTCTCAGGGAATAGGGAGGCACAAGCGGAGGGAGAGAGATGGGGGAGTGGGGCATGGCTGGTCGACAGAGCAGTCAGAACATTGCAGAGAAGTAGAGTTCTTGTGATTTATGAATCTTGTAGACTCATCACTATGAATTCACATGGGAGGGATCCTCAGGCATCACAAAGTAAATAAATGTTGTTCAATATGCCATGCTAACTGATTTAAGTAAACTGGAGCCTTTCAAGTAAGTAGGAAATGCCACTAACCAGATTATTAAGTTCTTTAAGCATCTGGTAAAACACACTTTATCCTAAGTACGTTGTTGTTAGGTGCTGTTGAGTCTATTCCAGTTTCATAGCAACAAGCCAACACTGTGATATGGATGCCTAAAGATGTCATGGAAACCTGGTGGTGTAGTGGTTAAGAGCTGCGGCTGCTAATCAAAAGGTTGGCAGTTTGAATCCACCAGGTGCTCCTTGGAAACTCTATGGAGCAGTTCTACTCTGTTAATAAAACTTTTTAACAGAGATATACTATCCAAAGGGTAGAGGTAACCATCCTACTCCATTCTATGATAATCAGATTATGGAAAGTAAAGACATACAGAAAAACTAGAAAGTGTCCCAGAATGGGGGCCCACAATAGGAAAAGAGCTGGAAGCCAGTTAGTCTAAAGACAATTTAGAAGCATGGGGATGTTTGGAGAAAAAAAAAAATCTATGGAGATTTGTAATAAATATCTTGGGTTATAAATTACAGGAGGACCGATTTGAACTCAATAATAAAAAAAGAGTACTATGTATCAGTAGTGTTTTATTTAATGCACTTAACAAAGAAATTATCTCAAAGAAGAGTGAGCCCCAACATCAAGAGGTATTTATACAAACGTGAATCTGTCAGAAGTGCTGAGACATAATTCTCCCATCAAGAGGGAGGTTAGACTAGAGAATTAATAAGGTCCATTAATAAGGTCCAAATTAGATGCATATTTATATTCAAATAGATAAATGGTTTGTTTAGATAGTCCTTTATGCATTGATCAAAATTGTCAACATACAGAAGTTTTAAAACAAAAAACATACCCTGGTGTGATCATTTGTCATATTGGGGCAGATCGAAAAATATTTTTATTTGATAATGCTCATCTTTGTTATACAGTTAATTTTACATCCTGTTACCTAAACAAATGTACTGAATGAGTAAAACATACATATAATCTTTGACTTGATCATTGATCTTTCTTGCTTCAGAATTAGTTATTTTATTATACTGTATGTTCTCACAAAATTACAAACATTTTCATTCTAAAACAGTAGGAGACGGGTGCAGATCTGAATGTACGTCCTGGTGGAACATAATTCTTGTCAGATTTCACTCTTCTGTCTGATCATCTATCACCTCTCTATATTAAATAATAGCTATCTTCTCAAAGCAAAGGCAAACAGTTCTAGTGTTATAATCTTTCTGGTTTAAGTAAATCATTGCTGCCTCAAGCAAACGATTGTCTCTGTTTTTTTTTTTTTGCTCGTTTTTTTAATTAAAAATGCAAATTGAGGAAAGAAGAAAAAAATTATTTACAAATGCTTTTGTAAAATTTTAAACTCAGAATTCCCTTTCTTTTCAAGTTTCCGGTTAGGAGGCATACTGAAGGATTCAATGCTTTATTCATTGCTTTATTTTGGCAGTTGGAAATAAAAAATACATGTATTTAACATTTATTGAGCACGCACTGTGAATCACACACTGTTCTAAGGTATTTTAAATGTAATACTTCATTTAATTAGTACGAAAATCCAGTGAAGTAGGTCTTTTGTTATATTGTTTTTGAAAACAGGGTGATTGAGATAGAGACAGGTTAGTCAACAGATTCAGCATGGTGTGTAGGCAAGATGCCTGGCCATTGCTCTTCACTGATAAAGTGTATTGTGCCAGGGTGCTGCAAGTGTCAAGCTTAGCTAGATTAGCACTAGGTTTCAATCATAAAAAAATTGTCAGAAAATAGTGAGAACTTATTCTTTTCTTTGAAAATGTCAATATTTACATCTAAATGTTATTATGTTTATTCTTAGATTTGTATATACTTAGCATAATATCCTTGAAAATGTTTTCTTATCCAGAACACACACACACTCTTTCTCTTACACTCACACACATTAACATTTTTAACGTTTTTATGACTGAGCACTAGAAGAAAATTGATATTTAACATAGGCAAGCAAGTTCCATCTTTCTTTACACATAACTTTACACCCCACAGCCTGTTGTGGAATTGGACTTCCTGTGCCTGGTCGTGAATTCATATGGGAGTTATCATACTTCACTTTGCACAGTAGAAGATGCTCATCAGAACAATGAACTCTGGCACCCTTTGGTTCTCCATGGAGCAAGGCTAACATAACCAGAGTCAAGGAGTGAGACTGGTTCTCCATTGTCCTGTGTTGGTCCTGGACAAGTCTCCTACTTCCTGGGCTTCAGGTTCCTCCTCTGCAAGTGAAGGGAATTAATCAAGTGTTCTCTCAAAAGTCATGTCTAGTTTTCAAGTCTCTTTGTCTTATTAAGTCGGATAAGTGCTTATTTTAAGAACCTGCCTACATTGGGAAGTCCTGGTGGCGCAGTGGTTAAGTGCTACAGCTGTTAACCAAAAGGTCAGCAGTTCAAATCCACCAGGTGCTCCTTGGAAACTCTATGGGGCAGTTCTACTCTGCCCTATACGGTCGCTATGAGTCGGAATCGACTCAGTGGCAATGGGACGGTTGGTTAGTTTTTGGTTGGTACCTATACTGACTACACAATTGTGTGTTTCATTTCCACAGATATTTCCAGAGAGTCTTTTTTGTACTAGGTTTTTAAGAAGTCACTGTGTAGGATAAAGACTTGGTAAGGTATAGCTTGTGTCCTCAAGGAATTTAAAACTAATGGCATTTCAGTGTGATTGGTGCTATACAAATGGTATGAAAAAAAGTTTTTTGGAATAATATTTTAAACATGATTTGAGAGATTTACCTTCTGTCAAGTTATTTTAGTTGCCAGGGTGTCTGAAGAGTGGCTGACAGATCTCATCCTAACATTAAGTATGTGCACACATGTTTTTTGAATAAGGATGTATCTTACCATCCACAGGCCAAGACTAGAAGAAGGTTTAAACTCCACATTATTGAAATCATAAATAGATAAAAGTAACTTTTTTTGTTTTTGTTTTTTTCACTTCCAGGATTCACATCCTCTTCCAGCTTCCACGGGTATAAAAAAGTAAAATAAAAATTGACACTATAAATCGAAGTCCAGGCTTAAAATTATCTTACATACAATTATCACCATGAATATTTTCTTGACTAGAAATTACACCTTCATATCCTTGTTCCCTTTTATTTCTTAGAATATAGAAGAATACTGTTTCCTATTTTTCACATTCAGCCTTTCTTTTAGCATTTGTACTGAACTTGCTTGTTACCTGAAATAAATTTTCACCCAATCCTCTGCCAAGAGTTACTGGAATTCACTGACCTGCCAAAGTGAAGTGAAACTATAGGCATCTCATAAAAAAAACAAAAACCAAACCAGTTGCTGTCAAGTTGATTCTAACTCACAGCAACCCTATGGACAGAGTAGAATTGCCCTACAGGGTTTCCAAGGAGCACCTGGTGGATTGGAACTGCCAACCTTTTGGTTAGCCGCTGAAATATAAATGCATAATTTAGACTTAAAGTTAATAAAAAATGTGGATTGCATAACATGAAGTTGAATGTAAAGTTAGAGCTTAACCTCGTGAGGCAGAGTTGCCAAACAAAGATATTTGTGAACAAAACCATCGTCTTCTTAGACTGTCCCACGATACTTTCCAATTTCTTCTAGTCCCTTCTGAGCAACACTGGAGCCGTATCATCCTGTTTTTATTTTTCACTCATGCTTCAAATCCAGCATAAAATAACAGCAAAAAAATACATTGCATTTTGGGAAAAATTAATTTCATTATTAACATAAAAGAAATTACCAATATGAAGGAAAAAATTCCTCAAAATGATAAAAATTGGCATCCAATGTTCAAAGATTTTGAGTTTGTTAAGCAACAGAACTCTCAAGAAAATGTTTCCCTTGATTATCTTATTCATGAATCTTTTGTATCAAACTATAAAATAATCACTATCCATTGGATCTTGTCTCACTGGCAAAAGGATATCTATTTGCTTATTTGATCATGATCATCTGGGCTGAACAATTTCATAGGCCTCCATTCCTATGAATTGGAGGGTGCTATTTGGGCTAAGAGGAAACCTGGTGATACAGTGTTTACAGCACTTGCCTGCTAACTGGAAGGTTGGCAGTTCGACCGACCAGCTGCTTCATGGGAGAAAGATGTGGCAGTCTGCTTCCATAAAGATTACTGCCTTGGAAACCTTGTAGGGCAGCTCTACTCTGTCCTATAGGGTTGATATGAGTCAGAATTGACTACACGCCAATGGGTTTGGTTTAACGGGTATTTGGCTAAGGTAAGGGAAATAGAATGGCTCATTTACTTCCATCTTTCCAAAATATAAAATCCAGCAATAATAATAATAAAAACCCAAAACTGTTGCCATTAAGTTGACTCCAACTCATGGTGACCCTATAATCACTAACATTTTCAGTAATTATTTGGAGTCAGGCACTTTGTTAATAGTGCTACATTCATTATCTTATTAATCCTCACAGTAATTCTAAGAGGTGAGTAATATTATCCATAAGTTACAAATAGGGTAACTGGCATATAGTGCTTAATTGACTTATCAGAGTTTACTCAGCTAGTAAGTGGTAGAAGTGGTATTCAAACCTGATGCCTCCAGAGATCACATTTTAAACTACATATCATATGCCTCCTAAATGTAAGTAATTTCTACTCACTTTTCTCTATATTTCCCATACACTTAAAACAAGTTACCTGGAATTACACACTCATCCTTCCCTCCCTCCCTCTTTTCCTCTCTCTCCCTCCTTCCCTTCTTTTCTTCCTTCTCTCTCCCCCTCCTTCCTTCCATCCTTCCATCCTTCTTTCCATCTTTTATTTTTTCACTAGAAGTACCTTTGTGCTCAGGTGAAGAGAGTATTTGGAAGAGTTTAGGGAAAGAATATGGAAGAGGGTATGCTGACTATATATATATATACTATATATATATACGTATATAAGGGTGTGTGTGTGTGTGTGTGTGTTGTTGTTGTTAGTTGCCATCGAGTCAGTTCTGACTCATAGAGACCCTATGTACAACAGAAGGAAACACTGCCCAGTCCTGTACCATCCTCACAATCATTGCTATGTTTGAGCCCATTGTTGCAGCCCCTGTCAATCAGTCTCACTGAGGGTCTTCCTCTTTTTTGCTGACCCTTTTCTTTACCAAGCTTGATATCTTTCTCCAGGGACTGGGCCTTTCGATAACATGTCCAAAGTATGTGAGACAATGTCTTACCATCCTCGCTTCTAAGGAGCATTCTTGCTGTAGTTCTTCCAAGATAGACTTGTTCCTTCTTCTGGCAGTCCATGGCATATTCAATATTCTTCGCCAACACCATAATTCAAAGGCATCAATTCGTCTTCAGTCTTCCATCATTTGGAAGCAGAATGGATAGATTAAGAAAGGAGAGATTGGAGGTAGGGCCATAGATTCTTACCCAATATCTGTTGCCTTAATGTGTAGAACTCAAGATCCCAGGGAGAAAGCTCTCTATAGAGTTAAGGATTTAGAATGCAAGACTTATCGGCATATCAAACTGGTCTGAAATAGTGTCTGTTGAAAAATATTTTCTATCTGTCTTAAAATTAAAGTTCTTTTTCCATATATAAAAGCTTACAACCTAAAACTAATTTATTTACCTCAGTGTTATTTATTTGAATTAAAAACATTGACCCTTGATGCGAAACATAAAATTACATGCTTAAATTCAAGAGCATTAAAAGTGAGTTTAAACGTGAAAAGCCATATGTTTCTTGTATTATCACCTCATCTGTTAAGACCATCTTCCTAAATTTCTCAAAGGCCACGTTTTTTCCTCTTTATCAACATTCATTTCTTGAGCTAGAGACGAAAACTTTTTTCTCCCGAAGTTTCTCTTCAGGTAGATTTGTATCTCCTATGAGAAGAGATTTTCTTCTAGAGACTCATGGACAGGCCAGGTAGACTTAAGCTAAAACATGAGAACTGAAGTTCAAGAAGGTGTAGTTTCCCTTATGGCATGCACTGTTCATATCTTCTGGTATAGAGGTGTGAGTACTCTTTCTGTTCTTCTCAGCCTCCATCAAATGTCCCTCAGCTACAAAACCCATACCTAGCTGGGATTTGGCTTCTGGAGGCAACCTCACTCCATTTCTGGAACATTCCCAGGCCACTTCCTTTTCGTCTGCTCCATTGCTTATTATCCTTAGTCTTTCTGGTTTCTCAAATCACCAGTTGGCTTTGTTTTTGACTACCACTGGTCATCTTACTATCTGGTGTGACTATTCGATTTTGCAATTGCCATTGGTCTTTTTTTATTATTATTGTGGTAAAAATACATGTAACAAAACATTTACAATCTTTGGTGCATGATTTCTGGCATCTGCCCTCAGTTTTCAAGTAGTAAGATAAAAGGTTCCCGCTTACGAGCTCCATTTCAGCCCTGTGGAACATGTTCTAACTGAGATTTCTTCTCACTCATATGCCACCTGACAACGGGATAGACATTATTATTATTTTCCATTACCAATATGGAGCAGGATAAGCGGACAAGGTGGGGACTGCTGATTGGAAAGATGTACTCTTGGACTTTGAGCGAAACTTAGTTTATTCACCAAACTCTTAAATTATAATTATGGAATTTTGTTTAATTCTAAAATTAACTTATTTTCAAAGACTTCTGTCTCATTTGCTATTGCTAAGATCCTATTAAAAGAGAAATGAAGCATAGTTGTTGCGCATTCCAAATCTGACTGGATTTCAATAGGAAATTGTCTTCTGAATTAGCAAAATGTGAGTTAAATTTGTGCCTTTACAGGTTTTAGTGCTGCCTCAGGGTATGCTTTTTAAGTAAATTATGAAACAGCAGCATTGCATTGTTAAAATTAGGTTGATAATATGTTTCGATCACATGATAAACAGCATCTAAAGTTTGCCTGTTGCTGTTGTTGTTAGTTGCCATGTGTGCAGAGTAGAACTGCTTCATAAGGTTTTCAAGGTTGTGACTTTTTGGAAGCAGATTGCTAGGCCTATATTTTGTGACATCTCTGGGTGGGTTTGAACCACTAACCTTTCAGCTAGTAGTCAAATACTTAACCATTTATGCCAGTCATGGAATACCCAAAGTTCACCTAGACTTTAGATCCCATTTTTTTGGAACACATACCCTTGGATACCCTTGGATATAGCCATCTCAGGATTGTCCAAACAGATCAGAACCTCAAGGATTATATCTAAGTAGTATGTGATGGCCTTATGTTAAGTATTTACCCTCTTTTCCACCTATGAACTGTTAATCATCTCCTGAAACCTGCATAAATGTTATCTCCTCCGTAAGTTCTTCCCCAGTTTTTCCAGGTGGAATTAATTCTTCCTTCCTCTGACTTTTCACAAGATATTACGGGTACTTCTATTTCATTCCAATTATTAATTTAAAGTTTCCCTAATTCAACTGGTGATTTGTTATAGCTTTACCAGGATTATGTGGCTTGGATATATGTTCTGTTCTTGAGGTTCCATCTCATAAGTCCCTTTTAGTTGTTTGCTAAAATATTCTTAGCTTTGATTGGTGGTTTATTGTCTTAACAACCTGATCATTGCACTTGATAAAAGTCCATATTAAACATATGGTTTTATCTCTCTGTTACATACCAGTTGTTCTCTTGTTATATTTCAATGAATTCCAACCAGATTACCCATTGCTGTTGAGTTAATTCCGACTCATAGTGATCCTACAGGACAGAGTAGCAAAACTGCCCCATAGGGTTTCCAAAGCTGTAATCTTTATGGAAGCAGATTGTCACATTTGTCTCTGACAGAGGGCCTGGTGGGTTCGAATCACTGACCTTTTGGTTAGCAGCCAAATACTCAACCACTGCACATAGGGCTCCTTCCAAGCAGATTACTACTCTAGTAATGCTTTCCCCAGTACCCTATAATCACACACACACACACACACACACACACACACACACACGCACGCACCCTTTGGTGACAAAGTCCATGACTTTGGGCAAATTTCCTAAGAAGGTAGACACCGATACTTATTCTATAAAGCTGTAAGGATGATTAAATATAGTGATGTATGTAATACAAATGGACATGCTTAATATGTGTTTAACAAATGGTGACAATTATCACAGTTTAACATCTAATTGAACTTTATAGATAGTGACATTTTGAGGTAGTTAGCATCATTGTCATAATTTTTCAGTTGAAGACCTGAGGTAAAGTGAAGTGACTGGCTCCAAATCACGTATCCAATAAAGTGTAGAGATTGTCTTGATCGTCGAACACATTGTTCTCTGACTCTCAGCTGATTAGCACATTGGAAGTATCAAGCCCACTAACTCCTGCAGAGAAATGAATGGTTGGTCTTTCTCAGAAGTGCTGGAAATTTAAAATAGGACTGGTTCATGATGTAAACGATGACACTCTGATGGTAGACGTTCTGGAAGCTGAGGCAGTTCTCAAAGGTGCCTGAAAATACAACACAAAGCAAGTCTCCTATATTGTACATTTGTGAATATCTTCTGTCCCAACCAAGAGATGGCAATGCAGACTGATAAGAACTCTTTGACCAAAACTATTGTAACAAAGATTTAAAAGGTTTTGAAATGGTAAAGAAGCAATTATGTCTAAAGCAGAATGACATATTTATTTGGTACTGGAGTGAGAGATTCTGGGAGATAGGTCCAGAAGTCAGGTTGGCTCATTTAACAAATCTCTTATTTTTCTGAACTATCTTCCAGCACTGTGCTACAAATAGAGGTATGAAGAAACAAGACATGCCACTCTTAACATCGAAAAGCTCATTCTGATGGAGGAGGGAGAAAAATAAGCATGTTATTATAACAAAGTTCAATGACTGCCGTAATGTCAACGAGAGCGTGAAAGAAGTAGCCTGACAACATCTGCCACAACAAACCAAAGCCATTGCTGTTGAGCAGTTTCCAACTCACAGTGATCATATAAGACAGAGTTGAACTGCCCCATGGGGCTTCCAAGGCTGTAAACCTCTATGGAAGCAGACTGCCACATCTTTCTCCCCCAAATTGGCTAGCGGGTTCAAACCACAGACCTTTCGGTTAGCAGCCGAGAGCTTTAACCGTTGCACCACCAGGGCTTCTCCCTTCTGCCCAGGGGAGTGGAAAAAGACTTAATTAAGTAGGAGATATTTGAGTTACATCTTGAAGGATGTGCAAACATACTATGGATTAGTAAACATAACGTACAAAATCATTTATGGATAAAAAAGGCACGTTCTACAAGAAGTATTATATTTTGGGCAAAATATGAAATGGATGGAGGTGATAGAGATGAGGCTGGAAATGCAGGTGGAGGCTAGGTTATTGATGGCTTTTACTGACTCATTAAGGGGTCTGGACTTTATCTTCTAGGCATTGGACATTCAATGAAAGTTTTTTGATCAAGTGAATCAAAACAAAAATTGGTCATGTAAGTCTTAATTTACCTCTTGGAAATGGAAAACAAAAAATATTTTAATAAGTAACAAGATGGGTGCTTTATATTCAAAAGAAATTGATGTAGCTTTCCTCCCATGTCCAGATTTAACAGGAACGCTCGTCTCATGCCTATTATTACAGCAATCTTTCATAGACCTGGGTTTTTTTTTTTTAATTGTACTTCAGGTGAAGGTTTACAGAACAAATAGTTTCTCATTAAACAGTAGTACACATATTGTTTTATGACATTGGTTAGCAACCCCATGACATGTCAACCCTCTCCCTCCTCTACCTTTTTTTTTTTTTGGTGAAAATATACATAGCCAAAGATACACCATTTCAAAAATTTCTACATGCACAGTTCAGTGACAACGACTACGCTCTTCCAATGGTGCTGCTATTCTCACTTTAGATGAAGGTTTACAGAACAAAATAGTTTCTCATTAAACAGTTAGTACACATGTTGCCCTATGACAATGGTTAAGAACCCCACTACATGTCAACACTGTCCCTTCTCAACCTTGGGTTTCCTATCACCAGCTTTCCTGTCCCCTTCTGCCTTCTAGCTCTTGTCCCTGGACTACTGTGCCTCATTAGTCTCGTTTTGTTTTATGGGGCTGTCCAATCCCCAGCTGAACGGTGAGCCTCGGAAGTGACTTCACCACTGAGCTAAAAGGGTGTCTGGGGGCCATACCCTCGGGGTTTCTCCAGTCTCCTTTAGGCCAGTAAATCTGGTCTTTTTTGTGTGTGTTAGAATTAGACCTGGGTTTTCAAACCAACACACAAACTAGCTGACAATCACTACTTGCTTTGCATTGAGCTGTTAGATGTACCCCATTCTGAAGTAAGGGGATTAAGGAAGTAGGAGATGGTTGTTAGAAAAACTGAAAAACCTCAGTAACAAGAACAGACATTTACTCATTGGCTGATGTACACCATAGGATGTCCTCTCCTCACATTACCAACGTGTCAGGATTTTTAACAGATGTTATTAGGTTGCCACAGTAATGCAGAGATGTATGTAAGCTGAGAGCATAATCACTATGAAGACTGAAGGCTGATGATTTTGACTGTGTTGAAATTCTCCGTTGTCCCTCTAATTTGTCACACAACTTAATGTTTCACTCTGTTAGATGGTTTTAAAATCTGGGTTCTTGAAGACTTCTTTTTCTTTTTTACAAAGTGGATAATGATTTGTAAACTGACTCTTCATATCCCCAAACCACTGAGCACTTTAAAAATTAGTTTCCATGAAATTGACGTGGTTTCAAAGGAAGTCTTGGCTCAAGTAGCTCCTGTTTAGGGACTCTGACTGCCAGGGTATCCATTCAAAGAAAGATGGTGATTTCTAAATTATTCTATTTTTACTCTAATATCCTCCCTCTAACTCTACAATTTTCTGTGTGCTACTTCCCAGGATCTCCCTCCTGTTTGTTCTTAGAATATGTTACCATTAGCAACTGCTGTTACCAGTCCTGCCCTCCTTATTCCACCAGCTAGCAAAGCCTAGTGTCCACGTGAAAAGCCTTGCAAAGTTAACCGTTTAAGGAAATATTTGTACTGATACTACTTCGGGTGATTTAAAAAAAAAAATATGTTGATATAGGAAAAGTGAGTGAGAATCAAAATTAACTTAATTATTTAGCATAAAATAATAAAAAGAATTTACACTGATATGGACACAATATTAGACTTTCCCTTTGCTCTTTTGTCTTGATATTTTAATTCATTTCGCTTCCATGCAAACTTGAACAAAGAATATAAACTGGATGCTTGTCTGTACTAGGCACCATGATGAATGCTTAGAATATGATTAGAAAAAACAAAACAAAATTTCTACTCCTGAGACATTCAACAGTTAAGGAAGAGAGAGGCACAAAAAAAAAGTTGTTTTTTTTTTTTTTTTTAAAGGATACTAGAATTATTCACACAGTGCAATGCTAAGTCTTTGTTTTCTTGCTGGGAAAATAAACTTCATTTTTATGTGTCAGGTACCCCCATCCTGCAGCAAAACTTGTCACTATAGGATATATGGAGCCCTGGTGGCACAGTGGTTTAGAGCTTGGCTGCTAACCAAGGGCCGGCAGTTCGAATCCACCAGCCACTCCTTGGAAATCCTATGGGGTAGTTCTACTCCATCCTATAGAGTTGCTATGAGTTGGAATCGACTCGATGGTAATGAGTTTATAGGAGATAGATATGTTTGGACATGTCTCAGGGTTCAACAGTGTAAACTCATCTGGCACTACTTCACCTAAGACACTCAAGAGCTTTATGGGGAAAGAAAGCCTTTTTAACAGCAGAGTGGGCTGAGAAGCTTAAGAAAATCGGTTCATGTCTCAGTGGAAGAGGGGATTGTTTTTGGCCCTTCTCTTGTGGACAGATGCATGAGTCGTAAGGAGAGGAGATTCAAGAAAAAAGAAAGATCTTATTCTCTAAATCTTTGTTAAAGATGCATATGGTGCACAGCATGCATGCATGCCACAGCAGTGATGGACACAGTAGTAGCCCAAGTGGGCAACACTCTCCAGCTGTGGACCAGAATAACAGTAGGGGAGGAGACTGTGCTTTGGCATATGTTTGCAGCTCTGACAACAGCATGGGCATCATGTCTTCTTTTGGATAGATACCGGCAATTTCCGTCTGGGCACTGGGAGCACTGGTTGCCTTGGCAGTGTCTCTGTGGCTTAGTGGTCATTTAGCCTTCTCAGCAACAATCTGCTTTCCATTTATCTGGACAGTAGAGGAGATGAATGGCAGATAACACATAATCACCAAGATGGATTATTTGCGAGCATTTGTCTGATGTCCCCTGGGAACACTAAGTTTGAAGCGGTTTGGAAATACTCACAAGCCTAGAACAAGCAAAACTGAGAGTGTTATCTGGTACTAATATTATAACACCACTACTTCCCATTTTTAATTTCTTCTTTCAGGTGCTCTCTCTTTTCTACCACAAAATACATTGTAATTAAAAACATATATATCTGTATGTATATTAAACAATAGTAACAACTCAATCTTATATTTTCTAAACAGTCTTCTATATTTTCTAAATGTTGCTGTTGTGTGCCATCAAGTCAATACCGACTCAGAGTGACCCTATAGGACAGAGCAGAACTTTCCCACATGGTCTCCAAAGCTAATAAATCTTTACGAGAGCAGATTGCCCGGTCTTTTTTCCTCCTGAGTGGCTGGTGGGATGGAACCACCAACCTTTTAGTTAGTAGCTGAGTGCTTAACCACTGTGCCACCAGGCCTCCTTTATTTTCTAAATAGGTTATCCTATAATCAGCTTAGATCAGCAAGAAGCAGCTAGCCTATACCTCACTAATTTAGTCCTCTACCAGAAAAATGCCTTCATTGAATTACAGTCTAATTGTATGACGTAAATCTTAACTGAGAGTCAATTTAAAAAGACATTTATGTAGCCTCTACAAAATTGTCCTTACACAGATGTGCTGGTTATCAATGTATTGTTTCTCAGCTTCTCGTGGAGCACTTTTTGCTCTGCTTTATGATACTGGAGCTGGATACCGTGGACATTTGTCCTTTGCCAACTGGTGGAATGTTAGGCTTTATCAATAAAGGACACAGAAGTGGAACTGCAAGGTGATGAAGGCAGGAAGACTCTTTTCTTCTGGGTTCCAATCGATCTTCCATTATTATTACTCAGTAAGGGAGTTTCAGCTGCATCCTCAGACTATAATTTCCCTAGAAGAACTCACTAACATGCAGCTCACTGCTTCAACAGACCAGCTCTGGCCTGCCTACACCCTCTGCAAAGATAGGCCACTTTCACAGCCCAGTTCTACACTTCTGGTCAATTTTTTGGGGAGGCTGTGTCTTCCTGTGGTCACCATGCCCATGCCAACAAGGTCTGAATTTCAGCCTTGGGATGAGACCCTTCTCCTAATCCTTAGTTCCTTTATACGCACTCTCTCTCAGCCTAGAGGTAGAACCTGCTTTTTTGCACCTATCACTTCTGGACCTTGTAATAGTCTTCTTTTAGTAGTTAACTACCTTCAAATAGTGAACAATTGTTTATATTCAATTTTGTCTGTTCAAATGACTGATGTGGTGTTATGTTTTGATTGGGCCCTGTCTTAGTTATCTAGTGCTGCTATAACAGAAATACCACAAGTGGATGGCTCTAACAACAGAAATTTATTCTTTCAAGGTTTAGGAGGCTAGAAGTCTGAATTCAGGTTGCCAGCTCCAGAGGGAAGGCTTTCTTTCTCTGTTGATTCTGGGGGAAGGTCCTTGTCATCAGTGTTCCCTGGGTCTAGGAACTTCTCAGCCCAAGGTGCAAAAGACACTCTCTACTCCGGGCTCTCCTTTCTTGACAGTAACCAGATCCATCTCCTTTTTGCTCACTTCTCTTTTATATTTCAAAAGAAATCGACTCAAGATACAACCTAATCCTGTAGATTGGGTCCTGCCTCATTAACATAACAGAAAGTTTACTTCCAAATAGGATCATACCCACAGGCATAGAGACTAGGATTTATAGAACATAGGATAATTACATTAGATCATAAAATGGAATATAACCAGACAATACTGGGAATCATGGCCTAGCATAAGTTGACACGTATTTTTTGGGGAATAAACACAATTTAATTTATGACGGCCCTAACTGATAAATACCATTTTTCTACCATGCTACTAAAAGAAACGAATACAGAGATGCAAATGACAACTTAGTGTCAATTCTAAAAAGTAAACGTTATTTTTTAAATTCTGTGATGAAAATCCATTGAGCTTTACTTTTTATGTTGGTGTCCAGTAAAGTCCGAGCACACTAAGTATTATTGGAAAATAATGGATTCCTTACATTAGGGTTGACAAACTTTTTCTATAAAGAGCCAAATAGTAAATATTTCAGGCTTTGTAGGCCGTACGACCTCTGTTGAAACTATTCATCTCTGTTGTTACAGTGTTAAAGTAGCTATAGATACTACAAAAATCAGTGGAAGTGGCTGTGTTCCAGTAAAACTTCATTTACAAAGTCAGGCATCTGGTTAGATTTGGCCTTCATATTGTAATTTTTCGATTCTTAATTTAGACAATAATCTCATTACACAGATTCACAGTAAAAATATCACATATTAAAAATATAATTGACTGTATTATTCTTGTTTCAAAGCCATGGAGTTATAGAAAGAAAAAAAAAAAAAGGTAAAAAGTTGGATGGATCTTCAAGGTAATTTAAAATGATGCTTTCTTTTGGCAGGGTACATAGCTTAGTAGACAGAACCTTAGCTTTGGAATCAGATTTTGCTTGGATACTCTTTGCCATATTATTCCTGTGTGATCTTGTGTATTTTAATTTACCTCTCTGAACTTCATTTCATCTTATTCAAAATGGCAATATTACTACTTTATGCTAAAAGCACATGGCAATAGCTAGTGGTCACAAAAATCCAATGAACACCTACTCTATGGAGTAGATTATTCTAAGCAGCAGAAAAAACATTAGATATGAAGACTTCCCTTAAGGAAAATAAATTTTACTTTGGGAAATATTCCATATTTCTTACTCTATCTTTTTCTTTTTCAATCCTTTTTTCTACATATTTCATTTTGATATGTTCTTCTAAACTATCTTCAAGTTCACTGATTCTCTCTTCAAGTATGTCTAAACAGTTAAATTCTATCACTAAGATATCAATTTCTGATATTGCACTAAGTTACAGAATTTCTACTTAGTTCTTTTTCATAGATTATTTCTCATAGATTCTCAATCTTATATTTTATTTTTGAACATATTAAGCATAATTACTTTAAAGCTTTGTCTGACAACTCTAACATCTGGAGCTCCTATGAGTAGGCTTCTATTATATTTTGTTTCTGCTGGATTTCCTTCATATATTCTTTCCTCAATGTGTTCCTTGTTATTTTTTATTATGTATTGTATTTGAAAAAATTTAGATGATTTGAAGACAATTTGAAGGAGTAGTCTCTAAAAATGCCCAACTATGTTCAGTTCACACATTTTCCTAGTATATAGCTCCTCCAAATTTCAAAATATGCAGAAATATACCAGAGACCACCCACCTTGGTGGTACAGTGGTTAAGAGCTATGGTGTCTAACTGAACAGTTGGTAGTACGAATCCACCAGCTGCTCCTTGGAAACTTTGTAGGGGTAGTTCTACTCCGTCCTATAGGGTCGCCATGAGTTGGAAACAACTTGATGACAATGGGTTTGGTTTTTATGGACCCACCTTGGCAGATTATCAGTTCCAATTTTTATCCACCGGGTATTGAAAGACTGTAAAAAAATGCAGCTCAGGTGATTTTCCTTTTAGTAGTCTTTGGCAGAATTAATAAATACCTCCAGGGGAAAAGTGCCTCAAATGATGGGCTCACCTTTCAGTGTCTTATCTTTCTTCTTTCTTGCACAGCCATATTGAACAGGCAATTCTTCACTGCCTTGTGAGCTTTTCAAAGACTTTCTAGTGGATATATTCGTCTCTGTCTCTCTCTGTCTACCTATCCATCAATCCACCAATCCATCCATCCATGCATGCATGCATGCATCCATTATTTATCATCTCTGATTTTCTAGTTGTCCTTAGTGAAAGGGTTAGCTCAAATTAACTAATTTGCTATTATCAGAATTGTACCCCTTGGTCTGAATGAGACTGGAGGAACCCCTGAAGCCATGGCTTCCAGATGCTCTGGTAACCCAGAACTAAAACCATTCCTGAAGCCCACTCTTCAGACAAAGATTAGGCTGAACTATAAAACATGAAATAATACTCACCAGTAGTGTGCTTAATTCAAGCAGATACATGAGACCAAATGTGTGGCTCCTTTCTAGAGGCAGGATGAGAAGGCAAGAAGGGACAGGAACTGGTTGAATGGACACAAGAAACCCAGGGTGGAAAGGGGGAGTGTGCTGTCACATTATAGGGATTGCAACTAATGTCATATAAAAACATGTGTATAAATTTTTGTATGAGAAATTAACTTGAGCTTTAAACTTTCACCTAAAGCACAATTAAACAAAAAAAAGAAGTGGGCTCTTGACTGCAAAAATCTTTTCTTCATTATTGTGCTTTGAAAGACCAGTGTAAAAGATGTCATAATATGCCATAATACAATTTTGCTAAACAAAAAAAAAAATAGATAAATTTCTTCAAACATTATCTATATCCTACTTAAGCACTTGTGCGCTCCCTATTCCAGATGCCTGGAATGCTTCTTCAGATCTTTGCAAGGCTGACTCCTTATCCTTAAGCTCTCTTGGTTCAACTTGACAATACTCAAGTTTTCCCACAGCCAACACCTTAGAAAGCTGGTATATGGGGCAGAAATTTTAGTGAGTTGGACTAGGCTAGTGGAAGTAGAGATGGAAAGTAATGGTTTTACTTGAGAGGTATTTAAGAAATGAAATAATAGGATGAGGTGATTTATTGGCATAGTGGATTCTGTGCCACTCAAATGCACCTTCAGGGAGTGCCGCTGCCAAAACGCAGCAGCTTCAGTTGGGAGGTGGTCTCTTGCCCAAGGTTACATTCCTGCCTTCCTGGGGTGGCCCACATCCAATGACTAATCAATGTAGGGTTATGAATGTTCAAGAATAACCACAGAATTGGCTGAGGCCTCCGTTGAGACTGCATATCAACTCAACTTTTCCTTCCGTCCAATCCTTTTTTCATCTCTTTTCTTCCACAGCTGTTGACCCAACAGCACTCCCTAGTACACTTCTGTAAATTAATCTCCATTTCAGAGTTTTCTTCCCAGGGAACCCAATCTATGACAACTGGATATAGAGTGGGATTGGGTAATGAAGAGTGATAGTTTAATAAACTCCCAGATGTTGGGCTTAAAAATTGACTAATTGAGATGCCACATACTGAGCTAGGAAATCTCAGAGGAAATGGATATTTTAAGAAGAAAAGAAGTCTTAGATATTAATGTAACATTTAAGTGGACTATTTAATTGACTTTTAACTGGCCAACTCTGCATCCCAGGAGCTACGCAAAGATGCCGAGAGTAAAAGAGGTTGGTAAGGAACAATTTAATAGAACATTTTAAATTATGATGGGTAGATGGGAAAATCCATTGAATAAAATATGAAAATACTTCATGAACTCTAAACTCTACTATGAAGAAGCATAATTTGGCACAAGTTATATATGAATCCTTGTAAAAATGAGAGGGGTTATGGCATGCCACTTCCTTTTAACATGAGACCTGCAGTTCAATTTCTTAGTGAGGATATGTTCTAACTTACACGTTGCCTGTACTGAGACCAACAGAAAAATCTTCTGCAGAGGTCGGATTTAACCAGGTAACGGGGACCAAGACAGTATTTCAATTCATTTGACAGACACCTTTTAGCAAAAAGAACCCATCCCAAAATAAATGTCTCTGGATGTAAAAAGCACTACAGTACACCGAAGGTTTGATCCTGCTTTTAAGGTCAAGAGCATATTTTGGCTTCTGTGTGTGATCCTCGATTCAAAACATCTGTCCTTATTAATGATGTGGTAAAAAGGATTGACTCTCTCCTAAAAGTCATCAGAGAAGACACTTTTCCTTTCTTCCGGTGGTTGTGGGCTTTTTTTTTTTTTTTTTTTTGCTGTTCTCTTTCTGTTTGTTTGAGTTCTGTAGTTAATGTTTTGATTTTGTCCCTTTCATCTTTTTTGATGTGTGCATCTATTACTATAAATTGTCCTCTGAGGACTGCCTTTGCAGTGTCCCAAAGGTTTTGGTATGATGTGTTTTCATTCTCATTTGATTCTAGGAATTTTTTGATTCCATCTCTGATTTCTTCTATTATCCAGTGATGTGTAAGCAGGGTATTATTCAGTTTCCATGTAATTGATTTTTTTCCTTGCTCTTTCTGTTGTTAACTTCTACTTTGATGGCATTGTGGTCAGAGAAGATACTTTGAATTATCTCATCATTTTGGATTTTGTTGAGGATTGCTCTGTGGCTTAAGATGTGGTCTATTCTGAAGAACGTTCCATGTGCATTGGAAAAGAATGTGCATTTTGCAACGGTTGGATGGAGTGCTCTGTATACTATGAGATCAAGTTGACTGATTGTGCCCTTTAGGTCTTCTGTATCTTTGCTGAGTTTCTTCTTAGTTGTTGTGTCCTTTACTGAGAGTGGTGTGTTGAAGTCTCCTACTATTATTGTGGAACTGTCGATTTCTCTTTTCAGTGTTGTTAGAGTTGTTTTATGTATTTTGGAACTCTGTCATTGGGTGCGTAGATGTTTATTATGGTTATGTCTTCATGATGGATCGTCCCCTTAATCATTATGCAGTGTCCTTCTTTGTCTTTTATGGTAGATTTTGTTTTAAAGTCTATTTTATCTGAGATTAGTATTTCCACTCCTACTCTTTTTTGGTAGTTGTTAGCTTGATATATTTTTTTCCAACCTTTGACTTTTAATTAATTCACGTCTTTGTTTCTAAGGTGAGTCTCCTGTAGACAGCATATTGATGGATTCTGTTTTCTTATCCATTCTGTCACTCTGCGTCTCTTTATGGGTGCATTGAGTCCATTTACACTCAGTGTAATTATTGAGAGATGTGGGTTTGTTGCTGTCATTTTGTAGTGCTTTGTTTTGTGGTGCTGACGTTTTCTTTGTTCTTCTTACTCTCTTGTGCTGAGTTACTTTTGTTTGTGGATTTTTTTTTTCATTTCTTTTGTTTTTGTAGGTATTGTTTTTGCTGAGACTTTATGTTTGTCCTCTTTTTTTTTAATGAGTATGTTTGTTAACTTTCTTTGTGGTTACCATGAATTTTACCCTTATCTTTCTAAGTTTGAAGCAGTCTACCATTACTTGGTATCACCTTGCCTTCCTCTCCATTAGAAGGTTCTCTACCTATGCTGTTTATTCCCTCTTTTATTGTTTTGATGTTGTTGTCATTTACTGATTAACTGCTCTGATTCCCTGTTGTATTTCTTTTGGTTTTGGGTAGTCCTCGGAGTTGATTTCCTAGATTGGTATCTGGCTGGTATAATTCTGTATCCTAGATTTTGCCTGTGAGCTGAAGCTGTTTGTCCTCAGATCAAAGAACTCCCTTTAATAATTCTTGTAAGTTTGGTTTGACTTTTACATATTCCCTTAATTTCTGTTTATCTGGAAATGACCTAATTTCACCATCAAATTTGAAAGAGTTTTGCAGGATATATTATTCTTGGCTGGCAATTTTTTTCTTTCAAGATTTTATGTATGTCATCCCATTGCCTTCTTGCCTGCATGGTTTCTGCCGAATAATCTGAGCTTCGTCTTGTTTCTCCTCTGTATGTGACTTCTTGTTTTTCATGAGCTGCTCTCAGGATTCTTTGTTTAAACAGTCTTTGGTTTTGGCAAGTGTGAATATGATATGCCTTGGTGATTTTCTTTTGGGGTCTGTCCTATATGGGGTTCATTGAGCTTCTTTGATGGCCAGCTTTTCATGTTTCATGATATTGGGGAAGTTTTCCTTCAGCAGTTCTTCAATGATCCTGTCTGTGTTTTCTGTTTTCTCCCCCTGTTCTGGAATTCCAATCACTTGAAAATTTTTGCTTTTGATTGTATCCCACATAACTCTCAGGGTCTCTTAATTTTTCTTGTTCTTTTTTCTGAGTTTTCCTGAAACAGAGTTGTATCCAAGTGTTTGTCTTCAATTCCACTGATCCTGTCTTCCACCGTTTCAAATCTGCATCTCAGCCCTTCTATGAAATTGTCCATTTCTGAAATCTTGTTGTTTATCTTTTGGATTTCCAATTGTTGTCTTTGTATAATTTCCAGTTGTGAATTTATTTTTGCATTTTGTTCCTGCATTATTTTCCTGAATTATTCCAATTTTTTGTCTGTATTTTCCATGAATTCGTCTATTTTTTCCTCATGTTTGTCAGCCTTTTGACTCAGCGCTTGGAGGATTCTGAGTATTAGAGATTTGAATTCCCTATCAGGTAGTTCTAGTGCATTTTCTTCCACTGGAGAGTCAACTGGTGTTTTATTTTGGACACCTACTGGAACCATCCTGTGCTGTTTTTGTAAATGTTTTGATATTGTCTGCTGTCTTTGGGGCATTAAGTAGTTATTTTTCTCATTTATTGATTGTAGACTTGTTTGTTTCATCCCTTTTTTTTTTTTTTTAATTTTACTATGTCTGAGCAGGCAGACTGTGTGTTCTTTGTTGTTTGCTCGTCTGTGGGCACTATACTTTTTGCCTCCTTCTCCAATTGGCAGGGTCAGTCACTCAGAGATGGTGTGGCAGGGCAAGTCTAGTTAAAGAGGAATTACTGGGATGGGTTGTTTGTTGCACTTACTACAGCAACCAGAGTGGGTCAGTAATCCATGCAGGGCAGGTTCCAGTAGGCCGTGCCTGTGCTGCTTGGTGGTGTGATGTCAAGTGCACAGTGCAGGTAAGCAGGATGCAGCGGAGAGATTGTTATGTGTGGAGCTAAGATGGATATGGGAGAGAGGAGAGAGGACTAGGAGCCAAAAACATAGAAACAAACAAAAAAGAATGCTAGGGGAGCTTGCTGTTGGAGTGGAGAGATGAGAGACTATGAAATGGAGAAAAACAGAAAGAGGAAGAGGAAGAAAAGAAAAGAAAACATTGAAAAAATAAAAATTGGAAATGTTAAAGAATTGCAAAGTTCCCAGGGATCCCACTGGTGCAGCTATGAGGTCTGAGGAAGTCACTCTCTGGTGTTGCAGTACAGCCTGGCTAGAAGGCTTAGAGGTATACAGTGCCAGGTATTCAGGGAACAGAAAAAGAAGGAAGATATAGACAGACGAGAACCTGAGCAATGAAGAAAGACAAAAAGGGAAAAAGAGAGAAAAGAAAACAAAACAAATTAAAAAAAAAAAAAAAAGAACAAGAAAGGCCTCCAAAAAAACAGAACAACAACAATAAAAAACAACAAAAAAAGAAATGTGCTCAGGGATCCCTCTGCACGTCTGTGCAAGCCGAGAGGGAAGTCTCCTTGCCACGTAGCACCGCCTGGCCAGAAGGGGCTCCAACACAAGAAAAGGAAAAGAAAACAAACAAACAATTCAAAACAAACAAATGAACAAAAGCCCCAGGATCCCACCAGCACGGCAGCCCAGACCAGGAAGCAGCTCCACACTCAAACGGAGCTCCACAGCCCCTCAGGAAGAAGCAAAGATGGCGCATGGAGCCGGGTATTTGAGTGAAGTGGGGGGAGGTCGTGAGAGGTAAGGAAGAAATCAAAAGAAGCGGAAAGAAAGCAACACCAGCAGCCAACAAATGGCACTCAGAGAGCTGGCCTGTTCAGGTGTGTGGAATCCAAGTAGCTGGTGTTTCCCAGTCAAGAGACTGTTGCCGCGGGAAGCAGAGGAGGCCGAGTGGGGGTGAAGAAGGTGGGGGGTGGGAAAGCGTATATCACAAATTACTGGTTGTTTTGTCTCCTGCTGGAATCTCCGTGAGGCTGCTTTCTCGTACCCCCTGTTTGCTGGTCTCTGATAGGGGTCCAAGATGGAGGATCCGCTCTGCGTTAGCTGGTAGGGGACCTCTGCATGATTCTCTCCTCGCTGTCCGTTCTCTGTCAGTTTTCTCACTCCATTTGGTGCTTGGCTGGGTTATTTATCTGTTCATTTGATGTTTTAGGGTTTCAGGATTGTTGTAGTCTCTGTTTGGCTTAGTTTTTCAGATCTTTGCTGTGGCAGGACAGTGTGGTGCTTCTGCCTAGAGCGCCATTTTGCCGGAACTCCACTGTTAGGCATTTTTGTAACTATTTTTTTAAATATGGTTTTGTGTGTTTACTTAAGTCTGTCCTCCACTTCATTGCTTCTGTTTAATAGTGTCTATTCTATGCCTGGGCCCTGGTGGCTCGGTGGTTAAGTGTTTAGCAGTTAACCAAAAGGTCAGCAGCTGGAATCCACCAGCTGCTGCTTGGAAACCCTATGTGGCAGTTCTACTTTGTCCTATGGGGTTGCTATGAGCTGGAATCGATTCAGCAGCAGCAGGTTTGATTTTGGTTTTATTCTATGCCTTGCAGAATTTAATGTAGTTAATTTTTTTGTTTACTTTAAAATTTTGATAATGGTTTTTGTTTTTTATTTCAATGTTCTTCCTGATCTCTTCTGGTTCACCTTCCATATTCTGTTGTCTTATCATCTTTTTTTATATTTTGTATATTCTTTAAGATCTCTTTCCAAATAATTCACAATCCCTTTATGTTTGCAAATCTCATGCTGCAGCAGTATTCTTTATCTCCTGCTGTTAGCTTGTTTATTGCTTTCCTTATCTTTTGTTTAAAATACACTTATAGATCCTATGTTGTAAACTTTCTGCTTCCTACTATATCTAAATGTTAGAAATACCATGTTGTTGTTGTTAGGTGCCGTTGAGTCAGTTCCGACTCACAGTGACCCCATGTACAACAGAACGAAACACTGCCTGGTCCTGCGCCATCCCCACAACCATTGTTTTCCTTGAGCCCATTGTTGCGGTCATTGTGTCTGTCCATCTCGTCGAGGCTCTTACTCTTTTTCACAATACCACACAGACTTGTTATTTGCCCAGTGCTATAGCGAAGGGGGTGAGCATGGGCCAAACCACTGGGGTAGCTGGGAGTTTAAATTCCGATGTGTATTTTCAGAATATGCTTTCACACTTGCTGTGTCTCTGCTCCAGGACCTCTTGAGGTGGATAGATTACGTTAGTAGGGTCAGTGTTTCTCACATTGTAGCCTTGCAGATCAGAGTTCTTGCTCGTTTATTTAATGTTTATTTGCATCTTCTCTGTCATCTCAGTTCAGAGTGGCAAAGCTGATTAATATCTTCTATTCTGCTTCAGCTCTCAGTGTTGGGATTCAGGAGAAAGTAAAGATGGCATGTTTATGTTGTCCCTCTTACAGGCTTACTTTCCCTGATGCTCTTCCTGAGCAGACAGAGTAACCCAGGGGGAATTGCCTCTCTTCTTCTGTGGTCCACTGGTCTCTCTGCTATTTATTTATTTTTCAGCCATTCCAAGGAAAGAATCTTGATTATGCCATTTAGGATCTTCTCACAAACATTTAGGGAAATCTGTACCTTGCTCAATATCAAAAGCTGATACTTGTTTTGGTGGCCTTCACTGATTCGAATAACAAAACACTTGGCAGATATTCTTCAGTGTATGGTTTGGAGTGATAGTCATTTCCTACATTTACTAAATAAGAAATTTATACTTTTATTTTTTTTTCATTGTACAGGTTATCTATTGAATTCCTGTGTTTATATTTCTAGTAAGATATTCCAAGTATGGGGGAAAAAAAAACAATACATCTGCGTGAATGCTTTAAGGTAAAATAAATGATCATAATGCTTCTTGTCTGAAATGAATGGAATCAGAATTTCAAAATTTGTGCTAATTAAATCTGGCCTGTTGAGTTTACTTTTTAAAATCTCAACAAAAAAGAAAAAAGGATAAGAAGTTTAGAAGTTGATCAACAGTATTAAGAAAGTTTAGGAGCATGTTTCACTTTAACTTATTCTTACAACTTTCAGTTCATTACTTTTATGTTTAATAGCTAACAATTATTTCCAAAACTAAAAACCCACTGTTATCCAGTCGACTCCAACTCATAGCAACCCTATAGGGTTTCTGTAAATCTCTACAGAAGCAGACTATCACATCCTTCTCCAAAGGAGCCACTCATGATTTCGAACTGCTGATCTTTTGGTTAACACTGGATTGCTTTAACCACTGTGCCACCAGGGCTCCTTAGCAATTATTTAGTGCTTATAATATGCTGCATATTGTGCTAATTGTGGGTCGCACATTAGCTCATTTAATTTATACAGCTACTTCATAAAGTATGTTCTATAATTAATTCCATTTTACAGATGAGGAAATTGAGGCATAGAAAGATGAAGTCACTCACTTAATGTCACACAACCAATGAAGTGAAAGATCTGGGTGGTAATGCATGCTAATCAAAAAGGGCTTTGAAAAGCAATTGGCATTTATAATTATAATTTATAAAGCTGAAATTAGTAAAATTATATTTATTTTTGATATTGCAGAGTTTCAGATAAATATCTTTTTCCCCCAAATTACAATCATCAATCAATGTAGAGCAATATAAGGGGAAGGGGTCTTGAAGACCATGAGGTCCAATATTTTTATTTCACAGATGAAGGGAACTATGCTGATTGCTGAGCCATCTACCAGTGTTACTCCATTTGGAGCTTTTTGGAATAAGAGCTTCAGCTTTTATATGACACACTTGACAATATGTAATTAATGAGAAGTTTTACAGACACACCACACACACACACACACACACACACACACACACACATGTTATTCCTCCTCCTTTAAAAACATAACAAAAACAAAAATGTAGACTGGAAGAAATGTCTGAAACTTCGAAGCTAATTCTGATCTAACGAGTGGTACAAATGTGCTTTCATAAAAGAATTTGCTATCTCCTAAATGTCTAAATATCCTAAATATGTTTCATATACTTTGGAAATGTTATCAGGCGGGATCAGTCCCTGGAGGACGTCATGCTTGGTAAAGTAGAGAATCAGCAAAAAAGAGGAAGACCCCCAACAAGATGGACTGACACAGTGGCTGCAACAATGGACTCAAGCATAACAACAATCATGAGAGCGGCACAGGACAGGGCAATGTTTCATTCTGTTGTATATAGGGTCGCTATGAGTTGGAACCGACTCGACTGCATCTAACAACAACAACAACAAATACCTTTATGTTCCAAAATGTTCTGTAATATTATTTAAAATGAGTAAGTTTGCCTATACATAGAAATATAATTTTACCAATAATTTATGATTATAAAATGTATTTTTCAGCATATAGTTATTGAATGTTTACTTAGTGCCCGGGATTGTCAGAGACATAGTAGGGGACAGTGCTGCTCTTAAGTACCTGTTCTCATGAAATTTACAGACAAACATTAAAGAAACAATGGTTTAATAATCAGACAGTGAAGGCTACGAAAGTAGTAAGTCAGGGGAAGTGCACTGAGTGATGAGGTTGGAGGTGGTGTTTAGATGAGTTAGTAAGGGAAGACCTCCCTAAGGAGATATCATTTGGGTAGAGACCTGAATAATACGATGGATTGAACATTTAATAATATAGGGTAAGAGTTTTTCATACGGAGCATGGGCTTGAAGTAAGTATTTAAGGAAGGGCAATGATTCTAGTGGGTAAGGAGGAATGATTAAGCAGGAAAATGGAAGAGGATTGTATAACAAAAGTAGGCAAGGGCTAGCTCATATTGGGCCTTACAGATCCTAAGGAGTGGGATTTGTCCTAAATATAACTGAAACCCCTAGAGGATTTTAAGCATGGAAAAGATATGATCTTATTTATTTATTTATTTTTTGAAAATCATTCTGCTGTTGTTTGGAGAGGAGAGTATTGGAGCCAGAAAGAAAGCCAGAAAATCTGACAGAACACTAGTGTGGGTTATAAAATCACAAATTGTAAGTGGATAATCAAATAAAGTTGAACATAATAATTTGTTTTAACTGGACATTGTTTATTACCTCCCAAATCTCTTTAAGCCATCATTGGAGTATAGTTTGGTATTTTCTGCAGAGATCTTTGGAATTCCAAATCAGCGACAATCCTATGTAAGAGCAGAGAACTCAACATTTTCCATAAAGGGCTGTTGTGTTTTTCTCGTCTTTCCTAAATGGATTGGTTTCTTCCATATTTGCTGCTTACTAGCTATACCTCTTGTTAATCTGTAACATTTGTCAAGTTATATAACTTCTCTCAGTTTCACTATGGTTGGGTTATATTTAACGGCACAGTTTCTAGGTTGTTTTGATGGTTAAATAAAATAATTTATGAAAGGATTTAACACAGTTATTGACACAGAACAAATGCACAATACATGCTGGTTGATGCGTTGATGTTGTTATACACTGTGACCCTGTAAAGATTTTCACGTTACTGTGTTCCTAGCTCTACTTGTCTCCATTACTTGTTGTTCTTACTGTTGTTAGGTGCCACTGAGTTGGTTCCAACTCACAGTTACCCTATGTACAACAGAACGAAACGTTGCACGGTCCTGTGCCGCGCTCACGATCGTTGTTATGCTTGAGCCCATTGTTGGAGCCACTGTGTCATTCCATATCGTTGAGGGTCTTCCTCTTTTTCGCCGACCCTCTACTTTACCAAACAGGATGTCCTTCTCCAGGGACTGATCCCTCTTGATAACATGTCCAAAGTACGTGAGACGAAGTCTCACCATTATCGCTTCTAAGGAGCATTCAGGCTTTACGTCTTCCAAAACAGATTTGTTTGTTCGTTTGCAAGTCCATGGAATATTCAATATTTTTCACCAACACCATACTTCAAAGGTGTCAATTCTTCTTCGGTCTTCCCATATTCAATGCCCAGCTTTTGCATGCATATGAGGCGATTGAAAACACCATGACTTTACTTAGTTTTGTGGAAATCTGGGTCAAGAAGAATAAATTGGATGGGAAAGTATAATTTAGAAGAGACAAAAATAAAAGTATTAATGATAATGTTGGCAAAATATTCTTCAACACTAAATGTAAGTATGTGTGAGTTCATTCATTAAAAAATAAAAATATTTATTTGAACAAGAGTAATGTTCTAGGCTCTACACGAGTTACTTGGGCTAAGAGATAAATGCAGAGAAGGGAGAAAAAGGAAGGAACACCTTTAAAAATGGTTCTCTGACCCTGATAGTTAACATGCAAATAATATGTGAATATTTTACAATTTAAGCATATCTATAAATTAGATAATTTGATGTGTCAGATAAAGTTATGTAATTCTAATTTATATTCAGATAAAATACATAATATGCAAATATTTTATAATTTTATGATATTTAAATATTCTATAATTTAAGCGTAGTTCTGTCTATAAATTAAATAATGTAATGAGTTAGATCAAGTTATAAAATTCTAAATTGTATTCAGATAAAGTACATAATATGCAAATATTTTACCATTTTTATATTTTTAAATATTTTGTAGTTCAAGCATAATTCTCTCTATAAATTAGATAATTTAATGTGTCAGATAAAGTTATATAATGCTAAACATGAATGGCTTTTATTTAGTAGAAAAGTTCAGAATGAACAAAAATAGAAAGTTGAAAAAAATCTGAATATTTTCTTCTTCATTTCAATTCTTTGATATCATCTATTGCAGAAACCAGAGTTACAAATTTTACACCTTAATGTAACTCTTTAATATTTGAAAAGTCATAGGTTGGAAGCTTCAGCTGTCTATTCTTTAAGGAGTTACTTTGATAAATCATATCTCTGGATTTACCAACTTGGAAAAACATTTTCTTAAACAGTCACAATTTTCTTTAAAAATTCTCTTGTATTTTAGGTTAAAAAAAATCTAGCTCATTATCTTTAATAACATAAGCATATAAATAGTCTGAACATAAGTCCAAACAAAGAAAAACAGAAAGAAAAAAAAAGCAAGAGAGACTAGATTACATCTGTAATAAGCATTTGCCATTTGGGATTAGTGATTTTTCGTTTCGTTGAATTGTAAAAGAGGCCAAATAAAATACTGATTTATACTCTCTTGAATTGGTCAAAATAACATCCTCTGTGATATTTATCTCTATAACATCTTCCCACTCTAAGCACGTTATAGAAGAAATCAGTCTGGCTTACAGTAAATTTGAATCCAAATCAAGCTACATTATGTGTGGACAAACAATTTAATGAACTTGAAATTTAATTTTTTTTAATCCATAAAATGTCAAAAAATTATTTGACTGATTCATACATTGGTCATAAATGGCATTTTAAACTATGACGCAAGATAGTATAGCCAATGAACTGGAAGATTCAATGAGGAAGGTATTTTCTTCAAAGTATTTTTCTACAATTTCTCATTTTAACTCCATGCATGGCATGTTAAGAGGATGCTGTCTAGATCTGAATAAATTGCCTTAGAAGGCTACCCTAGTCCTCTCTTGAAATCTTATTTTCTTTTGTTACTTAAAAGCTAGCAATTTAAAACTCTGACTGTATTAGCATTCAAATGATAAACTGGTTGTTTTTTTCTTAACCAGTGAGAGACTAATGCTTAAATATATATTAGAAATTGTTAACAGTTTCTTATTAAAATTTTTTTGTCTTAATTTTATTTGAGTGAAAAGAGAATTTGTCTTATTTTAGTAGTTGATATGCTAACACTAGAGGTTGTAACATTACGTTTTTAAAATTCTCGGACATAAACACACATATGCACTAAATATGATCTGTGTGCAGTTGAAAGAGCGTTGGGTTTAACAAAGTTGTCTTCTGTTCTTAGCTCTGCAGTCAATGCCTCTGTAACCATATCACCCACATCCCCCACTCTAGGCCTCAGTCTTCTCACATGAAAAGGAGAAATTGGATCAACTGGTATCTGGAGCCTATTTCGGGTCTTAATTCTTTGGGTCTATGAGCTTAAAATATGAATACGAATATACTATGCAAGAACAAAATAAAAGCCTTTTCATTTTTTTCCTTGAAAATTCAGTGGCCATAAGTTTTCTATGAAGCGTGCAAGATTTCAATCAGCCGGCAATTGCCTGGAACATGTAGCACACTGTTTTAACTATCAAACTTACATGATGAGATTTTCCTGGACTAAAGTTCTCCTAAATAAATTTCCGAAGCACTCTGTGGGCTTCTAATCTGATGTTTATAAATTATTATACAGACCTAAGTGTTTAAGAGTCCAAGTTATTTTTACAAGTTGGGTTGACAGTCAGCTCGACGGACACTTACAGACAGAGGATTGTAATTAACCCCTTTTATTCACTGCTCAGTCCACGAAAACACTTGCATCTTCAATGTGATGCTTGACATTGTAAGCCAATTTGGAAATCTTTTACTAGTAGAAATAATGACTGCCCTGGTGAAAACATAAAAGTTAAATGGGCTTCCTCATAAAATCACTTTCCAGGGTTGAAATGTTCTTCTGGCACCTAGAGACCCACCATATAAACTGACAAGCAAGACTAACTAGGCTTGAGGGATTGTTCCAAATAGATTTCCAGCCCCAAACATTCTAGCTAAATGAAGAACAAGAACAGGGTAAGTTTTCTGGTGTTTCTAAAATTACAGCTTTATTGTTTGCAAACTTACGCAGAACCTGTAATTTGTGTCTGGTACAACCATTCCAAAGTCACCTGAGGGAAGGTGGGAAGAGTGAGTACTATACCAGTACTTTTCTGGCTTCTCAAATATGGGACAAAAGTGATAATAAGCTGAAACAAACCTAGAATATCCTAATGGCTGTCCCTTTTCCAAAGAAATTTCCAGTTCACGTGCCCTAAGTGAAAACAAAAAAGCAGCATAGGCTAAAACAAGGTTTTGTCAGGAATTTGAGTTTTGTAGAGGACTAGAAAGGCGTCCTGGTGGTGCAATAGTTAAAGCACTCGACTGCTAATTGGAAGGTTGGTAGTGGGAACTCACCAGGGGCTCCACAGGAGAAAAGACCAGGAGATCTGCTCCTGTAAAGATTTCAGCCTAGGAAACCCTATGGGGCAGTTCTACTCTGCCCTATAGGGTCACAGTGAGTTAGTATTGACTCAGTGCCACACAACAACAACAGAGGACTAGACAATTACAATATCTTTGAGATCTAAATTTGTATTGATGAGGTATAGAAGGATAAAGTGATGTGCTTAACATCAAATAGTAAGTTCATTATCAAAGTTGTAATTATGCTCTTATCTTACCTTGATCGGCATGCTGTCCTTCTGTCATTCCTTTCATCCCATTGTCCTGGTCCTTGCAGGCCACTGGCTGATCTCTCTGTTGCTCTCTGGATGGGAATCAGATATCCAAATCGAGGATTTAGCATTCTTTCTCCATGTCCATGCCAAAATCTACTCCAGGTCCATCCTTTCTCATTAAAGTTTTTGTAGAAAACAGAGATCTTTCAGCTTATTTTCTGCCATCACGAAGGGACTCAGCTCTTAGGATCTCATAAAAACAATTTACCTTCACTCTGAGGTAAGGAGGCCCCAGTTCTTAGAAACACAACCACCTGTCTTTTCCCTCTGGAGGAGAGGGAATTATTTTCTTTCCTGAGGATTCCTCTCTGCAAATATAAGTTTGAGCTGAGATGTACTGATGAGAGAAATCAACAAATGACAGAGAAAAGGGAAGGACTTTTAAAGTATAGGAAAGACTCCAATACCGAAAAAAGCTTAGAGTATATGAGGAATAAAATGAAATCTAAATGGATGGGACATGGAAAAAGAGGGGAAAATTGGAATGAAATAAGATCGAAGGAGAGGTACATAGGGTCTGCATTATTCAGGACACTGTAGAAGAGGGTAAGGATTAGTATTGTAGCCTAAGTGAAATGCGAAAATATTGAGGGCTTCATGGAAACAGAGCCATGATATGAGATTGTTTATAATTTTAAAATATAACTAATTTTAAGGAAAATTGAAAAGAGATGAAAAAGCAGACAAAGAAGCAACCTTCAGGAAGTTATTGTAGGAATCCTAGTAAAAGAGCATGCTGGCTTGGATTAGCATGGTAGCAAAAGAGATGGAGGGAAATTACACACACACACACACACACACACACATCCACTGAAGGTAAAATTAACAAAACTTGCTGGTTAGTTGATTTATTTTGAGCAACTGAATTGAAGGAGGTACTATATACGGTGGTGGGAGTTATATTTGAAGAGAACCCTTAAATATGAAATGCTTGTGAGATACTTAATTTCAGATAAAATGAATATTTTAACGAAACAATTTTGTCTTTCTTTGGAGATCTGAGAGAACAATAACTTATTTATTTCCATTCTTTTCTTGACCTACTAGGTTTAGGATTTAGAATATTATATAAATAAACTAATTTATGAAGTCTTTGTTCAGGAAGGATTTGGTCTCTACAGCTGAATTTATGCTTCATGGAAGTAAAGTTTTACTTGTTTGTTGCTTCTCTTACAGATCAATTAATAAATGCAAGTTGTAATTCGGTGCTTTGATCTTCTAAGTATTCTGAAATGCTATCATATGAAACCCTCAAAGAAAATAACTACTTTTCATTTTTATATTCTCAGTGCCTAGCATGGCACCTGGTACATATATGTGAACATATATGTTTACTGTTTGGACTATGAGCTGTTGAAGTGTATAATCCAGGTCTGATACCGTATTTATGAATAATAGTGACTATAACTGGTGACGATGGTACTTACTGAAAATACAGATTTAGAGGATGGAAAGATCATTGTGGAAGGGATGAGAAGACAATTTACTGAAAAATTAATCTTTGATCCTGAAGGCCTCGTATGTAACTGCTCCTCAGTATTGATGGTGTTATCTTCAATCCTTACACTCTGAACTATTGCTAACCTTGGCATTTACTTAGATCTGCTGTTTTATTGAAGAATTACATATTGGAACCAATCACCTTGAGGAGAATTCAGAAGATGGAACAATCACTGTGAGCTATTTGAGTTTGGGTTGGAGAGTGCTTGAGAACTCAAACACATCCGGATACCTCACAACATGGCTTCCAGGATGTGAGTAACATGCCTGACTCATCTCCTGACATTTGGGTGCTGCTTAGGTTCTTATTCCACGCCTCATGCTGCAAGGACCTTAAATTTTCCAGGGAAGGAAACAATTATTTTGTCCTGCTTTCCAGAACTCTTTACCAATTGCAATGTTAAAAGGAATGTACCACCCTTGTAGATAGGAGATGGATGAGATGGCGATAGAATTCTGGCCTGGGAAATCAGAACTAACACTTGTAGATGGAGAAGGCGCAACACTGGTCTTAGAGCTGGAACAACTGGGTTTTTGATCTTATCTCTATGCTGAGTGACCTTACAGATTCCTTTACTTTTCTGAGTTTCAGTTGTTACAGGCTTGCGTTATATGGTCCATGTGAAATTACAAATTACATAGTATATTCATTAATGTTAGGAAATTTTTAGTACACTGGATTATTTTCTCTCCTAGGTCACTACTTGATTCCAAGTGACTTGACCTTACCTCTTTAGAAATCTTCATTAATGCCCAGAGAACAGTAAAATTTATTTTGTTACTCCTCCCTGGTTGAATCATTGATAAGATAGAATTAGAAAACCCTGGGCGTTCGAATGCTACAAAATTAAGAATGATTTACAGTGCGGTCATAGAGAACCCATATAACTAAAGTGCTAGTTTCAAGCTTGGCACCATTTTTAAGACGTTAAAAATAGTGCTGCTCCCTCCCTCATTTATAGATCTATGAAGAAAGCCCCAACGTAGAGAACAAACTGTGGCATTCAGAGACCATTTCTCACATCCTAGGTTTTTACTGGCAGCCCTCTCAATGTTAAACATGGGGTTATATTGTTTGAACACTGGATGTTTTTTCCACTGGGAGGTGCTCCTTTGGGCTTTAGATAATTAAAGTTGTAGGAATATAGGGGATTAGAAACTGGAAGTAAACGGTGTGACTTTTACCAAATATTTTAATCTCTCAGATATATTTTTCCCGTATATAAAATCAGAGGATTGGATGATTATTAGATGATCTGTAAGAAGAAGTGAAGTATTTATGGCAAGTATAATGCCATAAACTAAGTTTGAGCCGGACCATTAACAATAGGCAGTAATGAAACTGAAGGGGAAAGCTGGGAGTAGTTTCACTGACCATTAATGATAGGCAGTGATGAATCTGATGAAGGGAAAAGCTGGGAGTAGTTTCACTGAGGGACAGAAAAAGAAGCAAAAATAGCCATCAAAGGGAACATGAACATGGCGTTTGCACAACACTGAAAATACCTCAACATGATTAATCCTCAGGTTCTATGAGTTCGGTCAACAGCTTCCTGTGAAATCTACTGTGCAAATATGTCACCCACTGTCCTCGACAATGTAATCCTTTGCGAGGCTTGGATTAAAAACTACTTCCCAATGAAGACACCTTTCATTCAGGCCTTGGCCGATCCTTGAAACACATCATTTTTGTGCTTTGCAGATACGAAGACATCGAGCGGTGGTTCTGTTTTGGTTTTATAATATGACATTCGGTCACTTCAACAGTCACCACATCTGGTTCCATTTTGAGGCGAAACCACTCAAACCTCATGCACCCACTGAAAGCTGTGGTTTTGTCACACAATTTTGTCACACACGCACAAAATTATATAAACATTTAAACAGAAAAAACTTCCGGCTTTGTTTTAAAGTTTTGGTTTATTCTTCTGAATTTGCATGAAATAAATTCAGTAAGAACTAAACTTTAACAAAATTACGTTACCCAGGCCAGCCAGCATTATTCCATGCTACCCTTGAAGATCAGTACAGATGCTATTCCAACAGTCATTCCAATATAATTGTTTACCTCCTAAGTGTTGACCTACTGGCATTTGGTCAACTTCTGTTTGGGGTAGCTAGATTTTCCATTTTATTCCAGAGTTGGAAAAAAGAGAGGTAGCCACTTTTACTTTCAATACATGGATGTTTACAGTGAAATTTGATAGTTTGCCTTTTCCCTCTTAATATAGAGTTGCCATGTTTTTAGATACGATAAAAACCTTAGGGTCTCATTGTGCAATGTGGTACCCAGTTCAAAGAGAAACTAAACTCCAGATGATATTGGCCAGGGTATGTTCTGCTCCTATGATGTAATTTTTGATCCCCTTCTTTGTTAAAGTGTAATAGTGATGAGGCCATCATTTCCAATTGGATTACTAAAAGCATGGCTAGTTCTAGTCTGTTGAATGGGCAAATATTGTAACCCCAACCCAGCAGCTTCTTTGCTATACAATTCACTCATTTCATGGGAAATAAAAATGGGAACAAACAAGTGCACACTCCTTCACAAAAAGAAACAACACACACTGACTTAAGCAGATGTGCACATGCTCACTTCACACACACACATACGCGCACACATGCGCATGCACCTACAGAAGTTCTCTCAAAACATACACTTAAAACTTTTAGTGAATCCCCGTCAGCTACAGAAGAAAAATGTCCAAATTCCTTAGCCTGGAATAGTCTTCATAAATAGCTTCAATTTGTATGTCTAGCCTTATTTCCCACCATAACCTCCCCTAGCATCCATGCTCAAGCTAATCCAAAAACGTCACTATTTGCTTGGCGTGTCATGTTCTTTATGCTCCTCTGATTTTAAGCTTACTTCTCTCTCTATTTAGCAGTTCCATCTACTGTACCTGGCAAAGTATTATGCTTCTTTCAGCTAAAAATGTATGTCTTTAAGTTTTTCCTTTATCCCTCGTCTTTGTTCATAGCAGAATCATCAGAATTTTCCAACAATTTCTACACATAAGATTTCGTGTATACTTGTTATTGTTGTTGTTCATTGCCCAGAAGTAGCATAGCATTTATCACATTTCATTAAAATTATTTATTTACATGCCTATCTCCCCTGCTTGAATAATAAATCCTTGGGGCTATGCACCCTGTTAATATATTTCATTACCCACAGAACTGAGAAAAACCCCACCTTTTCACTTCTCAATTTTTGCCTTCATCCTTTTTGCTCTGGATTATGCCAGTGATTTGCTTATTTTTAATTCCTTCCTTCAATCTCTATCTGCTTCTATTCATCCTCCACACTGCTCTATGACTACTTGTTTCAAAGTGCTGGTCAATTTTTTTTTTTTTTTTTTTTTTTTGAGATACAAAAGAGAGAGAAGACAACAGAGAAACATGGGGACCTCATACCACCAAGAAAGCAGCTCCAGGAGCAGAGTGCATCCTTTGGACCCCATGTTCCTGTGCTGAGAAGCTCTGAGACCAGGGAAAGACTGATGACAAGGACCTTCCTCCAGAGCTGACAAGAGAGAGAAAGCCTTCCCCTGGAGCTGATGTCCTGAATTTAGCTTCTAGCCTGCTAGATTGTGAGAGAATAAACTTCTGTTTGTTGAAGACATCCACTTGTGGTATTTCTGTTATAGCAGCACTAGGTAACTGAGACAGATGCCTTTGAATTATGGTGTTGGTGAAGAATATTGAATATACCATGGACTGCCAGAAGAACAAACTAATCTGTCTTGGAAGAAACACAGCCAGAATGCTCCTTAGAAGCAAGAATGGCAAGACTTTGTCTCACATACTTTGCACATGTTATCAGGAGGGACCAGTCCCTGGAGAAGGATGTCATGCTTAGTAGAATAGAGGGTCAGTGAAAGAGAGGAAGACCTTCAATGAGATAGATTGACACAGTAGCTACAACTATGGGCTCGAGCATAACAACGATGATGAGGATGGCACAGGACCGGGCAGTGTTTCATTCTGTTGTACGTAGGGTCGCTATGAGACAGAACTGATTCAATGGCACCTAACAACAATGGTCCCTTAAAGGTCCCTTTTAAACTTTCTCTTTCTTCAAATCACCACAACCACCTACTCCCCAGCTTCACTGTCAGCTGATGAACTTGCCTTCTGTTTAACTGAGAAGAAAAAAACAATTAGAAAAGATTTTCCACAAGCTACTGCTACCATATCTAAACCAAGAAAACCAAACCCATTGCCAGCGAGTCAATTCCAGCTCACAGTGACACTGTAGGACAGAGTAGAGCTGTCCTGCAGGGTTTCCAAGGCTGTAAACCTTTAGCAGACTGTCACATCTATCTCCCACAGAGCAGCTGATGGGCCATCGACCTTTCAGTTACAGCCAAGCACTTAACCACGGCACCACTAGGGCTCTATCTACCACATCTAAATGAAACAACCAAACCCGCTGCTGTCAAGTCGATTCTGACTTATATCTATCCTATAGGACAAAGTAGAACTAACTGCCCCATACAGTTTCTAAGAAGCAGCTTGTGGATTTGAACTGCTGACCTTTTGGTTAGCAGCTGAACGCTTAACCACAGTGCTACCAGGGCTCCACATCTACTCATCTGTAAATAACAGTACCAATATACACTGCTTTCCTTACTGTTAGTATGAATGAACCATTTGTGCACTAGATACCAACTCTTTTGACAACTTACATGCATCACTTCTGCAGTTCTTCTTCTATCTCCTATATCCTCCATTTCTCTCTCTTAACTGGACCCAATACCACACAATCAGCTTAACCTATCTTCCATATGAGATAAATCTTTGCTTGACTGTATTCCTTCTTCAGCTACTATACCATTCCATTGGCATTCTTTATAGCAAAACTCCTCAGAGAAGTTGTTGTTGTTAGTTGCTGTTAAATCAGCTCCCACACATGGGGATCCCATGCACAACGAAAGGAAACGTTGCTCAGTCCTCAAAGGAGTTAACCTTCACTAATTTGTCTCCGTTTTTTCTCTCTTGACTCTATTCTGGTAACGTTTTAATTCTTACCATTCTGCTCAAACTTTTGTTGTCAAGGTCAATAACTGTCAAGTTCAGTAATTACTTCACTATTACAAAAGCCAATGGTAAAATTTTAGTTCTCTAGTTACTTGAGAGTATTTACCACAATTGACTGTCTCCTTTCTTCACTTAGTTACTGGGACACTAATTTTTTTGGACCCTCTCATTACTTCCTAACTCTTTGGCTGTTCCTTTTCTCCTATGTTGGTTCTTCCTTTTCACCCTGGCCTCTAAATTTTGCAGTGGCTCAGCTTTCAATCCTAGGCCTTCTACTCTACACTGTGTAGGCTCACCCCATGGTACATATCATCCACTCACAAGTCTTTAAACAAATCTAGAGGATCCCTGGTTAAGTGGTTAAGAGCTCCACTACTAACCAAAAGGTCAGCAGTTCAAATCCACCAGCTGCTCCTTGGAAACTCTATGTGGCAGTTCTACTCTGTCCTGTAGGGTCGCCGTGAGTTGGAACCGACGCGACGGCACCTAACAACAACAGCATTCTATGCAAAGTACCTACCTGCTGAAAGTCATATCACTCTTTGAAATACTTGTAATATATTCTAAATGTGATACACTAAGAATATTTAGCACTTTCTCTTCTGTCACTCTATAAATTCTTTGAGGTTCTATTCTCCTGCCTACCTTCTCCTTCAACTTGACTCTACCACATAGAAGTTTCACGATACGTGTTTTTTGAATAAATTAAAATGAAAATTTCATTTCATTAATGTATGGCCAAGATATGTAGAAATCCTCACCATGACTTCAAACCAGGGCTTTAAGAAATAAAATTCAAACTACTTATATATTTCACAAAAACATAGGTGCTCTTCCTTACATGATGTTACCAATCCATACAATCATTTTGTAATGTCCCCCCTCACTCCCCTTAGTCATCATGCCTTTGTTATACTGGCCTTCTAATTTTTTCTAGAACCTTCTAAGCTTGTTTTCCACTTAAGATCTTTGCCCTTGCTGCTTTGCTGCTTAGATTTTTACATGGATTGCTGTTTTATAAACTGATAACTCAGGTATCAGCTCTCTCTCTCTTTCTTGCCCACCTAATCTAAGGTCCTACCGATTCCCTCTTTATCAGATAACCCTAATTTATTGTCTTTATGGCACTTTTCACTGTTTGAAATCATGTTTTGAAATATGTTTACTTGTTGATCACATGTATTTCGTCCCTTCTCTTCTCCCTTATCTTACCTTCCCTGTCTCCTTAAACATACCTCATATATTAGAACGCAAACTCTATGAGTGCGGGGACTTTGTTCGCCCTATATACTTCTCTGTCCTCCATGCCTAAAACTGTATCTGGCACGTTATAGGTATTAAATGAACATTTCTGAGTTGTTTAAAAGTTCCATTGCTTTCCTTTCCTTTTCAAATAACTACTATCTTGGTTTATTTATTGCATGATAATTCTTTGTTGATAGCAACTTAACCAGAACTAATTGAACAAGATTTCTTTGTTGCTTCTCCCTGCGCCGCAGGAATCCATATATTCTTTTAAAGAAGGAATGCATACCTGCTAGTGTATGTATTTTTAGAGATACACTAAAAGCAAGAGTCTTCAAATGAACTGGCATTGATTCATAAGTCACTTTTTAGCACTTCAAATTTGTGAAAGACAGAACTTAACTCCTGAAATAAGCACTCTCCTTCCTACCTATGAACCTAGTCTGTGCTGATGGAATCATACAGCATACACAGTTTCTCGGGAGGAATAAGCTGAAAATATTTCTCTAAATCTCTAACAAAGCCAATCTATAGTGGGAACATGCACAGTAATATTACAAGTCATTAATAGTTAATAACTATGGACTTTTGTGGCAAAAGTGGCTTTCATTTCTTTTGTGTGTATAGACTAAGAAAAAAATATAAATATATAGAATTGACACTATGAAAACAGATCCATGTTGAAAGGTTTTGAACTTAGATGTCTTAATGTTTTTCCATTGTGGTTGACATTTTGTTGAAGACAAATGGCAACATCTTGTTTTAACACGAAATTTTCTGGGATCCTCCCAAGCAGAGGCAATCTCTTCTTTCTTTTAACTCCAAAGCAATCTCTTTCTCTATCTTTCTAAATTTTCTCACTTTCTACCTTGTATTATAATTATGCCTCATTATTCCTACAGAATGAAAATCCTTACTAATCTCATTTTTTCCATCACTCCCAGCACCTTCTATAATTTGAGGTACATGGAATACACTCAATAAATGTGTGAGGAATACACAGATAACAATATGTACATACACAATTTATTTTACTCTAATATATTAGTAACTATTTTTTTCATCAAACTTCTTACCTCCAAAAGATAAGCTTACGTAGAATCAGGCAACGTATACATTTCTAAATTCCCAGGAAGTTGAAATACTGTCTAGCTCCCTGTCTGTAATCTTTTATTAAATGCCATGAGGTATTTAGTGTTAATCTACAAACAAATAGTGGAGTGACCATCAAAATGTATGGATAGTCCTATAGCCTAGTACAATGCTAAACTAGAGGATTGTAATACATTTAGATGTACCAAAAACCAAATTCATTGCTGTCGAGTAGAACTGCCCCATAGGGTTTCCAAGGCTGTAAACATTTACAGAAGCTGACTGCCACATCTTTCTCCTGCATTTTTAGATATAGGCAAACAGAATTTGGATATATGAATTGCATTACAGGCAAGCAGAATGGCTTAAGAATGGACCTAGAGACTGGAATTTTTAGAGTCTACTCTGGAATGGTAAATTGCCTGTTCTAGTTAAAGAGGAAAGGAGTCCTGGTGGCACAATGGTTAAGCTCTCAGCTGCTAACCAGAAGGTTGGTAGTTCAAACCCACCCAGCTGCACCATGGGGGAAAGACCTGGGGCTATGCTTCCATAAAGATCACAGCCTAGAAAACCCTGTGGGGCAGTTCTACTCTGTTACATGAGGTTGCTATGAGTTGAAATTGACTCTCTAGCACCGAACAACAATGGAGAGCTAGGTCAATGAAGAAGAGTAATGCAGGGCAGTTTGGGAAGGAAGTTACAGACTGAGAAGTGTCCTGGGTAGTTTGAGTGAGGTTTTGGGCTTTCCTTGGCTGTCAACTGGGAACCCATGACGTTTCTGTGCAGGATAGGGACATGAGCAGAACCTTGCTTTAGAAAGAATAATCAGGAAGTATGTGCTTGCTAGGTTGGCTAGAGCTGATTGAAACAGAAAAGGTTTTCAGAGGCTTTTTGTGATATTCTGAGTAATTTTTTTTTCTATAAGAAAACACATCAACTAAAATTTTGTTGCTTCTTGATAACTAATGAAAAGATGAGGTAATGAATGGACAATATATAATTTTTCTCTGTCTATATATTCATGTATGTGTCTGTATATATGTACATGCGTATGTGTGTGTGTGTGTATTTGCCAGAATCATCATAGACTGTTCAGATTTTTAGACTAAGGCATTTGACAATGTGTCATTCTGAACATTTAGATCCCAATTGTAAATATTAGGGTATTTATTTTTATAGATCGTATTACTCATAGTGCTGTTCACGAAATCAATTTTGAAATTTTATGTGACTTTTTTGAGCAACTTTCATTATAAAGGCACTAATGACAATTGATTTAGAAAACTTGTAATTCAACATTGCCTCTATGTCAAATGTACTGGCCTCCTTCAGAGTAAAGGATTTTCACCTGATTTTGGTGGACTGTATTAACAAGAAAACAACCAAAGTGCAAAAAGATTTAGCCTACCTTGAACTGTCAACTCTACCATATAAACCAAGTCCTGTTTGTGACTCCTTCTCTTGTCTGTCCTCCTTTTATTTATTTTATTGTACTTCAGGTGAAGACGTACAGAACAAATATTTTCTCATGAAACAGTAGTACACATGTTGTTTTATGACGTTGGTTAACAACCCCACAACACATCAACCCTCTAACTTCTCAACCTTTTTTTTTTTTTTTTGTGAAAATACACATAGCCAAAGATACACCATTTCAAAAATTTCTACATGCACAGTTCGGTGACTTTGACTACGCTCTTTGAATTGTGCTGTTATTCTCACTTAAGATGAAGGCTTACATAACAAAATAGGTTCTCATTTAACATTTACTACAAGTGTTGCCCTATGACAATGTTTAACAATCTCACAACACATCAACACTATCCTTACTCAACCTTGGGTATCCCTATCACCAGCTTCCTTGTCCCCTTCTGCTTTCTGGCCCTTGTCACTGGACTCCTGTACCTCGTTAGTCTCATTTGGTTTTACGGGGCTGTCCACTCCCAGGCTGAACAGTGAACCTCGGAGGTAACTTCACCACTGAGCTAAAAGGGTGTCTGGGGAACACACTCTCAGGGCTTCTCCAGTCTCCTTTAGGCCAGTAAATCTGGTCTTTTTTTGTGGGTTAGAATTATGCTGTACATCCTTCTCCAGCTCTGTCCAGAACCCTCTGCTGTGATCCCGGTCAGAGCAGTCAGTGGTGGTAGCTGGGCACCATCTAGCTGTACTGGACTCAGTCCAGTGGAGGCCTTGGTAGCTGTGGACAATTAGTCCTTTGGACTAATCTTTTCCTTGTATCCTGTTCCCTTCATTCTCCCTTGCTCCCAAAGGGATGAGACCAGTGGAGTATCTTAGATGGCAGCTCATAGGCTTTTAAGACCCCAGACACTACTCACCAAGGTAGAATGTAGAGCACTGTCTTTACAAGCTGTGTCATGCCAATTGAGCTAGATGATCCCCGAGACCATGGTCCCCACAGCCCTCCGCCCAGCAATTCAGTCCCTCAGGGAGTTTGGATGTGTCTATGGGGCCTCCATGACCTTTCCTTGTACAAGTTGTGCTAGTTTCTCCTGTATTGTGTACTGTCTCACCCTTCACCCAAGATACCACTAATCTATTGTCTATTTAATATTCCCCCCCCACCCCTCCCATCCCTGGTAACCAACAAAGATGGTTACATTTTGTGTGTGAACTTTTTCTTGGGCTTTTACAGTAGAGGTCTCATACAATATTTGTCCTTTTGTGATTGACTTATTTCACTCAGCATAATGTCCTCCAGTTTCATCCATGTTATGAGATGCTTCACAGATTCATTGTTGTTCTTTCTTGTTACATAGTACTCCATTGTGTGTATGTACCATAGTTTGTTTATCCATTCATCTGTTGATGGGCATCTAGGTTGTTTCCATCGTTTTGCTATTGTGAACAATGCTGCCATGAACATAGGTGTGCATATGTCTATTCGAGTGACGACTCTTATTTCTCCAGGATATAGTCCTAGGAATGAGACTGCTGGATCGAATGGTATGTCTATTTCTAGCTTTCTGAGGAAATGCCATATCATTTTCCAAAATGGTTGTATCATTTTGCATTCCCACCAGCAGTGCATAAGTGTTCCAATCTCCCCACAGCCCCTCCAACATTTGTTGTTTCCAGTGTTTTGGATTCGTGCCAGTAATGCCAGGGTGAGATGGTATCTCATTGTGGTTTCAATTTGCATTTCTCTAATGGATAGTGATTGCGAGCATTTCCTCATGTGTCTGTTGGCCATTTGAGTGTCTTCATTGGTGAAGTGTCTGTTCATTTCCTTTGCCCATTTTTTAATAGGAGTATTTGTCTTTTTGTTGCAGAGGCGTTGGATTTTCTTGTAGATCATGGAGATTAGACCTTTGTCTGACTTGTACTGTCCAAAAATTTTTTCCCAGTCTGTAGGTTCTCTTTTTACTCTTTTGGTGAAGTCTTTTGAAGAGCACAGGTGTTTGATTTTTAGAAGATCCCAGTTATCTAGCTTATCTGTTGGGGTTTGTGCATTGATGGTTATGGTTTGTATCCTGTTAATGCCATGCATTAAGGCCTGTAGTGTTGGTCCTATTTTTTCTTCTATGAACTTTATAGTTTTAGGCTTTATATTCAGGTCTTTGATCCATTTTGAAGTAGTTTTTGTATATGGTGTGAGGTATGGGTCCTGTTTCATTTTTCTGCAAATGGATATCCAGTTTTGCCAGCACCATTTGTTAAAAAGACTGTCTTTTCCCATTTGATGGAGTCTGGGCCCTTGTCAAAGATCAGGTGACTGTAGGTGGATGGATTTACATCTGGGTTCTCAATTCTGTTCCTTTGGTCAATGTATCTGTTGTTGTACCAATACCAGGATGTTTTGACTACTGTAGCTGTATAGTAGTAGTAGTGTGAGTCCTCCAAGTTTATTCTTTTTCTTCAGTAGTGCTTTACTTATTCGGGGCTTCTTCCCTTTCCATATAAAGTTAATGAATAGTTTTTCTATCTCTTTGAAGAATGTTGTTGGTATTTGGATCAGGGTTGCATTGTATTTGTAAATTGCTTTGGGTAGAATTGCCATTTTCACAATGTTGAGTCTGCCTATCCATGAGCATGGTATGTTTTTCCATTTATGTAGATCCCTTTGGGTTTCATGCAGTAGTGTTTTGTAGTTTTCTTTGTATAGGTCTTTTACATCCATGGTCAGATTTATTCCTAAGTATTTTATCTTTTTAGGGGCTATTGAAAATGGTGTTGTTTTCCTGATTTCCTTTTCATTGTTCTCCTTATTGGTGTATAGGAATCCAACTGATTTTTGAATGTTTATCTTGTATCCTGCTACTCTGCTGAATCTTTCTATTAGTTCCAGTAGATTTCTCGTGGAGTCTTTAGGGTTTTCTGTGTATAGTATCATATTATCTGCAAACAGGGACAGTTTAACTTCTTCATTACCAATTTGGATGCCCTTTATTTCTTTTTCTTCCTTATTGCTCTAGCTAGAACTTCCAGCACAATGTTAAATAGGAGTGGTGATAAAGGGCATCCTTGTCTTGTTCCTGTTTTCAAGGGGAATGTTTTCAGCCTCTTTCCATTAAGAATGATGTTGGCTGTTGGTTTTGCAAAGATGCCCTTTGTTATGTTGAGAAATTTCCTTTGTATACATATTTTATTGAGAGTTTTTATCAGGAATGGGTATTGGACTTTGTCAAATGCCTTTTCTGCATCAATTGATATGATCATGTGATGCTTTTCTTTCCTTTTATTTATGTGGTGGATTACGTTGATTGATTTTCTAATGTTGAACCATCCTTGCATACCTGGTATGAATCCTACTTGGTGGTGGTGTATTATTTTTTTGATCTGATGCTGAATTCTATTGGCTAGAATTTAGTTCAGAATTTTTGCATCTATATTCATGAGAGATATTGGTCTGTAATTTTCTTTTTTTGTGACGTCTTTGCCTGGTTTTGGTATTAGCGTTATGCTGGCTTCGTAGAATGAATTTGGAAGTGTTGCTTCCTCTTCTATGCTCTGAAATAGCTTGAGTAGTACTGGTACAAGCTCTTCGGTAAATGGTTTGTAGAATTCTCCAGTGAAGCCGTCTGGGCCAGGGCTTGTTTTGGTTGGGAGTTTTTTTTATTACCTTTTCAATTTCTTCTCTTGTTATGGGTCTGTTCAGATTTTCAACATCACTTTGTTGTAGTTTGGGTAGGCCGTGTGTTTCTAGAAATTTATCCATTTCCTCTCGGTTTTCAAATGTGTTGGAGTATAGTTTTTCATAATATTCTGTTATAATCCTTTTTATTTCTTTTGGGTCTGTTGTAATGTCCCCCATTTCATTTCTTTTTTGGCTTATTTGTGCCCTCCCCTGTTTTTCTTTTGTCAGTCTGACCAGTGGTTTGTCGATTTTTTTGATTCTTTCAAAGAACCAACTTTTGGTTTCGTTGATTCTTTCTATTGTTTTTCTGTTCTCTATTTCATTTATTTCTACTCTGATCTTTACTATTTCCTTTCTTCCAGTGGTTGTGGGCTTTTTTGCTGTTCTTTTTCTATTTGTTTGTGTTCTGTTGTTAATGTTTTGATTTTGTCCCTTTCTTCTGTTTTGATATGTGCATCTATTGCTATAAATTGTCCTCTGAGGACTGCCTTTGCTGTGTCCCAAAGGTTTTGGTATGATGTGTTTTCATTCTCATTTGATTCTAGGAATTTTTTGATTCCATCTCTGATTTCTTCTATTATCCAGTGATGTGTAAGGAGGGTATTATTCAGTTTCCATGTAGTTTATTTTTTTTCCTTGCTCTTTCTATTGTTAATTTCTACCTTGATGGCATTGTGGTCAGAGAAGATACTTTGAATTATCACAATGTTTTGGATTTTGTTGAAGATTGCTCTGTGGCCTAAGACGTGGTCTATTCTGGAGAACATTCCATGTGCATTGGAAAAGAATGTGTACTTTGCAGCAGTTGGATGAAGTGTTCTGTATATGTCTATGAGGTCATTGGCTGATTGTGCCCTTTAGGTCTTCTGTATCTTTGCTGAGTTTCTTCTTAGTTGTTCTGTCCTTTACTGAGAGTGGTGTGTTGAAGTCTCCTACTATTGTTGTGGAACTGTCAATTTCTCTTTTTAGTGTTGTTAGAGTTTGTTTTATGTATTTTGGAGCCCTGTCATTGGGTGCGTAGGTGTTTATTATGGTTATGGCTTCATGATGGATCTTCCCCTTAGTCATTATATAGTGTCCTTCTTTGTCTTTTATGGTTGATTTCGTTTTAAAATCTATTGTATCTGAGATTAGAATTGCCACTACTGTTCTTTTTTGGTAGTTGTTAGTTTGATATATTTTTTTTCGAACTTTTGACTTTTAATAAATTCAGATCTTTGTTTCTAAGGTGTGTCTCCTGTAGACAGCATATTGATGGATTCTGTTTTCTTATCCATTTTGTCACTCTGCATCTCTTTATGGGTGCATTGAGTTCATTTACATTTAGTGTAATTATTTATAGATGTGGGTTTGTTGCTGTCATTTTGTAGTGCTTTGTTTTGTGGTGCTAACATTTTCTTTGTTCTTCTTACTCTCTCGTGCTGAGTTACTTTTGTTTCTGCATTTTGTTTTCATTTCTTTTGTTTTTGTAGGTATTGTTTTTGCTGAGACTTTATGTTTGTCCTCTTTTTTTTTTATGAGTATGTTTGTTAACTTTCTTTGTGGTTACCATGAATTTTACCGTTGTCTTTCTAAGTTTGAAGCAGTCTACCATTACTTGGTATCGCCTTGCCTTCCTCTCCGTTAGAAGGTTCTCTACCTATGCTGTTTATTCCCTCTTTTATTGTTTTGATGTTGTTGTCATTTACTGATTAACTGCTCTGATTCCCTGTTGTATTTCTTTTGGTTTTGGGTAGTCCTCGGAGTTGATTTCCTAGATTGGTATCTGGCTGGTATAATTCTGCATCCTGGATTTTGCCTGTGAGCTGAAGCTGTTTGTCCTCAGATCAAAGAACTCCCTTTAATAATTCTTGTAAGTTTGGTTTGACTTTTACATATTCCCTTAATTTCTGTTTATCTGGAAATGACCTAATTTCACCATCAAATTTGAAAGAGAGTTTTGCAGGATATATTATTCTTGGCTGGCAATTTTTTCTTTCAAGATTTTATGTATGTCATCCCATTGCTTTCTTGCCTGCATGGTTTCTGCCGAATAATCTGAGCTTCATCTTGTTTCTCCTCTGTATGTGACTTCTTGTTTTTCATGAGCTGCTCTCAGGATTCTTTGTTTGTCTTTGGTTTTCGTGAGTGTGATTATGATATGCCTTGGTGATTTTCTTTTGGGGTCTGTCCTATATGGGGTTCGTTGAGCTTCTTGGATGTCCATCTTTTCATCTTTCATGATATGGGGAAGTTTTCTGTCAGCAGTTCTTCAATGATCCTCTCTGTGTTTTCTGTTTTCTCCCCGTTCTGGAATTCCAATCACTCGCAGATTTTTGCTTTTGATTGTGTCCCATAACTCTCATGGTCTCTTCATTTTTCTTGTTCTTTTTTCTGAGTTTTCCTGAAACAGAGTTGTATCCAAGTGTTTGTCTTCAATTCCACTGATCCTGTCTTCCACCGTTTCAAATCTGCTTCTCAGCCCTTCTATGAAATCGTGGATTTCTGAAATCTTGTTGTTTATCTTTTGGATTTCCAATTGTTGTCTTTGTATAATTTCTAGCTGTGAGTTTATTTTGGGATTTAGTACCTGCATTATTTTCCTGAATTCTTCCAATTTTTTGTCCATATTTTCCATGAATTTGTCTATTTTCTCCTCATGTTTGTCAGCTTTTTTCCTCAGTTCTTGGATAATTCTGAGTATTAGAGATTTGAATTCCCTATCAGGTAGTTCTAGTGCATTTTCTTCCAGAGGAAAGTCATCTGGTGTTTTATTTTGGATTCCTACTGGAACCATCCTGTCCTGTTTTTGTAAATGTTTTGTTATTGTCTGCTGTCTTTGGGGCATTCAGTAGTTATTTTTCTCGTTTGTTAATTGTAGATTTGTTTGTTTCGTCCCTTTTTCAAAAAAAAAATTTCAGTATGTCTGAGCAGGCAGACTGTGTGTTCTTTGTTGTTTGCTCCTCTGTGGGCACAATACTTTTCACCTCCTTCTTCAACTGGCAGGTTCAGTCACTCTGATATGGTTTGGCAGGGCAGGTCCAGCTGAAGAGGAGTTACTGGGATGGATGGTTTGTGCCACTTACTACAGCCACCAGAGTGGGTCGGTAATCAGCACAGGGCAAGTTCCAGTAGGCCATGCCTGTGCTGCTTGGTGGTGTGATGTAAAACGCACGGTGCAGGTAGGCAGTATGCAGTGGGGAGATTGTTATATGTGGAGCTAAGATGGATATGGGAGAGAGGAGAGAGTAATAGGAGCCAAAAACGTACAAACATACAAAAAACAATGCTAGGGGAGCTTGCCATTGGAGTGGAGGGATGAGAGACTATGAAATGGAGTAAAACAGAAAGGGTAGGAGGAAGAAAAGAAAAGAATGAATAAATAAGAATCAGCAAGGTTAAAGAGCCACAAAGTTCCCAGGGATCCCACCGGTGCAGCTATGAGGTCTGTGGAAGTTGCTCTCAGGTGTTGCTGTACAACCTGGCTAGAAGGCATAGAGGTATACAATGCCAGGTATTTAGGGAACAGAAAGAGAAGGAAGATATAGAGAGATGAGAAACTGAGCAATGAAAAAGACAAAAAGGGAAAAAGAGGGAAAAGAAAACAAAACAAATTTAAAAAAAAAAAAAAGGCAAGAAAGGCCCCCAAAGAATCAGGAAAAAAAAAAAAAAAAAAAACCCAAAGTAAAAAGAAATGCCCTCAGGGATCCCTCTGTACGTCTGTGGAAGCCGAAGGACAGTCTCCCTGCCACGCAGCTCAGCCTGTCCAGAAAGGGCTCCCATCTCAAGAAAAGGAAAAGAAAACAAACAAACAATTCAAAACAAACAAATGAACAAAATCCCCAGGTCCCCACCAGCACAGCAGCCCAAACCGGGAAGCAGCTCCACACTCGAACGGAGCTCCGCAGCCCCTCAGGAAGAAGCAAAGATGGCACACGGAGCCAGGTACTTGGTCGAAGGGAGGGGGAGGTGGCGAGAGGCAAGTAACAAAGCAAAAGAAGCAGACAAAAAAAAGCAACACTAGCAGCCAACAAATGGCACTCAGAGAGTGGACAAGAGTCTGTGTCCGCGGGAAGCAGAGTGGCCGAGCGTGGGTGAAGAAGGGTAGAGATTGGGAAAGCATATATTACAAATTACCGGAGCTCTATAGCCCCTCAGGAAGAAGCAAAGATGGCGCATGGAGCAAGGTACCTGAGCGAAAGGAGGGGGAGGTGGGGAGAGGCAAGGAAGAAATAAAAAGAAGCAGAAAAAAAGCAACACCAGCAGCCAACAAATGGCACTCAGAGAGCCACCCGTTCGGGCGTGTGGAATCCAAGCAGCCAGCACTTCCTGATCAAGAGACTGTGGCCGCGAGAAGCAGAGGAGGCTGAGTTGGGGTGAAGAAGGGTGGGTGGTGGGAAAGTGTATATCACCAGTTACTGGTTGTTTTGTCTCTTGCTGGAAGCTCCGTGAGGCTGGTCACTCGTACCCCCTGTTTGCTGGTCTCTGATAGGAGTCCAAGATGGCGGATCCACGCTGTGTTAGCTGGTAGGGGACCTCTGTATGAATGTCTCCTTGCTCTCCGTTCTCTGTCAGTTTTCTCACTCCATTTGGTGCTTGGCTGAGTTCTTTATCTGTTCATTTGATGTTTTAGGGTTTCAGGATTGTTGTATTCTCTGTTTGGCTTAGTTTTTCAGATCTTTGCTGTGGAGGGACGGCGTGGTGCTTCTGAGCACCATTTTGCCAGAACTCTCTCTTCCTTTTTTATAATGTATCAGTAATATACGAGCAGGATCCAGCCCACTCTGGTATGATCTTGTCAATCTAACTGCAAAGAAAAACCCTATTTCCCCAAACAAGGTCACATACACTGGTATGGGGTTAAGTTTTTAACATCTTTTTGGGGGACACAATTCAATCCCTAACAATGTCTTTAGAGAAGTCATAATGCTGCATATGCAGACTTTACTGATTTTTTTTTTCCATGACAAGAATGCTGGTTTTGTAATTTTATTTAAATTTGGAAAAATAAGTCTAACTCCCAGACTTCCTTTTTTTCTGACAAATATCTATACTATTGCTTGTTGTCTCTTATTGCAAGGTCTGGCTGGTACGTGCATATCCCAACAAAATGCTGCTAATGGATGGGGAGGCATTTGCATTGAGATGTTGGCACTAAATACTACTTCATGTAGAGGACATGATTCTGTCTCTATGGAAGAGAAAAGTGACCTATGTAGGAAAAATAGTTACCTACAGTTTGCCCCTTTTGCTATTTTTGATTGCTTTCCCTTTTGCTCTTTTGCAGGAAGAGTAAGTTTCCAAAGTACTCTGGCACTACAAGGCTTTCTTTCCGTTATTTAAAGGGGTGTTAAACATAGTCTGAGATGGAGGCTTTGGAAAAAGATAAATTCTCCACATAAACTCAAAGATGGGAGATTGGCTCACTTTTTGGTGTGGGTAATAATTAACTCATTCATTTATCAGTCTTTAAACAAGCATGTACGGAATGTCTAATCTGGATCTCTCTTGAGTCCTGGGGTTACAGAGAAGAATAAGAATTATGAAGGCCCTCCTCCTGAAGAGCTTATGATGGTGACAGATTTTTTACCTCTCATGATTCTTAGCCCAGATGCATACAGATGCATGGCTTCTTGTCAGTTGCCATCCAGTCAACTTCAACTCGCGGCGATCTTACCTAAAACAGAACATAACGTTGCCTGCTCCTGTGCCATCTTCATGAGCATTGCTATGTTTGAGTTCACTGTTCGTCAATCCATCTCACTGAGGGCCCCCTTCATCTGCACTAACTCTCCACTTTATCAACCATGATGTCTTTTTCTAGCGATTAGTCTTTCCTGATGACACCTCCAAAGTAAGCAAGCCCAAATTTTGCCATCCTCACTTCTAAGGAGCATTCTGGTTGTATTTCTTCTAAGATTAATTTTTGCATTCTTCTGGAAGTCTGCAGTGCACTCAATACTCTTTGCCAATACCACAAATGAAATGCATCAATTTTTTTGTCTTCCTCTTTCATTGTTCAGATTTTATATGCATATAAAATGATTGAAAAGACCACGGCTTGTATCAGGCAAAGCTTAGTTATCAAAGCAACATCTTTATTCTTTAAAATTTTAAGGAGGTCTTTTGCAGCAGATTTTCACAATGGAACATGTGCTGGATTTTTTTTGACTGACGCTTCCATGGACTTTGATTGGTGATCCAAGTAGAGTGAAATCTTTGCAACTTCAACTTTTTTTTTTTCATTTATCATAATGTTGTTAACTGGTTCAGTTATGAGGATTTTCAAGGGTCAGACAGACAGACAGACAGACACACACACAAATGATTTCTCTAGGCTTTCAATGTGGTGCAAAAATGGAATAGGAGGTTGTGATAAGCTAATTATGTGCTCAAGGGTCTGTTACCCTGTGTTTACATGGGGTTATCCACTTCCGACCAAATAGAAATTTATCAAGAGTGTCTCAGGACTATAAGCAAACATAAACAGATTATTGAGTTCAACCTGAATGTACTTAAAACAAATTGTGCTTTTCTGTTTGAAATGCTAAGACCCTTCCCTTCTTCCTATCATTTCTCTCCTTAGCAACTTTCCTCCAGCTACCACCCCCACATTCACAGATACACCATGCAATTTGCCAAACTCCTGGTGAACCAGCCTGTCAGTCAGATCAATACCAGGGTCCTAAGAGCTACACATCATCACAGAAACAGTGACATGACATAAAACAAACAAATGGATTTACCAGAGAGAGTAATGTTTACAGTTGGAGGGAACACTAAACACTTGAGATTTGGAAGATGGTGAGGTTCCCAAGGGACAAAATCCAAAAGCAAAAGAATTCTCTAAATTACCTTCCAAGGAGAATGAGTCCAGGCAGCTGCAAAGATTTTGATTTTCTTTGTGGGATATGAAAGTTTGAGGATAGAGCTGGATGATTCAAGACAACAAAGTGGCTGAATGCTTCTATGAGCTTCTTGCCGAGTGCTTAGATTCTGAAAATGAATTGTAACAGCCATCTCTGATTAGCACTTACTACGTGGCAGAAGGAGCGCTGGTGGTGTAGTGGTTAAGAGCTCGGCTGCTAACCAGAAGGTCAGCAGTTCAAATTCACCAGCTGCTCCTTGGAAACCCCATGGGGGCAGTTCTACTCTGTCCTACAGGGTTGCTATGTATTGGAATCGACTTGGCGGAAATGGGTTTCGTTTTTGGTTTTATGTGGCAGAAATTGTTCTAAGCTTTTACATATATTAACCCTTTTGGCTCCCCCCCCCAAAAAAAAATCTACGAGGTAGGGGCTATTACCATTTTACAGATGAGGAAACTGAAGTCCATAGTGTTTAAGTAACTTGTCCAAGGTCACACAGCTAGAAAGGGCAGAGTCAGAACTTGAACCTGAGCAATCTAGGTACAGAGACTGGGCTTTCTATCACTAAGCTTCATGACTGCAACTGTTAAACATTTAAAGAATGAATGTGTATACATACACACATAGATATATTTTTGTACACACCCTGGTGGATAAGCACTTGGCTGCTAAATCAAAAGGATGGCAGTTCCAACCCATCAACTGCTCCACAGGAGAAAGATGTGGCAGTCTGCTTCTGTAAAGATTACAGTCTTGGAAACTGTATAGGGCAATTCTACTCTGTTCTATAGGGTCATTAAGAGTCGAAATTGACTAGACAGCAAATGGGTTTGGGTTTTTTTTTTTTTTTTTGGTTACACACATGCATATTTCTCTCTAGTAAATCCAATTGTTTTCTTGTTTTTTTTTTTTTTTTTTTTTCCCGACTTGTTAGTTTCAGTGAAGGAGAACCCAACTCATCATCCTATTCCAAAGGCTGGCTTCTACTTATGCTTTAAGTATATACACATACTGCTGCCGTCAAGTTGATTCGGACTCATAGCAGCCCTGTAGGGCAGAGTAGAATTGCGCCATAGTGTTTTCAAGGAGCAGCTGGTGGGTTGGAACTACCCACCTTTTGGTCAGCAGCTGTAAGTATGAGCTTTAAGTATGATCCGAGATTTCCCCTCCATTAAGATGTCCTACTTGAACCAGTTCAAGCTATGTTAGGTGTTGCTTTTCGTCCTGTCCTAAGGTCTAGAACTGCTTAATGTAAAGATTGTGACTTACTGAAAACAGAAAAAAAAAAAAAAAACCCGTTGATGTCGAGGTGCTTTTTTTGACCCTTCAGCTAAATTTGTTCCCTGCTGTAAAAGCATCTTATTTTGTCCCTTTCACAATACCCATAACATCTTATCAGAATTATTCACTTAAACAACTTTCTGTCCTGTCAGACCAATCTTTGCCATATCTATCTTGTTTGTTACTATTACATCCTCTGATGCTAAGATGGAGTCCTGGTGGCGTAATGGTTAAGAGCTCGGCTGCTAATCAAAAGGTCGGCAGTTCAAATCCACCAGCTGCTCTTTGGAAACACTATGGGGCAATTCTACCCTGTCCTATAGGGTCACTGTGAGTCGGAAGGGACTTGTTGGCACCTAACAACAACAACAACTATGTAGAATAATTCCTGGAACATAGGATAGGTTCAAAAACTGAATGAATGAAGAAATGAATGTTGAGGCAGTTTTTTCCCAAAGAATAGGTAAACCCAATATGTATTATTACACTTTTATAATCTTCTTATTTTAATACTGTAAGAAAACCATTTTATTTATGATTACCGATTTAGATTGAGAATATAAAGAATTCTAGTGGGAAAATAAGCCAAAATAACAAAGTTAATGGCTTGACAAGGAGACATTAAGCTGTTACCTAGCAGTTGTTGATTATTATAGGGATTCATCTAGGAAAGATTGCCAGAATACTTCATGTTATATGCTCCTTGAGTGATTTTGATCCAGAGGGAATTTAAAGTGGATGATTGAAAATGGTCCTTCTACACTGAAAGTTCTATGGCCCATTTAAACATGCTTTTAAAATTCATTTATCTATATACACCAGCATTTTCATCCATAAAAGTGCCTTTGGATATTCAGAAAAGCAATAAGCCAACTTTGTAAAATCTATTTTAAACGATTCTTTGAAATTTGCCAAGTTATGAATGGGATAAAACAGTTACATTTATGTAAATTACCTTCAAGCAAATAGGACCTTGAAGAAGGGAAAATGTTTTGTTTTCGACTACATAGGCGAATTCGCTTGAACTATATCAGTTCAAAGCCGCCATTCTTTTCTACTCCAAAGACTGTTGGCACTATTTTTATTATCTGCCTATTTAATATTAATGATATATTGGGGTAAATTCCAAACCATCTTACAAACCAATGCACTGCCTTAATCTCTTCCTTTTATCATTTTCTTTCATATAATTTTAATTTAATATATTTTGAATGCCAACTATACTTATGCACTGAACAAGAAGTACAGAGCTGTAAGATGTGGCACCTACCTTCAAGAAACTCATAACCTAGTTCAAGAAACTGTGTACTTTAAATAGAGAAAACAAAATGACCATGCCTGAATATTCCTGGAGTGGGCACTGATAGTGTCCGGGGTCAAGCATTAGAAAACAATGATCAGGTCATACACATACACTCAATGTTCATCTGTATCAATCAGAATCGAATAAGGAAGCCGACAACACATTCAAACAGTTCAACTGAGCAGAGTTTAATAAAGGGCCTACTTACAGAGATGTGTGCATGAATAAAGGACCCAATAAAGAATAGCAAAGTATCCAGGTCAGTAGGAAGGTGTTACCTACCATCTTTTGGCCTGAATAGGCAAGAGGAAAGAGCTTGCTGCCAGAACCTAGAAAGACCTTTAGCAATAGAAAAAAAGCCCCAGCAAGATCTAGAGGAGAACTTAGGCACTGCCAAATCATGGTCTGAAGTGCCAGAGGGACGGAGGTATAGGAGCCTAAATGCACTAAACTCTACATTCTCTCGCCCTTGCTTTCTTGTGAGTACTTCCCAGTGGCCGAACCAAACCAGAAGCCAGAGGGCAAGGACATGCAATCCAACGTGTCGGTTTCCTAGGGCATAGGAGGGTGGAGAATGGATCAGTAATAACTCATCATCTTAAAGTAATTAAATATATAGACATTATATTTTGCATAAGAATATGGATGTTATGGATTGAATTGTGTCCCCCCAAAATGTGTGTCAGCTTGGCTAGGCCATGATTCCCAGTATGTGTGATTGTCCACCATTTTGTCATCTGATGTGACTTTCCTATGTCTTGTAAATCCTAACTCTATAATGTTTAATGAGGTGGGATTAGAAGCAGTTATGTTAATGAGGCAGGACTCAATCTACAAGATTAGGTTTTATCCTGAGTCAGTCACTTTTGAGATATAAAAAAGAGAAGTGAGCAGACAGACGGAGGACCTCCTACCACTAAGAAAGCAGAGCCAGGAGTGGAGTGCACCCTTTGGACCCAAGGTTCCTGCGCTGAGAAGCTCCTACACCAGGGGAAGATTGATAACAAGGACCTTTCCCCAGAACCAACAGAGAGAGAAAGTCTTCCCCTGGAGAAGGTGTCCTGAATTCGGACTTCTACCCTCCTAGACTGTGAGAGAATAAAGTTCTCTTTGTTAAAGCCATCCACTTGTGATACTTCTGTTATAATAGCACTAGATAACTAAGACAATGGACATAAGCAATTCCAATGATGTAGGCAACACGTTTCTCCAAACTCTCCTTTGGTGTAGCTCACTGTTGTGATTTGTCTTATATGAATACACTGGGGATGGTCTCAGACGCTGGTAAGAATCAGAGTTACAGGGACCTTCATGTTACTGGACTACTATCCACTTATACTCCATGCTCCCAGAAATTAGTTTCATTCTCAGCTATTTTAACTCATGCTATTGAAAACTTGTTTAAAAAAAAAAAGTCACAGGAAATAGCTGAAATCAAAGAAATACCTAAAGACATCTATGAGAAACACATGTATAGTCTCACAGCTCTCTAAAAGTTCCTTCTTTAGTGACTCAAGTTGAGTACCCATAGCTACTCTCTCATTATGGACAGTGAGTGCACATGAGTTTCAGTGTAGAGGTCTGGAACCGAAGGCTGGGCATAGAGCAGAATACCCATGGAGGAAGTGGATTTTGACCTAAGACACAAAGGAAGTGTAGGACCCAGCCATGCAGAATTTAAGTTGGAATCCCAAGCAGGAAGTATTGATGAGTAATGGCATAGAGGTAGTATGAATTGTAGTACAATGGGGAGCACTTACACTATCTAAAACCCAAAATTTGTGTTGGTAGAGTCTGCATATAACTTTTAGCGTCTGCCATTACAGCCTTTAGTATGCAGAGTCATTTGAAATTGCTGTCATTCCCACTATTTGAACTACAAGTGTGGCAATTCCATATGGTTCGACTTAATAGATAACATTAAATATCCATTCATATCTGAGGGAAACCATTTTGGACACAAAGCTTATGTGATACAGTCCCAAAGAATCCCATTGTTTTCACATTTCTCTTTCACTTGTCTCTTTGGATAGTACTTTTACAGATCTTTAAATTATCACTTTTTAAAAGGTCTATAGATACTGCCATCTCTGCCATGAATCTATAGGAAAAGAAGGTCATTAATGATACCTCTGAGATCAAACACTTTTAAATTAGGGAAAAAGTTACATACGCATATTCTTGCCACCTCTTTTGTTAAAGCTCTTATTTTTTATTAAGTGAGTTGTTGTGGTAATGGGCATGAATGTATTGAATGAACCTTCAATGTGGGAGAATATTTATTGCATTTACTCCTTTATCAACATTAAGTCAAAGAAATTAAAGTTAAAGCTATAATTAAAAACACATTTAACTTATTTAATTGGTAATGTTTTCAAAATTTGATGATATTCAGTAATGCATTAGTTCAGACTTAGCAATTCCACTTTCCAGGAATTTATCATATAAATACATTCACACATAAGGATATATATATATATAAAAGGATGTTCAATGTTGTACTCCAAAACCTATTGCCATCAAGTTGATGACTCATAGTGACCCTTTAGGATGGAGTAGAACCGTTCCATAGGGTTTCCAAGGAGTGGCTGGTGGATTTGAACTGCTGACCTTTTGGTTAGCAGCCGTAGCTCTTAACCACTGCGCCACGAGGACTCCAATGTTGTACTGGGTGGGGTTGAGGGGGGAGCTAGAAACAGTGCAGTGTCTTTCAGTGGACCATTTATGATACATCCATTTATGATATATCCATGCAATGTAATATCACACAGCCATTAAAAAACGAGATCAATTTACTTATGGCCACCTGGAAAAATGTCCAATGTATATTTAAATGAATAAAACAAGTTTTAAAATCATATTTTTATTCTCTTTTGTGTAATATTTACACATATGTTAAATATATATATTAAGTATATAAATATACGTGAATATATTTATATATGTTTAATATATAAAAATAGAGGTTAAATAGAGTGGGGGTGAGAGAACAACTGGAAAAGAATGGGAGTCTCAGAGAAGTGGGGTAACAGGTCCAAGTGGCAGTACTTTTCACTTCCTTACCTTTTGAACTTTAAAAATGCGTAATAAGTACGTCTCTCTTCACAATTAGAATGAGTCTGTCAATGTACTGCTTTGATTTGTTCCTGCTACATCATTCATTTCTCTCTTCTGTACACTAACCTCAGAAACAGGGAGGGCCAGGCTGCTCAAGTTGACGATAGAAGTCCGGTAGTAATATTCTACCAGGTGCAATGGCCCTTGAGTACAATGGTTTTTTTGTTTTTTTTTTTTCCAGGGAGCAGGGTGGGGGGACTGTCTGATCTTTGGGATTTCTAGCTCTCTAAGTTACTTTTGTCAATGGCATCTGATTTTAGGTGTACTGCCACTGGTGATCCTTCATAGTTTTACCAAAGGGTTGCCTTTTTACGTGGCTTCCTAGAGGCTCTTCCAGAGGAGAAAACATGCTTAATCTTTCTGTAAAGTAAGCTTTAAAAAAGCCAAGAGACAATTATCCACTCCATAATCCACCAAATTTATCCCAATCTGAGGACACCATTTTGGCAAACAAGCTGATACAAATTTGTCTGATAAATGCATCAACAGTGCTTATAATCATGACTGCCGAACAGTGAATGCTTAAAAAGCAAAAAAGTTAATTATTATTATTAATTTACTGATGGGAAGGCTGAGCTTCTGCGAGGGAAAATTCCACAGAGCCAAGAAAGTCACCACAATATTCTGGCTCCTTGTTTCTAGGATTCCATGGTGCATACAGGTTTGAAAAGGAGTCCTGGTGGCACAGTGGATAAGCACCAGGCTGCTAACTGAATGGTTGATGATTGGAACCCATCAGTGGCTCTGCAGGAGAAAAGACCTGGCAATCTGCTCTTATAAAGTTTACAGCCTAGGAAACCCCATGGGGCAATTCTACTCTGTCATACAGGGTCTCCATGAGTCGAAATCCTCTCAACAGCCAAAATATAGATTTAAGGAGTCTCTGGAAAGCTGTCTCAAATAGTCAATCAGTCGTTAAGCATCTAGTCTGTGTCAAATGCTTTGTGTTTTGGGATACGGTGGTAAGGGTGATTTTAGCTTTTGAATAAAAAAAAAAAATCTAGATCCTTCAGATCATTCTTAAATTGAATCACTTAAAGATTGACTGACTCAGGTACACTAATGTTTTTGCCTGTCCTAAGATCAGAGAAAATAGTCAAATTAGTGAATCAAGACAGTAAAATGAAATATATAGATCCTGATGAGGCAACATGGTGTAATAAGCAGTCAACTAAAAGCTGCAAAATGGTGATAAAGCTACTACAAGATGATTTTTGGCAAGGATTCCAAACATTTTCCAGAAAAGGACCTTTATAATGTAAAATTTTTTTTTTAAATCCTGCAATAAAAAAGTTGTACTTTTTTAGCCTCTATTTTTTAATGAAAATATACGACACACATTGCTATGTACTCAGCAATGTTTAAACAAATTTAAATGTTATTAATTACAGCAGCACCCAAAGCCATTTAAAAGTAATACACAAAAAGGGGATTATAGTTACTCTTTTCTTTTTTTAGTCTACAGAGAATTCTTGACAAACATTTTGAACTTTTTACACTGGTAAGTTTGGAACCATTGGTATAGGTAAAAGGATAGAGGGCTCTCAGAAAACCTGTGTGTATCTGTATCAACTGGTGAAAGCATCCTTTTTAAAGTAGGAAAGTATGCTTGGGAAATCGATTTATTGTCAGAAATTTGCTTGATAACAACAAAGTCAGAGCAGAGAGCATGATATTAAAGGAAGTTATTGATAATGCTGACACCTCAGAGGCAAAGATTTGTCATGGCTCTGTCTCCTGGGATAAAGACTTGGACACATTCTTGTTATTGGTCTCTCTATCTTTTTTAATTATCATGGAACAGAGACTTCTACCATGATAGATGCTCCTCTTCCACCAAGAATTTGGAGAAAAGATAAATAAAGCAGCTCTGTAGATTACCTTCAGGAGACAGATGTGGCAGCCTGCTTCCGTAAAGACTTACAGCCTTGGAAACCCTATGGAGCAGTTCTACTCTGTCCTATAGGGTCGCTGTGAGTTGGGATTGACTGGATGGCAACTGATTTTTTGGTTTTGGTTTTTGTAGCTTAACTAATTCAGCATTTATTGGATGAGGACAGGTCTCCTAGGCTTAATCAGTGTTATTAAAAACTCTAAAGAAACAATAAACTAATATAAAGTCCAGGGGTAACACAACAGAGCAGTGTTTAGAAAACATATTTTCTGAGGCTGTGAAAACACTGTCTTACAGGAAAGAGCAAGAGTGAGAGAGCAGATGTGAGACTGAATCAGGTTGGGCTGATGTGTGAGTGTGTGTGTCTGTCAAAGTGTAGGTTAACCAGAAGATAAAGGGCCTTCCACTTTATTGTTTGACAATGAGAAGGAATTGGTTAGATGGTTGTTCACTGAGTTGGTTTAAAGGCAGTTACCCAAATGGTGACCTAGCTGTCAGTAATTCTCTTCTGCCCTTAGCCGTAGGTCACTGTTCTAACCAGTACTGAGATTGGCCCTGGGTGGGCAGAAGTTCCTAACCCTTTTTAGGCAAGATTTCAAAGATGCACACTGACTAAAAAAAAACCATTGTCATCGAGTCAATTCCAACTCATAGCAGCCCTATAGGACAGAGTAGAATTGCCCCATAGGGTTTCCAAGGCTGTAAACCTTTATGGAAACAGACTGCCACATCCGTCTCCCGCAGAGCGGCTGGTGGTTTTGAACCACAGAACTTTCCATTAGCAGTGAGTACTTAACCACTGCACCACCACTGAATATGAAAGAGGGAAAATTCAAGACTGCTCTGGGCAAAAACCAGGCAAATCATTAGAACTTTGGCTGGTTCTTTTGGGAGATAAGGGGATGGGGTGCATAATGCTTGTTAAAGCAAGACTGATAAAAGTAGAGTTGTCTTATGACTCAGAACCAGCTACAATTTATTATGCTACCCTTAGATTCATTTGTTGTTGTTAGGTGCTGTCGAGTCAATTCCAACTCATAGCGACCCTATGTACAACAGAACAAAACACTGCCCAGTCCTGTGCCATGCTCACAATCCTTGTTGTGCATGAGCCCATTGTTGCAGCCACTGGGGCAATCCATCTCATTAAGGGTTTTCCTGTTTTTTGCTGATCCTCTACTTTATCAAGCATGATGTCCTTCTCCAGGGACTGATCCCTCCCGACAACATGTCCAAAGTTATTATCGATACAGGAATGGGACATACCAATTTTGTGGCAGTGGAGGTAGAATTATATCCCAGCCAGCTAGGGAGGGAACAAAATAGAATCCTGGAGGTACAGAAAAAAAAAAAAAATGTACTTTGATGAACTTCTTCTACTTCACATCCACCCAGGGGTCTTTCTCATGAAGGAAAATGCCCTCGCACTGCTTTCCCAATTTGTTGCAAGCACTTTAATTCAGTTAGAAACGGTGGTAAGAAATTTGTCCCTGACTTTAGCTGATGATGGATGATACCACCTTGTTGTCCTAAAATTCTGCTTAAAATTCTGTAGCCCTAGGAAAACTTTTAAATGGCAAGAGGGAGAGGTTCTTGGAGGCCTGGAAATAAATAGCTTCTAGGAAGCTGAATCCTGAAGACAGATTTCAGAAGTTACACAATGAAGCAGATACTGAAGTTGGGGTCTACCTAGAGTGCAGCCACCCTAGTGAATAGCCTGGGCTTCAGCTGAGACCACGAAAGAGCTCTTTCATAGGAAGGTTTCCATGTCTTTTCAGTAGGGACCACATATCAGTACTAAAGGCAAAATCTAGAAACAATTCTTGACAGGATCAGCATCATGTGCTGTTAGTATAACTATACCCCACAAAAAATGGAAAAAAAAATTATTTTACAAAAAAGATCAACTATCACCTCTATAATAGATCATTCTCAATATTTTCTCTATAATAAAAAATTTACTAAATAGGTGAAGAAGCAGGGAACATGATTGATAATCAATCAAGAGATAAATATTAAAATAAGTAGGGTCAGGGATGATTCATATGTTAGAGTTAGAAGTCAAGGGCTTTGTTATGGATTGAATTGTGTCCCTTAAAAAGATATGAAGTCCTACAGCCTGTACCTGTGAATGTGACCCTATGTATGAAAATAGGATTTTCTTTTGTTATTTTTATGAGATCACATTGGAGTAGCGTGAGTCTTCAACCTAATCCGTTCTAAGCAGTGTCTTATAAATGGAAGTACAGACACACAGACACACACAAGGGGAAGGCAGATGCCATGTGATAACCGAGATACATTTATAAACTCAAGAACACCAAGAATTGCCAGCAGGTACTAGAAATTGAAAGAGACAAAGAAAGACCTTGCCCTAGAGCCAGTACGCTGAATTCAGACTTCTAACCTTCTGAACTGTTAGACAATACATGTCTATTCTTTGATGCTGCCCACTTGTGGTACATTTTATTATGGCAGCCCTAGAAAACTAAGTCTTCAAAATTCCTGTGATTAAAAGGGAGCCGTGGTGGTGCAGTGGTTATGAACTTGGTTGCTAACCAAAAGGCAAGCAGTTTGAATCCACCAGGACTCCTTGGAAACCCTATGGGGCAGTTCCACTCTATCCTATCGGGTCACTAGGAGTGAGAATTGACTTGAGGGCAACAGGTTTTGTTTTTGGTATGATTAATATGTTAAAATATATAGAAAAAGATAAATTGGTTGAGAAGGTGGAGTATTTCAACCAAGAATTAAAACCTATAAAAAGGAGCAAATGGATGTTCTGGAGCTGCAAAACACAGGATGAGAAACTATAAATTCATTGAATGGGTTTTACAGCAGAGCAGACACAGAATAAGGTAGAATCATTGTACTTGAAGACAGGTCAATAGAAATATACCAAATAATGCAAAAGGAGAAAAAAGAATAAAATAATAATAATGCAGGGCTTTCAAGCCTTGTGGAATAATATCACAGTCTACCCTACCTGTTATTGAAGTCCAGAAAGAGAGGAGAGACAAAATGAGGCAGAAACAGTATTTGAATACATGGTGATGGAGAATTTTCTAACCCTGATGAAAAGCATCAACCCACAGAGCTACAAGAACCTCAGCAAACATCAAGCAAAATAAATAAAAATAAAACCACATCTTGGAAAATTGTAACCATCACGTTTAACTCTCAACCCAATCCTCTCCAAAATCATTAACTGTAAATAGAGAAATAAAAGACAAATTCATAGAAACAATAATAAAAATGGTGGCTGACTTCTCAACAGAAAACACGGAAGCCAGAAGGCAATAAAATAATAATTGCTAAAAGAATATAAAAAGCTATAATTTTTTAAAAAGCTAAGAGATTAAAGAGGATAATAACAAGCACTAAATGAACACAGATTCAGGAAAAGAAGGAATAACAGAACAAATTGAGATAGAATGATGAGTGTATAAGTTTCCTATTGCTGATTAACACAAATTTAGCAGCTTAAAACAATACAAATATATTGTCTTACATCTCTGACGGTGAGAAATGGATCTCACTGGACTAAAATCAAGGATTTGGCAGGGATGCATTCTTTCTGGAGGCTCTAGGGAGAATCTGTTTCCTGGCCTTTCCAGATTCTAGAAACCACTTACAATATTTGGCTCATGGCCCCTTTCTCCATCTTCAACGCCAGTAGTATAGCATTTCAATATTTCTCTCTGACTCTGACCTCTGCCTTCCTTGTCTACGCATAAGGAACACTGATTGCACTCGTCCCACCTGGATAATCCAGGATTGTCTCTTTAAAGTCAGCTAATCGGCAACCTTAATTTCATCTGAACCTTAATTCCCCTTTGCCATGTAACATATTAACAGGTTCTAGCGATTAGGACATAGACATCTTTAGGGGTCCATTATTCTGCCTGTCGTAGTGAATGAAGGAAGCCAGACACAACACAGAGCACACTGTATGATTCAAAGCATATGAAGCCCAAGAACAGACAAAGTTAGTACATAAGGCCAGAAGCCAGAATAATAGTAACCCCAGGGATGGAGGCTGCATTGACTGGGAAGGGGTATGAGGTAATTTCTGAGATGATGCGAATGTTCTGTGTCCTCATCCCTGTGTTCGTTAAATACAACATTTGAGCATCTCTATACTTTAGATTTGTGAACTTTAACATATGCAAGTTACTCTCAATTAAAAATATTTTTAAAAAAAATTTCTAGGGGAGAATATTCTTTTTCTTCCCTTCCACTTAGTGCCAGAAGTGAGAAAGACAAATTTTCTTCTCATTCTTGTCTGCATTATGTGCTTGCTTTTTAGTCACCCTTACACACTAGAGCCCACTGGGGCCCCCATTTCATATGAGGGGTGCCACCTGGGATGTTTCCTGAACTTCATCTGCTCCCATATCAAGTTCAGTCATCAAAGTGCCCTCTCCGTGTGGCAGACACCTTCAGGACACAGGGAGACTGAAAACCACACATCTCTCAGGGTGCCTGTTGTGTTTGTTGATTTTGATCATCATATCCCAACTTTCAACTCACTTTAAAGTGAGTTTTAAAAGATCTGTGTTCATGAGCATGTGTGCGAGTATGGGTGCATTTCAAACGTATTAATAGTTCAAATATTAGTTTCAGTCAACAGGGTCACTCTGTCTTTCTAATCTAATCTAATCTATTCTATTCTAATCTAATCCCTTAGCAAATGGAAGTGACTCTCTTAATTTTAATATTCCTTTTGGAGCCCTGGTGGTGCAGTGGATAAGCACTCAGTTGCTAACCAAAAGGTCGGTGGTTAAACCCACCAGTTGCTCCTCAGGAGAAAGAGGTGGCAGTCAGCTTTATAAAGATGACAGCCTAGGAAACCCTATGAGGTAGCTCCATTCTGTCCTATAGGGTTGCAATGAGTCAGAATTGACTCAATGGCAACCATTTTTTTTTTTTGTTTTTCTTTTTTCTGTGCTTTACACCTTTTGTTGGCAGGCTCGTCTTGAGTGGGAGGTTTTTGTTGTTTTTTAATTTTTCTCTTGACCATTATAACTCACGAGACCCAGTGTAGCTACTTTGCAGATGCTGCCACCTATGCCCTCAGTCCTCAGTCCAGAACCAGATACAATATTGACAGCTGGGTGCCCCTCTGCTGTGACATGGTTGGAGAAAAGATCGAGTCGCTCTGAACCGCTGAGCGGCTTGGCCCACGTCCTGGGCTTAGGACTTTGTATTCTTTCTCTCACACCTCGGACATACAATTTACCTAAGACGGCGTCTTTAGACTTATCTCACAGGTGGAATCAGCCCAGGCTGGCTTCTGATTTAACCTAATTAACATGGCCTGTGTCACCTGGTCCTCCTACATCCCTGCAGTAGATGAAGCTGACTGACCTCAGAGTCCAGCAGACCCCATCAGCAGTCCCCGTACATCTTTGTTCTGGTTGAACACAAACATGGTTCTGTCTTAAAACTTCAGTTGTAAAAATGTATTTTATCTATAATTGCAATATTTAGAGAGGAGGGAGAAACCCAAAGCCCCATCTGACAGAATTGCCATCTGAACTACAATACCTGCCTCTGGATTTTTGTAACTACTGATCCATCTGCAAAAAATGCACAGTAAACCTTGACTTAGTCTTCAACATTTAGACTAACTGAAAGCTCTTTGTGAAGGCTTCCTCCTGTCCTTTTCCTAAGACGACTGAATAAACCTTTCTTCTAAGTGCCCACTGTATCTTGAACATGTCTCTATTTTACCTCTTGTCATAGTATCTTGCTATTGCTTGTTTTCAGGTCTGTTTTCCCTGTGAGATTCTGAGCTTCTGGAGAGTATGTATCGCATATCTTGTTCAAATCTGAATCACTAGCACAAAGTACTGTGCCTGCTAAACTAAGTGTTCAGTGACTTATTAAATCCGTTGCTGTCAAGTCAATTGTGACTCATAGCGACCCTATAGGACAAAGTAGAACTGCCTCATAGGGTTTCCAAAGTGCCGAACTTTTCGTTAGCAGTTGTAGCTCTTAACCAGTGTGGCACCAGGGCTCCGATGAGTTATTAGAATTAATGAATTATGTGCAGACCTCAAATTCATTTCCAAGATTTTATAATCTGACTCTATATAAGCTCTTCTGCCTTTTTTTCCCCTACTATTTTTCAACCACCACCCACTGCACCAGCTAAGCTTATGGCCTCCTGTTTCTCAAACATGCTGTGACATGCTCATTCTTTGGACTTGTCTCTCTGCTCTGAAAATTGGTGGTGTATATGTGGTATATTTAGCAACTCTTTATTTACAGCAGTATTTTTAAATCATGAAATACAATGACCGATGTATATATTTTTAAAAGACCTACAAATGAAAAGCCTCAGAGAAATTGTAGGGGAATCTAGGAGAAGTGATTCAAACCTAGGTGACATTAAACACAAGTTCAAGTTTCATTCTGATTGCGTTCGTCTGAATCTCATTGAGCCCTTCGACAGATGCCAGTGTTTTAATGGGCAGCAGAAAAATAGAACTTGTGATCCTGATGTGCATCTGCTGTAGATTCCTTTCCAGAGGTTAGAGGGCTAAGGAGCTCATTCGGACTTTGCTGTTGCAAAACCACATGAATATTATGCTGATGTTAGAGCCTACATTATGAACAAAATGTGTATTTTAAAAACTATGTATCTATTCCATCTAAACATGATATGAGATAAAACATGTAAGTGGCATCAGGGCCGTGTGCATGTGCTTAAAGAGGAAAGCATTGTAGGGTTTGCATTCATTCCACACAGTGTTTAACTGACATTTAAAAGTACAGCTGGATACAACCCAAAATGGAATTTCTAAAGCTGAATCTGTTATTGGCACATATTTCTCTGAGTGACAGCTTCAGATAAGGAAGAAGGAATGGTCTCTTTTTCCTTTAATTTCATCACACAGGAGCTTCAAAGTCACTGACCACAGTTTATTTCTGTTATTAATTTTACCAGTTAAACTTAGGAAGGTTGCACAAGAAATGAAATCATTTGTCGGAATTTATTTTAAGACTCCAAGGCTGTAATCTTTATGGTAGCAGACTGCCACATCTTTCTCCCACGGAGCAGCTGGTGGGTTTCAACTGCTGACTTTTCGGTTAGCAGCCCAGTGCTTTAACTGCTCACACCACTGGGGCTCCTTTCAGATTAATTACTAAGAAATATCTAAAAACATGAGAAAATATGTAAGTCAGATGTTGGGTTAAATGCTTGTTAATTACGGATGCTTAATAAATATTTATTGTCTATTAACTAATCTAACCAAAAGGTCCCTATCGATTAATATAGCATAATAGTTTAAGTCCACAGATTTTGAAATACGACTGCCTGGATTTAAATCCCAGCTTCACCTCTCCACTAGGAATTTGGCCAAGTTCAGTACTTGATACTTAACTTAAGTACTCTTAAGTACTTACATAGTCTCTGCCTTTAATAATTTACACACAAATGGATATGTCTCCTATATATAATTTCATATATGTATATATGCACACACACATATATATATTTAAACAACATTGGATAGTATACATGTACAGTATTATGAGAGAATGAAATTAATTTATATAAATATATGCATCTATATGAGTTCATTTATATTTACACATGAAATATATAGCTACATATATGTACACATACACACATCTGTGTGTGGGTGTGTGTGAGTGTGTCTGTGTATGAAGTGCTTTGAACAGTAAGCATCTAGTTCATGGTAAATAATATAAGTGTTATCGTCTGTCAGCATCAATATTACTATTATTAATAATTGTCTATGCTTTAGGTTAAGATTGCCATATTTCTGTGTGCTCTAGTTCTCAAAAGGTCAGCAGTTCAAATACACCAGATGCTCCTTGAAACCCTATTGGGCAGTTCTACTCTGTCCTATATGGTCACTATGAGTCAGAATTGAATTGACAGTAATGGTTGTTTTTTTTTTTTGGTTTTCATCTACAGCAGCCTAAGCCAGTAATTTTGTCTTCTCTTTCTCCCATCATCGGTTCTCCCTTCTCTGCTGGATTTTTACCATCAACATTGAAATATGCTGAGATTTCTCTCATCTTAAAAAAAAAAAATTACAGCAAGTGTCACAGAAATGGGAACAAGTCTCCCCCTGCCAGTAAGAACAAATGGGCCAGTTTGGATATCTACGTGTCTTAGGCTGGGTTCCCTAGAGAAGCAAAACCAGTGAAGCATAGAAATATATACAGAGAAGATTTATATCAAAGAAACAGCTCACGCGATTGTAGAGGCTAGAATGTCACAAGCCTGTGGATCAGGGTAGAGGCCTCTCCCAAGTCACACAACTGCAGAAGCTGGCAAGCTCAAGATCGGCAGGTTGGAGAGCAGGGCTCCTGCTCACAGGCTGTGAAGGTCGACAAATTCCAAGATTGGCAAGCAAGACGGCAAGGTTTCTCCTGATTCACGTAGCTGCAGGGGCTGGCGAACCCAAGATTGGCAGGTCAGAGAACAGGGCTCTGCTCACAAGCTATGAAGATTGACGAATCCCAAATTTGGCAGATAAGCTGACAGCTAAAGTCCCAAGAACTGGAGGTGAGATGACAGGAGGCAGCTGCAGGATCCAGAGTGAGCAAAAAGCCAGAACATCAGCTTATATTCAGATGCAGGCCACACCCCAAAGGAAACTCCCTTTCATCTGACTGACTACTCACAGTATATTCAATCATGGGAGTGATCACATATAAACACTAAGAATCATGGCCCAGCCAAGGTGACATGCAATCTTAACCATCACAGTATGGAAAAGGATAATGTTGAACTGTACCTCATACTATAAACTTTCTAATTTCAAATGGATTATAGCCATTAATGTGAATGATAAAACAAGACATAATATAGAAGACTGCCTTCATTACTTTGGGATCAGCAAAGATTTTTAAAATAGGACATAATAAGACTCTAACAATGACAGGAAACATTTTGAAAAACTGGACTTCATTAAAATTTAGAACTTGTGTTGATAAAAAGACAATATTAGAGAGAAAGAGAAAGCCATAGAGTTTGAGAAGACATTTGCAACTTATGTAGCCAGCAATGGCATATATTAACAATATATGATGAGCCCCTACAATTCAATAAGTAAGAGACAAGACAAACCCATTATAAATACTGGGCAGGCGTTCCAGAGGAGGATATGGAAATAACCAATAAAATATTCAGCTTCATTAGTAATCAGATAAATGGAAATTAAAAAGCACAATAAACTACCATTCCACAATGACAAAAATAGCTAAAAATAAAAAGATAGACAATATCAACTGTTGGTAATGATGTGGAGCAACTGGAATTCTCATACACTACTGATGAGGGTATTAAGTCACTGTAATAACTCTCTTTGGCAGTGTTGACAAAAGCTGAACTTATGTATACCCTATGTCCCAGTGACTCTAACATCCTATCCGATTTACTTATTTATCTTGTTTAATGTCCGTTTTCCTCAAACAGAATGTAAACACCATGAAGGCAGGAGTTTTTATCTGTTATGTTCACTGCTGACCGTAAGTGCCTAGAACATTGCCTGGCCCACTAAAGCAATTAATGACTTCCAATCCCTTTAGTAACATTAAAGGAGACTTTCTGAATGGGAAGTTTTTCATTTGGTACATGTTGCCTTTCATCTATATTATTTTTCTTTTGTGATTTGTTAAGCTAAAGAAGTTCTTTCTATCTAAAAACAATTCAGTGAAGTCATAATAGTGTAAAATTAATTAATATAACCATCTATTATACTTCTGATTTAAACAACCTCCTAGTCACTCAAAAATGGCAAAGGGAGCATTTTTAATCTCTCAGGTCTTTTAGTGTAACACTGGGTCATAATTTTATTTTTATGACTGCTCGCACCTCACTGGCAGTGAAGTGGAAAGTGAAATTTGCTTATTATAATTTAATCAGACTGTGATGTAGGTAACTACTTCTGGAGTCATTTAAAACTAGGTAGGTAAACTGATTATAAGGATGGTACTAAATTAATTAATTAATTTTCTTTTGGAGGCTGTGAGAGAAGAAAGCTGTTAAAACTGTAGAAAGAGAGATTTGTATCAGAAATGAGAATGCCCTGATAGAAAATAATTAAGGCCTAAGAGAGAGTATTGTTATTATGGGTATGGAAATTTCTCTGAGGGTTTTTAAGAAAACATTAAACAACAAATGTTTGTAGAATAGCTACAATGCAGATGGCTTAAAATTTAAGCCTTTTTCCCCCTCACTGGGGTTAGACTATATGAATTTTTGGTGATTCTTTTTGTTTAGAATATTATTATTTTATATCTGATACAGCAGACCCTCTTTTATATGCGTTTAAGGAGACATTTATCTAAACAATCTTCATGTACTAACACAATTGTCATACACTTCCTGAGTTTTTTGTGTTATCCTAAATGCTGGTGTGTTCAGTATTAGCTTAATTAATTTGACACACAATGCATCCGCTTAAAGATGCAATTACATTAAATAATTTGCTAGCCCTAATTTTAGCAAAATGGCTTGCCAGCCTTGTGAAGTAGATGCTAATCAGTGGACAAATATTATACATTTAGTAAGAGACTATGATACGCTTTATTTCTCTCTCTCTAAGCCTTAGCTTCCTCATCTAGAAGATGGCAATAAGTACCTTATAGGATAGTTCTGATAACAGAATAGGACAGTATTTGTATATCGTCTAGTACTATGCCTGGTACATCTTAAGCATGCAGTAAATGTTAGCTATTAATAGTGCTGTAAATATTCAGAGTCAGTATTTTAAATACTTCCCTAAGTGACAAGGGCAACACCTTATCATGCATACAATTGTTCTTGCTTTACAAAGAAAAAAAATCATACAATTTGAAAAGGAATGAAATGAAAATGTCATATTTCAATAGATTTTTTACTGATTACTCCGAGCACACTGAGAATATAAGCATGAGAAAATTCAGCCCCCTTCCCCCAAAAACGTTTTTGATATATAGAGATCTTAAAAGATTTGCCTAAAACTTAGGAAGATATGAGGCTAAAGTAACTAGAAATTAAACTGAGGCCACACAATGGAAAAATACTCATTGGCAAAGGAAATGGGCAAATGATGCAACTTCATGTATTTTTCAGGTCAAATCTTGAAAACAAACAAAAATCCCAAAGACATTACGGATATAAGCTTAACATCAAATGGCTTTATGCCCAACAAATATACCTATACCTGTGACAAAAATTGATCACAAAATATTTAACAAAAAAATCTAAGCATTGCTGTATTATTGGTTTCATTTGTTCATGAATCAGTTTCACATTAGCTACAGGATATTTATAAACTATTTGAGAGTAAAACCAAGCAAGCATAATAGAACATTTTGAAAGATGCATTTCATACACTGGATTTAAAAGTTAAAGCTCCTCTCACCCTTAGTTGCAAAAATTTGCATTAATTTCACTTGGAGAGTAGGCAGCTACAATGGTTCAGTATTATCTAATCTACAGCAGGCCTTCCATTTCCTAGGATATGAGCCTATCATAAATAAAACTGATGGACGTAGTTACAACTCCTTAGCAATTAGTGGGAATGGCCACAAAGAGGGGAATTATTTGCACGGAATTCAAGTTGAGTTTTCAAACCTGTATTTATGATTTTGAGAAGAGCCAAGAACAGAAAAAAATTCAAATAGTTATTAGGGGTTTTATGGAAACTGAATAAATGAAAGGCTTCAATGAAAAGCCAAATATAAGTATATAAAAAAAAGACAATTTAACACTGGCAGGAAACCTTTAGATCTTGAAATAACACATATGAAAATGAAGACATGAATTCCTGAAAAACAATGATAAAGCCAATCAAGAATAAATCCCCCCAATCTAAGGCATCTCCAGGTCTTACTTAGGGCATTATTTCTCTGCTGGTTTTCTCTCTGAGTCTTTAGTTTGACATTCAGCTCTAAAGGGGGTATAGAAAAGATGCTGTTACTTTGTATAGACATTTCTATGCTCTATATTATTATTGAAATACATTTCAAAAAATATCCAAACAGCTCCACCTCTCCATAATTATATTCTAACAGTACGTAACAACTAATTTTGTTTGATTTATTAAATAACACATAATTATTTATTCAGTGTCTGCTATGGAATAGTCACGATGGTAGCAGCTTTAAAAAAATAGAGTAATTAGATATAGTCACTGTCCTGAAAAAAAACCACATCCGGGGGGAAGGAATGAAAATAAAGATATATTACATACATATAAATATCTGAATATATAAACACACAGGTACATGGATATATACATATTTGACATAGAAATGAAAGGGGAAGAAAAGAACATAGTGAGGTGGAAAACAAAGTTATTATGGAATAAACTTTAAGTAATATTCTCCAAATTTAAAAAAGAAAGAAAGAAAGAAAAAGCCAGAATTCTAAGGAATTTGGTAGACTATGGGGACAGGATATTGTATTACTAAGTTGGGGACAATGAAAGGTGGGGGTTTGAGGAGAAGGCCACAAGTGGTGAACTATTTGCAGGATTCATAGGAATGACAAAGGAAAATTAACTTTCTGGAAAGTGGGGTAGAATGAGATTAATGATTGCCTTTAAGAAAATAAAGATATTTACAAAAATCTAATACTCTAAAATTCTTTGCATTTTGCAAAACTTCAAATAATGTAAGTAAATAATATTAGAGGAATGAGATTGAACATTTTAAAAAGTTACATGGTTAAAAAAACAAACAAAACTTTTGATTTTTTTAAGTGATGCCTGTAGACTGTAAGAAGACTTCCTCAAATATTTGCAGGACCTGGAACAAAAGAACAAATAGAGATCTGGATACCAATATGGAAATATTTTCATATATGGAAATATTTTCATTGATAGATATATGATGACTTTGAAGTCCAAGTTCAAGCTTAGAATTGTCTAATTGCTGGAAATGATGAAGTAATAAAGCTGAACAAAAGATTACAAAGGGTAGCTTGAGAAGACAAAATAAAATATTGTAATGAAAAATGCGAAGACCTGGAGTTAGAAAACCAACAGGGAAGAACACACTTTGCATTTCTCAAGCTAAAAGAACTGAAGAAATAATTCAAGTCTCGAGTTGCAATATTGAAGGATTCTATGGGCAATATGTTGAATGATGCAGGAAGCAGCAAAAGCAGATGAGAGGAATACACAGAGTCACTATACCAAAAAGAATTGGTTGACCTTCAACTATTTCAGAAGGTAACATATTATCAATAACCAATGGTACTGAAGAAGTCCAACCTGCACTGAAGGCATTGGCAAAAAAAACAAGGTTCCAGGTATTGATGGAATACTAATTGAGATGTTTCAACAAATGGATGCAACGCTGGAAGTGCTCACTCTTTTACCAACAAGAAATTTGGAAGACAGCTTCTTGGCCAACCAACTGGAAGAGATCCATATACGTGCCCATTCCAAAGAAAGCTGGTCCAATGGAATGTGGAAATTATGGAACAATATCATTAATATTACGTGCAAGTAAAATTTTGCTGAAGATAATTCAAACATGGTTACAGGAGTACATTGACCGGGAACTGCCAGAAATTCAAGTTAGATTTAGGAGAGGATGTGGAATGAGGGATATCATTGCTATGTCAGATGAATTTTGGCTGAAAGCTGAGAATACCAAAAAGATGTTTACCTGTGTTTTATTGACTATGCAAAGGCATTCTACTGTTAGGATCATAACAAATTATGGATAACACTGTGAAGAATTGGGATTCCAGTACACTTAATTGTGTTCACGAGGAAACTGTATATAGACCAAGAGGCAGTCATTCAAACAGAACAAGGGATATTGTATGGTTTTAAATCAGGAAAAGTATGCATCAGGGTTGTATACGTTCACCACACTTATTCAATCTGTATGCTGAGCAAATAATCTGAGAAGCTGGATTATACATAGAAGAATGCAGCCTCAGGTCTGGGGGAAGACTCATTAACAACCTGTAATATGCAGATAACAACCTTGCTTGCTGAAAATGAAGAGGACTCGAAGCACTTACTGATGAAGATTAAAGACTGCAGCCTTCAGTATGAATTACGTCTCAACATAAAGAAAACAAAAAGCCTCACAACTGGACCAATAAGCTATATCAGGATAAATGGAGAAAATATTGAAGTTGTCAAGGATTTCATTTTACTTGTATCCACAATCAACGTCCATGGAAGTAGCAGTTAAAAAATCAGGTGACATATTGCATTGGGAAAATCTGCTGCAAACGACTTCTTTAAAGTGTTAAAAAGCAAAGATATCACCTTGAGGACTAAGGTGCGCCTAACCCAAGCCATGGTTTTTTCAATCACCTCATATGCATGCAAAAGCTGGGCAACAAATAAGGAAGACTGAAGAAGAATTGATACATTTGAATCATAGTGTTGGTGAAGAATATTGGATATACCATGGACTACCAAAAGAATGAACAAATCTGTCTTGGAAGAAGTACAGCCAGAATGCTCCTTAGAAGAGAGGATGGTGAGACTTCTCATGTACTTTGGTCATGTTAGCAGGAGGCACCAGTCCCTGGAGAACGACATTATTCTTGGTAAAGTAGAGGATTAGTGAAAAAGAGAAAAATCCTCAGTAAGATAGATTGACAGAGTGGCTGCAACAATGAGCCCAAACATAGCAAAGATTGTGATGATGGTGCAGGACCAGGCAGTGTTTCTTTCTGCTGTACAAGGGGTCGCTCTGAGTTAGAACTGACTTGATGGCATCTAAGTACAATAACCACAATTACTAGAAATGTGTCAATACAAGAAGAGCTGCCCCTGGCACCTGAATAGTAGACTGCTCCCTCCTATCCCAGCCCCTAATCCATTGTCTTGCTCCAGTGAAGAGACTTTTGTGCAGAAATATGGACAGGCCAGCCTACATATTCAAGCTTTCTCCACATACCTACAAAGCAGAGTTCTGTGATGCTCATGGGAAGAAAGACCAGGGGAAGAGCCCCAAAGAGCTCAGACAGTTTGGGCAAAGAATTCCAAGGTTGGAATTTGGGATGTGGACTCTGGGTAGATATGTCTCCTAGGTCCCTCAGATTCTTTACCCTGTGGGAGGGGCATTGCTGGAGGATAGCCAGAGAGAAGGTCCCCTAAAATAGTGCTACTCAAAGAGAAGTACTCCAACTGAGACAATGAATTATTAAGAGCTTCATCAGAATGCACATAAACTACATCACTATATTCTCTGTTTCGTTCCGCTGACATTTTTCCTTAGAAAGATTTTCTCAGTGAAGAAATCAGTATTGGTTTACAGTCTGATGCAAGTTCCTTATCTTGTTACAGACTCACTTCTGGAGTGGTACTTCTCTAAAGCATGAGGCTAAAACTAGGACTACTCCTGGTCAAATTTAGACGTTATAGTTACAAGAAATACTTTAAACGTTGAACAAGCTGATTTTTTGCTACACAACATATTACCAAAAATATCTCTACTGGAGAATTAAATATCTCTGCTGTTCAAGACATTTGTGTCAGACATAAAGATAATTCACTAGTGAATCCACATTATATTCTTGCTAGTAACCAAGCCCATTGCCGTAAGTCTATTCTGACTCATAGCGACCCTATAGGACAGAGTAAAACTGCCCCATAGGGTTTCCAAGGAGCAGCTGGTGGATTCAAACTACCAATCTTTTGGTTAGTAGCTGAGCTCTTAATCATTATGCCACCAGGGCTACTTCCTAGTAATAGCATCAATTGAATTGGATTTAATAGACAAAGCATAGAGTGTCTGGACACTAAATATATATATACTTAATCCATAAAGTGAAAAATGTCTTTCAAATGTTTCCTAATCTTATATTCTGTTTTCTTTTAAGACTATGCTACTAGTCATAATGAAATGCACAATTATATGTAAAACACTCTAGTAACTGAATGTAAAACCATGGATGTGAAAACCTTTAACGGATGTTTTTAACTTACTCTAACTTGTGTCAGAATGACAGAAGTGATGAGTTCTAAGAATACTATAGATACTGCCAAACTCTGAAACTGGAAGTTTTGATTTATAGAGCCACAGAAATATAGGGCTGGAGTGAATAGATATTCCAATAGCCTCTACTTCAAAACGACCAGAAACATTAGCCTTCAAATTTATAGAGTTGATTAATTAGGAGTTATCTCCTGATAACTAATGACCTATTCTCTCAGGAGTTTAATATATTAGACACTTTCTTTTAACTAATGTAACTACTTCACAGAGAAGCTGCTTATCAAAGAAGCTTACCCTCAAGTATGATATTTCCCTTGACAATTAGTCGGCAATAAGAATTATTTAACCTCTGAAATTGCAATGAAGTTCAATTAGAATATGAATTCAATTTACATACACTTATTTAAAGCATTTATTTTAAAGCATTATTTAAAAAAGATAAATCCATCAGAAGAGTAAATGCAAGAAGATCATTTCGAGAAAAAGTTAATTTGAGCTCTACAGCTATAGAGTACAATTTCATTCTTACGTGCGCTCAAGTATACAGGTCCAGGAAAGAGAAATGGGGAGCTCTAAATTTAATTTCTAGCTCCTGGCTCTAAACATCATTTGGCTTCAGGGATGATGCAGATGTTCTGGTACATTTTAGGTCAAGAGTGAATGAAATCTAATAATAGAATTCAAGAAAGCCCCAACTGCAAGAAGTCATGGAGATTGGCTAGTTGCTCATGTTCTTTTTATAGATACGGAAACTGAGTTCTGGAGAGGTAAATGACTCTTTCAAAACTCAGAAAAACTAAGTCATGATTTTCTTTCCTACAACAAGATGTACCCTCTACCACTATTGTCCCTAAGAATGAATTTATTAATCACCTTCCATTAGCCACTCAAGTTTACAAAGACTAACTGTGATTGAGCAAAAATCTCATTCCATCTAGTGTTGACACTTCAGTTAATCTTTGATATGTAGCCACATCATTCGTTATTCATTCTTCAGTCAAAAATATGCTGAGTAAATTCTATATGCAAAGTACAGCTGGGCATGATGAATCATACAGAGAGACAATTAAAACATATTCTGCATCCTTACTGTCATCATACGCTTACCTTCCAGTAGGGGTGATAAATTATAGACACAAATATCTGATGTGATATTTACTCTATTACAAAAAAAAATGGTGCACTCTTTGAAGGGTCAGGTTATATATAATTAGAGGAAGAGAAGAGCATATCCTATCTGGATGGGGAACAGATAAAGCTTTCAAAATGAAATTATGACTGATTCATAGGGTTTCCCTTGGAAGGAGTAGAAAAGATGGTAAGTCTCCAGGAAAGCTGGCAGCTGAAGGATAGAGCAGAACTGATTACAGGACACAGACTCCAGAGCCCACCAGAGAAGGAGAGTTGATGAAGAAATTGAACCAAGAAGAGGAAAAGGAAAGAAACCAGTTGACCACAGCTACAATCTAGAAGTGTCAGAGCTAAAATAGTGTCAGGGTAAGAGAACTTCTTAGCCAAAATCAAGTTTATTTGAAAATAACTGGTAGTCTCTACTTTTCTATTGCTGTACTCTATACTGGGTATGCATGCTTGGGGGGCTACCACCTGTCAGTCAGTTTGTCATAATGGGATGGCTTGCATGTTGCTATGATGCTGGAAGCTATGCCACTGGTATTTCAAATATCAGCAGGGTCACCATGGTAAACAAGTTTCAGTGGAGCTTCCAGACTAAGACAGACTATGAAGACAGGGTTCTAGATCTACTTCTGAAAATTAGCCAGTGAAAATCCTATGGCTCACACCAGATTATTGTCCAGTAAAGTGCTGGAAATGAACCCCATAGGTTGGAAGGAATTCAAAATACACAGTGGCTGAAACAATGGACACGGGCATACCAGTGGTTGTGAAGATGGTGCAGAACCAGGCAATGTTTTCTTCTGTTGTACATGAGGTCACCATGAGTCAAATTTGACTCCATAGCAACTAATAACAGCAACAATCTTTGAGAGGGAGATTCAGTGATTATTGTAGAGAACCATCTGACAAATGGAATATACTGACATACATGTATATACTCATATATTATATATTTGTAATATCCACATATATAAGAAGTGACTAAATTATCATTTTTACAAAATTATTTTATTATATGCTTAGGAAACCTAGAAAAATAAATTCCATTGTAAACAAAGAAATAAATTTAAAAAGAATAAGAAACAATTGTTTATATAATAAGAAAAAAACTGACAATTAATGGCAATATCCAGTTTTGGCAAGTGTTTAAGGATATGAGCAGTCAGCTATTGTTGGTAGAAGTATGACTGTTATAACTTTTTGTATAGCAATGTGGCTATATATTTTAAAAGCTTTTGAGATGTTTTTTACTCTGATCTAGGAATATATAAAAAGGAAATGACATGAATATACATAAAACTTTATGACCAAGTCTGTTCATTCAAGTAGTATTTCAACTAGCAAATAACTAGAAACAATATGCACTTACTCCTCACTTTTCAGAACCCTAGTGGCACAGTGGTTAAGCATCTGTCTGCTAACCCAAAGGTTGGCAGTTTGAATACACTAGTTGCTCCTTGGAAATCTTATAGGGCCATTCTACTATGTCCTACAGGGTCACTATGAATTGGAATTGACTCAACGGCATCAAGTTTGGTTTGATTTTTGGTTCCTCACTTATCGACATGGTTAGGTTCCAAAGATTAGGTCATTATGTGAAAATCAGCGTTATGTGAAAACGGAGGATGATCGTGTCAGATCACAAAGTGGAGGATGACTACAACATTACGTAACTGCCAAATTGCATCATCATACAACTGCCAAATTACATCATTTCATAACTGCCAAAGCAATGAAACTCATGGCCCGGCCAAGTTGACACATAACCTTAACCATCACAGCCAGTGTTACTGTCTCATCACAACTTGGCATTTGTTACTGCCAGATGTATGTCGTTAATGCTCAAAATATTCAGATAGTAGAGTTTTTACCATTGTAAATGCAAACTGTCAGATAATGAGATAGATGATAAATGAGGAGTAGGTGTAATATTCAATACTAGTTAAATAAATGATTACATGGTTACAAGATATAATAAGATGTAAGATACACTATAGAAGATCATGAATGAGGGGATGACTTAATGATGTAGAAAATATTCATATATGTCACACATGTCTCAATCTTTCAACCTTTAAAATTTAACAAATTTCACGAATAAGTATATATGTATATACTCATGTACATATGTATATATACACACATGTATATGTGTGTGTGTGTGTGTGTGTGTGTGTGTGTGTGTGTGTGTGTGTATTCCTTTAGAAAAACTGTAGTATTTGGTTTGATTTAATCTATCTAAAATGAGAAAAATTAAAGTTTTAGATATGAAAAACTTTTCATACTTTTAAAAGATGCTCCAAAGTAATAATATACTCTTAAGCACATAGTAAGCATGCAAATGACCCCTTTTAGTTTAATTGAATTAAATAGAAAATATTAACAGAAATAAAATTTATGATATGAAGGTCCTAGATAGAGTTATCTCTTAGCTTTTATGTAGTAAACTGGCAGCTAAATAGTAGTGTTTTTAATTCTCTAGAATTATTAGTTTCCAACGTTGATGACCTGAGTTCGTATTTTAAGAGTTACCAGAATCCATATAATCCAAGAATTACAGTACAGGGAATAAATAATAAGGATGTATGCATATATTCCATAGCTATAAATTTATGTCAGGCCTATTGAAATTAATAAAACACAAATTCATTTAAAAGAGTTATTCAATTCATAGTGATTATTTATCATTTTACTTTTTTCATTCAGAGAGATAAAATGCAACTTTAGTTGGGGATAACTACCATTTTAATGTGAAACCAGTCTTTAAGGAGAAGAAAAGAGAAACCATACATTCAATCATCTAGTCCTGCATCTTTGTCTACTGTTTTCTTCTGGTTTTTTGTTTTGTTTTTATATACTTATATCAATTTCTATATAGATGGTTGAGTTGTTTTAAGAACACTTGCATCTTGGTGGCAGAATAAAAGCTGAACTCAGCTCCCTTTTCACTGACTATGAAGCAAACAGCAGACAAAAAAAAATTGTTATCTGGGATTTCCATCCTGTGATGTCTCCATCAAATAATGAATTTTATGTCCCCACACTTTGAATGTGGGTTAAACTTGTAACTTGGATTGACCAATAGAGTATTTGGAATTGACCCTTTGGAACTTCTAAGTCCAGGTCTTAAGAGTCCTTGGAACTTTTGCTTTTGCTCAGGGGAATCTAGACACAATATAAGACGTCCAGGTTAACACATGTGAAGAGAGAGACCCACATGGAGAAATGAGGCTCCAAACATATGTGGGAGCCCAGGTGACACCATAGGAAGTGAAGAACAGTCATCCCAGTCAGCCTCCCACCAGTCAAGCCATTCCAGCTGAGGAGCCAGTCATGCGAGTAAGGCAATCTTGAACATTCTAGCCAAACTGAGTTCCTAGCTGAATGCTACTGAAGAAGGACCAGCCCATGACTATATGAAAGTAATAAGCTATCGCAATGAGCTATGCCCAAATTTTTGACCCACAGAAAAACAAAAACAAATGATTGCTGCTATTTTAAGCCACCAACATAATTGTTGTTGTTATGTGCCAGCCAAGTTGATTCCAACACATAGCAACCCTATAGGACAGAGTACAACTGCCCCATAGGGCTTCTGTCTTAGTCATCTAGTGCTGCTGTAACAGAAATACCATGAGTGAATGGCTTTAACAGAAGTTTATTCTCTCATAGTCTAGTAGGCTAGAAGTCCAGATTCAGGGCATCAGCTCCAGAGGAAGGTTTTCTCTGTTGGCTGTGGAGGAAGCTCCTTGTCGTCAATATTCCCCTGGACTAGGAGCTTCTCCACACAGGAACCCCAGGTCCAAACAACATGCTTTGCTCGTGGTGCTACTTTCTTGGTGGTATGAAGCCTCCCTGTCTCTCTGCTCGCTTCTCTCTTTTATATCTCAAAAGAGATTGGCTCAAGACACAATCCAATCTTGTAGATTGAGTGCTGCCTCATTAACATAACTGCTGCCTATCCCACCTCATTAACATCATAGTGGCAGGATTCACAACACGTAGGAAAATAACATCAGATGATAAAATGGTGGACAATCACACAGTACTGGGAATCATGGCCTAACCAAATTGATACACATATTTTTGGGGGACACAATTCAATCCATCACAGTATCCTAGGCTGTAACTTTTACAGAGGAGTCCTGGTGGCACACTGGTTAAATGCTCAGCTGCTAACCAAAAGTTCATAGGTTTGAACCCACCAGCTGCTCTGTGGGAGAAAGATGTGGCAGTCTGCTTCTGTAAAGATTACAGCCTTGGAAACCTTATGGAGAAGTTCTTCTCTGTCCTATAGGGTCACTATGGGTCAGAATCAACTCCACAGCAAAGGGAAAAGGATCATGGGGTTCTAGTCATGCTTCTTCTAATGATTTGAGGTTGTAGACAAGTAGCTTGGACAGGCCACCTACTCCTCTGAGTCTCTGATTTATGGTCTCTAAACAGAGGGGGAAAGATCTGCTGATATCTAAGCTTTGGTCTAATTCAAACATTCTAAATCTAGACATGATTGGAGTACTAAAGGGCAGATTTTAGATGGAACATTTATTATGGCTTATCTTTTAAACCCATTGGAGATCTCGAGGGTGAGGACTTGCCAAAGCCAATTGTGGCCCAGGCACATGTGCCAGCTGGATGGTCATGCTTAACTTTGGGTTTTTTATTTTCCTTTTTCTTGCAGCTTTGGGTAAAGGAACCTTTCTTGGCTCCCTTGAGTTCACAAATACTAGACTCCGGACTTAAGTCATCTGTAGAACTAGGCTGTCATAGACTACCCCTGAGGGAAAGTAAGATTGTCACAATGAAGAATTGGAAATATTGTGTTTCAAATTTCCAAAAACTAATTTGTGTGATTACAAAGGATAGAAACTGGAGAGAAGACTGTTTGTCGTAAGCCAGAGTTACATGAATGAACCCACTTTATAGGATATGAAGATTTGCATAACTTTATAGGAGTATTGCAGTGCAACATAGACAAAGTATTTTTAACAATTAAAGCAAATACCTTAAAATATGAAAATTATGTTGGGCACATACAGGGAAGACAGATTGAGATGGTGAAGTACTTGAAACCATATTAGGTGAAAGAATTGGAATATTCAGTCTGGAAAAGAGACTTGGTGGGGTGTAGCAAAGAGGGTGGATCGTTCTTTGTGGCCCCTATGGGCAGAGAAAGAGTGAATGGTGGAATTATAGAGACAATTTTGAATCTATTATCTGGAGGAGCTTCTTAGAATTCCCTCCTAAAGAACGCAATCAAACAGAGATTATATAATCACTTGAGGTAATTTTTTTCCAAGTGAATTCAAGAACTAGTTTAATTGTCTGGTTATTCTAAGACTCCAGATGATCAGTTTCCATGCATCAAGATAGATGATTTTAAAAAGAAATTTGGGCACAGATTGCTCTTCCTGGCTATGAGATAGTTGGAAGAGTGGTACCTGCCCATCCTTTGAAGATGGTTAATATTACAAATCTCTTCAGGGACAGTAGAACCAACTCCCAGGCAAATAGTACCATTACAGGTCTAAATCATTCCCAAGGTTAGCCAACCTTCAATACAAACACACGTTTCTTTAAATGCTCCCGCACCCAAATTACATCATTGTGTTCTTTAATTCTTGTATTTTAAAACCTGTGATTTTCTTGTGGTGAACGCCTCAGAGCCATTGGAGATCTCGAGGGTGAGGACTTGCCAAAGCCAATTGTGGCCCAGGCACATGTGCCAGCTGGATGGTCATGCTTAACTTTGGGTTTTTTATTTTCCTTTTTCTTGCAGCTTTGGGAAAAGGAAACTTTCTTGGCTCTTTTGAGTTCACAAATACTAGACTCCAGATATAAGTCATCTGTAGAACTAGGCTGTCATAGACTACCCCTGAGAGAAGGTAAGATTGTCTTCCCTTCTGAGGGATTTGACCCAAACCATTTTCCACCTCAGAGTCTCTGTTAAGGAATTCAGAGCACACTTTCTGGTCCTTCATGGTTCTAAAAAGGAATACAAGCTTTTCTCTGCATACTTCATAGCCTGGATGTTATGCCTACATTAATAGTATAGACTCTTGCCATTTCCATGTGCTTCCAGATTCCTGTATAAACTGCTAATGCATTGAAATACAACAAACACATTTTTAAAATGACCAATATCAATGTTTTGTTAAAATTCTGGCTGTTGAGATTGGAACTTTAGACCTATTGATTTTCCTCTATTCCCTGTCAAAAAATGGTGGGAGAAAACAGCTGAAGGATTTAGCGCTGTAGAATTTTCCCCACCAGACCTTGAGTCTTAGAATCTAAGACAGGAAGAGTAAATCTTTGAAATCAGATAGTACAAATCCCACAATTTATAAATGCAGAGATATTTGCTCTAAGGTGCTGAGTGACTGAGCCTGGAAGGCAAGTATCTTTATTCCTTGCCCAGAGCTTTTCCTATCACACCAACCTGCCAACTATCTCACTTCTTATTCACTTCTTATTCGTAATACACGCTCTTAGCCTCCTCAGAGCTCCTAATGCTCAAAATGTCAGGCTACTAAAGAAAAGAAGTCTCACTGAAGAAAGAGTTCTTTGGTCAAACCAAATACCAAATATATGGTTATACATGAAATACTGAGTAAGTGTTTCTTGCCCTTCTGACATCCCAACGTGGGAAAAATACCAAGAAAAGAAAAATTGTGGTGTATTCCTAGCACGTAAGACAGCAAGACCTCGTTTGCTAGTGGCGTTCAAAACAGGAAAAATGCAAGAAAATCATGTTGTATCTTGTAGCATGATAACTGTGAACCTAAGACATGTGGTTCATTTTTTCTGTGTGATTTTAATAAATCACAACACAAACACAGTAAACCATATCTATCAGTTGCTTTGTTTTTGAACATTTCTCTATAATATTAACGGCTTTCTAGCATTTGAGTTTTTATTTAATACTATGTTTAGCTTTCTTTAAACCAGTAGAGACCTAGATCATTGTTTTGATCCATTTTTATGACAAAAGTTAAAGTGATATTGGGAATTTTCAGCAGTTTCCCTCAGGATATCACTATGTGAATGAAGGAAATTGGTATTTACCTCTGGACAATTTAATTCAGCACACATTTATTTAGTGCCACTTTATATTGTGCTATCTCTGCCTAGGGGTAATTTAGTTTAGGAAGAAAAAATACGTAGTAACATATAGGCAGAACAACATGGTTATATGTACACAGACTAGAAAATACAAGGTGAGTTCAGGGACTCTAGTCCCACTAATCCCACCTTGTGCTTACAGTCTACAGAGTTTATGTAGAGAGTGTCAGTGAGAGGCAATATGGTGAAGAGAAATCTGGAAAAGTAAGTGAAGGGCTGGAATTTTTATTCTACCCTATGAATCTCATTGCCCATCTTCAGTCCTTTTTAATTGAGATGACAATTAATGTATTAAAGGAATGTTAGGGAAAGTAAGCTTGGGTTTACCATATTTTTACACAAATAATGTGCCCCTTCTATGATTGTTTGCCAACCACTCCCTCGCCCCCGGGAGGTATTTTTGTAAGAGCTGCTATACTGATTTTTTTTGTGTATGTGTGTGTAAAAACACAGTAGGCAGTTGAAGTTCAAACCTTGGCTCCTCTACTTCCTATATAACTTTGGAAACACTTTACCTCTCCATGCCTCAGGTTATATATCTGTCAGATGAGAATGAGCATATCAGGGCCTTCACTGAGTTCTCATGGGGAATAAGTGAGTTAATGAGTATAATGTATTAGTAATGAGCAATCTTGCATACTATTGTAATACTATATCTGTTAATATTTGGCATTTAAAAAACTCATAATTCATATTTTATTTCAGTAAGTTTTTGTCTTATTGCTGGAAACTTATACCTTAATTTGAAATATTTGTTTGATTTCAATACTACTTTCTTTTGAGGCTTAAGTACTATTTTAAATAATATTTGGAGATATACTTGGAGATGTGGAGATCAACAATTATAATTTGAAAAAGGATGGGACTCAGCTTTGTTACATCAGAGTCTTGGCTGTACTAAAAACTAAGCACTTGACATTGAGAGAATAATTCAGCCTCTCAGAATCATTTCCTTAGGTATAAAGTGAGGATGATAATTCTTGTCCAGCCTCACTATTATGGAATTATAGAGGTGACTGTCATCAAATGGAACTGGAGAAGTAAGTAGGAAGCAGAACATGCAGAGTCTTGTACATAATGTTAAGAATTTTGTTCTTTGTCCCACAGGCAATGGAAAGCTAAATGAAGAATTTTTAATAGGAGATAGAAATGGTCGAATATTAATTTTATAAGACATGCTGGCAGCAGTGTGGAGAATGTAATGGAGGAATGTAAGAGCAGGTGAGGGAAGTCAAGTAGGAGGCTATTACTGAAAAATAACAACGGCCTAGCTTAAGGTGTGGGCACTAGAAATGGAAAGAGATACATGGGTTGAGATATACCTTGGAGGTGAGATAAACTGGCCAAGTTAATGAATAAACAAGCTAATGGAATGAATATGAGAGGCAAAGGAATGAGAGTAGTCAAAGATGATAAGAGAGTTTTTGCCTTGAAGAGCTGGAGACATAGTGGTGCCATAGAACTAAGCAGGCAGCATTGAGCAACACTGAATGAAGAACAAGTATTGATGTGTGTGTGATGTGGGTGTGGGGGGAGGATAATGAGTTGGTTTTGAATATCTATTGGTTAATATCTATATTGGGTAATAATACTGGGTAATAATATCTATAGTGTCTGTGAAACATCCAAGTATAGATGTGAAGTAGGCAGTTGTATACACGGCCTGGGTTTTAAAAGACAGATCTGTGTTAGTGATGCAGATTTAGTATCCATCAGAATAGAGATGTCATTGAAGTTGTGAGATTAGAAGAGATGACCTAATCCCAGAGGGATGATGTAGAGTATAGGATGGGAAGCCCTAGGGAAGATCCCTCAGAAAATATAGTTCAATAAAGGGCCAATGACACCTCAAATAAGAGTAAGATTAGCAGCCAGAAAATGGAAAATTAGAAGACTGTAAGATTCAGAAACTACAGAAGCATACTATTTCAAGGAGGAGCAAGTGATGGATTGTTTTGGATATTACAGAGTGATCCAATAAGCTAAGGAGTAAAAAGTTTCTTCTGCATTTGGTGAAGTACTGGCCATTGGTAATAATGGTGAAAGCAGTTTAGGTGGAATGTACGGGGAAAATCAGATTGCAGAGGGTTGAGAAATTGTCTTGCAGTTGTAAGACTGATGTTGTAAATTTATAAGGAAATCAGTGACTCTGTAACTGTATAAAAGAAGCCAATCTGTTCACCTGTGAAATGTTTTTTTTTTTCCCCCCAGCAGTGCTTAGTACCTTGGGCATAGGCACAGAAAAGTCAAAACGTTACATTAATTCAAGGACTGTGGTTTGTTGGAAAGGTGAAATGAAAGACAAAGGAGACAAGGAGTTTAGGTAATAGAGGGGTTGCAGTGATGACTGTGGACTCTAACCTGGCTGGGAAAAGAAATGAAGAGCAGGGAAGCAGAGGAATTAATGGACCAGTGAGTGCATTGAGACCAAAGTTCAGCCACACTGAGCGCACATGATCCAATAAACGGGCATTTATAGGAGATTGAGGCTGGAATCTGAGATTTCCCTATTATTCATCTGAGAGGTAGAACTATTTAGACAAAGATAACAGGGGTATGAACTTTGGAAACTGGCTACTCATTTTCCTTGTTATGGACAGAGGCCTTAACATCAAGTATTAATTTCTACTTCCAGAGGTAGAGTAGTATTATGATTGGTTGAGGGATATTGACCCAAAGAAGATTCTGTTACTGGGGGTCAGTGGGATCCTAAGCTATACATAGAAAGATTGGACAATGGGTCTGCATCTTAAAAGGGAGGTCTAAGTTAGCAGTATAAAACTGGGATTCATCAGAATATAGGTGGCAAAAGATCAAAAGAATGAAAGCAAACTTTTATGATATAATATGTAGTACTCTTTCCTATTAAAAACAAAATGCATGTTTATTGTATTAGAAATCACTGATAAACCAAAAAAAAGAAAATGAAAGTAATATATAATCCAACCATAGAAATAAGTACTGTTATTATTTGACATACGTTTCTCAGGTCTTTCTTCTAGAGGTATATGCATCTTATTTAATTTTAATAAAAACAGGTTCATATTGCACATATTGTTTTATAACATTTTTCATTATATTGTGCATCATTAACATTTTCATGTGACTAAATAGCTATCAACAACATAATTTTTAACTTTATAAAGCAATACATATCTGTCCAACCTCAAATACAATAAAACATTTAAGGGACATATTCTACTCTATAATTCCAAGTTGAAAAAGACCAGCTTTCAAAGCATGAACTCCATGTGTTGAGTATATCCCTTCTCTCTAAGCCATAGTTTTGAGAGGATTGAATTAGTGGACCTGGAGAATCTCTTACAGCTCTGTAATTTCTGTCCTGTTCTACTTTGTTATATTCTATTTTAAAACACTGACTGGTAACATCCTAGTAAATTCAGTATATGGTAAATGTATTCATCTGATTATACTTAGAAGAAAACTGGGGCAGAGAACATTAAATGGCTAAGACTGATTTCTTGGAAGAGTGAAAACCAGGGCTGGGAAAAGAACCCCAAATGTCTGGCTCCAGTATGCTGAGTTCTCAGCTACTCAGCAGAACCATGCTGGTCACGCCACCCTGCCACTCTGAAATACTGACTTACCCAATTTGAACCTCTGAGGTTTTTGAGGTTTCAACATCACTAACCTCTATGGGCAAAAGCTTGCTTTCTAATCCCAGTGTGGCTTCCTTCTGGACACCCCCACCTTTTCCAGGCCAGGATTCCAGCTCAGCATTTGCAACAAACCTCTGCCTTCTGGATCCAGGAGTCATATCTTGCCTTGTAGTCAGATCTCATTTTAATCTTTAGTGACGATGCTGTTGGATCACTCCACTGAAGCCGATTCCAATATTATATTCATTTTGACTTTTCTTTTGCAGGCAGTTTTTGTCACAGTGTAATTTGTTTGGGGGCAGATTGGAGTCTATGATTATAGACTACGATTACATTAGTCAGTGCAAACCTTGGCATTTACAGCTGTTTTGCTTTTGTGGCACAATTTTAAAGTTAAGTTTTATTAAATTTTCATGAATATACAATATTCATGTATGGTCAACAATAAAGGAAGGAAAAGTGCTTTATGAAATCCATGATCAAAATATGAACTCAAATTAGGAAATCCTGTGGCAATTTTTCTTATAAGCAATTTGTACTAGTATTAAGACTGGAAGGATACAAGGAGACTATAATGAATAAATCTAATTGGCAAGATTAAAAAAAGCTTTTTTTACACACGTTCTATTTTTAACGCTAAATAGTCTTTGTTTCATAGACTACATCATGGTTCCTACTTAATAATACCAATCAGTTATGAGGAAAACATGAATACATATAAAAAGTAGCATTTATTCTTTTATTTCTGTAGAGTAATACATTTTCATAAATAAGCTGGTGGTATTGTAGAAAGTCATCAACAAATTTTTAAGGTCTTGCTTGCAAGTTGAGTGATTAAACACACCCTCAGTTGTTTTTACAATGTTTGATGGTGGATATTCATGGAGACTTTTAGGAATGTAAATATTTACCCTTAAAAATATGAAGACAGAACTGTAACAAACCAATACTTCTTTCTCTGGGGAAGATACTTACTGAAATTTTTTCTCAAATAATATTAAGTTTCTTCAAAGGTCCTGACTTTTAAGCTGATGCCAAAATCGAACTTTCAGACCCAAGGCTTTTGGACATCTGTATTTGAAGTCCTCTAGTCTCCTCACTTTAAGTATAGTTGAATAAAAAATTTGATTTTCCCCCTCAAAAACCTATTACTTCTTAGTTTTCAATCATGGTCAATGGCATCTGCTTTCTTTTACGTAATTGTGAAATTTTATAATATTTTGACTTCTCTCTTTCTTTTAGCAATCACATTTAATTAAAATATGTTGATGCCTTTCAACTAACATCGTAATTTTTCACAGGTCAGTGTTGTTAGGTGCCATCCAGTTGGTTCCAACTCATAGCAACCCTATGTACAGCAAAATGAAACACTTCTCAGTCCTGCGCCATCCTCACAACCACTGCCAAGTTTAAGCCCGTTGTTGCACAGACACTGTGTCAATTCATCTCCTTGAGGGTCTTCTTCTCTTTCTCTGACGGTCTACTTTATCAAGCATGATGTCCTTCTCCAGGGACTGGTCCCTCATGATAACTTGTGTAAAGCATGCGAGACAAAGTCTTGCCATCCTCCCTTTTAAGGAGTATTCTGACTGTACTTCTTCTAAAGACAGATTTGTTTGTTCTTCTGGCAGTCTATGGTATAGTCAATATTCTTCACCAACAACATAATTCAAATGCATCAATTCTTCTTTAGTCTTCCTTATTCATTGTCCGGCTTTCGCAGGCATATGAAGAGATTGAAAACACCACGGTTGGGTCAGACTTACCTTTAAAAGGTCTTTTGCCGCAGATTGGCCCAATGCAATACGTTGTTTGCTTTCTTGACTGTAGTTTCCATGGGTATTGATTGTGGATCCAAGTAAAACGAAATCCTTGACAACTTATATATATTTTCTGTTTATCATTCTGTTGCTTATTGGTCCAGTTGTGAGGATTTCTAGTATCCCAGCAACATACAAGCCACCACAGTATGACAAACTGACAGATGAGTGGTGGATAGGTCAGTAATACACACATAATATTCTTAAGATAGTTTAGATACCACAAAGTCAGACAAACTTTTCTTAGAGGGTTTGTGTCTGTGTGTGTGTGGTTTCCAGAAGTTTTATACCACTTACTTAAAAATAGGATCCTCCCAGCCTGAGCATCTGGTAATTTTCAAATATTGGCTCTTTTCATAACATTTATAATATAATGAGGTATTGTACTCATTATTCATCTTTTCAGAAATTTTAAACTACTTATTATTGTATTAAGATATTTATGTCATTCGTTTTTCTGCATTATATAAGTCCTTTAATGAAACTATTTCAAAGTTAAAAAGTTAACAATTTCATAAATAGGATACAGATAAATTAACTTAGTTCATATACTCCAAAATAATGTATAAAAAGAAAGAATACCATACCAAAATTTTCAAATATAAAGAGGAATTTTCCATATGGGATGTGTTTGTGTATTTTAATACACAGTATAAATACGCAAAAATACTCAGAAGTATTGCTTCAATATAAGCCAGTTAGAAACAACTGAATAGATTAGTATTGCTTTGAGAAGAGTTAAAATTTATGCTGTAGATGTAGATTTATTATTACAAACCTACCCACCATCAAAACTTTAGGTGCACAAAGACAGGTCATGGAAGCTCCATAGACACATCCAAACTCCCTGAGGGACTGAATTGCTGGGCGGAGGGCTGTGGGGACCATGGTCTCGGGGAACATCTAGCTCAATCGGCATAACACAGTTTATAAAGACAATGTTCTACATTCTACTTTGGTGAGTAGCATCTGAGGTCTTAAAAGCCTGTGAGCAGCCACCTAAGATACTCCACTGGTCTCATCCCTTCGGGAGCAAGGGAGAATGAAGAGAACAGGATACAAGGAAAAGATTAGTCCAAAGGACTAATGGACCACAGCTACCAGGGCCTCCACCGGACTGAGTCCAGTACAGCTAGATGGTGCCTGGCTACAACCACTGAATGCTCTGACCGGGATCACAACAGAGGGCTCTGGACAGAGCTGGAGAAGGATGTAGAACAAAATTCTAACTCACAAAAAAAAAACCAGACTTACTGGCCTAAAGGAGACTGAAGAAACCCCGAGAGTATGGCCCCCAGACACCCTTTTAGCTCAGTGGTGCAGTTACTTCCGAGGTTTACCATTCAGCCTGGGAGTGGACAGCCCCATAAAACCAAATGGGACTAATGAGGCACAGCAGTCCAGGGACAAGGGCTAGAAGGCAAAAGGGGACAGGAAAGCTGGTGATAGTGAACCCAAGGTTGAGTAAGGACAGTGTTGATGTGTAGTGAGGTTGTTAACCACTGTCATAGGGCAATGTGTACTGTTTAATGAGAAACTATTTTGTTCTGTGAACCTTCATCTAAAGTGAGAATAGCAGCACAATTGGAAGGGTGTAGTTGATGTCACTGAACTGTGCATGTAGAAATTTTTGAAATGGTGTCTCTTTGGTTATGTATATTTTCACCAAAAAACAAAGGTCGAGAAGGGAGAGGGTTGACATGTCATGGGGTTGTTAACTAATGTCATATAAAACAATATGTGTACTACTGTTTGATGAGGAACTATTTGTTCTGTAAACCTTCACCTGAAGTACAATTGAAAAAAAAAAAAAAAACAACTTTAGGTGCATATGGCTTCACTGATGAATTCTACAAAAAGTTAGGGAAGAGGTAATACCATTCTTACACTAACTCTTTCAACAAACAGAAGAGAGACCTCATAACTCATTTTATGAAGCCAGAATATCCCTTATACCAAAACAACACGAGAACATTAAAAGAAATGTTAATTATAGACTAATATAATTTAGGACATAGACCCAAACATTCTTAACAAAATTTTGGCGGCTAGAATCCAGCAATATATAAAAAAGATAATAAATATTGATGGATTCGAGTTCATCCCAACAATGCTATGTTGGTTTAACATTTGAAAATCAATCAGTATAATTCAACTCATTAACATAAAGACTAAAATAATATGATTATTTCAATAAATGAAAGGAATCTGTCAAAATTCAATGCCTATTCAGGATAACAACTCTCAGTAAAATAGGAAGAGAAGGGTACTTTCTCAACCTGATAAAGGGCATCTATGAAAAATATGGAGCCCTGGTGGCACAGTGCTTAAGACTTCAACTGCTAACCAAAATGTTGGCAGTTTGAATCCACCAGCTGTTCCTTGGAAACCCTATGGGGCACTTCTACGCAGGTAGCATATAGTTAACGGATAGAAATCAGAACACTTTCTTCTTAGTTAAGGAACAATTTAATGCTTGCTCTTACCACTTCTATTCAATACTGTAATGGAGGCCTTCGCCAATGCAAGTTTAAAAGATTGAAAGGAAAGAAATGAAACTACCTTTATTCACAGATAACATGTTTGTTTCTGTAGAATATGCTAAGGGATCTATAAAAAAAATTTGGTAGAAAATATGGTGATGGAAATCGGAAGGGTTGTCTTCTGGAGAATGTTCCTACTAGGTGGTTGCTGGAAAGGCACACAAATAAACATTCTGGAGGGATAGAAATGTTCCATATCTTGACAGGTGTTTGGGTTACACAGGTGCAAGCATTCGTCAAAACTCATTGAACTCTATACAAGAGAAATAGTAATCATACCATGAAGAAACCTGGGAGACACCACCTTAATTGAGTTATCAAAGTTAAAATTACTGGTAATAAGATATATTGATACGATGCACTGAGAAGAACACAATATTACTTCTGTGATATTCTTTTAAAATGCATAATCTCCATATAATCATTAGAAGACATCAGCCAAACCTAAGTGAAAATCTGTTCTGCAAAAAAAGCTGACTAGTACTCATCAAAATTGCCAAGATTATGAAAGACAAAAAAAGATAGAGCAACTGTCAGATTGGAGGAGACTAAGAAATTCAACTAATGCAATGTGGACTCCCAAACCTGATCCCAGAAAGGAAAAAGAACACAAGGATAAAAAACTGGTAAAATGAGTATAATCTGTAGCTTAGTAGTATTGTAGCAACTTTATTTTCCTGGTTTTGATCTTTGCATTTATGATTATCTAATATGTTAACATTGTGGGAAGCCGGTTAAAAGTGTATACATGAACTCTCTGTACCATTATTGCAACTGTTTTGCAAATCTAAAATTATTTCAAAGCAAATTTAAAAAAAATTAGGGTTTATTAAAAAGCTATTAAATTCAGACTGTGTGAAAGGGGTACAAGGATAGACAAAGAAATCTATGAAATACACAGAGACAAAAACAGATCCATGCATACAGCAGAAATTGATATATGGAAATAGTATTATTTCAGATCAGTGCGGAAAGGATCAATGATTCAATGAACAGTTGTTGGTCAGTTAATTGCAGGAAAAATAATTTGATGTCTCTTTTTCCAAACACAAAGTTCGATTCCAATTGGATTAAAAATCTAATATGAGAAAAGAAGTCTTGACACATGCTACAATTTGGGTGGAACTTGAAGACATTATGGTAGGGAAAGAAGTCAATCACAAAAGGACAAAGATTGCATGACCTCACTTATATAAAAAGACAAGAACAGGAAAAAAATCTAGTATGACCAAAAAAACGCAACTTTTATAAAAATATACATTAATTCCCTACAAGAAACAAAAGGCACGAAAATAAAGGCAATGGCTTATATATTAGAATACATGATAATGAAAATCTCCTGTATGAGAATATAGCTCAATAAAAAATTTTAAAAAATGAAACAACAGTGGGACAAGGTATTTGCAGCACATATAAGTAATAATTAGTATGAAGAATATATAAAGTTCTCCTAGAAATCAATAAAAGACAAACAACACAATAGGAAAAAAGAGCAAATGATAAGTATAAACACTGTACATAAAAGGGACTGGAATGTCCAACATGCATGTTAAAAAAATGTTCAACTTCACTAGGAAGTAAATGCATTTTCACCCATCAGACTTGTAAAAACTAACAATCTGGCAAAATCAACTGTTACTGAGGATGTGGAACAGGAAAAATGTCATTTGGGAGTAAAGTGACAAGGTCATTTTAGAGATATTAGAATGTTGAAAATGTTTATATCCTATGATACAGAAAATGCTTTCTAAAGAGGCACTTGAGCATGTACATCTAAGAACATGTATAAGAATCCTAATAAGATTGAATATTATCTGATTGAATTATTCCAGACTTTAGAAAAAAAGTAAATGTTTATCAATAGGAGAATGGATAAATAAATGGACTTATATACAAGGAGAATACTATACAATTTGGGAAATAATGGAATGAAAGATCACATACCAGTAGGGATGAATCTCACAAACATGCTATTGAGCAAAAAAAAAAGAAAAGTAAGTTGAGGATAATGTATGTAGTATGATGCCATTTACATTTATTTTTAACAACACACAAATTACTATTCTATTTGGTTTAAAGATACATATATAGGAAAGGTGAAAATAAATAAATGATAAACACTGAATTCACATTAGTAGTTTTTTCTAGAGGAAGAGGACAAGGCAATGTGATTGAGCAGGTAAACAGAGTACTGTTTTGTTGCTCTTACTGGATGGGGAGCACATGAATTTCATTATATTATTCTTTGTCTCCTTTTGAATGCTTGACATATTTCAAATGAAATATTTTTAGAACTTAAATTATTTTAATTAACTTGCTATGTGCCTGATACTGCTATAAGTACATCCATTACCTGGTTTAATGCTTACATCAAGACTTTGAGGAGAAGTATTGAAATCCTTTCTGTATTTCATAAAGAAATAGGTGCTTACAGTGGTGAATTAACATGTTCAGAATCACAGAGCTAGAAAGCGGCTGGAATCCAAGAAACAGACACAGATGGACATAACATCAAAATCCACTTCCGTTATTTGGAGTTTATGGGAGGAGTTTGTCCGAAATTGTGCCAGTGTTCTTTGGTTTAGAAGTTAAAAGACATATCAGCTCTCAATGATGTTTTTATAATGTCGCTATGATTTAAATATACTCTTCCAGAATTCTGCCATTTGCATTCTTTCTATGCTTAGTTCCTGGAAATATTGTTGCTCTCTTCCCACCACCACCCTACATCTATATCCTTTCAAAGGTATTTTCATGGCAAGTTGGGAGAGCAGGGCATCTCAGGTTCTGTTACTCCTCCCCAACCAAAAACCAAACCTGTTGCCTCCAGTTGATTCCAACTCATAGCGACTGAGTAGAACTACCCCATAGGGCTTCGAAGGAGTGGCTAGTGGATTCAAACTGCTGACCTTTTGGTTAGCGGCCAAGTGCTTAACCACTGTGCCACCAGGGCTCCATTTACTCCTCCCTGGTCTCAACGAATCAGTCCTTTAAATTTTGGTTAGAATGCATATGCTAGAATATACAAGCGCAGATCTGTACTCTCGAAGCTGAGAACCCAAGAAAGGGATTATGTACAGTCATTTAATCCATATCTTGACGTCTTCAGCTGGAAGGATTTAGACTTATTATAGCCAAAAATCAGAGACTATGTTGAGTTAAAATTCTGATGTACAAACCGTTATGATCTGAACAACTGCACAAACATAGCATTACTAAGAGCGGGACCACCAGATGTTATATGTCTCCAAATACGATGCAATATGAAGTACACAGCACCACTTAGGAAGTATTCCTTCAAAAAATATATGATTCTCAATTTCACTAAACCTTTAGTGCAATTTTTTAATATATTAAACGTATTAGGGCTAGGAAAATAAATTGAATGATAACACAAAACAGACAGCAAAGAGACAAATTTACAATGGAGAAAATATTGTAGGACAACTGATCTGGTCAAAGGTATGATACAAGTTAAAAAAAAAAAAAAGTGGAGGGGGGATGGGTAACGTTCCAGATGCGAAGAGAGGTAAGTGACATAACCACATGGAAAGGGAGGAACTTATTTGGATCATACTTGAATAAATCAACGGTAAAAACACATACATTGAGATAATTGGGGAAAATTGAATATGAATTGGTTATATGAGAAAATATCCATACATACTACACACATTCACACACGTACTGATGGTGACAGCGAGCGAGCGCAGCCAGCAGCTGCTCAGCCACTATCAAGCAAGACCTGCTCCTCCTGTCCATTGTCCTCAAGACCCTGAGCTCTGCCTGTAACTCGGTATAAAAGGCTCTGCCTTCCTTTGTTCGGGGAGCAGAATTTGAGAAACTTTCTCTCTGCTCCTTGCTTGTGTGCCTGCGATGAACACTCTTGCTCTCTCCTCACCTCGGTGGGCTTTGATTGACTGGAAGCTGCACTCCGCAGGCACCTGCTTCAGGTAACAATGGGTATAGAAGTGAAAAAACATAAAGGTTGAGTTTTTCTTTAAAGTAATTAAGAAAAAAAGAGAAAGAGTACAAATGAAACAAGTGTGGTAAACTCCTGAAGAGTTACCACATGTAATAGCATAAAGTCCCCAAATAGGCATTTAATGTTTCCTATGAACGTTGGGATAGAAAGAGATGTTATCCAGGATTCAGAGTTTCTGAATTAGGTGTTTGCCCTGATATGAAGGGGAACATGGTTTTAAAATTGTGTCCATTTTAAAGTTTTATTACTTTAGAAAATCTGATGTAAAATTCTTCAGACTAGATTTTCTGTCACAGTTGGGAAAACGTGAACTTTGGAGACAGAAATAAATAATCTGATGGCTCCCATATACCTCTGTTGTTATAAACAATGCTTAGTTCTGGCAAATACAAGGAAAGTGTAACAGATAATGTCCCTGTAACATGATACTTTACTCCCTGTAATTTCATAATATGTCAACAAAATGACATTCAATGATTAGCTGAAATAAATCATCTCTGGAAAAATAGATTATAAAAAAATAAGGTGCTTTCCACCTTAAACTTATTTTTTCAAAGCATCTCTCCAGCTTTAGGAAATATGAGATCTCCAAATTCTCTCCTATGTCTTACGTTCTGTAATTCTTCAATTCCATTATCCTAAGAGAATTTCTGAAGAATTTCTTTTCACGCAAAAAGGACAATAGTTTTTGAAAAATTTAGTGAGAAATTATACAGAGTTGCATAAAAATAATCCTAACGCCAGACCTTTTAAGCATTTGCAGCTTAAGGATATTAAATATCTATCATTCCAGCCCCGTTTTGGAGATTAAACAGTGAATTTAAGGGCTAAGTGATTACTGCTTAGCCTCAGGCTACCAAACGAAAAACCAAATCCTTTGCCATCCAGTCGATTCTGACTCATAGTGACTCTAGAGGACGGAGTAGAACTGCCCCATGGAGTTTCCATTCGAAGCCTGGTGGAATCGAACTGCCGACCTCAGGCCACATGCGTAGTTAATTAGCAGAATTAAATGTTCTGTTTAGCTTGAATGTAAGGGATATATAAGATGTAGACGTATGTATACAGGATAGACAATGGAATATAATAGAATAAGACTTTCTGCAAGAAGTGTTATCTTTAAAAAATTGGGTGATGTCGCAGCAGAGACGGTAATCGGGACAGGGAAGACAGTAACCAACTGCACAACTCTTACAGAGAGGTGGGGCCGGGAGGGTCACTCTGAAGAGTCGACCCCTGCTTCAGTCCCAGGAGTTTATTTTATAGTCAGTACAGTAAGCAATAAAGCAATTAACAAAACAATGGGCTTTGGGTGTGGGCAAGGGAGAAGGAATTCAGGTAAACAAGCCAATCAGTAAAGGGACAATAGGTTTGGGAAAACAAATTGTGACAAGTCTCAACATGTTGGGGACAAGTCTCAACAAGCTGTGCAGCATAGAGGCCTGTTGGGGCTGCAGTTGTCAATAGTGCAGCCATGTTTAAATGGCATATATCCCCACAGGGTTAGTAGATTATTTAGATTATGTACATATTATTAGAAGAGTAGTTTGATTTACAAACAGGGTTCATCTAGGGAAACAGAAAAGAATGATTTAGGAAGGTAGAGCATGGCCATATGGGGCAGCATGTTGAAATTCTTCTTAAGCATCCGTAATTGTCAATATTGAAATGGCAGGAATGATCTGGAATGGAAATAGAGGTGGTGCTTGTAAGAATATGCAACTGGACTTCGGTTTCTTTCTCTTCTTAACTTCAATGTTAAAATAGTTCCTTTTCCCCAAGAATATTATTTGTGAGAATTTCCTCCAGTCCTTCTTGAACTCATTCACAGTGCTATTTTCTAGTTTAGGTGCCCTGTTCTGAAATCTGCTAGATGAGAGCCGTCTAGAAAAAGGTAGGGAAAAAATGCAGTTCATGTTTCTTGCTGACTCATTTCTTGTTTTACTTTGTCATTTTTTTTCCAAATAATTAATTTTTTGAAAGCATTTATAAAAAGTCCTGGACTATCACCTACCCTGACCTAGGTGCAGACATAAGAGAGGTTAGTTTCATTTCTACCAGTATGACAAAAAGAACGCTAAATATGATGTTCCTTTCTACTCTTCATCCAGCATGTCCTTAATTAAATTATTTAAAATCTGTATGCTTCATTCTCATCATCTACAACCAGCTGCTAATGAGTTGACTATGACTCATGATGACCCCACGTGTGTTAGAGTAGAACTGTGTTCCACAGGGTTTTCAATGGCTGAGTTTTCTGAGGAAGATTACCAGACTTTTCTTCCAAGGGGGCTCTGGGTGGACTCAAACCTCTAACTTTTGGCTTAGCAGCTGAACACATTAACCATTTGCACTACTCAGGAACTCCATCTTCATCTATCAACTGGGACTAATAATGGTTTCAATTCATTTGAGGACCAAGTGAGAGAATATATATGAAGGCACCTGTCAAAGAAGCTCAGAGTCTGAACAAGAGTAGGTGCGGCTTTTGCCACACAGTAGACACTCTGTTAAGGGGAGAAGTGATGACATTTTAACAGGGAGGTTGATGTGTGAAAAGGTAAAGGAAGGCAAAGACAGTCAGGCAAAAATTTTTCTTTAGGAGTCATCTATGAGAAGAAGATGGTTCTGATAATAAAAATCATTTATCCACCCAAATAAGAAAGCTTTGCTGGGTACTGTCTTCTCCCAAAACTGGAAATAAAAGAGTTTGAAGGCCTTGGGTGACATAAATGCAACTCACTGAACAAGAGTAGAATCAATGTGATGAAGTACAAAGGAAAGACAGTGAAAAGGGAGCGACAGTTGCGTCTCAGCAGGGAATACGGGTTGACAAGGACCATTTTACAAAATTCTCCAGAAGAGCCAGGAATTCCACATTCAGTGCATCTGTAAAGTCTATTCTCTTAACCTGCAAGAACAAATTTATATGAGGGGGGAAAAGCATGCCTTAAATAACTCAGAAATCTGTGACACTCTCAATGTGAGTTTTCCATTACAGATTCCTGAAATAGCACTTGCTTATCAACATGGATGTCACTGCCTTTTCACAAAAAGAAAGACCAGAGACTAATTAAGCTCATTTGCAATGTATTCTGGTTTTTCCACTGAATATTGAGAACTATCTCTAAAGAAAACAAACCTGACATTCAGTGAAGCCCATAATTGTTCTTCAGTATTACTCAGCTGCATAGGACACACTCTCAGCTAACTTAAGCTCTTTCTTCTGAATCGTCTTTCCAATGGAAAAGGCAGTTGAGTGAACTTACAATGCATCCCGAGTAATCTATTTGTTTAAAAACACCTGGGGCCCCTCGTGTCATACCTAAAGCTAAAGCAACTTTTCTTTTTCTTTTTGTACACTTTCTTATTGTGGTAAATATATATGTAAAAAATAGTTTGTCAAACCAGAAGTTCCTTCAAATTAAAATATCATGAGGGTACAACATATTGAGGCTTAATAATTTGAAGAGCTTTTTTGTCAAGCATTTCCATAAGTATATGCATCATGATTGCTTAATCTTCACAAATATTTGTCAAGGACTGAGAAATAATTGTAGGAGAGTGAAAATGAATAGTATCTTCACATTTGGTAGCCGAGTGATGTTAAGGAAGTGATTTAACCTCTCAGGTCTTTAACTGAATCATCTGTATAATGAAAATAAACAATAATTTACATTAATACTTTAATGGAAGGTACCCAACTAAATCCCTTTCATATCTGTAAGTTATATTTTGATTTATATAATGCCATTCACATAATTCAGAAGAGGAAAGTAGAGAAGAGAAATATAAAATAAATGACCAGCATTAATAATATTACAACATATAAATGGTTTAGGGTGGGGACCGGATGTCATAATGTCACAGAACCAAAAACATTGATTAGAAATTATTTTGCTCAACTGGTTTATCTTTTTTAGTGAGTTAACTACAGAAATTCACTTGCTCCCGATTACATAGCTGATATCGAAGGCCAGGGAATCAAACTTAGAATCTAGTGGACTTCCCACTCCTGAATTAAATCAAAGCCCCTGACTTCAAAGTAGTCGTTAATTCAATCAGTTAAGATGCAATCTTTGATCTCTAGTATCTACGGCAGGGGCAATTGTTTGTCCTCAATTAACTGGCATGACTTCTGGGCCTGCTACTTAAATACAACCGTTGTCTTCTAATTTCATCCCTGACACCTTTGAAAACAATAATACTACCTTAAATTCATTTAGAAAGTGTTTTAAGTTCATAAATCACTTTTATCCTTATTACATTAAATAGATCTCATAACAGCACCGTGAGGGAAGCAGAACAGATATTATCGTGCCTATTTCACTGAAGTGAACTGGTTTCCCCCATGTTGCAGAGAATCCAGGTTTCCTGTCTGTAATTTTCCAGGGCTTTCCAATAACCCATACTGCTGCAAGACATCAAGACGGATGATCTGCTACCACCACCCTGACACATAGCCTATCTACACCCAGAAACTGGCACAGATTACAGAAATGTTGGCAGCCTAAAATATACAGTTCCATTTATAAAGAACACAAACAGAACTATCTAATAAATTACATGCTCACTTAAAATGTCATTAAGGTGTTTTGAAATAATTTTAGTATTTCCAAATAACATCAGTGTAGCAGGGTAGGGGAAAAGAGAAAGATGATAATAATAGAGTCTGGTTCTTAGGTTATGAGCCAGACAAATTCATCATAGAAAAATCAAATACATCCCTTTCCTCCATGGGGCTCCCTATATCCATCAAATGTAGCTAATCAAACTTGACTGATGACTTCATGCCAAGATTTGTTGGTGAAGAACGGCAGACGTCTACACAGAGAGAGAGGAAGTAGATGTGCTTCTTTGTACTTCCTGAATAACTATGTAAAGGGTATTCAAATTAACAATATCTCAGAACAACTCTAATTTTATTTTCTATGTGCATTAGGATTCATGGTAGCTATAACTATTCTTTTTAAATGATAAAAATATATTTCTATAATTAGATAAAACTTGAAAATATATGTATATGAAAATATTATGTTTCTAGAAAGGCCATATCAACACTTCTTGTGGAACTACCATTGGCTGGGCCTCCTCTTTTAGATATTTTAAACTTCTCTGTACATTCCTTTGTGGGGGAGACTGTTATCCATAGAGAAACATTGAAGTAAAAAAAAAAAAAGGATGGGATATGATTCTTCACAGTATCTACCAAATCTTCCTGATCCTTAATGCAAGAGTTACCATGGATCAGGTTTTTTTAGGTAGTGCCCTCCCAAATAGTTTCTTGACAGCAGAAAGTATAAGAAATAAAATAAAATAAATACCTTTCCCCAAAGATGCCATTTATTATAGATATAAAATTTCTTGAGGTTAGGTCCCCTGTTTTTATCTCAATGTACTTTTGATCTTTGATTGTATACATTTGGAAATGTGATGATGTTGTTGTTAGGTGCCATTGAGTCGGTTCCAACTCATTGCGACCCTATGTACAGCAGAAGGAAACACTGCCCGGTCCTGTGCCATCCTCACCATCGTTCCTATGTTTGAGCCCACTGTGGCAGCGACTGTGTCAATTCATCTTGTAGACTGGTCCAATAGATTCCTGTTGCTTCTTGGTAAGCATTTAGCAATTTCTTGTTAGAAGAATAAATGAATGAATGAATAAAATCCTTTCGTGTTTTTTTCTTTGAAGAAAGAAGTAACTTGTTACCCCAAGGAAAGAATTCACCTATTTATTGTTTTTTGTATTTATTGTTGTTGTTTTTGCCTTTCCAAATAAATGAGAACACAAGTTACTTTATACGTAGAGATGTCTGGATTTATTTTAGTGACAGGACTATAAAAACATTTTAGTTTTTCTGTTTCCTAAATTAGTACATCTGACAATATACTTTGCAAAGTCAATGAGATAATTTTATTTTATTTTTTAACTTTTTTATTGTACTTCAGGTGAAAGTTTACAGACCAAATAGTTTCCCATGAAACAGTAGTACACATATTGTTTTATGACATTAGTTAACAACCCCACTACATGTCAACCTTCTCCCTTCTTGACCTTTTTTTTTTTTTTGGTGAAAATATACATAACTAAAGATACACCATTTCAAAAATTTCTACATGCACAGTTCAGTAACATCAACTACGCTCTTCCAATTGTGCTGCTATTCTCACTTTAGATGAAGGTTCACAGAACAAAATAGTTTCTCATTAAACAGTTAGTACACATGTTGCCCTGTGACAATGGTTAACAACCTCACAACACATCAACACTATCCTTACTCAACCTCGAGTTCCCTATCACCAACTTTCCTGTCCCCTTCTGCCTTCTAGTCCTTGTCCCTGGACTGCTGTGCCTCATTAGTCCCATTTGGTCTTATGGGCCTGTCCACTCCCCAGCTGAACAGTGAACCTCGAAAGTGACTTACCACTGAGCTAAAAGGGTGTCTGGGGGCCATACCCTCGGGGTTTCTCCAATCACCTTTAGGCCAGTAAATCTGGTCTTTTTATTGTGAGTTAGAATTTTGTTCTACATCCTTCTCCAGCTCTGTCCAGAACCCTCTGTTGTGATCCCGGTCAGAGCATTCAGTGGTGGTGGCCGGGCACGATCTAGCTATTCTGGACTCAGTCCAGGGGAGGCCTTGGTAGCTATGGTCCATTAGTCCTTTGGACTAATCTTTTCCTTGTATCCTGTTCTCTTCACTCTCCCTTGCTCCCGAAGGGATGAGACCAGTGGAGTATCTAAGATGGCTGCTCACAGGCTTTTAAGACCCCAGATGCTACTCACCAAAGTAGAATGTAGAACATTGTCTTTATAAACTGTGTTATGCCATTTGAGCTAGATGTTCTCCGAGACCATGGTCCCCACAGCCCTCCGCCCAGCAATTCAGTCCCTCAGGGAGTTTGGATGTGTCTATGGAGCTTCCAAGACCCTTCCTTGTACAACCTGTGCTGGTTTCCCCAGTATTGTGTACTGTCTCACCCCTCACCCAAGATACCACTTATCTACTGCCTATTTAGTATTTCCCGCCCACCCCTCCCATCCCTGGTAACCAACAAAGATTGTTACTTTTGATGTGTGAACTTTTTCGTGGGTTTTTACAATAGAGGTCTCATACAATATTTGGCCTTTTGTGATTAACTTATTTCACTTAGCATAACGTCCTCCAGTTTCATCCATGTTATGAGATGCTTCGCAGATTCATCATTGTTCTTTCTCGTTGCAGAGTACTCCATTGTGTGTATGCACCATAGTTTGTTTATCCATTCATCTGTTGATGGGCATCTAGGTTCCTTCCATCGTTTTGCTATTGTGAACGATGCTGCCGTGAACATAGGTGTGCATATGTCTATTCGAATGACGACTCTTATTTCTCTAGGATATATTCTTAGGAGTGGGATTGCCGGATCTTATGGTATGTCTATTTCTAGCTTTCTAAGAAGTGTCATATCATTTTCCAAAATGGTTGTATCATTTTGCATTCCACCAGCAGTGCATAAGAGTTCCGATCTCCCCAAAGCCCCTCCAACATTTGCTATTTCCAGGGTTTTTGATTCGTGCCAGTAATGCCAGGGTGAGATGGTATCTCACTGTGGTTTTAATTTGCATTTCTCTAATGGCTAGTGATCACGAGCATTTTCTTATGTGTCTGTTGGCCATTTGAATATCTTCTTTGGTGAAGTGTCTGTTCATTCCCTTTGCCAATTTTTTAATAGGATTATTTGTATTTTTGTTGTAGAGGTGTTGGATTTTCTTGTAGATTATGGAGATTAGACCTTAGTCTGACTTGTACTGTCCAAAAATTTTTTCCAGTCCATAGGTTCTCTTTTTACTCTTTTGGTGAAATCTTTTGAAGAGCATAGGTGTTTGAGTTTTAGAAGATCCCAGTTATCTAGCTTATCTTTTGGGGTTTGTGTGTTGATGGTTATGGTGTGTATCCTGTTAATGCTGTGTATTAAGGCCTGTAGCATTGGTCCTATTATTTCTTCTATGAACTTTATAGTTTTAGGCTTTATATTCAGGTCTTTGATCCATTTTGAAGTAGTTTTTGTATATGGTGTGAGGTATGGGTCCTGTTTAATTTTTTTGCAGATGGATATCCAGTTTTGTCAGCACCATTTGTTAAAAAGAATGTCTTTTCCCCATTTGATGGACTTTGGGCCCTTGTCGAAGATCAGGTGAACGTAAGCACATAGATTTACATCTGGGTTCTCAATTCTGTTCCATTGGTCAATGTATCTGTCGTTGTACCAGTACCAGGCTGTTTTGACTACCATGGCTGTACAGTAGGTTCTGAGGTCAGGTAGTGTGAGTGCTCCAACTTTATTCTTCTTCTTCAGTAGTGCTTCACTTATTTGGGGCTTCTTCCCTTTCCATATAAATTTAATGATTAGTTTTTCCATCTCTTTAAAGAATGTTAGTGGTATTTCGATTGGGATTGTGTTGTATTTGTAAATTGCTTTGGGTAGAATTGTCATTTTCACAATGTTGAGTCTGCCTATCCATGAGCATGGTATGTTTTTCCATTTATATAGATCCCTTTGGGTTTCTTGCAGTAGCGTTTTGTAGTTTTCTTTGTATAGGTCTTTTACATCCCTGGTCAGATTTATTCCTAAGTGTTTTATTTTTTTAGCGGCTATTGAAAATGGTATTGCTTTCCTGATTTCCTTTTCATCGTTTTCCTTATTGGTGTATAGGAATCCAACTGATTTTTGAATGTTTATCTTGTATCCTCCTACTCTGCTGAATCTTTCTATTAGTTCCAGTAGATTTCTCGTGGAGTCTTTAGGGTTTTCTGTGTATAGTATCATATCATCTGCAAACAGGGACAGTTTAACTTCTTCATTACCGAGTTGGATGCCCTTTATTTCTTTTTCTTGCCTACTGCTCTAGCTAGAACTTCCAGCACAATGTTAAATAGGAGTGGTGATAAAGGGCATCCTTGTCTTGTTCCTGTTCTCAAGGGGAATGTGTTCAGCCTCTCTCCATTAACAATGATGTTGGCCCTTGGTTTTGCATAGATGCCCTTTATTATGTTGAGAAGTTTCCCTTCTATACCTATTTGATTGTGAGTTTTTATCAGGAATGGGTGTTGGACTTTGTTGAATGCCGTCTCTGCATGTATTGAGATGATCATGTGATTCTTTTCTTTCCTTTTATTTATGTGGTGGATTACCTTGATTGATTTTCTAATGTTGAACCATCCTTGCCTACCTGGTATGAATCCTACTTGGTCATGGTGTTTTATTTTTTTGATATGATGCTGAATTCTAATGGCTAGAATTTTGTTCAGAATTTTTGCATCTATATTCATGAAAGATACTGGTCTGTAATTTTCTTTTTCTGTGGCGTCTTTTCCTGGTTTTGGTATCAGCATTATGCTGGCTCCATAGAATGAATTTGCAAGCATTTCTTCTTGTTCTATGCTCTGAAATAGCTTGAGTAGCACTGGTATAAGCTCTTCTGTGAATGTTTTGTAGAATTCTCCAGTGAAGCCATCTGGGCCAGAGCTTTTTTTTTTTTGTTGGGAGTTTTTTTATTACCTTTTCAATCTCTTCTCTTGTTATGGGTCTGTTCAGATTTTCAACATAACTTTGTTGTAGTTTGGGTAGGTAGTGTGTTTCTAGAAATTTACCCATTTCCTCTAGGTTTTCAAATTTGTTGGAGTATGGTTTTTCATAATATTCTGTTATGATTGTTTTTATTTCAGTTGGGTCTTTTGTAATGTCCCCCATTTCATTTTTTATTTGGGTTATTTGCGTCCTCTCCTGTTTTTCTTTTGTCAGTCTGACCAGTGGTTTGTTGATCTTGATTCTTTCAAAGAACCAACTTTTGGTTTTGTTGATTCTTTCTATTGTTTTTCTCTTCTCTATTTCATTTATTTCTGCTTTGATCTTTATTATTTCATTTCTTCCGGTGGCTGTGGGCTTTTTTTTTGCTGTTCTCTTTCTGTTTGTTTGAGTTCTGTAGTTAATGTTTTGATTTTGTCCCTCTCTTCTTTTTTGATGTGTGCATTTATTGCTATAAATTGTCCTCTAAGGACTGACTTTGTGGTGTCCCAAAGGTTTTGGTATGATGTGTTTTCATTCTCATTTGATTCTAGGAATTTTTTGATTCCATCACTGATTTCTTCTATTACCCAGTGATGTGTAAGCAGGGTATTATTCAGATTCTATGTAATTGATTTTTTTTTCCTTGCTCTTTCTGTTGTTAATTTCTACCTTGATGGCATTGTCGCCAGAGAAGATATTTTGAATTATCTCAACGTTTTGGATCTTGTTGAGGATTGCTCTGTGGCCTAAGATGTGGTCTATTCTGGAGAATGTTCCATGTGCATTGGAAAAGAATGTGTACTTTGCAACTGTTGGATGGAGCGTTCTATATATGTCTATGAGGTCAAATCGGCTGATTGTGCCCTTTAGGTCTTCTGTATCTTTGCTGAGTTTCTTCTTAGTTGTTCTGTCCTTTACTGAGAGTGGTGTGTTGAAGTCTCCTACTATTATTGTGGAACTGTCGATTTCTCTTTTCAGTGTTGTTAGAGTTTGTTTTATGTATTTTGGAGCCCCGTCATTGGGAGCGTAGATGTTTATTATGGTTATGTCTTCATGACGGATCATCCCCTTAATCATTGTATAGTGTCCTTCTTTGTCTTTTATGGTAGATTTTGTTTTAAAGTCTATTTTATCTGAGATTAGTATTTCCACTCCTACTCTTTTTTGGTAGCTGTTAGCTTGATATATTTTTTTCCAACCTTTGACTTTTAATAAATTCACATCTTTGTTTCTAAGGTGTGTCTGACAGCATATTGATGGATCCTGTTTTCTTATCCATTTTGTCACTCTCTATCTCTTTATGGGTGCCTTGAGTTCATTTAGATTCAGTGTAATTATTGATAGATGTCAGTTTGTTGCTGTCATTTTGTAGTGCTTTTCTTTGTGGTGCTGAAGTTTTCTTTGTTCTTCTTACTCTCCTGTGCTGAGTTACTTTTGTTTGTGGATTTTTTTTTTTCATTTCTTTTGTTTTTGTAGGTTTTGTTTTTGCTGAGACTTTATGTTTTTCCTCTTTATTTTTATGAGTATGTTTATTAACTTTCTTTTTGGTTACCATGAAATTTCCCCTTATCTTTCTAAGTTTGAAGCAGTCTATTATTACTTGGTATTGCCTTGCCTTCCTCTCCATTAGAAGGTTCTATACCTACACTGCTTATTCCATCTTTTATTGTTCTGATGTTGTTGTCATTTACTGATTAAATGCTCTGATTCCCTGTTGTATTTCTTTTGGTTTTGGATAGTTCTTGAGAGTTCATTTCCTAGATTGGTATCTGGCTGGTATGATCCTGCATCCTAGATTCTGCCTGTGAGCTGAAGTTGTTTGTCCTTCATATTGAAGAACTCCCTTTAATAATTCTTGTAAGTTTGGTTTGACTTTTACATATTCCCTTAATTTCTGTTTATCTGGAAATGTCCTAATTTCACCATCAAATTTGAACAAGAGTTTTGCAGGATATATTATTCTTGGCTGGCAATTTTTTCCTTTCAAGGTTTTATATCTGTCATCCCATTGCCTTCTTGCCTGCATGGTTTCTGCCGAATAATCTGAGCTTATTCTTATTGTTTCTCCTCTGTATGTGAATTCTTGTTTTTCACTAGCTGCTCTCAGGATTCTTTGTCTTTGGTTTGGTGATTGTGATTATGATATGCCCTGGTGATTTTCTTTTGGGGTCTATCTTATACGGGGTTCATTGAGCTTCTTGGATGGCCAGTTTTTCATCTTTCATGATATTGGGGAAGTTTTCTGTCAGCAGTTCTTCAATGATTCTCTCTGTGTTTTCTGTTTTCTCTGCCTGTTCTGGAACTCCAATCACTCACAGATTTTTGCTTTTGATTGTATCCCACGTAACTCTCAGGGTCTCTTCATTTTACTTTGTTCTTTTTTCTGAGTTTTCCTCAAACAGAATTGTATCCAACTGTTTGTCTTCAATTCCACTGATCTGTCTTCCACCGTTTCAAATCTGCTTCTCAGCCCTTCTATGACACCGTCCATTTCTGAAATCTTGCTGTTTATGTTTTGGATTCTAATTGTTGTTTTTGTATAATTTCTAATTGTGAATTTATTTTGGCATTTTGTTCCTGCATTATTTTTCTGAATTCTTCCAATTTTTTGTCTGTATTTTCCATGAATTTGTCTATTTTTTCCTCATTTTTTCTGCTTTTTGCTTCAGCTCTGGAGAATTCTGAGTATTAGAGATTTGAATTCCCTCTCAGGTAGTTCTAGTGCCTTTTCTTCCACTGGAAAGTCATCTGGTGTTTTATTTTGGATGCCTACTGGAACCATCCTGTCCTGTTTTTGTAAATGTTTTGATATTGTCTGCTGTCTTCGGGGCATTCAGTAGTTATTTTTCTCATTTATTGATGGTAGATTTGTTTGTTTCATCTTTTGTTTTTATTTGACTATGTCTGAGCATGTGGGCTGTGTATTCTTTGTTGTTTGCTCGTCTGTGGGCACAATACTTTTAGCCTCATTCTCCAATTGGCAGGGTTAGTCACTCAGATATGGTATAGCAGGGCAGGTCTAGCTGAAGAGGAGTTACGGGGATGGGCTGTTTGTGGCACTTACTACAGCCACCAGGGCAGGTCAGTAATCAGTGCAGGGCAGGTTCCAGTAGGCCATGCCTGTGCTGCTTGATGGTGTGATGTTAGGCGCATGGTGGAGGTAGGCAGGATGTAGGGGAGAGATTGTTATGTGTGGAGCTAAGATGGATATGGGAGAAAGGAGAGAGGAACAGGAGCCAAAAACATACAAATAAACAAAAAAGAGTGCTAGGGGAGCTTGCTGTTGGAGTGGAGAGATGAGAAACTATGAAATGGAGAAAAACAAAAACGAGAAGAAGAAGAAAAAAGAAAAGAAAAGAATGAATAAATAAAAATCAGGAAGGAAAAAGAACAGCAAAGCTCCCAGGGATCCCACCGGTGTAGCTATGAGGTCGGGGGAAGTTGTTCTCAGGTGTTGCAGTACAGCCTGGCTAGAAGGCATAGAGGTATTCAGCACCAGGTATTCAGGGAACAGACAAAGAAGGAAAGTATAGGGAGATGAGAAACTGAGTAATGAAGAAAGACAAAAAGGGAAAACAAAACAAAGCAAATTAAAAAAAAAAAAAGGACAAGAAAAGCCCCCCAAAAAACAGAAGAAAAAAAAAACCCACAAAAAAAGAAATGTCCTCAGGGATCCCTCTGTGTGTCTATGCAAGCCATGGGGGTAGGTTCCAAGACGCGCAGCACTGCCTGGCCAGAATGGGCTCCCAAGTCAAGAAAAGGAAAAGAAAACACACAAACAAACAAAAGCCCAGGGATCCCACCAGCGTGGTAGTCCAGACCGGGAAGCAGTTCCATACTTGAACGGGTCTCTGCAGCCCCTCAGGAAGAAGTAAAGATGGCGCACGGAGCCAGGTCTTTCAGCGAAAGGAGGGGGAGGTGGTGAGAGGTAAGGAAGAAATCAAAAGAAGCAGAAAAAAAGCAACAACAAATGGCACTCAGAGAGCCAGCCAGTGCAGACGGGTGGAATCCAAGCACCATTGCTTCCCAGACAAGAGACTGTGGCCGCGGGAAGCAGAGGAGGCTGAGTTGGGGTGAAGAAGAGTTGGGGGTGGGAAAGTATATATCACAAATTTCCAGTTGTTCTGTCTCCCGCTGGAAGCTCCTTTGAAGCTGCTTTCTCATACCCCTTATTGGTTGGTCTCTGATAGGAGTCCAAGATGGTGGATCCATGCTGTGTTAGCTGATAGGGGACCTCTGCATGAATCTCTCCTCGCTGTCTGTTCACTGTCAGTTTTCTCACTCCATTGGTGCTTGGCTAAGTTCTTTATCTCTTCATTTGATGTTTTAGGGTTTGAGGATTGCTGTTTTCTCTGTTTGGCTTACTTTTTCGGATCTTTGCTGTGGATGGACGGTGTGTTGCTTCCGCCTAGAGCGCCATTTTGCCAGGTCGAGATACATTTTATAAGTCAGAGAACACAAAGGTTCCAAACGCATGCAGAATTATGTAGTTCATTTCTAGCATCCATGGCAACGTGGAAAAACATGGGTGAAAACTGTCAGATTGAGCAACATCCTCAGGTTTGAATCAACCAGAGTTTTAAGATATGGAAATTTTTAAAAAAAGAACCTGGTTTATTTCAAATCTCTCTTTATTCAGAGGTGGATCTCTGAAAGCAGATGATGACCCTTAGCATTGCCCTTTATAACCCTTTAACTCCTTTTGACCCAGTAACAGGGCATACAGTGTACAACCGGCAACTTCAAGTAACCTCAAACATCACTTACTGAGGCCAGTGATTAAAACAAACACACTTCAGACTACTCCACCATCTTGGTCCCACCCCCTAAACAAACACACTTCAGAACAGAGAGGAATGCGTCACCCCATGTCTTCCTCTAGCACTGAGAAATTACATACTTGTCAACAGATATTTGAAACCATCCTGCCTTTCCTGTCTGGAAAATGAGGCAGAAATATATTCTCTCCACTCTTTGTGTCCTCTCTACTGCAAGAAATTTTTCTGGTTAGCCGAAGACCTAGGATCAAGTCATGGCTTTGCCATGACTAAGTTGTGGGATCCTGGACAAACACTTTTTCAGTGTAGAGCTACATTTTCCCAAATTGTAAAATGCCAGGATTAGGTTAGGTCTTTTTCAGGTCTTAGATTCTAGGAGCCAATGGATTGGAAATTAAGTATTGAAGATCTACTGAAGAGCACATGTAAGGGAACCATAGTTTAAAACTGAAAACCCGAAACCAAACCCATGGCCATCAAGTGGATTCACTCTCATAGTGGCCCTAGTGTGTGTGTGTGTGTGTGTGTGCATGCGTATATATATATATATATATATATATATACTATATATTATATATATATATATATAACCCCACCCAAAAAAAACAAACTCATTGCCTGCAAGTCAATTCCAACTCATAGCGACCCTAGAGGACAGAGCAGGTTTTTCAAGGAGGGCCCCGTAGGGTTTTCAAGGAGCACCTGGTGGATTCCAACTGCCGACCTTTTGGTTAGCAGCCGTAGCTCTACCGCGACACCACCTGGATTTCTCTCAAAGATATTTTGGATAATCTTAAAACTACTGTATAATATATGTAATGAGATTTGACATTTGCCTTCAATGAGTGTTTATTTTATGCCTATCATCTTCCCCATGTGAAAAGATCTTTTTACGAGGAGGGGTGGACAGATATTTTCAACTCTTTCCAACAAAACTGGGTTTATTAGTTTAGGCATGGTTTATTGGTAAATATGTCTTTTTTAAAAAATAATAAAAACTTGAAATCTGTTTTTGTTTGTTTTTAACATGATAGAGTTTCCTCAGAGTTCCCTAAAGGGCTGAATGATTTCTTCAGGTCAGAGAACTATGGAGGTGCCCAAGGGACCCATTCTTTTTTGCATGGGAGCAAGAAGTCTACACTGATATCCTCCTTCCTGTGGCCATATTGAAGTAGCTGGACTAAAGATGAGTTTAGGGCCTGATCTTTTGTAGGTGAAACTTACTAAAAGGCTCTATCAGCTGTTGATTTTGTTATAAACCTTATTTACTAGTAGTTGAATTTGCTTGCTAGGAGTTTCAGAAACAGTTGAGCTTCACTTTATAAATCCCTATTTTTTAAAATATTTATTTTATTTTTTGTGAAAATATACATAGCTGATACACCCATTCAAAAATGTCTACGTGAACAGCTCAATGACACTGGTTACACTCTCCACATTGTGTCGTCATTCTCACTATCTTTCCCTATATTGTTTCACCACCATTGACTTAAATTAATTGCCCCATAAACTACTCATCTATGCTTTAAAGTTACTGTTGTCAATCTGGTCTGATATAGATAATTTTTTAAGAGCACAGTTCTCAAGGCAAACATTCTTTACTGATTCAGCTAAACTGTTGTTTCATTTTAAGATGATTTCAGAGGATAGTTTTGGTTCAAGGTTCAAAATTTTTCTCTGGAAAACAGATTCTAGGGTTCCTGCAGCCTCAACTGATCAGACTTATCTATTCAGTTCTTAATCAAAACATTCAGTAATGGTAGCCAGGGACCATGCAGTTCTTCTGGTCTCATGCCAAACAAGGCAATAGTCCATGGAGGCCACTAACCTGCAGTCCAGTTCCTTCTCCGATTGCTGGGTCTCCTTCTTCCTCTATGTTCCAGCTGAACAGAGACCAACTGTTGTATCTAAATCTCTATCTTTATGAAGGACATTTTTAGTGTGCCTAAATCATTACATGTTTCTTCTCATTTCTCTTTTAAAAATCATCAAATTGTGGGAGTTTTAGAAATGATTAAATACACACATTTATTCAAATAAGTATCCTTGATACCTTAAATTAGAAGAATTGAATAAAGCTATCTTCTGTAACACGTTTATTTTTATTTATTGTCATTAAAAAAAATGATACAGCATTCATTGTACTTAGTATTAGAATTCTAGTAGAGTATAATGAGTATAACCAGGTCTTTGCCCTCAAGAGGGTCCCATGGTATGGGACACAAAAACTCTTACAACAATGAAAGAAACAGAATTCTATAATAACCATGCTTTTCTTCCAGGAAATAAAACGATCTCACAGCATATCAACCTCAGACAAGGTTACACTGAGGTTATGATAAAATAAAACAAAGTAAGGCCACTCTATAACTTTGTCTAAAAGTTGGAATCGACTCAACAGCCACGGGGGAAGCATAGACAGAAACAGGGTTGCAGTGGCACCCACAAAATAGCTAAGTCCCCTCTCTTGACCAAAATGAGTACCACCTCTTTTTCAATTACAACTTTATTCTCATTCTAGTCACTCTATACACAAAGATTTATTAACATACTTGATCATAGAATTGTCCTGCTTTCTGAAACCCCACTTCTTTGATCCTCTCCCAAGTCCTTCCCAAAAGCAAAACCTAAATCCTATAACAGGTTCTAATACCTCCTTATTGAGACACACCATGATTCCCCACAGTATGTATTCTCCCTCATTGCAATGAGTAATAAATCCAGCTTGTTCAAGTACACCTATACTCCTGGTGGTCTTTGGCTGGATAGAATTGACAATGGACAGTTTTCTTCCATCCACTGAGGCAGAAAGCTAAACTGATAATATGAGCCTTTAAGAAGAGGGACTTTGTATGGCAGAAAGACCACTGAAACTGGTTTCAGAAAACCTGGTTTTATATCATTTGTTCAGTACTTATTCTCTCAAAGAATTCTGGCAGGTTAACAGTTTTCTCCAATTTTTGGTTTCTTAATCTGTACAAAGGCATAATATTACATGGGAATTAATAATGTTGTTAATTGTCTATTAATAATGTTGTTCATTGTTGTCTATTCATTTAGCTAATATTTATTATCTACTATACGCCAGATCCTGTGTTAAACATGAGATAAAACGGATGGTACACGCAAAGATTAACATCTAATGGAAGAAACAGAAATTATTGATCTAATCAGCAAAACACACGCAAAATTACAGTTGTGGTAAGTGAAGGAAAGAGGCAAGAGGGATAAAAGTATCTTGTCTTAGGCTGGGTTCTCAGGAGGAGTAAAACCAGTGAAGCATATTTATAAATATATATATAGAGAGAGATTTATTTCAAGGAAATGCTGACACAATTGTAGAGGCTGGCAAGTTTCAAATCCATGGGTCAAGCAACAGGCTGGAGGCTTTTCCTGACTCACGTGACTGCAGGGGTGGACGAACTCAAAATCTGCAGGTCAGGCGGCAGGCTGCTGGCTCACGTCCTAAGAACTGGAGGTCAGAGAATGACACGCCAGATGCAGGATCGAGAGAGAGAGCGAGCGAGCTTTGTCAGAACATCCACATATATTGGATGGAGGCCACACTCCCAAGGAAATGCCCCTTGCAACTGACTGGCTGCTCACATCACATCAGATCACAAAGTGGAGGATGATTACATAGTATCTGCTGAACCACAGAGAATCATGGCCTGACCAAGTTGACACACAACATTAACCATCACAATCTAATAGAGAAACCTGAGCTGGTCATGTAAGATCTCCTTGGAAAAAAAAATCTATAGGTTGATATCCTATGGATAATCAGGTATTAACTGGTGAAATGAGATAGTGGAGAAGGCCATACTGGGCAGAGAGAATCATATATGTAAGACCCTATGGTGAGAGGAATTTGAGAAAGAAAAGCAATGTTTTTGTCTCTAAAGTTGAAAGAATAAGGGGTAGACCCGACTCGGTGATCTCACATGTGCCAGAGTAGAAGTGTGCTCTGAGTTCTCAGAAGTAGACAACCAAGACTTTCTTCTGAGACATCTCTAAAAACCAAAAAACTAAACACAATGCCATTGAGTTGATTTTGACTCATAGAGAAGCCTACAGGTCGCTATGAGACACCTCTAGGTGTACTCAAATTTCCAACCTTTCAGTTAGCAGCGTGTTAACTTCTGTGCCACCTAGAGACTTCCTGAAGTATACAGGCATGTTAAAAATTTTGGCCTTCATCCTCATAGCTCACTCCTAGGAAGCTCTAGGAGTTCCAGTGAGTAGTTGTTGTTGTTGTTAGTTACCTTCGAGTCATCTCTGACTCATGGTGACCCCCTGTACAACAGAAGGAAACATAACCTGGTCCTGTGCCATCATAGTGATCATTGGTATATTCAAATCCATTGTTGCAGCTTCTGCATACTTGGAGTGCTTTCCAACTTGGGGGCTCATTTTCCAGTACTATATTAGACAATATTCTGTTGGGATCCATAGGGTTTTCATTTGCATTTAATTTTCAGAAGTAGATCACCAAGACTTTCCTCATAGTCTATCTTCATTTGGAAGCTCCACTGAAACCTGCCCACCATGGGTGAGCATGCTGGTATTTGAAATACTGGTGACATAGCGTTCAGCATCATAGCAACATACAAGCCACCAGGCAAGCATGACAAACTTACAGAAGGGTGGTGGAGGTACATAATAGGTGCTCGGAAATAGTTGTTCCATTTTTTAATGCCATCTATACTTTCCAATTCTAGGATGTATGTGGCAGAAGTGATGATCAGACAGCAAAGCCAATGTGTGAGAACACTACTTGATAATGTTTTCTGTGAGTCTTCAGGAAAACTCTGTCTTGTAAGAACACGTTGGTGTGGCTCCCCCGAAGACTTGTACCTGTTATATGCACATGTTCAAAAGGAACCATTTTCTTATCTGTTGCCATTCATGAGTCTACTACAGTGAAGTGGAATGTAAACACTTTAGGGAGTCTTGGGACACTTTTATCTTTTAGCATCATACTGTCAATTTTGCAAGTTGGGAAATTCAACCTGAAGACTCTGTGTATATGTATAAAACTACTAAGCCCAGCATTCTACACTGATTCTCTTCTAGAAAAAAAAGAATTGAAGTCCATTCATGAGGATTTCAGATTCTTCTCTATTCTGGCAACTAAATGGTTAGTTAACATAAAGGCTTGGAAATATGTGCCACAAAAAATGGCTGAAAACGTTTTAATAATTAAGGCATAGCTAGAGGATTCTCCACGCAGAAAGAATGAGTCTGGCTGGCATTTTACCGTGTTCTGCTCCTTCTGTCTCTACTAATTTTCTTCAGTTCAGCTTTGGCACCTCCTAAGAGAATCATGTAACTCATATTGAATTTCCGTTCTCTTCCACAGCAAATTCTGCTTGATACAGTAATGTGACATTTTTTTTACCCTAGAGCAACGAAAAGTAGCTTGGATGTCTCACTCTTAACTTTCATAGCTTGTTTTCTCAGGATCCTAAATGTATTTTGCTTGTGAGAAAGGTTAAACTGCTAGAGCTGGCTGTTCTCCCTATTTTGGTAAAAAAAACAAACAAACAAACAAACAAAAAAACTCTTGAGTGTCCTGTGTCCTTCCAACTGCTATTTGCTTACCGTCTTCCTTTCTCTCTTCTTTTATGTCACTTCTTACGAACTCATCAAAATAGGAAGCAGGAACTTGCCAAAACTGACCTTCCCTGTATACTTTAAAATAATTATTTATTGTTTATTTTTAATCTACTAGGTATTCTGCCAGTTCTACTCTGTCCTAGAGGGTTGCTGTGAGTCAGAGTCCACTCCAGGGCACACAACAACAGAGTATCTTGCTAGAAGTCCCCGGGTGGAGCAAATGGTAAAATGTTTGACTAGTAGCTGAAAGGTTGCCGGTTGGAACCCAGCCAGAGGCTTCTAGGAGGACAGGTCTGGTGATCTGCTTCCAAAAGGTCACAGCCTTGAAAACCCTAGTGTGACCCTAATACTCCCCAGCATGTGTTCTCCTTTTCAGAATGGGCAGCTGAGGGCTTGACGTAACTAACGCCGTAATGAACCTATATGTTGTTTTCTTCTTTGTCTTCTCCCTTTTGGAATACCTTCTTTAATGGCTTTGTTTTGCGCATACCTTTGCTAATGACTCTGTTTTATGATTTAGGATCCCTCACAGGAGGATTAGAGCCCAGATGTCAGAGATGTATATCCCAGAAGTCAGAGACGTGTATCTTTAGCCTGATAAGGAAATGTCCGGTTCCCTATCTCTTTAGTATGATAAAGAGTCTCTTGTAATTGTCTTGAAGTGAATAACACTTCTAACCTTTGTAGAAATCATACATAAGCACTGATGTAAAAATGTCTTTTGGGACTCCCCAAGGACAGCCTGTGTTGTTGTTGGATCCCCAGTGGTGTGCACTTCCTAAATTAAAACTTTCTTTCTCTTTCTGACCTGGAGTGTGTGTCGTTGGCTCGACTGCGCCAGGGCACGGACCCTACTCGGGTAACACCATGGAGCAGATCTACTCTGCACACAGGAAGCTGCCATGAGTCAGAATTGACTTGCCAGCAACTAACAGCAACGCCATGTATCTTGGTAAGAAGGTGACACAGTTGGAATTATCTAGCTAGCATTGTTGTTAGGTGCCGTTGAGTTGATTTTCAACGTATAGCAACCCATGGGACAGAGTAAAACTGCCCCAAGGTTTTCCTAGGTTGTAATCTTTTTGGGAACAGATTGCCAGGTATTTTCTCCCATGGAGCCACAGGACCCTTTCAGTTAGCAGCTGAGCGTTTAACGTTGTCATCAAGTTGATTCCAACTCACAGAGACTCTGAAGGACAGACTAGAACTGCCCCATAGGGTTTCCAAGCTGAAATTTTTACAGAAGCAGACTGCCACATCTTTCTCCCGCAGAGCTGCTGTTGAGTTCAAACTGCCAACCTTTTGGTTAGCAGTCAGGCGCTTAACCACTATGAAACCAGGGCTCCTAGCCGAGAACTTAACCTGTTGCTGTTGAGGCGATTCCAACTCATAGCAACACTACAGGGCAGAGTAGAACTGCCCCATAGGGTTTCCCAGGAGTGCCTGGTGGATTCAAACTGCTGACCTTTTGGTTAGCAGCCAGGTTCTGGATGCATTAATCCCAGGTCAGATTTAGAATTTTAAGCTCCCAAAGTGATTTTGATGTACAAGTTGTAGGAACCACTATACCAAAGATTTTTAGCTTCCTTTCCAACTCTGAGATTTTATGATCCTAAACTCTCAGTTTATGACAGATTTCATTTTAAGATGTAAAATGATTCTTTTTCTGTGATGCCCCAATTTTTGAGTTCCATTTCTATGAGGAATTGCATGGCTTCCCAGGCATCAAAGTGTTTTGAAACAGGTATCTCAAAGTACCGTATTTTACACAAATAATGCTCACCTTCTATATTTGTTTGCCAACTGTGCCCTCCGCCCTGAGAGGTATTTTCTGCTATTTTTTTCTTTTTTCTTTTATTATTGTACTTCAAGTGAAAGTTTACAGTTCAAGTTAGTCTCTCATACAAAAATTTATACACACACTGTTACGTGACCCTAGCTGCTCTCCCTATACTGTGACAGCACACCCCTCCTTTCCATCCCTGATTTCCCATGTCCATTCAGCCATTTCCTGACCCTCTCTGCCTTCTCATCTCATCTCTGGACAGGAGCTGCCATCTAGTCTCATGTATCTACTTGAGCTAAGAAGCACACTCCTCATGAGTATTACTTTATGTTCCATAGTCCAGTCTAACCCTGAGAGGTGTTTTCATAAGAGCGCTATGCTAATTTTTTTTACAGCAACATGTGAAAAAAACCAGCATAGTGGCACTTATGAAAATACTTCGTGGAGGGAGGGCATAGTTGGCAAACAAACGTAGAAGGCACATATTGTTTGTGTAAAAATACGGTACATTTTGTGGAATATAAAGTTTAAAGACTACCTGGAAAAGTCTTGTTAGTTTAATATTCGCTAACTATTACCCTAAATAGAATCCTCAGTGTATCCTGTTAATGCTGTAATAACATATGTTAGTGAATAGGGTACCAGCTTCTTGTAATCAAAGACGTGCAGGTTAGGAATGGAGATGAGGAGCGTTTAAAAAAGATAACAAAAATCAGAAAGTTCACAATTTTAGGTAATTATCTTAAAGTTCTAAGAATACGCATGCCTCTTATTCTAGCTACTGTATATCAGCCTTTGCCTGAACTTAATGAGTTTCTTTACAATGGTTGTTTTATCTAAACTAAAAATTGTGCAATTAGACTTTTGAATAAAATTTTCGAGAGAAAATTCTGATTCCGTCTGGAAATCACCCCAAATCCTCTCAAGGATATGGTTTCTCACTCAAAACTTTGCTATGCCATAATCCACACTTCTCTTTTGATGCTCTTACCACACTTCCTTGCTTTATTAGTACGGGGGTACTTGACTTGCCTTCCTTCTACAGAGAGAGTTCTTTGAATACTAGGATTGAACCTTTTTTATTTTTATTTTTTAATCATTAGGTTCAATTAAATTAAACCAAGAGTCAAGTTCTCATCAGAGTTTTGTGAAAAATATCCTGTGAAACTTTCAGAAGGTCATTTAATACATCAGTCAAGGCTCTTCTTTGCAAGTAACAGAAACTACATGGGACTAATTTAAGCATGTAAAGGAAGTAACAAAAAGATAGTTTATAGCTCCAAGAAGGCTGGAAATCTCAGGAAGATCCTATATGGGAGGCCACAGTCTAACACCACCATCAACACCAGACACTGAATTTGCTGTCTCCAGAGCTGTCTTTGCTGCAAGAACAGATTCCTTATTTTTTTTATTTCACTAGTTTCTGAGTCTAGACTTGGATCAATGCACAAGGTCATGTGTCCACACTTTAATACCGTTAGTAAAGGAGCCTGAGGAAATAAGCATTTGAGATTTTTTGGCTTCTATAGCCAGAGAAGCTCTCTGCTTTCTAAAGTAGGGGGATTCCCCGGACATAGGAAAGGAGCTACAATTCTGGATGGCAAATAATAATCATAAACATCTACTCTAGATATCCTCTTCGATTGCCCAAATTCAACACACATCTTTCTCCCCATACACGTAATGAAAATATTTTTCCATAATGCATTTACACCTTAGGCAACAAACAAAGTACTTCTTCTGCTCTCCTACCTAAATCCTGTTTCAGTTAGGACATTTTTGGCAGTGAGTAACAGAGAATGCCACTCAACTGGCATAAACTGCAAGGAATTTGTAACTTTATATAACAATAGGTCTGGAGATAAAGCTGTTTTAGGGTTGGTTAATTCAGTAACTCAAAGGTGTCAGGGATTTGGGAACATTAAATACTCCCTTTGATCCTCAGACTTGCCATTCAAAGATGGAGACAGACACACACACACACACACACACACACACACACACACACACACACACACGCATACAAAGAGAGAGAGAGAGAGAGAGAAGAGGATGGTTTCTTCTCCATTATGTCTTATTGTTGGGAGAAAATTATTTTCCAGAACACTCCAACAGAACTTTTCTTATATATCTTTGGCCAGGATCCTATTTTTGCCTAAATTAATCGCTGCAAAGGAAATGGGATTACAATGACCTGCTTAAACCAACATTCACCCCTTGGGGCAGTGGAGAGTTCGTCCTTCCTGAGCGTATTCCTATTTGATGTAAACAAAAAAACCAAACCCTTTGCCAGCAAGTCAATTCCAACTCATAGTAACCCTATATATGGGGGGAAAAATCACAGTTCTGAAATGTAGACCTGACTCTTCATAGTCAAATGCAGCATTGGACACTGCGTTTTTTTTTAGTTTCTTAATCTGTAACAGGAAAGAGCTGATTTAAATTATCTCTGAAGTTTCTTAAGTACTCAGATAGGCTAATTTAAGAAAAATGTATGGATACTCTCTTCAAAGGACATTAAATTCTAATGATGGCAATAGATACATAATTCCAATTCAAGGCAGAGTAAGCTTTGTACTCAACAGAGATACAAGTAATAGTGGAATAATGCCGAAGAAATATATTATTGTATGTATGCAGTGATTGGTAAATAAATATGGATTGAAAGAATGAAAATTTATAGGCAAGTTACCTAAAGCAGGTCCTGCTCAGTGCAGCTTCTCGTCAATAAAGACACCGAGGTGAGGAGGGAGGAAGAGCGTTTATTGCAAGCACACAGGCAAGGAGCAGGGAGGTGTATACCTCAAGTCAAGCTCCCCGAACAAAGGGAGGCAGAACCTTTTAGACCGTCTTTCACAAGGAAGTACATACAAACATTATGGACTGCATAGGTTATCATGGCACGCAGGGGCAGTAAGACAAATTGCATGTTTTTTCTCTGGCACGTAGGCTAGCAAACTGGGTTTGAATGGCTTGAGCCACACGCAGTCCTTCGAGGACAATGGATGGGAGGAGGTAGGTTCCGCTTGGTCTGAGCAGCTCCCAGTTGAGCCACACCCATCGCCATCACCTAAGCTTTTGTTTGCTAATGGACAAGCTGCTATATTTACACTAAGAATATAGTATTCACATTAAGAATATAGTTTTGCTGTTGTTGTTAGGTGCCTTCGAGTCAGTTCTGACTCATAGCACCTTATGTACAACACTCACAGCAACCCTATGTACAACACAATGAAACACCGCCCAGTCCTGCATCATCCTCACAATCATCATGCTTGAACCCATCGTTCCGGGCCACTGTGTCATCCATCTTGTTGAGGGTCTTCCTGTTTTTTGCTGACCCTCTACTTTACCGAGCATGATGTCCTCCTGATAATATGTCCAAGGTATGTGAGACATAGTCTCACTATCCTTGCTTCTAAGGAACTTTGTGGTTGTACTTCTTCCAAGACAGATTTGTTCATTCTTTTGGCAGAGTGAGCCAACACCACAATTCAAAGGCATCAATTCTTCTGCGGTCTTCTTTATTCATTGTCCAACTTTCACGTGTATATAAGGCGATTGAAAACACCATGGCTTGGGTCAAGCGCACCTTAGTCTTCAAGATGACATCTTTGCTTTTCAATACTTTAAAGAGGTCTTTTGCAGAAGATTTGCCCAATGCAATGCGTCTTTTGATTTCTTGACTGCTGCTTCAATGGGTGTTGATTGTGGATCCAAGTAAAATGAAATCCTTCACAACTTCAATATTTTCTCCATTTATCATGATGTTGTTTATTGGTCCAGTTGTGAGGATTTTTGTTTTCTTTATGTTGAGGTGTAATCCGTATTGAAGGCTGTGGTCTTTGATCTTCATCAGTAAGTGCTTCAAATCCTCTTCGCTTTCAGCAGGCAATGTTGTGTCACCTGCATATTGCAGGTTGTTAATGAGTCTTCCTCCAAACCTGATGCCCCTTTCTTCTTCATGTAGTCCAGCTTCTCGGATTATTTGCTCAGCATACAGACTAAATAAGTATGGTGAAAGGATACAACTCTGACCCACACCTTTCCTGACTTTGTACCACGCAGTATCCTCTTGTTCTGTGAGAATGACTGCCTCTTGGTCTATGTACAAGTTCCTCAGGAGCACAATTAAGTGTTCTGGAATTCCCATTCTTCACCATGTTATCCATAATTTGTTATGATCCACACAGTCGAATGCCTCTGCATAGTCAATAAAACACAGGTAAACATCTTTCTGGTATTCTCTGCTTTCAGACAAGATCCATCTGACATCAGCAATGATACCCCTGGTTCCATGGCCCCTTCTGAATATGACTCTAATTTCTGGCAGTTCTCTGTTGATATACTGCTGCAGCTGCTTTTGAATGATCTTTAGCAAAATTTTACTTGCAGGTGATATTAATGATATTGTTCTATAATTTCCGCATTTGGTTGGATCACCTTTCTTGGGAATAGGCATAAATATGGATCTCTTCCTGTTGGTTGGCCAGGTAGCTGTCTTCCAAATTTCTTGGCATGGACAAGTGAGCACTTCCAGCACTGCATCTGTTTCTTGAAACATCTCAGTTGGTACTCGGTCAATTCCCGGAGCCTTGTTTTTCACCAAAGCCTTCAGTGCAGCTTGGACTTCTTCCTTCAGTACCATCGGCTCCTAATGATATGCTACCTTCTGAAATGGTTGAATGTTGACCAATTCTTTTTGGTGCAGTGACTCTGTGTATTCCTTCCCTCTTCTTTTGATGCTTCCTGTGTTGTTTAATATTTTCCCTGCAGAATCCTTCAGTATTGCAACTCGAGGCTTGAGTTTTTTGTTCAGTTTTTTCAGCTTGAGAAATGCCAAGCATGTTCTTCCCTTTTGGTTTTCTAACTCCAGGTCTTTGCACGTGTCATTATAATACTGTACTTTGTCTTCTTGAACCAGCCTTTGAAATCTTCTGTTCAGCTCTTTTACTTCATCATTTCTTTTGCTTTAGCTAGCCTACATTCAAGAGCAAGTTTCAGAGCCTCTTCTAACATCCATTTTGGTCTTTTCTTTCTTTCCTTTTTAATGACTTCTTGCTTTCTTCATGTATGATGCCCTTGATGTCATTCCACAACTTGTCTGGTCTTTGGTCAGTAGTGTTCAATGTGTCAAATCTATTCTTGAGATGGTCTCTAAATTCAGGTGGGATATACTCGTATTTTGGCTCTCGTGGACTTGTTCTAATTTTCTTCAGTTTCAGCTTGAACTTGCATGTGAGCAATTAATGGTCTGCTCCACAGTCGCTTTGTACTGACGGATGATACTGAGCTTTCAGTCTTCTCTTTCCACAGATGTAGTCTATTTGACTCCTGTGTATTCCATCTGGCAAGGTCCAGAATTTTGCAAGAATATAGTCTTACAGGGCATTAAAAACTACTTACTTAAATGGAGAAGATTGAAAGGATGATTTTGTGCTTTCCATATTTTATATTTGTTGGATGATTTTTTTTGCCACAAATCTTTTCCCTTAAACATTCAAAAAATCTAGCCCATTTGCTGATTTTGTACAATAAACATAGCTTTATTTTGAATGAATGTTACAGTATTATGAAATGATTTTAAAAAGTTTGGCTTAATTTACAAGTAATGACTTCATTCCTAACTAAGTTTGTAAAATACTTTAGAGTTTACAAACTGCTTACCACTTGCTATCTCATGTACTCTTAAATACCACACCGTAAGGCTGATGGAAATCCTGGTGGTGTAGTGGTTAAGTGCTACGGCTGCTAACCAAAAGGTCAGCAGTTCAAATCCACCAGGCACTCCTTGGAAACTCTCTGGGGGCAGTTCTACTCTGCCCTACGGGGTCACTATGGGTCGGAATCTACTCAACGGCAATGAGTTTGGTTTGGTTTGGTGAGGTTGATAGAAGCCCTTGTGGCACAGTGGTCAAGAGAAGAGCTACGGCTGCTAACCAAAACATCACCAGTTTAAGTCCACCAGCTGCTCCTTGGAAACCCTATGGGGCAGTTCTACTCTGTCCTATAGGGTCACTATGAGTCAGAATCGACTCGACGGCAATGGGCTTGGTTTTTGGTTCGGTGAGGTTGATAAGCTAGACTTTTTTTTTTCCCTTTCTTTTTCAGAGAGGACAAAACTGAAACCAGAGGTCAAGTAACTAGTAACTCAAAGAATTGAATGATTAGAACCCAGGTTCTTTGACTCTAAGTCCAGTGTTCATCACGCCATTGAACATGTATTTTTCTAAAATGAACCTATATTAAGTCCCAAAGGTTTGGATTTGATTAAAAAATCAGAAACAGCTGCAGCTGGATGGGACTTTGTCTTTCCTAATACAGTGTCCAAAAAATCAATTATCTATGTTCCACTTAGAAAATAAGGTAACCCAATAGAGTAATTTTCCTTAAAGGGAATGTGAAGTCGGTTAAAATAATATTTAACAAAATATAACCTCTGAAATTCACCAAGGTGCTGTGGTATGAAAAAAGAGCTCTTGGGCTGATTGAAAAGCCTAAGATTCAAATGCAGTTCTTCCCACTGACCATAAGATACTTGGAGAAGTCATTTTTCTCCCTAAGCCTTCAGTAGTGTTAGATAAGTTACCTTTAATGTCCCTTCCAGCTCTCATATGTTTTTATCTTAGGCAAAAATTGAATATAAGGGATCAAAGAACCATAGAAAATTAAAACAAAAAAGGACTTTCAAAATAATTTATTCCAACCATGTATTTTACAGATAAGGATACCTTAGCCTGGAGCAGGGAAGTGATTGGCCTATTAACATGCTTTATTCATCTTTTTATAGTTGGCAGAAGTAGCTCAGTATCACAGTAGCTGCTATAGGTGCTTCTGTCTAGACTAGGCATCAAAGAGAGAAAAATTTATCTAGGATAAGCAAAAGTTATTAGCCTAATAGTAATTACTTGCCGGAGTCCCTGGGTAGCACAAATGATTAAGTGCTCGGCTGTTAATGGAAAGGTTGGTGGTTCAAATCCACCCACAGGCATTTTGGGAAAAAGTCCTGGTGAACTATTTCTGAAAGATCACCACCACTGAAAACCCTATGTTGCACAGTTCTACTCAGAAACACACAGGGACGCCGTGAATCAGAATCAACTCAACGGCAACGGGTTTTTTTTTTTTTTTTTTTTAAGAGTTCTACTTCAAATCAGCTAACTAACCATATAGTCTTGGACAAATCACTTATTTGTCTGGACTTCAATTTCTTCATCTATAAAGAAGAGACTGCAATAAATGAGACATTTATATAATGAGAATTTTTGAAAGAACTACGTTAATTCATCTATTTTCTTAACAACTATTTATTGAGTGTCCGATATACATCTAGGTCCCTGGGTGGTGCAAATAGTTTGCTCTTAGCTACTAACCTAAAGGTTGGCAGTTCAAACATACCCAGTGGCACCATGTAAGAAAGGCCTGGCAATTGGCTCCCATAAAGATTACAGCCAAGAAAATCTTACGGAGCAGTTCTACTCTGTAACACATGGGGTCACTATGAGTCAGAATCCACTAGACAGCAACAGGTTCGGCTTTGGTTTTGATATATATCTGAATTATTTTTGACTAGGTACTGGATTTGTGGAGGCAAACAAAACATGCAAGTTCCCTGTCCTCAAGGAAGATACAATCTCTGCTGAAAGAAGGAGAATAAGAAAAATAAAAGTAAATAGACAGACAGATAATGAAGAGCCCTACAGCAGACATTATAAGGGTTACCAAAAGGAACAGGACAAAAATCTGTGGCCTCATGAAGATTTACAATCTAGTAAAAAGGAGGGAAAAAAACAGTTGGCAGGCAATGCGTGGCTTTTGGACAACATTGTATTGTATGCACCTAGCATAGTGCCTACAAACAGTAAGCACCAAATAAATGATTAAGAACTGAATAAATGAAAGAGAGAGACAATAATATTTAAAATGCTGAGGATCACAATTGTTCCTTCTATCTTTATGATTCATACAGGAAATAAACTGTTAAATTCGTGGTTTGAAAGGGTTAATAACACTTTAAAAATGGTGGCTCTGGTACTTGAAAAGTCAGACTAAAGGAGTAGCAATAAAAGATGGGTTTTCGTGATTTCATTTTAGATCCATATCTATCTCTACATTTTATTCTTCCCCTTCATCAAAAATATTGATGTTTTTGAAAAGTTATTTGCTTTGAATATGTTCCATGCCATTCTGTTTTGTTTTGGCAGAGGGGTGAGTGCCTTCTGATGATTAAAAATATTAACTCAGAGCAAGAATGAATCTTTCACTTAAAGCCATGATATTAACATTTTAGCAAATCTGTCATGCGCATTTCCAAGGCAAAGCACATTTTGTTTCCTTTGTGATAACGCAAACTGCTATAAACAGTGGAACCATTCTTTAATAAAGAATCATAAAGGTTCTGTATATTTTACAAGTTCCAAACAGAGCTACAAAGAATAATAAAAGGGAAAGAAAAAGCACATAGTCATAATTGTTCTGGAGACTCTGTGCGAATTACAAACCAACAAACGAGAGATCAAGTAGGTCATAAATATGGGACATCTCAGAGATGGGCAATGAAATTTATTCATGTCATAGTTTCTCTTTGCAGTAAAAGCAATATTTATTATTTTGAAAATATTGCAGAAAGAGAAAGGTCATTATGTACAAGGGAATAATATTTGGGACATTTAAGTAGTAGGCAGTTTTGTTGTAAAGGAAATATCTAGGCAGTTTTCTTTTTGTGGTTGTTTTTATAAAGAGCAAAATATTTGCTATAATCTTTGGAAAATCTCAGCAACTTTAATCAAACAGAACATATGTAGTTTTCAAGATTTATATTATCTTAGTGCAGGAATTAGTTTAATACAAAGGGAGAAAGGGAGCATCAAAAGTTTTTTAATCTAAGCACTTCAACAACAAAAAGACAAATAATCCCTTTAAAAAATGGGCAAAGGATATGAGCAGACACTTCACCAGAGAAGATGTTCAGGTGGTTAATAGACACATGAGGAAATGCTCGCAATCATTAACTATTAGAGAAATGCAAATCAAAACTACCATGAGATAGCATCTCACCCCAATATTACTGGCACTAATCAAAAAAAAAAAAAAAACCAGAAAATAACAAATGTTGGAGAGGTTGCAGGGAGATTGGAACTCTTACGCACTTCTGGTGGAAATGTAAAATGGTACAACCGCTATGGAAAATGATAAGGCACCTCCTTTAATAGCTAGAAATAGAAATACCATTCTTAGGAATATATCCTAGAGAAATAAGAGCTGTCACACAAAAAGACATATGCACACCCACGTTCATTATAGCATTATACACAATAGCAGAAAGAAGGAAACAACCTAAGTGTCCATCAACAGATGAATGGATAAACAAACTATGGTACATACACACAATGGAATACTACACAATAAAGAACAATGATGGATCTTGAAACATCTCACAACATGGATGAATCTGGAGGGCATTATGCTGAGTGAAATAAGTCAATCACAAAAGGACAAATACTGTATTATAAAAACTCAAGAAAAGGTTTAAACACAGAAAAAAAAAAAAGAACAAGCTTTGATGGTTACAAGGGAGGGGAGGAGTGGGGAGGAGAAATCACTAACTAGATAGTAGACAAGTGTTAACTTTGGTGGAGGGAAAGCCAACAGACACTATAGTGGAAGTCAGCACATCTTGGCCAAGGCAAAGTCATAGACGCTTCCTAGACACATTCAAACACCTTGAGGGACGAAGTTCCTGGGGCTGAGGGCTGGGGACCATGGTCTCAGGGGATACAAAGGTCAATTGGCCTAGTGTAATTCAAAAAGAAAATGTTCTCCATCCTACTTTAATGAGTAGCATCTGAGGTCTTAACAGCTTGCAAGTGGCAGCCTGAGATACATCTATAGGTCCTATCCCGTCCAGAGAAAAGAAGAATGAAGAAAACCAAAGACACTAGGAAAATACTAATCCAAAGGACTAATGGGCCACATGAACCATACCCTCCACCAGCCTGAGCCCAGAAGAACTAGATGGTGCCTGACTATCACCACTGACCACTCTGACAGGGATCACAATAGAGGATCCTGGAATGAGTGGGATAAAAATGTAGAACAAAGTTCAAACTCACAAAAAAGACCAGACTTACTAGTCTGACAGAGACTGAAGGAACTCCCAAGACTATGGCTCCTGGACACCCTGGTAAATCAGAACTGAAGCGATTCCTGAAGTCCACCTTTCAGCCAGGCTTATTAGACAGGCCTATAAAACAATAACACACGTGAGGAATGTGCTTCTTAGCTTAATCAAGTATACACGACCAAATGGGCAACACCTGTCCAAAAGCAAAGATGAGATGGCAGGAAGGGACAGGAAACCTGGACGAATGGATGCAGAGAAACTGAGGTTGAAAGGGGGAGAGTGCTGGCACATTGTAGGGATTGCAACCAATGTCACAAATCAATTTGTGTACACATTTTTGAATGAGAAAGTAATTTGTACTATAAACTTTCACCTAAAGTACAATCAAATTTAAAAAATATATATACACCCCTCAAAAAAAATTTTTTTTAAATCTTTTAAATTTTTGATTTTGGGGGGCAATCTAGAGCCATTAGAGATCATTTGAAACCTTGATATTTACTACTAAGTTAGTATTTTGAAGTATGTAAACTAAGGTATATATTTTTTTCTAAAGTGCTATATTCTTTCGTTTTTGTTAAGATGCAAGTTTTCCTTCAGCCATAATTTAAAGGAATTAAAGCTTCAGAATTAAAATTTGTCAAAACTCACAGCTTCATAACAAATGTAAGTAAAGCATTTCAAAGTTCAATTATAAATATAATTAAGCCTATTTCATTCTAATAGTGTTCCACTATCATCCCGATTTAAAAAATTAGTAAAATCAAGACTGCATGGAGTTCTTGCCCAAATCTCACAATATCATAAATAAATCATTTCCCCACATTTTCAATTCAATTTAACCAATTGTTATGTACAGGCATTGCAGTAAGCAACATGGAGGATGTAGAGATGGTTTCCTGCCTTTCAAGAGCTCAACAGTATATTAGCTCTTAACTATAGCTTTATCTCGTAAACTTTTTTACTTTTTTTCCCCTTTCACCAAACATATTCGTTGTATCTTTCCATTCTTCTAATTGGCCTGAATAGCATTGAGTGTTGGGTAAACTCGATACCCAGCTGACCTGGAGGAGAAGGCGTTGCAATCTCCGGACTGCATGCTCCAGATTGCATCTTTACAGGGAAAAAAAATAATCCTGAGATCTAATACAGAGAGATGTAGCACACTCTTATATAATTAAGAACAATTCAAGCGGAGTATGTGTATTAGCATACTATATGGAAACTATTTTATAAATAAAACAATATTAAAACTGTTTAAACAAATTCATAAAATGTCAACGTAAGCTTACATTTGAGTCAAGATGGAGTAACAGAGAGTAGGTTTATCTTCATTACCTAAACAACTAGAAACTGGGCAAAATATGTGAAACAGTGAAGAAATGCGATTCCTGAAGAAGAGAAACCGAAAGGTAAGCCCTACACTTTCACCAGCATAATGCCTAGAATGTATTTCCAGGCTACAGCTCAGAACAGGGAAACCAAACAGAACATACTGTTCCTGTTGAATTGAGGACAGAATTCAGTCCTCTAAACAGAGACATAAGGTCAGAAATGTCAAGATGGCTAGAGTTTGCAGACAGAGTATCAGAATAAAGAGAACTGCACAGAGAGAAGGCTCAAGGATCCACAGAAAGGTCCTCTTAAGTCTTCAGCTGAGTACTGATTTGTGCACCCATGAGGGGAAACAACCAGAAGCTAAGAGAAACCTACAGAAAGGATAAGACATAACAATAACCAGATACCACAAAGGGCTCAGAATAATTCACACTCTCACCAGACAGAGTGAAAAGACCTTATACTTGGCAGTAAGTAGGATCCTCAGAAGGGTGCCACTTCAGTAGTATGCCTAAATTATCTTTTGATTTAAACTTTCTCTGGACCTTCCCACTAAGAAAGCTTAAAAGTAAGCCTCAAATTGTTCCAATAGATTCTTAATCTCTTAAATAAGCACCTGAAAAATCCAAAAGTCTTTAAAGTAATACCAAAAAATTCAACAACCAGTAACAGAAAATTTTGGATGTCTAACTTCTAATTGAAAATAATCTGGCGTACAAAAAAGCAGAAGAATATTAACCATAATAACTATAATCAGGATGAAAATCAACCAATAGAAACATATCCAGAACTGGTAAGTTCAATAGAATTAACTGACAAAGATATTACAAGAGCTATTATAAATAAGCTGCATATGTTTAAGCAGGTAGAGGAAAATACCAAAATTAGAAGAAAAATGGAAGTCATAGAAAAGAAAAAAACAAAACTTAGAGAACAGAAAAATTCAATATCTAAAGTGAAAATTACATTGGATGGAATTAACAATAGTTTGGACAGGAATTAAGAATAGTTTTGACACTAGAAAAAATAGCAATAAAGTTGTAAAGATACAATATACACTTTTCAAAGTAAAGTGTATACAGAAAAAAGATAACTATAAAAAAATATTAACAGAGCACCAGTGATTTGTAGGACTATATAAAGTAATCTAAAATATGGCTAATTAGAAATCCAGGAGAAGAGAGTGGAGGAAATAAATGATATTTGAAGAAATACTGTCCAAAAATTACCCAGATTTTGTGAAAGCTCAGATAAAAGAAGCTCAATGAACTCAAGTAGGATAAATGTGAAACAACTTATCTTAAAGTATATCATAGTCAATGTGATGAAAACCAGTGACAGAGTAAATTATAAAGGAAGTCAAATAAAAAAAGATGTATTACTTACAGAGGAACGAAAATAAGAATGATGGAAGATTTCTCATAAGAAACTATGAAAGTCAGAAGATAATACGGCTCATCCTTAATGTACTAAAAGGAAAAAAATAGCAAACTATTTTTTTGAAAATTGTTAGTGAAATAATAACTTTTTAAGACATATAAAAAAATGAGATGATTTATTATCAGTAAACCTAAACAACAAAAACTGTTAAAGGAAGTCTTTCTGGCAGAAGTAAAATGACACTAGTTGGAAATTTGGATCTACACACCACACACACGCACGCGCACACACACAATAAAGAACAACAAAAAAGGTAAATATGTAGATAAAGATAAAAGATGTCTTATTTTCAGTTTTGAGTCCCTTTAAAATATAACCATTAAAAATAGTAACAAGGAATAGTGGGGATTATAACATAACGTAAAAGTAAAATGTGTGATAATAATAGCATAAAAATTAGGGAAAATGGGAGCATAATGATGGAAAGTTTTTGCATTATACATAAAGGAGTAAAATATTTGAATGTAGACTATGATAAGATAAATATGCATATTTTAATCTGTAGGAAAACTACTTAAAATAAAACTAACAGGTATAGCTAACAAGCTAGTAGTAAGCATAAAGAGCAATCATAAAAAATACTCAATAAATCCAAAGGAAAGCAAGAAAAAATGGATAAAAAGGAAGAAAGAACAAATGGAAAACAGAAAACAAATAGCACGATGGCTGAATTAAATTTCACTATGTCAATAATCACAGTATATGTAAGTGATTTAAATGGTCTGACTAAAAGGCAGAGTTTGCTGTAATGGATTAAAAAAAAAAAAAAGGGCCTCAACTGTATATCATATAAGTGACCCACTTTAAACATAAAGACATGATAGATTAAAAGCAAAAGTCAGAAAAAGATACATTATGTAGAAATAAATCAAAATAAAGCTGCAGTGGCTATAAAAATATCAGAAAAGGTGGATTTCAGATAACCAAGAATAAAGACAGATATTTCATAGTGATAAAGGGATCAAATTACTAAGAGGACACAGTCCTGTGTTTTTCACCTAAAGCAGTGCTTCAAAATACACAAAGAAAAACTCATAAAAGCAAAAGGAAAAATAAACCAATTCAAAATAATTGGAGTTTTCAAACTTTTCTCTCAGTCATCAATAGAACAAAAACACAGAAAAACCAGCAATATTATAGAAGACTTGAACAACTCCACCAACTTGACCTAAATGTTCTCTACCCAAAATGAACAGAATATCACACTTTTCATATGCATGTGGAACATTCACCAAGTTAGACTGCATTCTTGGCCTTAAAATAAGTCTCAATAAATTTTAAAAGTTTTAAGTCATACAAAATATATTCCCTGACCACAATGAAATTAAACTAGAAATCAATAACAGAAAGATATGTGAAATATAACTAAATATTTAGAAGCTAAACACATTTCTATGTAATCCATGAATCAAGAAATAAATCACAGGTATTATTAGAAAATATCTTATAAAATTATAGGATGCAAATAAGGTCATAAGTAGAAAAAAAAATTATATCATTCAAATATTTATATTGGAAAAGAAGAAAGTTCAAAATGATTTGTTTCCATCAAAGGAAACTAGAAAAAGAAGAGGAAATCAAACACAAAATAAGCAGAAAAAAGAATATAAGAATTATCAGAGAAGAAATAATTCATTAGAAATCAGTGAACCAATAAAAATAATGAAGATAAAAGCTAGCACAAAGAGTAATAAAATCAATAAATATTTAGCCAGATTGAACAAGAAATTAAGAAAAAAAACACAAATTATCAGTACCAAGAATAAAAGAGTAGGCATCACTAGAAATACTATAGGCATTAGAAGGATAATAATGGAGTTTTACAAACAACTTTATGACAATAAATTTGACTACTGAGATTGAATGGACAAATTTCTTGGAAGACAAACTATCAAGGCTCACTCAGTAGAAACAGATAACCTAAGCAGTTGTATCTCTTTAAAAATAGACTCATATTTTAAAAGTTTTTGAGTTTATAGTTAAAAATTAAAATTGAATTAATAGTTAAATAACTTTCTGGGCCTTCCCATTCCAGCTCCAGATGACTTCACTAATGATTTATATCAGACCCCTGGGGATGAAATAATACACCAGTTCAAACTCTTTCAGGAAAAATAAGAAAAGGAATACTTCTGACTTAGTTTATAAGGCCAGAATTACCCTAATATTGAAACAAGACAAAGACATTATAAGAAAACTGTAGACTAGTATTTCAGATGAATATAGATGAAGGAATCCTAAACAAAATTTTACCAAATAAAATCAGACAATATAGAAAAAGGATCATGACCAAGTTAGTTCCTACTAGGAAAATTATGTTGTTTTAACATTTTTTAAAAATCAATGTAATTCACCATTTAATAGGTTAAAGAAAGCAAAACCATATAATCATCTCAATAGACGCAGAACAACATTTGACTCAGTTCAATGTCAAAACAGAAAATTTCAGAAAACTGGGAAAAGAAGGGAATTTTCTCAACTTAATAAAGGATATCTATGAGAAATCTATACTTGACATCATACATAATGGTGATAGAAATATTTTATTTCCCATAAGATCAGGAACAAGGCAAGGATGTCCGATCTCATCACTTTTATTTAACATCATACTGGAGATCATAGCCACTGCGATATGAGGGGTTGAATTTAAACTATCTTTAATAAAAGACAAACTATTTTCTATGTAGAAAGTCCTAAGTAATATACTTAAAAGTTATGAGAACTAATAAGTGAGTTTAGCACAGTTGCAAAATATAGGCCAGTATACAGAAATCAATTGTAGTTCTCTAAGCTAGAAACAAATAATTGGAAACTGATTTTAAAATGTACAATAGCATCAATAAACATAAAATAATTTGTAATGAATTTAAGAAATTGTGTTTAAGACCTGTACACTGAAAACTACAAAACATTGCCAAGAGAAACGGAAGACCTAAATAAATGGCTATATATATATATATATATATATATATATATACAATGTTCATGGATCAGAAGACTCGATACTACTATGTCAGTTCTCTCTGGTTGATTTATAGATTCAATAGTTAAACTCAAAATTCCAGGAGGCTTTTTTTGTAGAATAGGTACAATAGCTTTGAAAAAGAACAAACTTTGAGGACTGTCATACCTGACTACAGGATATACTGTAAAATGCTGTTTTTAAAACTACTGTAGTCAAGACAATATGATATTGCTAAAAGTGTACATGTATAAATCAATTGAACAGAGTAGTGTCCAGCTGTAGACATACTCAGGGTGGTTAATTAATTTCTGATAAAAGTGCCAATTTGATGGAGAAAGGATAATCTTTCCTATAAATATACTGGAACAATTAGATATATTCACTGCAAAATAATAAATCTTGACCCTTACCTCACACCATCCTTAAAAAGTACTTTAAAATGGATTGTTAACATAAATGTGAGAGCTAAAACTATAAAACTTTTAGCAGAAGACATAGCAGAAATCCTTTCTGGCCTTAAGTTTGGTCAAGTTTTATTAGATAGTACATAAAAAGCATAAACTATGAAAAAAATTATATTTCATCAAAATTTAAAACTTTTGTTTTTCAATCGACAGAGTTAAGAAAATATAAATGAAACCCACAGGCTGTGAATAAATATGTATAAATATATATTGTATGAAGTATTTGTGTCCATTATATATACAGAACTCTTTCAAGTAAATAATGAGAACTGAGAAAATCAATAACAATAGAAAAAAAAATTGAATAGTGGTGTTCAACAACTATCTGAAAGATTGTCAATTTGAACTCACCCAGAGGTGCTTCCAAAGAAAGGCTTGGCTATTTGCTTCCGAAAGTTCATGGCCTTGAAAACCTTAGGCAGCACAGTTCCACTCTGCCCACATGGGGTCGTCATGAGTTGGAAATGACTCAGGGCAATTGGTTTGTTTTTTTGGTTTCTTAATGCTGCTATAACAGAGATACAACATACTGGTAGTTTTAAAAAACAGAAATTTGTTTTCTCACAGTTCTGGAGGCTAAAAATCCAAGTTCACAGTCCTTTCAACTCCTTCTGTGACCTCTCTCCTCGTTCTTGGTGTGTGCTGGCAATCCTTGACATTCCTTTGCTTGCAGATGGGTCATCACAAAGCATCTATCTTCCCCGTGTGTGTGTGTCTCTGTGTCTGTTTTGCTCTTTTTATAACCCAAAAGTGATTAAGTGTAGGACCCATCCTACTCTGGTATGACCTAATTAACATAACAAAATGAAAACTCTATTTTCAAACAGGATCATATCCATAGGTACAAGGGTCAAAACCAAAAACCAAACCAAACCCACTGCCATTGAGTTGATTCCAAGTCATAGTGACCCTATAGGACAGAGTAGAACTGCCCATAGGATTTCCAAGGCTGTAATCTTTATGGATGCAGACTGCCACATTTTTCTCCAGTGCAGTGGCTGGTGGGTTCGAACCTCCAACCTTTCAGTTAGCATCCAAGGGCTTTAACCACGGTGTCACCAGGGCTCCCATAGGGGCAGGACTTCAATATATATTTTTGTGGAACACAATTCAATCCAAACAAATAGACACTTCACCTGAGAAGTATATGAATATCCATCAAGCATATTTCAGATAAAAGAAACAGCGTGAATAAAGGCCCAAGAGTGGAAGAGAAAAATGTGGAGGCACGGTCACGGAAGAGTGAATAAAAAGTGGTTGGAATGCAGAGTACTGTGAGGGAAGGGAGGAGAAAGGCTGCTGGGAAAGGTAGGCAGTGGTCTTACTGAGAAAAGAAAAGCCTCGAGTGCCAGGCTGAGTAGTTTTAGCCTAACTCAAAGACAATAGGATTTTTGAGGAAAGGTGTAACATGATCAAGGCTTTGCATGGGCAAGTTTACTCCGGGATTGTAGAAAGGAAAGTGGAGACAAAGGAAGAAGAAAACCACTTAGAAGGGCCCTGCTTGCATCCAGCACAACATGCTGAGGATTATCCCCTCGAGGTTCCCCTAGGATCAGAGACACGTGCAGACGTGCACAGGACTCAGGGAAGGACCACCATTTTGAAAAGTCAGGTGGGAAAAAAAAAAAAAATCACACAGTGAAACTCTGCCTTTCTTTATATACTGTAAGACTTAACCTCCAGAGTAAAGATGATTTTTACTCCTCTCTCCTCCTCCTCCCACTTCCCTGCCATGTTCCAGCCCTTCTGCAGCCTAAATAACAGTGGGCATTTCATGCCATTTTCATGGTGCAGTTTTGAAACCATTTGTCAACCAACTGCAGTTCTGTTGTTCAGTCTCTTCTTAATGAGTCTGTGAAGGACTTTGCAACCTTTGAAAATCAATTTAGAGTCTTGTCATGAAACTGTCCCTTTTGTAAAAAATGGATGCACCTGCCCAACTGGACGCATCATAAGCAGCACAAAGAACTATCTGAAGAAATCACAAATCTTAGTGCAATCCAGTCAGCGCAACTACCTTCCCAATCTGACTGCATTTGAATTTAGAATAAGAATTAAACCAAACCCAACCCAACCCACTGCTGCCGTCCAACTCATAGTGAACCTACAGGACAGAGCAGAACTGCCACATAGGGTTTCCAAGGAGTGGCTGGTGGATTTGAACTGCTGACCTTTTGGTTAGCAGCCGAGCTCCTAACCACTGCACCACCAGGGCTCCAAATTAGAGTTAGAAGATAGAATTTTTATTCTTAGCTTTTATTTTCCATGTTCCTAACCAGGAAACATCCACAAATTGCTCCATTAATATTCTATGTGAGCCCGTGGTGATACGCCAAATATTTGAATGACGAGGTCAAAAAGTGCATCTCTTGACTAGGCGGTGCATTGACCTGGATTACACTGTGGGAAACGGCAAAGAAAATACAAATCCATTCTCTTTGTTTCAGATGTTCACAATTTAATTGCCACAATAACCTTATAAGTGAAAACTGTCATTGTAACTAACTTTATAAATGAAGAAATATGTGTAGAAAAGGTAAAAAATAATAAATGTCCAAAGTTACACAGTTAATAAATTATAGTGCCAGAGTTAGAACCCAGGTAGTCTTAATCCAGTGGTGAATCCACATGCTTAACCACTTTAGTATTCTGCGTTTCATTGAACTAAACTCTAACCTCGACATAAACCTCACTATTCTGTTCACTGAATTATAATGAAATGTGTTTAGTACTTTCTTTCCAACAAAGGGAGACAATGACATGTAAAGAGCTTACTTAGACAGGAAACCAAAAAAAAAAATCAAACCCGTTGCTGTTGAGTCAATTCCGACTCTTAGCGACCCTATAGGAGAGAGTAGAACTGTCCCATAGGGTTTCCAAGGAGCGGCTGGTGGATTTGAACTGCTGATCTTTTGGTTAGCAGCCAAGTGCTCAACCACTGTGCCACTTTGGACTCCAGTGCAGGCACTCAATAAGAGTTTAATGATTACTTCTATTAATATGATTATTAAATAGAGAAGGAAAGATAGTTTTTGGTCTGTGTTATCTAGAAGAGCCTTACTTAATGTCTGAAAAGGAGTTTGGTAGGTTGAATTTAGGGAGAAGGGCATCCCCAGTAGGATACAAAGGCCTGGAGGTGGAAGGTGGAGCTTGGGAAGGGAGAGGGTAGAGAAAGGAGGCTTGAAACATATCCATAAGATAAATTAAAAAGGATTGTACTGTTCTTCTGTTTGTAATGAAAAACCCATTAATAGGTTTAACAGGAGGGAAAGAAACTGAATTTTTGCCCTTTACAAAAATACTTTTGGAAGCAGAGTGGAGGGTGAATTGGAGAAAGGAAATAGGAAAACCAGTAGACAGATACAGCTAGTTGCCCCTGAATCCTGGACTATTCATTATGGTCTAACATTTATAGAGTCTGCACTGTGTTCCAAGTGATATTCTGAGTTAATTCAGTGCAACGACTAATTTAATTTTTACAATTAACCTACATGGTTAATGTCTATTAATGCACGTTTTCTCCCACTTCACTCTCAAAAACGTGCTGGTTTGGAAATGACATTTTATGGTCACTCAGTCATGCAGCACTTTGTTCCTAGATTAGAATAAAACCAAACCAAACTCGCTCCCATTGAGTCGATTCCAACTCAGAGTGACCCTATAGGACAGAGTAGAACAACCTCATGTGGTTTTCAAGGAATGGCTGGTGGATTTGAACTGGCTGACCTTTTGCTTAGCAGCCGAGCTCCTAACCCCTGTGCCACCAGGGTTCCAGGTGAGAATAAGAAGCAGAAAATAAGGTGGAACAGTCTATAATACAGCAGCTAGAGCTTTCAGTGGTTGCACTGGGCAGGGTCAGAAGACAGGAGCCTCTAACACACATTCTGGCTCTGCACTGGGATTGACTTTTTTTATCAATTATTCCTGACAGTTTAAGGATCAAAGATTGTCACAGCTAGAAAGAACATTACCAATACCAGTTTCCTTTGAATCAGTTCTGACTCATGGTGACCCCATGTGTGTCAGAGTAGAACTGTACTCCATAGTTTTCAATGGCTGATTTTCTGGAAGTAGATTGCCAGGCTTTTCTTCCAAGGCACCTCCAGGTGGACTCAAACTTCTAACCTTTTGGTTAGCAGCTGTCTAACCTAGTGCTACTATAATAGAAATACCAAAAATGCATGGCTTTAACAAACAGGAATTTATTCTCTTACAGTTTAGGAGGCTAGAAGTCTGAAATCAGGTTGTTAGCTCCAAGGGAAGGCTTTTTCTCTGTGTTGGCTCTGGGGAAAGGTCTTTGTCATCAATCTTCCCCTGAGTCTAGGAGTTTCTCAGTGCAGGAACCCCAGGTCCAAAGGATGAGCTATGCTCCTGGCTCTGCTTTCTTGGTGATAGGAGGTCCCTCTCCTCTCTGCTGGCTTCTCTCTTTTATATCTCGGAAGAGATTGACTCAAGATACAACCTAACCCTTAGATTGTGTCCTGCCTCATTAATATAGCTGCCTCTAATCCTGCCTCATTAACCTCAGAGAGGTTAGGATTTACAACACACAGGATAATTACATCAGACCACAAAATGGAGGACAACCACAAAACATTGGGAATCATAGCTCAGTCAAGTTGATACCCACTTTGAGGGGACACAATTCAATCCATAAAAGCAGCCAAGCACATTAACCATTTGCAATACCCAGGGACTTCAGAAGGAACATTAGAAATCATCTATTCCAGTTAGTCTTAATTCACATGTATGTGGACCCAGAGAGACCACTGATGATAAGTTTGTAGGTGAAATGTGGAATGCGTTTGTAAGTGTGATTTTTTTCTTTTTATCTGAGAACATGTTCATTGTTTTATATTATCAGAATTAAAATAAAAACGCTTTGCCATTGAGTTGATTCTGACTCATAGCGACCTTATAGGATAGAGTAGAACTGCCCCATAGGGTTTCCAAGGAATGGCTGGTGGATTCCAACTACTGACCTTTTGTTAGCAGCCAAGTTCAAAATTAGGAACCATTTATCTGGTCCAGCCTAGAAAAAAATGAGTCCCAGGGAAGGAAAGCCAGTGTTTCTACAGCATTGGTCATTAACAGGTCCAGAGCTAAAACTTATTCTGTGTCTTTTTTTATCTTAGAAACTGATATTCATTTTTTGTCAACCTTTTTTCCACTTCCTGTCTTAAGAGATTACAGAAGAACAGCTTAAGACCGCTCAGTGGTCATTCCTCCCCGCTCAGTGGCATGGGCAGTGGGGAGCTGCAGACCAGTCTTCAGTTGCAGGCTGAGCACTCCAGTCTTCCACGGGGAACTGCTGAATGGGCACACAGGGCACCTGCCTGCCTTCAGACCAGTCTGCAACCCCGGGCTGAGCAGCAGTAAATTCAAGAGCTGGAGCAGTTCATTCACCCTGAAATTCCTCCTTGGCCACATCCTCTTCAGCAGTGGCCTGCTTTTCATTTACAAACTTTTCAGGATCTCTATAGAAGTAGAGATCAGGCAAGGCCTCCCATGAATCCTCCTGGGAGATGGTGCCACGCACGAGCCGAACTTCCTAGGCCACCGTCTATCACATCAGATCCACCAAGTGAGCTCCTTTGTTGATGCATGGGATAGCAATGTCCACGTAGTGCAGAGGAGAATCTGTGTGACACAGAGCAGTGGTGGGCAGGTTAACATAAGACGCCTCTGTGAGAGGCTGGTAGTCAGCCCTGGGATCAGTAACCACCAGAAGACGCGGCTCCCAGAAAGCTGCCTGGATCTGGTTAGTGAAGGTTCCCGGGCTGAAGGGCCCAGCAATAGAAGCAGCTCCACTGACAGCAGCAAACTTCAGCATAGCCCACTGGCCTGTATTCCTGGGGGATATGACACTAACATAAACTGGTTTTCAATGTCATCAATGGAACGAGCCACCAGCAGAAGCTTCTCTCTGGTCCTCTCAGGTTTGTGATGTAAATAACATCATTTTTACTTTCGTAGATGTACTGTTCCCTTTGGAAGTCAAGGTTGGTGCCATTAAGCGGGTCCCTGCTGCAAGTTAGAGGGCATCCTCCTCTTCTATCTCAGGACACCAATGGCTCTGGACATTGTGAAAGTTTCCCTTTAAGTTATGACAGGAACCCAGGACAACACCGTATGGACACCTTTCTGGGTAGCAAGAAAGCTCGGTGTCTTTTTTTCTTATATTCAAGTAAAAATAATTGAAAAGATGTACTTTTTATTCATTTCTATAGTTTGCTTAATCAGAGACAGGATGAACAGTGAATATGAGATCCAAGGAATCAGGGGGTTGCATTTGTTTTGTTTACAATCTGCTCAGTGCAGAGAACAGAAACTATACACAATAGGCTCTCAGTAAGTATTTCTTGAATTAATTAATGAATGACATTAACGGTCTGATTCACTATATTGCTGCAGTGTTGGATTCCTGTGAGCAACGTGCACAATTTAGCCACATGGTGGAGCCATTTTTACAGTTATTTGAAAAGTGAAACTAAAGAGAAAAACCAAATAATTCAACAGACTGCCTTTCCTTTGAGGAAGTGATTCAAATTCAGACTACACTGTAAAATATTGAGATAATTTCTCTGACAGAGCTACTCACTTAGGATCCTACATAAGTTGAACATGAGACCCAAGACTCGGATGGTTGATAAAGCATGGAAATGTTGCATATGTGCGGCATTGGTTCGTACTGGTTCAATGCAGGAAGTGTCCTAATCCACGTGGCATTCACTTGGGTGGCTGGTAGGCACCACTGCACGGCACTCTTTGGGTCACTCAGCACTCTTAGGACTGGCAAAAGCATCCACACGACAGTTGGCTGAGCCAAAATGAAGATCCTTCCTAATATCTAAAGGTGCTGATGTATGGGCCACAAAGATTTCTGGATGAGAAATAAAAAGAACTAGAGTTACTCCAGATTTCTACATTTTTACCACTGAGTAAGATAAGTCAAGGAATGAGTGACTAAGAAAGATAGACCACAGAGCTTTGTAAGTGGGGTTGGGTGGTACAGCTATGGGGGAGGGCAGTTTTGAAGCCTGCTTGCTTCAGTTCTAATGAGCAGGTAATTCTCACTTAGTACTACATAAGCTCTATTTTCCTCCTTTGTTTTCACATTGAATAATGGAGAAAAGAGAACTGGAGAATTCCAGAATCCCTACTCAACACCATTTCAAAGTTAACTTTCTGGTTCTTTCCAATGCTTCCAGGTTCTCTCGCACATTCGCCCTACTTCAAATACACACATATTCTCTCTCAACTCCTTACCCATCCCCACTTCCACCCCTCCCACACACATATTGTCTTCTCACAGCCTCCAGCTGTGGTCATTGGCCTCCTCCTCTGCATAGTGTCCTAGATTTCAGGAAGATACATGACCAATTGTTAAAAATGCCACTTCCAACATATATCCTATCTACGTAAGCAATTTAACTCATTGTTGCTTTTTTTTTCTTCTCTTTTCTCTTAGTTAAGGGACCTGACTGAGAGACCATTTTTCTGAACCTTCCTGAGAAGGATATACTTTGAATTTTAAACCACTTTGGATAGATACTGAGACTACGGTCCTTCTATAAACTATATTTGCTAGACCAGTGAAAACAAACATCAAGACAGTACTAAGACACAGAATCCACCAATCACCTGTCAATTTGTCATACTGTGGTGGCTTGCATGTTGCTGTGATGCTAGAAGCTATGCCACTGTATTTCAAATACCAGTAGGGTCACCTATGGCAGACAGGTTTCAGCAGAGCTTCTAGACTAACACAGACTAGGAAGAAATGCCTGGTGATCTACTTCCAAAAATTAGCCAAAGAAACCTTATGATCACAACAGAACATTGTCTGATTCACTTGCTTTGGGCACATCATAAGGAGGAATCCATTGCCAGAGGAGGACAGTATGTTTGGTGAACTAGAGGGCCAGAGAGGGTGTGAGAGACCCTTGGTGAACTGAATTGGTCATATAGCAACAATGGACTTGAATATGCTGATAACTGTAAGGATGACACAGGACCAGGTAACATTTTGTTCTGTAGTACGTGAGGTCACCATGAGTTGGCGCCAACTCAACAGAAGCCAACAAAGGACAGGGAATATAAGTGGTTGACCGTAGATTCAGTTTTGGAGATTTTCTTTGGCTCTTGTCAAAAGCCTGTTCTAAGTCTCTTGTCTTCTTTTTATTTATTTTTTCCACTTCCCAAATTCTCAAGGTCTTAATATCATCTCCTTTTCACTGAAAGCTCCACTGTACACTTGCTAAAATCTTGCTTCACTGATCACATAAATGTCTAAACATTAAAAATCTTTTTTACCCAACCCTATGAAAATGACATTTTTCTCAATTCCTTGCATTATTATATTAGAACATTTTTCCAATTAAAAATAATTCACATTAGTGAAATCCCCTTAACCTTCTCAGGGGTCTGACAACTCAACAAATTCCATTCTGAGGAGAATTTGAAAGTTTGTGTGTGTGTATGAGTGTGTGTGTGCGCAAGTTGACATGATTCATATAAATTCATCCATTCTTTAAAAGTTTTACAAAAAGATAGGAGAGGGTCATCAGTAGCTGAGATATAAAACCTTTTTTTTTTTGGTAAAATAGCAGATAGAATACAGAAAAAAAAAAGTAAAAATACTGCTGCTCACAACACTCACATTAAGAGTTAAAAATGGAGGCAAAATCTGACAATTTCTGCAAAACTTCCTAGAAGCTGCAGGCTGAGAATCATAGGTATGGCAGGCAAGGAGACAAAAAGAAAAGGGTAAAGTAAGAGAATAGTCTGTCTGTAGAAACAATCCAAATGTCCATCAGCTGATGAATGGATAAATTGAGGTATATCCATACAATAAAATATTACTTGGCAATAAAAAATGAAGTACCGATATATACTACAACATGAAATGAACCTTGAAAACATTATGTTAAGTGAAACAATCCAGTCACAAAAGGAAACCTTGTATGATTCTGTTTATGTGAAATGTCAAGTATCAGCAAATCTATAAGGACAGAAAGTAGATTAGTGTTTGCTTAGGGTTGGCAGGGAGGGGTTGGGATGAATGGGGAGTAATTGCAAAGGATATGGGCTTTCCTTTTGAGGTGATGGAAATGTTCTGAAATGTATTGGGATGGTTGCACAACTCTGCAAATCCACTTTAAAAGCTGTTAAATTTTATACTTTAAATTGATTAATTGTATGGTATGTAGATTATAGTTCAGTAAAACTGTTATAAAACAATGATTTGACATGTCTTCAATAAATTTCAGAAAAATAAGAGCAAGAAAAAAATTTTCAAAAACCTTTCAGAGAGGAACAGAAGTTACATATAAAGGAACAAGAATCAGCATAGTATTAGAAAACTCATTTGCAAAAGAAGGAGCCAGGATTTCAAAATTCTGGAGAAAAAATTAATTATAAATTTGATTTCTACCTAGACTTGTTCTCATTTAAGTCTGAATGGTATATTTGCTTTCTGTTACTGGTTAACATATTACCACAAACTTAGCAGCTTAAAACAACCTGTTGTTGTTGTTGGGTGCCATGGAGTGGCTTCTGACTCAGGGACACTATGCACAACAGAAGGAAATACTGCCCCATCCCCACGATAGTTGTTATGCTTGAGCCCATTGTTGCAGCCACTGTGTCAATCCATCTCATTCAGGGTCTTCCTCTTTTTCGCTGACCCTCCACTTTACCTAGCATGAGGTCCTTCTCTAAAACAGCTTACACTGACCAGTTTCCATGTGCTAGGAGTCCAGGCATGGCTTAGCTCATCCTGTGCTCAGGGTCTCACAAAGCTTCAATCTAGGTGTTGGCTGGGCTAGATTCCTTTTTAGAGCTGGGAGTACTCTTCCAGCTTTAAGTGTTTATTGACAGAATTCAGTTCTTTGTGATTGTAGGAGTGTTGTGCTTGCTTTTAGCTGGGGGCTGCTCAGCACTTACAGGCCCTCACAGTTCCTCATCATACGCCCCCTCACAGGCTGTCTTACAACATGGCAGCTTACTTCTTTGAAATCAGATTACATCTTCTCTCTCTAGTATTCTAAGATGGCATTGTGTAATCAAGGGAATGACTATCTTCCTACCTTTGCTAGAAGCAAGTTGCCGATTCTACGTACACTCAAGGGTATAACACACAAAGAGTCATCTTAGGATTCTCCTTACCACAGAGGGCATGATAAGGCTCAGAAAGTTGATTCTTCTTATGCCTTTTCAGAGAAAGTTATGTCATGTTCTTATAAAACGTGGTGAAAATAAAGGAAGAGGAAATTACGATATAAAAAAGTAAGTGTGTCTATATCAGGAGTACCATTTTGATAGGGTTGCAGGCAGTAGTAGATTACTGGTGTCAGCTCATATGAAGTAATTGCTAACTTTTTTGGGAATTTTGCAGGCAAGTTGTTAAATATAGATTTTATTAAAATTAAATTTTATAAACTTAAAATTAAATAAATTATATTTAAGAACAGAGGTAATGAGTACTCAAAACTTATCACTTTTTAATTATTTTACAACATTTTATTGCTATCTATGTTCTTGATGGAGCCCTGGTTGCACAGTGGTTAAGAGCTAAGGCTGCTAACCAAAAGGTCAGCAGTTCGAATCTACCAGCCTCTCCCTGGAAAGCCCATGGGGCAGTTCTACTCTGTCCTACAGGATCGCTATGAGTCGGAAAGGACGTGATGGCAGCGGGTATGCTCTTGAAGGTCTGCACATCTATTGTATCTCTTTCCAAGTCACATTCAGTGTCTTCATCTTGGCAGTTTGAAATTAGCCACAGAGAGAGTATTTACACCAAGGAATTTGACAGTATTACAAATAGCGGCTCTGCCCACTGTCACAGAACTGGTTGTTAGACATTTATCAGCCCATCATGGGTTGCCAGGATAAATTTGAGATTTCAAGGTACTATGTCCTATGGCAAAGCAGCAAGACTTGGCTCTTTATAGCTAGGAACTTTTAATAGTAAAATGGCAGTAAAAAGCCTTGAGAATTTGAGGAATGGGGAGAAAATATTCAGAGGATATGACCAAGGATTCAGATGTGGATATGTTGCAGAACTCCGGCTCTAGATCTCAACCTAAGCCTTTCATTCCAACATCCTCTGGAATAGAGTCTCTTAAGGCCTTTGGTCAGGACTACCCCTCATTACAGTTCAAAGATCTCAAGTACATCAGCTCCTATGTGAGTCAGACAGGGATTCTTTTTTCCCTCTTGCTGACCCTGTGGAGCAGCAAGGAGAGTAATGATAGTTGGCTCAAACAGAGAACGAACCTATGAGGTCATTAGTTCTGTGTCCATTACATTCCTTTAGGCTTCACCTTTACTGAAGTATTAAATTATGGTGAGCTGAGGATCAACCCTACCTGACAATTGTCTATAGGTCAAGTGCAGGCCTTGCACAGAATAGATATGTTGTAATAAATGGAATTGAACTGAGTTACCCGGCATAGAATTAGAGTCTATATCCAGTACCTTACACTAAAAATTAAGAACCATAATGTGCTTAGAATAAATGCTTATGAATAAAAGTAATTTGATGGTCTCTAATGTATTTACAAGCACACTGCCTAGAAGTTCTAGAAACAAAATGAGCCCCCAAGGCATATCCTTATTTATACTTAAAATGTAATTGCATTTATTACTTACCAGAAAAAATAAAATTAGAAAGTTCCAACCAACAATTAAGAAAGCAACTCGTCCTACGTGTAAAATTCCTCTTCTTTATGTGTATATTGAGTATTTTATCTTTTGAACCAGAAGGTCAAGGAAGTATCTGGTTACCTCTGCTTGACTTTCTGCTTTTGAGGACGCTATTTTTTTTTTAAACTCAGGGAGCATTAAAATTTAAAATACTTTTCTACGAAGAAAACCAAAGATACAAGGGAAAGATTAGACCAAAGGACTGATGGACCACAACTACCATAGCCTCCACTAGACTGAGTCCACACAACTAGATGTTGCCCAGCTACCACCACTGACTGCTCTGACAGGGATCACAATAGAGGGTCCCGGACAGAGCTGGAGAAAAATGTAGAACAAAATTCAAACCCACAAAAAAAGACCAGACTTACTGGTTTGATAGAGACTGAAGAAATTCCAAGAGTATGGCCCCTGGACACCCTTTTAACTCAATACTGAAGTCACTCCTGGGTTTACCCTTCAGTCAAAGATTAGACAGGCCCATAAAACCAACAATAACAACCAAAGTTCAACTATGTATACAAGACTGAATGGGCACACCAGCCCAGGGGCAAGGACAAGAAGGCAGGAAGAGACAGGAAAGCTGGATGAATGGAAATGGGGAACACAAGGTCAAGAAGGGGAGAGTGTTGACACGTTGCAGGGTTGGCAACCAGTGTCACAGAACAATATGTGTATTGTTTAATGAGAAACTAATTTGCTCTGTACACTTCCACCTAGAGCACAATAAAAAAAAATTTTTTTAAAGAACTTTTCTCATGCAAAGGGATATAGAGGGAACTAAGTATTTGATGGTTGGAGCCCTGGTGGTGTAGTAGTTAAGAGCCTGGCTGCTAACCAAAAGGTCAGCAGTTCAACTCCACCAGCTGCTCCTTGGAAACCCTACGGGGCAGTTCTACTCTGTCCTATAGGGTCACTATGAGTTGAAACTGACTCGATGGCAACTAACAAGAACAACAAGTATTTGTTGAGGTGTTTCTTTCTTCTATTAATGTCTCGATGAGTACTTGAATTCCAGTATCTTATAAGTACATACATTAGTGATTCTATTATTTCAGTTTTTATTTTACACGATGAAGTTTCTGATATAGACCAGAAAGTGGCTTCCTTGGTCAAGCTTCTGATGTACAACACCTCCAGTTTTCTAATATCCATTGATTACATTTGAGTGCTGGCTTTTTAGCTTGACAGTGCACAGGAACCTTGAACTTGCTGTTTGATTTAATCTCATTCAACATTTAATGAGTGGTTGCAGGCATTAAGAATTGTCAATAATTCTTCCACCAAGTTATTATCTCTAACCTTTAATACCTCCATACTTTCATTACCCATCAGTCCCATCTTATCTTCATTTTCTGTTGACCAGCTTAGATTCCATGTTTCATTATTAAAATCATTACTTTGAAAATACCCAGGATGCCAGTCTCCCTTTTTCCCTCTATCATTCTTGCAAAAAGAACTCAACCATCTATTATTTTTACACTTAAACCAGAGAAGCTGGAAAGAGTCATGCATTTAGGCAGAACAGTGTATTAGTTTCCTATGAGTGCTGTAACAAATCACCACAAACTTTTGGCTAAAAACAACAGAAATATATTGTCTCACAGTTCAGGAAAACAGAAGTTCTAATCAATATCACTGGCTGACATCAAGGTGGTGGCAGGGCCATCCTCTCTCTGGAGGCTATAAGTGGAGAAACCATTCTTTGACTCTTCTAGCTTCTGGTGGCTGCTGGTGTTCCTTGATGTGTGGTCGTATCACTCCAATTTCTGCCTCTGTGGTTATGGTACTTCTTGCTCCTTCTGTGTATCTGATGTCTCCCTGCTTCATTCTTACAAGGACACTTGTGATGACATTCAGGACTCACTTAGTTAATCTAGGGTTCCAGAAATCTGGATCTGATATTTTGGAGGGACCATTTCTCAACCTACCATGAAAAGTTTCACTTTAAATTCATGACCTCGAAATTTGTGTGGGTTGTCAACACCGCCTAGCAATCTCAGTATATTTCCTAACTCATCAAGATGATTGTACATCCTCTCTCTCTTAAATCTTCCATATTATCTCTTCCCAGTTTCCTCTTAGCTAAACCCTTTCATTAGGAGTCTACAAGTGGTATTCTCTTTTTCCATCTCTCCAACATCATTCCATGTCAGTGTTTCATTTGCTCACTAAGCTCTAGTCACAGTTCATTCAACACATATATCTTTCTTAATCCAGAGAATTTATATACACAGTTCCTTCTTGATGATATGTTTCACTCCACTACTCTTCTTTCTCTCATCCTTCTTCCAAACCAAAGCCAAGACTATCCTTTCTTCTTCCCCTGATGTCAGAATAATATCACTCCAAATTGGCCTTTCCATATAACCTATCCTATTTTGCTGGTTTCTTATTTCCACAATTTGTCTGTTTAATGTAACTATAGACCATGACTTTCATTTACCATTACATACCTAATGCTTAGTCCCATGTCTGGCATTCTGTCATTTCATCAGTAAACTTATGTGCTAATTGCTGGGGACACAAAAGATAAAATTTCATAATTCTAAGTTGGAATGGCTTTATGGCTGGGCATGCAAACTCGGGAGTCAGAGACTTGTATTTGAATCCTGGCTTCTCTATATTTCAGCTGAAAGAACATGGGCAAATTAAGTGCCTTGATATTCTCCCATTTCTTCAAAAATTGAGAGTCAGGTCACAACTCTACCTCTGATCAGCTCTGATTCTGAAGAACTTTTATCTTCTCAGACCTCAGTTTCTTTAACTCTGTAATAACGGGCTTGACTGGACTCAATGATCTTGAACATTCATGTGTTGTTTAATATTCTGTAATTCCCTTTTTATAGGAGAGTGTAAATGGAAAAAAAAATCAATAGAACAGACAGAAAGGACTTTTTAAAAATTTCTGAGAAAAATGGCATAACTGTGCTTCATACCAATGACCATGTAATCTTTTCAGTATTTGTTCAGAAGTGAAATATAGTGCGTGAAAATGTTGGTCATTACAAAATCTATCTTTCCAGATGTTATTGTGTTTGACTGAGGAGTTGACAAGCCACACTACTTGTCAATCATCTCTCATCCTCACCATTTGACTGACTGGAAAGCTGGGGCAAAAAACTCATTTCAGTTCAGCTTGGGTTATTCCTTGCACCTTTCATAGAACTAGACGGATGGGTTTCACACGAAACAGGTGGTAGTTTTTGACAAGCCATCTGTGAGACAGAAAGCTGAGAAAAAGGGAAGTTTACTTAGAGAACTTTATTTTAAATAATACTGAGATTAGAGAAGAAAAGAATTTCTTCAGTATTATAAGACCCAGTGTTGTATCTAGAGACCACTACTTACTATTCAGAAAAACATTTCAGGTCTTCTTTCAGGTAGAAACTGAAGGCAAGCGCATATGAATCATAGACAATAGATGATAATAACAGTGAAGAATATTTAGGATATTCATGTACTAATTAGTGCATAGGAAAGAATAAGGAACTTGGAATCAGGGTATCTGGATATAGGGTCGCTACGAATTGAAATCAACTTGACGGTAATGGGTTTGGTTTTTTTGTTGGTTTTGGTTCTAGCATGGTCACTAGCTTGCTTCATAAAATATATAATCTGAAGATATATGATGCCAAAGAATTCTTTCCTGCACTAAGCTGTATTGACTCAAATATTTCCTGTTGACCTAAATATATGCATCAGTTAAAATAATCCAATGCAAGTAACAGAAGACTCAACTCAAAGTGGTTTAAACAGCAGGGTTATTTGCTATTTCATATAGTATGAGGTCCCATGGTGTGGCATTTAATGGTTGGTTGATTCAGTGAGTTAAAGAAACTGAAGTCTGACAAGGTAAATGAGTTCTTCAAGGTCAGAGGTGGTCAGAGGTGGAGTCATGACTTCTGGCAGTCCCTAGTATATTCAATATTCTTTAACAACACTATAGTTCAAATACATTGGCTCTTCTTGAGTCATCCTAATTCACCGTCCAGCTTTTGCATGCCTATGAGGTGACTTCAAATAACATGCGTTGGTGACATCTTTGCTTTTTAACACTTTACACAAGTCTTTTACAGCAGATTTGACAAATGCAATTTGATTTCCTGACTACTGCTTCTATGGGCATTAATTGTGGATCCAAGTAAAATGAAATCCTTGACAACTTCAATATTTTCTCCATTTATCAGGATGCTGCTTATTGGTACAGTTGTGAGGATTTTGTTTTCTTTATGTTGAGATGTAATCCATACCGAAAGCTGTAGTCTTTGATCTTCATCAGTAAGTGCTTCAAGTCCTCTTCACTTTCAGCAAGCCAGGCTGTATCATCTGCATGTCACAGGTTGTTAATGAGTCTTCCTCCAATCCTGATGCTGCGTTCTTCTTCATACAGTCCAACTTCGCAGATTATTTGCTCAGCATACAGATTGAATACGTATGGTGAAAGGATAAACCCTGACATACACCTTTCCTGATTTTAAACTACGCAGTATCTGTTTGAATGACTGTCTCTTGATCTATGTACAGGGTCCGCATGAGCACAATTAAGTGTTCTGGAATTCCCATTCTTCGCAATATTATCCATAATTTGTTAAGATCCACACCGTAGATGGATTTAAATCTAGAGTTCTAAAATTATTCCTCAGAACTCTAATCTTCTCTATATATCTATATTCTCTGAATCTTCTTATATGTGTTCTTAACCTATCTCATGGCTTTCAAATATCTCTTCATACAGTATACTCCCAAATTTCTGTCTCCAGCCTGGACCTCTCCCCAAGAATTGTATATTCCGCTGCCTGCTCAGTATCTCCACTTGGATTTCTAATAGTGAGAATCGACTCAACGGCAATGAGTTTTTGGCTTCTCTCAAACTTAACATGTTCAAACTAACCTGAATATTGCTCTCTACAAACCCATCCCTCTTGTATTTCTCACCGTCTTAGTAAAGGATTCTTCCACTTTCTCAGGCCAAAATCCTTGCAGCTAATCTTGATGCCTTCCTTTTCTCACATAGCAGGTCCAGTCCTTTAGGAAATACTTTTGTGTCTACCCTCAAATATTAGGGAGAACCACATGAAATTGCCAATGTTTGGCTATTTTTGATGCATAAAAACATCCATTTTTAATGTTTCAATTTAATATATACCCAGAATCCAATCACTTCTCACCGTCTCCACCTTCATTCTCCTGGTTTAAGTCACCAGCATCTCCCATAGGGATCATTACAGTAGTCACTTGACTGGGTGCCTCCACTCTTGCCCCCTAAGGAATATTTTCCCAGACAATAGCCTTAACTATTCTTGAAAAATGTAAACCAGATCACGTCTCTTCTTTTCTCAGAATCGTCCAGTGGCTCCTCATCTCATTCAGAGTAAGAGTCATGCATTTCCAATGCTCTACAAGGCCCTGTATAATCTGGCCCTCTGCTACCTCTCTTCACCCATGCTCTATCACCATCCTCCACCACCCCTTTCCCTAACTCAACTCCAGTCACTTGGCCTCCTTCCTGTTCCTCAAAAACAGAAAACATGTTTCCACTTCTTCACATGCACTTGTTGTTCCATTGGCCTGGAATGTTCTTTTTCAAATATATGCATGGCTTCTTGCCTCACTTCTATCAGGTGACTGCTCCAACGTCACCTCAGCTGAGGGGGTTTTCTGATTGCTCTATATAACATGGCACCATCCAAGCACTCTCTTACTTCCTTATATTCATTTACTTTTCTCCATAATATTTACTACTATCCAACATATTATATAATTATTGGTTTATTGTCTAATATTATATATTCTATTACAGTAGAAACTTTGTTATGTTCATCGCAATATCTCCAGTGCTGGCATATCATATAGTTCAAAATAAATATTTGTGAAAGAAAGAAAGGGAGGGAGGAAGGGAGAGAGAGGAAAGAACACAGGGAGACAAAACCAGCAGTGTCATTTGAAGTAAAGGATACAAGCGAGTGGATGTAGTTCTCTGATACCTGTCTTGTTCCTCTCTGGAGATCATCAAAAGTTAAGCTGCTGCTGCAATCTGTGAGGTGTGAGCTGCCAGCTGGATCAATAAGACAAAAGTCAGACACTGAACTTGAGTCCTCACTTAGTAAGTTCAGATAAGGTCATGAAACCTAGAAAAAGATGCAACTTTCTATTCATCAGTGTACTAATCGATAAAGTAGGAATTATGTGATATGTTCTTCCTATTCCAGAGAGTGTGGTGAGAATCAGTAAAGATACTACATGTGAAAGCACATGATAAACTATATAGCTTTATGTAAATTTATGCAGCAAATAATTCTTCAGATTTCACAAATGGAATATTAATGAAAACTTATACAAGGAAATAAAGAATAGATTGTTCCTCCCATTTGAAATAATCTATATAGTATAATATCATTTACCCCAATACTACCTTGATTCAAAGTAGACGAGTACTACATATATACTTAAATTTAGAGAAACACAAGTATAAAAGAAATTATAACACAAACGTATTTACATAGCTGTACTCTCCGGGTTCAGGGACCTTGTCTCAACCGTAGTGATTTACCAGGAATAGGTGTCCAGTAAACATTTATTGAAACTGTGAGGGTTTTCATTTTGGTTTCTTTAAATAGGCAAGAATCATTAAGGATTGACAATGCCCTGATTTATTTTAAGGTTTCTTGGTTTTTATATGTGTGTGTGTGTGTATATACATATATATATATATATGTATATATATATATATATATATAAAATAAAGAGAAAACCAAATTAGGTGTTTGGGTGTTTGCTTTCTAAAGTTTCCCAGGAAACCATGAGGGTATTTGGAAAAGAGCCATTGCCATTGGGAAGTCTGACGTTGCATAACTGTGGTTTAAATGCCTTTTGGAACACAATTCCCTTTTTTTTTGCCAGTTAGAAGCATCTTTTCTTAAAGACTGACACTAACAGTAAATTGGTTTGGACCCTCTCTGCGTGCTCTGGAAGGCAGCATTTACTGCTTCTATCCATCTTCACTTCACTGTGGCTTGAGCCTTTCAGCTGAGTCTTTGGAACTGTTTTTGTTTGTTTGTTTTTTAATTCTTTTCCATTTTAACATGGAATTCTTTGGTATAATGAACGCCAAGAATAAAAAATCGTGGGTTTTATCTTCAAGACTAAACTTTACTCTGAACCCTCTCCCACTTTTTTTTTTTTTTAAATTTTTTAGCATCACCAATTGCATTCATCCTGATTTGAATAGAAATTTTTTAGCCCCTACACAGTCACTGGCAATGATTGCCCCTGCCTACCTCAGCTTAGGAGATACAAAAATTTATTTCAAATCAATTCCATAGGAGGAAAAAATAGAGTCCCAGTGCTGGAAAATCTAAAGGAATTCAAGGTACTGATTTAAATGTTGCATGTCAGATTAATCTGATTTGGGACTTGCTGTCTAGAGAAATTTATGTACACTGAGGCAAGTAAGCCAAGGTAGGAGAATAGTAAAAGAGAGAGGGGCGCTATATTCTCTCCGAGTTGGAATGATGACTCTGCCATTTTCCTTGTCTCTCAGAAATGCAGCACCAGACAGAAGCATCAATATGCTGCAGGCAAAACTCTCAGAAATTGCCTTACTCCTTCCCAAGTCTTTCTAATTCTACTCTCTTAAGTATTAATTAGCAAATGAACCAATCCAAAACCACTTAAATGTTGGCTATTTATACCCTCACTCCCATTTTGTGAAGAAAAAGGGTAGGTTAAATTACTTAAAAGAAAAGTGCCAGGGTGCCAATGTACTTAGTTGTTTAATTTATATTTAATACGAAAAAGAAAAGAAAAACTAATTGTCTTTATATTCCCCCTCCCCACACACACTCCACGCTTCTTACTTTCTCCTGACTTTGTATGGGATTATTAAAAAGGAAAGAATTTTCCTGGAAAAGCTATTGGTATAATGTGCCAATTGTTACATTAATTTTCCCCCCAGCTCTATTGCTTAGCAGGAATTTTGGGCTTTACTCAGGAACTGCTTAGTGAGCTTGTCCGTGGACAGGATTAGTTTAATCTCCCATCTCAAGCCTCTAAACACTGGGAAAGGTTGGGGTGGAGGAGGAGCATTGGTAAAATGCAGAAGTCAGGGGTGAGGGAAAGAAAGGTTGCTGATGACCTAGTGCCAAGGTTTACTTTGTCCTTGAACTAAATTTGAGTTGTGTGGGGGAAGGGAGGATAGGGAGGGGATAGAAGGAGCGGTGGTGAATAAGATTGTTAAACTGGGTTGGGTGGTGGTGATATCTTCATGGTTTCATTGTGTTTGGAGTGTCTCCAAGCCCTGGGGGCAACACACAAATGAGGGGGAATGAAAAAGGAGTGTAAAATGATGATTAGAATTCACAAATAAAGGACTTTGAAGGAAGGGAAAAAAAAAAAAAGAATTTTTGGATATGAAAGGAGTAGGGGAAGATAGTACTCACTTATTCTGGTGGACCTTAAATCTGTCATGAGGATGGTCTAGGTGGGGACCACAGGAAGATTTTAGTAGGGAAAAGGCTGAACTTCTTCTTCCCTCTTAATCAAGACAATTGGGGAGCATAAATAAGTTGAGCTAAATGACTTATGACACAAAATTTGTAAAATATTTTATGAACTCTACTGCACAAGACAAGTATAAGGGCTTAATATTTTCAGTGTTGTTGCCATATCTGGATATAATGAGAAAGATTTGGTTTATATATTGGGGCACAATTCACATTGATTTTTTTTTTAATTAAAATTTTAGTGTATATCACTTCCTGTCTCAAATAATAAAAAGGCTAACACCAGTTGCTGTCAAGTCAGTTCCTACCCATGACAACCCTGTGTGTGTCAGAGTAGAAAGGTGCTCCATAGTATTTTCACGGCTGATTTTTTCAGAAGTAGGTAGGCAGGGCTTTCTTCCGAGGCACCTCTGGGTGGACTGCAACTGCCAACCTTTTGGTTAGCAGCCAATACATTTACACTTTGCTTGTGGAAACCCTGGTGGTGTGATGTTTAAGTGCTACAACAGCTACCCAAAAGGTTGGCAGTTGGAATCCACCAGGCGCTCCTTGGAAACTCTATGGGGCAGTTCTACTCTGTCCTATAAGGTCGCTGTGAGTCGGAATCAACTCAGAGGCAACAGGTTTGGATTTTTTTGGTTTATGTGTTCAGTTGCTGGAGATTTATATCTAAATTTGTACACTAAGAGGTATTTTGTACTCTTTTCCTGTATATTTCTGGTTTCTTCATTAATAATCAATCGGCCTATTAGAAAAATTTATTGCATAGGTTTAAGAGACCATTTTTCAGTTAAAATGCATAAAATGGATGAACAATAGCATATTAGGTACGCATTTGTGTACATTCTGTTCTTAAAGTTAAGTGTATTTTCTTTTTTGAGAATTTACTCTTTGATCAGAGATGATTCTACAAACCATTTGCCAAATGTGTTTTATTTTTCATCTTTATTTTCAGAGATTAATTAATTGTATCCATTTCTTTTTCCCAAGAAATTACTCTGGACTTGTTTACCTTCTTAATTATAGATTAGTTTTCTAATTTATTACTTTCTCTTCTTACTTTTATTTATTATTCTTGGGTTTATTCAATTGTTCTTTTTTCAATCTATTTATCTTGAATGCATAGCTCATTAATATTTAGTCTTTCTTCTTCACAAATATAATTATTTAAGAAATTACATTTCCCCTTCAAATTACTGCTTTAATTATATTTCACAGATATTGCTATACAGTATTTTAATTATCACTCAGTTCTAAGCACTATTTAATCTTAATAATTTCTGAATTTATCTGTTATTTAATTTTTTTTTCAAATTGTAAACACACTGTCTTGTTTGATGATTTTATCTTCAATATTTTATTTCCAACTTATTTGTATAGGTTTTACAAATGTGATCTCCATGATGTTTTTACAGTAAACCAGATTTTAACTGGGAGGCAAGGTGGCGGCATAGCTGGTCACACAATCACACCTCCCTGGAGCAATGTCAGAAGTAGACAGCAAAAATGCAATGTAACCAAAAATCTTGGAAGCCTAGACAGCAGCTGAAGAATTGGAGACTCAAAGGGAAAGCTGAACCAAGAGAAAGGTAAAAACCACATGGTGTGAAAGCAGAGTTTGGCGGAACGTATACACTCGACTTGGCAGCCCAGCTGAACACAGCTACCTTAGGGCAGAGACAAAAGGCACCTCTGAGCAGAGGGCACAGGGAGGGAACAATGTGAAGAAAACAAACCAAGATGGAGAAATTAAGAAAATAATCCCAGAATGGAGAGACAAGATGGGTGGGTGCATACAGGGACTGGGGTCAGATCTGGAAGAGAGCAGTGTTTGGGTGTAGCATAGAGTGGAGCTCTGGGAACTCCAGGGAGTTTATACTCAAGAAGAGTGGTACAGACTGAACTGTAGGAAATCCCAGGCAAAGAGTGGGAAGGCTGGTGCTAGTGTCACGGGGAGGGGCAAACAGAGAAAGTGCAGTGACACAGGTTTGTGCTCCCCCAACCCAAGGGAGTACAGCAAAGTGTAATCATAGGGAACTGGTCTGGTAAACATGCATCATCTAGGGAACCCTTCTGTTGGAGACAGCTGGTGACGCTTCACAACACAGCCACCCATTGGAGGCTAGTCCAGTCATCTATGGCAATAGGCACCCATAGGCTGAGCTCCCCACCAGGAGCCAACTGGCCTGAGGCAGGAATTCTGCCTGGGCACCCCTGGCAAGAGCACTGCCCAGGCAGCCCTTACCCAGCTCAGCCCACTTCCTTGAAATGCACTTGCCACAACCTGACATCATAAACACACCTTCCCCAGCCCAGTGCTGCAAGAGCAACTGCCCTGATGCTGTGGACACACCCACCCAAACCTGACCCCACAGGCACACACACACCCACCCAAAAGCCTGAAGTGCCTGGTCCAGACCAGCATAGCACCTGTGCCCCCACCTCTGACCTGATCAGAGCCAGTGGCCTTTGACCTGTATGGTGACCCCCATCCCTGAACTTGTATACCACACCATGGCCCCAGCCCCACCACTGACAGGTGCAGGAGTAGAGTCCTGCCCCCAGATCCATACCAAGTATGTAGTCCCTCCCCTCCACCAGAGCAGCACCCGAGGCTTTGCCCCTGAATTGGCGCCTTACCTGCTGGCCTGCCTCAGACTGGTGCAGCAGCCACACTCAACCACAGCCCAGCACTGCTGACACTCTACCCAGCCTTACACTGCAAGCACACATACCACACCCCGCCCTGAAGCTGGAAGCACTCAGACACAGAAAGGTGAGGTTGGAGTAGCACAGGCTAAAGCTGTCCTGGGATGAGTATGACTAAGACGAGAGATCCTGTGAATTCCCAGAAGAAGCAATGAGCAAAAAGAAGAATCTAAAGAGAAGAGAAAGAAGCTAATCTCCTTATCTACTAAAGCAAAATAAATAAATGAATTTTAATGTCCCATAGGTAAAAATTATAAGACATACAAAGAGATAGGAAAGAATTGTGCAAACAAACAAACAAACAAAGCAAGGGGTCAGAAATAGTACCTGAGGAAGAACAAATAATGGAATTGCCTGGCAAAGATTTCAAATCATTAATGCTAAGAATGCTCAAAGAGATAAAGAAACCCCTAAACAAAATCTAAAGAAAACCAGGAAAACAACATAAGAACAAAACAAAAATTTAAATAAAGGTATAGAAATCATAAAAAAAATATATAAATACTGGAGATTAAAAGTAAAAATACAGAAATGAACAACCTCACAGAAGGACACAGAAGTAGAACTGAAATCACAGAAGAGAGGACCAATAGACTTGAAGACAGGATAATTGAGATTGCTCAGTCTGAACAGTAAACAGAAAAAAGAAAGAAGACAAATGAACGAAGCCTAAGAAATATGTGCGACACCATTAAGAGGAATAATTTATGGATTATGGGAGTTCCAGAACAAGAAGAGAGGGATATAGGTCCAGAGAGAATCTTTGAACAAATAATAGTAGAAAATTTCCAAACATTATGAAAGATGGGAATTTTCCCACCCAAAAAGTGCAACAAACATCATGCAGGATAAATTATAAAAGATACTCACTGAAGCATATCAATCAAACTCTGGAGAATCAAGTTCAAAGAGAAAATTTTAAGAGCAGCACAAAAAAAGCAAAGTATCACATACAAGGAGGTCCCAATAAGATTAAATCTGACTTCTCTTCAGAAACCATGCAAACAGGAAGACCATATAACAACATATTTAAACAGCTGAAAGCAAAGAACTGTCAGCCAAAAAAAATACATCCAGAAAAATTATTCAAAAACGAGGGCAAAATTAAGACATTCCCAGATAAACAAAAATCAGGGGAATTTTTTTTACCACCAGACCAGCCCTACAAGAAATGCTAATAAGAGTACTCTAGAAAGAAAAGTAGCAACACTTAACAGCCATCCAAAGTGATACATACACAGGGGGAAGGGAGGGGCACGCCATTAAAAAGAAGCCATTGACAGTATAAAAATCAGACCTAAGATACTTTCGGTTGAGAAATATAAAGGGCATGTCCTTCGCGCTTTTAAGGACATAATTATAGGGAAGAATAAAATAGAAGGGGGGGGGTGGGTAGGAACTAAATAAAAATAACATTAAACTAAATTTAAACTTAGATTACAGGCAAACTGAGATACAAACATGTAATTAACGACAGTGTCAAAGGAGGGAATGATTGGTGTAGATACAGAATTTTTGCATGTTAAAGAAGTTAAGGCAGTGTCAAGATACAGCAGGGTGTTTTAAATGTGAGATGTTAAAGAAAGTAAATAAAATTACTCACCAAAATAAAGCAGGGGAACAAAAAGACTCAGCAATCACAAAAATAACAATAATAAATAAAATGAAAAGAAAATCTATGTTTAAAAATAACTCAGCACTAAAGGTAAAGAGGAACAAAGAAGCCATTAATCTCACAAAAAAAGTAAAATAAAATGATAGAAGTAAATTATCCCCTATTGATAATTACAGTGAATATAAATGGATTAAACACTCCAGTCCAGGGACAGAGAGTGGCAGAATGGATTAAAAAAACCCAACCCATCCATATACTGCCTACAAGAAACACACCTTAGGCACCAATACATTAATTGGTTAAAAGTCAATGGATGGAAAAAAAAAATTCAATGCAAACAGTAACCAAAAGAGAGAAGGAGTGGTAATATTAATGTCTGGCAAAATAGACTGAAGTCAAAATCTATTATAAAAGACAAAGAAGGTCACTATATAATGATCAAAGGGTCAATTAACCAAGAAGATATAACAATTATAAATATCTATGCACTTAATGTCAGAGCCCCAAAATTTATAAAGCAAACTCTAACAGAATTAAAGGGAGAAATAGACAGATCTACAATAATGGTAGGAGACTTTAATACACCACTTTCCATGATGGATTGAACAACTAAAAATAAAATCAGTAAACAGAAGAACTAACACTATTAATTAATTGAACCTAACAAATGTATGTAGAATCCTCCACCCAACAGCAACACAATATACATTCTTTTCTAATGCACAGAGATCATTTTCCAGAATAGGCCATATTTTAGCACACAAAGCAAATCTCAATAAATTTAAAAAGACTGAAATCATACAAAACATCTTCTCTGACTATAATGGAATGAAGCTAGAAATCAGTAACAGGAAGAATAAGAGAAATAAGTGAATACTACTAAAAATCAAAGGGAAGGACAGCTCAAGATGGCAGCTCAGTCACACACCCTGCTATCCTCATGCAGTAGAACCAAGAAACCAAGTGAAACATATACAGACAACAGTCTGGGCTCCCAGAACAGAAGCGGAAGGATAAAGAATCAAATGGAACACCGAAGGGAAGCAGAAACTGAATGAAAACAGCAAACAAGGAGACTTACAGACTGTAGGTGCCCTACCAGCTGACCTGGCGCAGCATCACCATCTTGAGAAAAGTGAGCAGCGTTCCCAGGTGAGGAGGGCAGGAAGACAACTTCATGGAAGCTCCAATAGGAGACAAGAGATACTGTGTAGGCAAAGCCGGAGCAAAGCAAGGTGAGCAGAATATGAACTGGATCTAAGAAGGAAAATACAGAAAGGCGGGTGAGAGACCTAGGGATCCAGGCGACCACAGAGCAGAGAGGGAGCCAGAAAATAGGAACAGAGCTACTCAACACCAGTGGTCCCTGATCATTTGGGCGGGTGGTGTTGGCAGAGTGGAGGATCCTTGGAGTGGGGGCTAGAGATCCCTCACTCGACTGGACTCTGGACAGCCCCCCACCCTCGCATTTGTTTGTGGCTTTGTCCTGATTACCAGCTGCACTCTGTGGGGAGTGTCCCGATGCCCACGCCAGAGACTGGGGGAACATGCTCCCCTTCTCCTGTCCCCTGCCAGTGACCGGTGGTGAGCCCCCCACCCCCGTCACCTGGGCATTCACGTCCCTGTGTCAGTGGACCTTCGACTGGAGGCCTATGACCACCCCCTGCCATCCCCATGCAGCCACACCCACCAGTGATCCACAGCATGTGCTCACACACTCTTCGACCTACAATAGAAGGCTTTGTTCACTTGCTCCAACCACCCCTGCACCAAATATTGTACAGAAGTCCTAGCCAGATCAATAAGGCAAGAAAAAAAGAAGTGTATCCAAACTGGAAAGGAAGAAGCAAAACTATATTTGCAGATGACACAATCCTATACATAAAAAGCCACAAAGATTCCACAAGAAAGCTGCTAGAACTAATAGAAGAATTCAGCAACTTTGCAGGGTATAAATCAACACACGAAAATTAATTGGGTTTCTGTATACCAACAACGAGAAATCTGAAAGGAAATCAAGAAAACAATAGTATTTACCTAGGAATAAACTTAACCAGGATGTAAAGGACTCATAAAATGAACTATAAAACAACGCTACAAGAGATAAAATAGACTACATAAATGGAAAGACATTCCACGCTCATGAGTCAAAAGACTTAATATTGTTAAAATGTCATACTACCCATAGTGCTCTATAGATTCAATACAATCCCAATAAAAATTCCAACAGCATTCTTTACTGAAATGGAAAAACTATTCATCAACTTTAAATGGAAAGAGGCTGAACAGTCAGAGAAATTTTGAAGAAAAAGAACAAAGCAGGAGGCTCCCCACTTCCTGGTTTTAAAACATATTATACAGCTATAGTGATCAAAACAGCCTGGTACTGGTTCAATGATAGACACATAGATCAACAGAATAGAATTGAGAGACCAGAAATAAATCCATAAATCTGTGGATAACTGATTTTCCACAAGAGGTTTGGGTCCATTCAATGGGGAAGAAACAGTCTCTTTAATAAAAGGTACTGGGAAAATTGGACATCTGCATGTAGAAAAATGAAACATGACTTATACCTACACCATAAACAAGAACTAACTTAAAACGAATCAAGGACCAAACTGTTAAAGCTAAAACTATAAAGTTCTTGGAAGAAAACATAGGGGAAAATCTATAGGAACTAGTTTTTTTATTAAATGACTATCAAATACAACTACAAACGCATGAGCAGCAAAAGACACATTATGTAACTGGGACCTCATAAAAATTAAATACTTAGGGTTATCAAGAGACTTTATCAAAAGAGGAAAAAGACAACCTACAGACTAGGAAAAAATCTTCAAAAACAATATATCTGATATTGTCTAATATCCACAATATATGTAAAATTTCTACAACTTAACAAAAAGAAATAACCCAATAAAAAAATGGGCAAAGGACATGAATAGACACTTCACCAAAGAGGATATTCTAGTGGCCAACAAACACATGAAAAGATATTCATTGTCATTAGCCATTACCATAAACCAAACCAAACCCATTGCTGTCAAGTTGATCCTGACTCATAGTGACCCCATAGGACAGAGTAGAACTGCCCCATAGGGTTTCCAAGGAGTGGCTGGTGGATTCGAACTGCCGACTTTTTGGATAGCAGCCAAGCTCTTAACCACAGTGCCACCAGGCTCCCATTAGCCATTAGAGAGATGCAAACCAAAATTACAATAAGATACCACCTTACTCCTGCTGAAATTGCATTGATAAGAAAAACAGAAAACAACAAATGTTGGTGTGGATGTGGGAAGATTTGAACCCTTATCCACTGCTGTTAGGAAAATAAAATGGTACAACCATTGTGAAAAACGCTATGGCAATTCCTCAAAAAATTAAAAACAGAATTACCATATGACCCAGCAACTCCATTCCTAGGTAAACCTCGTGGGGACCTAAAATCAATGACACTAACAGACATATGTTCACCAATGTTCATCGCAGCATTATTCACCACAGCAGAATCCAGAAACAACTGAAGTGCCCCTCAACAGATAAATGCATAAACAAAATGTGGTATATACATACAATGGAATACTATCCAGACTTAAAGAGAAATGAAGTCCTCATACTTGCTATACAATGAATCAACCTTGGAGATATTATGCTGAGTAAAACAAGTCAATCATGAAAGGGCAAATATTGTATGGTCTCACCTACATGAAATGATAAGAATAGGTAATTATATAGAGACCAATGGTTACTAGAGGTAACCAGGGTGGGCAGGTGGGGGAATAACTCACTAGGAAGTAGTGAATTTTTATCTATGGTGATGGGAAAATTGGAATCACTTGATAGTAGTGGGTTTGGTTTTTGGTTTAAGGGCCATGGTTACACAACCAGACTAATGTAGCTGTTACCATTAAGCTGTATACCAGGAGAAAAAAAAGAGGCGGGGAGGAGGGGGCAAAATGGCAAATGAGGTCATTTATATAATTTTCAACTACAAACTACGACAACAGCCCCCTCTCCACCCCCTCATTCCCCCCCCCCCCCCCCAAAAAGGCTGTACCGGTTGACGCTACTTAGATGCTACTAAACAGTTCATAGGATTCGTTTTCTGGGTTTGAAGGTTTAGGGGCATGACTTCCTTGGTCTATCCGGTCAGTTGGCCTAGTACTGTTCTTAGAATTTCTGTCGAGTAGCATGTGGGGTCTTAAAGCTTGTGAAAGGACACCCAAGATACAACACTTGGTCTTTATTCAACTAGAAGAGCAGAGGGGGAAGGAGACTCAGGAATCTGAGAAGGAAATGAACTTCAGGTTTAATTGCCTCCATAAACTACTACCTCCATTTGTCATGTTGTTTGTCGTACTGTGTGGGCTTGCGTGTTGCTCTGATGCTGGAAGCTATGCCACTGGTATTCAAATACCAGCAGGGTCACACTTGGTGGATGGGTTTCAACTGAGCTTCCAGACTAAGATAGACTAGGAAGAAGGGCCTGGCAGTCTCCTTCTGAAAAAAATTAGCCAGTGAAAACCTTATGAATAGCAGTAGAACATTGTCTGATATAGTGCTAGAAGATGAGACCCTCAGGTTAGAAGACACTCAAAAGACAACTGGGGAAGAGTTGCCTCCTCAAAGTAGAGTCGACCTTAATGACATAGATGGAGTCAAGCTTTTGAGACTTTCATTTGCTGATGTGGCAAGATTCAAAATGAGAAGAAACAGCTGCAAACATCCATTAATAATAGAAACATAGAATGTATGAAATATGAATCTAGGAAAATTGGAAATGGTCAAAAATGAAATGAAACACATAAACATCTATACCCTAGGCATTAGCAAGCTGAAATGGACTGGTATTGGCCATTTTGAATTGGACCATTATCATCAGACAAGAAGAAATGGATGGTGGCCAGCTACCATTAATGCACGTTTTGATCAAGGACTCCATATATGGATCCTGATCAAAAAAAGGAAAAACGTGGAACAGAACTCCAAACTCATATGGAAACCAGACTTACTGGATCCATTTAGACGGAGGGAATTCCCAAATTTAATGCATGGAAAAAATCTTTAAACCTTGAACCAAAACTATCCCATGAAGCCATTGTTAAGTAAACAACAGTTTAGCCCAATTAATAAAGAATGTTGACCTCGAGCATAGCACTGTTATAAAAAAATCATTTATATGAGTGTAAACTGATAACGGTTAATTAAAAGCACAGATGAGAACTTTAAGGGGCCAGGGCTCCTTCTTTAAGGAGTAGGGAGCCTAAATAAAATGGTGATGAAACCATATGGGTACAGACAGAGAGAATGGTGACACAGTGTGAAGTATGTAACCAATGTTACTGAGCTGCTCATGTAGAAATTATAAACGGATGTATGTTTGGCTTGTATATTGCCACTGAAAATAAACAAAATATTAAAAAGAAAAAAAAAAGAGAAATTTCAACTGAGTTGTAAGTCTTCAAAGCCTAATCCCATGAAGCGAAAAGTTAGCACTCAGCGGCAAGCTAATTACATCCAACTCCTTATATCCTGCAGTGGGGACAAGTTCTACCTTATCAGAATTGATATCTGTTCCATTTGATTTTGCCTTCTCTACCCTCTGTGTTTCTGCCATCAATACCATTCTTCAGGCAACACTTGACTTAATAACAAAGAATCACATACAATATTGTCGCAGGCCAGGGAACCCTTTTATAGTAAACGTGACGAGACAATGGGAACATGATTACAGAACCCATTAGATCTTCCATATACCATATCATCTGGAAGCAACAAGGCTAGATAAACAATGAAACGCAAAAAACAAACAAACACATTGCCGTTGAGTCGATTTTGACTCATAGCAATCCTATAGGACAGAGTAGAACTGTCCCATAGGGTTTCCAAGGCTGTAATCTTTACAGAAGCAGACTGCCACACATTTCTCCAGAGGAGCAGCTGGTGGGTTTGAACTGCCAGCCTTTTGGTTAGCAGCCAAGCAGTTAACCACTGCGTCACCAGGGCTTCTTATTGAATAACATGGGAGACTGTCTCCCCAATAGCTGGTGTACATGCGTCTGGAAAGCATTATCTTTTTATCTATTCTTGCACAAATATTGCATAGTATAAATTATCCTTGGTAAAGTGGAGGGTCAGCAAAAAAGAGGAAGACCTTCAGTAAGATGGATTGACACAGTGACTGCAAAAATGGGCTTAAACATAGCAATGATTGTGAGGATGGCACAGGACTAGGCAGTGTTTAGTTCTGTTGTACACAGGGTAGTTATGAGTTGAAACGGACTTGAAACCTAACAACAACAACAAATTATTGTATAATAAGCCTTGATATCTGGGAATGTAAATCTTTCTACTTTGTTCTTCTTCCAGATCATATTGAATATACTTACTGTACTTTTCCACAAATGATGTGTGCCTTCTACATTTGTTTGCCAGTCGCCTCTCCCCACGAGGTATTTTCGTGTAAGTGCGCTATACTAATTTATTTTTTTTACAGCAACATCTAAAAATAATTGGCATAGTGGCACTTATGAAAATACCTCAAGAGGGGAGGGTGCGTTTGGCAAATATGTTTTATTTGCATAAAAACACGGTAGTCCTTGGCATAAATTTTGACTCAGTTTGCCAACTTCATAAAAAACTCTGCTAGAATGTTGACTGGGTTAGCAATAAACCTACAGAGCAATTTCAGAGAAATGACGTCTTTTCAATACTGAAAATGGACTATTCCTACATTAACTTTTTTAAAAATTTCTTGGAATTTTTTTGTAGTTTCTGTGTGGTGGATTTTACATCTTTATTTAAAATTTTAGTTTTCTATTGGTTGTGCTACAGGAAAATACCATCGATTTCCATATACTAATTTCTATCCCTTAGTATTTATAAGTTAATTCTAATATTTTTTCTGTAGATTTTTTTGATTTTTCTTTGTATGTAGTCTGTTATCTAAAACTATTTTCAGTTTTATTTCTTCCTTTCTTATTTTTTTTGAGGAACTCTTTATTTCCTTTCCTTTATTTTTAGAAAGTACATAGAAATAATAAAAACAACAACAACAACAAAAATTTACAAAACACAAACATACACACAGCAGTTTAACTAGGAACCATTTATGAGCTCAGGCACATATCAAATTTATATGGGGAATTTTCAGCTAATAAACTTCCTAGAATTTCAGATTTTGATGGCATTGCAAATCTACTTGGGGGCCACTGTTTAAAACTGACTAGAGGAATTTTAATTTTGTGTGTGTGTGTGAGAGAGAGAGAGAGATTGTGTTCACACGGAGTTGGTTAATTAGCTTTCTATTACTGTTAGAGAAATAGCATTATATTACCACAAATTTAGTGGCTTAAAATAATACCTAATTATTATCTCACAGTTCTTTAGAAGTCTGACACATTGGGCTTAAATGAAGGCGTTGGTAGGACTGTCTCCCTTCCTGGAGGCTCTGGGGAAGAATAGGCTTCCATGGTTAACGTTATTGGACAAATTCAGTTCCTTGTGGTTGTAGGACTGGATCTTGGTTTCCTTCTTGCCTGGCAGTCAGCCACCACTCTTAGCTCCTACGCTTCTCTCTCCATTCCTCACACACGCTGCCCTCCATCTCAGAACCAGCAACGCTGGATGGAATACTCACACTTGGAATATGACTTCACTTACTGCTGCATCTTTTGTGTCTTCTGTTACGTGTCCTTCTTCAATTAGCCAGAGAAAGTTCTCTGGTTTTACCAGCTCATGTAATTACCTCTGGCCCAAATAATGCAAGGTAATCTCCTTATTTAAAGGTCCATAATCGTACACTTTCAAAGTCCCTTTTTCCATATAAGGCAACATATTCACAGGTTCCAGGGATTAGGGCATGGACATCTTTGGGAGCATTCTGCCTACCACACCTGACTTCTGAATTTTGGGGAATATTTTTCATATCTTTCTAACCAAGTGAAGAATAACTTTCTGTGTTTCACTCCTCTGGAATTCAAACTGTCAAACATATAGGTTTTTTTCTTGTTTCATTATAATGATGCGGTTTGATTTCCTACTGATGGATATCATTAATTCTTGATAAAACCAACTTATTAAGTATCCTATTAGTTTCACGTTCTACTAGATTTACTTATTAACATTTTGTTAAATATTTCTATAACTATATATAAGTGGAAGCCCTGGTGGCACAGTGGTTAAGAGTTCGGCTGCCAACCAGAAAGGTAGACAGTTGGAATCCACCAGCTGCTCCTTGAAAACCCTGTGGGGCGTTCTACTCTGTCCTACAGGGTCACTAAGAGTCAGAATTGACTCAACAGCAACGGGTTATATATAAACGAAACTAAGTCTACAGTTTTCTGTTCTTTTCTTTTTTTTTTTAGCCATTTTAAAGATCCGAGTAGTTCAGTCTCATCATTTTCATAAAACATATTGTAAGATCTGAGTAACAGTCTGTTGTATTCCCTTCCGAATAGTTACACTTTTATTTCTTCTTGCTTTCTCTGCACTACCTAGGACCTTCTATACACAGTTTAATAGACATGCTGTAGGCACAGTCGTTCAAAAGCTAGGCTGCTAACAAAAAAGGTCAGCAGCTCGAATCCACCAGCTGTTCCTTGGAAACCTGAAGCGGGAGTTGTACTCTGTCCTGTAGGGTTGCTATGAGTTGGAATCGACTCGATAGCAGTGGGTTTGGTTTTTTGGTTTTGATAAGATTTGTTTTGTTTTGTTTCCAATTTCAGGGTAAAAACTTTTAACAATATTTCATGATAAACATGAAGCTTGTTGTAGTCTTTTTTTTTTTTTAATGTATATACTTTATCAGTTAAGCAGTTTTCATTTATTCCTGGTTTCATGTGTCTTTCTTTGTTTTTAGCTATTCATGGGTTAGAATTTTATCAAATGACTTTTCACCATTGCTGAGATATTTTCTCCTTTATTTTCTGTTAATGTGGTGAATAACTTTGATTTTCAAAAATCAAACTAAGCTTGCATTGCTGAAAATTAAACCCCACTTGGTTATGTAATCTTACCTATTTTTTTTTTAATATAAATTGATTCAATTTTCTTATGTTTTGTCTAACATTTTCTTAGTTTTGTTTAGTGTTGGAGTTTAACATACATAGTGAACATATATAATAAAATACATACGTCTTAAATGTTACAAATAGATGAGTTTTCAGAATTGTATACTTCTATGTAACTACCACTTATAACATTACCTACATCTAGAGGCTTCCCTTAGGCCTGGTCCCAGTCAATACCATCTCCAAATATAAGCACTGTTCTAACTGCTGGGGTCCTGATGGCATAGTGGTTAAGATCAGCAAAAGATCAAAAGATCAAATCCACCAGCTGCTCCTTGGAAACCCTACGGGGCAGTTCTACTCTGTCCTATAGGATCGCTATGAATCACAGTCGACTTCCTGGCAACAGGTTTGGTTTTTATTTTTTTGTTTTGTTTTGTTTAATCTGCTCTGAGGAGCCCCGGTGGTACAGTGGTTAAAGCACTAGGCTGCTAACTGAAAAGTTAGCAGACAGCCTGGTTAACTCAGACTAGTCCTGATTCCCCGGTACAGAGCCAAATCCTCAGCTAAAAATATTTCTCATTTCCCAGGTTTCTCAGCCAGGTAAATATTTTTGTGATTATAACTTATTGTTTGAGGGCAGTTTGTGATTTAGAACCTGTTCTCAAGGCAATCTGGAGACTTCCCTAGTTTCTAAGATGAAGGGCAGATAACAAACCTTCTCCACCAGCCCAATCATTTGCTCTCCCAACTCCATTCACTACTGAAAATTTTAATTACCTGTTTGTTGATATGGCATAGATAAAAAGCTTTTACAGCTTAATCTCAAAAGAGTCTGCTTACGCCTATACATTATTTCTATCACATTCTATTTACCTTTCTATTCACTGCTTGAGTTCTTCCTCCACAAGGATTTTTGTAACCATGCCACTTCATACCAGCTTCTTCCTTTGGCTGTCGGTGAAACTTAAAATCTTTAAAGTGTACACAGACTTATCTTGGTAAAGTTAGAAAGGAAGCTTGGAGCCATTTAGCTTGACCTCTGTTACAGAAGAGAGTCAGACATAGTGAAGTGAGAGAAATGGGAATGACATGGAATTTTACATTGCTTACGATGTTAAAACATGGATATTTAACATACATCCTGATAGATATACAAATATATGTGCTGTGTATTTATACATATATTCACAGATATATGAGTATGTGTATATATGTATATACACACATATGAGTACATATGTATGTATAGATACATGTATATAAACATATATGTATATAAATGTATATAATACGTTCTCTGGAACCCTGGTGGTGAAGTAGTTAAGAGCTCAGGCTGTTAACCAAAAGGTCGGCAGTTCAAATCCACCAGCCACTCCTTGGAAACCCTATGGCGCAGTTCTACTCTGTCCTGTAGAGTCGCTGTGAGTTGGAATTGACTCGATGGCACACAGTGACAACAATACATTCTCTTAGTTGGTTTTCTCCTTGCACGTTTCTTCATTATCTCCCTTGCTTCTAAAAATAAAGTTTTATTTATCTGTCAGATATATTGAATTGATTGGGAGGAGAGCCTTGGAAAATAATTCTATGAAGTGTCCAAAATTATAAGCAGACTGTGTGTACCAGTCATTCTTGGTAACAGAATAGTATTTAATTTAAATGTACTCCTTCAATCTCTTTTAATGCTCATTCTCTCTCTAATCTGGCTGGAGAATAAGAAATGCCAACAGAACAAGCAAAAGTTTAATAGGATTGATCCTGTTCAGAGTTGTGCAGAATAGTGTAAGGATCCAAGAAAAGAAAAGACACATTCTAGCTCCAAGCATAACCAAACAACTAGGTGGTTTGTCAATGCACAGTTAAATCCCCTTCTGAATGGAAACATTAAACGTTCTTCCCACTGTGCCTTTAAAAAGCCCCTTGTGTGCTAGTCTGGACTCGGCTGCCAGGCAAGCTGGGACATTCCTCATCTCTCACCACTGAGATTCTCTAAAGGTCTGTCAGCCAGTTGCAGAACTTGCTGAATAGGTCAGCATTACCTCATACTCTCAGAAAAGGTGGCAAAAACAAGCTGGTTGTCTGTTCCCTCTGCTTATTATTTATTTTAGGCAAATGTGAGTCCCTGGGTTTGAGACACAGCGCTGGTGGTAACTAGAACACAGAATAATAGCTTAAAGGAGGTGAAGGGGCTTGAAGGGGAGGGATTGGCAGCCAGCTCTGTCTTAAGAAAGCTTGAAGAGATGGGGTGTGGGGGGAAGCAGGGGGAGAAACGTGAGTTAAAAGAACATTCCAAGTGTGCCTCTGGGATCCTTTAACGGAGGCAGAATACTGACTAGTTGAGCAAATGAAGTCCTTTCAGGGGCGTCCAGATAAATGGTTGGTTTGCATTCTAGCAGAAAACACTATTATTTCGGGCTTTTCAGAGTGCAATTTAGGGAAGAGAGATGACAATTTCTCCTCTGTAACCTGAATATATGGAGGAGATAAGTGTGCAGGCAGTGAGGGAGAAGCACCGCTGACTTTTTCTTTTTCCTCAAAACAAGGTACATTTCATGAGGACCATTTTTTAAAAAGACTAATTCTATGAAGCATTGAAAGAAATAAGTATTCACCCGCTCTAAAAAATATCCACCCTCCGCTGTGCAGCAGGTGCGGTAAAGGGGAGAGAAAGGTCTACCACAGACACGGTTCAGCCTTTCTCAGGCGCAGGATTGCAGTCCTAGCCAGCCATAGGCAGCTTGTGGAGGCTGCTGGTACTGAGGCCCCATCAGCACCAGGGTCTGGATATTTTATTTGAATGAGAACCTCCTTCAATAACCTGAATCCGAACAATCTGAGTTAGAATTCCCTTTCCTAATCTGATGAAAGAACCAAAGAGTGAAAGGGGATGCTTGTGTGTTTGCGAAGAAACTTCTCTCTCATCCACCTGGAAAGATGATAGAGAAATACAAACAGATTCACTCTGACCCCTGATCAAAAATCACAGAAAAAGGAAAATTCTACATTAATGTATATAAATTTAGTATGCAAAAATTTCACCATTAGTTTTAAATGACAACACTTACTTTTATGTGTTATAGTTATAGTTATTCGATTCTAGTTAAAAGAAATAATGGGTCTCTTTTATCTTGAGTAGACTTTGGTTTATATTATTAAAAGTTTGGAAGGGTAATTTTTTTTTCTCCTTATATCCTTACAGCCTGTCAGATAAAGCATTCTATGATATTTAGAGCGTGACTTAAACATAGACGTACGTGTTGAAGTCAAAGACCCATTTGTATGAATAAAAACAGTTCTTGAAATAAAGGATGAAAACGAGGACAGAAGACAGAAATACAAAGAGGGAGAGAGAAACATACATATAAACACACATATACATAGATTTATATACACAGAAGCTGTAGAATGAAGACAAATATACATAAAACATACATATATTTAAGTATATATATTAATATATATATATGTATATATATTAATATATATATATATATATATATATTAAGAAATATATATCAGTATATCATGGATCCCCCCCGTATCTGTCAGTTTGTCATATTTTGGGGGCTTGCATGTTGCTGTGATACTGGAAGCTATGCCACTGCTATTCAAATACCAGTAGGGTCATCCATGGTGGACAGGTTTCAGCTGAGCTTCCAGACTAAGACAGACTAGGAAGAAGGACCTGGCAGTCTACTTCTGAAAAAAATTAGGCAGTGAAAACCTTAAGAATAGCAGCAGAACATTGTCTAATATAGTGCCAGAACATGAGCCCCTAGGTTGGAAAGCACACAAAAGACAACTGGGGAAGAGCTGTCTCCTCAAAGTACAGTCAACCTCCATGATGTGGATGAAGTCAAGCTTCCGGGACCTTCATTTGCTAATGTGGCATGAAACAAAATGAGAAGAAACAGCTTCAAACATCCATTAATAATCAGAATGTGGAATGTATGAAATATGAATGTAGGAAAGTTGGAAATCATCAAAAATGAAATGGAACATATAAGCATCAATATCCTAGGCATTAGTGAGCTGAAATGGACTGGTATTGGCCATTTTGAATCAGACAATCATTTGGCCTATTATGCAAGGAATGACAAATTGAAGAGGAATGGTGTCGCATTTTGTTGTAAGAAAGAACATTTCAAGATCTATCCTGAAGCACAAAGTCAGTGATAGGATAATATCCATACGCCTACAAGGAAGACCAGTTAATACGACTATTATTCAAATTTATGCACCAACCACTAAGGCCAAAGATGAAAAAATTGAATATTTTTACCAACTTCTGTAGTCTGAAATTGATAGAACATGCAATCAAGATGCATTGATAATTACTGGCGATTGGAATGTGAAAATTGGAAACAGAAGAATTGGTAGTTGGAAAATATGGCCTTGGTGATAGAAATGATGCTGGAAATCGTGTGATAGAATTTTGCAAGACCACAACTTCTTCATTGCAAATACCTTTTTTCAACAACACAGATGGTAACTATACATGTGAACATCGCCAGATGGAATATACAGAAATCAAATCAATTACATATGTGGAAAGAGATGATGGAAAAGCTCAATGTCATCAGTCAGAACAAGGCCGGGGTTGACTGCAAAACAGACCATCAACTGCTCATATGCAAGTTGAAGTTGAAGTTGAAGAAAATTAGAACAAGTCCATGAGAGCCAAAGTACGACCTTGAGTATATCCCACCTGAATTTAGACACCATCTCAAGAATAGATTTGACACATTGAACACTAATGACTGAAGACCAGAGGAGTTGTGGAATGACATCAAGGACATCATACATGAAGAAAGCAAGAGGTCATTACAAAGATAGGAAAGAAAGAAAATACCAAAATGGATGTCAGAAGAGACTCTGAAACTTGCTTTCAAATGTAGAGTAGCTAAAGTAAAAGGAAGAAATGCTGATGTCAAAGAGCTGAACAGATTTCAAAGGGCAGTATTATAATGACATGTGCAAAGAGCTGGAGATAGAAAATCAAAAGGGAAGAACATGCCTGACATTTCTCAAGGTGAAAGAACTGAACAAAAAATTCAAGCCACAAATTGCAATATTGCAGGGGAAAATACTAAATGACGCAGGAAGCGTCAAAAGAAGATGGAAGGGATACGCAGTCACTGTACCAAAAAGAACTGGTTGACATTCAACCATTTCAAGAGGTAGCATATGATCAAGAACCGATGGGACTGAAGGAAGAGGTCCAAGCTGCACTGAAGGTATTGGTGAAAGACAATGCTCCAGGAATTGATGGAATACCAGTTGAGATGTTTCAACAAATAGATGCAGCGCTGGATGTGCTCACTCGTCTATGCCAAGAAATTTGGAAGACAGCTACCTGGCCAACTGAATGGAAGAGATCCATATTTGTGTGCATTCCAAAGAAAGGTGAACCAGTCAAGTGCAGAAATTATAGAACAATATCATTAATATCACACCCCAGTAAAATTTTGCTGTAGATCGTTCAAAAGCAGTTGCAGCAGTACATCAACAGGGAACTGTCAGAAATTCAAGCCAGATTCAGAAGAGGATGTGGAACCAGGGATATCATTGCTGATGTCAGATGGATCCTGGCTGACAGCAGAGAACACCAGAAAGATGTTTACCTGTGTTTTATTGACCATGCAAAGGCATTTGACTGTGTGGATCATAACAAATTATGTATAACATTGTGAAAAATGGGAATTGCAGAACACTTAATTGTGCTCACGACGAACCTGTACTTAGATCAAGAGGCAGTCATTCCAATAGAACAAAGGCATATGGCATGGTTTAAAGTCAAGAAAGGTGTGTGTCAGGTTTGTATCCATTTACCATACTTATTCAATCTGTATGGTGAACAAATAATCTGAGAAACTGGGCTAAATGAAGAAGAATGGGGCATCAAGACTGAAGACTCATGACACAACCTTGCTTGTTGAAAGCTAAGAGGACTTGAAGCCCTTATGGATGAAGATCAAAGACCACAGCCTTCAGTATGGGTTACACCTCAACATAAAGAAAACACAAATCCTTACAACTGGACCAATAAGCAACATCAAGATAAACGGAGAAAATACTGAAGTTGTCAAGGATTTCATTTTACTTGGATCCACAATCAATACCCATGGAAGCAGCAGTCAAGAATCAAATGACACATTCCGTTGGGCAAATCTGTTGCAAAAGATCTCTTTAAAATGTTAAAAACAAAGATGTCACTTTAAGGACTAAGGTGCTCTTGATTGTAACCATGGTGTTTTCAATTACCTCATGTGCATGTGGAAGGTGGACAATGAATAAGGAAGACCAAAGAAGAATTGACACCTTTGAATTATAGTGTTGGCAAGAATATTGAATATACCACGGACTGCCAGAAGAACGAACAAATTTGTCCTGGAAGAAGTACACACAGAATGCTCATTTGAAGCAAGGATGGTGAGACTTTGTCCCACATACTTTGGACATGTTATCAGGAGGGATCAGTCCCTGGAGAAGGACATCCTCTTGGTAGATAAGAGGGTCAGCGAAAAAGAGGAAGACCCTCAACAAGATGGATTGACACAGTGGCTGAAGCAATGGGCTCAAGCATAAAAATGATTGTGAGGATGGCACAGGACCAGGCAGTGTTTCATTCTGTTGTACATAGGGTCGCTATAAGTTGGAAGGGACTGGACGGCACCTAACAATGACAACATCATGGGTCTGGATTTGAATCTTTCTGTAGTTGGATAAATTAGGGCAAGTTAATTAATATCTCTGAGTTACAATTTCCTTGTATATAAAATGAAAATAATAATTCCTATTTCACAGGGTTGTTTAAATGATTAAATTAAAGGGGATTTAGCATTACACATTGCATCTGGCAGGCGCTCAACTGGTCTTTGATGCTACGTGTTTTCTTACTGCCACATTTGGTTTGAGTCATTGTCTTGTTGGTTGTCTATCTTTATTAAATAAGAATCTATTAAGAATAAAAGGAGTTAATGAAAAAGATAAAAGATCTTCACAAGAAAAGCATTCAGAGAAAGAGACTAACGAGATTGTTGAAATACATTCTTCATATTTTATCAATGTTAGTGCATGGGAATAAATGTGTGAATGTAGGGATGGGAGTGTCCATATAATAAGTGTTTTCATAGCAACCCCAGAGGACAGAGTAGAACTGCCCCATAGGGTTTCCAAGGAATGGCTGGTGGATTCAAACTGCCAACATTTCTGGTTAGCAGCTGAGCTCTTAACCACTGCACCACCAGGACTCCTAATGTGTTTAATGAATGCAAATGACTGTCATGAAACTGGATTGGTTTAATTTTTGTAAGCGCACACACGCTTTTTGTCTTCTTTTTTCTTTTTCCAAGTATAGTTCTGGACTAGGCTAATGGTTCAGTTGTCAGAGCACACTCTACCATCATAGGTCATATTCGCACACGGAGACCTGGATGTTTCCACGGCATTGGGGAAGGCTGGCGTGGATTCCTCACAATGTGAATGCTTCAAAACAAACAAACTTGCACCATGGGCCCACACAGCCTATTTTAATCAGTGTTAATGGCTTGGACAACCAGAGGCTCTTTTATCTGCCCTGTTTGCAATACTTTGCTAATGATAATTAAAAATGCCTGGTGTTTGCCAACAATTCAGGGCCACCTTCTTCAACTCAAGAAGGTAAGTGTGGAGAGAACGCTAAGAACAATATCTACTAAAAGCAACTTTTGACTGGGGAATTTAAAGAAGTTTAAAAGCACAAAATCAATGCAGAAGAATCAAATGGTCTTCATTGTAGGAGGAAATAACATTACATGGCTTAAAAGCCCTGGAATCTGTTGCTCGAATAAGAAAGAAACTGATAAATAAAAACAAAAGTTGGCATAGAATTTACTTAAAGATTAGCATACCCAACCACTAAAGGCAATAACTGATGAGGAAATATTTGGCATTATTTAAAACTGTGTACTGGGGATTCCTAACTTATAATTTACATGTAATAAGTGGGTTTTGGGGAGGGCCTCTTTTTAGGTAATCTTGTAGCTCCGGTCCAATTGTAATTTTTTGTTTTGGAGAGAAGATCAACAGCTTTCAACAGATTTTAAAATAGTTTCTTACTCATAAGATATTAGTGTCATCATTATTATTCATAGTCTTTTAATTCTACCAGCAGTTAAATTTGAAAATTATTAATTGCAAAGTAATTTTTAAATATATTGCAAGACCTGTCAAAAATAATAACTCTACTCCTGGGAATTTACTTCAAGTAAACAATAGTAAACAGGAATTAATGGTACTGAAGGAAGAAGTCCAAGCTGCACTGAAGGCATTAGCAAAAAACAAGGCTCCAGGAATTAATGGAATACCAACTGAGATGTTTCAACAAATGGGTGCAGCACTGGAAGTGCTCACTCGTCTATGCCAAGAAGTTTGGAAGACAGCTACTTGGCCAACCGACTGGAAGACATCCATATTTATGCCTGTTCCCAAGAAAGGTGATCCAACAGAAATGCAGAAATTATTGAACAATATCATATGCAAGTAATATTTTGCTGAAGATTATTCAAAAGTGGTTGCAGCAGTACATTGATAGAGAACTGCCAGAAATTCAAGCTGGATTCAGAAGAGGATGTGTAACAAAGGATATTATTACTGATGTCAGATGGATCCTGGCTGAAAGCAGAGAATACCAGAAAGATGTTTACCTGTCTTTTATTGACTATGCAAAGGCATTCGACAGTGTTGATCATAACAAATTATGGATAACGTTGGGAAGAATGGGAATTCCAGAACACTATACTGTGCTCATGAGGAACCTGTACACAGACCAAGAGGCAGATGTTCGAACAGAACAAGGGGATACTGCGTGGTTTAAAGTCAGGAAAGGCATGTGTCAAGGTTGTATCCTTTCACCATACTTATTCAATCTGTATACTGAGCATATAATCTGAGACTTGGACTACATAAAAAACATGCCATCAGGATTGGAGGAAGACTCAATAACAACTTTCAATATGTAGGTGACACAACCTTGCTTGCTGAAAATGAAGAGGACTTGAAGTGCTTACTGATGATGATCAAAGACCACAGCCTTCAGCATGGATTACACCGCAACATAAAGAAAACAAAACTCCTCACAACTGGACCAATAAGCAACATCATGATAAATGGAGAAAAGACTGAAGCTGTCAAGGATTTCATTTTACTTGGTTCCACAACCAATGCCCATGAATGGAGTAATCGAGAAATCAAACGACACATTACATTGTGCAAATCTGCTACAAAAGACCTCTTTAAAGTGTTAAAAAGCAAAGATGTCACCCTTGAAGACTAAGATGTGCCTGATCCAAGCCACAGTATTTTCAATAGCCTCATACGCATGAGAAAGCTGGATGATGAATAAGGAAGACCGAAAAAGAATTGATGCTTTTGAATTATGGTGTTGGCAAAGAATACTGAATATACCGTGAACTGCCAAAAGAACGAACAAATCTGTCTTGGAAGATGTACAGCCAGCATGCTTCTTGGAGGCAAGGGTGGCAAGACCACATCCCACATACTTTGGACACGTTATCAGGAGGGACCACTCCTTGGAGAAGGACATCATGCATGGTAAAGTAGAGGGTCAGTGAAAAAGAGAAAGACCCTCAACGTGATGGATTGACACAGTAGCTGTAACAATGGGCTCAGGCATAACAACGATTGTAAGGATGGCACGGGATTGTGCAGTGTTTTGTTCTATTGTGCATGGGGTTGGTATGAGTTGGAACTGAATTGATGGCACCTAACAACAACAACAACAACAAACACTAGAAGACATTCAATAGAAGAAAAAAATAACAAATGTATATTAATTAGGAATCTTTTAGCTGTTTCAACTAATAAATAGCCTTTAAAATAAGAATACTTGTCATCACACATAATAGAAAGTGTAAAGATAAGCATTACGTGGTAAGTTATTTCAATAATAACACCTCTCATCTTTCGACCCGGTTGTTGTGGTCCATCAAGTCAATTCCTAATCATAGCAACCCTATATGACCCAGTAGAACCGCCTTGTAGGGTCTCGTGACTGTAAATGTTTATGGGAGCAGATAACCAGGTCTTTTCTCCCATGGAGCCACTGGTGGGTTCAAACCGCTCACGCGTTGGTTCGCAGCCCAGCTCTTAACCATTGTACCTCCAGGGCTCCTGTCTTGGTCTGGTGGGGGTCTCTTCTCTCACATAATCACTCACTATTAAGGCCCATCATCATACATACACCACAACTGTAGCAGTACCAGGAATCACATGCAGACAACAATGTCCAGAAGCAGAAAACACAAGATTCCATTTAGGTACCTTCATTTAAAATTTAGAAACCTTTCCCAGAATCCCCTCAGAAGAGTTTCCTTCCCTCTCACTGATAAGCACTGCATTGCATATCTTTGTCTAAAACAATCATTGGCAAGAAGATGACCAGATTCATTCCCCGGGCGGCGTGGGAGAGGCCCAGCCTACCGGGAAGGACTGGGTTGCTCAGAGGAGGGTGAAAAAATTAGAAGTATATTAGCTAGAAGAAGTTAGGCAACGGCCATCGCATAGACAGGTATCGGTACCGGCCACGATGCACTGCCTAGGGAATTGTTTTTATTGATAGTTTACCTTTTATGGTTAAATATTTAACATAAACCAAACACATTACCATCGAGTCGATTCCGACTCATAGCAACCCTACAGGACAGAATGGAACTGACCCATAGGGTTTCCAAGGAGCAGTTGGGGAATTCGAACTGCCCAACTTTTTGTTAGCAGCCCAGCTCTTAACCACTGCACCATCAAGGCTCCAAAATATTTTATGTGCATGGACAAAAATTGATAGTAACATAGTGAACACCTGTGCATGCAATCACTCAACTTTATTAAGTATTAACATTGGCTCAGATCTTTGTTTAAAGAAAGGAAATTACAAATATATTCGTGATCTCCTCTGCAGTCAGCATTGATTATAGTCCCTTCTCTTCTTCTGCAGCTGTGACTGTTATTCTAAATCACTTGTTTATCTGTTTTCATGCTTAATTTTATATTTGTGCTACATATGAATTGTAAGGAAACTCAAAAATTCATTTGTGATTTTCATTCTTGGTAAAGAAAATAGAACAAATAGCAAGTTTGTGAAAAGAATAAAAATAACATTATCTTCCTAAGAATTGTTGACTGCAAGAAGGTTTTAGTTCTTGGTGGTCCCAAATTGTGCTTTAGTAGGCTCCATTAAGCAGATGAGTCAATAAAAATTGGAACCACATTTCGCATAAATTGATCTTTCAAAAGTAAACATGCCAGTGAAGTATAGGCTCCTCCTACTGATCTAAAAAGATTGAATAAATAATTCAGTGAATATCATGTCCCTACAGTTGATGACAGTAGCATGAGCGAGGGGAAAACAAAACAAAACAAAACAAAAAAAACGAACCCAGAACATAGCACCCTGCTTCAAGAATATTTTAAAAACCAATTGGATTCTTAAGATCTCCACTTTAAATGTACAACTGAATATGTGGGCCCAAGTAGCAGTTAGCACATAGTCCAGGAGAAAGCATTGACATTTCATCCATCACAAGCTATATTCATCCTGCAGGGGGACTTCTCATGCTGTGAAAGTATTCTTCTTGGCAGAGAGCTGGTGTCCCTATTTGCTGTGTTGTCTGCATCACCTGAAAAGAAAAAAAAAAAGGTCTTTCTTTTTTAAGACCTTCGGGTTAAGAGTTTTCAATTCATCTCGTGTGGATAGGTTATGAATGCTTGTGCTCTCCCATAATTAATTTAATTTGAAACATATCTTACTCATCTATTGTGTGCAAGATATGTAGTAGTCAACAAACAATCCAAGATGAATAAAAATCAGTTCACATATTAGGAGGTCATTCCCTATGGGCATAAACCATGCTAATTCCCTATGGGCATAAACCATGCTAAGGAGATGTGTTAAGTACTGTCTTAAGTGAAAATTACAGGATACGTTTAGATTAGTCAGAGATTAGAGTCCACCAAGGGAATCTGGCAATGTTTCCTGGAGGAATAATTGAGTTGATTCTTGAAGAATAAGTAACAGTTCACCAGGTAAATAAGAGAGAAAGGGAATGCTAGAAGAAAAATATACTGTGTTTGAAAGAGGAAAAGCAATCCCATTTGGTGTCTGGCCTCTTGAACAGCATCTCTTATTCTGCTCTTTCGCTAGGCACTTATTTGACTGTTAATGGGCTACAGATCTCTTCTTATTTTGAGAAAATTTTCTCAGCTTAGCACCCGGTCTTCTGAGACTCGCTTTTCTAACGCCCGTCAGTTATTTTCCACATTCTGACCTCCTTTTGCCTTCCTATTTCCCTCAGAGGTGCTTCCTCTCTTCTCATAACCAGTACTTCTGTTAGTCTCTCACAACAGACCAATGAAACCTTTTTAGACCAGAACATGAATTCATAGCGACTGAAACTTGTTTCTCTGTCTTCTGGCACATGGTGGGTTTAATCTTCATCCCTTCAGAAGGACTGAGGAAAAATTCTTACATTCCAAGGAATAGGATGAATAACAAAATAATTAAATATCCATACTTCAGCCATCTGAATGTGCATGTCATATTCTGTTCCAATCTAACCTCTCAGTCTCTCACTCAGTATTTCTAATTTTTAAAAAAATTATCTCCTCCCTAAGGTGAAGAATAGAGCCCTGCTGGCACAGTGGTTGAGTGTTCGGCTGTCAGCCAAAAGTTTGGCAGTTCAAATCCACCAGCTGTTCCTTGGAAACCCTATGGGGCAGTTCTACTTTCTCCTATAGGGTTGCTATGAGTTGGAATCGACTTGGCAGCAACGGTTGTTATTTTCTTTCGTTGTTGGGGATGCAGCAGAGGGTGGGGGAAGATGAAGAATACTGAATAAACCATGAATTGCCAGAACAAACAAAACAGTCTTGAATGTTCAGCCAGAATGTTCCTTAGAAGCAAGGATGGCGAGACTTTGTCTTGCTTACATTGGACACAGAATCAAGAATAACCAATCAGGATGAATATAGTATCATGTTTGGTAAAGTGGAGGGTCAGTTAAAATGAGGGAAAATCTCTGTGAGATGGATTGACACTGTGGCTGCAACAATTGACTCAAACATACTGATTCTGAGGATGGTACAGCACTGGGCAATGTTTCGTTCTGCTGTACAAAAGCTGCCATGAGTAGGAACCATCTCGAAGGCAACTAACAATAATGAGGTGCCTTTTAAAATATTTTTTCTTAATAATCCCCTCAAGAAAATGTAATACCACTGATATACTATATATCTGCTCATATTCTATATGTATATCTGAATTTATACATTAAAAAGGAAGATTTTTTTTCACCCTGTTAAGAACCAATTCTTACTCATGGGGGCAATATTATCCTGTTGAAAATGCATTTACCTATCTATCTATCTATCATCTATCTATCTATCTACCCCCCATCCATCCATCCATCCATCCATCCATCCATCCAACCATCCATCCATCTCATCATCTATCCAACAATGTATGTGAATGTTAGTCTTCAACTTTATTAAAACTGAAACTTACTCTAACAGACATATGATGAGGTTCATAACGAATGACTTGTATAAGTGTTCTAAAAATGAAACAATTGTACATATTAAAATCTGGAGAAAATTTTGGATGGAATGAATAGAAGTTTTGGCTACTATTATTGCTGTTCTACATCACTAACACTATGACCTTCACTGAATATTCTGTTTAATTTTCCTACCAGTCCGTAAATTGACAGAATGTATACATGTGCAAGTATGTTTATGGGTGAATGTATTTTGCACAGATTTTTCAACTATGGCCTAATTTGTATTCTCCTAGACAGATTATAGGTTCTCTATATGTTACTAATGGTTTGCACTTGACTACTAAACTAAGATTGGTGGTTTGAACCCACTTAGCAGTACCATGCAAGAAAGGTCAGGTGATCTGCTTCCATAAAGATTATAAACAAGAAAACCCTATGGAGCAATTCTACTCTGTAACACATGGGATCACCATAGTCTGAATCAACTTGATGGCAGCAGATTTGGGTTTTGGTTTAAACAGATTAATAGGAATTAGTTGATATTTTGTACATTTTATAACATGTAATTCAACCTCCAATAAGCAGAACCTCTTTGGGTATAAGTTCTAGAATTGGTGAGAAAAGAGCTCTTCCATCATTCTATGATCTGGGGGGGCATCAGGGAGTGTCCTTTATGTGATAGGATCTCTTAGGAATTCCTGATTTGATTATTTCTGGCATGTTAAAAAAAATCATCTCCTTTACTGAACACATGCTAAGTAATCAGATGCTACCAGATAATGTTATTTTGTTCAGTTAATGTTGAAAAGAATTGCTTCATAAAAAAGGTAGGGCAGTTTTTATTCACTTAATTAAACTCCAAGCAATTAAATGCATAAAATTTATCTCCCAGTCTAATGCAGTTTCTGCTTTCAAATTAAAGGGTGAAAAATGCCCTTTTTATGAAATAGCCAGGCTCCAATGATATAGGAGGAATTCAGGGAAGATTCTAGTTCAGGGAAGATTCACTTGTGTATATTTTACTCTTAGGATGTACTTATTTTGAGGCATCTGTTTATCTGTCAATAATCTTACATTCTTTCCCACCTCCATATTATGTTTAGTGGAAAATTTAATGCCTTGGCATCAGGCATCCAGACTTGATTGCCACCTCTGTCATGCTAGTTACATGTTTGGGGCGATTTTGCCTCGTGGAACCTCAGTTCCCTCATTTTAAAAAATGGAAGTAATATTACATAAGATTTTGGGACAGATTAAATAAGGTATGGGCCTGGCACGAAGGAAGATTCAAAAATGTGAGTCTGTTTGCCATTTCCCTCCATCACATTTCACTCCAAGTGTAGAGATTGCACTTGCTTATAGATTTCATGAATGGACTTTACCTGTGAATCATCTTTTCTCCTCTGAACACCATATCTTTGGGGATTGTAGGTGATTTATAAATAGGAGGAAGAGGAAACAGTCATTTTCACTTATTATCAAATGTTTCCACATACGTACTTGCTATGCACAGGCTGTCTCCAGATGCTAAGTAGCCACTAGAGTACTGGGATGAGAATTCCACCCAGTGTTACCAATCACTCCATGGGTCTTGCGTCCATTTATCCTGATCAAGTCATACACAGTGTTGGCAATGGTGAAAGCAGTTTTAAACACTCACAGACAACAGACCGCATACAACAGAAAAGGTTCCATCACGAGTGGTTCTCCTAGGCCCAAAAGCCGTTCCGGCAGGATGGAAAATATCCACAGGTGCCCCCTCTCTTTGCACCGTGGACAAACGACCCAAGGGGTCTTCCCCTACCCAGTTTCCTATTCCAAGGGTTGTGTATTTCACTGTACAGAGTGCAGTGCAAGTTTTCCCACCTGATCATCCAAAGAAGGGGGTAGTCAGACATGGGGGAGCCAGCCCAGAATTGTTAGCTTGGAATTTTATCTCTAACTCTGCTGCTTATTTAGACAAACGATTAGGCTTCAGAGGGGGAGGGGCAATGGTTTGTTCCAAATCCCAAAGATGTTAGCAGAGGCAAGGAATAGGGAGTAATTATAGCCATTTGGGCCATGCGAAGGACTGTCTCCTCTCAATACTGTAGGCCAGGCACCATGCTAGGCACTGTGAAGGTTTTAGGAATTAATAAAATAAAGAGTTCATTAAAAAGTGGATGGTACAGACATAAAAGGCAATCTGTACAACAGGACTTGGTAATCTACTGTTATAAGGGTTCAAGAACATTTCTCTGAACACAGAGGAGAATTCTAGCTGCAGGAAATTATCAAAAACAAAAATATCTTATTTATGGATAGGTCATTGTCATAAAGACTACCCACCCCTGAGTCCTGCACCAAAGATCACTCATGTTGGAAAATATTTCCCGTCACCATGTCATTTACTGATGTTATATAGCAGCTACTTTCTTTCACTTTTAACCTGTCCTACATGAGCATCCAAGAGCTATGAAATACACTTTTGCCAAACATCCAGTGGGACAGATGAGCTATGGCTGGTGACAAGGACTAAATGACAAGAATTCCTCAATACATGGCTTGCACTTGAGTTTGGGGAACATGATTTGCCAAAAGGGGAAATTTGTGGGTGCTAAATTTAGAAGTGTATAGAAAACTTGTGGGCTTCAAAATCCCATTTGGCTCCTAGGCCAAACACAACTTCAGGGCTGTGTGGGGCTTTTTTTCTCCTTTCTATTTTATTCCCATGGTAGTCTTAGAAGAAGGAGCAAGAATTCTTTTCAAGCAAGAATGTTTATTGCCTGCATGATGCAGGCTTCCATTTAGTTAGAAAAACATGTTTTTCAATTAACTTTCCCTTGATAAACAATTATTTAATTTAAAGGGATGACTATTTTGCAAATTGCAATAAACCATATTTTATGTAGGAGAAACTCTCACTTTTTTTTAAAGAAGGGACAATTAGTTGCCAAAATTTCTAGAAGCAGAGTCTAATTTTTGAGCTCTTGCTTCTCATTCCACAAGATTTTTAGTAGTATGCCTAAAATGCAAAAGCCTGAATAATCTCATTTGAAGTGTCTTAGAGAAGATGGCATTCATCCAGTCTCGTCCATTTGATTTTCATTGGTTTGCCTTTTGGTGAACAAATTCTCTTTGCTGATAGAAATTTGCTTTCAAACTGACTCCAGATGATCTTGTCTTGATTAAGCATGAATTTCTCCTCGTTTCCCTTCAAATCTTCACATTTAACTCTCTCTTTTACCTCATTTGTTGCAGAGGATCTCTAAGTGAATGAGGATTATCAATTTCTTTTCTCCTTTTTCTACCAAATCAAGTTATTAGAATGTAAATCTCTTGAATCCCACTCAGTTGCTACCATATCCAGATTTCGAGACATATTTGTATGTATATGAATGATCTAAAAAGAAAGAAAATGTAAGAAATACAGTGGTCAAGTGGATATAAATCATTTCATAAAAATATACAGTCAATCTTCCTTCCATAAAGTCAAATGGAAAGTATTCTGATTTTATAATATTGATAATAGCAATTAACTGAAGAATATACTTCTCCTTTCCCAAACTGAAGAACGTATCATTTTTCTCCTCGAACACCTGTCTCTGTCTTTACTACCACCACCAACAGCACAAGCTAGGAGTACAGTAAGTCTCGTCTAAGGACTTAATCTCTGATAAGGGGCACCTTAAAAGCTTTAGCTGGGTGTTTGCACAGCTAACTTAGTAGCCACCGGGCAGTATTTAGCTCAGGAAAAAACTTATTTCTTATTTCTGGCAGGACATAGGTGCGCAATTTGAAAATGGTGCTAGGGTGAGAACAATGCACCAGCTAATACTTTTCTAAGTAATAATGTGAAATTCTAACACTATGTTGATGCAGATCATCTTGCATAAATGAGGGAGCCTTTAGGAAAATGTTTTCTCTTTCATGCTGAGTCTTTAGATGTTATTCTTATGTATGTCTTTGAGAGGTGTATGCATGTGTAAGTTTGTGTTTGTAAGAGATCCTGTGGGTATCTGCTGAACAAGAAGAAAATCAAAACAGAGTACAGTTCACAAATCCAATGAGGACAGTATTGGCATGTTCATGCCTGCTCTGGAATGCTCTGCAGGTCTTGAAGTATCAAAGCAACCTCACAACCCTGGACTCTCCTGTGGGTCTTGGAATATCAGTGGTCACCAGGGACTCTCTTGCTAATATTCATGGAGTATTTTCCTTTATTGAATAGCTAACACTTGCAAGGAAGGAGAATAGATCTTTGAGGGAAATCAGCTCTAGTGGGTGTACAGTACCACTAATTTCCATTGAGTTGAGTCTGACTCACAGCCACTCCGTATGTGTTAAAGAGTAGACCTGTGCTCCACATGGTTTTCAGTGACTGATTTTTTGGAAGCAGGTAACCAAGGCTTTCTTCCCAGGTGCCTCTGGGTGGACTCAAGTGTAGCCACCACCCTTCTGTCAGTGGTAGCTTGAGTGTTGCTATAGCGCTGAACATGTTTCAGAAGAGCTTCCAGACTAAGATGGACTAGGAAGAAAGTCCTGGAGATCTACTTCCAAACATCAGCCAATGAAAACCCTAAGGTCAACAATAGAACATTGTGCAATTTGCAGCTGATCATGAGGATGGTACAGGAATGGGCAGCATTTGGTTCTGTTATGCAGGGGGTCACGATGACTTTAGGCCCACTCCATGGTAGCTAACAACATCCCCGTTGATAAATGTAGGTCTAATTCATTGTTTCTTACACCTAAATAGTGTTAACATGTTTGGATACATTACTATTTGTCTATTATGCCATTGATGGACATTTAGGTTATTTCATTTTTTGCTGTTACAACAATGCCATAATAAACATCCCCATACTTATTATTTTTTTGCATTTGTGCTAGAATTCTTTAGGTGTATACCTAAAAGAGAGATGGCAGGTCAGAGCTATATGGCTTTTGAACTTTAATAGCTATTGTCTAAAATTTATACTCACCACAGTAGTGAATACGAGTTACTGATCCTTTATACCCTTCCCATCAATTTCTATTTTCAGACATTAAAATTTCTGTCAGTCTGGTGGATATGAAATTGTATGTCCTTGTGTTGTTAGTTTTCATTTTCCTGATTACTACAGAGGTGGCATATGCTTTCTGAAGTCTATTTGTCTTTGTGGCATTCCTTAAAGAGGTGGTTTAAAATATGTCCACAATTTTTTTTCATACTCCCTTTAAAAGGTGGAGTCTCATTTCCCCTGAGAATGAGGTAGACTTTATGACTCACTCCTAACGGATAGAAAATAAGTGGAAATTATGCTATTTCAGAAGCGAAGTCATAAAAGACTTGATGACTTAAGGTTCTCTGTCGGATCTGTCACTGGGGCACAGGGGAAGACAGCTGCTGTATCATGAGTGTATCATGGAGAGATCGACCTGGTGAAAAACAAGCCTCCTGATGATAGGCAGGAGCCCTGGTGGCACAGTGGTTAGGAGCTTTGGTCAGCAGTTCTAATCCATCAGCCTCTCCTTGGAAACCCTATGAGGCAGTTCTACTCCGTCCTACAGGGTCACTATGAGTTGGAATCTACTCAAAGGCAATGGGTTTGGTTTTTTTTTTTTTTTTTGGATAATAAGCAGCAGGGAACTGATGCTTTCTGCCAACTATCAGCAAGGAACTGAGGCCTTATTCCGATAGCTACCTGGATGTACAATCTTGGGAATGCATCCTCCAGACCCAGTCAAGCCCTGGTTGAAACCTCACAATAGATCCTGAGCCAGAACCACCCTGCTAAGTCATTCTCGAATTCCAGACCAAAGAAAAGAGTAACATAGTAAATTCTCATTTGTTTCTAAGCCACTGTGGTTTAGGGTAATTTGTTATGCAGAAAAATAGCATTTGATCCATCCTTATCAGAGATATGTTTGTCCTTATCCTTTCGTAAATTTACATTAGATTATCTTTTTCCACTTGATTTGCTGGACTTTTTCATCTAGTCTATATATTGATGCAAATTAACTTCTTCCAGTCTGAATTTCTTTCCAAATTTGCTTATGGAGTATTTTCTCCTATAGAAGTTATTGATTTTAATAACTTAAATACATCAATAATTTTCCTTATTATTAGTGGTTTTAAGTCTAGTATAAGAAAATGTTTCTCCAAAAATTATGACAGGTATTTTTTATTTCATTTTAGAAGTCTAGAATTTTTGTTTTCAACAAGTAGGTACTTAATCCCTTTAAATCGTCTGTTTCCCTCTCTGTGTGTGTATAGTGTCTGTTTATCTGTGTGGTGTGAGATATAAATTTAATTTTTTATATGAAAAGTAACTGTTCTAAAAATGATACATCCTTTTATTTTTAATCTAAAATGCCATTTCTGTCACATGTCATAATATATAAACTTGAATCTGTTTCTGGCTGTTCTATTCTCTTCCACTGTTTATTTCTATATTTATATTAACAGGATATGGCTTTAATTACTTAATAAATATTAATGTTTAGGTAGGTCCAACGTCCTTCCATTATTCAAAATTGTCTTGGCTCATTCTGACTGTTCCTTTTCCATATAAACCTCCTAAGTATTCTGATTGGTGGCTGATTGGATTTATAAGTGAATTTCAAACTAATCAACATCTATTTCTGGAGTGAGTTTTCCTGTCTATGAGTATGATATAGCTTACTGAGGTGTTATTTTACCTGTCTCAATTAAGTTATTATTCCATCCATAAATATATTGAACATTTTTTAGTGAGATTTATTCCTAAGAAGCTTGTAATTTTACTGCCCTTTGAAATATCATTTTTATTATGCTATCTTTTTTATTACATTTTCACTTGGTTATTGATTTTGGTAAGTTGATCTTGATGAACTTTACTATTTATTCATTTATTTCAATTATGGATTCTGTCAATTTCTATGTAGAAACTTACACCCACTTAAAATAAGGTTACTTTTCTTTCTGGCTTTACAATTATTGTGCTTGCTTATATTTTTTATGGTTCTGTCCAAGTCATACAGTAAAAGTTGAATGAAAGCGGTAGCATTGGTTGTGACCTTTTTTTTGAAGTAAATGTTTCTAGGGTTTTACTACTATATGTATTGTTAGTTTTTCCTTTTAAATAGATTTCCTGTTACAATATTAAAAAAGTTCCCTTCTATTTTAAGTTTGCAATGGGATTTTCAATCATAAATGCGTGCTGAATAGTAGTGAATGCCAATTCTACATACCCGCTAGAGTCTCCATCTCACTTTCCCGATTCCTAAATGCTATTCTTTTATCTAAAATCTCATTTCTCTGCACTTTGTGAGTGAATTCCTTAGTATCGGCTCCTTTTCTTCAAGTGTCTGTTCAACTACTGTGTCCATTCTACAGTTCATCCTGTCAATCAATTTTTTAAAAATTTTAATAACTATGTTTTTGAATTTTTCTCATCCTTGCCTTCCTGTTCTCATTTCTTAATATACTGTTCATTTTTCAATATTGTTATTCCACTTACTTATCTGCAGCTCCTAGCACATCATCTCATAGTCAGGTACATAGTTTTCTAGTATTTTCTTATTGTTTTAATAAATCGATCTCTAATTGTTGATTTTGATGACTGCGTCTCATAGCTTTTGTGTTTGTAGTGGGATATTGATTCTTAGGCTCATCTTGAATGGGAGATCTCTTTCTTTTTCTTCCCCACCTCCACACTTTTGTTGACCTACTAGTTTCTTCTTGTTATTGTCTCCATACGAATTCATTTGGTGCCTAGTCTAGAACATCATCTTATTTAGGGCCTACAAGTCCTTCCCTGAAGTGATTCTGGACTATCGTATCTATTTCGGGCTTGCTCGGGTCTTCCGTGTGAGGCCATGTCTGCCACCTCCTGCATCTCAAGGGACAGCTCCACTTTAGCCCCTGATAGATGTCCAGCAACAACTTTCCCCAGATTCCTTTTTTCAGTTGGAGCGCTCTGCCAATCCCCTAGTTTTAATAAGCGTGAACCAGGCTCCAATGTCCCATCTCATATAAAGGACATTTACTCCTCAGGAGCAAAACTACTGATTGATTTTGGACTTTGAGCCCAGGAAGGCTGTAGATTCATTGACATGTGTCATAAAATGAGGCTCGTTTGTTTGTTTTTTTAATGTGGTCATGTCTCTTTAATGTTTATTTTGCATTTTGTCTAGCTATACAATATATTTTAAGTTGGATTGGTGGAGGGCTGGCTACAAACCAAACACTTAAAAGTATTGATTAGAAGTCTACAATTTTTGAAAATATAACAATTGAATTAATCCTTTCTGACTTAAATGAGAAAGAAAGAAACGGAAGTATCAAAAGTGCCATGTGTTAAATACTAGTTACATATTTCATTTTATTCTATGTGATCATAACCTGCTCAGAATTATCACATCACGTTTTACAAATGACAAAAATAAAGTTAAGTGATATAAATGAAAATATTTCAGATTTGGACTCAGCCTTCTCTGTTTCCAAAATCATTTCTTTCACTGCTGCTCCGATCAAGAAAGCTGGATGATTTCGTTCGTTCATTTGCATGCGGCAATACCCATGTTAATGAGAAGGATCCAATCTGTGAACACACTGCTCTATTAGACGGGCCAGATAAAGAAACAGAGGGAAAAATATATATATATAAAGAGAGGAACTAACATTTGTATAACACTTCGTGGGTCACCGTGAGCTTGTGGATGATTACCCCACCTAATGCTTTCAACGACCCTATGTGGTAAGTACTACTGGTATCTGTCATGGATTGAATTATGTCCCCCCAAAAATGTGTGTATCAATTTGGCTGGGCCATGATTCCCAGTATTGTGTGGTTGTCCTCCATTTTGTGATTGTAGTTTTATGTCAAAGAGAATTAGGGTGGGATTGTAACACCCTTACTAAGGTCACATCCCTGATCCAATGTAAAGGGAGTTTCCCTGGGGTGTGGCCTGTACCACCTTTTATCTTACAAGAGATAAAAGGAAATGGAAGCAAGCAGAGATTTGGCGACTTCATACCACCAAGAAAGCAAGTTTTGAGTGGGGACCAGAACAAGAGAAGGCTCTGCAATAGGTTCAGGCTGCTGTGCAAGCCGCTCTGCCACTTGGACCCTATGATCCAGCTGATCCAATGGTGCTTGAAGTGTCAGTGGCAGATAGAGATGCTGTTTGGACTCTTTGGCAGGCCCCTATTGGTGAATCACAGCGCAGACCCTTAGGATTTTGGAGCAAAGCGCTGCCATCCTCTTCAGATAACTACTCTCCTTTTGAGAAACAACTTTTGGCTTGTTACTGGGCCTTAGGAGAGACTGAACGCTTAAGCATGGGACACCAAGTCACCACGAGGCCTGAGCTGCCCATCATGAACTGGGTGTTATCTGACCCACAGAACCATAAAGTTGGATGTGCACAGCAGCACTCCATCATTAAATGGAAGTGGTATATTCGAGATCGGGCCCAAGCAGGACCCGAAGGCACAAGTAAGTTGCATGAGGAAGTGGCCCAAATGCCCATGGTCTCCACTCCTGTCACATTACCTTCCATCTCCCAGTCTGCACCTATGGCCTCATGGGGAGTTCCTTATGATCAGTGACAGGAAGAGAAAACTCGTGCCTGGTTTACAGATGGTCCTGCAGGATATGCAGGCACCACTTGAAAGTGGACTGCAGCAGCACTGCAGCCCCTTTCTGGGACCTCCCTGAAGGGCAGTGGTGAAGGGAAATCCTCTCAATGGGCAGAACTTCGAGCAGGGCACCTGGTTATTCACTTTGCTTGGAAGAAGAAATGGCCAGATGTGTGATTATATGCTGATTCATGGGCTGTGGCCAGTGGTTTGGCTGGATGGTCAGGGACTTGGAAGGAACATGATTGGAATACTGGAGACAAGGATTTATGGGGAAGAGGTATGTGGATAGACCTCTCCGAATGGGCTAAAGACGTGAAGATATTTGTGTCTCATGTGAATGCTCACCAAAGGGTGACCTCAGCAGAGGATGATTTTAACAATCAAGTGGATAGGATGACACGTTCTGTGGAAACCACTCATCCTCTTTCCATAACTACTCCCACCATTGCTCAATGGGCTCATGAACAAAGTGGCCATGGTGGCAGGGATGGAGGTTATGCATTGGCCCAGCAGCATGGACTGATGACTACCCAGCTAACTCTATGTGTGAGTCTAACTTTCCTGGATTCTATTTCCTAGGGGGTTTAGAAACTTACACCTATACTGTTGGGCCTCTCAGCACATGCTTGAGTCCTGCCAACGGAAGATTGATTTCTCTTCATTCCATCATTGTAAGCATCTAGACAGACAGTTAATCATTTTCTGCTCTTGGAAGGGGTCAAGATGATCCATATTTGAAGTTCTGCCTTCCTGGAGGGGCTCCTTAGATTGGCTGCTGCAGCTGGTTTATGTCCCTTGGTTTATTCCATCTTCTTTGAATCAAGGCTGTGCCAGATGAAGAGGAAGTCAGAGGGGAGCATAACCCTGACTTTGGCTTTATGAAGTTGTCCCTGATCTGATTCTCTGTTTAATTAAAACTGTCTTAAGGTCTTCTAATCCAATCATTTTTTTTTTTTTTTTGTAATTCACAATATATTACTAAAATCTGCTGACTATTTGTAGTTTAGTAAAGAACTTCCCTTGCCCTAAGGAAATAACTCAAGCACCGAGGCTTTGAACAGCAAATAGAAGTTTTTTTTGTATTTTTGAAATTCAGAATAACTGTTTCACCTGAGATAATTGCTTAATAATATAGTGACAAATTAACATTTAATTTGAGAAAATTGAATTTATTGTCCTCAAATTCTGTAAAAGAGAAATCAGTAAGTGAATAGCTTATTTTAGTTATATTTTGGGATGGAACTAAATTTTATATTGCAAAGCACTTAACATGCATGCTTTTTAAAGCTGCTTACATAAAATCTTATCGGAAGTTTTGGTTCTCGTGTGGATGTGGAAATCAAGACAAAATTTTTATGAGACTTAATCTAGTTTATCTGATTTTTAAATGGAATGGTCAAGATTTAAATCCAGGTCTAATATGAAGACCTAGGCTTTATTCCTTGCACCGTGCTGTCTTACCTACCATGATACTGTTACGGAGAGTGTTATGGATTGAATTGTGTCCCCCCAAAATGTGTATCAGTTTGGCTAGGCTGTGATTACCAGTACTCTGTGATTGTCCACCATTTCATCATCTGATGTCGTTTTCCTGTGTTATAAATCCTACCTCTATGATGTTAATGAGGCAGGATTAGAGGCAGTTATGTTAATGAGGCAGGACTCAATCTACAAGATTAAGTTGTGTCTTAAGCCAATCTCTTTCGAGATATAAAAGAGAGAAGGAAGCAGAGAGACAGGGGGACCTCATACCACCAAGAAACAAGAGCCAGGAGAATCATGTGGCCTTTGGACCCAGGGTCCCTGTGCTGAGAAGCTCCTTGACTGGTGAAGATGGATGACAAGGACCTTCCCCCAGAGCCCACAGAAAGAGAAAGCCTTCTTCTGGAGCTAGAACCCTGAATTTGGACTTCTGGCCTCCTACACTGTGAGAGAATAAACTTCTCTTCGTTAAAGCCACCCACTTGTGATATTTCTGTTATAGCATCACTAGATAACTAAGACAGAGAGGGCCTTTCTTTTACTCTCAAGCAGAAAATACCCCTCTCATTCCCAGCATAATCTATTAAATTCATTACAGATGTTTAGGGAACTAGATGAGGAGTGGCATAATCAGTGTAGAACAGCCATTCTGCACCCTCAACCTATACACTTAATCAGCCATAGGGTCCTAGGCCTAAAACCTGAAGCTGAGTCTTTGAGTCAGTGCGTCTTGGTTTTCCAGCCATATTCCTGTGCAATTCTGGCTGCCATTAACATTTGATCTTTTTAAAACATAGGTATACATTGTATGTTTGTAAATAAACAAAACAGAAGTCCCAGAGTTAGAGGTTATTTAAAATAGAATATAGTCATAGGTAAAAGATGGTAAAGCTAGATAAAACTTAGATATATGGACATGAACATTATATGTGTGTGTGTGTTAAAAAATAGACTCAAACTGGAAAAAAATCTTTTGGTAGCTTATTATGAATGTTTCCCCATATCATCTGCTTTTTAAATTATAAATAAATTAATATTATGTTAATAATATATATGTTATTACATCAAAAAGTACAACATATACTACAAAAAGTACATGATATGATATGGTGAATAAAAGTGGGGCCTTTAGAGCCAAAACTTGGCTCTGTCACTTAATAACTGTGTGATCTTGGATAAGTTACTCAACTTTTCTGTGCTTCTGGTTCCCCATATGTAAAACGAATATAATAATAACTTCCTCATAGGAATGTTGTAAGAAGAAAATGAATAAATATGTATAAAACTACTATAATTGTGCCTAGCATATATAAAAAAAATTAATAAATGGTAACTATTGGCTATTGTGCTCAAATATGCGCATCTGAATGTGTGTAGTTCCGAACAGAAGCTAAGTGTTTGAGGAAGGCCAGGAGAAGAGAATGAGAAAAAGATGGCTGGAAAATGGAAAGATATCATGGAAGAGACAAACAGGGAGATAAAGAGATGAAAAAAGAGGTAGTAGAGAGAATTAGAAATGGGAAGATTCTCTTCTTAATTGTCATTGTGTAACCTGATCCTACGAATGCCAGGAAATTTCCAGTAGTCAGAAAAGATGACCTTAAACCAGCCCAAGACAGGTTTGGCCTGCCCCACGTGGGCAGAAGGACCAGCTATGACTGTTAGTTGATGTCAACAAAGGACGCAGCAACAGAAGGAACGAATCAGAAGGAAAATCATCACCTGGAATCTATTCCAAAGCAAGAGGTCCAACAAGAACCACCTCACCTCCTGGCTGTCATAATTCCTGCAATGTCTTCCTTCTAGAATTTTCCCTCCCCAGTATGCCTACAAGGCCGCTGTCTTGTCCCCAAATCACATATAAGCCCTGCTTCCCCATAGCTTGGGGAGCTGGATCTGAGGAACTTCCTCCGGCTCCCTGCTCTGAGCATTGCAATAAAATTACTTTCTCAAAGGCTGGTGTCCAGATTATTGGCAGGTCTGGGTGCATCAGACAGAACCCTCCTTCTAGGGTTTGGCAACAATTGAAGGACCTACTTTCCTGTTTCCTAGGGCTATGAACAGTGTGAGCCCTTGTTGCACAGTGGTTAAGAACTCGGCTGCTAACCAAAAGCTTCGCAGTTTGAATCCACCAGCCACTACTTGGAAACCCTATGGAGCAGTTCTACTCTGTCCTATAGGGTGGCTATGAGTTGGAATAGACTCCATGGCAACAGGTATGAACAGTGCAGTGGGCAGCTTTCTTTCAACATATCTTGATTTGCTAATTAGTTTGCTAGTCATTCTTCACAGGTTTGTTTGTTTTTTTCTCAAGTCTATAATTTGAACTGAATAATGACAAGGAGGAAATTATTCTCTGGGTTTTAGCCTCAGAAGGTAAAATAGCAAATTAGCAGAATCTGGAATACAGACACACATATAAACACACATGTGCCAATACATACTTAAATTAGTTCCCTAGGTTCTAAAATATTTTAGAAGACCATTGCAGCTTTGCTAAATGAAAATCAAGAGAACATTTTACATCTGGGTGGTTATACAGAGCTAGTTCTTAAAATTCAAAAACAGAGTCCCATTCTGCTTCCCTCAGATCCATAGACGACTCATTTAAATCAACCATATGGAATATCAATATGGCAGTCACATCATGGATAATTCTGTGAACTGACTGCCAATGTAGCACTTGCAAAGGTTTACGTAAGACAGCTGATGTTTCAGACAGATAAGCAAATGGCTCTGCTAATATTCTAGTAGACTCCAAATTCCATTCCAATACTCTAATATGATTAGAACTGAAATCGAAGTACATTGGACTCTTGAGCACAGTCTCCAGCAAAATGCCTCCACTGATTTATCACTTAGCATTGCTCCTTCAGCTTATACAGATGGTCTCTACAAAAATTATTCGTTGGATCTAGATGTTGGATAGTACAAAGAAGTCATTATTCACTCTGTAATATACATAAGAAATCCTTAGATACATTCTTGTTTTTGTCTGGTTACAGGAAAAATATATATCTCTGAAGATAAATGTCTTACCTTTCCTCTGCTATCTAATAAGAACAATATTTAAATATTTTTTTCTTCTCCTATCAGTAAGTAATTTAAAGATTGCTGATATGAGTTCATTTCAGAGACTTAGAAACTTCTTTCTTTACATTTCTTCTATATTGTTGTTCTGTATTGATTGATCAGGCTTGTCACACAATCATTAGGTTTGGATCTAGGTGAATCTCACTGGTCACTATGGATCAAACGATCACTTAGTTCCAGTAACTTAACGATCCAATCATTTAAGCCAGTGAAATAAATTTGGTTTGATAACTACAAGACACTGACTAAATGACCAAAAGTGCTAACTTGGGGACTTATTTCTACAGGATAAATTTCCTTTAGATGGCATTATCCATGTTAAGGAGCCTTGGTGACACAGTGGTTAAGAGCTTGGGTGCTAACCAAAAGGTGAGCAGTTCGAATCCACCAGGTGCTCCTTGGAAACCCTATGCGGCAGTTCTGCTCTGTCCTATAGGATTGCTATGAGTTGGAATGGACTCGACCACAATGAGTTTTGGTATTCATGTTCAAGGATATCCTGTTGGGCATTAAGGGATAGATTTTTGGTCACAAGCCAGTAGTTTTCTCTCAATCCATAGCCAATATGACCAATGGTTCTAAAAAAGATGAGCTGAAGGGAAAATTAAAGACCATGTCACTGAGCTACCACGTTATCTAAGCAGTAGGGCCAACTCTTCTTCAATGGTAACAATGACAAGCTTTTAGCAAAAAAGAATATTATGGCAGCGATAAACCCCTGAGTGCTTCTAGAAGCTCTTCAGATGGAGAACAATGTCCTGTCAGTGTCATCCTGGGGAAAGAGAATAAACTCCCACTTTTTCATCTCCATTCATCTCAGTTCAAAAACACTGAAATGAACACATTTAAGGACTCCGAGAACTTGGCTGGATTTTAGAGAAGGTGTACCTTGTCCTTTCCACAGATGAGAAAATTGAGGCTTAAAGAGATTAAGAAACTTGGTCAAGTAAACTAGCCAAATTGGTCAAGCTTATGGAGGATAAGTGTCTTTTTTACATTTAAAAAACAGTGAAAGTTAAGCACTTACTCTAGCAAATCCCATGTATTGCAAGATCTCCTGACTGCATCTCTTTTCTCTGGCTCTTTCTGGATCAATCATTTGAAAGTTTTGTTTAAAGTGAATAATTATTAAGTAACAAATGGATTCAAAGTATGCCGCTTACAGCTGACTCTTTCATATTGTTAACTTGTAAATCCTTTTCATTTTTTGTAACGTTTCCAAAATAAGGCACAAAGCAACTACATTTGTTTTCCAGTTGTGCTAAATAATGGCAATCATTGAGCTACTAAAAAGCAGAGCCTGGCATTAAACCTGGATGTGTTTGACCACAAACCTCTGGTCTTTCTAATACGCTAATTTTCCCAAGGCCCAGTTTACCACCTCTTAGTGCGAATATTCTCACTTGAGCACTGATGATTTACAAAGAAACTTTTCCTTTCCTTGGTCATTATCTTTTGCAAGCTGATTTAAAGAGAGTTCAATATGGGTGACATTAAGATAGGACGCCAGGTCTTCCTCCAAGTTTTCGCCTCTGAGGGGCCCCATATGCCCATTTACTATTCCTTGCAAACCTTGATAAAGTTCATTAGGTATTAAAGAACTAATTCATTAACATAGTTACTACTGTCTCACCCTATGAGTCTATGTTGAGCAGGATTAAAAACAAAACAAAACCTCAGGATTAGAAAAAAAAGAAGACACTATAGGAATGTCTAAACAGGGAAGGGACTCCACAAAAAATGTTTCCTGCAGATTTACTTCTTTAAGAGGGTTACCTCTGGAGGGGCCTTAGTGCCTTTTGCCAAAGTAAGCATTGGTGGGGCAGTTGGGGCTCACCTTTTAGCCTCTGGTTTCATTAAGAGCTCTGCACCCCCATAGAGAATAGGTTGGGATGGTTGGCCTCTGAATGAGAAGAGCCTCATTACACTGTGGGAAGAGAAGGGCCGTATACGACTTTGACCATGCAGCTCGGGATACTGAGAATCCTCAAAAAGCTTTCCAGTTGTTGTTGTTCTTTAAAATGAATCTAAAATGTGATTTGCATACAATAAATACACCCATTTTAAGGGTACAGTTTGATGCATCTTGCTAAATACATGCGTTTGTGGTATAAACACCATCACAATAAGTATGTATAATATTTCCATCATCCTGAAAAGTTTCTTCAACCCTCTCTTGAGCTCATCCAAACACACCCCCAACCCAAAACAACCACAGATTTGCTTTACATTGCTGGAGAATAGTTTTGCCTTTTCTAGGATTACATTTGAGTGGAATCATCTGGTATGTACTCTTTTATGTCTGGTGATTTTTGCTAAGTGTAATGTTTTTGAGATTCATTCATGAAGTTTTGTGTATAGCAGTTCATTTAAGAAATCAAGAAAAGAGAGTAGCAAAATACTGATCTCACCCTTTCCACCTCTATCTGGGATACCAATTGTAACTCAAGACAGAATGGCGGTTATTTTTCTTGTTCCTGATATCTGTGCCATATTCAGTGATAGAAGGGTATCTTCAATCCACACAATGTCCTGCCCTACTTCACAGCTTCATCAGTGCCCAGCGCCCTCTGGAGATCAGGAGCTAGGTAGCAGCACCCAGACCATTTTTCACTGTTGTTGTTTTAGTTGCCATTACATCAATTCAGCCTCATGATGACCTCATGTGTGCAGAGAATAACTGCTCCATAAGTAAGGCCTGGTGATTGGAAGTAGATTGCCTGGCCTTACTTCTGAGGCACCTCTGGGTGGGTTTGAACTATCAGCTTTTCATTAGTAGTCCAGCGCTGAAAGGAATGCTGTGACCCCCAAGACTGTGGCCCCCGGGCATCCTACTAGCTCAGGACTAAAGCCACTCCTGAAGTCCACCTTTCACCCAAAGATTAGACAGGTCTATAAAACAAACAATAACACATGTGAGGAACATGCTTCTTAGATCAATCAAGTATATGATACCAAATGGGCAACATCTGTCCATAAGCAAAGAAGAGAAGGCAGGAAGGGACAGGAGAACTGGATGAATGGAAATACGGAACCCAGGGTGGAGAGGGAAAGGGAGAGCGCTGACACATTGTGGGGATTGCAACCAATGTCACAGAACAATTTGTGTATAAATTTTGAATGAGAAACTAATTTACGCCGTAAACTTACAACTAAAGCAGCAAAAAAAAAAGAGAGAGAGAGCCTCGTGAAATCATGACACTTTATAAAGGTGATTATTCACATATACATTTCAGTTTTTGATCTTTGGATTTTCTCAGAGCCCATGATTCCAAAGAAAGCAGAGCACAAGCAGTCTGCTATGCATCAACAAGTTCATAATATTTGTTAGTAATACCGAATCCTCTGGTTCTGTTCTTCCTTATCTCTTTAAGAGGTGATGGGACACATATGTTACAGCTACATTTCCCACCCCTGAAGGTTTATTGGCAGGCATTTGAGCCACTTCAGAACATTCTGGAATTGAGGCGGGTACTGGTGCAACTGCCTAAAAAACACGGAAGTTGGTCTGTGCCCCGTCTGAATGCTGAGAGCCATTCGTATGAGGGGTGCTTCCCGGAAGAGTGAGTGTGTGAAATCTTTACACCTTTGGGCTTCTGTAAAGAGAAATAAAGCTTGCAAGGATGTTTACTATTTCCTTTGTGTTATTGGAGGGTATAGTTGCCTGCATTTGGAAATATTCAAGTCAATGAGTTATTTTTTGGATGAAAAGTTTGTTATGCACTTCCTGGGCCATGGGACTGATACGTCCCACAAGTGTGATGTGATCCGTGGAACATGGGACCGACTTGTCCCACTCTAAACCAAACTGATAATTATGTGCAGCAAGTGCAATGTTTATGTAGCATTTTGTGTGTATTTTTGGAAAGTTGAGTAAGATATTTTATGGTTCAAGTGTAACCAGGAAGTGTTACGTACTTTCTGGGCCACGGGACCAATATGTCTTGCTGGTGTGATGTGCTTCATGGAACATGGGACTGATACGTCCCGTTTGCAATTGGCACCCCATTTTTTCAAATAATAAAAAACTACCAACAAACAGTGATTCAGCATCCATTCCATTAGTGAAAAACACATGGCATTGCCAAAAAATTAAAAAAAAGAAAATCACCCATGAAAGGGATATGGGAACAGAGTGTTGTACTTTCTTACTTGTCTTGTAGCTGAGTGGCTGCGTGACTAGTGTGGCCAATGAGTTGTGAATAGAAGTGATATGTGTCACTTCCAGGCTGGTGCACTGAATCTCAATGCAAGACCCACAGCAACCTCCTTTCTTGGCCAGGTATCAGCAGTATTCGGCATACAGGCTATATGGTAAGATTTTACCAGGGTGGAGACGACATGAAGCAGACCTATGCCTGACCTGTAATGGATATGTATTCTGAACAAATTATAAACATTTAGAGTTGTAAGGTACTACCGTTAGGAATTAATGGCTGCTGGAGTATTGCCGTTCCTGTTAACTGCTGATGAGTCGGCCCCTAACTCATGGCAATTCCATGCACAGCAGAATGAAGTGCTGCCCAGTCGTGCACCATCCCCATGATCAGTCGGGGATCAGGCTGTTATGATCCATAAGGTTTTCATTGGCTGATTTTCAGAAGTAGATATCCGGGACTTTCTTCCTAGTATGCCTTAGTCTGGAAGCTCCTGTTCAACATTATAGCAACGTGCAAGCCTCCACTTGCAGATGGGTGGTGGCTGCACATAAGGTGCATTGGCCAGGAATCAAACCCAGGTCTCCTCTATGGAAGGAGAGAATTTTACCACTGAATTACTACTGCCCCCTACCGTAACACTGTCTAGCTTAATCCAATCGAGACATAAACCAACCAATAAAATATTCAGTTGCTGGAAAAAAAGAAAAAATTTACATAGCAATCACAAGTAAGACATTTGTAACCTTGCAGAGAAGGGGATAAGATATTCACTTAAAAAAAAAATTGTTGCTAATTTCAAACAGCCCCCCTTTAACTTCTTTTTAATAAGTATAAAGCCTTTGTAATTTGCCACCATTCTCTCAAGTTTTAATATACTATGGGTTGTCAGGATCTCAGAAAAGATAAGAATTTATATATATACATATGTATCTATTTAACCAGTTGCCATTGAGTTGATCCCAACTCATGGTGACCCCATATGTTACACAGTAGAACTGCTTAATAGGATTTTCTTGGCTGTATGTCAAAATCAACTCAAAGGCACACAACAGCAACAACAAACTTTTTACAAGAGACTATACTACATAGATTCCCTTAGGATTTGGGCCAAATGGATTATAGCACTTTTTACATATTTCTTATACATTATTAACTTAATAGTCATTTAATAGTCACTATTTTTTTTCTCAGTGGTATCAGTTTCTTGCTTAAAAATATTGAAAGGATCATGTGGGTACTGGGTAAAAATAAAATAATAAAAATTAAACATCTATTAGATATAAAAGTACTTTGTGTCACCAATTATGTCTTGTATAATGTATTAATAAATTTATAACAAAAACAAATGAGAGTTTTGGTGAAACAAGAATAAAGCTGATGGTTGTCGAGACTGGGTAATGAGATTTTACAGGGGTTCATTGAGCGCTTTCTAGTCTGTTGTCTTTATAATAAAAGGTTATAAACACTGATGAGAAATTTATATTTCCCAGTTTTAAAGATTATTGTTGATTTGAACAGTTCTCTCCTCTTAAAAAATCATTAAAATCTTCTATTATGTGGTTTTACAGGATTTCTCTTTCCTCCTTAAACCCATAACTTCCTACATAAATGTGTGAAGCTTACAGTGAGGTATTATTTATTTAAGAGCTCTTTTATCACTAAAAGGTAAACTGATATAGATAATTGTGATTTCCCAAATAAAAAATAGCTTTCTTGTTAGTTTGCTCACACACCACCATTGAGTACTTGTAAATACTTTAAAGACAAACAAAAATGCTCTATTTTTATTCTCTGGCTTGTCCCTTTGCCACATAAGAATGGAGTCTAACGTTGGCCTATCACAAAGTCCTTGTGGCTAATCCCGTAAAGGGGCATGCACAAAAGACCCAGGTGAGCCAGCATGCTGGAGGGCAAGCTGTTATGGTAGTCAGCTCTTTAACAAGCTGTTCTCAGAAGTGAGAAGCCATTGACTGCTGTAGAAGTCAGCTGGTGAGTGACAGGAGGTTTTCAAACAGAAAGTGATCTGGGCTTCTCACTTAAAACAGAAAATGCAGTGTGTTTGACCTCAGGCATGAGTCAATGAACCAGAGTAAAAGTCCCTTGAGAGTCAATGGAAAACTGGCCAAGTTCGGGTGGTAGGTTAATATTAATTTTTAGACACTAAACAAGAACTGAATTTTTAATAAGCCTCCTCTGCTTTTCACAGAATTAACATGTGGTTGTTTCACTCCAGTTTCTAGGTGACTGTAAGTCCAAACACTATCACAGAGAAGCAGCCATGTTCATTGTAGGTGTGTTTTCTTACAAAAAGAATAAAAGTGCCTGCTTAGGAGGCAGCGTGCTCATTATTTAGGTATATCAGCTCTAGAATCAACCGGAATTAAAACCCATGCTTGTACATAATAGTTGTGTAGGTATGGGCAAGTTACTTAAACTTTCTATGCTTCCACTTTTTAGGTATAAAACAGGGATAAATATAACTGCTCTAATGGCCTTATTGTTAGAATTAAGTAAATAAATCCAAGTAAACCACCTAATTTTGTGTCTGGTATATAGTGACTATAGTGTTAGCTATTTTATTCATTACTGCAAACACATATTGTCTAACTACTGAGAGAAAGGGTAGCATAGAGGTCAAGAGCACAGCTCTGGATGAGACTTCCTGGATTCAAATCCCAGCTCAATCCTTTTTGGCTGGATTTTCCCCATCTGAATAATAGAGCTAGTAATAGTATCTATCTGATAGGGTTTGTATGAGATTTAAACGGCTAAATATTTCTAAATCATTCCAGACAGTGTCTGGCACGTAGGAATCACCACACAAATACTTGATAAAGTAAATTGATAGTGTAGACTTGTTCCCATTGTATTGACATCTCAGCAATTTAATTTGTTTAATAGTCCCAAACTGGAAACAACCCCAACTTGAATCAACAATAGAATGAGTAAAGAAATTATGGTTAAAATCATGCAAAGTAATACTACAGCAATTAAAAAGAACTGATACACAAAAAAGGATGGATGGAACTCTCAGACATAATGTTAAATGAAAGAAGTCTGACAGAAAAGTGTACTACTATATATCCATACATATGAAGTACAAAAACAAGCAAAACTAATTTATGCTAACAGAGATACCTTCTGGAAGAGGTACGTGTGACACAAGACAGTCTTCTGAGATTTTGGAAATGTTCTCTGTATTAATCTGGGTAGTAATTACAAGATTATATGATTCAAAATTTCTTAAAGATATATACTTAAGATTTGTATGCTTTACTATATACTTATTTTATCACCTTAATTTTATAAAGCTAATACATTTTATTAGGTATCCCATATTTTACCGCATTATAACACCTTCATCTGTCCTTCTGCCCATCCATCCATCCACCCCTTCATCCATCCATCCACCCATCCATCCATCCACCCATCCATCCATCCATCCACCCATCCACCCACCCGTCCATCTGTCCATCTGTCCATCCGTCCGTCCATCCGTCCATCTATCCATCTATCCATCCATCCATCCATCCATCCATCCATCCAGTTACCTGTAATGTTTGACAGCACAGACTTTGAATTCTGATAGGCTTGGTTTCAAACCAGATTCTGCAACTGAATATCCTTACTCTCCTCAGTGTTTATTTTATTTGTCAAATGTTATAAATTCTAATTTTCAGAGTTATTCTGAGACTCAGTTGAGGTACTATAAGGAAAGTTTTAAATGCAATGCCTGGTAGATAGTAATTACTCAAGAAATAATAGAATTTTATATCTGTAAATGTTATACCTCTGTGCAAGTACCTGTGCAAGATACGCTACTAGCCACTGTGGAGTTGAACAAGATAAGTAAGAAAATGTTACTTCCTTCAAGGAGAAGACTTAAATGACCCAAAAACAGCCATGAAAAAGGAAACATAAAACACACTGACCTAAAACCTACAGCCCTGAGTCCGAAACAACAGTGGAGAGATAGTAGGACTAAGGGTCAATGATGGAGCGTGTAGACCTCTTTACAAGCTTTGTATTTTAAAGCATGTCACTGATGCAGTGTTCTCTCCATACTCATTCCAATAGTCTTGGTTTTGAACTTTAAAAAAAGATGTAAGTATATATGTATATTGTTGTTTTAAAGATTAAATGAGATACTTTATGTCACAGTACTTTAAGCAACAAAGTACTATATACGTATAATGGGTAATTACTATTGTTACTAACCTTTTTAAGCCTACTGGTAAGAGAGGAGAGTTACTATATGAAACCCAAGATGTATTCACTTTCTATTGTTCATAAAATTCCGTTATTGTCCTGACTCTGAAAACATGCTGCCCTATCTACCGAACTCATGTGGCAAACCCTCAATATTAAAATTATATTATTCTTAGAACCATTATCCAGTATTTTCAATAACTCTTTATGTTTAGCCAACACTGCCACATTACCATTCTACTAATATTAACATTAGAAAGTATTTTTGTAGTTATGGAGTTTCTTCATTGACATTTTTATAGAGATAATTGTAGATGCACATGCAGTATTATAAGAATAACACGGGGGGAGCTCTTGTTCCCTTTACTGTATTTCTCCCTATAGTAACCTTATGTGAAATTGTAGTACAATATTGAAACCAGGATGTTGACATTGATACAATCCACCAATCTTATTCAGATTTCCAATGTTACTTGTACATACTAGTGTGTGTGCATTGCTGTTTTTGATTGCCGTTGAGTCAGTTGCAACTAGTGGCAATTTTTGGTATAACCGAACGAAACATTGCCCAGTCTTGCACTATCTTCATGACCATTGACGTGTTTGAGTTCTTGGTTTGCAGTTATTCTGTCAGTCCATCTCACTGACGGTTTCCCGTCCTTCACAAGCCCTCCACTTTACCAGACATCATGTCCTTCTCCAGCAATCTATCCCTCCTGATGACACATCCATAGTAAGCAAGTCAAAGTCTCAGATAATATTCTATGATCCAGACAATATTCTGTGACCCATAGGGTTTTAACTGATTAATTTTCAGAAGTAAATCACCAGGAATTTCTTCCTAGGCTGTTAGTCTGGAAGCTCCATTGAAACCTGTCCACCATGGATGACTCTGCTAGTATTTAAAATAATGGTGGCAGAGCTTCCATCCTCATAGCAACATTCATGCCTCCATAGTACTACAGACTGACTGATGGGTGGTGGAGTGTGTGTATATTTAGTTCCATGTAGTATTAAGACATGTAAGATTTGTGTACCCACCACCACAGTCAAGATCCTGAACAGTTTCATCGCAACAGTGATGTCTTATGCTGCCCGTTTATAACAATATCCACCTCCTGCCTATTTCCCCTCTTCCCTCCTGGAAACCATTAATCTGTTCTCAATTTTAAAAATTTTGTCATTTCAAAAATGCTATATAAATGGAATCATACAGTATTTAATCTCTGGGAATGGCTTTTCTTCACTTAGCATAATTCCCTGGAGGCTTGTTCAGTTTGTGGCGTGTATCCGTAATTTAAGGTCCCTGGATGGTGAAACAGTTTGCACTTGGCTGATGACTGAAAGGTTGGTGGTTTAAACCTACCAAGCAGCACTGCGGAAGAAAAGGCCTGGAGATCTGCTTCCATAAAAATTACAGCTAAGAAAACCCTATGGAGCAGTTCTACTCTGTAACACATGAGGTCGCCATGAGGTGGGACCAACGCCAAGGCAGCTAACAACATCAGCAATAGTCCTTTGTTAAGTATGTAGTTTGAAAAGATTTTCTTCCAGACTGTGCTTGGTTTTCATCCTTTTCACATGAGTTTTCACAAAGCAGAAGTTTTAAATTCTGATGAAGTCTAAAGTATAAAATTTTCCTTCTATGGATCATGTTTTTGGTGTCAAGTCTAAGATCTCTGCCTAATTCTAGGTCTTGCCAATTTTCTCCTATTTTTTTTCTAAAAGTTTCACAGTTTTACATTCAAGTCCATGATCTATATTGAGTTATTTTTGTTTAAAATGTGAGACATAAAGATTTTTTGTTTCATTTTGGCTGGTCTAATGTATGATCACTCTAGCACCGTTTGTTGAAAAGGTTATCCTTACTCCATTGAACAACTTGCGTACTTTTATCAATAAAATGTTGAGCATATTTGCATGGGTCATTTTCTGAGTTCTCTATTTCTTTCCATTGATCTATGAGTCTATTTCTCCACCATTAGCACACTGCCAAGATTACCGTAGCTTAAGTAAACTTTATATTAGGTAGAGTGACTCCTCCTACTTAATTCTTCTTTGTGAAGATTGTTTTTAGCTGATCTAGGCCCTGTGCCTTTCCACATAAATTTAAGAATGAGTTTATTTTTGTCTACAAAAAATAAGCCAAAAAGAAACCCTTGCTATGATTTTGCTAAGAACTACATTAAACCTAAAGACTAATAATTGAATCTGGGGAGAATTGACATCTTTGTTATTTTGAATCTTTCAATCCACTAATAGAGTATTTTTCTCTGTTTATTTAGGTCTTCTTTTATTTCTGTAATTTACAGCATACAGTACCTGTACATGTTTTGTTAAGTGTGTATGTATTTAATAATTTTGAAGCAACTGTAAACTGCATTCTATTTTTAGTTTTAGTTTTCATACGTTTATTGATAGTATACAGAAATGCAGTTTATATTTCTGTGTTGCTTTGGATTCTGCAACATTACTAAACTCATCTATGAGTTGTATGAGAGTTTTTTTCCTTAGATTTTTTTGGGAATTTCTACATAGGCAATCATATCATCTGCAAATAACATGGTTTATTGCATCCTTTGCAATCTGTATACCATTTATTTATCTATTTATCCATTCATTCATTCATTCACTCTTTGCCTTATTTCAGTGCCTAGATGCTCCAGTCCTATCTTGAATAAGAGTGGTGAGAGCAGACATTCTTGCCTTGTTCCGAAACTTAGGGAAAAAACATTCAGTCTTTCATCATTAAAATCAGCTATAGCATGGAAAAAGTATAGGTAATTGATAAAAGTCTACAAAGCAGCAGCGAAGCATCAAAGAATATGAACGGGCACAACAGAGCAAACAAGAAGTAAAAATAATAACTCACTCTTGACATACAAGTTACAACCACTTTAAAAAAAACAAAAAACCTATTGCCATCGAGTCGATTCTGACTCATAGTGACTCTATAGGACAGAGTAGAACTGCCCCATAGGGTAACCAAGGAGCAGCTGGTGGATTCGAACGGCTGACTTTTTGGTTAGCAGCTGAGCTCTTAACCACTACGCCACCAGGGCTCCAAACCACTTAAGGTACTTCCTAACACCTGTTAAATTAGCAGAAATTCACATATGTGACAAAAATGTTAACAGACTATGAGGAAATAAGAACACATATAATTCTCGCAGCTCTATAAATTTGTGTAATTTTCCAGAGAAAGTAGACAAAATATGGTGAGAATAAAATTATCATAACCTGTAACTTAGTAATATCACTTTTAGGACTTTTCTTAAAAAACATACTTGCTCAATAATGTTAGTAAGCTACAATATTTTACAGCTAAGAATACATTTATATGTCTCTTCTCAATTTATATTATTAAATTGATTAGATATACAATAGCATTATAATGTGAAAGTACTGTGTAAAAATGCTAAATAAATGTTCCTTTTTATTACTGTTAAAAAAATTAGCTAAAGCTTTGTGCGTTTTTTTTTTTTTTTCCCAGGAATGGGGCTGGGATTTTATAAAATGCTTTTTATTCTTTTTTTTTTTTTAATAATATTTTATTGTGTTTTTGGTGAAGGTTTACACAGCAGTTTAGGTTCCCATTCAACAATTTCTACACAAATTGTTCAGTGACTTCGGTTACATTCTTCCCAAAGCGTGAACACTCTCATTATTTCCGTTCTGGTTGTTCTGTTTCCATTAATCTAGTTTTTCTGCCTCCTTACATTCTCATCTTTGTTTAAAGTAATTGTTGACCGTTTGGTTTCTTTCTTTTTCCTATGAAAGCTTTATGGAACTTTTTATTTGAGGGACATGAAAACGTAGGTTTTTTGTTTTTTTTTTAATTGTGCTTTAGGTGAAAGTTTACAGCTCAAGTTAATTTCTCCTACAAAAATTTATACACATTGTTTTGTGACATTAATTGCAATCGCCACAATGTGGCAACACACTCCCCCTTTCCACTCCGGGTTAAAAATGCTTTTTATGTGTCAGTTAATATGAGGATGGGATTTTTTCTTTTTAAGCCAATTGATGTGGTGGATTATATTGATTGATTTTCAAAAGTTGAACCAGCCTTGCTTACCTAGAATAAACCCTACTTTGTCATGGCATGTAATTCTTTTTATATATTGTTGAATTTGGTTTGCTAATATTTTGTTGGGAATTTGTGTGTCTGATTTCACGAGAGATATTGGTCTTTTTTTTTCATTTTTTCTTCTTACTGTCATTGGTTTTGATAGTAGGGTAATACTGGAAGACAGTGTATAATATTGGTACTAATTTTTCTTCAGATGCTTGGTAGAATTTTCCAGTGAAACCATCTGGGTCTGGAGATTATTTTTGAAAGTTTTATATACTTGCTGATTTTCAGTTTAGTAATTCTATCAGTTGCTGAGAGGGGGATGCTGAATTCCCAGTGTATACTTGTGGAATTTTCTATTTCTTCTTTCAGTTATATTACTTTTTTGCTATATGTATGCTAAGTATTCTGGTGGACTGACTGTTTATCATTATTGACTATTCCTCTAATCTCTACCAATTTTCTTCTCCCTGAACTCTACCTTATCTGACATTAATATAACTACTCGTTTTCGTTTTTCTTAATAATCTTTATATGCCATAACTTTTCTATATTTTTACCTTCAATCTAACCTATGTCATTGATTTTGAAGTGAGGTCTTTGTAAACAGAAAATAGTTGGTGTGTGCGTGTATGTGTGTGTCTGTGTTTTATTCGCTCTATCAATCTGTCTTTTGATTGGTTTACTTGGACCATTTACAGTTTTTGTAATTATCGCTATATTAGAGCTTAAGTCTGCCATTTTATTATTTATTTTTTAGTTATTTCCTCTGGCTCTTGTTCCTGTTTTTATTGCCTTCCTGTGGATTACATGAATATATTGTACAGTTCTATGTTTATTTATTTATTAATTACGTTTTTGAGTGTATCTCTGCACAATTTTTGTGGTCATTGCTCTGGATATTACAACATACACACGTTCCATATCACATTTTACCACTTCAAGTGACGTGTGGATACCTCACTTCCATTTACTTACTATCTTTGCTATAATTTTTATTTCCATCATCAAGTATGATTTATAGAACTCATGAGGGAAATGATAATCTATTGTATACACCAATATTTCTGTTCCTTCCACTGTTCTTTCTTCTCCCCTGATGCTCCAAGGGTCTTGCTTTTATTATTCCCTTTCTGCTTGAAGAACTTACTCTAGCCAATTTTTAAGGGTAAGTCTGCTAAGAAAAAAAAAAAAAAATATATATATATATACACACACATATATACATAACTTTTTCTCAGTCTGAGAATGTCTTTATTTCCATTTTATTCATTCTGGGTTGGCACTTCAGCACTTGAAAAATGCTATACTACTACCTTCTGGCCTCCATGGTATGAGAAATTTGCTGTCATTCAAATCAGAGTTCCCCTACAGGGAGTGTCTCATTTCTCTGTGGCCGATTTCAACATCTTTTTCTTTGTCTTAAGCTTTCAGAAGTTTTTATGATGTGGCTTGGTGTGAATTTCTTTGGGTTTATCTTATTTAGGGTTTACAGAGCTTCTTGAATCTGTATGCTTATGTCTTTTGTCAAGTTTCGGAAGTTGTCAGGCATTATTTCTTTGAAAACTCTTTTAGCCCCACTCTATTTTTTCTCTTCTTCTGGGGCTCTGATGATACTTGTTCTTGTCCACAAGTCTTTGAGGTGATTTCATTAATTTTTCAGTCTATTTTCTTTTGGTTTTTGTTCAAACTAAATTCTATTGATCTATTCTCAAATTCACTAACTCTATCCTCTGCCATCTCCATTCTATGTAGTGAGTACACCCAGTGACTTTTATATCTCTGATTGTGTTTTCATAGTCTATACTTTCTATTTGATTCTTTTTTATAACTTCTATTTCTTTGCTGAGATTTTCTATTTCTCATTTGTTTCATGAGACTGTGTAACTGTTGAATCATTTTTATAACAGCTGCTTTAAAATCCTTGTCCTGTAATTTCAACCTCTGACTGATCTTAGTGTTACTGTCAGGTTGTCTTTAATCATTGAAGTTGCCATTTTTTGGTTCTTGGTATGATGGGTGATTTTTTTTTTTTTTAATAGCATCCTTGACATTTTGTCTGTTATATTAGGAGACTCTGGGCTCTATTATCTTTTATTTTATCAGAAAATCACTATGTTTAGGTTTAGCACCTAGCTCCTGGCATACTTTTGTGGGCCATTGTTTCTTTGACAGTTTAGTTTTCAAAGCCTTATTTTGGTTTGTTTGGTTTATCCGGTACTATTGATGCTTTCACTTGTCCCTAATGATGTCGTCTCAGGAGGGCAGAAGAGATTTTCCCTGGCAGAGTGGCCACATATCTCTCAGCGGGAGAGGTGAGTCTCAGGCCTTCTAGGACAGAGACTTTCCTGGCCAGGTGTTTTTTGTGGTGGGATCCCCTTATCTGTGGTGGTTAGAGAACACTGTTATAGTGGGATTCCTCCCTACTAGTACTCCTCCTTCTGTCCCCTGTGCCTCTGGGTGGAGGAGGAAGTTTCAGACACTCGGTAACAAAGTGGCTTCCCGGGTTGTGGCAACAGCCATCTTGCTGGTACTTCCCAGCCATTCAGTATCTCTTGGTGGAAAAGGGAGTCTCAAGTCTCAACCTGGCTTGGAAGGAGACTATTTCCCCTGGCTGCTTATTATTATCGGGTCTCCCAGTTTATCTCCCTTGCTTGTGGTGCCACGCTTGTCTGGTGTTTTCAGTGGAATTCCTGTTCAATCAGAGGAAGAAATGAGCCAATCTGGGCTGTCTTCTGTTGCTAGGTTAGGGGTTGGGGGTTGGAGAATGCCTAGATCAACTTTATCCTTTGAGTGGGGTAAAGGGAAACATAAGACTTCCTTTGCTATGTTGTTCCTTCAATCCTGGGATCCTAAATCACCTTCCTTTTACCACCTTTCGAAATTCTTTCATAGTTGCTTTTTGCATTATTTCCAGAGTTTATAGTTGTACTTATTCAAGAAGATTAGTTAGAAATGGGTATATGCAATCCTGTCCAGATTAGAAGTTGTGGATTATTTTTAAACATCAAGACTGATACAGTCAATGGCCAGTTTCAAAATTTAACCAAAAACTTTCCCTTAACAATTAAATGGAAATATCATATACAGTTTAAAATAAGTATTGGACCCAATAAATTTCAGCTAGTGTCATTGCCCATAATGTTAGCTGTGGTCTGTCATTCATACGTATTTGCAGTTCATTTATTCACTCACTCGTTTAATCATTTTTCTAATTTATAAGGTTTACCATGTTCCAGATAAATATAATAACTCTCATATCATAATAAGAAGAGAACATGAAAATATTCTGTATTTGGTTGTTCTCATTCAGTATTTCAACAATTAAAGATTTATAGTGTAATTAATAATATCAGGCTCTCATATACAATGATATATATAGTCAATTTAGATGTGCTCCTTGTATTTATTAAAAAATTAAAAATAAAAACTAGGATGAATAACAGAATACATTTTCATTAGGCAGAATGCATGATTTATTTTAAGTATATACCAGTTTTTAAAAATACTTTGTTCCTAAGCAAAAGTATATTTTTAAGAATATTTGCACATATGTGTGTGTGCACACAAATACAATGAAATAAACATAATGCAACACAACACATTATATATATATATGTATGTATATATACACATAAATATTTTATAATGAATAAAATAATATGGATGTTTTGATATTGTAATATTATTTTTGCCTATGGAAATCAATGGCAAATTAACATTAAATGTTACACAAATCCATAATAACTAGTGAGTTCAAATGAAAAATAAAATGAAGCATAAGAAAAATAAATTAAAAATATAGTTTTATATGTCATATTGCTATGTAAGAAGTATTCAAGTTGATAGGTTATTTTAGTGATAGACTATAAAAATTACTCATGTTTTATTCCTTCAATGCAGTTTAAATTTAAAAGAAATGAGAGATTTAAATAAAGAGATAACTATTTAAAAGAAATGAGAGATTTAAATAAAGAGATAACTATTAAAATTATTTTTTATCCAACTTCCAAATTATCCCCTTCACATAAACCACCAAAATGATTAAAAGTTAATTAAATTTTTTAGTATATGGCTATTATGTAGTCAACAGGTTGAGAAAGTTATGCTTTGAGCAAAGAAAAAACAATTAATGAAATAAAACATTTTCTGATTGGTTATATATTCTAAAACAAATTATTCAATTTTAATTAGACTGTCCATCTATAAAATCAATAAAAGTTTATTTCCAGGAATAGAGAGCAAGACAAGTTGAAGATTGATACAATGCTAAATACTTGAACTTGTACATCAATGCTAGCAATTATGATCATATTACTGATCATTTGCTAATGAAAAATACTTGTTACTATATTTTAGATTCAGAATAGATTACTTGACAACCTCTGCTTTTATTTTCAATCAAGCCAATATGTAGTAGCAGCCTTTTATGATATTTTTATGGGGCTTTCGTACCATTTACAAGGTACTTCTACGAACTCAGATATTTCAGATGGAATTAAGACACAGAAATGGACCTCTACTAAGTCACAATAAACCCAGATCAGAAAAACGTATAGTCTGTGGCCTTTCCATTTTACCATGCTGTTGCTTAGGGTATTTATTTTGCTATATTTAAAACCAAGCATGTATGTTTGAATACACTTACAAAAACATATCAAAATTATTTAAATTTCTTTTAACTCTGGAAACACTCTGAGGCCCCCTCTAACAACGAATGCATTCAATAATTATAAATAATGGAAATAGAGTTGGGTGTTTAATCATTTGACTTTCTAATTGAGGCAAATGGCAGCGGCTAACAGCACAGTGGTAGACTGAATGCAGTAACCCATCCCCCTCCCACAAACAGCTGCCGAAAGGCAGATGGAGGTGCCAGTTGTGGCGGGTGCAGTGATTACTGCCCAGCCTGCACGCCACCAGGTTGTTTTTCTCTTCACCAGAAAACTGTCCATTAACTTTCCTAAGAGCCCAAAGCAAAAGGAGAGGAATTTATGAAGTCGCTAGCCCATATGGCTGGTAGGGAGTTAATCTGTGTCTGAGCAGCAGGTAGCAGCAGCCAGTCTGTCTGTTGGGGCTGTTAGTAACCCAGGGGCAGATCAGAGAACAGCAGGGAAGGGGATCAACTCAGGCTGCAAATACAGTCAGGAATGTGGCAGGAAATTATTTTTGAAAACACACTTGGCAGCATAAGGGGAGCCATCAGATGCTACATGATAATCTATCTGCAATTTGTACACTTGAGTAATTATATAGAGCTAGAAGTGTAGGAGTAAATTCAGGATATAGCTGCAGATATATAGTTATCAAGTGATTTCCTTTTATATAGTGTCTTGCATTCAAATTATTTCCAGTGTCCCTTAAAATTGAGATATGCAGGTGGTGAGATTTTAAAACAATGAGAAAGAAATTGCTCTAGATTTATTCAAAGGTAAGGCTACAAAGATGAGTTTTCTGATACATAAACCAGAAGAAAATTGGGGCTACATAATAGTTATCTGGGTGAAACAGTAAAATAAGGAGAAGTGATGGAAAATAATTTAAGAATTACTTGAAAACCCCAAGAAAAAGCTGAGACATGGGAACAATTTGGTACTGAAAATTAAATAAGAAGCCAGAGAAATGATAGGAGGATTGAATTATGGTTATTAGTGTCCATCCATCCATCCATCCAACCGTCCATCCGTCCATCCGTCCATCCATCCAACCATCCATCCACCCATCCATCCACCCCCCCACCCCCCCAACCATCCACCATCCATCCAATCTATTTATCCATCATCTATCTTTTCTTCCTCTCTTCCTCCTTCCCTGCCTCCCTCCTTTCCTCCCTTTCTTCTTTCCTCTCCCCTCTCACCTCCCCGCCGCAAGTTGAAGACTAGCATTAAAATTTGGCATATTTTTATATCTAAAGGATTAAAGCTAAGGCATTTACAAAAATGAACTAGACCAAGGAATCTGCTTACATATAGTGTTTTTAATTCTTAACCATAAAATTAAAGCAACCACTTTCTTCAAATTACTTCTATAAAACAGCCAGAACATTGTTGTCATTCTTTAAATATTTATGAGAAAATGTCAAAGAGATACAAAGTTCAAGGAGGTAAGAAAAAGCTGAATTAAAATTGCTATCCCTCTACCCCCTCAAAAAAAAGACCATCTCTATTAATTAGATGATTTTAGAATTATTTATAGCAACTTCAAATGATCTTCACCAGCATCCCTGTTTCAATGTATAAAACATCCAGATCATGGTCATTATAGGAATTACAACCAGGTTTAGAATGTGGAGCTTAAAACAGGAGAGGAATATTTTATTTCTATTTTCCTTTTCTTTTAGGGGAAAAAATAATTGAGCACCTAGCATGAGCAATGTAATGCCCCCAAGCATATACTGCAAGAGATATGATAGAGACAACCAAAATAGTACCGGTCACTGTAGAAGTCAAAGATTAAAGAAATATCTTCCTATAATATTTACAACCAATGCTGATAGTGACAAATGTCAAATGAGTAAGGCAGGCTGGTCGCATCCTGGGTAAGAATCTGAAATTCTTAATTCCCAACGATTTTATAAAACTAAGAAGAAATACTTCCAGAAAACCAAAGCTGTTATTTGTATGTTAAAACTTTTGGTGTCATAAACTCGTGTTCATCCTCAAGCATCTTCAAGAACATATCTCCAGAGCAGAAAATAATTGATCAGGAGGGGTCAAGTCTGTGCCCCATGGTCAAAATGTAGGTGAAGCCATGACCCTCATCTTCCTCTTTCTGCCACCTGTGGCCTTTAGCTTCAATAAACTGCACTTTATATTCTGTTAGATCATAGTTAAAATTCTAAAATGAAAATACCTACTATTTTTATGGGTCTGTGATCTGACCAAGGAGACCTGGTTGCACAGTGGTTAAAGTGCTCGGCTACTAACCAAAAGGTTGGCGATTCAAACCTACCAGCCACTCTGCGGGAAGCAGTCTGCTTCCATAAAGATTACAGCCTTGGAAATCCTATGGGGCAGTTCTACTCTGTCCTATAGGGGCGCTATGAGTTGGAATGGACTCAATGAGGCAAAAGATCCAAGGGTATGATCTGAATCTGGTTAATAAAAAAGTTTGGCTGTTTGCACAGTGATACATATTCTGCTTTCCTTCTAGAAATATGGAAAGTGAAACATTTTTGCTCCTGGGACATAGTAGTTGTTTTAAGACACTTGTTGACCCAGTCAATGAATGAGTCAATAAATGGTAACTCGCCTCATAATTGTCCTCTAACTCTTATGTAACTGGGGGAGCTACTTAGGGCATCAAAAAACATTAGAAGCAGGGATGGCAAGACTGTTTCTCACACAATTTAGACATGTTATCAGGAGGGACCAGTCCCTAGAGAAGGACATCATGCTTGGTAAAGCAGAGGATCAGTGAAAAAGAGGAAGACCCTCGAGGAGATGGACTGACACAGCAGCTGCAACAATGGGCTCAAGCATAACGATTTTTGCATTGTGTGCAAAATGGCATTTGAGTTGGGTTCTGGAGTTTTGAATATTAAGATATGGAGGAGAGATAGGGATTCTATGTGACTCACATACCAGGTACAGAAGCATCAAGGAGAAAAAATGTTAGGCTATGCTCAGGGAACAATGCAGTATTGTATGATGTCTAATTTTGTTTATATATCCATTCTGAAATTTTAACACAGAGGTTCCATAAAACATAGTTCGAGTTAATGGTGATTCTGCTAAGATTCTAAGAATAAGAGGGCAGCAAGACGTGGCAGTTATTTGGAAGAAGTTTGATGACTGAGAGAAGGAAAGGACAGTAGCTATAACAAAAATCAGAAAGATGTACCTACCACCAAAAGGATTAATGGTATACATTTATATATTTTAGGAAAGATGTGTCTACCGCCAAAAGGATTAATGGTATACATTTATATATTTTAGGAAAGATGTGTCTACCGCCAAAAGGATTAATGGTATACATTTATATATTTTAGGAAAGATGTGTCTACCGCCAAAAGGATTAATGGTATACATTTATATATTTTAGGAAAGATGTAGCTACCGCCAAAGGGATTAATGGTATACATTTATATATTTTAGGAAAGATGTAGCTACTGCCAAAAGGATTAATGGTTTATATTTATATATTGTAGGAAAGATGTACCTACCTCCAGAAGGATTAATGGTACATATTTATATATTTTAGGAAAGACGTATCTACCGCCAAAGGGATTAATGGTATACATTTATGTATTTTAGGAAAGATGTATCTACTGCCAAAGGGATTAATGGTATATATTTATATATTGTAGGAAAGATGTACCTACCTCCAAAAGGATTAATGGTACATATTTATATATTTTAGGAAAGACGTCCCTACCACCAAAAGGATTAATGGTATATATTTATATATTTTAGAAATACTTAGTGATAATGTAGTTTATCTAAGTGTCATAGGAAGTATTAACCTGTGTCTCTATATGAAAGAAGCTTATTTGTATTAAATGAGTGGAACTTCTATTTTATTTGCAAATACAAAATTTTCCATGTGACTTTGAATAATCTAAGAACTTGCCACTAACAGAAGTTCTGTATACATATATAATGATTTACAGGATGCACAACAATTTCACATTCACTAATCCATTATATTCTTACAACTATCTTTTCCCCTAAATTATGACGACCCTTATAGACTCCATTTTACTATAAACAACAAAAATTTTATTTTTTTAATGATTAAAAACTGATAGTATTCATCCATACAATCTCTTCGAAAAGCATAAGTCAATGTTTATTGTTTTTTTTAAAAAAAATTATACTCTTGTCCTTTTGTGCATTCATTGAGTTTCAAATTACATTTTAAACTTATCATCAAAGTAATATGTGAACATGATTAAAAGCAACAATACTCTGCCCCCACTCCCACTTCAAATTCCTAAAGACAATGATTTCTAGCTCATTTTGTTATTTATTCTATTAAAACCCATTGCCGTCAAGTTGATTCCGACTCATAGTGACCCTAAAGGACAAAGTAGAACTGCCCCATAGGATTTCCAAGGAGCAGCTGGTGGACTCGAACTGCTGACATTTATTCTATTAGATACCTCCTTGTCCCTAAATAATATACATTTATGACTAATACTTGATTTACAAAAATGTTGTAATTGTCTATTGTCTTCCAGCTATGGCCAATAAAGATTTAGCACATTCAAACTACTGACTCACCTCCTCTTTCCAAGCACTTCCAATGTGGTTATATCATTATGTGTATTTTTTCTTTTGGATAGCTTTTTATTATTATGAAATATTATAAACATAGAAAATGAATATAAATTAGTATAAAAAATACATATGTGATTACTACTCAGCTTAGTAAATAAAATGTTGCAAAAACAGTGAGGTCTTCTGTATAAACCTTCCAATCACATTCTCCTTCATTTTCCCCCAGAGGTAACCACCATCTTGAATTTGATGCTTTTTATTCTCATATAAATTTTTTACTCTTTGAATACCTGTCCATAATACCTTATTTAAAATCTTGGGGTCATATGTATTTTCAAATTTAAGAAAGATATTACTTTGTGTGCTTAGTAAAGTAGAGGGTCAGTGAAAAAGAGGAAGACCCTCAATGAGATGGACTGACACAGTGGCTGCAACAATGGGCTCAAGCATAACAACAATCGTGAGGATGGTGCAGGACTGGGCAGTGTTTCATTCTGTTGTATATAGCGTTGCCATGAGCCGAAGCCAACTGGACAGCACCTAACAACAACAGCGTTCTTTGTATTACTATATATGTATTGATATAACATATAACACTCCCTACAGGATTTGCAGGAGACCTATAATCAAAATCTGTCCATATTTTTACAGAAAATGTATGGATATCCTCACAAATGTTGTAAACAAAATTTATAAAGAGCTTCATGTTATTTTGGACAGATTTTGTCATCAAATGAGTTCAGATCAGGTAAAAGTTTGCAGCTAATTGCTTTAGGGGGGAAAAAAACTTCTGATTTTCAGAGCTCTTAGAGTTTTAAAATTGTGGGTAAAAGATAGTGGAATTGTACTAAACAATGTATGTCTAAATAAATTCCTAACACTCTTATTCCTTAATCTGTCAACACAGATAGTGTCATTCCATTTCCCATTCTGCCAACAGAGGTTACTGGCACACCTCCATTTCTGGTGGTCTTTGTTTCCAAATTTCCACCTCTGAACTCTTGTCCCCTAGGGTTTGATAATACCTACTTTTATTGTATAATATTACAACAGTGTGCAATGATGATAGGTTGATTCCAAAAGTTATATATCAATAGCTGTTTCCGTTGCTTTAATTATATGAATATGGACCATACAGAGTCAGTGACCACATCCATGTTTTATCAGTTTTAATTCTATTTTTGTTTGCTTCTGGCATTATTTCCAAGAACTATATCCTTAACTTCATCCAAACTTCCCATCCACAAGTAAATTAAAACAATCTCCTGTTTTCTTATATTCCTGAAGAGTACATAATAATTGTTTAGTTCCCTGGAAAGAGAAATTCAACATAAATAGTTATTTAAGAGGAAGGGCAGAATGTAATCATCTTCAATTTGAAAAGATATTGTCTGACTGGACAAGATGCCTGACACTTTTGTTGTTGGATATTCATGGAGAAAGGTGATATTTGAGTTAAAGAAAAATGAAATTATTAATGTCAGATGTATTGAGAATTCTGAGGCTTTTATACAAACAGCTCTTTGATTGAATTTATGTCAGTAAATTGCTTCAATACTTCAAAAAGAAGTTATCACTACTTTCCCCTCAGCGTATCAACCAATTGCTCTCTATATTGATAAATGCCCTCGGTACATGAAGCAGTCAATACATCGTGCTTGCCATTCTAACCAAATTCCAGTTCTTATTTACTGTCTTCTTGATATCTCTAGACCTGTATATTCTTAGTCGTCCCAAAGAAAAGGCACTCTGTCTCCTTAATTACTCTTGTTTGTCCTTCCACTATCCTTTCCTTCCTACTGCATATTTTAACACCAGGACTTGTATTTTTCATATTTGACGTTTACACGGAAACTTACATCTGTGCGATTCCGTGTTTTGTTTTTTTTTCTTTATTTTCTGTTGAGAGTATCCAAGCCCCTCATAATTACACTGATTACAGGCTTTTATTTGGTAAAACACCACTATTCAAAAGCAGCAACTAGAAGGTAGGTTGGTTTGCAATTTATGGACTACCAGAGCCTGTTGCCTGTGTTCAAGCTTGAGTAATAATCTATTGTTATAGATTTATTAATTCCACTAAAACCTTTCATATAAGCTCATATTAATTGTATCTTTAAGCTTCATTCCTCAGCTTAGCAATGCTAAAATTTCCTAATCAGAAGCTGGGACTGTAATTATAATTTACTTAGCTGGAATTTACAAAGTATGTTACCTTTTATGACTTACAAAGTTGAATTCCAAGTCAAAACTTTTGAAAGGGGGGAACAGGGGTTCTGGCCCATACATGGAGAGCTTTGTCACTTTATAGATAGTATCACTTCTAAAAGCATGAGCATTTTTATTCCTGTGATGGTCTGTGTGTGTGTGTGTGTGTGTGTGTGTGTGTGCACGCGTGCCCGTAAATGTTCTTTTTCAACTTTTTAAGAAAAAAACCGTATGAGTTCAGTAATCAACAATTAGGAAGTTCCTTAAAAATGTTCACAGTATACAATCTTATAGAGGAGAGCTTATTTTCTTTATATTACACTTCCTCACAGCCATCTTATGTGTTAAAGCTTTTCAGATGAGGAAAATACCAGCAGAGACTCAGACTCCAAGTTTTTGCCTCAAGCGCAAACTTCTGCTTCATCATCCAGCCTGTCAAGAAGGTGAAGTCCATATATTGCTAGAAAATACAGTTATCACTGAGAGAATGGCCAAAGTCACATTAGGAAACCAAAAAATAAAGATTATGGATTTGACCCCTATAAACTGCTGGCTTCGCCCAAGTCTTATAATCTACAGCATAGGCTGACTAAGAGTGGTACCATGGTGGCAAAGAACCTTCAGGACAATTCAAAGTGCAAGCATTTCTGATCATAGGATAGACATATCTTCAGTGATGATAAAGGATAGTGAATTTATTTAGTCTGACTAATCTAAACAGTACGGTGCAAATGTACTGTTATTACAGAGAAACAAAGAAGGTGGCACAGTGTTCTGAGGAGGAAGAAATCATGTCTAGATGGGATAAAGGAAGGTTTTTCAAAGAGCTACTATTTGAGACACATATGGATATATGAAAATGAAGATGAGTAAGGAAACTAAAATCCAAGCCTAGCCAGCTGCAGTGGAGTCGATACCGACTCATGGCGACCCCATGTGTGCAGAGCAGAACTGTGCTCCATACGGTGTTCAAGGCTGTGACCTTTCAGAAGTAGATCATTAGGCTGTCTTCTGAGGCACCTCTAGGTGGTTTTGAACCACCAACCTTTCGTTTATTAGCAAGTGCTTAGCCATTTGCACCACCAAACCTGTGCCAATAAAAGGGACAACTACTGAAGAAAAGTTTCCATTTAATGTATCTGGTGCTATATTTGGAGGCTTGGTGGCACAGTGGTTAAGAGCTCGGCTGCTAACCAAAAGGTCGGCAGTTGGAATCCAGCAGCCACTTCTTGGAAATCCTATGAGGTGGTTCTATTCTGTCCTATAAGGTCGCTATGGGTTGGAATCAACTCGATGGAAATGGGATTTTTTGGCTTTGGGTGCTATATTTTTTGTTGTGAGAGACATAAAGAACTTTAAGATATAGCCCCTGATCTCAGGGTCGGGGCTAGTTCTTTGAGGAAGTGACATATGAATGAAATAATTGAAGGACAGTACAAATGCTAGATGCATGTCTTGATGGTAACCTCTAATTGAAGTTCCTGAAAATAAATTTATTTTCTGCTGTAGTCTGATGGTAAAGTTTGATGACCCCTCCACCAAAATCAAGCAGTGTCATTCTTCAAATCATTCTAATCTCCAAAGTTAGATGTTTGCGTTTCCTTCAACAGGACCTTATTTTAAATTATATGTGTAACTTCATGTAAATGTTGCATCAGAAATGTAAATAGAATAGTTAAGCTCTGCAAATAAATTCTCTTTGCTGTTGTTGTTAGGTGCCATTGAATCCGTTCCAACTCATAGCAACCTATGTACAACAAAACGAAACGCTGCCTGCTCCTGTGCCATCCTCACAACCCTTGCTATGTTTGAGCCCATTACTGCGGTCACTGTGTCAATCCATCTCCTTGAGGGTCTTCTTTTTCTCTGACTTTCAACTTTACTAATCATGATGTCCTTCTCCAGGTACTGGTCCCTCCTGATAACATGTCCAAAGTACATGAAAGGAAGTCTCACTCTCCTTGCTTCTAAAGAGCATTCTGGCTGTACATCTTCCAAGACAGATTTGTTCACTCTTCTGGCAGACCATGGTATATTCAATATTCTTTGCCAACATCATAATTAAAATGCACCAATTCTTGTTTGGTCTTCCGTATTCATTGTCCAGCTTTCATATGTATATGAGGCAATTGAAAATACCATAGCTTGGTTCAGGTGCACCTTAGTCGTCGAAGTGACATCTTTATAACACTTTAAAGACATATTGCATTGGCGGCAGAATTGCCAATGCAGTATGTCGTTTGATTTCTTGACTGCTGCTTCCCTGGATGTTGATTGTGAAATGAAATCCTTTGCAACTTCAATGTTTTCTCCATTTATCATGATGTTGCTTTTTGTGGTCCAGTTGTGAGGATCTTCATTTTCTTTATGTTCAGGTGTAACCCATACTGAAGTCTGTAGTCTTTGATCCTCATCAAGTGCTTCAAGTTCTCTTCACATTTAGTAAGTAAGGTTGTGTCATCTGCATATTCCAGGTTGTTAATAAGCCTTCCTCCAATCCTGATGCCGCAGTCTTTTTCATATAGTCCAGCTTCTCAGATTATTTGCTCAGCAAACAGATTGAATAAGTATGGTGAAAGGATACAACCCTGATGTACACCTTTTCTGATTTTAAACCACACAGTATCCCCTTTTTCTGTTTCAAAGACTTCTTCTTGGTCTATATGCAGGTTCTGCATGAACACAATTAAGCATTCTGGAATTCCCATTCTTTGCAATGTTATCCATAATTTGTTATGATCCACACAGTCAAATGCCTTTGCTTAGCCAATAAAACATAGGTAAACATTTTTCTGGTATTCTCTGCTTTCAGATAAGATCCATCAGACAACAGCAATGATGTCCCTAGTTCCATGTCCTCTTCCGAATCCAGCTTGAATTTCTGGCAGTTTCCTGTTGATGCGCTGCTGCAACCGTTTTTGAATCATCTTCTGCCAAATTTTACTTGCATGTGATATTAGTGATATTGTTCTATAATTTCTGTATTCCATTGGATCACCTTTCTTTGGAATGGGCACATACATGGATCTCTTCCAGCTGGTTGGCCAGGTAGCTGTCTTTCAAATTTCTTGGCAAAGGAGAGTGAACACTTCCAGTGTTACAATTGTTTGTTGAAATATCTCAATTGTATCCCGTCAATTCCTGAAGCCTTGTTTTTCATGATGCCTTTAGTACAGCTTGGACTTCTTCCTTCTGGACAATCAGCTCTTGATCATATGCTATGTCCTGAAATGGCTGAACATCAACCAATTCTTTTTGGTGCTGGTGGCACAGCTTCCACCATCACAACAACACACAAGTCACCACAGTACGGCAAGCTGACAGACAAGTGGTAGAAATAAATACCTACCATTGCTAAATCAAAAGCCTTCTAAAGTGTGATTCAAGAAGAGCTCCGGAAGGAATTTTTCTTAGTTAAAATGGAGAGAAATACAAATTGTCTTCAATTTTATTTTATGGAAACATTCTTCCCTTGGAGGTTTTTGGACTTAGATGCTTACTGCTTGTGTGTATTCTCTCAAAATGTGAGCCTCTCCCTATATGATTTGATATATGTCTTCAATTTTATTTTATAGTGCTTTGCCAATATTATTTCATCATTTACTTTGGGCCAGACACCATGCTTAGTACTTAACAAAACATATCTCATTGAATCTTAACAAAACACTATGAGATATTATGTATTATCATGCACTTTTGTAATCCCACTTTTCAACAGAAAAAAATTCAGATTTCATGAGGTTAAGCAACTTGCTCAATACAGCAAGAAAGTGGTCGTATCAGGATTTGATTCAAAGCATTACAAACTCTACCTGCTATTTCACATTTGTTTACTCCTATGATGGTATGTGTTTATACCTGTCTCTCACTGAAATTTCCCTGAGATAGCAAGCTTATTTCATTTATTTCTATATTCCCAAGGCCTAGTCTTTTGCAGGTAGTTAAAAAACAAAAAACCACTATCGTCAAGTAGATTCCAACTCATAGCATCCCTTGTAGGACAGAGTAGAACTGCTCCATAGGGTTTCCAAGGCTGTAAATCTTTACTGAAGCAGACTGCCACATCTTTCTTCCACAGAGCAGCTGATGGGTTCAAACTGCTGACATCTGAGTTAGCAACGAGTGCTTTAACCACTTTGCCATCAGAGCCCCTTTGCATGTAGTAGACACAAAAATTATAGAATCTTGTTACATCAAGATTAAGAACACTGAGTAATATCATTATTAGAGATAATTTTAATGAGAAAATAAACTTGATATAGGTATAAGTGTAGTCATTCAAACAGAATGAGGATATACTGTGTGGTCCAAAATTGGAAAAGGTGTGTGGCAGGGTTGTATCCTTTTACTGTCTTTATTCAATCTGTATACTGAACAAATAATCTGAGAAGTGGAACTATATGAAGAATGTAGCATCAGGATTGGAGGAAGACTTACTAATAACTGCAATATGCAGATGAGAAAAACTTTCTTGCTGAAAGTGAAGATGGCTTGAAGCACTTATTGATGACCATCAAGACTACAGTCTTCAGTATGGTTACACCTAAACATAAAGAAAACAAAAGTCCTCAAAACTGGACCAATAAATTGATAAACATGATAAATGGAGAAGAGATTGAAATTATCAGTGAATTATTTCTACTTGGATAAATTATCAACACCCATGAAAGCACCAATAAAGGAATCAAATGATGTATTACATTGGGCAAATCTTCTTCAAAAGACCTCTTTAAAGTTTCAAAAGCAAAGATGTCACTTTGATCTCTATGGTGCTTTTGACTTAAGCCATGGTCTTTTCAATCACCTCATATGCAAGTGAAAGTTGAATAATGAAAAAGACAGAAGACCGATGTGTTGCTAAAGAATGTTGAGTATACCGTAAACTACCAAAAGACTAAAGACATAAGTCTTAGAAGAAATACAACCAGAATACTCCTTAGAAGCGAGGATGGTGAGACTTTGATTCATTTACTTTGGACACATCATCAGGAAAGAACAATCACTAGAAAACAAAATCATGCTTGGTAAAGTAGAGGGCCAACAAAAATGAGGGAAATCCTCAATGAAATGGATTAACACAATAGCTGCAACAACAGAATCAAACATACCGATGATCATGAACATAGCACAGGACCAGGCAATGTTTCTTTTTGTTATATGTAAGGTGGCCACGAGTCAAAGCCAACTTGACAGCAAATAACAACAACAACATGGGTTATAAAGATGAACAGGACATTGTGAAGGATTAAATTGAATATAAGCGACCAGGTTTACCTTCCTGCCTGAAACAACTAAAACTCTGGGCAAAATATTTGAAAAGCAGTTCTCAGGAAGCATTTATGTGAAGGTTTCCAGGAGAAGACATAGGAAGGGGGGATCCAGGTGGAGCCACGTTGTCTCTCTGAACTGAGGAAATAGATCTTTAAATCCAGAGAGGGCAAGATCACTAGAATTCACAGCGCAGCATCCAGGAGAAAAGAGATCCGAACAGAGTGAGAACTTTGGAGATCAGCAGAGGTTCTCCTTTGAGATTCAAGAGGATCTGCTTGAGAACTGATTACTGCATCTGTTTGAGAACATTACCCAAGGCCAGTGAAAGAACCACCTGAAAGGATTAGGAAGAACAATCTCTAGAACTCACACAGGGCAGGAAATACATATTCTTTCAAAATACAAAATGGATATTCTCCAGAATAGATTGTATGCTAGCCCATAACATAAGTCTCAATAAAATTTAAAGGTTTGAAGTCATACAAATAATTTTCTCTGGTCACAGGAATTAAATTAGAAATTAATAGAGTAAGATGTGAGAAATTCTTCCATATTTAGAAATTAAACAATACATTTCTAACTAGCTCATGGGATAAAGAAAAGAATCATGAGGGATAATAACATAACATATATCAATTGATGGGATGCAAGTAAAGCAGTACTTATAGGAAAAATCACAGCTTTAAATACCTACATTAGAAAAGAGAAAAAAAAAAACTTCTTAAATCGACACATTAAGCTTGCACTTTGGGAAACTAGACAAAGAAGAAGTTCTCTCTGTTGGCTCTGGGGGAAGGTCCTTGTCATCAATCTTCCCCTGGCCTAGGAGCTTCTCAGCACAGGGACCCCATGTTCAAAGGACGTACTTGCCTCCTGGTTCTTCATTCTTTGTGGCATGAGGTTCCCTGTCTCTCTGCTCACTTCTCTCTTTTATACCTCAAAAGAGATTGACTCAAGACACAGCCTAATCTTGTAGATTGAGTCCTGCCTCATTAACATAACTGCCTCTAATCCTGCCACATTAACATCACACCCACTACGCATTGCTGAAGAGTCTATTCCGACTCATAGTGACCCTACAGAACAGAGTAGAACTGCCCCATAGGGTTTCCGAGGAGCACCTGATGGATTCAAACTGCCTACCTTTTGGTTAGCAGCCCATCTCTTAACCACTGTGCCACCAGGGCACCCTCATAAACCTCATAGAGGTAAGATTTACAACACATAGGAAAATCACAGCAGATTACAAAATGGTGGACAATCACACAATACTGGGTATCACGGCCTAACCAAGTTGACACATATTTTGGGGGGGACACAATTCATCTACCCTAAAACACAACTCTTTTATTATGCTCATGGCTTCTGTGGATAAGGAATAAGGGCAAGGCTTAGCAGGTAGGACTTATCTTTGGTCCATACTGTCTGGAGCCTCAGCTGGGAACATTTGGACAGAAAAGGACTGGAATCATCTGGAGGCTTCTTCACTCATCTGCCTCAGACTTGGGCAAGAATTACTCAGATGGTGCGGTCCATGTATATAGTCCCAGAACCTCTCACTGTGGTCTCCCTGTATGGCCTCTCTGGGATGGTGGCCTGAGTGTCTTGAAATTTCTTACATTGCAGTACAGGGCTCCAAGAGTGAATGTTTCAGTGAACAGGTGGAAGCTTCATGGCCTTAATTGACCCAGCCCCTATACAGCACCACTTCCCATCATACTTTATTGGTCAAAGCAGTCACAAGTCTATCTAGATTTAAGAAGAGGGAATATAGACACCAGTCTTTCTATAGGAGGAAAAGCAAAGCATTTGCGGTCATGTTTTAAAATACAACAATAAATTAATTTTAGAGAGGAGAGGAATATCTCAGATTTATGGAAGTGATAAATAATTAAATCTCCCTGATTTTTCTCAGCAAAATACTTTTAACTGTTGTAACGTGTTGGGAGATGAGGATGAGAGAAAGAAGGGCTGGTGATTTGGTAAGAGGGTACGAATATCTGGAAAAGCCACTTAGGGAGAGAAATCAATGATCAAAGAGCGAAAGTTCTGAGATACTTCTGGGATTGAGAAAAACAGTGAAATAAGAAAAAAAAGTTGAAAACGCAGTTTATGAATTAAACACATGGCAAAATACCATTAGCAAAGTAAAAATATAAATAAGAAGCTGGGGAGGATATATAACAATGGACTAACATTTTCAATACTATAAGGTCATATGAACTAATAAGGCCAATGTCCAAGGGAGAAGAACATAGTATTCTAATAATGAACTGACATCAGGTATAAGCTTGAAGCACCATGTGAAAATCTGGCAGTTACTTTCTTACGTGAATGTTGCAATAGCTCAGCAAATATAAAATAAGAAAGGAGAGAAAATATCAGGTAAATTTGTACTTTTGTTAAATAGTTTTAAAATGTCTGACGACTATATATGGAACACAGCACAGATTCCAAATATTTTTGTCATGTTTGCTGTGGGAATCAGGAACATATTTGAGTTTCAATATGAACACTGATTAGTATGTGCTTTTTTATAGAAAATTTTGCATGTGGAAGTAAGAGAATATTTATATTTTGGACAGAAATAAAAGGAAAATTTCATCAATTTCTACAAATATGTTTCGAATAACTTCCATTTATCATACTCATAATGACCCTAAATATGCACACTGGTGATTGCTGCATTTACAAATTCATAAACTCAGATTTCTCTCTGAATAGCAGAACACAGAGAAACCACCCGTTCCCAAATGCTGCTCTCTCTTTATCCCAACAGGTGGGCCTCAAGCTTTTCTATACACACAGTTATTGCTGGGCAAACCTTACCCTCTCTCTTTAGGCCACTGCCCCCTCCCTGGAGCCCCTATTCTTTATGAGAGGATGAGTCATTAAGCTTTCTTCCCGGCAGGGAGCTGACACCCAATTAATGAGCTGACACTGTTCTGTGTCTGCTCTCCCTAGTGCAATAAGGCTCTGTTTACAAACACAGGCTGTTGTGCCTGTTAGGGAGGGTAGGTTAAAATCTCCCTGCTGGGCCAGTTTGTTCAAAATCATAAGGCTTCTTTCAACAATGTCTTTGTGCCTTACATATCAGACGTACTGCTTTCAGCAGGATGCAAGTCACCCTAATGGCAACATCCTGTTGGGCGGGAAAGGGACCAATAGAGCAAACTTTGGGATTATAAACAGCATAAATGGGAATCTTTATTAAAACGTTATTCTCAATGCTACCTAATGGTAGGTGACTGTTTACCTTTAAGATAAAACTTTAGGTTTGCAAATTTTTACGTCAGCTGAAAGGTGTTAAATTTAGGCTCTATCTGTGTCTTTCTCCCTCCATGTAAAATTTCATAGTCCCTCCTCCATTTGGCAAACTCCTACCTCACCTCAGGTCTCTACTAAAATAACACCTCTTCTGTGAAGCCCTTCTTGAATTTCTCGTGAGGGGGTAACTCCCTACTCAGTACTACTAAAACAAACCCATTGCTGTCAAGTTGATTCCGACACACAGTGACCCTATAGGACAGAGTAAAACTGCCACCTGGGGTTTCTAAGGAGAGGCTGGTTAGCAGCTGAGCTCTTCACCACAGCGCCACCAGGGTCCCAGTACTACTATAAAAAAAAGCCAAAACCAAATCCGTTGCCATTGAGTTGATTCCAACTCATAGCAAGCCTATACGTTTGGTTTGTGGTGTAATGTGAAGAGTACTATTAGAAAGACATTTATAAACTCCCATAGTAGTACTCCTCTCTCATCTCTCACTGTGAGTACTACTCTAGGAGGTTATAAATACCTAATAGTACTCGGCACATTACACCACAAAGCAAACCTACTACCATCAAACTGATTGTGACTCATGATGATCCCACGTATTTCAGTGGAACTGTGCATAGAGTTTGCAATGTCTGTAATCTTACAGAAGTAGACCATCAGGCCTTTCTTCTGTAGCACTGCTGGGTGGATTCAATCCGCCAACGTTTTGGTTAGTAGTCAAGTGCAAATCATTTGTGCCACCCAGGGAACTCCCTTTAGCTTCCCTTTAATTCTTCTCCTGCAATAAATGAGTTAAGGTAAGAAATGACCAAGACATAGCATTAGTGCATGCTATATAGTAGGTGCTCAAACTAATGACTGGTATCCAGCCACCCAAGGACAGATTATTATAGTTGTGATGGCTTGCTTAGCCTTCCAAATCTATGAATATGGGCTTCCTACAGTTGTGCTCTGTAGATATTGATATCCACTGTTACTTCATCTTATCCTTAAGGAACCCATTAGTTACTAAAACTGTCTATCTTTCAGTATCATTTGGACTCTATGGCTTTCTCCCTTTGCTAGTTAGCCAGGTCAGCTGTATCAGCACTATGCAGAACTAGTAAATAGGTATAGCATTAGCATGGATCCTCTCCTTCCAAATAATTTTGGTATAAATAAAATAAGATGCTTCAGTTAAGTTCTAGGCTATGAATAACCGGAAATTACCTCCAGCTAGCTGTGTCACCGTGATCCTGTCTCTTAATCTCTGAGGTCAATGTAGCTGGAATGGACAGGATGAGCAGGAATAGGAGGATTTATAAACTACCTTTAGGATTTTTGTCTTTTTGTCCCCCCACGATTAATGTGGTTTATTAGGGAAGTAACAGTCTACAACTAGGGATCAGCGTCAATTGGTGGTAATAGGATACAACTCAGGATACAGTTTGTCAGTCAGGACAGCATCCAGCCAGCGGCATTGATGAGAAAGCTTAGGGAAAGAATATAACATGAAGACAAGAAGGTTTAGAACTGAGTTTTGAGAAGTCTCAAAATATAATGAGCAGGTACAGGAAGAAAAAAAAAAAAGTTGGCAAGAAAGAGAAGTGTCTGAAAAAGAAGAAAACAAACTCTAGCAGTGAGGAGTCAAGAAATCAACCGATGAGAAAATTTCAAGAAGAAACAAGTTAACAAACTCAAATGCTGCTGAGAAGTCAATTAAGGTTAAGGATTGAAAACCGCCCATTGAATTTGCAATATGAAGCTTACCTTTAACGTTAGTAGGAGCTGTTTAAGTAGAGCTATGGAAGAAAGAAGCTAGGCGGGATTGGGTTGAAGAGTTGACGCAAGATAAAGAAACAGAAACATTGCATATAGGGAACTTGTTTCAATAGGAGGATACAGAGAAGTGACTAGAGAAAGATGTAGAGTTGAGAGCCTCCCTCTCCTCTTTTTAAGTGAATGAGACAAGGTGTTTAAAAGTTTATGGAAAGAATTCATCTGTGAGACAATAATAGTGCAACTTCCCAAGAAAAAAAGACTGCCATGAGATCCAACAGTGGTCTTAGACAGGAAAGGGGGCGTTTCTTTATTGAAGCAAGGAAAACGAAAGATAGGGCTACTGCAGGCATAAGCAGATTAATGTTTGGCATCAGGAAAACTGGGAATTGTCTCTCTGATTATTTATGTAATTAAAAAAAAAAAACCTTTTGCCATCGAGTTGACTCCAACTCATCGTAACCCTATAGGAGAGAGTAGAACTGCCCCATAGGGTTTCCAAGGCGCAGCTGGTGGATTCAAACTGCTAACCTTTTGGTTAGTAGTCAAGCTCTTTAACCACTTTGCCACCAGGGCTCTCTTAATAAATTTCTAGGTGAAGATCATTAGCCAATAGTGAAGGGGCTGGGGGTCGTTGGAGGTTTGAGGAAAGTGGAGATGATTTGATAAAGTTACTACAGGCAGTAGCAGAATGGTTCATCAGAACAGGGATGATGCTTACTTGATAACAGATACTTTAGCAAAGAGACCCTTATACATGCTGTATATATGTTCAAACACAGAGGTGGTCCATTTGTTTTATGCAACTCCTATTAAATGAGCCATATATGTTTCTGAACACTGCACTAGTTAGATGGTCACAAAGTGAACAAAATACAGCCCATTTACTCAATGATTCATGATTTCAAATAAGAATATTTATTTACCTACTCTGTAATTTTGTCTAAATATTAGGACCTGGATCCTGAAGACATATTTCTCTGGAGATAGAGCTAAATAATGTAGGAAGAGAAATAATTAGCCCTGGTGCTTCCTTTGGCTAAAGGTATAATCCTAAAAAGGCCTTAGAGTTTAAGGTGATATTTACAACCAAAGTTAAAGACAAAGCAATCTGTTTCCTTTTAAAAAACTCAGATATGAATTGAGTCCAGAGGGTCTCATATATTCAGCAGTCTCTCAGTGATGATGTGTCAGTGCCCAATTTCCCAACCCATCTACAGTTCTCATCCTGATTCAACAACACCATGAGTTAAAGAAGGCATAGGAACGTCCACAAACCCAAGGCTACCGTGCTGCAGTTGCTTGTCAATCATTGGTTAAAGGAAAATGGATATAGAGCTCCCAAAGCACAAGAGCCCTGTGCATCTTTACTACTTTGAAATTGCGTGTGTGTTTCCTACTTTTTAAAGAGGCATTTCAATCCACTGTCCCCTCTAGAAACTCAGAGAAAACAATAAAAATTTTAGGCAAAAAGTAAAATTCCTTCTTCAATACAGTGGCCATGAATTCAAATGAAAACCACAATGGGTACTGAGTGTTTAGTGTAAAGTAAGAATTAATGTAATCACCTTACATGAATTAATTCCTTAATTCTCAGAACAATCATATGACTTAGATACTATTATTATTCCCATTTTATAAATGAGAGAACTGAGACAGAGAAAAGCTAAGAAACATGCCCAGGGATTCACAGCCAGTGAATGGGAGAGCCAGGCTCAAGTCTGGGCTCTGTAGCTTACAATGTGGGCACTTTATACTGTCTCTGCACCACTACTCTTTACTGGGTAAATACTGAGAAATCTGAGAACCAACATGTGTTTCTTCAGGCTGAGAAAAGATAGATACTTACTTAAAAGAAGTACTGCTGACCTGAACAGACCCATCCAATGATCCTGTGATTAAGTCACCAAGATCCCTTGTAGAGACCTTGTTGCAGTCACAAGAATACCTGGGATGGTTTAGCTGAAGACAAACGAGAATCAGAGAATTTTTGTTGTCTCAGATGTACTCTCTTTACTGAGGAAGATGGTTGGAAGTAAAATGGGGAGGAGAAAGAGGAAGCAGCAAGCTCTGGATCTTAATAAAGAAAATCTGTAGCCATCTTGGTTAAAAGTTGCGAAGTCTTATTAAGTCTTAGTTCGGTATGAAGCAATCTTGACTGAATGACTTGCTAAGTTGAGAGGCACTCTCTGGACAAGAAAATCAGCAAAACTGAGTTATGAAACTAATTAGATAGAACGACCTTGGTAAAGTTATTACTCCCCAATGAGCCTCAATTCTCCCATCTGCAAAGTGAGTCCTTTAGAAGTCTGAAGTTCCTTCTAGAGCTGAATTTCTCTAATTTTATTATATTTTTTTCAGTTTCCAAAATGGTAGGCAACTTACTGTTAAGCATGTGCTTTTAAATCTGATTCTATAAGAACCTAGTATAGACATATGGTGTGAATTAGAAACAGATATATAACCATTTACTTTTTCATACTTCTGTAAAAATTTATTAAGCGTATACTAGGTTTAAGACACAGAGTTAACAATCGAAACCCAAATATATACCAATTATCATTGTCATCTTATTACAAAATTCAGAGTGTTTATATATGCTTGGCACTCTTTGTCTTTTATATTACCCTTGCAAAAACTCCGTAAGATTTTAATGTCCTTATTTTATGCAGAATAAGATTGAGACTTCAAAAAGTTAAACAACTTGGTCATATAGCTAATCAGTGACAGAATTAGGGTTCAAATCTGGTTTATTTAAGTTTAAGCTTCATGTTCTCAAACACTATACAATAGTTTCTCTCCCCTACCCGAGTGACTGAAGCTGCTTGAAGACAGATATATTCATATTTATAGCTAGTATCAAGTAATGCTTTAGATACTCTAATAGATATCATAGAAGAAGTAATTATTACTTCTTCACCAAGGGAAGGGCACTGGATCTGGGTCTTGAAGAATGAGTGGAAGATTTCCAGGCAGGGAATTATAAAAGTACTGTATATGCAAAGTCAGAGAAGGGGAGAGCATGTTCAGGCTTAGAGAACATGGAGTGTTGAGAGGAGATCGTTAAGGCTAAGCCTTGGAAGAAAATTAAAACTCAATCATAAAGAATAATAAACACCCTACAAAGCAATCAGGGTTTTACTTTTTCCTGACTGTAATTATCAAACTCATTACTGTTTAATGAAAGCATTAGTAAATACCAAAAGTGGTTTCTTGTGTTCTTTTTGCTTAAAATTACCCCATTACTATCACATCATACCAACCAAGATGCTTACTGTGCCAGGCACTGGCATTTCCTCAAGACATAATTCCTGTTTTTAATTTTTCTATAGCCTAATTAGAAAGTGACAGACACATGATTTTAAAAAATGAAATATATCAGTGTGTGCTGTTGTTGTTGTTAACTGCCATGAAGTCAGTTCTGACTCGTAGTGACCCTATGTACATCAGAATGAAACCCTTCCCAGCACTGCTCCCTCCTCATAATTGTTGCAGCCACTGTGTCAGTCCATTTCATTGAGTGTCTTCCTCTCTTTCACTGACTCTCTACTTTACAAAGCATGATATCATTCTCCAGGGACTGGTCCCTTCTGATAACATGTCCAAAGTATGTGAGATAAAGTCTCGCCATCCTCAGTTCTAAGAAGCATTATGGCTGTACTTCTTCCAAGACAGATTTGTTCATTCTTCTGACAGTTCATGGTATATTCAATATTCTTTGCCAACACCATAATTAAAAGGCATCAATTCTTCTTCGGTCTTCCTTATTCATTGTCCAGCTTTCATATGCATATGAGGCAATTGAAAATACCATGGCTTGGGTCAGGTGCACCTTAGTCCTCAAAGTGACATCTTTGCTTTTTAACACTTTAAAGAGATCTTTTGCAGTAGATTTCCCCAAGGCAATATGCCATTTGATTTCTTGACTGCTGCTTCCATGGGTATTGATTGTAGATCCAAGTGAAATGAAATCCTTGACAACCTCAATCTTTTATCATTTATCATGATGTTGCTTATTGGTCTAGTTGTGAGGATTTTTGTTTTCTTTAGTTGAGGTGTAATCCATACTGAAGGCTGCGGTCTTTGATCTTCTTCAGTAAGTGCTTCAAGATTTCTTTGCTTTCAACAAGCAAGGTTGTGTCATCTGCGTATTGGAGGTTGTTAATCAGTCTGTCCAAGTCTAAGGCTGCATTCTTCTTCATATAGTCCAGCTTCTCAGATTATTTGCTCAGCATACAGATTGAATAAGTATGGTAAAAGGATATAACCTTGACACACACCTTTCCTGGTTTTAAACCACAAGGTATCCCTTTGTTCTGTTTGAATGACTGCCTCTTGGTCTATGTACAGGTTCAGCATGAGCACAATTAAGTATTCTGGAATTCCCATTCTTTACGATTCCCATTTATTATGATCCACACAGTCAAATGCCTTTGCATAGTCAATAAAACACAGGTAAACATCTTTCTGGTATTCTCTGCTTTCAGCCAGGATCCATATTACATTAGCAACGATTTTCCTCATTCCATGACCTCTTCCGAATCTAACTTGAATTTCCAGCAGTTCCCTGCTGATGCACTGCTACAACCGTTTTCAGCAAAATTTTACTTGCATGTGATATTAATGATATTGTTTGATAATTTCTGCATTCTGTTGGATCACCTTCCTTTGGAATGGGCACAAATACGGATCTCTTCCTGTCACTTGGCCAGGTAGCTGTTTTCCAAATTTCTTGGCATAGACGAGTGAGCACTTCCAATGTTGTATCCATTTGTTGAAACATCTCAGTTGGTATTCTGTCAATTCCTGGAGCCTTGTTTTTCACCAGTGCTTCAGTGCAGTTTGGACTTCTTCCTTTAATACCATCAGTTCTTGATCATATGCTACCTCTTGAAATGGTTTAATGTTGACCAATTCTTTTTGGTACAGTGACTCTGTGTATTCCTTCCATCATCCAGTCTGTACGCTAGGGCAAAACAAATGGTACAAAAAATACATTAAAAGCTACATTAATTCCGATGCAAGAGTGAGCACTTTGAGGTAACTAGGTCTTGGGAATATCCATGGTGGTAAAGAGCATGGGCCGCCATGATGGTAAAATATGCAAGGTGGTAAACAGTCCTAGTGTCGCAATGGTTAAGTGCTTGGCTGCTAACCAAACTGTTGGTGGTTCAAACCCACCTAGTGGCTCTATAGGAGAAAGACCTAGTGATATGCTTCTGTAAAGATTACAGCCAAAAAAATCCTACTGAGTAGTTCTACTCTGTCATATGGGATCACTATAAGTTGGAATCGACTAGACGGCACCCAGCAAAGAATATGGGCACTAGAATCAGACCAGGTTCTAACCTACAATACTAGCACTCAGAATATGTGTGACCTTGAATAAATTATTAACTTTTCTTCATACATAAAATGGCAATTATAATTAATGTAGGGCTTAAAATATAGTAAATGATAAATTTTGGTCATAAAAATTTTCTGAAAGGATGGCGAATTGTTGAGTCATTGAGAAAGGAAGAAGGAAAAGCAGGAAATAAAACAAGGATGACCAAGGCTGTGAGCAACAGCGATGGAGTAGGAAAATTGAGAAATCCAGATAAAGTTGGATATGCCAAGATCAGATCTGAGGCAGTATGGCAGAATGTAAAGAAATCTAGATTCACCGCTGAGCCATTTTGATAGTCTTCTATTTTGAGCAACTAACCACATTTCTGAAACTTAGTGTGTTAATCTGTAAAACAGGTTTTTTTATGCAGAAGCATCTAAGAGAGTGTATGGCATAGAAAAAAAAACTCAATATGAATTATTGGAACAGTTATCTTATACTGATCAGCAATATAACAGTCCCATTTACACTGATCACTTACACATGGACAACTCATCACTCTATGGGAAGACTGGCCTGGCTCTAACATATAACTATTGGTGATAATGTCTTGCCACTCTAGCAGTGATAAAGAGCTCTTTTCTGCTAAATATGTCCACAGATTTTAGACTTGAAAAGTACACTATCAAGTAAACAGATATGGGGTCAAATAAAAGAAGTAACATTGCTGTCAGCTCATCTTAGATCCAGAATCACCTAGAGCCCCAATAGGTACATTATATTAAAGACTTTTTAAAATCCTGTTGGAAAGATGCCTTCCTAACTTTAATTCAGATGTTCTCAGACTTACTTTACTACTGAAATGATTTTATCATGGAATACTTATCAGCATTCAGTGGAACTATGGTATCTAGCTATGGGCAGGACTGCTGTCATCTGAAGACTTCACTGGGGCTGGAGAAGCTAATTCCACACGGCTATGGGCAGATGTCCTCAGTTTCTTGTCATATGAGTCTCTCTAAAAGGTTTCTTGAGCATCCTCCTGACACGGTAACCTACTCCCACTAGACTGACTGATCCAAGAGAGACAGCAAGGCAGAAGCCACAATGTATTTTATGATCTGGTGTCAGAAGTGCTGGTCCACACAGTCATTTATGCCACATTCTATTTGTTAGAAACAAGACATATATGCAGCCCACACTCAGGGGAGGAGCTCCACCTTTGAAGGGAGGAGTGTCAAAGAAGTGGTGGATATACTTTAACACCACCATGCTGCCCTTTTGTGTGTGGGTGCAGAAGCTCAGTACCTTGTCTGCTCAGTTACCTCCTAGTTCCTCACTGCATCTTTATGTTTTAATTATGGAAATCCCAGGGCTTCCTCAAAAAGAGTTTTATAACCATTGCTAGCCTAGATAATTCTTAATTTAGAAAATGTTGCATGTAAATACTATGTGCATCTTCTACTTTTACAGAAATAATATTTTTATAAATTATGAAAAAATGTACTGAGAAAGACTTTATTCATTTAAATACTCTAGAAAATATAATCTGAGCATCCTAGTTCTGTTTTAATTCCCAGTTTAATAAAAATTCTACTAACCATGAGTTTTTAGAATTCTGAGATGATCAAGAGATGTAGGGAAACTAGATAGCAGATAACAATTATCTTAGGTGAAGGGAAGAACAATACACAATACAGGGGAGGTCAGCACAGCAGGATTAAACCAAAAGCTAAGAAGTTTCCTGAATACAACCAAACACTTTGAGGGACAGAGTAGCAGGGGCAGGGGTCTTGGGACCATGGTTTCAGAGGACATCTAGATCAATTGGCATAACAAAGTTTATTAAGAAAATGTTCTTCACCCCATTTTGTGAGGGCAGCTGGAGTCTTAAAAGCTAGCGAGTGGCCATTTAAGATGCATCAATTGGTCCCAACCCACCTGGAGCAAAGGAGAATGAAGAATACCAAAGACACAAGGAAAATATTAGCCTGGAGACCGAAAGGGACACGTAAACCAGAGACTCCATCAACCTGAGACCAGAAGAACTAGATGGTGCCCAGCTACCCCCAATGACCACCCTCACAGTGAACACAACAGAGAGTCCCTGACAGAGAAAGAGAAAAGTAGGGTGCAGAACTCTAATTCCAGTAAAAAGACCAGACTTAATGGTCTGACTGAGACGGGAGAGACCCTGGAAGACATGCTCCCCAGACTCTCTGTTAAGCCCAGAACTGAAACCATTCCCGAAACCAACTCTTCAGACATAGATTAGACTGGACGATAAGACATAAAATTATACTTGTGAAGAGAGTGCTTCTTAGCTCAGGTAGATACATGAGACTGAATGGGCAGCTCCTGTCCGGAGTTGAGATGAGAAGACAAAAAGGGACAGGAGCTGGTTGAATGGACACGGGAAATCCAGGCTGGAAAGGAGAGTGTGCTGTCACATTATAGGGAGAGCAACTAGGATCACATAATAATGTGTATATAACATTTTGTATGAGAAACTAACTTGAACTGTAAACTTTCATTTAAAGCATAATTAAAAAAAGAGAGAGATGTAAGGAAGTGTGATTTCAGGATGTCTCCTTATGCTGAGCCTTAAAATCACAAAACATTCTCTGATGAAGTTTGAAACCAACCAACCGGTTGCCATCAAGTTGAATTTGACTCATGGAGACCCCATATGTGTCAGGGTAGAACTGTGCTCCATAGTGTTTTTAATGACTGACTTTTCAGAAGTAGATCACTAGGCATTTGTTGAGATGTCTCTGAGTGGACTTGAACCTCCAACAGCTCAGCTAGCATGCGAGTATGTTAACCATTTGCACTGCCCAGGGAGTCCTCTGAGCAAGAATAGTTCTCTTATTTATAGATAATATTGTAGCAAAAATGTGAGCTTTTAAAAGTTTTGTAAGAATATTTAATACTTCTACAGAACTCTCCTAAAAAATGTAAATGCACAAACGTAACTTTTCATGCAGGAAACGTGACAGACTCACACATTCTGGGTCTTGATTTCAGTTCTGTGAATTAGGGCAAGCCACACCACCCTCATTAGCTGGTCCTCTTCTGTAAAAATAAAGTAAGTAAAAGATGTTGAATTAGATGGCATAAAAGCCCTCTGGTGCCAATATTTTTTGGTTCCTAAAATTCCCACTTATAGTTTAAAGTAAATCCTGATAAAATTTCAGTGCTAGAAGCTGTCCCTCTCTCTAAAGTGCTAAATGAAGGAGAAGTGTTTTCAGTGAATGAAGATGTATGATACGATACTCAGGAATGGGTGTTTTTTTTAAAACTTGTCTGTTACATGCGAAATATATAGTCTAAGTAGTAAACATGACAGTGGAAAACATATATTTTTCTTAACATTGATTAAAAAGCCTTTTCTTACACAAAGTTCAAACAGATATTTTTCCCCTTTAAAATAAACTACACTACCCAAAAGATTACACAAGAAAACTAATGGAACTAATAGAAAGATTCAACAGAGTAACAGCATACAAGATCAGCATACAAAAATCAGTTGGATTCCTATACAAAAATAAAGAGAACTTTGAAAAGAAAATTAGGAAATTAATACCATTTATAATAAAACCAAAACAATCAAAACCATCCTATTGCTGTTGAGTCAATTCCAACTCATAGTGACCCTATAGGACAGAGTAAAACTGCCCCATGGGTTTCCAAGGAGTGGCTGGTGGATTCGAACTGCTGACCTTTTGTTTCACAGCTAAATGCTTAACCACTGTGCCACTAGGGTTCCATAATAGTCCCTAAAAAGATAAAATACTTAGGAATAAATCTAGTTGGGGCATGGAAGATCTATACAAAGAAAACTACAAAACACTATTGCAAGAAACCAAAAAAGACCTACATAAATGGAAAAACATACTATGCTCATGGATAGGAAGACTCAACATTGTTAAAATGTCAATTCTACTCAAAGCGATCTACACATATAACACAATCTTGATCCAAATACCAACTGCATTCTTTAACAAGATGGAAAAAGCTAATTACCAACTTTATATGGAAAGGAAAGAGGCCCCAGATAAGCAAAGCATTATTGAAGAAAAAGAACACAGTAGGAGGCCTCACACTACCTGATCTCAAAACCTGCTATACAGCCACAGTAGTCAAAATAGCCTGTTACTGGTACAATGACAGACACATAGACCAACAGAAAGAATCAACAGCCTAGACGTAAATCCATCCACCTGTGGTCAGCTGATCTTTGACAAAGGACCAAAGCCCATTAAATGGAGAAAAGACAGTCTTTTTAGCAAACGGTGCTGACAAAACTGGATGTCCACCTGTAAAAAAATTAAACAGATCCCATACCTCATACTATACACAAAAACTAACTCAAAATCAGTCGAATACCTAAATATAAAACCTGAAATGGTAAAGATCATGGAAGAAAACACACCTAAAACCCAACAAAATTAACAAAAAACAAACCAGTGCTAATGACTGAAATGGCTCTACTGAAAAGATCAAGCAAGGAATCAAACTACCAGAGTATAGGTGGGTGATGAATGTCTATTTGAATAAAAGAAAAAGAACCAAATTATGCATCCAGGACCTAAAATAATACATTGCAAGCAAACTTAGCTCACAATGTATAACCAAATCAAACAAATCACACTTGCAGTTTTAGTGGTAGTTCTATGCCAAGGAATTAGGATTCTCTTAGGTCTAATCCTATTACTGATCTGCTCATAAAACTTCCATTAGCAGAAAGAAAGGCCCTAGAAAATGAGGTTATTTTGATGAGAAAATACATAATTACCATCCAATGCATGTAGGACACCAGGACCAGGTTGCACAGTACAGCTAATCAGCCCTGTAATACAGATAGTCTCTCATGAAAAGACAAGCTGTGCCTTGGATACATTGCCAGAGTTAAAAAAACAAAAACAAAAATTGGAAGCTTTAAGGACTAACAGCCCCAATGTGTGGGCACCTAACTTCATCCCTCAGTGTGGGGCAGACAGGTATGGTGGTTGAAGTCACCTTCACTGAACCAACCCTACTGAACTTTTGCACTGTGCTTGGTTTCCTTACTTATTGGCTTAAAATAAGTGCTATTTGTAGACTTGATACAGCTCCACCTTCTTGGTGTGGGTTCACTGTTTCTGTGGAATTTACCCTGAAGTGTTTGACAATCTAAACATGATTAGAACTATAGGGAATAAAGCTGTCCATCTCGGTTTCAGTTTTGTTGTGTTGTTGTTAGCTGCCATCAAGTCGGCTACGATTCATGGAGACTTTTTGCTTAACAGAATGAAACTGTGGCATCTCCATGAATGTATAACAAGAGGCCTGTCGTTGAAGCTATGGTGTCAGTTCATTTCATTGAGGGTTTTCTTTGCTTTTGCTGATCCTCTACTTTACCAACCATGAAGTCACACAACCAGAACGTTCCTTTAAAAGGATGGTGAGACTTCATCTTGCTTGTTTTGGATATGTCATCAGGAAAGACCAATCACTAGAAAGGACATCATGGTCTCATTTTTAGTGAATGTATATTTAGCACTTAAATTGTGCCAGGCGTGATGCTAAAATTTTTATGCACATAAAACCCAACTCATCTGGACACTAAACCCCTGTAATGTGTCAGGTTGGACAGGTGCTGTGTTATGGATGAGCAAACGATGTGCTTAAAGAAGTCAGCAATCCACCTAAGGTCACGTTGCCACCGAGTATCAGAACCTGACTTAAAACAGTCAGACTATAGTTCCCATGCTCTTTAGACTCTTCTAGTCTTTCTGGTCTCATTACTGTCCCATTTCTGGTCTTTCTTATACCAAGATTCCTCTGAGTGAGGTTTCAGCAAGATGTAGAGATTTGGGTATTTAAAAAATAAGTGTTAACTGCTTTAAAAAAAACAAAATATGCACAAACTACTCCTGGAAAAACAAACAATAAGCATACACACATGCACACACGCACCTGCACACACACGTTGGCTCACATCTAATAATGTTCACCTGTATCCTGTTCAATAGCAGAACATAGAAGATGGGAGTATTGGGTGACATCTGGAATAACATTTGTTCCATCTGTAAATTCACTGTGAAGTTGTCAGTGATCACCTAATAAAGGAGTCAACCTAAGCATTTTTATATAATTACCAGTAATTTTAAATGATCTATAAAATCTCTACATTGCTTGGTATATCTTGTTGGATATATCTATACTGTTGTTGTTGTTTCTTTGAGTCAATTCTGACTCATAGCAACCCTATAGGACAGAGTAGAACTGCCTCACAGGGCTTCCAAGCAGTGGCTGGTGGGTTCGAACTGCTGACCTTTTGGTCAGCAGCCTGAGCTCTTAACCACTTCGCCACCAGAGCTCCATATCTATGCTAGCTTGAGTAATTAACATAGAAAATCAGTAAGCAAAGGACAAGGATTTGAAATTACTTGGAAAATCTTTCAAGGGTGCTAATGTTCCCTGATAGGTAAACAAGTCTTCTATAGCTATCATGGAATATTATTTTGGTATCCAGAATATTTCATTTTAGGTTACATTTATAAAATTCAGATAATAGGTCTAAGAGTCACTGAACAAAAATCAATGACAACGTCATTGACTGTGGCTGATTTTCAGCGTAAGTCTTTATGGAACAGAGACTACATCACCCTAAACATTTGGGTACAAGTGATGGTATCAAGTGCAACTACCGTATACAAATGTATCAATCATGGGAAATTTCTAGTGGGTACAGGCTTATGGTTGAATACTAGGGCTGTGTGTGATTTTCCAATTTATCTGATGGATATAAAATTCCCAGACTATTTCAAATGATCTACTAGTATTTTCCCAAGAAATCTTCCTTTTATAAAATAGAATATCCACATTATTCTTCATCAGACTAAATCACAACCGAGACAATATGTCTCCTCCCATCCTTCATACATCTGCGCTTTTCCCTAGGTATTTCTAATGTAAATAGTCTACTCACATGGCTCTTACTGAAGGCTTTCCTATAGCTCTTTTCTCAAGTTTTCTCTTAAGCCTCTGATAGCAATTGCACCAATAAAAAATGACATCTGTGCCTTGGATCATTGTGAGCCATTTTAGGTAAGCCATGTGTTGTACCTTGACCTAACATCTCATCTTTGTTCCCACCATCGTGGCCAATTAAATGGTGGCCTTGTAAGGAGCCAGTTGACTAGTCGTGTGCTGGCTATCAGCACAAGAGCTTAAGGGCCACAAATCTCTATTATTACCAAGCTGTTGCTGCCAGAAGCATGCTGATTCCTCACAAAAAGAATAGATTAGGATCAATCAAATTTCCCCCAGGCTTGTCAGTGGGATTTTCAACCACACCTTTTACCTCAGACTTTCCCCTTCACCTCCCTCCAAACACCTACGCAGCAGCAAGCTAAAAAGGTGTCTGCCAAACCATATGTTCACAATTAGTTAACTTCTTGCCTCTCACTAGAGGCACCACTGATTCAGCAACAGCCCTCAAGGGTGTTGGGCATCCAATAAGCGACCACCAGCCAGCACCGGCCCCTCCCCTCAGCAGTAGGAGAAGAGGCATACTTAATTCCAGCTGTGGCATTGTTAAGTGAATTAACTTTATCCTCAATTTAAAAAGCCAGCATGAAATCAAAGGAGACCCCAGTAAAGAAAAACAGAGAAAATGAAAAAAAAAAAAAAAAAAAAAAGCTTGTAGGTTAACTCAACAAGTCTGCTGAATGAAACTCAACTGGTTGGCCCCATCTAGCCAATCACTGCAAAGCAGGTTTCTGGCACCTTTGTTACTTCTGGCATAATTCTCCTTTTTTCCCAGTTTTGTGGTTAAGGTCTCTTGTTACACACAGAGGGTATTGATGATATAATTGTTTATGAGCCAGTGGAACACATTTTTAGGTAGTAGTGAGGTTACCGGGCAATGAGAAATTAATGTTGGAAACAGCAGTGTACAATGCTGGCTAAGAAATCCCATCTCAAGGTAAGGGTACTACATATAAAATTAAATTTGGAATCTCTTCTTTGAGCCTATACAAGTTGGATTGTGTGATTTTCCTTTTGGGAAAGACTGGCAAAACAGTTTTTCAAAAAGTTCTAGGATAACAATAATTTTGAAGTCTTTTACTTTTTTGTTCCCGTTGACTAAGGAAGAAATGTCTAATATTTTGAAAAAATGTGCATTTTCATTAAATATGTATATTTAATTCAAATAATAATCACTTATGAATTTATAGTAAACAAAATTATGTGTCTAGCTATGCCAATAGATGTATTAGTGTAACTTTCCTTAAACAAGTAAAAATTAATATAAAAATTTATATCATTCTGAATTTTAGTAGCCAGATTTTGACAATGTCAGCTGATATTTTGAAGCTTTTAAGATTATAGGGAATATATTTCTAAGCTTGAGAAAAATTAATTAAAATATAACTGCAATTTATAAATTATCTTAAATTAACATAGATTAATATACTATTTTAATTGCAATAGCAAAAATATTAGTTAAGCAAAACTATGTATTCTTCATATAAACTCTTAAAATAGAAATTGTCATAAAATTAGGAATGACAAAATGCAATTGTGTAAAAACAATATTTGTTTTTACAAACACTCATGACACCAAAAATCTTGATGTAAACATGCAACAAGAGACACAATTTAAATTAAGAAAATAAGGTTGAAGAATTTCTGTCACCAGTATTTCATTATAAACGAGAAACCAACTTACTATTTTAGACAATGCTAATCTTATAATATTGTGATTTTGCTGCTGTTAAAGTCAGTGAGAGGAAATCATCTCATGATGTAATCTAAGAAATTTGGTTAAAAGAATACGGGCAGAACAAACACAAGATCTAAAATCTACTGGGGATAGGTCACTGTTCCTTACAGGTTAAGTATCAGCTTGAGATCTAATTTCATTGTCAATCACATAATCTCTGCTATTATATAAATAACCATTGAGGTTGGCAAGGGACTCAGGGGTCTTGGGTAACAGACATTGCCACGATGATATGTGGCTTAAAGTGAATTAGGAAACAATTGATGTGGTTTGGGACCAGGGAATTAGAAAACAGAAGCCAAAGGGAAAATGCAGAAACCACAGATTAGTACAAGTTACAGGCAATTTTCTTAATAACTCCCCTTATGCTAATGGCGGACAAGCCATGTCAAATGTCTTCCTTATCCTTAACAGAACAAACCAATTAACAACCAGAGCCAAATGTTTGTTTCCAAAACAAGTTGCCATCCTTAAAAATAATTCTCTATAACTTAACTGTTATTAAACTGGTAACACTGTATTGTTTTTTAATAAGAATAACCTGCTAATAAAATGTCCATGGATTAATAAACTTTTTTTTTAATTTAGTCTCTTCAAATTTTCAACTTTGATGTATTTGAAATAAATTAAACATGATTCAACTAAAAATAGGATCTTGACTCCTTAGTCAATGGCATATTTACAATCCCATAGTAGGAGGTCTTTATATTAGCTTCCCGTGTGATTAACTTATAATGAGGTTGAATTTATAATGAGTATTGTATTCATGGAACATGAGGATACACAGACAAGAAGTGGGGAATAAGGCTGATTAAATATTAAGAATTGATTTTGATGATTCTTAACAACATGCAGGCCTGGTGCAATAAGAAATAGTGAACCACTGAAGAATAGATGACAGTGATTTAATATGATGAACAGGATGCTTAACGAAGAAGAACTGAGCAGTGGAAAATGGTGCAGAATGGAGGAAAACAAGAGGCTTATTGTAGATATACTGTGTTTCAGATTAGTGATGAGCATTTGGACAAGGACAGTGAAAATGGAAATGGACAGAGAGACAAATATAAGAAATATGGAAGACTGAATAAGATGGCTATAGCTAATGAAAGGTTTCAGTTTTGGAGTTATCAATATGATGAGGATTACTAGCCACATGGGAATGGTTGTTCTCTTCAAGCGAGTGCATATAAATCAAGAGAAGCAAAGGCCAGGCCCTAAATATTTAACTCCCAGAGTAAAGGGGCAGAAGTAAAAGAAGACAGGAATGGGAACATAGGAAGAACATTAGGAAGTGAGTCAGGTAACTTGATATTCGATAAGTTCAATGAAATTCTAACAAGAAAGAGACAGAAAAAACATCTTGTGAAGTATAAGGTCAAGTATAAAGACAATGGCTAAAAATCCAATTAAACCCAATTAATATCACAGGCTATGTTCAAAATCCATTTCTAAAACATGGTAATGATGGTAGCCAAACTACTCAAATAATATGGAGACTGGTGAATACGAGCAAGATTTTCTCATGCGTTATGTAGTAGTTTACAGCTATGCTTATAAGAAAATTAACCAATAATTATCTTTTCATATGCTGCCCTTATTTAAGTTTTGATATGAAGTTTACCCTAGCTTTATAACATCAACTGTGGTGTGGTTTCTCTTCTCCGTCACTTTTTCCAATAAATTGAGTTTATCAATTTTTTAGAATTTGGTTAAAAACTCAATTATAAAAACCATTTGAACCCAGTGTTTGTTGAAGAGGAAGATTTTTGAATGTGCTTTTAGTTTCTGTAAAATTTATCACAATATTCCTTATTATTATTTTCCCATGGGTCATTCTGCTAATCCATATTTCTAAAAGATTGATCATTTCTTTGAAGTTTTCAGAATAATTTGCATTAATAAATTTACAGTATTCTTGTGATTATTTAAAACTCAATTATATCTGAAGTTATAGCTCCTTTATTATTTCTAATATTTAATTTTTCCTTCTCTCTTTTCACAATCAGGGACATACAGGCAGTCCCCGGATTACAAACAAGTTCCATTCCTAAATCTGTCTTTAAGTCGAATTTGTACATAAGTCGGAACAGTTAGATATGGTTCATATCTAACATCAGTTGTCAAATATTTGTCTTAGTATACAGTATATAGTGTACTTTTTAATACATAAAAAACATTAAAGAAACACTTCCAGATATACTAAAACATCTTCAACATAACTTAAAAAAAACGATTGTTATCAAGTCGATTCTGACTCGCAGTGACTCTATAGGACACAGTAGAATTGCCCCATAGGGTTTCCAAAGAGTGGCTGGTGGATTCGAGCCGCTGACCTTTTGGTTAGCAGCTGTAGCTCTTAAACACTGTGCAACCAGGGCTCCAACATAATAATACAGTAAAAATAATAATAATGTTTTGATGAATGTCACAAAGTAGCGCCCGTTTGTTATTACGTACCATTGTATGTACCTGGAATTCTTAATAGGCTTTACAGGGGTTGGTTTGTAACTACAGGTGGTACGTAAGTCAGATGTTTATAGCCTGTATACAGGTCTCTATTTTATCATCTTCTTAAAAAAATCTAGCTTTTGGATTTGTTGGTAAACTCATTTTTTTTCAGTTCTTTATGGCAAATACTGTCACACAGGGTCAGTTCTTTATGGCAAATTCTGTCACATGGGGTCAGGATGAGTTGGAACCAACTCGATGGCACCCAACAACTAACAAAAACAATAAAGTTACTAGGACAGCATCTCTAATCTCTGAGGTCAGGAAGTCTTCAGAGTGATGTTTATCATTGTAATATTCTAAGACAAAAGATGATAAAAGCTTGGTTGGCCTATGTTGCTGGAATGAGAATGGAAAAAACTTGGAGAGCTGGGAAGATATTTAGAACTTACACTTCATGACTGACTGACTGTAGAAGGTGAAGTTTAGGGAGTAATCAAGTATGACTTCCACAGTTGACTCTGGCTTGAACTACAGGGTAGACAGGGATACCATTTACTGAGATGGAGAAGGTTTGGAATGATGACAGAGACTGGATTCCCTTTGGACAAGCCGTGCCGTGTTGCCTGTGAGACATCCAGTAGGAGATAACGACAATGTTTAAATATATAAACAGGGAGCTCAAGAGAAAAATTCAGACTAATGATATACATTTGAAAATCATCAACTTTTAAAAAATCATTGAAACCATGGCAGTGGATCAATTTTCCCAGGAACAATTTGCAGAATAAAAAATGGATGAGACTAAAAGCCTGAACAATTCCAAGGGTCCACTAAAGGAGGAAGAGTTGGCAATGGAAACCGAAATCACAGCCAGAACATTAAGAGAAAACCCAGAGAAGTGCGGTGTCATGATAGATAATGGAATATGGTATTTTGAGAAGGAGGGAATTATGAGAAAAAGATGTCATTAACAATGAATTAAGTAGAATGATTGAAAACAATATGCTTAATATTAATTATAAGAAATTGAATTATAAATATGATTTACAAACTATAATGCCTTGACTCCAAAAAGCAAGTTAATATATTAATAGACATTCCAATATTTTAGAAGTCCAATGAATTACTCATTTTCTATTGGTACGCTTGGGTACAGCAGCCTAGAATATTAAGGTTAGTAAAAATTCTAATAAACTACCCTGTATTTGTGCTTATTGAGTGGTAAGCATCTTATACAAAGCAACCTTGAAAAATTTGTAGTACCCATCTGGAGCACAAAGCAGCTTCAACAAATAAACGTCTCCTTCAATAAAGATATCAATAAATCTCTCGATTTTGTAGTGCAATTTACAGTTTACACAGCACTTTCACACATTATCTTATTTAATTGTCCCTCTTATGGAAGGAAGAAAATCCTATCATTCTCTCTTCATATTTCTGCCTTCACCCATAGAGAAGGACACTTCTGTCTAGAGTTCTAATTTCTTTCTCTATGTCCTTGCTGGTTCTTGCTCACAGAAAGAAAGGATGTCCACTTGATGGTTCTGAACATGACTCAGTGACTGGGTCATGTCTTGCTGGTAGCAAGAAGCTGGTAGATACCCTGCTTTCTCTTTGACTTCTTGCACCCAGGTGCCACAATCTTTTTTGTGCTTCCTGTTCCCATAGGTAAACCACACCTAGTCACACTGTTGTCGGGGTCTTGCCTTGCAAGGCAGGGCCTAACGTTTATCCGCTCTGTTCCACTTGTGCTACAGCATGAGGTCAAGCAGTCATAAACATCTGTGACTAGTTGTGTACAAGGACTTGGAGTTTGCTTCACAGAATTTGCCACTCTACATTCAATGGAACAGGCATCTTAGCATCTAGGCCTAAGGGCATCCTTCCATCATGTCTTGTCAGAGGGGCCCTAATTTTGGGATAATCAGGTAAACACTCAAATTAAAGCACACACGTACACACTCACACACTCTCATATACTCTCTTTCCTCATTGGCATATTCTTTTTATGTGTATGCAAGCTCCTTTAGCAGGTAAACTCAGAGAAGAATTCACGTATTATAAATTTGAAAACTGAAGCCCAGAGATCTTGGTACTTAGAAACAAAGTCAAACTCTTAATAAAAAGTTGACCCAGGATTTAAATCCAGATCTTAGTTTATTCTTGTTATTTTTTCACACAACCTGTGTAAAAACATTATGTAATTACTTAAATTTGATAAAATGTATGTTGCATCTTTCCTTCTATAAAATCTTTGTCATATTTGTATTTATCAATAACTCCATTTGTTGTTGTTGTCATCTGCTGTCAAGTGGGCCCTTGACTCCTAGTGACCCCATGCACAGTGGAAAGAAACACTGCTTAGTCCTGCATCATCTCCATGATCAGTCGCAGATTGGATTGCTGTGATCCACAGGTGCACTGGCTGGAATTGAACCTGGGTCTCCCATGTGGAAAGTGAGAATTCTACCATTGAACCACCAATACCCCTTAAATGATATCTAATGTACTCAATGAGTACATAATACATAGGTTATATGGATTTCATGGGAAAAAAAAAATATATCCATGGTAAAAAAAATAACAGCATTTTGAGTGCAAGAACAAAAGAGAGGCAGTGAGAGAACAATAAACATTAGCATATCATCCATATCTGTATAAGAAATGAAATATTATCAGTTCAATCAGTTGGCCTATCACCTTTTTACAAGCATTATCCAAGTATGGGCTTCTGGCTTATATTCCCACACCAAAACCTTGAGATATCAGAAAAGACAGAGAAGGAGAACAAATGCAGTTACCCTGAACAAATGGGATAAAACTACAGCTATTACAACCTTGAGCCCTTATGGTCTCAAGAAGCAGCTGATGGTCTCCAGTGAGTGAAAATGAATTCACAGTAAACATCCTTGTGCCTTCCAAGGAGTGTGAACACTCTGAGAGATAAAAAATTTGGAATAACCAATACTAGTGGGTGTAGAGCTAATGGAGCAGGGAAAACAAATATTTAAAATATGAATATACATATTCTAAAAAATATAAGGGAGAATGTCACAAAAAAGGAGGGATACCCATCATGGTAGAAATATCTGAAATTGAGTATAAAATTATAAAGGAGGCTGTCTTAGTCATCTAGTGCTGCTGTAACAGAAATACCACAAGTGGATGTCTTTAATGAAGAGAAGTTTAATTTCTCACAATCCAGTAGGCTAGAAGTCCGAATTCAGGATGCTGGCTCCAGGGGAAGTCTTTCTCTGTTGGCTCTGGAGGAAGGTCCTTGTCATCAGTCTTCCCTTGGTCTGGGAGTGTCTCAGCACAGGAACCGCAGGTCCAAAGGACACGCTCTGCTCCCGGCACTGTTTTCTTCGTGGTATGAGGTCCCCGTCTCTCTGCTTGTTTCTCTCTTTTATATCTCAAAAGAGATTGGCTTAAGACACTATCTTATCTTGTAGATCTCTTCGATATAACTGCCACGAATCCATCTCATTACATCATAGTGACAGGACTTACGACACATAGGGAAATCACATCAGATGATAAAATGGTAGACAATCATAAATACTGGGAATCATGACCTAGCCAAGTTGACAGATATTTTTGGGAGACACAATTCAATCAATGACAGAAATAATGATTAAAAAGAATAACTGAGAACTCCTCATAATTGAAGGTATATGATTTCAGGTTGAAAAACTTTATAGAAATTCAAGCTTTAAAGAGAAGAAAATCTCAACACTTAATCATACTGAAATGTAAGAATATTAAAGACAAAATGCTAACAAATTCTGAAAGAATAAGCATATAATCAACAAAAGAAGCAAAAAAAAAAAAAACTGACCAATGTCAGCTCTTCTTGATCTAAAGATCTATTAGACCATTTCTTAATTTAAAAATAATAATAACAATATAAACACAAATTAACTTCTCCTCTCAACCTGGATTATCCTTAGGATAATGGATAGGGCTTTAGTTGTTCTTCACAAACTTCCCAAACCCAATGTCTTTGGAACATAACAAATGAGTTCCTGATACTTTTATTTTTAAAATGGTCTTTACCAAATTGCATGTTTGCTTTCTAAAGAATGCTCTTCAGAAAGTACACAGGGCCATCATAATTCTCCTTTTACAATATCATCAAGCAAAAAGTAGGGCACTTGGGAATAACAGCTTTCAGAATCCTACTATTATCCGTTGGTTTCTAAGAGTGCATCCCTCTATCTCCATAAATTTAAAGTAGAGGCTAGAAAATTCTTGATTTGCCATTTAAAACACTTTAAATTAACCTCACACTAGAAAGTTACTTTAACACAAATTGTTATAATTGCTGCATCATTTCTTTTTTCACATTTACCTTAAAATAAAAAGTGGAATCACATTTTTCAGTCAGAATGTGGATTGTCAATAAGAGACACTTGATATCACTTAAGTCTGGGTATGCTAGAAAAAGTCTTCAGGAAGCCCCCTCTAGTGTCTGAAGGATGCAACAGCTCACTGGCAAAGTATTTGAGACACTGAAGGATATGAAAATTTTAATGTCTGGCCAGCAGAGACCACAAGGAGCCCTGGTAGTACGGTGGTTAACTGAAAAGATGGGCTGTTGGAACTCACCTGACTCTCCATGGGAGAAAGATGGGGAAGTCTGCTTCTGTAAAGGTTTACAGCCTTGGAAACCCTACGGGGCAGCTCTACTCTGTCTTGTAGGGTTGCTGTGAGTCGGAATCAACTGGATGGCAACAGGTTAAAAGAGACCACGGAGATCATCAACTCCAATACTCACTCTGCAGATGAGAAAACTTAAGATGTAGAAAGGAAATGCCTGGTCTAACGTCACAGTGTAAGTCCGTGGTAAATCAAGCGGCAGAACTCAGGTTTCCTGATTCCCAGCACATTTCATCCTACCCTGTGGAACTGGATTTGAGACAAGCAGGCCCAGCATAGAATAAGGGCAGGAAAGTTGGCATGCGGGATTTTTTTTTTTTTAATGGTACGAATATGGAGATGAGGCAAGGGTCATTGGGATAAAGGAGAAAACAAGAAGGTTAGCAAAAAGAGAGATTCTTAAGTCTCTATTTTACGATCAGGAACTAGAGATAAGGGAACCAGTAGTATAATTTTTCATACATACTGGAAATCTATGTAAAATGAGCATGTGCAAAATATAGATTTTTATTTATGGTCCTGAAGATTAAGTTACTAATGGAGTTTAGTTACTGATTTCCCAGTTATCAAAGTCTGTCACTTAAATATTATTTTCTTATTCTTATTGTGCTTTAGGTGAAAGTTTACAGATCAAATTAGTTTCTCATTCAAACATTTACACACAAATTGCCTCATGGCATTGGTTGCAATCCCCACAATATGTCAGCACTCTCCCCTTTTCCACCCTGGGTTCCACGATTCCATTCGTCCAGTTTTCCTGTCCCTTCCTGCCTTCTTGTTTTTGCTTTTGGGCAGGTATTGCCCATTTAGTCTTGTATACTTAACTGATCTAAGAAGCACATTCCTCATGTGTATTTTATAAGGCGGTCTAATCTTTGGAAGGAACGCTGGTGGTTGCAGTGGTTAAAGTGCTTGACTGCTAACTGAAAGGTCAGTGGATCAAAACCACCAGTGGCTCCACAGAAGAAAGATGTGGCAGTTTGCTTCTGTAGAGATTTATAGCCTTGGAAACTCTATAGGGTTGTTATGAGTCAGAATCGACTAGTTGCCAGTGGGTTTGGTTTGGCTAATCTTCAGCTGAAAGGTGAACATCAGGAGTGACTTCCGTTCTGAGTTAGCAGGGTGTCCAGCGACCATAGTCTCGGGGGTTCTTCCAGTCTCTGTTATTCTCTTATTCTTATCATCTGTGTCGGTAAAGACTGCATTGACGACACAGAACATTAAAAAGTCACAGTAAGGCAATTAATCTTGCTATTGTGCCCACCCCTGTTCACGACAATGAGCAGGCAAGGGGTTTACTAGTTAAAAGTCATGATGTATTTATCCTTCATTGGGGTGTGTGACTTCCAGTTTCCCCATCACCTCTCCAGAATGCACAAAGGACAAGCCTTCTCTGGAGAAATACTCCAAAAGTCATCTCCCCTAAAGACACCAATTTGAGACAGCCTAGTTATTTTTAACCTTAAGTGTGTGGTTTTTGTCTGCATACTATCACTAAGAATTACTTTTCAAAGAAGAACCAACTATTTCTTTTTAATGATTGTGGAAGGAGAGTGTGCTATAGGGATAGAGACATGCACCAAGGAGCTCACAGTCTAGTGGGGAAAACAAAAAAGCACAGAAGGGAAGGTGGGGACATACTGATTCTAGTATCCTTCCCTTGTCAGCCTTTTCTATGTCTTATGAAATGTGATGGGAACACTCTAACAGAAGTATTCCTAAAATACATACTGCTGAGGACTAAGTATACCTGATACATGATTTACATCTCACACACAATATCATCTTAGAAGGTGAGTCAAGCAAGGAAGTTATGGCTTGAGTGGGACACTGACAAACAGAAACGTATGTTTAAGACAAGAAGCTTCCACATGAAATTAACAGTGCATGCCCTGAATTAAGACAGTGTTGGAATACTGGGGAAGCCAGCACAGCTTGTGCAAGGAAAGGTCATGGAAGCCCCATAGATACATCCAGACTCCCTGAGGGACCAAATTGCTGGGCCGAGGGCTGTGGAGACCATGGTCTCAGGGAACATCTAGCTCAATTGGCATAACATAGTTTATAAAGAAAATGTTCTACATTCTACTTTGGTGAGTAGCATCTGGGGTCTTAAAAGCCTGTGAGCAGCCATCTAAGATACTCCACTGGTTTCACCCCTTTGGAAGCAGGGGAGAATGAAGTAAACTAAAGATACAAGGGAAAGACTACTCCAAAGGACTAATGGACCACAACCACCACGGCCTCCACCAGATGGAGCCCAGTACAACTAGATGGTGCCCGGCTACCACCACTGACTGCTCTGACAGGGAACACAATAGAGAGTCCCAGACAGAGCTGGAGAAAACTGTAGAACAAAATTCTAACTCACAAAAAAAGACCAGACTTACTGGCCTGACACTGGAGAAACCCCAACAGTATGGCCTCTGGACACCCTTTTAGCTCAGTAATGAAGTTACTCCTGAGGTTCACCCTTCATCCAAAGATTAGACAGGCCTGTAAAACAAAATGAGATTAAAGTGGCACACCAGCCCAGGGGCAAGGACTAGAAGGCAGAAGGGGACAAGAAAGCTGGTAATGGGGAACCCAAGGTCGAGAAGGGAGGATGTTGACATGTCATGGGGTTGTTAAGCAATGTCACAAAACAATATGTGTAGTAACCGTTTAATGAGAAGCTAGTTTGTTTGTTCTGTAAACCTTCATCTAAAGTACAATTAAAAAAAAAAAAAAGAAAAGAAAAGGAAGTGTTGGGTATGCTTCCAGAATTGCAAGTAAGTGAATGAGAATTCCTGAGTTTCTATGATACACTATTCGTGATAGAATAACAAAATTCCTCAACAATGGCTTGTTTCCTCATTAATTATGCAGCTCTATGTCAGGCAATAATGGTAGGGATTTGGAGATTATTAAAGTGTGGTCGCTTCCATTGAATCTATAGATGCCCTCACCATTTATACCAAATTGCTGTGGAGTACCTTTTAAAATTAAGAAGACTTCGTGGAAATCTTTCTCTTCCTATCTTCAATTTTCATGATCATCATCATCAAAAATGAAGGTAATATCTAGTAAGCTAAAACATATTGAGAATCAAACTTAAGCCAGCCACTGTTCCACTATTCTTAGTACTTTACAAGCATCATCTCATTTGATTTTTACAACAAACTACTGTCAATGGGGGAAGGCCTATTGAACCACCAGCTTGAGAGAAACAATGAAAAGCATCACAGCCTTGCTGGGAAAGCTTCTCCTTCACATGTCTTTCAGCAAGTTGCTGAATTTAAAGTAGTATATATCATATGACTTTTTTAGGTGAAATGTTTACGCTAATCACATAGAGCTATACTTAGAAGAAGCCTGTAAACTTAATGGAAATATCATTAAACCTAAAATGTTGGTAAAGTATTAAAATTTTGTAAGCATTTTCCAATCTGTGAACAACTCTACCCTGTTCTAAGAAATTAGATACTTAATAGTGAAGTACTTGGAAGTACCATGGTGAGTGTCCTAGTCATCTAGAGCTGCTATAACAAAAACAGAACAAGTGCATGTCTTTTAACAAAGAGAAATTTATCCTCTCACAGTCTAGTAGGCTACGAGTCCAAATTCAAGGCATCAGCTCCAAGGGAAGGCTTTCTCTCTCTGTTGGTCAAGGCATCAGCTCCAAGGGAAGGCTTTCTCTCTCTGTTGGCTCTGGAGGAAGGTCCTTGTAATGCATCAGTCTTCCCTTGGTCTGGGAACATCTCAGCACAGGAACCTCAGTTCCGAAGGATGCGCTCTGCTCCCGGCACTGCTTTCTTGGTGGTATGAGGTTCCCATGTCTCTCTGCTCACTTCTCTCTTTTATATCTCAAAAGAGATTGGCTTAAGACACTACCTAATCTTGTAGACCTCATCAACATAACCGCCGCTAATCCATCTTATTACATCATAGTGATAGCATTTACAACACATAGGGAAATCACATCAGATGACAAAATGGTAGGCAACCATACAATACTGGGAATCATGACCTAGCCAAGTTGACATATTTTTGGGGGACACAATTCAATCCATGACAGTGAGTGTATCATTGTAGAAGACTAGATCCAGAAGGAGATTGTTCTAATTGCAATTCTAAGCCCTGGATACTGTATAAGTGGTTAAGAGCTTGGCTGCTAAGCAAAAAGTTGGCAGTTCAAATCCACCAGCCACTCCTTGGAAGCCCTATGGGGCAGATCTACTCTGTCCTATAGGATTGTTATGAGTTGGAATCAACTCGACAGCAACAGGTTTGGTTTTTTTGGTTTATATATAATTGACCCGATAGCAATGGGTTTGGGTTTGGTTTATACACAGTGAAACCTGTGAGAGCCGGAACTCAACAAGACTGCCTTCTTTTTCTGGGTCTCATCATTTTTCCGCCTTTGACAGAGTGCAGTCTTACCACTGTTATATCACTCATTTTAGTGGGAAACATTTGTGTTTTCCTTCTCTGACAGGTTTCTGCCTTACACAGTTTCCAGCTTTCATAGGTACACACACACACACACACAAATATCTGAGCTTGGTGAATTGTATCTCCTTGAGGATTTAATTTTCCTCCTGTTAAGGCATGGTAGTTTAACTCATTGATCTTTAAGGTGTGTTATAACAACTCTAATGACATTAAATATTGTTTTCACTCCTTGTTATAACATCCGTTCATTCTGTCATCCACCATCCCACCCAGGAGCATTCAGTTACTCATGAGAGGGCCCCACATCACAGCAAATTATTCTAGAAATGGGTACCCCAAAATCATGGCTAAAATAAGACCTGTACTGTGTTCAAGAGGAAGATAGTTAAATAAACTTGAATATCTTTGGAACATTTTTCATAACTCCACCTTGTCCCATTATCTGCCAATAATCCACTATTTTTCCAGCACTATGCCTACTTATTCTCACTATGTTTGCACTACGACTTCAGTGAGATACATAATTCCTTGACTGTTGTATTTTCTCTAATTCTTTCAATGCTCCTGAGATTTTCTTCCTTTATGATCCCACTCATCTGCCACTCCTTTACCAGCACCTTCAAATCTGCCACTATATTGACCTTTCTTTAAAACTTCTCGACTCTCAAATATAGACCAATCTATGCATCCTTTTTACCTGTCTCTACCCCCATGCCCCATGCTACTGATCACATAATTTAATTTTTACACATCCACAGCCTTTCTCTTCATCTGGACCCTTGGTGCTAATGGTCAACCTCCTCTTTCTCTTACATCTTTGGCAATTTTTAACCTTCATAGCTGTCCACAAGCCTGTGCTTCTGTCTGTTAACAGACATACTTCCTTCCATTTTATAGAGAAAAATAGAGATTATCAAGGGGGTACTTCCTCAGTTTGCTACCAAAAGGTGTGTCACATCAATCTTCTTCCACATCTTCCTGTCACCAATTTGTCCCTTTTCCTGTTCAATGGCTAATACCTATTCCTTCTCTGGAGATTTAATCCTATCTCCTGTCTGTCTCCAAGGATATTTATTTTATTAATGAGTTTGCTCTTTGATACACTAGGTTCATGATTAGAAAACTCAATGTTATTAAAATACATATGCTCCTAAAAATGAATATAGAGAGTCAAAATAGTCCCAAGAAAAGCTCCAGTAGGCGTTGGTGGAAATGGACAAGCTGACACCGACAACACAAATGGTCAAGAATAGCCCAGATGATCTTTTGAGAAGAACAAAGCCATAAGATGTTGAGACCTAATATAATATTATAGCGATCACGAACGTATGGTACTGGAGCAAAACTAAACAGATGAACGCAGGTGAGTAGGAACCATGAAGCAGACTTACACACACAGTCACCCGATCTATGGCAACACTGACACTGCACTGCAGTGGAGAGAAAGAACAACTGTTCCAATAAACACACTTGATCAACCGGATATCAATATGGAGAAAGGGGAACCTTGACCTCCACCTTCCACAATACAAAACTGTATTCAGATAGACCGTGATTACAAATGTACAATGTAAAACAATAAAACATTTAGGAGGAAATACAGGTGATTATATTTGTGACCTTGGAGTAGGCAAAGATTTTTAAAATAAGACACATGCAAAAACAAAAAACAAAAAACAAAAAACTTTACCGTTAAAAAAAAAGGGATAGATTGAACTATTTTAAAATTCAGAATTTCAGAATATCAAAAGATACCAATAAGCGTGCAAAAGCAACAGAGTAGTTGAAGATACTTGTGTTTATTATGAAGTAAATACTCAATTAACTTTTTATAGGATAATGTATGATAGATGAATTTTAGGATCTCATTAAATATTTAGATTTATTAATTTAGAAACTATGTATTAAGTACCTACTAAATGCCAGGAGCTGTGCATTGGGCTATTATATATACTATTTCATTTATTTCTCACTGCAACCTTGCAAAGTTTGTGGTAATATATTCACTTCACAGGTACAGAAACTGAGGCTCAGAGGTATTTAGTAATTTGCTCACAATCTCACTTCTAATAGAAGGTAGAGTTGCAATTTAAACCACAGCCTGACTTCAAAATCCAAAATATCTCTATACTCTGTATTGGTTGACTTGACATCTAGAATCATGAAGAAAAAAAATTAAATTTTTCAACAACTTCATTCTATTTGGAACAATAATCAAAGCCCACGGAAGCAACAGTCAAGAAATCAAACAATGTATAGCACTGGGCAAATCTGCTTTTGAAAACCTCCTTAAAGTTCTATAAAGCAATGATGTCACTTCGGTGACTAAGGTGTGCCTGACGCAAGCCATGGTCTTCTCAGTGACTTCATATACATGTAGCAGCTGGACAATGAAAACGGAAGACAGAAGAAGAATTGATGCATTAAATGGTGGTGTCAGTGAATAATATTGACTATGCTGTGGACTGCCAAAAGAACAAACAAACCAGTTTTAGAAGAAACACAACCAGAATGTTCCTTAGAAGACAGGATGGGAAGACTTCATCTTGCTTACTTTGGACAACTCATCACGAAAGACTAAGAGCTAAAAAAGGATATCACAGCTGGTAAAAGAGAGGGTCAGCAAAAAACGGGAGAAACTGTCAATGAGATGGATTGACACAATAGTCACAACAATGGACCCAAACATACCAAAGATAATGAAGATGACACAGGATCAGACAGCATTTTGTTCTGTTGTACGTAGGGTCATCATCAGTCAGAGCCTGCTCAATGATCGCTAACAACAACAGTCAAGGAGTATAGTGCATCTTAAACTCTGAATAGAAAGAGATTTGAGTCTCATTTTGGTACCACAGAACCTCTCAGTAGGGTATGAAATTTGAATAATCTAACACCTAAACTAGTTTGAGGCAATAGAGAAATGGAAATTTTTGATGAACAAGAAGAAAAAGGAAGTCAGAAAAAGCTCCATGTAAGGAGACATGGAGACATACAGGTAGACATATAGTTCTGAAACAGAAATGAGGTATTTCTATGTAACAGGAAGACCACGCTCACTGAGAAATCAGGAGAACGGTGCCTAAGAATAAGCCCTGCTAGAGTTTCAAGTATGAGCTTGGAAAAGTCCTATTATCTTTCCGCTACTCAAATTCTGCCTGTAAAATGAGAATCGATCCAAAGGGTATCAAATGTTCCATCGAATTTCTTTTTGTATCTTCCAGGGGGCTAGACATAGTAAGGGACGGAGACACGTACAGACTTTGCAAAGTAAATACCAAATTTATCTACAAATAATGCTTTTTTTCTTCATTTATTTTTGATAAATCACATTTAAACCAAATCTTTAAATAACTGAAATTATTTGAAGTACTGTGCTTTTTAAAAAAATTCTTTGAAATTCGGATTTCCTTTCTACTAGGCCTATGTTCTATATTAAATTGTAGTGTGTTAAATATTTTTAGGCCAATGACAATGATTACAGTACCCCATGAGACTGTATTGGCTATTTTAACATTACTCATTTTCACATATGCACCTTACATATAAGTTTCTTTTACGTAAATAAATATACTGTGCAACCTTCTTGAGTCGGCTCTTAAAAAAAAAAGAAAAAGGTTGTGAATCAGCCAGAATCCTATAGAGGGCAGTATGGTTTTAGCTGTCTGAGTATTAATTCATATTTTGTTGTAAGGAATTTAATGACTCTTTAAAAGAATAAAAGGGGAGGAGACTTTTTGATTATAAATTAATACATGACCATCAAAAAATATTTGGGAATTACCAAAGTAAAGATAAATTTTCAAAGTTATTCATAATATCCAAGTTCAGACAGAATCATTTTGATGTTTATGTATACTACATAGTTGCTATCAGATTGATTACGTAGTTTTTGTATTGAAATTTTATTACTGTCATGTTATAAAATTTTTCTCGTGTGACAGTTTACATATTTTTAGTGGATGGACAAAATTTGTTTCATAAGTATACACGATAACTGATTAAAACCATTAAGCTCTTGATTGAGTTCTAGTTAAATTTCATGTTTTCACTATCATTAACAATGTGATAAACACTTTCATTTAAATTTATAACTTAATTCTGAATATCTCTTTGCAAAATGTTCTTAATGTGAACTTAATGAATAAATAGCTATTGACATATAAATGTCCTTTATGTTAATCAACAAACTGCTTTTCAGAAAGGTTGTACCAGTTTACGCTTGTGTGGCTATAGCTTTGACAACATTGATTTTTACCCTGGAATTTATTTTTATTAGGAAAACATAATACCTTCCTTTAATCTGTAATGTAAACCAACACTAGGGAGAATAAAAGTCCAAATCTGAACGTTCTAAAGTACCTCCACAAAATCTAGGAATAGACGGTGGGCAAAATCGAGTGTAAAAGCATTTCAAAGTTCTCCTGACAGAGGGCAGAGGAGAGTATGAGAGAGATGAGGTGAAAATATTTTTTCTAAAATCTCATCTCATTGGAGTACAAGGAAAGAATGGGAAACAGAATGTTTTCCTGAAGGAAATAGTTAAGACTATGACCAAAGACTATGACCCCCAAACCAAAACCCGTTGTCGTTGAGTTGATTCCAACTCATAGCAACCTTACAGGACAGAGTGGAACTGCCCCATAGGGTTTCCAGGGAGCAGCTGGTGGATTTGAACCTTTTGGTTAGCAGCCTAAGCCTTAACCACTGTGCCACCAGGGCTCCAAGACTATGACAGGCAGTATATAATTTAGAGTTGCAAGGACTTGGCTATAAAGTCTACCCAGTTTCAAATATCCTGGTTCTACCTCTTACTACCTGTGTCACATTGGGTAAGTGCCTCAATTCCTCAGTAACAGAATATATATGACAAGTATGCCTACTTTATAAGGTTACTGTGAGGACTCATTTGGAAAATATAGGTAAAACAAATAGAACAGGCACATAGTATAGTATTATTATCTTTTAGTCAAATAGATACTAAGTATGAGCACCTGGAAAGAAAAGGAAAGGAAAACATTAAATAATGAAGACATATGGTACAATTTCCAAATTAATGAGGTAACAAAATGGAATAAATATCAACTTGATCAAACCAGCAAAAATAAAAAAAAAAGGAGGTAAAAAGATTAAAATAGTAAACAAGTAAAACTATAACAAAATGAAAGATATAAAATATTTTAACAATCATTACATTTATTAGGAGTGGATTATCATCTCTTGATAACAGACATAATCTCAAGCTTGATTTAAAAAAAAAATCCAACTCTATGTTATTTACAGGAATCAAAATGAAAACAAAGTGATGAAATCTGAAAGTCAATGTGCGGGAGAGAGAGAGGGAGAAAGGGAGAAGAAGTAATAATACTAACGTCAGAAGGTGGACTTCTTAAATTTGAAAGCACTAAACAGGATACAAAACGGTCTGATACGTAATATAATGATAGAAGACATATTTTATGCAGAAGATATGCAGTTATAAACCTTTACACACCTAATAATAAAAACCCAAAACCCAAACCCATTGCTGTCAAGTCGATTCCGACTCATAGCAACCCTTTAGTGCAGAGTAGAACTGCCCCATAGGGTTTCCGAGGCTGTAAATCTTCACAGAAGCAGACTGCCACATCTTTCTCCTGTGGAACGGCTGGTGGGTTCCAACCACTGACCTTTCATTTAGCAGCCAAGTGCTTAACCACTGCACCACCAAGGCACCCTACAGAAAACAATAAAGGAAGAACTATGCATTAGAACATCGGCAACACAATAAAAATATGCCAGTTAATCTTCAATACGCTTCTTCTGAATTTGAGGAAATCTAAGCACTTCATGAATATTAACTCATTTAACCTTCACTATTATAACCCTGTGAAGTAGACACTTATAATCTCTACTTGTAATTAAGGAAAAGTACAAAAGATAAACAAATCAAAAGCTATTTTTTTGATAAATCCAATAAAATAATAAATCTCTTATAAATATGAATAAAGACAAAAGACAGTAAAATATACAAGGTTAAAGATTGTAAGATTTCACCTAAAAGAATAATATTATAATATGCAATTATATGACAACACATTTGAAAACCTAAAGGAAATGGGTGCTTTTTTGGCAAAATATACACTTATCACAATGGAATAATTAAGTAAAAAATTTGAAATTATCAATTATTATAGAAAAAAAAAATTGAAAGGCCAGATGGGTTCAGAGGTGATTTCTACCAAATCTTTAAAGAAAGATATTTCCAAAGTTATTTAAACTACTCTTGATAGTAGAAAAGGAGGAAATCTTCCAACTACATTTTTGTGAATCCAGCATGATTTAAGTAATAACAAAAACAAACCCATTAGCCCAATTTCATTTGTCAATCTCGATGTAAAAGTCACCTATATATCAAGAGAAAAATACAGTAAGACCAAATTGACTGGATTCAAGTAACGGAGCAGAATTTAATATCGGAAAACCTGCAGATAGAGATATTGAAAAGACATTTGAAAAACTGGGTATCTATTTCTAACTTAACACCAAATAAAATCAGAATGAAAGAAAGCTACTTAACTTTTATACGTGGCTATGTACATCAGTTAAGTGCTTGGCTGCTAACTGAAAGGTTGGTAGTTCAAATCCAGCCAGTGGTTCCATAGAAGAAAGATCTGGTAATCTGCTCCCATAAAGATTATGGCCTAGAAAACTCTACGTGGGAGTTCTACTCTGTCACATGGGGTCGCTATGAGTCAAAAATCAACTAGAAGACAACTGAACAACAGCATGTGCAAGTCAGTTCCCTGCGTGGCACAAATGATTAAGCACTCGACTATTAACTGAAAGGTTGCCAGTTTGGGCCAACCTAGAGGAGCCTAGGAAGAAAGGCCTGGTGATCTGCTTCCAAAAACCCTTTGGAGTGCAGTTCTACTCTCCAACACAGAGTTGCCATAAGTCGAAATCAACAGCAACTCGTTTTTTTTTTTTTAATGTGCAAATAAACCCACAAATTTTGTTATAAATCTAAAAGTATTAAAGCTATGTTATTTAAAGTCACAGATTTGATGGGGATATCTGCTTTTGACACTAGTATACGGTGTGGGCTGGAGGTGTACTGAAAGCAATAGGGTAAGAACACAAACTAGTATTAATATTGGAAATAAAGAGAGTTTCACTTCTTCCTGTTGTTGATATGACTGTAAGCCTAAAAAACTCAGGAGATTCTAGAAAAACTCTATCAGAATTAATACGCGCGTTTGTAAGGAGCCTGTATGCAAGATACAAGACATATGTACAAAAATCAATAGTTTTATCTTAAATGCTGAAGCATCTAGAAATGGAAAGAAAAATACAAACAAGCAAACAAAAAAACTTCATAATAATACACACACCCACACCAACTGAAAATACTTAGAAGCTAACAAAATGGCATAGAACCTATATGAAATTATACATGCGTACATATATGTATATACATACATTCTTATGAAGGAAGGGTTTCTATATAATCTTACAAGGAAAAAAAAAGAAGTTGTATGTTGCTAGTTGAAGTGTGAAGTGTTACAGCCCATTTAGAAAGACACAATCTGGCACGGCAATATCTATTAAAATTTTGAAAATTTTCATCCAGTAATTACTCTCCTGGAAATCTATCTCTAAGAAGCAAATCACCGCTACATAAGTATATATGCATAGACATATTATATAATGCTTGTAGAAATGCAAAACTGGAATTAACCTGGAAATCCATTAAGAGAGGAATCATTGGATATATTATAAAAAATTATAGAGCCAATATAATATTTTAGACATTGTAATATTTTATAGCTATTAAAATAGAATGCACTAAAATTGTTCCAGTTTACTTGACTTCTGCAAGCTGTCACTGAATGAGAAAAGAAAGTTGCAGACAAGTTGGTATAATATCTTCCCCTTCTTTTGTATTTGGACCCTGGATAAATTCTCTAAGTGGGGATGGGTGACAGGGAGGCGGTGAAGGACAGGGAGAAACAAGTTATCTATCACTAAGGTTGCATGATAAATAACCACAAAATGTAGTGGCTTAAAGCAGTGGTTTTCTATTGGGGGTATTTTCCCCTCCATGGGACATTTTTGATTGTCATGAGTGCGGGTGGTGACAACCATCTTCACATGAGGCCAAGGATGCCGCTAAACATTCTACAATCCACGGGAAAACCCCCTACAGCAAAGAATTGTCCTGTGCAAATGTTAGTCGTGCCAGGATTGAGAAATCCTGGCTTAAAGCAATGTCAAGATTTATTTTGCTCACAAACCTATAATTTGAGCAGGGCATGGCTGAGAAAGCTCATCTCTGCTCCACTCAGTGTCCTCTAGTTTGGCTAGAATTAGGGGCCTGAAATCACGTGAAGGCTCTCACTCACATGGTTTGGTTTGAGGCTAAGACTTGAGGCTAACAGCTGGAACAGCCTCTCCGTGTAGACCAATCTTTCTCCTAACAGTGCGACTGGATTCCAAGAGTGAGAACTGAAATAGAAAGAGAGAGCTAGAGAAACAGAGAGAAGCCATATCATCTTGAACACCTAGCCTCAGAAGTTACGCAGTTCCACCATGTTCTTTTTGTTGAAGCAGTCACAAAAATCTACCCAATTTGAAGAGTAAGGGCAATAAAACCACCTCTTGAAAGGGAGTGGCTAGGTTCTAGAAGCATAGGTGGAAATAGAAATATTGCTGTGGTCATTTTTTGAAAACGAGAATCTGCCACACAAGCAAAATAAAAAATTTATACCAGCAAAAAAGTAAGATACAAATTTTTAATATTATTTCTATAAATGTGTGTAGACATTTTAAAATTTCCAGTAAAGTTAACAATTTTACATTTTTTTTTTTTACATTTGTTATTTTCTTCTGAGAATACCCATGTCCATTGCACATTTTTAAAACTGTAATTTGTTTCCTCATTTATGTGTATATGTCTGGTTTTGGGTCCTCTTCTTAATCATTGCCTCCACCCCACCGCCCTACCCCGCCCTATTTCAGAAAATGGTTAAAGCTTCTTGTGGGGATAGAAAGATACAAGAAGCTAGCGGGAGAAAATATGAAAGACAGAAGAAATTAAAGAAATACAAAGATATGAAATAAGACCAGGCGGAAGCTAAAAATTAGTAACATGAACACCTTTACCCTTCCTATGGGTGGATAACAGATTAAGGTCAATATTTACACAGACAATGGAAGGAGGAAAACGTAGACCAAATTCTCAAAGTACAAATTCATTTTGGTATTAAGGACAGAATTGGTCAGAGGTGGTTGGGGAACTACAAGAAAAGAGTACAATATTTAATAAAACACAAACATTTCAATGACACATACTGTATTTTTACACAAATAACGTGCACATTATACATTTTTTGCCAACTGCACAATCCCCTCATGCATTATTTTCCTAGGTGCGCTATGCACATTATATGTGTGGATGCGTTATTTACATGGGTGTGTTATTTGCAAAAATACAGTATGTAGAAGACACAACAAGCTTCATAGGTGCTCAAAAATACAATAACAAATTAAGCCTTTGCATATATTGCACATTTGTTCTCTTTGGCTATTTTACATAAGACTTTTAAAATGCACTTGTACTAAACATTTCTAGAATTCCCCCTTCTTAAAAAAAAAAAAGTGTTTATGCTAAGAAAGTCCCCCTGCAGCCAGAGTGCAGACTAATATTAAAAATATGATGCTTTTTATATTACGAGTGTCTTATTCTGTACAATGATGCTTAAACGAATGGCAGAATATGGCTAATATTACTGTAATTTTATTTCAGGAGTTTGGGTTAATGTTATTTACCTAAATATCTCATGAAATTTATACTAACCAAAGGAGGACCCTTTTAACTGTTCTAAATTATTATAAAATAAAAATACAATAGCTCAGGGCCTCATATTTTAAATCAGACTGCCTTATAAGCACTATGGAATCATTAGCATTGCTAATCATTCATGAAAGAACATTTTTTTTTTTATTGTACTTTAGGTGAAGGCTTACAGAACAAATAGTTTCTCATGAAACAATAGTACACATATTGTTTTATGACATTGGTTAGCAACCCCACAACATGTCAACCCTCTCCCTTCTTGACGATTTTTTTTTTTTTTTTTTTGGTGAAAATACACACAGCCAAAGATACACCATTTCAAAAATTTCTAGATGGACAGTTCAGTGACATCAATTATGCTCTTCCAATTGTGCTGCTATTTTCACTTTAGATGAAGGCTTACAGAACAAAATAGTTTCTCATTAAACAGTTAGTACACATGATGCCCTATGACAATGGTTAACAACCTCACAACACATCAACACTATCCTTATTCAACCTTGGGTTCCCTATCACCAGCTTTCCTGTCCCCTCCTGCCTTCTGACCCTTGTCTCTGGACTGCTGTGCCTCATTACTCCCATTTGGTTTTATTGGGCTGTCCACTCCCCAGCTGAACGGTGAACTCGGAAATGGCTTCACCACTGAGCTAAAAGGGTGTCTGGGGGCCATACTCTCGGGGTTTCTCCAGTCTCCTTTAGGCCAGTAAATCTGGTCTTTTTTGTTGTGAGTTAGAATTTTGTTCTACATCCTTCTCCAGCTCTGTCCAGAACCCTCTGTTGTGATCCTGGTCAGAGCAGTCAGTGGTGGTAGCCGGGCACCATCTAGCTGTACTGGACTCAGTCTGGTGGAGGCCCTGGTAGCTGTGGTCCATTAGTCCTTTGGGCTAATCTTTTCCTTGTATCCTGTTCTCTTCATTCTCCCTTGCTCCTGAAGGGATGAGACCAGTAGAGTATCATAGATGGCTGCTCACAGGCATTTAACACCCCAGACACTACTCACCAAGGTAGAATGTAGAACATTGTCTTTATAAACTGTGTTATGCCAGTTGAGCTAGATGTTCCCCGAGACCATGGTCCCCACGGCCCTTCGCCCAGCAATTCAGTCCCTCAGGGAGTTTGGATGTGTCTATGGAGCTTCCATGACCTTTCCTTGTACACGTCGTGCTGGTTTCCCCTGTATTGTGTACTGTCTCACCCTTCATCCAAGATACCACTTATCTATTGCTTATTTAGTATTTCCCCCCCCCCACCCCTCCCATCCCTGGTAACCAACAAAGATTGTTACATTTCGTGTGTGAACTTTTTCATGGGTTTTTACAGTAGAGGTCTCATACAATATTTGTCCTTTTGTGATTGACTTATTTCACTCAGCATAACGTCCTCCAGTTTCATCCATGTTATGAGATGCTTCACAAATTCATCATTGTTCTTTCTCGTTGCACAGTACTCCACTGTGTGTATGTACCATAGTTTGTTTATTCATTCATCTGTTGATGGGCATCTAGGTTGTTGCCATCATTTTGCTATTGTGAACAATGCTGCCATGAACATAGGTGTGCATATGTCTATTTGAGTGACGACTCTTATTTCTCTAGGATATATTCCTAGGAGTGGGACTGCTGGATTGAATGGTATGTCTATCTCTAGCTTTCTGAGAAAGTGCCATATCATTTTCCAAAATGGTTGTAACATTTTGCATTCCCACCAGCAGTGCATAAGAGTTCTGATCTCCCCACAGCCCCTCCAACATTTGTTATTTCCAGTGTTTTTGATTTGTGCCAGTATTGCCAGGGTGAGCTGGTACCTCACTGTGGTTTTAATTTGCATTTCTCTAATGGCTAGTGATCGCGAGCATTTCCTCATATGTCTGCTGGCCAGTTGAATGTCTTCTTTGGTGAAGTGTCTGTTCATTTCCTTTGCCCATTTTTTAATTGGATTATTTCTCTTTTTGTTGTAGAGGTGTTGGATTTTCTTGTAGATTATAGAGATTAGACCTTTGTCTCACTTATACTGTCCAAAAATTTTTTCCCAGTCTGTAGGTTCTCTTTTGACTCTTTTGGTGAAGTCTTTAGAAGAGCATAGGTGTTTGATTTTTAGAAGATCCCAGTTATCTAGCTTATCTGTTGGGGTTTGTGCATTGATGGTTATGGTTTGTATCCTGTTAATGCTGTGTATTAAGGCCTGTAGTGTTGGTCCTATTTTTTCTTCTATGAACTTTATAGTTTTAGGCTTTATATTCAGGTGTTTGATCCGTTTTGAAGAAGTTTTTGAATACTGCATGAGGTACGGGCCCTGTTTCATTCTTTTTTGCAGATGGATATCCAGTTTTGCCAGCACCATTTGTTAAGAAGACTGTCTTTCCCCATTTGATGGATGCTGGGCCCTTGTCGAAGATCAGGTGATTGTATGTGGATGGATTTACATCTGGGTTTTCAATTCTGTTCCATTGGTCAATCTATCTGTCGTTGTACCAGTACCAGGCTGTTTTGACCACTGTAGCTTTATAGTAGGTTCTAAAGTCAGGTAATGTGAGTCCTCCAACTTTCTTCTTCTTCTTCAGTAGTGCTTTACTTATTCGGGGCTTCTTCCCTTTCCATATAAAGTTAATGATTAGTTTTTCCATCTCTTTGAAGAATGTTGTTGGTATTTGGATCGGGATTGCATTGCATTTGTACACTGCTTTGAGTAGAATTGTCATTTTCACAATGTTGAGTCTACCTATCCATGAGCATGGTTATGTTTTTCCATTTATGTAGATCCCTTTGGGTTTCATGCAGTAGTGTTTTATAGTTTTCTTTGTATAGGTCTTTTACATCCCTGGTTAGATTTATTCGTAAGTATTTTATCTTTTTAGGGGCTACTATAAATGGTATTGTTTTCCTGATTTCCTTTTCATCATTCTCCTTGATGATGTACAGGAATCCAACTGATTTTTGTATGTTTATCTTGTATGCTGCTACTCTGCTGAATCTTTTTATTAGTTCCAGTAGTTTTCTCATGGAGTCTTTGGGGTTTTCTATGTATAGTATCATATCATCTGCAAACAGGGACAGTTTAACTTCTTTATTACCATTTTGGATGCCCTTTATTTCTTTTTCTTGCCTTATTGCTCTAGCTAGAACTTCCAGCACAATGCTAAATAGGAGTGGTGATAAAGGGCAGCCTTGTCTTGTTCCTGTTTTCAATGGGAATGTTATCAGCCTCTCTCCATTAAGAATGATATTGGCCATTGGTTTTGCATATATGTCCTTTATTATGTTGAGAAATTTCCCTTCTGTACCTATTTTATTGAAAGTTTTTATCAGGAATGGGTGTTGGACTTTGTCAAATGCCTTTTCTGCGTCAATTGAGATGATCATGTGATTCTTTTCTTTCCTTTTATTTATGTGGTGGATTACGTTGATTGATTTTTTAATGTTGAACCATCCTTGCATAGCTGGTATGAATCCTACTTGGTCATGGTGTACTAATTTTTTGATATGATGCTGAATTCTATTGGCTAGAAGTTTGTTAAGAATTTTTGCATCTATATCCCTGAGAGATATTGGTCTGTAATTTTCTTTTTTTGTGACATCTTTGCCTGGTTTTGGTATCAGTGTTATACTGGCTTCATAGAATGAATTTGCAAGTGTTGCTTCCTCTTCTATGCTCTGAAATAGCTTGAGTAGTACTGGCACAAGCTCTTCTGTAAATGTTTTGTAGAATTCTCCAGTGAAGCCATCTGGGCCAGGGCTTTTTTTGGTTGGGAGTTTTTTTTATTACCTTTTCAATCTCTTCTCTTGTTATGGGTCTGTTCAGATTTTCAACATCACTTTGTTGTAGTTTGGGTAGGCCATGTGTTTCTAGAAATTTATCCATTTCCTCTAGGTTTTCAAATTTGTTGGAGTATAGTTTTTCATAATATTCTGTTATAATCCTTTTTATTTCGTTTGGGTCTGTTGTAATGTCCCCCATTTCCTTACTTATTTGGGTTATTTGTGTCCTCTCCTGTTTTTCTTTTGTCAGTCTGGCCAGTGGTTTGTCGATTTTGTTGATTCTTTCAAAGAACCAACTTCTGGTTTTGTTGATTCTTTCTATTGTTTTTCTGTTCTCTATTTCATTGATTTCTACTCTGATCTTTACTATTTCCTTTATTCCAGCGGTTGTGGGCTTTCTTTGCTGTTCTCTTTCTATTTGTTCAAGTTCTGTAGTTAATGTTTTAATTTTCTCCCTTTCTTCTTTTTTCATATGTGCATCTCTTGCTATATTGTCCTCTGAGGACTGCCTTTGCTGTGTCCCAAAGGTTTTGGTATGATGTGTTTTCATTCTCATTTGATTCTAGGAATTTTTTGATTCCATCACTGATTTCTTCTATTACCCAGCGATGTGTAAGCAGGGTATTATTCAGTTTCCATGTAATTGATTTTTTTTCCTTGCTCTTTTTGTTGTTAATTTCTACCTTGATGGCATTGTGGTCAGAGAAGATACTTTGAATTATCTCAACGTTTTGGATCTTGTTGAGGATTGCTCTGTGGCCTAAGATGTGGTCTATTCTGGAGAACGTTCCATGTGCATTGGAAAAGAATGTGTACTTTGCAACTGTTGGATGGAGTGTTCTATATATGTCTATGAGGTCAAATCAGCTGATTGTGCCCTTTAGGTCTTCTGTATCTTTGCTGAGTTTCTTCTTAGTTGTTCTGTCCTTTACTGAGAGTGGTGTGTTGAAGTCTCCATTATTGTGGAACTGTCGATTTCTCTTTTCAGTGTTGTTAGAGTTTGTTTTATGTATTTTGGAGCCCTGTCATTGGGAGCGTAGATGTTTATTATGGTTATGTCTTCATGATGGATCATCCCGTTAATCATTATATAGTGTCCTTCTTTGTCTTTTATGGTAGATTTTGTTTTAAAGTCTATTTTATCTGAGATTAGTATTTCCACTCCTACTCTTTTTTGGTAGCTGTTAGCTTGATATATTTTTTTCCAACCTTTGACTTTTAATAAATTCACATCTTTGTTTCTAAGGTGTGTCTGACAGCATATTGATGGATCCTGTTTTCTTATCCATTTTGTCACTCTCTGTCTCTTTATGGGTGCCTTGAGTTCATTTAGATTCAGTGTAATTATTGATAGATGTCAGTTTGTTGCTGTCATTTTGTAGTGCTTTTCTTTGTGGTGCTGAAGTTTTCTTTGTTCTTCTTACTCTCCTGTGCTGAGTTACTTTTGTTTGTGGATTTTTTTTTCATTTCCTTTGTTTTTGTTGGTTTTGTTTTTGGTGAGACTTTATGTTTTTTCTCTTTATTTTTATGAGTATGTTTGCTAACTTTCTTTGTGGTTACCATGAATTTTACCCTTATCTTTCTAAGTTTGAAGCAGTCCACCATTACTTGGTATTGCCTTGCCTTCCTCTCCATTTGAACGTTCTATACCTATGTCATTTATTCCCTCTTTTACTGTTCTGATGTTGTTGTCATTTACTGATTAACTGCTCTGATTCCCTGTTGTATTTCTTTTGGTTTTGGATAGTCCTTGAGAGTTCGTTTCCTAGATTGGTATCTGGCTGGTATGATCCTGCATCCTAGATTCTGCCTGTGAGCTGAAGTTGTTTTTTCTCAGATTGAAGAACTCCCTTTAATACTTCTTGTAAGTTTGGTTTGGTTTTTACATATTCCCTTAATCTCTATTTGTCTGGAAATGACCTAATTTCACCATCAAATTTGAAAGAGAGTTTTGCAGGATATATTATTCTTGGCTGGCAGTTTTTTTCTTTCAAGGTTTTATATATGTCATCCCATTGCCTTCTTGCCTGCATGGTTTCTGCCAAACAATCTGCGCTCAGTCTTATTGTTTCTCTTCTGTATGTGACTTCTTGTTTTTCATGAGCTGCTCTCAAGATTCTTTGTCTGTCTTTGGTTTTGGCGAGTGTGATTATGATATGCCTTGGTGATTTCCTTTTGGGGTCTCTCTTATATGGGATTCGTTGAGCTTCTTGGTTGGCCAGCTTTTCATCTTTCATCATACTTGGGAAGGTTTCTGTCAGCAGTTCTTCAATGATTCTCTCTGTGTTTTCTGTTTTCTTCCCTTGTTCTGGAACTCCAATCACTTGTAAATTTTTGCTTTTGATTGTGTCCGACATAACTCTCAGCATCTCTTCATTTTTCTTTGTTCTTTTTTCTGAGTTTTCCTGAAACAGAGTTGTATCCAAGTGTTTGTCTTCAATTCCACTGATCCTGTCTTCCACCATTTCAAATCTGCTTCTCAGCCCTTCTATGACACCGTCCATTTCTGAAATCTTGTTGTTTATCTTTTGGATTTCTAATTGTTGTTTTTGTATAATTTCTAGTTGTGAATTTATTTTGGCATTTTGTTTCTCCATTATTTTCCTGAATTCTTCCAATTTTTTGTCTGTATTTTCCATGGATTTGTCTATTTTTTCCGCATTTTTTTCTGGTTTTTGCTTCAGCTCTTGGAGAATTCTGAGTATTAGAGTTTTGAATTCCCTATCAGGTAGTTCTAGTGCCTTTTCTTCCACTGGAAAGTCATCTGGTGTTTTATTTTGGATGCCTACTGGAACCATCCTGTCCTGTTTTTGTAAATGTTTTGATATTGTCTATTGTCTCCTGTCTTCGGGGCATTCAGTAATTATTTTTCTCATTTATTGATGGTAGATTTGTTTCTTTCATTCTTTTTTTTAATTTGGCTATCTCTAAGCAGGCGGTCTGTGTGTTCTTTGTTGTTTGCTCATCTGTGGGCACAATACTTTTAGCCTCCTTCTCCGATTGGCAGGGTTAGTCACTCAGATATGGTACGGCAGGGCAGGTCTAGCTGAAGAGGAGTTACTGGGGTGGGTTGTTTGTGGCACTTGCTACAGCCACCAGGGAGGGTCAGTAATCAGTGCAGGGCAGGTTCCAGTAGGCCACGCCTGTGCTGCTTGGTGGTGTGATGTTAAGTGCATGGTGGAGGTAGGCAGGATGTAGGGGAGAGATTGTTATGTGTGGAGCTAAGATGGATATAGGAGAGAGGAGAGAGGAATAGGAGGCAAAAACATACAAACAAACAAAAAAGAGTGCTAAGGGAGCTTGCTGTTGGAGTGGAGAGATGAGAGACTATGAAATGGAGAAAAACAAAAAGGAGGAGAAGAAGAAAAAGAAAAGAAAAGAATGAATAAATAAAAATCAGAAAGGAAAAAGAACAGCAAAGCTCCCAGGAATCCCACCCGTGCAGCTATGAGGTCGGGGGAAGTTGTTCTCTGATGTTGCAGTACAGCCTGGCTAGGAGGCATAGAGGTATTCGGCACCAGGTATTCAGGGAACAGACAGAGAAGGAAGGTATAGAGAGATGAGAAACTAAGTAATGAAGAAAGACAAAAAGGGAAAAAGAGGGAAAAGAAAACAAAACAAATTGAAAAAAAAAAAAAGGAGAAGAAAAGCCCCCCAAAAAAACAGAAAAAAAAAAAAAAAACCAATGCAAAAAGATATACCCTCAAGGATCCCTCTGCAGGTCTGTGCAAGCCGAGGGGGTAGGTTCCAAGCCACACAGCACCGCCTTGCCAGAACAGGCTCCCAAGTCAAGAAAAGGAAAAGAAAACAAACAAACAATTCAAAACAAAGAAACGAACAAAGCCCTAGCATCCCACCAGCACGGCAGCCTAGACTGGGAAGCAGCTCCACAGTTGAACGGAGCTCCGCAGACCCTCAGGAAGAAGCAAAGATGGCTCACGGAGCCAGGTATTTGAGCGAAAGGAGGGGGAGGTGGTGAGAGGTAAGGAAGAAATCAAAAGAAGCGGAAAAAAGCAACACCAGCAGCCAACAAATGGCATTCAGAGAGCCAGCCCGTTCGGGTGGGTGGAATCCAAGCAGCCGGTGCTTCCCGGACAAGAGATTGTGGCCGTAGGAAGCAGAGGAAGCAGAGTGGGGGTGAAGAAGGGTGCGGGGTGGGAAAGCATATATCGCAAATTACTGGTTGTTTTCTCTCCCGCTGGAAGCTCTGTGAAGCTGCTTTCTTGTACCCCGTTTGCTGGTCTCTGATAGGAGTCCAAGATGGTGGATCCGTGCAGTGTTAGCTGATAGGGGACCTCTGCATGAATCTCTCCTGGCTCTCCATTCTCTGTCAGTTTTCTCACTCCATTTGGTGCTTGGTTGAGATCTTTATGTCTTCATTTGATCTTTTAGGGTTTCAGGATTGTTGTTTTCTCTGTTTGGCTTAGTTTTTTGGATCTTTGCTGTGAAGGGACGGCGTGGTGCTTCTGCCTAGAGCACCATTTTTCCGGAAGTCCAAAAGAACATTCTCAACAGCAATATTAGACGTGAGTCTAGAGATCTAGTTTCTAGTTCCAGTTCTGCACTTAATAATTTGTGGTGTTGGTCAATTCAATGAACCTCCTGGGTGGGTGTCAGGACATTAGGGAAGATTAGATCAGATGGTCTCTAAAGACCCTTTCTGTTCTAAAATTTATGAATCTACATATCTAAAACCTTCCTAATTTACACAGAATCCATTAAAAATGGATTTTTTTATTTTGTTTTTAAATGGGAGCTAGTACTACACAAGGATGCGGGAACCAGTAAATGCCCAAGGTGTACCTGTTGTTGTTGTGGTTGTTAGGTACCGTTGAGTCAGTTCTCACTCACAGTGAACCCATGTGCACCAGAACAAAACCCTGGAGGGTCCTAAGCTATCCTCACAGTCCTTGCTATATCTGAGTCCATTGTTGCAGCCATTGTGTCAGTCCATCTCCTTGAGGGTCTTCCTCTTTTTGCTGACCCTCTACTTTACCAAGCATGATGTCCTTCTCCAGGGAATGGTCCCTCCTGATAACATGTCCAAGGTACTTGAGATGAAGTCTTGTCATCCTCACTTCTAAGGAGCATTCTGGCTGTACTTTTACCAAGACAGATTTGTTTGTTCTTCTCGCAGTCCATGGTATATCCAATATTCTCTGCCAGCGCCATAATTCAAAGGCATCAATTCTTCTTCAGTGTTCCTTATTCATTGGCCAATTTGTATGTCCAATTTCAATCAAGGCTATTGAAAATACCATGGCTTGGGTCACGTGCACTTTAGTCCTCAAAGTGACATCTTTGCTTTCCAACACTTTAAAGAGGTCTTTTGAAGCAAATTTGCCTAATGCAATATGTTGTCTGATTTCTTGACTGTTGCTTCCAGGGTGTTGACTGTGGATGCAAGTAAAATGAAATCCTTGACTTCAATATTTCCTGTGTTTATTTTTATCCTGATGTACGTAGTTGATTGGAAAAGTACCTGAATTTTGTAGACTCAGATTTGGAAAGCTGTTTTTTCCAACTAGTATTTGATGCTTTAGGAGCCCTGGTGGCACAGTGGTTAAATGCTTAGCTGCTTCTGTAAAGATTACAGCCTTGGGAACCCTATGGGGCAGTTCTACTCTGTCCTATAGGGTCCCTATGCACTGGAAAGGCTCAATGCAACAGGTATTTGATGCTTAGAAAATAAATCTTACTTTAATCCTCTAATTAAAGCCTTTCAGTAATGTCCATTGCTCTTAGGATAGACAGCTAGACCCTTCTTCTGTATGATGTCTTCATAATTTTGTCCTATCATATCTCATCAGCTCTTCCTCTTCCTGGTATGTTCACTAAGGCCTTTGCATGGGCTTTTTTCTCTTCCTGGATATGTATTTCTCCCTACTCCACCTGTTCATCTCCGACTCTTCCTTCAAGTCTTGGCTACAATGACATTTACTTAGGAAAGTATACCTTGACACCTCCATCTACACTAAGCTTCCTCTCCCAAGTCATATAGGCTAGGAACACCAATTCAACACTCCCACAGCACCTTATAATTCTTCCTTTGAAGATCACAATTTCAAAGTACATAAAGAGATGTGCAAACCCCTCCCTCCATAGACCATGTCTGTTTTACTCAGTGCTTTATCCCTAGTACTGCATTAAAAAAAAAAAATTTGAGTTGATTCAGACTCCTAGTGACCCTATAGGACAGAGTCAAACTGCTCCACAGGGTTTCCAAGGAGTGGCTGGTGGATACAAATTGCCGACCTTTTGGTTAGCAGCAATATCATTTAACCGCTGTGCCACCAGGGCTCCAGTACTTACGTAGTGCAATGTAAGTTGTAAGAGAGGCTTAGTTACTTTTTGAGTGATTGCCTGCTAGTATGCACTGAATAACCAGTCTGCTTTCTGGCCTTTGAAGGAAAATCCTTTCTTTTTTGACAAGTCCATTAAAAGTACCTTTAACTATTGACCATAAATCTGTGTCCCTGTAATTTCTACCTCGTGTTTCTCTTTCATAGAAAAAGTCATTCTTGAGAGTCATTAAATATATAGGAATCTCTATGTTCTGTACATACAAATTCATCTAATGCATAGGCACATTTATAATGCAAAATAGTGCAAGCTGCTGCCTACGCTGAAATATCTAGCTGAAGGACAGCATAAGATGAGAGATCAAAACTTTGTTCTACAAAGCCCAAAGGGAAAATACTTATCTTGTGATATATTAGCCTCAATAAAACAAAGGATTCAGTGAACCAGAGTCTATGCATACTTGTCTTCTGATTACACCTTTTGTGGCCAATTTTCTCCTTTTCATAGTCTTTATTGTTATTTATTTGTATATTTAAAGGGAGATATTGTCATCCAGTTTAACTAGGCTTGTTTTAGTTGTCTGCAAATCCTGCTCCGGTCACAATCTGGAGTTCCCACAGGCACAATCAAAGCATCAGTGTGGGAGGAAGGCTCTACTTGGTGACCTTTACCCTTCCCTTGAACTCTGATAAGTTATGACTCAGTGCAACATGACTCATGAAGATCCTGAGGCTCCAAATTCTCTTTTTTCCCCTAATGCCTAAGTCCTGAAGACCTGGGCTGGACTCAGCACATCTTCTCAGTAAATACCCTCTTGCTACTTACCCTAACTAGTTCTAAAGACTTAGTGACTCTAGAAATGGAGGGAAAGATGCTAGAGAAATAATGGTTAGCAGTGACAACTACTCTCTGCCATTCTCACCCACCGCTGCCTCTTCCTAATCTTCCTTCATCCAAGTGGAAGTTCTAGTAAATCTCAGCAAAGCTACACGTATATACACAGGAATAAAGAGTTCCCCTGCTTTTTCCAAAATAAAGACTTCTAAGTTCAAAATCATGTTCAAGTGTGGATTTGTAAGATTATTGGAAGGAGCCCTGGTGGTGCAATGGTTAATCACTTAGCTGCTAATCAAAAGGTTGGTGGTTTGAACCCACCCAGCAGCTATGCGGGAGAAAAGATCGGGCAATCTGCTTCCATAAAGATTACAGCCAAGAAAGCTGTATGGGGAAGTTCTACTCTGTCACACTGGGTCGCTATGAATCAGAATTGACTCAAAGGCACCCAACAATAACAACAAGAGTATTGTATATAATTTTAAAGAGCATTTATTCTTGGTATTCTCAGTGTATGAACGAAACATAAAACATTGAAAATTATTGGTAATCCAGCCTCTTTGTGAATTCCTCTAGTGACCAGGAGCTCAGCTTCTACAGACTATCAAATTCCATTTTTACATAATAGGGAGTATTAAAATTACTTTGGGAAGGCAGGGCCAAGACGGCAGAGTAGTCAGATGCTTCTGGTGGACCCTCTTACAACAAAGACCCAAAAAACCAAGCAATTCAATTATATATGGCAATATGGGAGCCCTGAATATCAAAGGCAGAGTTGAGGAACCGGACTGAGGGGCAGGGGGAAGGAGAGATAGTTTGGAAGCAGCGAGGAGTTGCCACACCTGACCTGGTGAGAGCCTGAGCCCTTCAGGCCTGAGTACCTCCGGGGTAAGCAGTGAGGCAAGCAAGAGGTGGTACTCCGGAGGTGCGTTATCAGCACTGGTACAGACCCAGTGCCAGAGAGTCTACATGGCCACCCAGAACCAGTGAGAAGCAGCCCTGGATTGGCGAAAGATAAGTAATTGTGTATGGCTTACCACGCAGATCAAAAACACCCCCCTTAGGGAAAAACCTCTCTCCCATTTACCTCCCCACTCCCTGCTCTGCACTAGGTCCCAGAACAGCTTCAGTAATTGCCGAGTCCCCTGGGCCGGAAGTAGGATCCACTGCACACCCGATGCCATTCTGCCTGCCTTGGAAAGTGAACAAATTAACAAATGGGAAAAAATAAACTGCCGGCTCCCCTAAGCCAGGAACCCAGGGTAGGCGCAGTCCCTTTGCCTAGGCACAGGCATAAGGGATCCAGGGACTTTGAGTGCCTTTCCCCCTGCATAGACTTGTGTGGGCCCATCTCAACAGTGTAGGCCTTCATTACCGTGGTACAACAGGGTATACACCAGAAGTCTAACTTAAACTGTTTCAGCTATGAAGTGGCAGGTTCTTGACATTTGACACTGCTCTGTGCATTAAGCATGGTCTTCTCCTACCCACATCAGGGGCCTAAGGGCTGGTGGCTCCACCCATGCCACCTAGCCACCTGCAATAAGGGATCATGAATAAGAGGTGCCCCCCAGTCCTTACAGCCAACAGCATTAGGTGCTCATAGTCCGGCTGCAAAACTCACCCACCTATGTGCTCTAGGAAATAGGGACACACCTTCCTCCTGCACACTCGGGGGTGGCCGTCAGCCCCCTGCTTTGCTCAGAGTGTGTCCCTCTGCTGCAGCCAGATGCCTGTGCCTACACCAATCACCCATGACTGTCTAAGACTGTAAGTGAGAGCCTACACCACACATTTGGTGGCTATCTACCTGGGCACCTGAGCTGAATCCATACAGGAGGAGCGGGTGGACTCTTGAGCTCACATACTTAGTAACAGATCTAACCACTTAGTGACAGACATTAGAGCTTCAAAGATGCCAATAATCAAACTAGCTCATACAAGCTGCCTATCTGGGCATATTAAAACAAAACAAGAAGCTAGGACACAGTAAGCAAACATAAAATAAATAAATATAATAACTTATTGATGGCTCAGAGACAACAGTCAATATCAAATCACAAAGACGCAATCCATGATGGCTTTAGCAAGCTCCCAAAATAAAGAATCTAGAAATTTTCCAGAGGAGGCAAATTTCTTGGAATTACTGGAGGCAGAATACAAAAGATTAATATACAGAACTCTTCAAGAAATTAGGAAGGAAATTAATCAAAATGCAGAACAGGAAATAGAAGAAATTAAAAAGATTAGAGAAGAGCATAATGGCAAATTTAACAGGCTGCAATAATCCATAGAGAGATAACTATCAGAAATCCAGAAGATTAACAACAAAATTTCAGAATTAGACAAATCAATAGAAAGTCATAGGAGCAGAATTGAGGCAATGGAAGTCAGAATTAGTGAGATTGAAGATAGAGCACTTGACACCAACTTATCTGAGGAAAAATCAGATAAAAGGATTAAAAAAATGAAGAAACCCTAAGAATTATGTGGGACTCTATCAAGAGGAATAACTTACAATTGACTGGAGTACCAGAACAGGGAGGTATAACAGAAAACACAGAGAGAACTGTTGAAGATTTGTTGGCAGTAAACTTCCCTGACATCATGAAAGATGACAAGATATCTATCCAAGACGCTCATCGAACCTCACATAAGGTAGATCCCAAAAGAAAGTCACCAAGACATATTATAATCAAACTTGCCAAAACCAAAGATAAAGAGAGAATTTTAAGAGCAGCTAGGGATAAACGAAAAGTCATCTACTAAGGACAGTCAATAAGAATAAGCTCGGACTACTCAGCAGAAACCATGCAGGCAAGAAGGCAATCGGATGACATATATAAAGCCTTGAAAGCAAAAAAAAAACTGCCAGGCAAGAATTACATATTCAGCAAAACTGTCTCTCAAATATGATGGTGAAATTAGGGCATTTCCAGATAAACCGAAGTTTGGAGAATTTGCAAAAACCAAACCAAAATTACAAGAAATACTAAAGGGAGTCCTCCGGTTAGAAAATCAGTAACATCAGCTAAGAACCCAAGACTAGAACACAGAACAGAGCAACCAGATATCAACCCAGATAGGGAAGTCACAAAAATAAATCAAAGCTAAAACACTGAAAATAGGGAAACAGATGTCAACACGTAAGAGATGACAACATTAAAACAAAAAAGAGGGACTTAAAAAATGTAGACATAGATTTAAAGGAAGTCAAGGCGATATAAACAAATAAAAGGCTGGTATAAACTTAGAGAAATAGTGGTAAATATTAAGGTAACCACAAAAGAAACTAACAATCCTATAAGTCAAAATAAAAATCTAGAAAAATGTAAACACTCAGCAAACACAAAATCAACAACAATGAAGAAGATGAAAAGAAAATACATAAACAAAAATTACTTAGAACAGAAAATTAAGTGGAACAAAGAAACTGTGAACAACACACACAAAAAGACATCAAAATGACAGCACTAAACTCATACCTATCAATAATTATGCTGAATGTAAATGGACTAAATGCATCAAAAAAGAGACAGAGAGTGGCAGATTGGATTAAAAAAAACACAATCTGTCTATACGCTGCCTATAAGAGACACACCTTAGATTTAAAGACACCAGCAAACTAAAACTCAAAGGATGGAAAAAAAATATCAAGCAAACAACACTCAAAAAAGAGCAGGAGTGGCAATATTAATCTCTGACAAAATAGACTTTAAAGTAAAATCCACCACAAAGGATAAGGAAGGACGCTATATAATGATTAAAGGGTCAATACACCAGGAGGACATAACTATAATAAATATTTACACACCCAACGACAGGGCTCCAAAATACATAAAACAAACTCTAACAGCACTGAAAAGAGATATAGACAGCTCCACAATAGTAGTAGGAGACTTCAACACACCACTTTCAGTGAAGGACAGAACATCCAGAAAGAAGCTCAACAAAGACACGTAAGAGCTAAATGCTACAGTCAACCAACTTGATCTCATACACATATACTGAACACTCCACCCAACAGCAGCCAAGGATACTTTCTTTTCCAATGCACATGGAACATTCTCCAGAATAGACCACATATTAGGCCATAAAGCAAGCCTTAACAAAATCCAAACCATTGGAATATCACAAAGCATTCTTTTCTGACCATAAAGCTATTAAAGTAGAAATCAGCAACAGAAAAAGCAAGGAAAAAAACACATGGAAACTAAACAACACCTTGCTCAAAAACTACTTGGTTATAGAAGAAATTAAGGATAGAATAAAGAAATTCATAGAATCAAACGAGAATGAAAACACATCCTACCAGAAACTTTGGGACATAGCAAAAGCAGTGCTCAGAGGTCAGTTTATAGCAATAAATGCACACATCCAAAAAGAAGAAAGGGCCATAACCAAAACATTAACCCTACACCTGGAACAAGTAGAAAGAGAGCAGCAAAAGAAGCCCTCAGGCACCAGAAAAAAGGAAATAATAAGAATTAGAGCAGAATTAGAGGAAATAGAGAATAGAAAAACAATTGAAAGAGTTAACAAGACCAAAAACTTGTTCTTTGAAAAGACCAACAAAATTGATAAACCATTGGCCAAACTGACAAAAGAAAAACAGGAGAGGAAGCAGTTAACGCAAATGAGAAATGAGATGGGTGATATCACAACAGACCCAACTGAAATTAAAAGAATCATAACAGAATACTATGAAAAACTGTACTGTAACAAATCTGAAAACCTAGAGGAAATGGACACATTTCTAGAAATGCACTACCTACCTAAACTAACACAAACAGAGGTAGAACAACTAAATAAACCCATGACAAAAGAAGAGATTGAAAAGGTAATTAAAAAACTCTCCCCCACAAAAAAAAACCCTGGCCCAGATGGTTTCACTGGAGAATTCTACCAAACTTTCAGAGAAGAGTTAACACCACTACTATTAAAGGTATTTCAGAGCATAGAAAAGGATGGAATACTCCCAAACTCGTTCTATGAAGCCAGCATAACCCTGATACCAAAACCAGGTAAAGACACCACAAAAAAAGAACATTACAGACCAATATCCCTCATGAACATTGACACAAAAATCCTCAACAACATTCTAGCCAATAGAATTCAGCAACATATCAAAAAAATAATTCACCATGATCAAGTGGGATTTATACCAGGAATGCAGGGATTGTTCAACATTAGAAAAACAATCAATGCAATCCATCACATAAATAAAACAAAAGACAAGAACCACATGATCTTATCAGTCGATGCAGAAAAGGCATTTGACAAAGTCCAACACCCATTCATGATAAAAACTCTCAACAAAATAGGAATAGAAGGAAATTCCTCAATATATTTAAGGGCATTTATACAAAGCTAACAGCCAACATCATCCTAAATGGAGAGACTTTGAAAGCATTCCCCTTGAGAACAGGAACCAGACAAGGATGCCATTTTCACCACTTTTATTCAACATTGTGCTGGAGGTCCTAGCCAGAGCAATTAGGCTAGAAAAAGAAATAAAGGGCACCCAAATTGGTAGGGAAGAAGTCAAAGTATCTCTATTTGCAGATGATATGATCTTATACACAGAAAACCCCAAAGAATCCACAAGAAAACTACTGGAACTAATAGAAGATTTCAGCAAAGTTTCAGGATACAAGGTAAACATGCAAAAATAAATTGGATTCCTTTACACCCTCAAAGAGAACGTTGAAGAGGAAATCACCAAATCAATACCATTTACAATAGCCCCCAAGAAGATAAAATACTTAGGAATAAATCTAACCAGAGATGTACAAGACCTATACAATGAAAACTACAAGACACTACTGCAAGAAACCAAAAGAGATCTGCTCAAGTGGAAAAACATACCTTGATCATGGATAGGTAGACTCGACATTGTGAAAATATCAATTCTACCCAAAGCGATCTACAGATACAATGCAGTCCCAACTCAAATTCCACTGGCATTTTTTTATGAGCTGGAGAAACAAATCACCAGTTTCAAATGGAAAGGGAAGAGGCCCCGAATAAGTAAAGCATTACTCAAGAAGAAGAACAAAGTGGGAGGCCTCCCACTACCTGATTTTAGAACCTATTATACTGCCGCAGTAGTCAAAACAGCCTGGTACTGGTACAACAACAGATACATAGACCAATGGAACAGAATTGAGACTCCAGACATAAATTCATCCACCTATGAGCAGCTGATATTTGACAAAGGCCCGAAGTCCATTAACTGAGGAAAAGACGGTCTCTTTAATAAATGGTGCTGGCATAACTGGATATCTATCTGCAAAAAACTGAACCAAGATCCATACCTCACACCATGCACAAAAACTAACTAAGCAGATCAAGGACTTAAATATAAAATTGAAAACAATAAAGAACACGGAAGAAAAAATAGGGACAATGCTAGGGGCCCTAACACATGGCATAAACACAATACGAACCATAAGTAACAATGCACAAGCAGAAGAGAGACTAGATAACTGGGAGCTCCTAAAAATTAAACACTTATGCTCATCAAAACACTTCACCAAAAGAGTCAAAAGACAACCTACAGACTGGCAAAAAATTTTGGCTATGACAAATCTGATCAGCATCTAATCTCTAAAATCTACAAGATACAGCAAAACCTTAACAACAAAAAGACAAATAACCCAATTAAAAAGTGGGCAAAGGATATGAACAGACACTTCGCCATAGAAGATATTCAGGCGGCTAACAGACACATGAAGAAATGCTCATGATCATTAGCCATTAGAGAAATGCAGATCAAAACTACAATGAGATATCATCTCACCCCAACAAGGCCAGCATTAATCCAAAAAACACAAAATAATAAATGCTGGAGAGGCTGTGGAGAGACTGGAACACTTATACACTCTTGGTGGGAATGTAAAATGGTACAACCACTTTGGTAATCAATTTGGCGCTACCTTAAAAAGCTAGAAATAGAAGTACCGTACTATCCAGTTATCCCGCTCCTTGGAATATATCCTAGAGAAATAAGAGCTGTCACACGAATAGATATATGCATATCCATGTTCATTGCAGCACTGTTCACAGTAGCAAAAAGATGGAAATAACCTAGGTGCCCATCAGCGTATGAATGGATAAATTATGGTATATCCACACAAGGGAATACTACGCAATGATAAAGAACAACGATGAAGCTGTGAAACATTTTATAACATGGAGGAAGCTGGAGGTCATTATGCGGAGTGAATTTAGTCAGTTACAGAAGGACAAATATTGTATAAGACCACTTTAGAAGAAGTCAAGAAAAGGTTTAAACACAGAAGAAAACATTCTTTGATGGTTATGAGGGTGGGGAGGGAGGGTGAGGGTTATTTACTAACTAGATAGTAGAGAAGAATTACCTTAGGTGAAGGGAAGGACAGCACACACCACAGGGGAAGTCAGCCCAATGGGACTAAACCAAAGCTAAGAAGTTTCCTGAATACAATCAAACTCTTTGAGAGACAGAGTAGCAGGGGTAGGGGTCTGGGAACCATGCTTTCAGGGGACATCTAGGTCAACTGGCATAACAAAGTTTATTAAGAAAATGTTCTGCATCCTTCTTTGGTGAGTGGCATCTGGGGTCTTAAAAGCTTGCAAGTGGCCATCTAAGATGCATCAATTCGTCCCAACCACCTGGCGTAAAGGAGAGTGAAGAACACCAAAAACACAAGGAAAATGTTAGCCCGAGAGACAAAATGGGCCACATAAATCAGAAACTTCATCAGCCTGAGACTAGAAGAACTAGCTGGTGCCTGGTCACCACCAATGACTGCCCTGACAGGGAACACAACAGAGAGTCCCTGATGGAGCAGGAGAAAGGTGGGATGCAGAACTCAAATTCTGGTTAGAAGACCAGACTTAACAGTTTGACTGATACTGGAGGAACCCCGGAAAGCATGGCCCCTGGATTCTCTATCAGCCCAGAACTAAAACAATTTCCGAGGCCAACTCTTCAGATAGGGATTGGACTGGACTGTGGGACATAAAGTGATACTCCTGAGGAATGTGCCTCTTAGCTTAAGTAGATACAAGAGACTAAACAGGCAGCTTCTGTCCAGAGGTGAGATGGGAAGGCAGAGAGGGTTAGGAGCTGGTTGAATGTTCATGGGGAATCAGGGGTGGAAAGGAGGAGTGTGCTGTCACAGTATGGGGAGAGCAATTAGGGTCATATAATAATGTATGTATAAATTTCTGTATGGGAAAAAATAAAAAAAAATTACTTTCTTTTTAACTGAAATCTGCGAACTTTTTACTTTTACCAGTTGGTCATAGTTCTGTTTAATCTTGTCAATATTTTAGTTTTAATTTGAAGATTAAGACATAGCCAATTTAAAATATTTTTGATGAACAATCAGTTCTATGTCAAAGTGAAAACAACAACCTTCCTGCTTTTTATCATCTTTCCATCTTGGTGTCAAAGCTCCGGAAGTTTTTGTAGTAACTGGCATTTTAGAGCAACACACTATGAAATAAAGTGGCTATTTTGTTGCAAAGTCCTTTTTTCTCCTCTATGTAGATTTACACAATTTTTTCAACAGTTTTGAGTTTGTGGGGCGGAAAGAGATAAAGCATTTTTCTGTTCCAAGTTTCACCTTCACCCTCTAAATCTGGAAACGTATGGAATACTTGTTTTAACCAAGATACATACACGTGTTAGTTACCTCTACGTACTGTTGAAGTTGCTTAATTTTGATTGTGGTGTTATTCGCAAAGAAAATATTTCACTTCTGATTGTCTGAATGATTTCTAATATCTTTGAGTAACTTTTTTGCCCCTGATTATAAAAGGAAAACATGCTCCTTGTAAAATTTCTGGAATATCCAGGGGGATGAAAAATAGAATCATAATCACATCTCTCAGAAAACAATAAACACCATTAAACTAATGGTCCATTTTCTTCCCTTGTTTGTTCATGCTTATGAATATATTGTATGTATTTTAATATAGATAACACAATGTTGTTTGTCCATGTCTTTAATTTTTTTTAAGAAGATTTTCTATGGATACACAATCCATACTATAGAAATAGTGTCATTTATTGAAATAGTTTCTTATTTTTAGGCATGTAGATATTTTTTACTAATGTTTGATAATCTGATGTGGTGAACAAAGTTGTATATTATTTTTGTTTTAATTTATTATTTTCATAAATTAATTTCTTTTATGCTTTCTGGCTTAAGGGGTACATGTATTTTAATGTTCTTGGAACATTCTTATATGGCTGACTTCATAGATTTTTCAATATAAATATGTATATAGGTATGAATTTATGTATGTTTTCTCCTGCTTATTTATGTTTTATTATAAAGCATGTAATTCTTTCTTCTTTTTTGCTTTACCAAAAAAACCAAACCCATTGCCGTCGAGTTGATTCTGACTCATAGCGACCTTATAAACCAGAGTGCAACTGCTCCATAGTGTTTCCAAGGAGCGGCTGGTGGATTCCAACTGCCGACCTTTTGGTTAGCAGCCAAGTGCATAACCACTGCGCCACCAGAGTCCCTTTTTGGCTCTAAGTAGCAATAAATAGCACTACTTTCGTTCCCCCCTGAGTTAAGAACCAAATGAGCAACAGACACAAAAGAGATACATGGGAATCAGTTACCTTTGTCATTAAAAAAAAGGCATGATTATAGAACGTGGCTTACATGTGTGGTTTTAATAGGCTTTCTAATATTCAGTTCTGAATAATATAGATTTACTCAGCCTATCACGAGTGACCCTAGACCACCACACACCACTTCAACTGGGAAAGAGTCTGCTCCTCTAAAGGAGCCCTGGTGGTGCAATGGTTAAGCACTCAGCTGTTAACTGAAAAGTTGGTGATTCAAATCCACCCAGCCGGAGAAAAACTTGGCAATCTGCTCCTACAAAGATTACAGCCTAAAAAAGCCTATGGGGCAGTTGTGGTCTGTCACATGGGGTCACTGTGAGACAAAATCCACTCAAGGGCACCTAACAACAACAGCACCGACTGCTCCTGTAGGCTTTTCAGGGGAGCAGAAAAAGCAATGCCTGGACACACTGGCCTTAACATGGAGAAAAAATGCTCTGCTCTTTCTTCCAAACGTCACCACTCAAATCAGTCTCTTCTCATGGGAATTATTGCCCTTTTATAGAAAAATGAGGATTGGAGAATAAGTCCTTGTAGCAAACACCTTAACATTTCCATCTGTAAATATATCATGGCAGGGGGCTACTGATACTTCCATACACACAGAGTATATACAAATATGCACAGCCAGAAAGCTCCTTAGAAGCGAGGATGGTGAGACTTTGTCTCATGTACTTTGGACCTGTTATCAGGAGAAGGACATCATGCCTGGTAAAGCAGAGGGTCAGCAAAAAACAGGAAGACCTCAGTGAGATGGATTGGCACAAGGGCTGCAACAATGGGCTCAAACATACCTACTGTTGTGAGGATGGTGCAGGTCTGGGCAACGTTTCATAGAGTTGCTATGAGTCAGAGCCAACTTGACAGCACCTAACAACAACAACAACAACACACACACATACACACATATAAATATATGCAAATATATAAGCATGTATATTTATATGCATGTAGGAGTCAGAATTGACTCAATGGCAACTAATTAGATGGATAGATATTAAAAGACTAGACAAATAATAAAAACCAAACCCATTACCATCAAGTCGATTCTGGCTCATGGTGACCACGTCTTGCAAAATAGAACTGTTCCATAGGGTTTTCTTGGCTGTAATCTCTAGAGAAGCAGATTGCCAGGTCTTTCTTCCGTTGCACTGCTGGATGGGTTTGAATTGCCAATCTTTAGATTAACTGCTAATAAAAGCTTAAAATATTGCCACTTGTGCCAATTGTATCTTGAGCTTTTCTCAATTGGGTTCAAGATCAATCAGTTTTCTTGTTTGTCTTTTGCTGCATCCTCAATTGTAAATGAAGCAGTTAAAATGTATTGGTTTGCTTGAAATTATCGTCTATGATTTGGTTAAAGCATCCTGATACCGCTAGGATGGAGGCAGCAGGAGGAAAGCTTCTGGTTGGATAAAGCGAAAAAGAATAATCTTCATCATGGTCCTCTTTGTCTACATTCTTAGAGGATTTTGAAGTTTTACTTTATTTTTGGCCGGGTACTTTATTTATATTAGACTGTTTTGGTTCATTGTAATAATATTTAGCATGGTTAATGTCATAGCCATTATGATTCTCTGTATTTTTCTCAGATTGTTTCAGAGTATGTAAATGCTTCAACTGGCTAGTGGTTAGCATTATGCTTTCATTTTGTGAGAAAGAAAAAGTGGAAACATAATTTGAATAAAAATACTCAAATTTCATTAATACAAATTTCAATTAAAGTTTTCAGATTTGGTTGCAAATAAGGTGATTTTGCCACAAAATATTGGGTCAACAAAATTTCAGTTAATCCTTTTACAGACTATAAAAACATAGAATTATAACTTCAGTGTAGCTTAATATTCTGTATTGAATATATTTCTTTGTCTTCTTTACATTATAGAAGTCACATTATTTTACTTTCTTTGATACTTATTGGGCAAGAGAGAATCAGATCTCAATCATCCTGTTTTGCCCCTATTACTCCCAGAACTAAGCTTTTTGAAAAAAACGAGTCACTTCTTAATTTCCGTTTTCTTGGGGATAAAATTGGATGACCTGGCTAGTGCCAATTCACCTTTCAGATCTTCAAAACATAATCAGCAATCTATCCACTAACTGCTAGTTCAAAAGTCCCTAAGACAAGAAACCCGGGGTGGAAAGGGGGAGCGTGCTGTCACATTATAGGGACTGCGATTACTGTCACATAACAATATGTGTATAAATTTTTGTATGCGAAGTTAACTTGAGTTGTAAACTCTCACCTAAAGCACAATAAAATAAATCCCTAAGATGAAATCCATGAGCAAGGTAACCCCAAAGCCCAGTTTATGAAAATATCGATGCTCTTGAAAGCAGACATGCATTTTATTTCAAGTTATAGTTGAACTAGCATATCGGTGGTAGATAGCAACAGCAATCCAACGTTTTAATTATCTTCTAATGCAGCTGTGATTGCGTAAGAGGGGGTTGAGTTGTGTTTTCTTTGTTTTGCATGGCTGGGATCCCATTTCTGTACCTTTTGTGGTGTTGCAAAATAAATTTCATGGTTTTATATGCATTTTTGTGGTAATGTTGAGATTATTTGATTCCAGTTTGGCTAGGTAAGTTACCCCAGAGCAGAGCTTCTCAACCGGTACCCCAAGTCACAACGGGTTATAAGCATGTAAGATACTGATCCCCTCTGTGTCCTGGTAATCCCTGGGGGGAAGTGGAAGTTCCCAGGCCTGTTCACAGCCAGGATTAGCCTCATCTATCTACCTTACCTCTCCCAGAAATATTATTTTTAAGTGCTATATTATGAGAAAAGTCCAGAAGCAATACTGCAAAGTTCAGAAAACATTAGCCTCACTTTGCACAATGAATCCAGATCTGCACCTGTTTGCTAGATATTCATCAAATATTAAGGAGTTAGTTGATATTTGAAAGATTTGTCCCAAGTGTTGGGAACCAACAGATGTGTGGATATCACTACAGTATACGATTCTCTTTAATAAAATGCAGTCAAGTATAACTAGAAAGTTACGCAATTACTTAAGGAGTCTATAAATAAGAGGCTTTTTATAATGATGTTGTTGTACGCCGTAGAGTTGATTTTGACTCCTAGCAGCCCCATGGGACAGAGGAGCTGCTCCACAGGGTCTTCTAGGTTGTAATCTTTACAGCAGCTCTTTCTCCCATAGAGCCACTGGGTGTGTTTGAACTGCCAGCCTTTCAGTTAGTAGCCAAGTGCTTAACTGTTGTACCTCCAGGGCTCCCTAAAGTGAGTTATAAAGTTGTTAAAATAAATGCTGGCAGAAACGTTCAATAAAAGAGTATTATAACTGCCCCCTGCCCCATTTCCGGAGTTCTGGCGGCGCGGTGGCTAAGAGCTTGGCTGCTAACCAAAAGGTTGGCAGTCTGAATCCACCAGGTGCTCCCTGGAAACCCTGTGGGGCAATTCTTCTCTGTCCTATAGGGTTTCTATGAGTTGGAATTGACTCTATGGCAACAGGTTTGAGTTTGGCCCCCCATTTCCCAAAGTAAGCATTTCACTCTTAACTTATCTAAGGCCTTTCTTTTTTCTAACTAAAAACCTGATATAATTTTCTCTATTTTTTTTTTTTATTTCCATTGCCAAAATTAACAGTTGACTTTTTCCACACCTCTTGTTCATGTAGAAATAGTTTTTAACCACCCCATCAGTTGCCTATGTGGCGGCTACTAGAAAGATTTGTTGGAACGCGGGTACTGATAACAAGCAAGTTTCTGTCCATATCAACATGATCGACTTCTGCACATCATTCTGGAGGCGTGAAATTCAAAATTATGCCTCAGTAAACTGAATGTGTCATAATTCTCTAGATCTGCTAAAAAAAAATGTAATTGTTAAATCTTCCAATGTAAAGCATCTACTGTGCTGAAATTTCTCTAAGGGCAATGCTTTTCTTTACCTACAAGTGAAAGCAGAAATACTATCTTATTTTACTGGCTGAAGATTCAGCTGCTGAAGCTATGGGAAAAAGTTATGTTTGTGCAACAATTAAAAATATCTTCTTGAATTATGTATGCTACTGAATCCCACAATGGGATAATGGAATAGAGTGTCCTCAGGGGTTAAATGAAAGAACACTCCATATGCCAGTCTCTTTGCCTCTTCAGCCCATCTCTTATCACTCTACCCTTTTCTGTCTGCAGATTTGGTTTGTGTACAGGTCAAGTTACCTCCTATTTTGTTACATCTTTGGTCTGGCAGGAGGCAGCACCCTGCTTCAACAACTGGGCTGTTATTTAGCCTCCTCCCTTTAACACCATCCCTTCAGTCACAATACAAAAGGTAGCTCTTAACTGATCTTAGTGTTCATAGAAGAGAAAAACATATACATTGGTTGCAATCACTAAGCAAGGTACCCCACTTTCTTTCATACTGCCGTATATAGAACTGCTAAAGAATTTTACATTTTTGCTTACTTGTTATTTTTTTAAAAGTAATAACTGTTAAATAACGAAAAATAAGACTTCTACCTATGCAGTGGATGTTAAAAAACATAAGTGCTTAAATCAGACCTTAGAATGTGCTAATTTTTTTCCATTGGTTTATACTTTCTGGAAAGCTTTATCTTCTGATTTATGTTCAATTGTCAATAGGTATTACCTGTTTAACTTTAGGGTTTCTCTGCCCCCATATCCACTCCCACTCCCACGAAGCTAAGGTAGTTAATGATTTATAAAAGATTTGTGTGCTTAAAATCCATCAAAGACTTAAAACATATTTTTAACTCTCAAAATAACCTGGTTTTTAACGGTACTTTTCATTTTCAGTTCCTTTTTACTAACAAGGCACAGCAGTGAGTAAGTTAAAAGACAAGAGTCCCCTGCACCTAGCAGTGATACGAACATCTACTATTCATGATCTAGGCAGTGAAATGGGGATTCCACAAGCATTAGTAGTCACCCTTGTAATAAACCTCTCAGGTGGGTGTTGCTTTTCTAATGTACCAGAGAACTGAGGATTTAGAAATCTTGATAATGTAGGCCCGGATGATTCGGTCTTGGAGAGTAGAACAGGGATTTGAACTCAGGCATATTTAGATGGTGCGAACGATTACCACACCCGGCTGCTGGCTGAAAGATTGGAGGTTCGAGTCCACTCAGAGGTGCCTCGGAAGAAAGGCCTGGAACTCCCATTTTGGAAAAAAATCAGCCTTTGAAACTCTACGGAGCACAGTTCTACTCTGACACACATGGGTCACCATGAGTTGGAATTAACTCCATAGCAACCAAATATTTCGACCCAACGTCTATGCTCTTTTTTTTTTTTTGCCATACCATGTTTGCTCCTTTATCCATTTTGTACCATTTTTTATAGTCAAGAAACTATATCTTCCAGAGGCTCACATGCCCCACATACGACAACTTCCATGAACAAAATAGCTCAATCCTCCTCTTACTGCCCTGGTACCCATCACAAAACTCATCAGGGTTTTGCAAAGGAGGCCACATGTTGGCAGTACCAACACGAATATTTAATTGTCCTGAGTGAGATCATTGACTCTTACAACCTAGATTTTCATCTGTTTTTCCCATCTTCTAGGGGTCATACAGCCAACGCCTTCTCGCCCCTCAGCATTGACAGCAGATCACTCTCTCATGTCATTCACTTTTCTGGTGCTTCACCAGACTTGTTTGCCTGAGAACAGTCAATGTCAAGTAACCAAGTTCACTTATTTTCTAGTCAGTGCTCGCCTAGCCTGATACTGATCACTTAAAAAACGTTTGCGAATAAACGAAGCAGAAGATAAGCATTCCACAAAACCTGGCACCTTCTCCCTGCTCTTCCTCTTCAATTCTTTCTTCTTTTCGGGCACAGAGCATGTAATTAGCATTTGCTGTGTGCCAGGCACTTTGCTAAGTGCCGTGAGTGACAAGTACAGTACCAGGTAGGATACAGAAGGGTCAAAGCTGGTTTAAAGAAAGGGCTACGCACGTCAGAATTGGAAGTTTTCTCAGTTCCTACACTATGTCCATTACAAATTGTAAAAAAAAACCTGTTGCCACAGAGTTGATTTGGACTCATAACAACCCTAGGACAGAGTAGAACTGCCCCATAGGGTTTCCAAGGAGCAGCTGATGGATTTGAACTGCCAACTTTTTGGTTAGTGGGCTGAGCTCTTAGCCACTGTGCCACCAGGGCTCCATTTTGTAAGTGGCTGTAATGTGCTGTGTAAAGAAGTCAAAACCACTCTAAACTATATGTGGAAACGAGCACGGATGCTGGAGCCAGACTCCTTCAGTTCAAATCCCAAACCTGCCACTTCCTACTTGTGTTAACATTGGTCATGTCGTGTTGACACTGGCTAAGTTTCTTAACCTCTGTGCTACATTTGTAACCCTGTAAACTTACCTCTTAGGTTTACTGTTAACTGCCTTGTGTCTATTTAGTTGCTAAATTAAAATGAGTTGCCCATTATTAGCAGGCAACAAATGGTTTAAAACATGGTATTGTTCCTCTTTCTCCTCTGTATACAACATCATAGCAATTAAACAGGAACATCACATGAGAAAAAATGTAAGACAAAAGATGTTTGGAATCAAATACTTTAATTGAGAGGTATTAACATACACTAATTTTTCTTAGGAGTCCCAGGGTGGCGCAAACTGATAAGCACTAGACTACAAGCTGAAGGTTGGTGGTTCAACCCCACCCAAAAGCACCTCGGAAGACAGACCTGGCGATCTGCTTCCCGAAAGTCGCATGGGATTGCCATGAGTCAGAATCGACTTGATGGCAGCTAACAACAATGTTTCTTAATTATTATATTTATATATTAGTAGTTATGAAGCTAGGACCAACAGAGAGGAAGATACTTTAGATTCTTAAATTTGTAGCTTGAATATAAATCCCATTAATTCATTCTTTCACAAATATTTATTGAACACCTATTTACTACATGGGAGTCCCTGGGTGACACAAACAGCCAGTAATCGAAAGACCGGCAGTTTGAATCCACCCAGAGGTGCCTCAAAAGAAAGGCCTGGCGATCTGCTTGTGAAATGTCACAGCCATTTAAAACCTTATGAAACTGCAATTCTATGCTGAAACACATGGGGTCGCTATGAGTCAGAATCCACTCCGGGCAATGGGTGGTGGTGGATTTATTATATGTGAGAAGTTGTTCCAGGCACTTTGAAAAAAGCAGCGGACAAAACGGACAGAAAGCATTGTTCCCGTGAAATGTACATTCTGTAATGGATAGAAGGTCACCTTTGCATTTAACACCCACTTCATAGTTGGGAAAAATGACACACACACACACACACACACACACACACACACAGAGTCAATGCCAACTTGCAACGTCATATAGCAGTTGATAATACTCTATTGAAAAGAAAACCAAACCCATTGCCATCAAGTTAAATTCACTGTGACCCTCTACGACAGAGCAGAACTGCCCCATAAAGTTTCCAATGAGCGGCTGGTGGATTCCAACTGCCGATCTTTTGGTTAGCAGCCGAGCTCTAAACCACTGCGCCACCAGGGCTCCTTACTCTGTTGGGTGGTCACAAAACACACAGGAGCATCCCTAACTCTGGGGTCACTGGATGGGCTTCCTTAAGAGCAGCCTTCATCCTTGCAATGCCTCCTTTGCTGTCCCTGTCCCCGGCACGGGGGTCGCCCCTGCCCTGGCCGCCCCGTCGGTCGCCGGGTCCGGGCGAGCGGGCTGGGTCCCGGGGGCGGACGGCCGCGGACCTGCCCTACCACGGCCCAGGACCCCAGCCCCCGGCACGGGGGCGCCCTGGGTGCGAAGGACTTTGGCTTCGGCTGGCTGCCTCCTGACACGTCACCAGTTTGACAGCCTGGCGCCAAATCAGAGGGCGGCGCTCGCCCGGAGCCCCGGGCGGCACCGCGAGCTCCCGCGGATTAGAACTCGCCTCTCCTGGCTCCTCCCCTCAGTCCCATTTAAAGCTCCGACGGACTTTACGGAAAAGTAAGCGTGGGCTCGGTTTCTGCGGCGCCTTCTTCCACTGCAAGATGGTAAGTGAGTAGCTGGTATTAGCTAGCCCAGTGGCGAAACCTGCGGCTCTGCAAGCTAGTAAGCTTTGCATTTAGAATTTCTTCCACCCTGGGAGAAGATTTCTCTGCTACCTCCCCATTAAAACAGGTCATTTCTTCTCCCTTCCATCAGTCAGTCACCTTTTCTCCTCGCCTTTCTCTGGTCTGATCTCTCCCTCTCTCTCTCTCTCATCTTTTTGCCTTGTTATTTCTACTCTCCTTGCTCACCTGCAGCTTTCTCTCCCTCTCCACCTGCACTCACTTTTGATTTCACCTCTAAATCTAGATTATGCACATATTTGCAGACACTTGGACTTGAACTAGTCTAGGGGTATTTGGGGTTTGTTTTCTTCTCAGGTGTCAGTTGCATAATAGCTCAGCTCTGATTCCAGGAATAGCCTCATGGAAGGAGCCTGCAAACATGCTTTTAGAATAAAAGAAAATAGCACTTGATAAACTTTTGGCTGAATTTCTTTCGTACAGCTGCCCAAGGTGGACTTATTTCAGAACTGGACTTTTTCTGAAACTTAACTTGCTGGGAACATTAACAAAGTGTGACTTCACTGAATTAACTTTTCTTCCGCCCACCCTACCCCTTCATATTTGTTTGCTCTCGGCTTATGTTATGCCCAAGAAAGACCTCAAGTCAAAAATCGGCAGTGGTCACGGTGGTCAAAGAGTCCAACGCTGAGCGCTGCTTACAACGAATGGCTTGTACCTGATGAAACATTGACAAATAATTAGGAATGGGCTGGTGTACAAATTAACTCGGGAAGACGGCATACCTGGCCCTGCCTGGTGATTTGAAAAGACTGTGTGTTTGAGGTTTGAGGAGTGGGGGGTAGGAGGGTGTTCACTGGATCAGAACACAGTGGAGAATACATGGCAGGCAGTCAGCGGTGGAGAGATAACTTTGGGAGGGCACTGAGACCTCATGATGGAGTGAACCAGGGCTGGTTGTCTTTGCTGACTAACTTATTTCAGCTTTGATTATATTGTTTCTTTGCAGTGACTTTATGATTCTGTGTGTGCTTGGAATTGGGGTGTGAGGTGGAAGCAACATGTTTTTAATTACACCTGGAACAGATACATACGCATACACGTAGGTGTATGATGCATATTATGTGTGTGTGTGACAAGTCTCTCATTCAGAAACTATAATAACAATGTTTGAATGTATAATGTCACATCCTATCCATTTCAATCTTAGCACCCCAGCCTCTTTGCCTTTCAAGGTTATTAGAAATTAATTAAGATATTTTGTAGAGAGAACCAAGTAGTTCTTAATGCCTTTGACTCATTAAGTAAAATTCCTTTCACTTCGATTCTGGGTAGCCTGTTTGATGACCCAAGGTATTACAAATTTGGTCCATCCAATCCTAGTCTGTTCTCTGGTCAGAGAGGCTACGGAAAGTACTGGGTAAGGCAAGGGGCTGATTCCTTTTTAGCAATTAATTAAATCTTGGATCCATACTTAACACCTTTACTGTTCCTTACTGCATCTAATTTGTGCATCTTTCTCTCGTCCTTTCCCCCTCCAAATCCCCATCACCCCTTCTCCCGGGAACCCCCTGGCCCCCTTGTGCTGAATTTCACAGAACACCATTCTGCCTTGCCAAGACCAGTACTTTGTAGGAGGCCAGAGCTATAATTGCCCGTATTCCACTACAACGTCAGAATCTAGTGTTGACGTTTCCAGGGAGACTTGGGTCTCTTTCTGGGCTGCTGGTCTCCTGGACGACAGAGAGCCCCAACAAGCACCACAGGCACAGGGTAAGTTCTGCTCTTTGGCTTTCCTGGTTGAGTTGGGGCCTTTTTCCAGCACCCATGGTTGCAAAGCATCATGGGCCGGGACTCTGTAGAAGGGATGATTTGGCAAGTTAAAGTGAGCCCAAAGACTCCTGCATTTTCCTGCTGTTTTGTACTCGCTGAGTAGTGAAAATGGGAGTCTTTCCCTAGCCTGTTTGACATCATGTAATCTGTCCCTACATCTTACAGTTCTTGGCGCAAAGGGATTTCCAGCTCATGGAGGGAGTTGGTGTCTGAGTCAAAGTTTTATAAATAACTCTCTAGTGGAATGGTTATGGAGTCAAAATACCCGTTAAAGCATTTCTTTGAAATTCAGAAAGACTTCCCTGGGTATGCGAGAGAAGCAAGGAGAAATACTCATTTTATCTTTTATTACCTAGAGGAAGTCTTATCAACGGGTGCCTTTTACCGAAAGCCTACTTCATCTTTGGGGGGACGTATAACAGTGATGGAAAATTACATATTCATTTTACTCTGGGAGTTAGTAAACAATATCTGTAAGTATTAAAGGAATTTCTGTATTAACACTCAAGTTTCTGTAAAAACTCTCAGATGACATTAAAATTAAATATCTGTAGTCTGGTTTCTGCCACATGCTTTCCTTCTGTTTATTTTTGTTGTTGCTGAATTTAAGACAAGACACAAAGAAACAAATAATTACCCCCTAAACACTGAAATACACTTATGTGCTAAGGGAAGGAGTTCTTCGCTTTTAGCTTTCCACCACAAGCACCAAAGAAAAGTGCCCAAGGGTATGAACCCAAACTGTTTATGTTACATTTCATCAAGATCGCCAAAGAAGTTGCTAATTATTTGAGAGTGAAAAGTGCTATCGCATAAAATTCTGAATGAATACTCTCCATCAGAATTAACAGGGGGCAGACAAGCAGGGATTTTAATCTGGGGAAAATTATAGCAAAGCAAAATAGGATTGTGTTCTAGAGCCAAACACTATGTCATCAACTGCTAAAGTCTAGTAAACAAGAAAAAAAAACTAGAAAAATGTAGTGGAATTGTGATATATACTATTCCCAGTGGAAACCAAAACAGAACCAAACCTGGTTGCTGTCGAGTTGATTCTGACTGAGTAACCCTAAGGGACACAGTAGAACTGCCCCATAGGGTTTCCAAGGAGCAACTGGTTGATTCGAACTGCTGGCCTCTTGGTTAGCAGCTGAGCTCTTAACCACTGTGCCACCAGGGCTCCAGTGGAGGGAGAGTCAATAAATATTTAAATGAATTATATTGCAGACAGGACAGTCTATAAATTTACCCAGAAGGAATACATATTCTGGGGAAGAATATGACTCCTTTGCTCTTAAAAATTCCCATTTTAACTACTATAGCATATAATCTATAAATATTGTCTTTGACAGCTTGCTTGCCTCTTCTGAAAGCTTTAAATATTTTGTTCTGTGTGGCGGCTACTGGCATGCCTTAGAAAGCTAAATGAGCCTATGAAACTTTCTGAAATTCTTTAGTGAGTTTCCGTATTTCATGTGAACTGCCAAGTGTGTTTTCTCACTTATCCATTTGTTATTTTCACATAGAATCATCCAGTGACTCCAATTTCCCTGTTCTGGACTCATGTTCCTGGGAAGAGAGCCAGCTTTCCTCTCAGCTCTACCGAAACAAGCAGGTATGTGTAGATACTCGAAGCATTGAGCCCGCCATGGTCCACGCAATGCATTCTCCACCGAGTCTTAACTAAATGTTACTTTTCTTCTTTTTCCTTTTTAAATTCATATGTTGATTTTCAGTTTAAAACCAAAGTGGGTACATGTCCACAGAGTGATCAAAGTTATATGATCAACGTCACAGAAAGAAAAAAAACCTCTGCAAAGACCAGCAGTCAAACTTTAATACACAATTTACCTGTATGACCTCCTGGATCCACCTTTTCCTCATCTATGTAACTGGAATATTTGTGCTGCCTACTTCAGTGGGCTGCTAGAAAGATCCAATGATACGATGAGGATGATATTTTTAAACCATAAAAATAGCTAACCACTTGGGGAAGGGATGATGATTATAAAGGTTATTTTAACGATTGCTTCATTTTCCATGGTTTTTTGTTGTTCCTGAGAAAGTAATCTAGTGGATATACAAACAGACCCATCTGAGGCTGATGGAAGTCAAACCATCTCTTTTTATTTTATTTTTTTAACATGCAAGGAAGGAGTCCAGCAAACCCTTTGTAAACCGTCCTTTTCTAGATTTAAAGAGTTCCACGCAGCTCATTTTCCTATATAACTTTCCATTCCCTCGCAGTTACAATTTTAAAAGTTTCATAATCTCTTCAAACACTTTGTAAAGAATATAAAAAAAATTTCACAGCAGAAAACTGAACAATCAGATGGAGGGGGGCATGTACTCAATTCTGGCCTCTAGGGCTAGGGCTCCCCGAGGCTGTACATAAAACAAACAGTCAAATAATCAAGTTAAAGCTGGTAGAGCAGCAATGACATTATTATAAGGTTACAAAGTCAATATAGTGGAGCAGCCTTCACCATTGTCTGCGTTTTACAGCTCCAAGATACTCTGGTGCAGAAGGAAGAAGAACTTGCTAGGTTACACGAAGAAAATAATCACCTCAGACAATACCTGAATTCTGCTTTGGTTAAATGTCTTGAGGAAAAAGCCAAGGTATGCAATTATTCCCATCCCCTTTCCAAAAACGGAACAGTGATTTGAGAAAGGAACCATTTGGGTAAAACTCCTTGATTAAATGTAAAAAGATCAATAAACAATGCATTGGAAATGCATTTATAAAATGGATGGCTATTTCTCCAGGAAATATAGTAAATTCTGAAGAATTTTTGTGTATTATTTCCCTGAAATTTATCTAGATTGCAGATTTTAGCCATACATTACAAGATGAGTTGCATAAGAATCAAAAGCCAGTTAAGGGAATTGCTAAGCCAACAGAGGTTCATCGAAAGAATGTTACATATATGAACACAAGAGTGGGAATCAGATCTGAGACACACCCAAAAAAAACCCATTGCCATCGAGTTGATTCCAACTCATAGCGACTCTATAGGACAGAGTAGAATTGCGCCACAGGGTTTCCAAGGAGCAGCTGGTGGATTCAATCTGCTGACCTTTTGGTTAGCAGCTGAGCTCTTATCCACCAAGCCACTGGGGCTCCAAGAGACACCCACTTCTTTTAATTATCTGTTTGACTTTAGGTAAAGTCATTCTCTTACTCAAGACCTCCGTTACCTTCATCTGCAAATGGATAGGCTAAAGACCTTTTAAGAGTCTCCTCAGCTCTACAATGCCATGAATATGGCTAGAACCCCTATCTCCTGTCAATTAAATACTCCAAATTACATTATCTTTTAATTCACTTAGAGACCCTGGGTGGTGCAAACTGTTAAGCACTCAACTACTAACCAAGAGGTTGTCGATCCAAACCCACCCAGACGCGCCTCAGAAGGAAGGCTTAACTATCTGCTTCCTAAAGGTCACAGCCTTGAAAACTCTATGGAGCCCAGTTCTACTGGGCCATACACGCAGTTGCCTCGAGTCATAGTCGATTCAGTAGCAACTGGCTTGTTTTATTTTGGTTTTTAATTCACATTTTTTCCTACACTTTAAAATTCAAGTGAACTATTTATAACTAAAGGATAAGTAGTTTGCCTATAAGTCCCTTTTTGCTCTTCTTCCTTTCTTTGATTTTTGTATTTTTTATTAACTGTTTGCAATTCTAAATGGGAAGAGGAAACCAAAAGAGCAGAAGCCCGTTGTCAACCTTTACCTTACTTCTAAACAAGCTACCTTATTTAAAATTATTTAGTTAATCTACATTGGTGAGGACGCTTACTATTCTCACAAGATATAACAGTTTAGAGAAGAAAAGATGCTAGATTTGATTCCTTTACAACCCAGTTAGTTTTGTTAAAAAAGGGAGCATGTCTAACACTTATTAGTCTAGGCTCCTAACTCCGACCACCATTCCATGACAAAAGGCAGTTTTTAAATGAAATAAATAATATTGATTAGTTTTCTCTCCCTTGGTCTCCATTTTCCCAGATTTAGGATAATGTAACGTATACCACATGGGAGTGCTATGAAAGTTAATGCACAGAGGAAGCAGCGATGCATCGTCTTTGAATCAGGTGTTCTAGCTAACTTTAGGTGGCTTAGGTTTAAATCTAGACGTGTGATCTTTAGCAAGTCACTGATACGTCTGTGCCCCAGATTCCTCATTGACAGGGATTTTAATAGCTCTGTATCAAATGACTATGCATGTATTCAATAAATGGTACTTGCTATTGTGGTCATGATAATAATTATTTTCCTGAATTGTGGTTTTAAAGACATCTTTTGTTCCTTACCAATTCTAACTAGTGAGAAAAAGATGAATTCATGTTTCTAGGTGGTAAATTGTCACTGTAGGTTTTACTTTAGAAACAGAAGCTCATCTAATCAGTTTTACATATATAATATATGTTTTCCAAACCAAACTCACTGCCGTCGAGTCATCTCCAACTCATGGAGACCCTATAGGACAGAGTAGAACTACCCTCATAGGGTTTCCAAGGAGCAGCTGGTGGATTTGAACTGCTGACCTTTTGGCTAGCAGCTGAGCTCTTAACCACTGCACCATCAGGGCTCTGTACATATATATATATATATATATACACACACACTTTTTACATATGTGAGTGCATGTGTAGTCAATGAGAAAAATTAGAAATGTAATCAATTTTTCTAAAGAAGTTAAGTCTCTAGTAAATATTTTTCGGAGTCCTGGGTAGCGCAAATGGTTAAGTGCTCCACTACTAACTAAAATGTTGCCAGTTCAAACCCATTCAGAGGTGCCTCGGAAGAAAGGCCTGGTGATCTGCTTCCAAAAGGTAGCAGCCCTGAAAATCCTACAGAGCGCGGTTCTACTCTGCAACATATGAATCAGAGTCCACTGATGGCAACTGGTGGAAGTAAATATTTTTAGGGGGTATAATTAGACAAGAGTAAAATGATCTTGGCTGAGTGTCTGACTATGTGTATTTTCAATATTAATTCCCCAGAAATTACTGTCATCAGATGAGTTCTCCAAAGCATGTGGGAAATTCAGAAGTGGGAAGAGGAAACCCAAAAAACAGAGATCCTGTTCTCTTGAGATTCCCCATCCCAAAAATGCCAAGAGAAACCTCTCTAGTGAATTTGCTGCTTGTGAAGAACAACCTGGGCCCCCTGTGGACCCCTGGGTCCTTCAAACACTTGGGTTAAAAGACCTCAACACCATTGACGACACCTTATCAGCTAACTACAGTGCCCTTTCCTCCCCTCCAACAAGAATCTTCAGCACATTTCACCAGTTTCCAGATAACACAGTTGATTACGCAAATGCCCCCCGGGAGGATCTGCCAATTAACTATGGAGGTGACAGAGCAACCCCCTTACGGAGCACTGCCAGCCACAGGGAAGACCTTCACTTCCTTTCTCAACTTCCGAATCCTCCTGGCGAGTTGCAAACCCTTCCTTATTATACAGCTAATGTGTCACCCAACAAGACAGAGATGGCCTTTTCCACATCCCTGAGCCCCCACTGCAATGTGAAAACACATTCCTTTCACCAGGGACAAGCCTTTGTGCGTCGAGATGAGGAGGGAGGCTGGAAGTTTACCTGGGTCCCTAAGCAGTCTTAGTGACCCCTCTTCTACCACAAAGCACTGCCATGAACTTTGTTTACAAAGAACTCTCTTACACTTGAACTTGACTGTACAGAACATGGAAGCGATTGCCCAGACTGTCTTCTGACACTTTAAATGTCACTCTGAATTCACCCACTTAAATCTGCAGGGAACGGCTTCCAAGAATCCGTAATGAAACATGCCTACTCTTCTTTCACCTAAATTTGACTTGTTTACACACCAACACCTGCTGTTGACTTCCTCCCTTTGTCCTGTACTTGAAAAGGTATTTTCCAATTGCTTCTGTATTTCTTTGAGACCTAGATATACTGTTCCAATTATAGTCTAACAGCTTTTCTTCTTTGGTCAAGCAGTTTAAATGTGTACAGCCTTCACCGTTCACGTTTCTCTCTCCTCTGCTCCTCTCCATTTCTGAGAACTCCTGTGTTAGAATGACCCCATTTACCACTTCAAGTATCTGTTTTTGAGACTTCTAATATTTGGAGGTGGGGTAGAGACAAGCAGACATAATGTGGATGGGAATAACATGTGCAGGGCAGTTCAGAAAGTTGAATGTCCCATGGTGGGGTTGGAGAAGAACAGTCCTTCAAAATAGTTGCAATTCTACTGATGAGCAGTACCACTGATAAATTGAAGAGAATTACAATCACTGCAGAATGGTCCAGGGTATACCAGCTTCTGTAGGCACCTGGCATTGTCTCTTCAGCCAACGTGGCTTAAGCAAAAACATTTTTGAGGGTCTTGTGGTAACAGAAAAAATCATCATTCTAAACTACCCAGAGCTGACAATCTCCTGTACGTGAAAACTGGGGTTTAGACGAGCTCCACGATTGTCCCCCTCATTCAGTTAGTCATTCATGTTATTTATTCTTTTATTCATCCATCTACTCAAAATATTTGTAGAACACCTGCTACGTGCTAGGCACTGTGCTAAGCTGTGAGCAAGTTAGACACTGTGACCCTTCTCTTGGCACTAAGAGTCTAGTCACTCATCTGTTGTGGCCTTCAGAAAGTCACTTCCCTGTTGTGAAGGTCCAGTTTTCCCAGCTGCAGAAAACGGAGGTTGACTAGATAATTACTAACACTCTCAGAATTGGAGTTAGGTCCCACTAACGTTTCTCCAACACTGCCATTCCAGGTCATTATCCATTTTAGTTTTGATGGGCACTCCAGTTATTACGGTGGGTGAAATTTATATACAATTTAAAAAGACCAAATGTGAGCCATTTGCAGTTAACACTAGTGATCATTGCTCTGATCACCATATTCTTTTTTCTGACATTAATTCTTATTGCAGGTTAACTCAGAGAGTAACGTGCACCTGAAAAACAGAGACATTCGTTTTTATGTAGGTGTGCGCGGAGTCCATGCAAATATTGACATCAAGGATTTCTCTCTTTTAACCTAAAAAAAAATATATATTATTACTGCTCCTTCTTTCCCATCCCCCAAACTCCCTAGCCCTCCCAGAATAATTTGTTTGCCTGTATTTATTGGGTCAAATTTCAGTTAATGAGAGAAGGCACCATGCTGAACCCCTCTCTGTTTTCCCCATCTTTCAATAAGTCAGTAAGTCACCTTGTACAATCAATACCTGAGAACATGGGTGTGCCATTTAGAATGATTTGTAACAAAGACATGTATTTCATTGTTGGTGTTTGGCTTTCGCTTTATTTTGATGATTTGAGCAAATAATCTATTTTATCGGTTTTTATTAGCACTTATGTTTTTTTATAATCCATAAAGGAGCATTCAAGCTATTAATATTCTAGGGAGCATTTCCAAGACTTAGAAAGAGACAGAACATGTTCTATATATACATATATATTTTTTAAAGTGCATTTTGCATTTCAGCATCTGTGCTCCTGGTGGGTGAAATATATCTCCTTTTTAAATGACACGTTTAAAAATAATAATTGGTTGTACTTAAATACACTAGGAAGCAAGAAAGCAACAACTATTTTGAAAGTCTAAATGATCAATCTGTAAAATAAAGTTGATCAGCCTACAAATGTTTACTTTGCATTTTTTAGGCACCTTACCATGTGTTGGAGCCCTGGTGGTGTAGTGGTTAACAGATACAGCTGCTAACCAAAAGGCAGCAGTTCAAAACCACCAGCCACTCCTTGGAAACCCTATGAGGCCGTTCTACTCTGTCCTATAGGGCTGCTATGAGGCGGAATTGACTCTATGGCAATGGGTTTTTTTGTTGTTTGTTTTTTTTGTTTTACTATGTGTTATGTATCATAAGGAAACACTCAGGTTTAGCACAGTGCATTTGGTACATAAAGCAAAGCCACATAAAATGTCATAGCTTTTGATAACTTTTAAATGAAACTTTGTCTCAGCTTGGCTTAAAGAAATTGCAGCACATTTGTGGTAAATTATGATAACTTGCTCTGGCCTATCTCATGAATAGTAACATGGAAGAAAATTACCATGTTCTTACAATTGTGTCTACAGACATTTGGTATTCACTTGGATTATCTATGGAAAATTCTTTTGCTGATGTTTTAGAAACTGTAAATTTCTCTGACCTGAGTATGTTCTAACTTTTATGGTTTTACCATGTCCCTTCAGTATACCACAGCTAATATTTTACTATGATAAAGTGGAAAATACAGACTAAATACATTAGTGATTGTGATGAATATTTTTATTATATACAACATTTTCTAATAATAGATTGTTCTTTTCCGCTAAGTTTTAACCATAACTTGGTTATTGGCGCCTCTTTTGTATTGTGTATATGACCATATGAATAACTTCAGCATTTAGGATTTAATGGTTCTTTCCCTTACCAGGATCCATTAACGGGGCTCTCAGATGTTAAATGACCGAAAAAGTCAGGTGCCTAGTGGGTCCAGCACTCTCTTACCTAACCACACTTAGAAATTAAAATCCATGATCAATTTTTAAAATTCGATGACATTTCTGATGTCCTCTGATCATGTGAAAAGATATCATACACATATCTTATTAGTATCAGGCATATAAGGACAATTGTAAAACCTTCCCCATGCAGATGTTATTTCACGAGTGGGGTTATTTAAGATGGTAGTGATGAAAATGATAATTTTGAAAAATTTGAAGAAAACAAACAATGTGAATGAATGGAAATAATTGTTCTATTTGATCTAATTCAAGAAAACTGAAATAAGAAAACTACTGTAATGAAATGGATTCAACAATTGGTATATACATCACAGGACAGAGGAAAGTATAAAGTTAACATATCCAGTGCTGATTCTTTTTATAAGTATTACTTCTTGCCTGTAAAGTTGAAATATAAAGTATACACTTGTTGTCCTTTACCAAAAGACTCACGCAAGGTAAATATTAGATGGAATTTTTTTTCTTTATTTCTCATGAAACCAAATAGAATTGTTTTCACAAGCTACAATTTTATAGTGTAAGTATATTTCTTAACATATTTTTCTTATTTTTTATCTACATTTTTTGCTATATGAACATAACCAGACATCCAGTTATAATTCCTTATGTAAGATATTCTATAAATGTAAAATATAATTTAACACTTAATATTTTAAATGGTTATGATTTTTTGTGATTTAAAATATTTCTAATTATATGTGAGAGTAAATTTTGTAATGATTTATGGTTAATAAATAAATAAATGATAAAAACTTATTTAATCATATTTTTTTGCCCTTCTTTTGAAAACATTTTTCAGTGAATGGAGAAACAGGCTAAGAAAAAGCTTTCTTTATCAATTTCTGCCATATATTTTATATCACAGAAAAAATCTATACCTCGATTTCCAAATGTATAAAATAGTTATCTGGATAATATTTGAGGCCCTTATTCAACAAATCTAGCCTATATCAGGCTCTGCAGAGGGTACAATGATTAATTATGTCTTAAAACTCACACAAACATAATTTAAACATGCTTAATCACAATGAGGGAATTACTGAGTCACATAATTGAATCCATGTATATATGGCTTCAGCTGTGGCTGCATCTAGGTGCTGAAGTAATGTCAGAATACCGGATTGGCATTTCAAAGAAGACTGAAGATTAGGAACTGATTCTTGAATGGCGTTCAGATAATAATCACCACATAAAAGTGTAACAGGAACCATAATAGGACACACTCTGTGAATTTGAAGAACATGCCGTATCTCATAACATAGTCTATAGTTTTCTCACATTCTTATCCTGTTTGCAATCATTAAAAAATCAGTAAGGCCTTGGTCTCAGTTGGAGCCCTGGTGGTGCAATGGTTAAGAGCTCAGCTGCTAACCAAAAGGTCGGCAGTTCAAATCCATCAGCTGCTCCTTGGAGACCCTATGCGGCAGCTCAACTCTGTCCTATAGGGTCACTATGAGTCAGAATCGATTCGATGGCAATGCATTTTTTTAGGTTTGGTCTCAATTACACCGTGGGAAATACGAAAAGATTGGGGGTGTCTGCATATGAAAGTTGATAGTTCCTGAGGCTGCTATATAGATCATACATTCCTAAGGAGAAGATTAATATGAAGAGAAAATAGTTTGGAACTTGCATATCAGGCCTGTAACCCACGTGTACATGGAGAATCCCCTGTTACCAGTCATGGGTAACCTGAATTCAATTTTGTTTAGCTTCCTTACCAAGATATTTGGTGTTTTTTCTTGGAGAAGTATACACCTAAACTTCATTCACTCTAAATGACTTTGCATATGAATGTACTCAGTACGCATTATTGGAAAAGTCTTATTAAAATGAGGTAGGTATCTTCATTCCAATTTTATAGACTCTCAGTGTTAAATGGGTCACGAGCCTTTCTTAATTTCATCATTGCTAACAAGCATTGCTCTGAAGAAACCTACTTCATCCTCTATCATTTCAAAAGAGAGCAGTGTATAAAGTTAAAACTATTGAGGAAATTTGGGATGGGGAGAGTAGGAAGGAAAGAGTGGACTACATGGTCAAAAATATGAACATGCTTCTTAAATGAAAAAAAATCAGATAAGTGAAAAATGAAATAAATTTCTCTTTCTCGATTACTATTGCTAAAATAAAGGCCTAAAATAGTTGTTTATAAACGTTTCTGACAGTCTCTCTCTTCTTCCCTTTCTACTAAACCAAACCAGTTGCCATTGAGTTGACTTTGACTCATGGTGATCCTATGTGTGCAGAGTAGAACTGCTCTACAGGGTGTTCAAGGTTGTGACTTTTCAGAAGCAGATTGCCAAGCCTTTCTTCCTAGGTGCCTCTGGATGGGTTTGAACCTCCAGCCTTTTGGTTAGTAGTCCAGCACTTAACCATCTGCACCATCCAGCAATTCCTCCCTTCCTACAGGAAATAGATTTCATGCCTATTCCAATAAGGACTTTCTTGTCAGTTACTTTAGGTATACCTCTAAAGGAACACAAAATGGTTGGGGGAAAAAAAAACATATTTACAATGCTAATCCCATCCATTCTAACACACCATGAGCATTCTACCCTTTCACTTTGGACACCCCGGGTGAAATGATACCTTTCCAGGGACACAGCAACTGTTTTTCCTCACTGCTCTGCCAGGTTGGTAACCTGAAATAATAAGGCCTAGAAAGAGTGTTTCCAGGTAATTTATTTCAAGACAGTCTGTAATATCAAGTGGCTGGCCCCTCTGGGGTTAGGTCCAGAGATGTCAGATCCTTTCGCAGGAATTTTCTGAAGTATTGTTCCTTCAGGGTCCTCCAGTTTCCGTGAAGCTTACAGCAGGAGTAGCTCATAGTGACCGCAATGAGAAGTCAGAAGAACCCCTCTCTACAATCAAGCCAAGAGCCAAAACACACCCTCCTTTTACATTGGTTTCCTCGGATTTACTACCTCACAGGAGCCACGGAGTCATTCTTCTTCAATCTCTGGTCCACAAAGGAGTCGATCTGGGTGGAGCCTTCAAGTGGCACCTGCACAATGCAGCCCATGGTCTCACACATCAGTTGAGCTGTGCATGCACCCAGGAACCTCAGGCTTCTTTGAGAGCGAGATCCCCATATTGCTAGAGACTTATTTTTCTCCCTCTGCTTTTTTTTGAATATTTTATTGTGTTTTAGGTTAAACTTTACACAGCAAATTAGATTCCCATGCAACAATCCATTCACAAATTGTCCCCTGAATTGGTTTACAATCCCAGCAATGTGTCAGCACTCTCCCCATTTCCACCCCACCTGCCCCATCCATCCAGTTTCCCTGCCCCTGCTTGCCTTCTCATCTTTGTTTTTCAGTAAATTTTGACCGTTTTAGTCTCACACAGTTGATTGTTTAAAGGAGCACATTCCTCTTGGGTGTTATTGTTTATTTTTTGGCCCATCTATTATTTGGCTGAAAGGTGACCTCCGGGAGTGGCTTCACTCCACGTTTAAAGGGGATCTTAGGGTGATGGTCTCGGGGATTCCTCTAGTCTCTATCAGTCCAGTAAGTCTAGTCTTTTTTATGAATTTGAGTTTTGTTCTACATTTTTCTCCCATGCTAACTGGGACCTTCTATTGTGTCCCAGTCAGAACGGTTGGTAGTGGTAGCTGGACACCATCTAGCTCTTTACCTTTGCTTTTAATGACCACGAATATTCCACCTACACCATTCTATTCTCCTAGCTCCAAATTTCTGCATTTAGTTGTTTTTTTTTGTTTGTTTTGTTATTTTTATTGTGGTAAGTATATACATAACAAAATCTGCCGTTCTAACATTTTTTATATGGACAATTCAGTGATTTTAATTACTTTCGTCATGTTGTGCAACCATCACCACTATCTTCAATTTTTTCATCACCAAAAGCTCAGTGTCCCTTAGAAATGACTCCCTCCCTCTACTCCCACCCCCACCCCAGTAACCACTGATACACTCTGGTCTCTATACATTTGCCTATTCTAGTTATTTTATATGGTAGGATCATACAACATTGTCCCTTTGTGATTGACGTATTTCACTCAGCATTATGTTTCAAGGTTCATCCATGTTGTCGTATGTATCAGGATTTCATTTCTCTTTACGGCTGAGTAGTATTCCATTGAATTTATGTACTACATTTTGTTTATTCATTCATCTGTTAATGGACATTTAGATTGCTTCCATTTTTTGGTTATTGTGAATAGTGCTGCAATGAACATTGGTGTGCATATATCTGTTTGTGTTCCTGCTTTCAACTCTTTTGGGTATATACCTCAGAGTGGAATTGCTGGATCATATGGTATTTTTGTGATTAACATTTTGAGGAACATCCAAACTGTTCTCCACAGGAGCTGTACCATTTTACAGTCCCACTAGCAATGGATGAGGGTTCCGATGTATCTACATCCTCGTCAACACCTGTTGTTTTCCATTTTTTTTTATCATAGTCATCTTAACCCATTGCCATCGAGTCGATTCCTACTCACAGACCCTATAGGACAGAGTAGAACTGCCCCATAGAGTTTCCAAGGAGCGCCTGGTGGATTCAAACTGCCAACCTTTTGGTTAACAGCCATAGCACTTAACCACTACACCACCAGGATTTCCATAGTCATCTTAGGGAGGGTGAAGTGATGTATCATTGTGGTTTTGAGTTCTACTTCCCTAATGACTAATGACATTGGCATCTTTTCATGTGCTTATTGGCCATATGTATTTCTTCTTTGATGAACTGTCTAATGAATATGCTGCTTTCTGGGGAAATGATAGAAGAGGAATTATGTTTCTTGTGAGCCATCCTGTTAGCAATGATGGAAGTAAATGGGGCTTGAGGTCCAGAATAGCCCTCTGATTAATGTAAATAACATCTTTTCAATGATCTTGAACATGGGCTTCTAGGAGATCATTCTTAAACGATCTGTGGTGATTATTAGGATTTGTGTCAGTAGATCAGAATACTGACAACGATTCATACTTCCCCTTTGCTACACTGCAGTGATATTCTAGACAATGAAAGAATTTTGTAGCTAAAAGAGTTTGCTGTCTGACTTCAGAAATTAATTTCACTTCCTCAGCCTCAGTGTATCCACCTGTAAAATGGAGATAACAATGTTTGCCCTGTGTATGTCATGTGTTTGTGAGATAATCTTCTAATATTTAAGAACCATGTTAATGTTAACCATCAACCTCCACACTTAAGAGTGAAAATCTATTTCAATTTATTTCTAGAGTGAAAAGCTTCATATTTCATAAAGTACAACAATTTTAAATCTGTTATACAACTCTCTACTGATTCAATCCAATAAATGCTCACTGTTTTTCTATTGTGTTCAAAGTGCAATTTTATGCTCTAAAGACTATGGCCCATGTCTTGAAAGAGCTTACAATTTGGCGAGTGGGATGAGAGGAGAAAACATAGGAAGGGATTTATTGAAGATGGGATGTCAGAGATAGTCACTGAATATAAAGTTAGAATTGCTGCAAGTAGTGGTAGAGGTAGGGGGGAAAAAAGAAGCAAAGTTCAACAGGGCAAAGTGTGTGACCTATTCTGGGAATGGTAATGGGCCCAGCTGGCTACAAGATAGGTTTTCATAAAATAAAGATTCTATTATTGGAATCCAGTGGAAATTTCTGAACAATAAGTCACACCACATCCTCGATGAATGTTCTACCAATGATAGAAGGTAGGTGACACATATAGAATCCAAAGGAGTTAAAACAATAAGTTAGACATGTCATTAGCATCTTTATAATAAATCAATATGTTCATCATCTTTCATGCCTATTTCCACTGATATTAGAACACTAATTAGTAAAGGGGCCCAACTTTTATAGATTTCTCTTAAAATACTCTCATATCCCTCACGACAGAGAGTCAGGTTGGTAGTGAAAATGATCAGCTATTCTTGGTTTAACTCTACCTGTTTTTATTTCAAAATCCTAGATTTTTTTTAAGACATGCCATTCTAATATTTATTTGAAGATCTTAAGTGTACTACACATATAACATAAGAAGTAGGGAGAGTATAGTAAGAAAAGCCTGGAAATCTACTTCCTAAAATCAGCCAGTGAAAACCCCATGGATCACAACTGTCCAGTCTGCAACTATCATGGGGACGGTACAGGACAGCATTTTGTTCCATTATGCATGGGGTCACCATGAGTCCAGAACCGAATGATGGCCGCTAACAACAACAAGTTGTTGTTACAAGAGTATATGGTAATGGCCATCATCTTTTTGCATGATACGATGAGAAGAGATCCTATTCCATCCCCTTCCCCATTAGGGAAAGAAAGTTGAGGAGATTTTCCCCTTGGAGCTAAATGGAAGGATCCACGAGATTATTTGTGACGACTGGGCATGACTGCAGGAATGGAAAACACAATTCAGACAGATACAGGCTGCAGCAGCATGACCCTGTATGGCAGGGCTGTGAAAGAGGAGGAAGAAATGCAGCCTGGAATCTCAGCATTTTTCAAGGTTAGGGATTCCTCTGGTTAAGCACACACTACAAGAGTTGTTGGGTTTGGGATTTCTTAATTTTATTCCACCCGTCTCTCAGGCAATAGACCTGAGCAGCATGAAACTCTAGGGTGAACATCTGGTGGTGTGAGCTGAAGCTGTGGGGAGGGGTGGCTGTTAGAAGTGGTCAAGGAAGAGCTGTGTAGAAATCTCTTAGTACTCTAGACAGACCCCAAAAACGTATCTCACGAGGTGGGTTATCACACAACTTACTGTCTAAACTGTGATATTTGTTAAAGCTACAAATGCTAAACTGGAAGAAATATGGTGACAATACCCAAACCCAAACCTGTTGCCGTCGAGTCGATTCCAGCTCATTGTGACCACATGTGTGTCAGAGTAGAATTGTGCTCCATAGGTTTTTGTTGTTGTTATTATTGAGAATATACACAACGAACATACACCGATTCAACCATTTCTACATGTATAATTCAGTGACATTGATTACATTCTCAACCTCATTTTGAGTAGTTTCTCCTCCATTAACATAAACTCACTGCCCCCTCATCTTCCTGTCTAGCTGTTGTCACTTTGATTCCATGTAGATAGTTCTTAAAAGAGTATAATGTACAAGGCAGACATTTTTTTCTAAGCTAAAACTATTTAAGCTAAACTATTGCTTGGTTTTAAGAAGACTTCAGGGATATTTTTGGTTTATGTTTTAACAACTATCTCAGAGCAATAGTTTCAGGGGTTCATCGAGCCTCCCGGGCTCCAGCAAATCTGGAATCTATGAAAATTTGAAATTCTGTTCTGCAACCCCCCCCCCCCCACTTTGATCAGGATTCTTATATAGAATCTTTGATCAAAATGTTCAGTAACGGTAGCCAGGCACCATCCCGTTCTTCTGGTCTCGTGGCAAAGGAGGCAGTTGTTCATGGAGGTAATTACCCACACATTCCATATCCTCTGCCTATTCCTGATTCTCCTTCTTCTGTGACTCCAGGAAAATACAAACCAATTATTTTGCCTGGGATGGCTGCTTTGGAAGCTTCCCCCCCCCCCCCATATTAGCAAGTTTTTAATTGAAAAATTAAGTGCAGTCATATGGTGAACAATTAGCAGTGATGGATATACAATGAATATGACGTCTCTCTCATTCCTCAGACCTCCAGACCTGCTTTCCAGGGACAACAGGTAACAGTTACTTTTGTTAATTTCTAGACGTTTTCTATGGATATAGAAGCATATATTTAAATACGTATTTTTTATAATACACATATGGGAGCATGTCTTGAACAGTTTCCTATGCCTTGTTTTTTTCATGGAACACTCCAGCTTGGGGGTCTTTCCATATCAGCATACAGGGAGATATCGCATTTCCTTTTGTGACTTACAGTCATATGAGTTATATAACTGATCTGCTAATGATGAGTATTTGCATTTCGGTTGTTGACAGTCTTTTGCTCTTACAAACATTTGGGCGATGAACATCTTTGCACATGCACATAGGTCTTTGCCCGCATCACCACAGGACACATGATTAACTGTATCTGTAGGCTATACTAAGGGTATGTGCTTCTATAATTTTTTTTTTTTTTTTTACTATTCTTAAAAAAATTTTCTTATTATACTTTAAATGAAGGTTTACAGAACAGTTTCTCATTAAACAGTCAGTACACATATTATTTTATGACATTGGTTAACAACCCCATGACATGTCAACATTCTCCCTTTTTGACCTTAGAGGACTTTTTTTTTTTTTTGGTGAAAATATACATAGCCAAAGATACACCATTTCAAAAATTTCTACATGTACAATTCAGTGACATCAACTACATTCTTCCAGTTGTGCTGGTATTCTCACTATCCTTTTCCAAAGTATTACATCACCATTATCTTCAACTCCCCTAGGCTTCCCATCGAACCTTTTGAGTTGCTGTTGTTAATTTGATCTCACATAGGTATTTGTGTGTGTCTGTGCTTCAGATGAAGGTTTACAGAACAAATAGTTTCTCATTAAACAGTTAGTATAAATATTGCCCTATGACAATGGTTAACAACCCCACGACATGCCAACACTGTCCCTTCTCGACCTTGGGTTCCCTATCACCAGCTTTCCTGTCCCCTCTTGCGTTCTAGTCCTTGTCCCTGGACTGCTGTGCCTCATTAGTTCCATTTGGTTTTATGGGGCTGTCCAATCTCTGGCTGAACGGTGAACCTCGGGAGTGACTTCACTACTGAGCTAAAAGGGCGTCTGAGGGCCATACTCTCAGAGTTTCTCTAGTGTCTTTCAGGCCAGTAAGTCTGGTCTTTTTTTGTGAGTTAGAATTTTGTTCTACATCCTTCTCCAGCTCTGTCTGGGACCCTCTGTTGTGATCCCGGTCAGAGCAGTCAGTGGTTGTAGCCGGGCACCATCTAGCTGTACTGGACTCAGTCTTGTGGAGGCATTGGTAGCTGTGGGCCATTAGTCCTTTGGACTAATCTTTTCCTTGTATCCTGTTCTCTTCATTCTCCCTTGCTCCTGAAGGGGTGAGACCAGTGGAGTATCTTAGATGGCCGCTCACAGGCTTTTAAGACTCCAGATGCTACTCACCAAAGTAGAATGTAGAACATTGTCTTTATAAACTGTGTTATGCCAATTGAGCTAGATGTTCACCAAGACCATGGTCCCCACAGCCCTCCGCCCAGCAATTCAGTCCCTCAGGGAGTTTGGATGTGTCTATGGAGCTTCCATGAGCTTTCCTTGAACAAGCTGTGCTGGCTTCCCCAGTATTGTGTACTGTCTTACCCTTCACCAAAATTACCACTTACCTATTGTCTATTTAGTTCCCCCCCATCCCTCCCATCCTTCGTAACCAACAAAGATTGTTTCTTTTTGTGTGAAAACTTTTTCATTAGTTTTTACAGTAGAGGTCTCGTACAATATTTGTCCTTTTGTGATTGACTTACTTCAGTCAGCATAATGTCTTCCAGTTTGATCCATGTTATGAGATGCTTCATAGATTCATCATTGTTCTTTCTTGTTACATAGTACTCCATTGTGTGTATGTACCATGGTTTGTTTATTCATCTGTTGATGGGCATCTAGGTTGTTTCCATCTTTTTGCTATTGTGAACAGTGCTGCAATGAACATGGGTGTGCATATGTCTATTCATATGATGGCTCATTTCTCTAGGATATATTCCTAGGAGTGGGATTGCTGGATCGTATGGTATTTCTATTTCTAGCTTTCAAAGGAAGCGCCATAACATTTTTTAAAATGGTTGTATCATTATGCATTCCCACCAGCAGTGCATAAGAGTTCCGATCTCCCCGCAGCCCCTCCAACATTTGTTATTTCCAGTGTTTTTGATTCTTGCCAATAATGCCAGGGTGAGATGGTATCTCATTGTGGTTTTAATTTGCATTTCTCTAATGGCTAGTGATCGCGAGCATTTCCTCATGTGTCTGTTGGCCGCTTGAATATCTTCTTTGGTGAAGTGTCTGTTCATTTCATTTGCCCATCTTTTAATACGATTATTTGTCTTTTTGTTGTAGAGATGTTGGATTTTTTTGTAGATTTTAGAGATTAGACCTTTGTCTGACTTGTAATGCTGACGTTTTCTGTGTTCCTCTTACTCTCCTGTGCTGAATTCCTTTTGTTTGTGGATTTTTTTTTCATTTCTTTTGTTTTTGTAGGTTTTGTTTTTATGTTTTTCTTCTTTATTTTGATGAGTAGACTTGCTAACTTTATTTGTGGTTAACTTGAAATTTACCCTTTTCTTCCTAGGTTTGAACCAGTTTTTTATTACTTGGTATCGCCTTGCCTTCCTCTCCATTAGAAGGTTCTATACCTACACCGTTTATTCCCTCTTTTATTGTTCTGATGCTGTTGTCATTTACAGATTAACCTCTCTGGTTCCCTGTTATAAATCTTTTGGTTTTGGATAGTCCTTGAGAGTTCATTTCCTAGTTTGGTATCTGGCTGGTACAATCCTGTGTCCTAGATTCAGCTTGTGGTCTGATGCTGTTTGTCCTCAGATCAAAGGACTCCCTTTAATAATTCTTGTAAGTTTGGTTTGGTTTTTACATAGTCTCTTAATTTCTGTTTATCTGGAAATGACCTAATTTCACCATCATATTTGAACAAGAGTTTTGCAGGATATATTATTCTTGGCTGGCAGTTTTTTTCGTTCAAGGTTTTATATACGTCATCCCATTGCCTTCTTGCCTGCATGGTTTCTGCCAAATGATCTGAGCTTAGTCTTATTGTTTCTCTTCTGTATGTGACTTTTTGTTTTCCCTTGGAAGCTTTTAAGATCCCAAACCAAAAAAACCCCATTGCCATTGAGTCAATTCTGACTCATAGCAACCCTAGGCACTATTAAATGACTGATTTTTTTTGGAAATTGATCACCAGGCCTTTCTTCCAAGGAATCTCTGGGTGGATTGGAACCAATAACATTTGGGTTAACAGTGAGCACGTTAACTGTTTGCACCACCCAGGAGCAACAGATATAACTTTAGACTATAGTATGCAAACCAGGACATAGGTCCACCCTATACAGGAACATCAGCATTTGGATGTCTGCCACATAGAGGACACTGGCAGCCAATCATGTTATCCAGAGAAGCAGTAACTATGAATAAGAAGAGGCTAAACCTCATCTAGTTAGGTAGACATGTACACATGTTAAAAGAGAGGGAAGCAACAGATAGTTCAAGAGTGTCTCCCCCCACCTTCCATTCTAAAGTGCCTTGAACCAGAAGTCTAGTCTGCATTGAGGGAGAGGAATCTGTTTTAAGATTATCAGTTTAATAGTTATATAATTAAAGTTTAATACTCACCTGGACTCAGTTTCATGAACACAAATGATTTAAAATTTATGAGCTTTGCCCCAAAATAGAAAGGGCAATTCAATTTACTGAAACCCGTGAAAGAGAAAAATAAAGCCAGTTCATCTTAATAACACAGTAAGTTGAGGCTCCTAACAGATCACTTAAAAGTGGAAAATACTGTGAAGAGAGAAATGGAGTAGGCTTCTTGAGAAGAACTGGGGCTCATAGGCAGCTGGTAATAAAAAATATATAGTAAAATAAATTTGAGTTGCTGTGCATCTTTCTTCAGCAGTGACCAAGTACTTAATGAACAACTCACAGTTACCAAATAAATAGGTAAACCAGGAGTGAAAAAAAGGTTAAGTTGCCACCAATTACTTCATATTTGTGTATACATTTATATATTTTGTATTGGAAAAATATGCATGGAAAATATATAATAAAATCTTATACTCTTAACACATCTATATGAAATACATATGTATAAAACATATATACACAAATCAGTAATTTCATAATCACTTTATGAAATACTGTAACATATTTTTCAGGTTATTAAACTTTCTTCTGCAATATTATTTTCAACTAATACATACTATGAGGGTCACCATGAATTTGAATCGAAACTAGATGGCAACTAGTTTGGAGTTTTTTTTGTTTTGTTTTTTTAAACTATTATATGAATAAGGCGTCTCTGGGTGGCTCAAGCGGTTACATCCTTGACTACTAGCTGAAAGGACGGCAGTTCGATCCCACCCAGAGGAGTCTCAAAACACAGGCCTGAAGATCTGCTTCCAAAAGGTCACAGCCTTGAAGCCCTACTCTGTACACGTGGGGTCGCCATGAATCGGAACTGACTGGACGGCAGAAATAACGACAACAACCAAATTGTACCAATAAGGTCCCTAGGTAGTACAAATAGTATGCACTAGGGTGCTAATATACAGGTTGCCGGTCAAACCCACCAGTGATACCCTTGAAGAAAAGGCCTGGCGATCTGCTTATATTAAGATTACTGCCAAGAAAGTCCTATGGAGCAGTTCTACTTTGTAACACATGGGGTCGCAATGAGTCAGAATCAACTCAACAGCAAAGAACAACATTGTATGAATATATAATAATATATTCAACTGTCTATTCTCAGATATGAAAGTTCTTTCTAATTTTCCTTATTATATGGGATGTAACAACAGATATTCTTGTAGACACACACTTCTCTGTTTTTATTCTAGAACTGTACTTACATTGTCACAAGGTACTTACACCTTTAAGGGTTCAAACACTAACAGCCAAAAAAAAGCCCCAAGCCTTATCCTCCTCAATGCTCAGTTAACAAACAATAATTATTCTAATCAAGAACCACAGTGACTAAACAAGTCCTCATCTGAGCTTTAACAAAAACCCATTGCCCTTGAGTGCAACTCACGGAGACCCTACGGGACAGAGTAGAACTGCCCCGTGGGGTTTCCAAGGAGCAGCTGGTAGATTTGAACTGCTGACTTTTTGGTTACCAGCTGTATCACTTAACCACTGCACTACCAGAGCTCCATTTCATGATTAGAGGGATGCAAATGGGTCACTACAAGTCAGAATCAACTTGATGGCACATAACAACAACAAAATCTTTCATCTAATATTAAAACATTTGCAAATCTGTGTTTGCGTGGCTCTCCGGAAGAATACTCAGGAAAATTCTGAAGAACCTGGAAAATTTTAGGTACTGTTTTGAAAGCTGAACATAAGAAAATGACCGTAATCAATAGAGCTAACATCTGATTTTTGCTAACTTTGCCATTGAAGTCCCTAAACTCTCTAGTAATATGGGGAAAATATTAAACAATGCAGGAAGCATCAAAAGAAGATGGAAGGAATACAGAGTCATTATACCAAAAAGAACTGGTCGACATTCAACCATTTCAGGAGGTACCATACGATCAGGAACCAATGGTACTGAGGGAAGAAGTCCAAGCTACACTGAAGGCACTGGCGAAAAACAAGACTCCAGGAATTGACGGAATATCAACTGAGATGTTTCAACAAATGGATGCAACACTGGAAGTGCTCACTCATCTATGCCTAGAAATCTGGAAGACAGCTATCTGGTCAACCGACTGGAAGAGATCCATATTTATGCCTAGTCCCAAGAACGGTGATCTAACAGAATGTGGAAATTATTGAACAATATCATTAATATCACATGCAAGTAAAATTTTGCTGAAGATCATCCAAAAAGCGACTGCAGCAGTATATCGACAGGGAACTGCCAGAAGTTCAGGCTGGATTCAGAAGAGGATGTGGAACCAGGGTTATAGTTGCTGATGCCAGATGGATCCTGGCTGAAAACAGAGAATACCAGAAAGATGTTTACCTGTGTTTTATTGACCATGCAAAGGCATTCAATTGTGTGGATCATAACAAATTATGGATAACATTGTGAAGAATGGGAATTCCAAAACACTTAATTGTGCTCATGAGGAATCTGTACATAGATCAAGAGGCCGTCATTCAAACAGAACAAGGGGATACTGCATGGTTTAGAGTCAGGAAAGGTATACATCAGTGTTGTATCCCTTCACCATATCTACTCAATCTGTATGCTGAGCAAATAATCTGAGAAGCTGGACTATATGAAGAAGAATGGGGCATCAGGACTGGAGGAAGACCAATTAACAACTTGCATTATGCGGATGACACAACCTTGCTTGCTGAAAGTGAAGACGAAGCACTTACTGATGAAGATCAAAGATCACAGCCTTCAGTATGGATTACACCTCAAAATAAAGAAAACAAAAATCCTCACAACTGGACCAATAAACAACATCATGATAAACGGAGAAACAATTGAAGTTGTCAAGGATTTCATTTTACTTGGATCCACCACACTCACCACTCATAGAAGCAGCAGTCAAAAGTCAAAAGACGCATTGCATTGGGCAAATCTGCTGCAAAAGACCTCTTTAAAGTGTTGAAAAGCAAAGATGTCACCTTGAAGACTAAAGTGTTCCTGACACAAGCCATGGTGTTTTCAATTGCCTCATATGCATGTGAAAGCTGGACGGTAAATAAGGAAGACTAAATAAGAACTGACACCTTTGCATCGTGGTGTTGATGTAGAATATTAAATATACCATGGACTGCCAAAAGAATGAACAAATCTGTCCTGGAAGAAGTATGACCAGAATGCTCCCTGGAAGCAAGAATGGGGAGACTACGTCTCACATACTTTGGACATGTTGTCAGGAGGAATCAGTCCCTAGAGAAGGACATCATGCTTGGTAAAGTAGAGTGTCAGGGAAAAAGAGGAAGACCCCCAATGAGATAGACTGACACAGTGGCTGCAACAATGGGCTTAAGCATAACAACGATTGTGGGGATGGCACAGGATCAGGCAGTACTTTGTTCTGTTGTACATAGGGTTGCTATGAATCGGAACCGACTGGATGGCACCTAACAATAACAACATGTGTATATATATATCTACATACAGTCCTGATTCTGTCCGCTGATAAGAATTTCAAATTTTGAGTTCTGAGTGGTTAATTTTATAAATAATCTACATTCTTTTCTGATTATAAATGTAATTTCTACAAGAACCATGTTTTATGGGACAATTTGTTATTAAAGGAGGAGAAAGAGCTATATTTTGTAGTTAACAAATTAAGTTAACTTATCAACCCCACTTTTCCTTTAAAAAAATTGAAAATGTAAAGAGTAGTGATTTTTTATTTTAAGCGTATTCAAATTTATTTTATGTATGTGAATATTCTAATGTTTGCCTTTGTGCTTCCTCTATGTGCTTAAAAGATTAGAAAGTTAATACCCATCCAAAAATCTTAGGCGATGTCAGTTCGTTTTTTTCTCTGATGCTTTTTCTATCATCATGTACAGATATTTTTCATTTTGATGAAAGATGCATAGTGTTAAAAATACTGCTTCTACTCAAAATATTGATAGTTTTCTAGTTCTATTAATTAAACAACCACCTTTGAATTACAGTATAGAAAAAAAAACACAAAACATTGCTGTTGAGTTGATTCCGATTGATAGTGACCCTATAGGACAAAGTAGAACTGCCCTATAGGACTTCCAAGGAGCGACTGGTGGATTCAAACTGCTGATCTTTTGGTTAGCAGCCAAACTCTTAACCACTGTGCCACCAGGGCTCTGCTGCTCCCCAGTAAAGGTACAATTATAGTTTTCTTTTTTTTGGTTTTAATATTTAACATAAATTTCATAACTAATTTTTTTCCTTTTATATATAAAAAAAGAATTGAAAAGTTTATAAATGTATGCAACTAAATATCAAAATATAATGTGCTATTGGAGGAACTTCTATACAACTACAAAATGAGCTGTACAATTTACATTAAATAATACAGGCAAAAACAAACATAATGGCACCTTTATTGTGATGAAACAATTTAATAAAAATGAGACAAAGCAAGAAAGAGAAACCAGATGGGGAGCAGTAGAGGAAAGCTGACTTTGGATGACAATTTTCCTTCTCATTTCTATTTCTGTTAATGTCCAAACCAAAACAATTTGCAGAAAAGCAAAAAAGAGATGATACTCAAAGATAATGAACAGAGGTCATGGGGATGAGCATGTGATGGATTTCTACCCTCCCAAACCAATGAATCATCAAGGATGTGCAATGGAAAGAGAAAAAGTTATCTGACCGAGGTAGATATTTAGGCAACAAATACCTGAGCCATTTTGTTCCTAGATGCTGTTGATTTTTAAGTCATGGGAAGTCAGAATTCCAAATCCTTAGCTACTCAGGTTCTATTACCTGTTCAATTATGTATTTGTAATCCCTCATCATTTTTGAATAAAACAATACCACTATTTCAAAGCCTTTATTATTAAATTTTAAATATTGCTTTTCAAATTGGCAAAAACTAAGAGGAGTGACAACATACAGGAATGTGGAGAAAAGTTGTCAAGAACCATGAGGAAAGATATACCTTTATAAACTGCTGTAGAAAATGCATCCTGCTATAACACATTTGGAAAGAAATACGACAATATTGAAAAATACACATATCTTTTTAACCAAATTCCTATTCTGGGAAAGTAATGCCTCTGAAATAAAAGCACTAATAAGTGGACCAGGTTATTTATTAAAAAAAGAAAACAAACTTGTTGCTGTTGAGTCAATTCAGACTCATAGCGACCCGACAGGACAGAGCAGAACTCCCCATAGGGATTCCAAGGAGATTCAAACTGCCGACTTCTTGGTGAGCAGCCAAGCTCTTAACCGCTGCACCACCAGGGCTCCATTAGGTTATTTTTAGCAACACTAATTTTAATGGCAAAAATGGTTAAATAAATTGTGATAATTCCATACCATACAATATTATACTGATATTTAAAATGTTAGATCTGTATCAGTTGATTTGGAGAAGCCTCCAAAATGTACTGCCAATTGATTAAAATAAAAAATATCCAGAGTTTATAATATACAATGATTAAAAACCCATGTGTGCATGTGTGTGTATAATTCAACGTAGATAAAAATGTGGAATGAGAAACAACTTTGTAAACAGAAGAGGAGGCCAGTTTACTTCACTATGGCTTCTACAAGCAGTGTGGGAGAGAACCTGGGACTGTCTCCTTCCAGAGTCTCAAAGGGAAAGCAGGCCTTGCTGTTCACCTTAATCTCTGAACATGCTTCCTGTCTCCAAAATTTCACTGAAGGGAAAGAGGAGATTGTAACACGTAACTGACCACCTGCTTCTCCTCCCCTTTGTCCCTTCGTCCTTTCTCTTTTAGCCTGTTTATGTTCAAGTTCTATAATCCTACCTAGGAAATAAGCCAATCTTTTCATCTTTCTGCAATTTTATTTTCAACATCAAAGCTGAATTTTAATACTTTTTTTTCCTTTGTATTACTATTGTAGCTGTCATATTACTACCTCACCACACTACCAAGGCAGAGATGGATAGCTCATTTTGTCTACAGACAAGATCATGTGCATAAAATATGAAAGAAAAAAAGTATGTTACTGTGTCTAAAATAATATTAATCTTGTTAAATATGAAAAGGACTAAGAAAATGCTCATTTCTTACTTTTTGTCCCATAGATTTTTGTAATCATATCAACAGACTTTGGGGTGTATTATAAGTAATACTTGGGGGAATACTGACATATTGGATGAATTTATGAATATTAAATCCCTGATTTTACAAAGATCAGTTAAAGCAAACTTTACATTGACATTCCACATAGACTCAATCCAAGCTTAAGCATAGCAGTTGATAAGTTCCCAAGAAGGTTTATCTTTACAAAATTTAGAATGGATTATTATTTTCCATTTAACAGTTGTTGGCCTTAGGCAGATTATTTAACCTCTTTGGGATTTTGCCTCATTTGTTAATACTGGCAAAATAATAGTGCCTAACTCAATTTTTGAGGTAAGGATTAAGTAACTTACATTTAAATATTTAGAAATAGACACATGCAGAAATATTAAATATGACTATTATCATCACTGGCATGATCATCTATGAAAAAAAGCATCAGTACAGATAATGAAAGTTTGGAATTACAGATTATGAGAACTATAAAGGATTCTCAAAACCATCTAGGTCAATTGTATATAGCTTCTGTAATAAGTAGAAAAACAGAAGGTATACACTTTAGCAAGGGACAGACTGTATAAATGGGGTAGAGTGGTTAACCAAGGAGTTAGACTCTTCCCCATGGTTATCATGATGCCCTCGGCTTGGTCTGTTTCCCTCTGTTATCAACGTTGCTATCAATATATGTTGGATCCATAAGGGAGGTTCCCACTTTAATGCTATGATCTTTGATAAGGCCTTGGCCTCACCTTAGCACTGTGAGGTCAAGTTAACAATTTCTTTTTATAAAACATTTGTATTGCTTTCTAATCATATATGTTAGGGGAGAAATATTAGAAAGTAAGATCAGCAAAAAGAACACCCATAACTGCATAACCGGTATGGACTTTTCTGTATACTTTTCACCTTTCCTTTAACTTATAAATATGTATTTTTTGTTACAAAATATCAAAACATTGTTTCTCTTTTCATTATGTAACTATTCAAACATATTCAAAAGCAGACACTATCCTTTAATGAGCCCTCGTGTACTCTGCATTTTCACATCCTGTTTCACCTATTCACTACTCACGTTACTACTACTGTGAACGCCATCTTGAGTATTTTAAAACAAACCGAAGACAGTATTCCATTTCATCCATAAAATCTATAATATGCTTTTTTAATCAATAAGAACTTTCTCAATAACCATCAAGCCCTTAAGAAACCTAACAAAATTAATAATTCCTTAATATCACCTAATACTCAGTTCATATTAATATATTCCCATTTACTTTGTTCAAACCTATATCCAGACAAGGTTCACACATTTATTTCATTATGCCTCTAAAGACACTTGTTCTATAAGTCACTCTTCCTTTCAATTTGTTGAAAAAACTGGTAATTTGTTCAGCAAAATTTACTAGTTTTTTGAATATGTGAATTTATTATGAATATATTTCCACCTCACCATATAATTATGATAATTTTTATGGTTGCATTGCATGAAACTTGTATAAAATATTGACAGATGAATGAGAGAACAAAAGAGAAATAAGCCAAAGAAGAGTAAAATAACTTGGCTTATGATGTACACGCTTCTTATCTTTCTGTTGTTCTTTTTTAACACACCTAGTACCGTTAAATTTCACCCCGTTATTGAGACAGAAATTCTGAAGCAAAGAAAGAGAGAGACAGAACATGGAGGGAGGGAAGGAGAGAGGAAAGAAAAGAAAGAAGGAAGGAAGGAAGAAAGAAAGGAAGGTAGTCTATCTGGTACGTTTTACTCAGACTTGGATGCTTAATCCTAACAGTCAGGTCTTATTTCTACATGGAAGTCACCACAGTGACGTCTGCCATTCAGAAAAAGCCTTCTAAACATTCTAATCCTCACATGAATAAGGACAAGAAGAACTTACTCCTATGTGCAAATTCAGAAGCATATGATAATAGCCTGAGTAGGCATTTCTCTGATTTATTAACATTGCGAATGATCTTACTCTTCAAGTGAGATATTAAATCATTTAATAAAGATGTCTTTCTGTAAGCAGGTTACTTTTTATTAACAACATAACCGGGTGTGATTTGCAAATTTTTAAAAACTGGTACAGCGTGTGCAGCATCCAAGTGAATGGGTCAGTCTTATGCTAACTGAGTGTCAGTCTTAATCATAACTAAATATATTTTGACCATATCATTTTAACAACAAAAAAAATACATTCACCAATAGTACCATCAGTACCTCCATACAATCCCTTTCTTTCATTTTATAGATGAAACAACTTAGATTCAGAATCTTTGTATTACTTACTCCAGTTACGCTGTTATAGCTCTAACACTGGTTCCCTGATAATCTTGATAAAAATATTCCATTTCAGCAGAATATGGCATTTTGGCGAGTATATTTATAATTACAAAGGGAACTTTAATTTATGAGCAAGAATGCAATAGAGAACAAAAATAACATAAGCAGAAGTCTCTTCTTTCCCATATATAAAGGGAGGTACAGAGTTTGGGAGTAGGTGATATCTAATGTTTTCCTCAGGCCTAGGGATCTAAGACTGATTAGTTCTTTCAAAGAATGCTAATTAAGGTAAACTAGCAGAAGTCTTTCGTGGATGCTTACAAAACGATTATAGTTGGTTAGTATATCCCTTTGTCAATCACTCGTTAACATTTATTTATTGGTATGGAAGCAGTAATTCCCCTGTTGAATCCAAGGTGTACAAAATGTTCAAGATCTTATTGCTCTGGCCAAGGTGCTGAAATCAGCCCCTGACATTGCATTCCAATGGCCAAGAGGCATAAGAAAGTGGTAATTGTTTAAAATTGCACTTTAACATAATATCCAAAAGAAGTAGATAGCATGGTACTAAATAATTCTTAACATTCCTCCCTCTCAAAACAGTAGACAATTGTAACCAAATGTAACCAAAATGATAGCTGAAGCTACAGATTAAAACTATGCCCATTTAAAAATATTGAATGTCTAGAAAACAAACCAACTTAAAGGACAGATTTGAGAGAATGTAACATAACAGAAATTGCAGATAAATGTTCTCAAGATACAAGTTAGAATTACTCTAATTCTAAAGTCATTATTAAATACAGAGGTTATGTACATTTATGAAATTTAGATTGCACTGTATTTTTCCTACTTTCATCATGAAATTTAAGCATCAAATTTAGGCAAGAGGCAGGTATCCACTTCCGTGTCAATGTTTCTGCTCTACTTTGAATTGTCCTTCTCTCAAATTCTGCTGAAATCTTCCATCCCTAAAGGCTCCCCTCAAACACCAGCTTTTCCATTCTTTACGTGACTTACCATCTAAGTGCCATTAAATGCATTTGACACATATATCTTAAGGGAGACATAACAGTTCTCTGGCTGGTCATTCAGCTGTTATGTTGTCAACATCCATCTGTACCTCATTCACTCAGTAAAAATTACTTAGCAACTACCATGTACCACGCTATGCTTTAAGAGCAAAAGGCAAACCAAGGAGGTCTTGGGAAAGAAGAGTTTCAGTGCAGTCAGCGGCACAGAGGCATCATATGCTGACCATGCTACCTGCTTCTAATCTAAATTTCTAAACTAACAGCTATTTTTCCCCAGAAAACATGTTTTTCTTCAGTAATCAAAACCAGGATGTGAAACCATATGCCCCAAGGAGTCTTAACCTAGTGACCATCTGCAGCCCTCAAAATAAACATTCTCAGAATGAGTGCTGTCTGAGTGCTGTTGCCAACGAGATTTTTTGCAAGATAGACAAAGAAAATACATCTTTTGACCATGATGTAAGCCTCCTGTGAAGCTATCTGTAATCACTACCTATACTATAAATAATCAGTAACCAGTCAGAGTGTGATTATTACAATATTCATCGATTTTCCTGTCATTGCCCTCCCTATAGTTTGGTTCCTCTTTTTACCCCATAAGAATACTTGTATGACAAAACTGCCCCAGGTCTACCTGGTTCCATTTTCAATGGGCTACATAGTTCCCCCACTGCAATTGTTTTAAATCCTTAATAAACCTCTCTGTTTTAACTTGAAACAAGGTCCAAGTTTTTCTCTCAACGAGAAGTATGGGGGATAAGACAACTAAACATATGAATAATATACATAGGTTAAAATTCCAGAAAAGAATAAATGCTAGCAGCATGGAGATTAAATATGTAAAGGGGTTACTTATAGCTTGGGAGAGGTAGTTGTTGGAAAAGTAGGAATAATAAGGACTGAGGAGATGGCATTGGGCCCTGAAAGAGGTTCAAATTCTGATTAGAGGAGATTAAAATAAATTTTAAGAGGGAAGGAAATAGTAACAGAAAAATCATGCAGGAAAAAGTTAAGGTGCATGAATTAAGAAATGGTAAACAAAACTGGGAAATCAGGTGGTAACAAACTACAGAGAGCCTTCTAGTCAACCAAAAAAAAAAAAAAAAAAAAAACTTGTTCCTGGGTTTAAGCTTGTTCTTTAGAAAACAGGGGTGCATGCAGGTGGATTATCTACTCATCATTATATTTTAAGTAAAGACGGCAATAAATACAGGGAGCAATGAAGAGAAAGTACAACAATAAGGAATTTTGTGAATACCCTTGTATTGACAGGAACAATAGGAAAATCAGAAAAAATGGCATTTCCTTGTTAACAACTCCTGCTCTAATACACTTCAAGTCCTACAAAGAGAACACCTGATTGTTAATGAATTATAGTCATAATATTCAAATAAACAATGAAAATACAAATCTGTCATGGTAGCTATTCAAAAGTTTTTCATTCAACAGGTACTATGTGGCACAAATGGTTTGAAGGCCTGGAGATCTTATTTCATTAAGATTATAGCCAAGAAAACCCTACTAAGCCATTCTACTCTGTAACACATGGTCATCATGAGTCAAAATCATCTGGATGGCAACTAACAACAATAGGAGATACTCAATGTGTCCAATGTAGGAAGTAAATATGTCCACGATGCATCCCCCTTGTCCTCAAGGAGCTTATATCTTAGTTTTGGACATAGGCATGCAAACAGATAAATTATACTATCTCTCCATATAATAACATAGAGGAGAAAATATACTGAGAAGATATTAGGCAGTGGGATGCAGACAAAGCAATACAATGAGAGTCTAGATATCTGAGTTCTAATTCTAATCTGTCCCTTATAATCTGTGTGACCTAAATCAGATTCTTTAGGAAACAGATTATGATACAGAAATTTGCATGTTTCATAGGAGTGCTCTCAAGACCACCACTATGAGCAAGTTTGGGAAGAGTGAAAAATTGAACAGTGAGGCCATCACAACAAAGCCCTTAGTCAAACCCATGTAATGTTTATGGGAGTAGATGGCCAAGTCTTTCTCCCATGGAGCCACTGGTTAGTAGTTGAGCACTTAACCGTTGAGCCACTAGGGCTCCCAGTGCAACACTTATAACACTCTATAAATGTGTTCCTTGTGCCGCTTAGATCCACTTGTCTCAGAAGTAAATTCATCCCATCTGGGAACAGCTGCTACAATATTCTAATTGATTTTTGGTCTTTCTGCCTCAAGAAATTTACAAGAAGAATTTTAATACTGAAAACCACAGTCCCCATGTGGTTGTTCATCTTGAGACTGCAATTGGTACTCATGACATCTCTTGTCTACTACCCACTCTAGATGCATCTAAACTTCTGCTAGCACCACTGCTTGTTTAGGTGGCTTCCCTTGTGGTGAGCAAGACTGTCATCCCTATGTGGTCTGGTGCCATGATCTACTCAGGTTGTGGCTGATGTACTTTTCCATTTGCCATAAAATTGAGCAAGAGAGTACCAAGAGTTGCTCCAGTGGGTCAAATCGGTGACAAGAATTTCCTCCTTACCAACACTGTATAACAGTACTGCAAAATCCTCTTGATGACGACGATCAATTACTCACACTAGTTGTCATGGATTGAATTGCGTCCCCCCAAAAATGTGTGTAGCAACTTGGCTAGGTCATGATTCCTAGTATTGTATGATTGTGTTATCTGATGTGATTTTTTTATGTGTTGTAAACTCTACCACTATGATGAGATTATATGTGATCTCCTCATGTGTTGTAAATTCTATCACTGTGATGAGGTTATACTGATGAGGTTGACAAGATCAGTGTCTTAATGCAATCTCTTTTGAGATATAAAAGAGAGAAGTGAGCAGAGACACATGGGAATCTCATACCACCAAGAAAGCAGTGCTGGGAGCAGAGCATGTCCTTTGGACCTGAGGTTCCTGCACAGAGAAGCTCCCAGACCAAAGGAAGACTGATGACATGGACTTTCCTTCAGAGCCAACAGAGAAAGTGTTCCCCTGGAGCTGATGCCCTGAATTTGGACTTGTAGCCTACTGGACTGTGAAAGAATAAATTTCTCTTTGTTAAAACCATCCAATTGTGGTATTTCTGTTGGAGCAGCACTAGATGACTGAGACACTAGTGTTGTGATTATGTTTCCTTAGCTACTAGTTTCTTGGCATAAGAAGCCCAAATGACTGGGCAGAAACCATAACTTAAAGTTTTATGGACTCTTACTGTGTCACTGATGGAAGTGTTCCCCTTTTGAGAACAGATCAACACAGACTAATGCACAAATTCTCAAAGTGTGTTAATGTGAGTGAGGGTAAGTGGGGCCACTTTACCACTCTTATTGGATCTGGGACCCATTTATTTTACCCAGTAGGGGCCCAGAACCATAAAATGGTCATTTACCCAGGCTGAAAACCACACCCAGGAGGATAGCACAGCATCCTTGTGGGCTAGTATCTCCAAGCTGGTGCCTCATCTACATCTACTCTGGCAGATGTTGGCAGATTCTGAGTGATATGCGATGGGTCACATGACCACTTCAGAATCTCCTTTGTTGTAGTTTCCTTGCCCTGAGATGGTACCAAGCAGTGTTTAAAGCAGTAGAGCAAAAACTCTACAAGCCCTTAGATGGTGGTGGTGGCCAAGACCCGAAGGACAATAACTCAGATCCACATCTTGAATGTGTGTCTATCTCAGTCAAGATATATTTCTTTCCCTTCTGATGAAAAGAGCTCAGTGTAGTCATCCTGAAACCAAATAACTGATTGGTCTCTTTGAGGGATGGGACTTGGTATTCGTCTCTGTTGATGACAAGTTGATATTCAGTAACAGCTAGAGCTAGATCAGTTTTGGGTAGTTAAAATTCATATTGACGGGTGTATGTGTACACAGCCTCCTTCTCCACCATCAAGGCTACTCCATTTGTGAGCCCACTATGCTACTCTGTAGTGTCAATGGGGCTTCTCACATGGTAGATTTTCTTTGATGGGTATTAACTTGTAATAAAAATATCTTCACGCTTCATGTCCACTTTCCTAGGGAGTTTTTGATGTATCATCTTGGCCAGGAAGGGGAATGGATATAAACTCAGAAATTTCCACTTTGCCTTCCTTGCTTCAATAACTCCGACCCCACAGTTCAAGAAACTAATGTGGGGTTCCTCAACTATCAAGCATGTATATTCCAACTAAGCATTCTAGAATCAGAGAAATAACTTCTGGGAAGTCTGTGGGCCCAATGGACTCAATGTCAGCTGGACCTGGGCCAGAACTCCATTTATTATCAGGTTCTCATACATACCAACATTAAGAGCAGGACTATAATAATGCTTTGGGCCCTCAATATTAACTTGAATTCTGTGTTCAATTGTCCTCAAAATGTCAGGACATTCACATTTTTGCAATGTTATTGTTAATTGATAAAATAATCATAAGTACATTAGGAGATTGGGGAATTCATAATTGTATACACGTGCCATGGTATTACAAAGTCATTTTTCATGGGAGCTCAGCCATTCCATTAATCAGTGGATTTGAAGTTTGAGTACTGGGTCAGATCTGGAAAGTGGATAAGGTGTTGGGATATTTTATTGGGCCAGCTGCTCTCAGTCTCCTCCTGCTCATCGATCCTTGCTTTCTTTTGGTTGCACAGTACACTTAGTGGTTGCCCATCTATATTTCCCATAGGAACACTGTGTTCTCAGAACCATTTGCATAGCTCTTTGTTGACACCTTGACACTGACACTCATTACCATGAGTTCTTACTTTAGGATCTTATCACTCCCATTATTATCAGTGAGCCCAGTTCCTAGTATCTCCTACCATCCTCCCTGAACTAGAGAGGATGGCCATCCCTGAACTTTTCAATCATACTGGTTCCTCTCTCTTCACAGCATTGCTTATCACTCTGGTAAAAGGTCTCGTGGACCCTCTTTTATAACATAATTAGCTGGTGTGTTTTCTAGCCTCACTTAAGCATATCTACTGTAGCATGCTAACTTTCTACGTATTTCTTCACCATATTCCTTGGTATTTCTGGCATTTCTACTTAACTTAGTGTAGACTATCATTTTTTCCAGCATCTAAAAGCCATTTTAGCAGCATATCAGCACCATTTTCCAGGGTTCTTGCTATAGTGTAAATCTTTTATTATCTATTTTTATAACTTTCTGCTTCCATCACAGCCTTTTTAAGATCCATTCCAGTATGTGTGAAACACAATATCCTTGTGTGGATTTTAAGAAGATTCAAGGCATAGATACAGAATTTGTAACTGGTAATTTTCTGTTAAGACTTAATGTGCACCTATTGGTATTATGGGGCCCCAGTGGTGCAGTGGAAACCCTGGTGGTGTAGTGGTTAAGAGCTATGTCTGCTAACCAAAGGGTCAACAGTTTGAATCCACCAGGTGCTCCTTGGAAACTCTATGGGGGCAGTTCTACTCTGTCCTATAGGATCACTATGAGTTGGAATCAACTTGATGGCAACAGGTTTGGTTTTTTTGTTTCTGGTGGTGCAGTGGTTAAGATCTATAGCTATAGCTGCTAACCAAAATGTTGGCAGTTCAAATCACCAACTGCTCCTTGGAAACCCTATGGAGCAGTTGTACTCTGTCCAACAGGGTCACTATGAGTCAGAAACAACTTGACAGCAATGGGTTTGGATTTTTATTTTGGTACGGGCATTATGATTTATCTTCATGTTCCCCATTTGCATATGTCCTTATAGAATGTGGACACATGAAACATGAAACTTGGTTCCATTTTGTCAATATATCAATTCCAATGCACACAACTTTGGGCAACGCATGTATACACACATATGTACATATCCACACAGCCACCCTTACGGTGGACCAAGGAGTAACAACAGGTTTAACCTAGGCCAAATGATGGGAAAGAGAAGAGCTCAAACCTTTTAATGTTTAAGTGACCCCAGTTATGCATGAATGAGAAGAGTGAATTCAATTTGCCAAGTGGGTCAGCAGACAGTACTACGAAGGTCAGAACAATCTGGTCATGGATCACCTTTTTTTTAGCACTGGTCCATTGCCTTCCATCTTAGTTCATTAACATTATCCATTATATAAAGCCTGGAACATTTCATATGAAATAATCCCATGATACCAGCAAAATGATAGGCAGAGGAGGAAAAAGAATATTGCTAATTCAAAATGTAACTCTTTGGGATTCATTTACCTAGGTCAAGTTAGAGCATCACAAAATAATATAGTCACAAGAGAAACACAATAATTATTTCAGAGATGAGAAATATGGCCGATTTCAACACAGCTTTTAAATATTAAATAAGCAAAATTGATTGTGACTAGGTGTTAAAAAGCCAAATACTAAAAACAAATACTATTAATTAATAATCTCCTAAAATATTTTTGTTTCAATTTTTGATTATCAGAGTCTTTGGTGCTCACAGAAATTTACTGCTGCTGACACTGTGGCCAAAATTCTGTCTTGTAATAAAATCCAAGTAACTATTAAAATATATCTTTGTCTTTCACTAGCTGGCATCTTATCTATCATATTTAATCATGAAGGGTATTGCTTTGCCATTATGCCAGTCCTTATCCCTACACTTTGAGGAGGTTGATGATGTCTCATAAGCAAAATTCTCCCCCTCCAAAAAAAAAATTACCATTTTTTTGGGCATAGTTGGTTGTAAGAAGAAGTCCTCATGAAGGTTAGATAAGTATACTTGAAAATCTAGGAATTATTTATTTGATTAGATGAAGAAAAGGAAAGAACGCTTTTCAAACCCCTTTAATTTCACTTTAAGTGGCTCCATTAGAGAAAAAAGTTCTCATGAATATTATGGAGAGGCTGGTATGTCTAAGATTGTCTCCAACAGCATTATCACCTATTTAGTTGAGCAATTTGAAATTTCCATTTCTATAGGACAAATATGGTCTAATATTAGCAATTTCATTTAATTAAGCTATCTACATACCAAAAAAACAAAACAAAACAAAAACAAACCCATTGCCCTTGAGTCGATTCCAACTCATAGGGACCCTACAGAACAGAGTAGAACTGCACCAGAGGGTTTCCAAGGAGCAGCTGGTGGATCCGAACTGCTGGCATTTTGGTTAGCAGCTGAGCTCGTAACCACTGTGCAACCAGGGCATCTGTAAAGTACTTTAATGTTACAATATCAGTGAAAGTGCCCAGCAAATTAGAATGATAAACAAAGCATATTCATATAAGCAAAGAGCTAGAAGTGGCTACCTCAAAATTGGCACCATATAATTGAAATTAATGTTTCTTTTCTGAGAATGATAACCTACCTTGATTGTAAAATAATGTTGTTTAGTTTCAAAACAGACAGCTATTCAGATCATTTGTAACCACTAAATGCATTTAGTTTAGCTTGGTCCAAACCAGAACCCATTGCTGTTGAGTCGATTACGACTCATAGCGACCCTAGAAGACAGAGTAGAACTGCCCTGTAAGGTTTCCAAGGAGAGGCTGGTGGATTTGAACTGCAGACCTTTTGGTTAGCAGCCGAGCACTTAACCACTGCACCACCAGGGCTCCTAGTAATCATTAGAAAATGCCAATTTAACAAACAATGTGCTTGTTACTTAAAAACTGTCTCAGATTTTATCGGATGAAAACAGCTTCACCGTCCATACAAAAGTGAATATCTTCCCTTTAAAGTATTCAGTAGACTATATAGCATTCCAAATGCTTTAGAGGGTTAAGTTACAGTTATTTGCAAACCAGAGTATTAAAGCAAAGCCTCTAACTCAGAGACCCTTCTTATTTTTGTGAATTGTTGCTGCTATTTTGGAACAATACTTTAAAAGAATGTAAATATTTGCTGGAATGAAACCATTCCATTGAAACAACTGTCACTTGCATGTATATTTAACTGGGTCAATGCACACCAGTGTACAGCGATCCCCTTTTATTCCAAAGGGTGCAATCAAACGTAACAGTGAAGGAAGGATTCAGGTCAACAGCCTAGCGGCTTTCATGGCTAAAATCCAGTGTCTGGAATGACTTGTGTCCTTTGGTGCTGCAGTGAACTATAACAGTAATTGTTCAAGAATGATTGTCTTGCAAATGATTAATGACTTTTAGGTCAATGTGCCAATATATATCAAAGGTAGATAGATAGACAGATAGACAGAAGACAGACACACAGACAGACAGACAGACAGACATATATCTAAGTAGCAAAGCCTTTCCTCACATTCCCCGGTGCCTAGCACAGTGATGAAAACACAGTCACTAGGTATTCAGAAACAGTTGGTTAAAAGGAGGAAGGAATAGAAACAATTAATTAATTGATGGATTCTTGGGGGATCATGTAGTACCTTTTATGTGTACAATATATTAATGTTTATCAAACACAAGTATAAACAATGTAATTTGATAATCAGAATGATGCCCAGGAAAGTGCATAAAATCTAGACTTAGAGGATAAGGCTTTGAGTTCTGGCTCTGCATGTTTTGTTTACATAACCCCTGAGCAAGTAGACAGTCTGAGTCTCCATCTCCACGTCTGTAAAGGGGGTTAGAGGAGGCCTGGTGGCGCAATGGGTAAGCGCTTGGCTGCTAACCAAAGTGTCAGCGGTTTGAACCCACCAGCCTCACTGTGGGAGAAAAGACCTGGTGATCTGCTCCCGTAAAGATTACAGCCTAGGAAACCCTACAGGACAGTTCTACACTGTTCTATAGGGTTGCTATGAGTCAGAATCAACTTGAAGGCACACAACAACAACAAGGGGGTAAATGAAATCTATACGTGTTGGTACAAGAATAAAGTGACAGGCTGCATGTAAACAGTGATTTTACAATTTAAATTTTAGAAGTCCTAATTCGAGATGAACAAGCTTCAGTTATGAAAATTAAGTTACATGACCCGAGTCCACAGCTGCAGATCCAGTTTCCAGACATGGGTTACAAAAAATATCATACTTTATCATTTTATCATCTTTATGAACACCTTATAGCACGTAGTGTTATTACACAGTAAACTCGATTATTCCTTAGTGAGCCTATTTTATTATGAAAATTATATTTTAACATTTTACTGAAGGACTCCATTGGGAGAAAATAAAAACGTTGTCATCGAGTTGATTCCAACTCATAGAGACCATTCAAGTCTCAAGTTCCCCTTTTTTAACGTTCGGTGGTAGAATTTTTGCCTCCCATGTGGGAAACCCAGGTTCAATTCCTTCATGTGCAGTGACCATTCATCTGTCAGTGGAAGCTTGTGTGTTGATATGATGCTGAATAGATTCCAGTGCAACTTGTAGACTAAGACTTGGAAGAAAGACCTGGAAATCTACTTCTGAAAATCAACCAATGAAAACCCTATGGATCACAATGGTCCAATCTACAACCTATGATAGGGAAGGTGCAGCGTCAGGCAGCATTTTATTCTGCTCTGTATGGGGTCACCATGATTGGGGGCCAACTGGACAGCAGCTAACGACAATAACAATGTATATCCCAGACCTCTGTGGTAGGTTTACATTCACAAAAGGAACGAGATTCAGATACCCAGCTTTTCCTTCACTGACCAGACAATACACATTAGTCAAGACAAATATGAATGCTCAGACACAGGAATTAGTGACCAAGAAGACTGCCTTTTAAATCTTACCCTCAACACACAGACCATTCCTATTCTGAACCAGCCTATACTGGTTTCTACTTTTTGATTTTATTTACTAGCTTTGTGCATGCCTTTCCAACTGGTTATCACAATCATTCAAATATTTGTTAGTACCCATTCGGGGCAGAATTCTGTGCGATAGCCCTGCATGAAACAGATCGACACAGTGGCTGCAAAAAAAGGCTCAAACATAGCAACAATTGTGAGGATGGTGCTGGATTGCACAGTGTTTCATCCTATTGTACATAGGGTCACTTAACTTGACTTGAGGGCACTTAACAACAATAACATTCTATGCAGAATTCTATGCTAAATGCTTTGAAGAATACTATGAGGAATTAGATGACAGAATAAAACCCTGGTCTCCAGAGACTGAGGAGAATGGGTAGCATTATTCATTCACAGCTCCAAAAAAAAATCAAGAAGTGCCTCTGATCACTGGGAAGCTTAAATTTTAAACACTTTATTAAACTGTTCTTCTTTTCATCTCACCTTATTTGAAAACACTTGGTGGCACACTCTATTGGATGAACAATGATAATTCCACGTGGCAGTTCAGTTTTTAGCTTTTCCTATATTTTTCTACAGATTGCAACGAGAAGCAGCCTTTCTTTCAGAGAAACCTTTTCTTATACATCTAAAATTAAACTATTGTCTTCAGTGTATCTCTTCCACAGAACCCTGAACATACTCTTTATGACACTTCCTATAGTTTATGATTATTTATTTAATATCTATCTCTCTAAATAGAGTGTGACTTCTTTGAGGCAGGCATGTTTCTGGTTTTGTTCCCTATGACGGTAACTGGGACATGAGACTACTCAACGAATACTCATTTAATAACTGGCTGGGCCTCCCAAAGTGTCTCAGTGTTCTCCCTTTCCTTTAAAGCTCCTTTCATCAACCTGCTATACAGAGCATCAAAGATGTGGTATGTTAGCCAAGAAAATTAAAATGTCACCTTGTGCATATAAAAAAATTAGATACAGAACAGGAAAATGGGCTACATATGCCAATTTCCACAAAAAATATCATGAGAGGAAATGTAAAGCCTTTGAAATGAAAGAAATCCCACTTTCCTTGCACATTTCTTGTACCATGTAGCAGCCTCCCCAGTAAACTGAGCCAATATGATCTTATCCCAAAGCTGAGCTGTAGCTAAACCAACACATATGGCACGCTGTTTTCTCGTTTGGCGTTGTTGGCAGAAACTTCAAAGATTTTAGAGACTTGTCCCATCAGGAGGACATCTGTGAGTCTTTTTGTGAGGGTAAAGTCTATGGGGCAGTTGGGAATAGCATCTCAAATCATGGTACATACTATAATTGGAACGCTCTGGGATTCTAGGTAGAAGTCACCCTGGTTTTCAATGTCGGAAAGTAAATATGGAAGTCTGGTGGCCTAGAAGATTATGCTCTCTTCTAAGTGATTCTGCTGTTTCTTTTCTTTCTGGTTTTCTCCCTCTGTGCTGCCGTGGATCTCTCTGGAATGTGCTGTTCATTTCAGCATGGATGCACTCAGCAGTTTGTGGCCCGCTGAGCTGTTTTACTTCACCGGCCAGGTTGTGCTTGCCAGCTTTTGTTGAGAAATAACAGGTCATCCATAGAGTCAAGAAAATGTTGGCATGGTTAGAGAAACAGGTATTGTATTAGTTGCAATGAACTCAGACCTACTGATGGTAAGATTAATGAAATCCTTGTCTGGCACTCTCAAGAGCTCGATGGAGCTTACAATGAGCAGAGCCTGGACCCTCGAGAGGCGCAGCAAGGCCCCTGGCTTTCGGCCTGCAGTATCCAGCCACACTCGCCCAAGGCATCTGGGAGGCAAGTGCAGGCCTCCAAAGACACCTATTTAGAAAAGGAGGTAAAGAAGAAAAGAGAGAATAGATAGAGTTACATAAAATATCTAGTATTAACAGTTCCAAAATGAATTAAAATAAATTTTAACAGTGGCTAACCCTTTATTAAATGCTTTTCAGTAGGTAAGTTCTCCTATTGGTAAAGTTCAAAAGCTTTATATGTATTAATGAATGTAATCTTACAATCACACAACAAAGTAGGTACTACTTATACACCCCTTTTACAGATGAGAAAGTGAGACACGGAGAGATTAATCGCCCAAGGTTTCACAGCTAGTAAAGAGTGAGTCCAGGATTTGAACCCAGAACAATTTGACTGCAGAGTCTGTGTTCTTAATCACTGTGGGTAATTGCTTATTTACACAGGCTGTGTCATCCAGACTACAGGTAGCTCAGAAATAGTGCTTTGTGGACAGGAAAGTAAATATGTAGGAAATGTCTTGCAAACACAGAATGACAGAACTCTTGTAGACCTCAGATAACAGCTGCTTTTAGGGAAATCTTGGGATGCAGGAAAGAACACATTCCCATTCTTTGATATGGGCAATTGATTTTGTTCTCATTTTCAGATGACATGCTAGGGAAGCGGGATTCCCTCCCATCTCACACTCTGCGCAAGCTATCTGCCTCTGAGTCCCTCGCTTTCCTTACAGGATCCAGAGGCGGCTGCTGCTTTCAGAGATGATCTGTTTAAGTTCCTGAATGTACCGTAGGGAGGTTCGGAGAAGAGATCACATTTACATAGAAAGGCAGCGGGGATTAGGAAATTCAGGTCCCCTAAATCCTTGGGGACTTTTCTTTATTCTGTATTTTTGTACCTGTATCTGTATTTTTCTGTATTTTACATGCATGAAAGTTTAAGGCATAACAGGTTTCCTGTGTTATCACAAACCAGTGAATGAAAGTTGGGAACAACATGGAAGCAGGCTCCGAGAGAGACCGATAGGAATTCTTTCTCTTTCGGCGGGTCATACGTATTAATTACGAATCCCTCTCATTCATGTCTAATTCACCGGCACGCAATACCACCCATTTCTCATTTTCCTTCTTCTTTTACTATTTCCAGAACTTCAGGAGAATTCATGTAACATCTACATGTGCAAATACTAGCCTCGTTAGACTTATGTTTATGTGTGCAATTTCTACATGGCTACTTCACGTCCCTCTTTCCCGGGAGCTGAGACTTAAAATCTGAGTACTTGCTGGCTCTCTTACAAATGTTCAAAGTTGGCTCTGATGAAGCATTGAACAGTGCTGATGGAGAAGGGGAAACCCTTGAACATACTTGCATTAATATGCCAAAGTGCCTGCCCTGAGGTGGGAGTCAGTGGGTCCAGAAACAGTCAAATCAAACGCTGCTGATTAGAGGTTCAATTGGTTTTCCCCAAAACTGTCTATTAAGCACTATGGGCAAAAAAAAAAAAAAAAAAGATAATTTCATTTCTGAATTACATCTTAGACAATATTGCATTTTTGGTAAAAAATATATTTAACAACATTTGTCAATTTAGCACGTCTCATGTGTACAATTTAGTGACATCAATTACATTAATTATGTTGTGTAACCATCGCCAATATCCATTGCAAAATTTTTCTGTTGCTGTAAGCAGAAGCTCACTGCTTCCTAAACAATGACCCCCTTTTCCCCTCCCTCCCGCCCCTGGTAACCACTAATAACCTTTGGTCTCTATACATTTGTCTATTCCAGATATTTGATATTATTGTGTTATCAGGAGGGATCAGTCCCTGGAGAAGGACATCATGCTTGGTAAAGTACAGAGTCAGTGAAAAAGAGGAAGACCCTCAATGAGATGGACTGACACAGTGGCTGCAACAATGGGCTCAAAGATAACAACGATGGTGAGGATGGTGGGGGACCAGTTTTTCGTTCTATTACATGTAGGGTGACTATGAGTTGGAACAAACTCCATGGCACCTAACAACAACAACAAATATTTCATATGAGTGAGATCATACACTATTTCTCCTTTTGTGATTGACTTAACTTCACTCAGCACTATGCTTCCAAGGTTCATCCATGTTGTAAGCATGTATCAGGGCTTCATTTCCCTTCACGGCTGAGTAATATGCTATCGTATATATACACCACATTTTATTTATCCATTCATCTGTTGACGGACACTTAGATTGTTTCCACATTTTTGTAATTGGACAACATTACTTTTGAAGATACCATTTGAAAATATTAAATATTTTTTTCTTTGTTATTCATAAATGCTGTTAATGTGCTATTAAATACAGAATGAATGAAAAAACGTGGCAGTGAAATATCTTCAGAAAGTTAGATAAAGTATAATACAGAGCTCTGTATGAGTTCAGCATGCATTATGCATAAAATTTAAAATTACTTACAAATAGTGGAGACTGGAAGACCTCATCATAAAAAAATAGCTCAAAGATTATTTTCAAGTGTCCTTTTGCAGATAACCAAGACTATTATTCTCAAAATAACACCACATACCATTTATTATGTGAAATTCGAAAGAGAAACTTTTTGTATAGAAAAGGGGTATTAATATAAAGTGAATATTATATCTGAAATAAAAGTTGACATAAAAATTTACTATATAAAGTTAGGAATTACCTTAAGTTGTTTTGCTAAACTCTTTACTGAATAATCAAACAATTATTCAGTAGTTTGTGCCGCTTCTTTTTTTATGTATTTTTATTTGTGCTACTGACTTGTGAGTATTACCTATGCTACTCTATTAGATTTGGCATCTTTTACTAACGTAACAATTATTTTTAGTATTTATTATAATAGTCTTATGTAATATTATAAGAAGCCCTGGTGGTGCAGTGGTTAAGCACTTGGCAGCTAACCAGAAGTTTGGAGGTTCAAACTCACCAGCAACTCTGCTTCCATAAAGATTAGAAACCCCACAGGGTCAGTTCTACTCTGACCTATAGAGTCACTATGAGTCAGAATCAATTCAATGGCAATGGGTTTGGTTTTACAATATTATAATAACTAGTAAAGCATAACAACCCTCATTACAATTCCTTTTCTAAATGTATTACTTATCTTTCCAAATGAATTTTAAAGCATTTTTAATTAAGAAAGTTGAGTAGATTGTAGAGTTCCCATAAACCCTTCTCCCCCCATACAGTTTTCCCTGTTATTAACATCTTGCATCTGTGTAGTATATTTGTCACAAATTATGAACCAATATTAATATGTTAGGAGCCCTGGAGGCTCAGTGGTTAAGAGCTCAGCTGCTAACCAAAAGGTTGGCAGTTCAAATCCACCAGCAGCTCCTTGGAAACCCTATGCGCCAGTTCTACTCTGTCCTATAGGGTCTCTGTGAGTCAGAGTTGACTAAGTGGCAATGGGTTTGTTTGTTTTTTTTTGTAGTGGGGAGATTATTATTATTAAAGTGTATAGTTTACACTAAGATTCATTTTTTGTTTTGTATATGTCTATGTGTTTTGACAAATGAATAATATCATGTATTCACCACTGCAGTTTCATACAGAGTAGTCTTACTGCCCTAAAAATGCCCTCTGTCCACCTATTCATCCCTCCTTCCCCCATCTCCCAGCTCCTGCAACCACTCAACTAACCAAAAGAAATTCAAGCTGGATTCAGAGAGGATGCAGAACAAGGGATGTCACTGCTAACGTCAGATGGATCTTGGTTGAAAGCAGAGAATACCATAAAGATGTTTACTTGTGTTTTATTGACTGTGCAATGACATTTGACTGTGTGGATCATAACAAATTATGGATAACATTGTGAAGAACAGGAATTCCAGAACACTTAATTATGCACGTGCAAAACTTGTACATAAACCAAGAGGCAGTCATTTGAACAGAACAAATGGATAGCTGCATGGTTTAGAATCAGGAAAGCTGTGTGTCAGCGTGGCCTTCTTTCACCATACTTATTCAATCTGTACGCTGAGCAAATAATCAGAGAAGCTGAACTATATGAAGAACTCAGCATCAGGATTGGAGGAAGACTCATTAACCCGTGATATGCAGACAACACAACTTTTCTTACTGAAAGTGAAGAAGATTTCTTGCATTTACTGATGAAGATGAAGCACTACAGCCTTCAGTGTGGATTACACCTCAACATGATGAAAATAAAAATCCTCACAACTGAACCAATAAGCAACATCATGACAAACGGATAAAAGATTGACGTTGTCAAGAATTTCATTTTACTTGGATCCACAATCAACCCCCAGGGAAGTAGCAGTCAAGAAATCAAACGACATATTGCATTGGGAAAGTCTGCCGCAAAAGACCTCTTTAAATAGTTAAAAAGCAAAGATGTCACCTTGAGGACTAAGGTGAGCCTGATCCAGGCCATAGGCATGCGAAAGCTGGGTAATGAAAAAGGAAGATCAAAGAAGAATTAACACATTTGAATTATGGTGTTAAGGAAGGATATTGAATATACCATGAACTGCCAAAAATGAAGATATCTGTCTTGGAAGAAGCACAGCCAGAAAGCTCCTTAGAAGTGAGGATGGTGAAACTTTGTCTCACGTACTTTGGACATGTTATCAGAAGAGACCAGTCCCTGGAGAAGGACATCATGCTTGATAAAGTAGAGGGTCAGTGAAAATGAGGAAGACCCTCAATGGGATGGACTGACACAGTGGCTGAAACAATAGGCTCAAACACAGCAACAATTGTGAGGATGGTGCAGGACTGGGCAGTATTTCTTTCTCTTGTACATAGGGTCGTTTTAAGTCAGAACTGACTCTATAGCACCTAAAAGCAACAGCAACATAACTTTTCTTTCCAGAATGTTATATACATGTACTCCCTGGGTTATGAAAGAGATCCATTTTTAAATCTGTCTTTAAGTCAAATTTATAGGTAAGTCAGAGCAGGTACATACAGTTCTTATTTAGCATCGGTCAAATGTTTGTCTTAGTATATAGCACATATTTTACCTCTGTATGCATATAAAGGAGCCCAGGTGACACAGGGGTTAAGAGCTTAGCTGTTAACCAAAAACTCTGCAGTTCAAATCCACCAGCCGCTCCTCAGAAACTCCATGCGGCAGTTCTACTCTGTCCTATAGGGTCCCTATGAATTGAAATCGACCCAACGGCAACAGGTATGCATATAAAACAATTAAGAAACACTTTCAAACTGTGCAGTGTTTTTGTGAGTGTCACAAAGTAGTGTGTGCATTCATTATTACAAAACATTGTATTGAACTCAAATTTCTAATATAACAGGCTTTATGACGACGAGTTGTTCGTAAAGTGGACTTCCACTTCCTTAGGGCCCTGTGACTAATACTGCAATACTGTAAGATCTCAGAAATGGAAGATGTCAGGTCTTTTATATTTTGAAACTGTGAAACTACAATACTGTTAGACCTGAAGGCTGCAAGACCTTGAGGAACTTTGGAGACTGCAGTCTGGAGACTATGACCTGTGAAACTCCTTCACTGCCACATCATCAGTAAGAAACCTATGAATACAGAAACAGTTCTTCAGATTTCCTGAAGATCTATGGACCCAACTAGCACAAAAATAAACAAATAAATGCGAGAGGGATAATCCTAAGAGACAGAGGACGCTTTCATGATCTGGTTGGAGGAAGGAGGTTGGACAGAGAAGGTCACTTTTGATTAACCTGTTCTCTGGTATCCCGGGTTTGATTCTGGAAACGCCTCACAAACAAAGATAACCCTCTCTGGCAAGTTATTCTCTTACAAAAGAAACATGCTAAGCAAGCAGAGGCTGGTGGTGGCTCTGAAATGCAATCTCACAGTCTGGGAGACTTTTGGTCTCAGAGCTCTGCTCACCGTTTCTCATATTCTGAGTCTCCAGCATTGCAGTCTCCTTGGCCCACAGTCTGACACTCTTGTGGTGTCACGGTCTCAAGTTCTGAAGTCTTAAGGTCTACAACTCTTAAATATTTTTAGTTTTGAGATTTTGAAATTTTGCAAGGTTTTTTAACAAGCCTATTAGAGGTGGAGTCCTGAACGCACCTCAAGCAGTTTTATTTCATCACAGAGAGAATACGGCCCCCATGATTTCTGATATGGTAATTTATTAAGTGTTGCCTCTGTCCTAGCACTTACTCATTAAAATTTAATATATCTATTAGTTCGATGTTTATAAATGTATTTCCCTATGTCCTTATCCCTATATCGTCTATTTTCAGTCACGCTACACATTCTCCCTTGTGACACTCCCATGTCTTTAATTATTAAACACGTATCTTAAAGACACTCCTTGTCTTTAATTATTAAATACATATCTTCAATCTAAATCTCTCCCTTGAGCTTCAGACTCACTTGTTGACTTGATATCTCCTCTTGAATGTCACCTTTACTTCCAATTTTAAAAATGCTAAACTTAATTTCTCTGCTGCGGTTGCCATTGTTAGCTGCCATCAAGCCGATTCCGGCTCCCCCTCAATTGCACCCCAAATCTGTTCGTTCTCTTCCTTATCATAGAGAACGGCAGCATCAAGATTCCCAGATCTAAATCCTGGACATAATCAAAATTGATTCTTTTTTCTCCCTTATCCCTATATCCTAAATATTACAAAGAAATATCAGTTCTACCCCCCTAAACATATTATGATACCATCTTATTCTCTTTAGTCCCTCTGTCACTAATACATCTCAGTAGAGCATTGAGGGACTCCCGAGCATGCTAATTATTTCATATGCCTATAAACAGGTATTTCTTTTTGGATCTGTTCAGTATTTATATCAAAAAGGAAAGGGGGGAGGAAGATGAACACTGGGGCTAGCGCTCTGCCTCTCCTTTTTTCCCTGAATTATTCAGCTCCGTCTCCAAACTTGCTTAGCCGTCTGCAAAACCAAACCTTAGCAAACAAGACTTACTATCCCACAAAGGCATGTTGGTTTCATCTGTGGCAGCTTCGGCTTGATGTGTGGGCATCTGTGTCATCATCCTAAACAGCTTATCCAAGTATTCCTTCCACATCATACTGCGCTCTCTTAGGGAAGAGCTTTGAGAATTATTCATTTTCTCCATTTTCTTACATGTCCAGTGATGTTTTATCACATTGGTCATATTGTCTTTGCCCTTTTAGGCTGGCGTCCCACAAGCTGTCTTGCTGGCCCACCTTTTATCCAGGTCTTCCCGCCATTCTAATTGCAGCCACAGCATTTCACACTTGGAGTTTTGCAACAGCTTCTTAACTGGTCTCTCTACCGTAGTATTGCACCAGGCTGTCTCCTCCAACCCTCACACAAGCACAATTTTGTTTCCAACTTCAGCCAGGAAAATCTTTGAAAAATACACACCTGATCACATCATTCCCATACATCAATCACTTCACTGGCTTTTTCTTTCTTTTAGGGAAAAGTTCAAGACCTGCCAGGACCTATATTTTCCTTTGTATTTTGAAACTCCCCCATCAGTGTATTTTCTAGGCATAGTGAACTTCTTTTAGTTACTCATCTATCCAATGATTTTTCTGACCTCTGGTCATTTCAAAATACTGTTATCTTTTCCTGAAATACTCTTAATAGATAAAACCACTTGCTGCCAAGTCAATTTCGACTCATAGAGATCCAGTGCATTTCAGAGTACAGCTGTACTCCATAGGGTTTTAGGTGCCTGTGATCTTTCAGAAGTAGATCACCTGGACTTTCTTCCAAGGTGCCTCTGGGTGGATGCAAATCGCCAGCTTTTCAGTTAGTATCAAAGCGTTCAACCATTTACGCCACCCAGGTACTTAACTCTTTTAAAAAAAAAAAAAAAATTTATTGTGTTTTCATAAAAGTCTTCCCATTCAACAATTTCTTAGACAAATTGTTCAGTGATATTGGTTGCATTTTTCATGATGTGTCAACATTCTCATTACTTCCATTCTGGTTGTTTCGTTTCCAGTAATCTAGTTTCCCTGCCACTTTACCTTCTCATCTTTGCTTTAAGTAATTGTTGACCATTTGGTCTCATACAGATGATGTTTTTAAAGGAGCACAGTGCCTACAGGTGATATTCTTTATTTTGTGAGCTAATCTGTTATTTAACTAAAAGGCGACCTCAGGGGATAGTGTAGGCTCTAGAATCCACTCTTCATAGATTGCAATTCCTTATTCATCACTCAGATACAAAATCAGACTTCATTTATTTTGAGAAGTCATTCCTAATACCAAGTTGGCATACAAAACTCTCCTCTGCCCTTTCTTTGCACCTACACCTCCCAACACTGTATGGTCATTATTTTATTGCCTCTTATTTCCCCTCCTAGATGATACATTCTCTGATCAAGGATCTAACAGGTGCTCAATAAATATGTTTGGAAAAGAGAGATTGAATATTTGTACAGAAGTCAAAGTATCACAAAGGCATGATATGATTCCATAATTAAGTATTCAACGGTCAATAAACATGTATTGGCACTAAGTCAAATGCTAGGCATACTGAGTTAAAACAGAATCCTTTGCTGTCCACTTGTGTCAAAGAAGATTTCAAGAAAAATATGGAGGTAGATCTGGTCCTTCAATAGCCAGTAGAATTTGTAGAAATACAGATTTAAGAAGAGAGATTTCTAAGCAGCAAGGAACAGAGCCTGAGAATGGGGAATGATGGGGGCAGAGAAGAAAGGCGCTTTCGGACTGGGAAATAACTGGACATTTGAAAAGAATATTTCCAGAGTTAGTTAATGTCAAGAGGGTGCAAACAACCTCTCTATTAGTAAGCATCAGTCCTTTGGGTTGAATAGAATTTCTATCAAACTTGACTCACCAGCAGGGCTGGTAGAAGGGAAAACCAGACAGGAGTTGTTTGTTTCAAAAGCTTTGTTAACAAGTTAACTCACAAGTCCGTTTCCCTTTCTATAAATCACACAAATGCGCCTTTTTCCTGCATCAGCTATTCAATTTTTTCCCCCTCAGGTAATTTTGTCTCACTTTTTTTTCCCCCCGTGATACTTTCTTTGACGCGCCGTACTTTTTACGCAGGATGTTTGCTAATGCACAGCGCCATCTGCTGGGCATCATTTGGAAACAACAGAAGACTCCGGCACAATGATTGGGACTTGTTTCCTTTGGAAGGAATTGTTTTGTGCTCACCATAATAGGTAGATTTTTGCTGGCATAATGCTATTTGGGAACTCTAGCAAAAGCCACTGTGAGAAGCCATTCCCTTTATTAGGGGTGTACACCTGAGTGACTTAGCACTATGGAAGGGGAAGCTGGGATAATATTGTGTGTGCCATTTGAAGCATACAATGGACTACAATATTTTCAGTCAGGCTGAAAACTGGTCAACAGATACTAGATATTGATAGTACTTTGACAAAGTTTAACATAAAATATCTTCATTATTTGATACTGTAAAGAGGCAGCACTCAGCTGGATTCAGAAAACCTAGATTTTAGCTGTGTGAACTTGGAGATGCCTTTGGTTTGATAAGCCTCATGTCCATCATCAATTAAATAATTATATCCCTCATCCCAACCTTGGGGTGATATTCTTGGTATTAAGTGAGATAATGGATGTGAAAATACCGTGAAGGGCTAAATACATCCTAATGACTTCAGATGCCATGGTTGGCTACTGAAACAGATGACCCTTTTAGGGACACCATTATTAGATCCAGGCTCTGCTATCATATTAAGCAGGGATTACAGGTGTGATACCTTTTGGGACTGAGGAAATGAGGTATAAGAACTTTATAAGCATTTAATGAAATAATATTTTAAAATATTAAGAGATCAAGTTTCCTATGTGATTTGCACTCAAAAGCTGTTCATGGCCCCCTTCTCAAAGGACTTCCTCTATTCTAAATGTGGAAGACAAAAATAGTCCATTTCTCTTGCTCCCTTGAAGTTAGGAATGATTGTATAACCCTCTTCTGGAAAATGAGATGCAAAAGGAAGTTTCTGGGTCAGTGTCTAAGAAAGCATTTTAAAGGATCACACTAAACTGTTAGGATGTCTTCACCAGTTCACCTTTCAACCCTTCCACTTTTTCTGCTTCCTGGATTGCAGATGTGATGTTGGAAGTGCAGCAGCCACATTGTCATCATGAGAATGACAGCCACACCCTACCGACACGTGCCTCATCATGAAGAGAAAGGCAGCTGTTACTGACATCTAAATGGGGGTGGTGGGGTACATCAGTTAATGATTATATTGGCAGCAAATAACAATACCAACGAAATAACAACAGCAACTAGAAAATGCTAAAACAAATAGGGGTTGTTTTTGTTAAGGATCAAGACATTCAGGATAACAGATTTGTGGCTGAGACAGCTGCTCAAAATATGTTATTCCCAGGATCAGGAGACTTGTATAAACATATAAACAGGACCCACAGAACAGGTGGTTGGCGCAAATCGTCATCCTACCCACTTGGCCACAATTACACACTTTGCTTTGGTGCACATTTTCTCATATAAGGTTCCCTGTTAATGCACATATTATCCTCATTTGTCTTTTTAAAACAAAGGTTTTGGGGGGTGTTATGCTTAGAGGGATTGTAGGGAACAGTGAGTCCACGTGTCTCCTTTTACGGATGAGAAAACTAGTAACCAGGGTGGACAAAAACAAAGATTTACTCCTGATATTACAATGAGCCTGGACAGGCACCCAGATATACTGAACGCCCAACAGGTTTTTTTGTTTGTTTTCTTTATGCTTTGCTTTGGTGTTTGTTTTGTTTGAACTGGATCTGGTGGTGTCCTGCCTTTGCGTCCTCTCCTTGATCTATACACAAAAAAAACAATTCTGATTACAGAACGTCAGTATCATAAAAGGATAGCATCTGATAACAAAATAGCAGCTCTGACTTACATAGATCACAAACATGGATCAGAATTTGTATCAGTGGTAAAACAGAGAAGGTGGGTAATTGGAAGTCCATGGGAGAAAGGCAGTCATGAAGGACAAGCCCCGCTGCATGTCATGGGAGAATGGCAGTTAGACTGAAAACTGTGCCCAGAGACAGGTGACCGCTGGCCACCCACAGAGATGTCTGGTGTCATGGAAGTCAAAGAGGTGAAAACCAGGTTATAACCAAGCACAAGGGCAGGTAGTGGTCAGACCTATGGACCCAGGCAGGCAGTGGAACACAGAACTCTATGATTAGTAGAGCTAGAATCATGGTGTCAGAAGTCAAAAATAGCTACCCTCCTCAGTAAAGGACTGAAGATCTAGGCTGCTTATCAGAGGTGAAGGAAGAGGATTAAACACAGTGTAGGGAACAAGGAGAAATGTTTTGCCAAAATGGAAAAAAAATATTAGGATATGAATTAAAAAAATGCAAACTGTCTTGGTGGCAGTCTCCACCTTCTTCCTTTCTTCAGACGACACCAGAGAGTCTGCGGGATCCCTAAATCTAGTTCCCAACTGGGAACATCTCTGACTCCAGACAATGAGCACACAGTAACTGCTGACTCGGACTCTACACTTGGACTCTTCGGGGGTAGAGTTGGAACTTTATGAGTTTTAAAGACTACTCGAAGTCCAGAGGGAGCCTGGACTCTTTGGGGAGCAGGTGCAGTGAACACTCTAGGACTGCCCAGTGGCCTTCCTCGCTCAGGGTTAACTCTGGCTTCTTAGAAGTGTAGGTGTGGAAAACACTCTGAACTGGCTTAGACTTGAGGAAACATGCAGTCAGGGTGCAGTACTTGAAGAATTATCTCCTGCGTCGCTGAGTTGTTTTGTTTTGTTTCAATGTTTTGATAACCATGTTAACCTTGGCTCTACAGATCAAGGTGACATCAGCATATGGCCCCAGTAGGTCAAGGAGACAAGCTATCAACCTATATATGCACTCCAGTGTGAGACTCCTGAAGCCCAGAGCTGCAAATTCTGGAAGAGAAGCCTCCTTCCTGAAGGTTTCCTTGAAGCTCATTCAACTCAGCAGAAGCATCTGAATTTTAGCTCAAGGGAAACAAGAAAGGCACATCCATTGTTAGAAACGAAAGTACATTATGTAAGGCATGAGCCCGAGCAGGACAAATACAGGGAGGCATGGCCTTTCCTGCCCTTGACAGAACTGAGAGAGTTACTTCTAAAGGTCTGCATGAATGATGCTCAGTCTATACAGTTAGTTATTAACACTGGCCACACGCTCTGGCTCCCTCAAAGCACAGTAGATGTCTAGTGTTGTTTAAATTGCAACCTTGGTCCTTGTGTCAGACAGCAAGCCAAGGAGTATCTCAGTGGATGAAAGGAGGCCTAAAATGTACCACAAAATTCCTCTGCTTCATCTAATCAGTTTAGAGTCTTTAATGTTTAATATTTAATCAGTGTAAATATAATAGATCCTGGTAAGTCTCTGTTTACTTGGGTGAGTTTCAAAAGCAATGAACTCAGCTGCAACTCTGTTAATCCCATGGGGTAACTGTTCCTGGTCAGTGACCTGGGAGCAGTCTAGACTCATTCAGAATAGAAACCTTCCTCTTCAGATTGTTAAGTAGCTTCTTAGGAAATCATTAAGTTAACATTTGAGTCCCATCTGGAATTCCTGCTGTTACTAGAATAACACTGGGCTTGAAGACAGGTAAGCATCTCAAGAAGACTTCTAGGAGAAGAACAGGTACCCTGCTTGCTCAGTGGTTAAGAGCTCGGCTGCTAACCAAAAGGTCGGCAGTTTGAATCCACCAGCTGCTCCTTGGAAATCCTACGGGGCAGTTCTACTCTGTCCTATAGGGCCACTATGAGTTGGAATCCACTCGATGGCAACAGGATTTTTTTTTTTTTAAGGTAACCCTTAGCAACTCTTACCTTTGGATTCTCTTATATTCAACACACATTTATGAGAGCCTTTTATCGAGAGGGGTTATAAGAACTAAAAGAGAAAACTGATACATGTGAAGTGCCTAGCAGAGAGCTCGGCCGCTTATCAAAAGGTCAGCAGTTCAAATCCACCAGCTGCTCCTTGGGAACCCCATGGCACAGTTCTACTCTGTCCCACAGGGTAGCTATGAGCTCGAATCAACTCAATGGCAACAGGGATTTTTTTTTTATTAATATACATTTAAAAATACATATCATTATTAAAATTATAAATATTTAATGTAAACATGTTAGAAAATTCCGTTTGCATCAAAGATAATAAAATCACCAACAATCTCATGCCACACATATAATTCCTGTTACTATTTCCAGTCATTTTCCCTATGGTAATTATTATTATTATCATACTTGATATATAAATTATATTTTTCAAGTGCTTCACGGATACCAAGATAGCCATCCTTGCGAGATTTGGCGGAAAGAGTAAGGATGTAAAGTGGGGAGACTAAGGTTTTAGTCTAACTGTGCCATGAACTAGCTCTCTGACCTTGAGAGATTCTCCATTCTCTCGTCTTCATTTCCGCTTCTATAAATGTCTAAGTAGAGCTGGACAATCACGAATGTCCCTCTCCACTAAAAACGAAAATTAGAAGCAAAACTTTTGTTATTCCCCTTTCTCTTTGTTTCAAATATCTTTATCTTAGCATGCAGGGATATAGAAAGGATTAATTCGGCTAATGTTGATGAAATGATGATTTCTAAAAACAGAAAAAATGAAGTAGAATTAATTCCCATATATTATATTTTATATCAGTGAAAACCATGTGCATATACAGTTGTAAATACAAGTACACGCATGCGCATACACACACACACACACACACACACACACACACACACACGGGCACACACGCACACATAATCTTGGTCGCATTAGTCACCAATAGGTCAAAAAGATATTCAAACATAAAACCCGACAGCTTCAGGACTCAGGGCAGCTAAAGCCACTTGCTGCCTTAACTTGTCAGTGAAAAATTGGTGAGTTGTGCCTGCTCCAGCTCTGAGCTAAGGTCGAGGCACCCTGGAGGAGACAAGAAAAAAGAATAAGTGATTTACAGATAAGGCCAGTAGCCTTGGCACCAGGAGCTTTTGTTTTCTTAGCTGGAGTCTCTGGGAGAGGAGTGTGCCTCAGCAGGCACAGAGTGTTCCCCAAACAATGTCAGACACACGCCAAATTGGAGCACAGCCAGCTTCCAGCTACCCCGCTGAATTCCTCCTTGCTGCCCATGGGCACACACAAAAGGCAGGCCCAGGTTACCAGAGCCTCCCAGGTAAGGACCAAAGCTGTGATTTGTCATCATTAAGGGATTGGGCCATTCTTCTTCCTCATGCCCTCTAATGGGTACCAGTAAAAACTTGCTTAGAAAAAAAAAAATGGAACAAAGAACAACTCAAAATTCTGATCTGAGCAAAAATAACTGCCTCTACTTTAAGAAGCATTGCCACATTCTTTCACTTATTTGCTGTGTCATCTTGAGTATATGTTTTTTCTAATTAGCTATATAAATATTAATGTAGTATTTGTTTTCTGAATGAGAAAGTAACACTTAATCATTGAAGATAATTTAGAAAATCAAGAGTCAAAGAAGGAATATAAGAAGTCTTTATAATCCATAAGCTAGAGACGGCCACACTGATCACTCTAGTGTACATTTTCCTGACAACGTTGTGTGTGTGGTGTGTGTATGTGTACGTATGTGTAGTTTGTACATACACACATTTGTAGTAAAGCACTCTATGAGTTGGAATCAACTCCATGGCAATGGGTGTGTTTGGTTGGGTTTTTTTCTTCTTGGTAACACACTAGACAAAATATTCTGTAGTTTTTCACTCAACATCATGAACACATGTGCAGTCATTGAGTAATTCTCTACAATTTGAATTTTAATAACCATATTGTATCAAATTAAAATATCATAATTAAGTTAAATAATTTATTTAAGTAAATGCCCATCTGTTTGTGGTCATTTAGGTTGTTTCCAATTTTCATTATTATAAAAATATACTTTTGTGAACATACTTATAAACAAATATTAGTGTTCATCAGCAATAATTTTCCTTAGAATAAATCCCTAGAATTGGAATAACTGGGTGAAAGGTACACACGGTGTTAAGGCTTTTCATATGTATTGCTAAATTATTAAGGAAATATCTTTAACCTCAAAGAGCCCTAACATCCTTATCTGAAAAATTATGAAAATAATATGTATCTTTCAGGTTTGTTAAAAGTATTCAATAAATGTGAAAACTCCAAAAATGGCACCTGGTAGGAAATAATCACAGAAATAATGCTCATTTCATTAAATCTAATTTAAAAAAAAAAGCTTTTTGTTTAAAAAGGGAGCCCTGGTGATGCTAACCAGAAGGTCGGTGGTTCACACCCACCAGCCACTTTGTGGGAGAAAGATGTGGCAGTCTGCTTCTGTAAAGATTACAGCCTGGGAAACCCTATGGGGCAGTTCTACTCTGTACTATAGGGTCGCTATGAGTCAAAATAGAATCAAAGGCAATGGGTATATCTGTGAAGAGAATGGAGGAGGGTCTTGCTGACGATCAGAAGGCTAAAAGGCAGTTGGGACAGTTAATGTTATGTGTCACCTTGGCTAGGCTCTGATTCTCAGTGGTTTGGCAAGTGCCCTTCCATGATACGATCATCTTCTATTTTGTGATCTGATGTGAGCAGCCGATCAGTTGAAAGGGGAGTTTTCTTGGGGGTGAGGCCTGCCTCCAGTATACAAAGGATAATCTGGCAAAGCTCTCTCTCTCTCATCCCTGCACTCTTCTCATCCATAAGCCTGCAGAATTAATTCTCCAGACTGCCACCTGACCTGCAGATTTCGGATTCGCCAGCCCCTGCAACTCCATGAGCCAGCAGAGGTCTCCAGCCTGCCATGGGATCCAAAGATTTGGGACTTGCCAGCCTCCACAGTTGTGTGAGCTATTTCCTCCAAGCGAACCTGTCTCTGTATGTTTGTATATATGTTTTCGTGGTTTTGCTCCGATAGAGAACCCAGACTAAGACAGTAGTAGTCCTACAGCTGGTTGATATTTCCTCTAGTCTCCTCCTAAGAACCGGGCCCAATTCTACTTGAGCAGCTTCTGTTTGCAGAGACAAATCAGATACAAATACAGCCTTTTCCTCTGTATGGCAGCTTGTTGTTGTTGTTAGGTGCCGTCGAGTCTGTTCTGAATCATAGCGAATGAAACACTGCCCAATCCTGTGCCATCTACACAATCATTGTTATGCTTGAGCCCTTTGTTGTGGCCACTGTGTCAATCCATCTTGTTGAGGGTCTTCCTCTTTCTCGATGACCCTCTACTTTACCAAGCATGATGCCCTTCTCCAGGGACTGATCCACCATGATTGCTTCTAAGAAACATTCTGGCTGTACTTCTTCCAAGACAGATTTGTTTGTTCTTTTGGCAGTCTACGGTATATTCAATATTCTTTGCCAACACCATAATTCAAAGGCATCAATTCTTCTTCAGTCTTCCTTTTTGATACTCCAGCTTTCACATGTATATGAGGTGACTGAAAGTATCATGGCTTGGGTCAGGCACACCTGAGTCCTCAAAGTGACATCTTTGCATTTTAACACTTCAAAAGAGGTCTTTTGCAGCAGATTTGCCCAATGCAATGCGTCATTTGATTTCTTGACTGCTGCTTCCATGGGTGTTGATTGTAGATCCAAGTAAAATAAAATTTCTTGACAACTTGAACCTTTTCTCCATTTATCATGATGTTGCTTATTGGTCTAGTTGTGAGGATTTTTGTTTTCTTTACGTCGAGGGGTAATCCATACTGAAGGCTGTAGTCTTCGCTCTTCATCAATAAGTGATTCACGTCCTCTTTACTTTCAGCAAGCAAGGGTTATGGCAGCTTTAGTCATTCAAAAATTCTGTCTGAATAGACAGGCTAGATACATAATAAGGACACATTATTATCACTGTGTACTTATTACAGTGATCCTCATTCAAGGTTTTTAACAATATAAAAAATATCTAATATTTTTTTCTTGAGATGGATATGCAGTTAATATAAAGCAGTTATTCTCAGAACTGAAGGTACATTCTTTGTTTTCTAATAGAATAGAGTTCTCTGCACGGTAAGCTCTTGTTTATGCAGCCTAATAGCTGCAATTCAATGTTGACTCAAATTAGGCTTACTGTTAACTAAGAGGCTTACTGTTAACTAAGAGGTCAAAGTTTTTAGAAAGTGACAGCAACCTTGTGAATAATATTGCACAAATTCTATGTAATATGATTAGTTTTATGGCACCAGAGGAAGAAAGAACACCTTTTGAAAGCCCATAATGAAAATGACTAGAGCACTACCAAGAGATATTGATCTGGAAGCCACATAAAAGATGTTCTAGTATGCTCAAATCTGATCTGCAGGTCTTTCGCAGCAGATTTGCCCAATGCAGTGTGTCGTTTGATTTCTTAACTGCTGCTTCTATGGGCATTGATTATGGATCCAAGTAAAATGAAATCCTTGACAACTTCAACCTTTTCTCCATTTATCATGATGTTGCTTTTTGGTCCAGTTGTAAGGATTTTTATTTTCTTTATGTTGAGGTGTAATGCATACTGAAGGCTGTAATCTTTGATCTTAATCAGTAAGTGCTTCAAGTCCTCTTAGCTTTCAGCAAGCAAGGTTGTGTCATCTGCATATTGCAGGTTGTTAATGAGTCTTCTTCCAATTCTGATGCCCCATTCTTCTTCATATAGTCCAGCTTATCGGATGATTTGCTCAGCATACAGACTGAATAATATGGTGAAAGGATACAACCTTGACACACACCTTTCCTGATTTTAAACCAAGCAGTATCCCCTTGTTCTGTTTGAACTATTGTCTCTTGGTCTATGTACAGTTTCCTCATGAGCACAATTAAGTGTTCTGGAACTCCCATTCTTTGCAATGTTATCCATAATTTGTTATGATCCACACAGTTGAATGTCTTTGCATAATCAATAAAACACAGGTAAACATCTTTCTGGTATTCTCCACTTTCAGCCAAGATCCATTTGACATCAGTAGTGACCTTCCTTATTCCACACCCTCTTCTGAATCTGACTTGAATTTCTGGCACTTCCCTGTAGATGTACTGCTGCAACTATTTTTGAATTATCTTCAGCAAAATTCTACTTATGTGTGATATTAATGATAGTGTTTGATACCTTCCGCATTCTGTTGGATCATCTTTCTTTGGAATGGGCACAGGTAGCTGTCTTGAGAATTTCTTGGCATAGACAAGTGAGCACTTCCAGCATTGCATCCGTTTGTTGAAACATCTCAATTAGTATTCTGTCAATTCCTAGAGCCTCGTTTTTCACCAAAGCCTTCAGTACAGCTTGGACTTCTTCCTTCAATACCACCAGCTCTTGATCATATGCTACCTCCTAAAATTGTTGAATGTCTGTCAATTTTTTTTGGTACAGTGATTCTGTATATTTCTTCCATCTTCTTTTGATACTTCCTGTGTCATTTAATATTTTGCCCATAGAATCCTTCAATATTGCAACTCCAAGCCTGAATTTTTTCTTCAGTACTTTCAGCTTGAGAAATGCCAAGTGTGTTCTTCCCTTTTGGTTTTCTACTCCAGGTCTTTGCACATTTCATTAGAATACTTTTCTCCGTCTTCTCAAGATACCCTTTGGAATCTTCTGTACAGCTCTTTTACTTCATCATTTCTTCCATTAGCTTTAGCTACTTGATGTTCAAGAGCGAGTTTCAGACTCTCTTCTGACATCCATTTTGGTCTTTTCTTTCTTTTCTGTCTTTTTAATCACCTTTTGCTTGTTCATGTATGATGTTCTTGATGTTATCCCACAACTTGTCTGGTCTTCGGTCATTAGCGTTCATTGTGCCAAATCTATTACAGATGGTCCGTAAATTCAGGTGGCATATACTCAAGGTCGTATTTTGGCTCTTGTGGATTTGTTTTAATTTTCTTCAGTTTTAACTTGAATTTGCATATGAGCAATTGATGATCTGTTCTGCAGTTGGCTCCTGGCCTTTTTCTGACTCATGATGTTGAGCTTCTCCATCTTCTCTTTCCATAGATTTAGTTGATTTGATTCCTGTGTATTTGATTCCTGTGTATTCCATCTGATGAGATTCACATGTATAGTCACTGTTTATGTTGTTGAAAAAAGGTATTTGCAATGAATAAGTTGTTGGTCATGCAAAATTCTATCAGGTGATCTCCAGCATCATTTCTATCACCAAGGCCGTATTTTCTAACTACTGATCCTTTTTCTTTGTTTCCAACTTTTGCATTCCAACCACCAGTCATTATCAATGTATCTTGATTGCATGTTTGATCAATTTCAGACTGCAGAAGTTGGTAAACATATTCAATTCCTTCATCTTTGGCATTATTGGTTGTCCAGACCTAAACCTTGTTTTGTCAGTCATGGGAAGTCCAAAGCCTTCCCTTTTCCACCCTTCCATTCTCTCTATAATCATTTCAAATAGACCAGCTCAACATTCCCCAAATATGATATTTATCTTCATTGCTTTGTTCATGCAATTATGTCTGGGCCATTGCCACCTGTTTCAATCTTTCAAGTTTGGAATTACTTGCTCCTTTCTACTTTTAAACCATTTTACTTACACCCCCAGCAAAACATGTATTTTATTCTGTCTTGTAAGCCTCTCAAGGTCAGGGAGTACTTAAAAGTGAAAGACATTATACTAGGCACCAAACGTTTAAAGATAAACAAGAGCTGATCCATGCTTTCTAGGAGCTGACAGTCCAGTATAAGCAAGATTCTAGATGATTTAACCCCACTTCAGTCAGAACAACTCTTCTTAACTGCTCTTTTGTTTCTACTTAAGTGATATTCGCAATTTCATCACGATGTGTCTGAAAGCTTATTTATTTTTTATTTATCTTTAGTGGGACTTGCATCTCAGTGTCAAGACTCATCACATCATTCTTCAATTCTGAAAAATTCTCAGACACTATCTTTTCAAAGATTCTGTCTCTTCAAATTTTATTTTTATGTTCAGAACTCATATTACATGCCAATTGTGCCTTCTCATTTCATCATACACATCTGTTTTCCACATTTAGTATTTCTTTAACATCTTTTCTCTATATGGAATAATTTCCTCAGCTATAACTTCCATTCACTAATTTTCTCATCAGGTGTGTGTATGGGCTGTATAATTTATCCATTGAATTTTTTGTTTCAATGCTGCATTTTCTTTTTAGAATTTCTATTTGGTTATTTTCAAACTTTTTTCCTTTTTAGATTTTTTTTTTCTCTAAGAAAAACACATAAAGCAAAGCTGTATGACCTAGATGCTTAAAATATAGTCTGTGAACACTGGCATCACTTGGGAGTATGATAGAAATGCAGAATCTCAGGCCTCATCTCAGACTCGCTGAATTAGAACCTTCATTTTAACAAGACCTCTGAGTGAATTGTATGTAAAGTTTGAGAAGCACAACACATTGATTTATCAGAAAGCAATCACTTCATCACATATCTCCCAATCATAAATCACACACTTCTTCATAAAGGTGACCATTATCATGAATTTCATCAGGGTCAGAGAATATGTGTAATTTTAACTCTTTGAAATTTCATGAGAACTGATCACCAGAAAACATGGATTACCAAAGATTAATCTGTTTTATTAGTCCTTGCAAAGAATCAACTTTTGCTTTACTTCAATCCTTATGTGTATTTATAATTTATTCATCTCTACTCTTATCTTTATTATTTCTTCCATTTTAGTTTCTCTGAGTTTAATTTACTGTCCTTTTCCTGACTTTGAAAAAAATTTGTGACTTTCAGCCTTTGTACTTTTCTGATCCATCTGGTAGGCCGTACGCAATTACTTATCTTTCAGCGATTGAGGGCTGCTTCTCACTGGTTCTGGGTGGCTGTGTAGACTCTCAGTGGCTGGGTCTCTCCCAGTGTAGAATACACCTCCCGAGCACTGCCGCTTGCCTGCCTCACTGCTCATCCATGAGCTGATCAAGCCTGAAGCGCTCAGGCTCTCGCCAGGTCAGGTCTGGCAACTCCTTGCTACTTTTGAATCGTCTCTCCCTCCCCCTGCTACTCAGTCTGGTTCCTCAACTCTGCCTTTGATGTTCAGGGATCCCAGGCTGCCATATATAATCGAGTCACCTGTTTTCTCCAGTCTTTGTTGTAAGAGGGTCCACCAGAAGTGTCTGACTACTCTGCCGTCTTGGCCCTGCCTCCTTTGTACTTTTCTGGTACATGTATTTTATGCTATAAATTTCACTCTAAAGTATGGCCTTAGCTTTATGCCATTGATTATGATATACAGTATTTTCATAATCATTCCTTTAAAAATATTTTTTAAATCTCCACTGTGATTTCTTCTTGGACACATCTGCTCCTTAAAGCATATCTCAAAATTTATATTTATGTTATATTTATGACTATTTTCTAGTCACTTCTTTCTGTTATTTATTCCTATCTTAATTCCATCATGCTCAAAATATATACCCTATATGATTGTAATCCTTTAGAATTTTATGAGACTAGATTTACAGCTAGTATATTGCTAATTAAAATAAATAAATGGGTATTCTCCAGTTCCTGGATGCATTTTGTGTGTGTGTGTCAATCAGGAAAGAAACTGCTGATTGTGTTGTTCAGATGTTGAATATTCCTCATATATTTTGCTTGCCTAATCCATCTGGACTTGGGAGACATGTTTGTATATCCTCTAAAACATTTTTGGATTTGTTATCTTTGTATTTTGGCAATTTTTGACTTATGTAAATTAAGAGGTTATTTAATTAAATGAATTCTAACTTAGAATTTTCATAGCCTTTAATCCTCATCAAATATCTCTCTTTATCTCTGATTTTTTTTTGTTTTTTGCCTTTAGCATACTTTTTCTCGATATTAATATAGCTACAAGAGCTTCCTACCACCCATTTGTCAGTTCACTGTACTGTGGTGCCTTTCATGTTGCTGTGATGGTGGAAACTATGCCACTAGTATTTCAAATACCAGCAGTGTCAACCATGGTGGACAGGTATCAAAAGAGCTTCCTGACTAAGACAGACTAGGAAGAAAGGCCTCGAGATCTACTTTCAAAAATTATTCCATGAACGAACAGAATATTATCTGATATGGTGCTGGAAGATGAGCCCCCAAGATTGGAAGGCACTCAAAATATACAGTGGCCACAACAATGGGCTGGAGCTTACCAACAATCATGAAGATGGCACAGGACCAGGCAACTTTTTATTCTGTTGTACACGGGGTTGCCATGAGTTGGAATCAACTCAACGGCAATTAACAACAACGAGAGTTCTCATTTTGATAGTGGTCACATGGTATATATTTTCCTTTCTTTTTTACTTAGAGATTTCCTGTATCTTCATGTTTTGGATGTATTTATTTTTAGTAGCACATAACTGGGTTTAGTTTTGTATTCAGTCTTAACAATACTTAAATATATGCTAAAGAGAATAATTATATTGTTGATTTTAGATAGTCAATGTACATTGTCTTTTTAAAATATTTATTGCTCTTCACCCTTCCAGCATTTATAAACTTCCATTTATGATCATTTTTCTTCTTACTAAAGTACACTCTTTTGTATTTCCTTTAGTGTAGATCTCTAGGCTTCAAATGCTTATTGTTTTTGCTTGACTAAAAATGGATTTTTTTCCTTTAATTCTTCAAGGACACTTTCACTCATTGTAGTGTTATATTTTGGCAGCTATTTTTTCTTTCAGTACTCTGTAGATAATCATTTTATTATTTTAGGATTTCATTATGTTGGTTGGGATACCAGCTCTAAGTCTAATTATTACTCCTTTGAAGACAATGTATCATTTTTCCTCTGGCAGCTTTTAAGATTTTTGTCCTTGGTTTTTAGTAATTTTAATATATGCATTATAATTATGGATTTTTTAATCCCATTGGGATGCAAACGACCCATCAGTTTTGGAAATTCTCTGTAATTATCTCATCAAATATTGCTTCTATGCTATCAATCTTTTCTTTCCTTGTGGAATAGAATTTACTCACATGCTATAGCTTCTTGCTGTATTACTTTATAACTCTTACCCTCTCTTCTGAATTTTCTTTTTTTCCTATTCTTCACTCTGTGTATTCACTTTGGACTTATTTTTTTATTTCATTAATTATCCCTCAGATTATGTCTAATTTTTTGTTGCCCTCATTCATTGAGGTCTTTACTTATTATATTTTTCCATTTCTAGATCTTTGATTTAAATTTCTTTTTTGTATATTTTCCAATTTTCTGCTGAAATCATCAATGTTGTCTCATTTCTCATAAAGCAAAGAAAACACTGTTACTGTAAAGTTAGTAACAGCTTTAATATCTGAAACTTTTGTGAGTCCTTCTACTGTATGTTTTTTCTGTTGGTTTTTACTTACGTTGTTTCATCCCTTTGATACCTGTTTATTTATTTTTCCATTTATTTTTCATTATGTGCCAGACTTTGTATTTGCAAAATGGTTTACAAACATCATCTAAGGCCTAGAAGGATGATTTCTTCCTCCATAGAAACCTTTGCAGTTACTTTTGCCAGCAGTCTGGGGCCACTAGCAGACAATACCTTGAATAATCCCAAGCCTCATTTTCTACTGTAGGCACTAGAACTTTAGCAACCAATTCCCTGGACCTACCCCTGGATATAAGAGCCCTGGTGATGCAGTGGTTAAGCACTTGGCTGTTAACCAGAACATCAGTAATTCATACCCACCACCCGCTCCATGGAGAAATATGTGGCAGTCTGCCTCCATACAGGTTTACAGCCTTGGAAGCCCTATAGGGCAGTTCTGCTCTGTCCTGTAGGGTTGCTATGAGTAGGAATAGACGCGATGACAATGTTTTTGTTTTTGTTTTTTTGTGGCATACATGGATATGCAATTTCATGGGTCACTACTGTGTAAGCTCATGTTTACCAAACTGACTTTTGATTCTTTTTTCTTCAGTACCTGTCATGCAATCAGCACTTATGTTTATAATTATGTATAAGATTTCTTTTGAAATAATATTTTTAAGCCAAAATGTGCACACAGAAAAAAAGTCTTAAATTTTATGTACTCTAATTCTAATGGAACAAACGGAAGACAGGCCTACTAGTAGTTACTGTCATCCTACATGCCTGGAAACCAGCTAGAAGTGAATTTAAGACTAACAGTTGTCATCAAAATGAATAATAAAAGAATTGTTTTAACACTTCAGAATATTGTTCTAGTCCTTCATGAAAAAGCTACTTATGGAGTGCTCAGGACATAAATAATAAAACACAGAGATGTCAGGGTGAAATCTCAAAGATACAAAAAAGAAAATGTAAATGAACCAGGAAAACAAAACAAAAAATTTCTCCGTAGGGATGATAGTCACAAGTAGCCAATACTCATCTATCAGTTTGTGTACTGTAGAGGTACTGTGGTGGTTTGCATATTGGTGCAATGCTGGAGGCTATGCTACTGGTATTTCAGATAGCAGCAGGGTCATCCACAGTAGACAGATTTCAGCAGAGCTTCCAGATTAAGACAGATTAGGAAGAAGGACCTGGCTATCTAGTTCTGTAAAAATTGGCCAGTGAAAAGCTATGAGTAGCAGCAGAACATTGTCTGGTATAGTGCCAGAAGATGACACCCTCAGGTTGGAAGGCAGTCAAAATACGACTGGGGAAGAGCTGCCTCCTCAAAGTAGAGTAGACCTTAATGATGTGGTTGAAGTAAAGCTTTTGGGACCTTCATTTGCTGATGTGGCACAACTCAAAATGAGAAGAAACAGCTGCAAACATCTATTAAAAATCAGAATGTGACATTTAAAAAAGTATGAATCTAGGAAAATTGGAAATAGACAAAAATGAAATGGAACACATAAAGATTGATATCCTAGGTATTAGTCAGCTGAAATGGACTGGTATTGGCCATTTTGAATTGGACAATCATATGGTTTACTATGTCAATAATGACAAATTGAAGAGGAATGATGTCACATTCATCATCAAAAAGAACATTTCAAGGTTTATCCTGAAGTACAATGCTGTCAGTGATAGGATAATATCCCTATGCCTACGCGGAAGAACAATGAATATGACTATTATTCAAATTTATGTACCAACCACTAATGCCAACGATGAAGAAATTAAAGAATTTAATGAACTTCTACAAACTTAAATTGGTCAAATTACTGGTGATTGGAATATGAAAGTTGGAAACAAAGAAGAAGGATCAGTAGTTGGGAAATATGGCCTTGGTGACAGAAACAACGCCAGAGATCACATGACAGAATTTTGCAAGGACAACAACTTCTTCATTTCAAATATCTTTTTTCAACAACATAAACAGCAACTATACACATGGACCTCGCCGGATGGAATACATAGGAATCAAATTGACTACATCTGTGAAAAGAGATGATGGGAAAGCTCAATATTATCAGTCAGAATGAGGCCAGGGACCAACTGCAGAAGAGACCATTAATTGCTCATATGCAAGTTCAAGCTGAAACTGAAGAAAATTAAAACAAGTCCATGAGAGCCAAGATACGATCTTGAGTATATTCCACATGAATTTAGAGACAATCTCAAGAATATATTTGATGCATTGAACATTAATGACCGAAGACCAGACTAGTTGTGGGATTACATCAAGGACATCACACACGAACAAAGCAAAAGGTGATTAAAAAGACAGCGAAGAAAGAAAAGACCAAAATGGATGTCAGAAGAGACTCTGAAACTTGCTCTTGGACACAGAGCAGCTAAAGTGAATGGAAGAAATGATGAAGTAAAACAGCTGAACAGAAGATTTCAAAGTACAGCTCAAGAAGACAAAGTAAAGGATTATAATGAAATGGGCAAAGACCTGGAGTTAGAAAACCAAAAGGGAAGAATATACTTGGCACTTCTTAAGCTGAAAGAACTGAAGAAAAATTGAAGCCTCAAGTTGAAATTTTGAAGGATTCAGTGGGCAAAATATTGATGATGCAGGAAGCATCAAAAGACGATGGAAGGAATACACAGAGTCACTGTACCAAAAAGAATTGGTCAATGTTCAACCATTTCAGGAGATACCATATGATCAAAAACCAGTGGTACTGAAGGAAGAAGTCTAAACTGCACTAAAAGCATTTGTGAAAAACAAGGCTTCAGTAATTGACAAAATACCAACTGAGATGTTTCAACAAATGGATGCAGCGCCAGAGGTGCTCACTTATCTATGCTAAGAAATTTGGAGGACAACTACCTGGCCAACCAACTGGAAGAAGCCATATTTGTGCCCATTCCAAAGAAAGATGATCCAAAAGAATGTGGAAATTATCGATCAATATCATTAACATCACATGCAAGTAAAATTTTGCTGAAGAATGGTTGCAGTAGTACATCAACAGAAATTCAAGCTGGACTCAGAAAAGGACATGGAACAAAGGATATCACTGCTGTGTCAGGTGGATCTTGGCTGAAAGTAGGGAATACCAAAAAGATGTTTACCTGTGTTTTATTGACTATGCAAAGGCATTTAACAGTGTGTATCATAACAAATTACAGATAATATTGCAAAGAATGGGAATTCCAGAACACTTAATTGTGCTCATGAGGAACCTGCACATAGACCAAGAGGCAGCTGCTTAAAGAAAACAAGGGAATACTGCGTGGTTTAAAATCACAAAAGGTGTGTGTCTGGGTTGTATCCTTTCAATATACTCATTCCATCTGAATGCTGATCAGATAATCCAAGAAGCTGGACTATATTAAGAAGAACATGGCATCAGCATTGGAGGAAGACTCATTAACAACCTTCAATATGCAGATGACGCAACCTTGCTTACTGAAAACGAAGAGGACTTAAGTACTTACTGATGAAGATCAAAGACTGCAGCCTTCAGTATGGATTACAACTTAAAGAAAACAAAAATTCTCACAACTGGACCAATAAACAACATCATGATAAACAGAGAAAATTTTGAAATTATCAAGGGTTTCATTTCACTTGGATCCACAATCAATGCTTGTAGAAGAAATCAAGAAATCAAATGACATACTGCACTGGGCAAATCTGCTCCAAGAGACCTCTTCAAAGTGTTGAAAAGCAAAGATGTCATTTTGAGGACTCAGGTGTGCCTGACTCAAGCTATGACACTTTCAATCACCTCATATACATGCAAAAGCTGGAGAATCAAAAAGGAAGACTGAAGAAGGACTGATGCCTTTGAATTATGGTGTTGGCAAAGAATATTGAATATACCATGGACTGCCAAAAGAACGAACACATCTGTTTTGGAAGAAGTGCAGCCAGAATGCTAAGGAAGTGAGGAAGGTAAGACTTCGACTCATGTACTTTGGACATGTTATCAGGAGGGACCAGTCCCTGGAGAAGGACATCATGCTCGGTAGTTAGAGGGTTAGCAAAAAAGAGGAAGACTCACAACCCCCCGATGGATTGGTTCAAATGTAGCAATGATTGTGAGGATGGCACAGGACTGGGTTATGTTTCATTCTGTTGTAAGTAGGGTCAAAGTGATTCAGAATCGACTCGATGGCACCTAAAAACAACAACATCCCAGGTAGATCTAAACAAAGTTCATTTGATCATTAACGTTCATAGCCTTGGGTTAGGCATCTGGGTGCTTAAGCTCACATGAGGTATGACAAAAAACACCTAAGTTTCATCATTCACTGGTAGGCTCAAGTTTCATAATTGATAGTAGTTGTTGAAGAAATGAAAACAAAACAAACAAAAAAAGTTGTGCCAAACACTGTACCTACAGACAAACAACAACAAAAAATTCTGTATGACACAGTGAGCAAAAAACAAACCAAAAAAACCTACCAAACTAGCTGTTGGAATCATTTCCAACTCATGGTGACTCCATGCGTTTCAGAGTGGAACTGCACCCCAAAAGGTTTTCAGTGGCTGTGATCTGTTGGTAGTAGATTGCCAGGCCTGTCTTCCAAGGCACCTCTGTGTGAATTCAAACTACCCGTCTTTCAGTTAGCAGCCAAATGCTTAGCTGTTTGAGTCCCCCAGGTCCTCCCCCTAATGGGCTTTTCTTCTTATTTTAAATTGGATTATTTAACTTTATTTTAAAAACATAGAAACTTCCACCTAATATGAAATTTATGAGTTTTCTTTAAAAATTAGAAAATCTGGCAACACTAGGCCAACATTCCTCTGTGTTAAACATTTCCTAGATTTGAGTAGCTTTCAACCATTTCAGAAAAGACATGTGCTCTGTAATGGGCCCAATCTCATCACATCCTATTGGGTAAGCATTTGAAGCTATTGCCCGGACATAGCCACAGGGGGCAAAATCAGATCCAATGTCCATGGCTTGTTGCACCATTCAGTGCAGGGAAGTCCTACATTAGAGGGAGCTACAGTAGAAAACTTGGTCTTCTCACTACATCACGCAGCCATAAAAACTTATGTTCCCTAACTCTGTCTCCAGCCTGATACCTACTAGGCCACTGGCCCTCTCAGCAACTTTGCATCCACTGACCCGGGCGTGTAAAAACTTTTAGGTCCCTTGCTTACCATGTGTAGGCAATAATTCATGACACACCAGTGTCCTACCTTAAGCTCATCACCTTGTCCTCTCTCTGATACCTCCACATGATTCCTGTCATGAGACAAAGTTGGAGGCTCTTCCATGACACAGTTAAGGAAGTGGTCCCTTGGGGCCAGAGGTGGTAGGCTCTTTCATTCATTTATGAATATTTTTTATATATTTATTCAAGGAAGTAGTGTGAGGGGGTAATGGCTCTGGCATTTGACCTCCTCCATATACCCTTCTCCATTCTTCTTTTTAAAATGGTGGGCTTTTTACATTGTCTTTCCTCTGACATGAATTTTTCATTTCTTCAGACTTCTCTTCTTCCCAGGACACCAAATCTCAGGGTTCAGCATTAAGTGTAAAATGGGTATGCTCTTGACTATTGAGATCCTCAGGCATGGGAGAGTTTGGAAATAGGAATACACAGACCAGACCAATACATTAGTAGTCAAAAATATTAGCCTCAATTATAATACCTGTATTTAAGTAATTCCATAGACACAGAATTAACTGAAATTTTATGCAGGTATACTGATTAATAGTGCTATAAAGAAATGAGCCCTGGTGGCGTAGTGGTTAAAGGATTGGCTGCTAACCAAAAGGATGGTAGTTCGAATCCACCAGCCTCTCCTTGGAAACCTCTGGGGCAGTTCTTCTCTGTCTTATAGGGTCACGATGAGTCGGAATTGACTGGAAGGCAATGTGTTATAAAGAAATGAGGGGAAAGATGGGTGTTATTATAATATAGTCTATTAGAAGGAGTTAACCTAAGATCATTTTCAAAATCTCCTGAGAACTTTCAGAATTGCTTACATTTTGTTCTCTAATATTGCCATCAATTCCGAGTGGGACTCCAGTATCTTAGAAATGTGACAAAGTTCATGATGTATTGAAACATAATTTCAATTATTGGGTGCTTCCTCTGCTTCCTGCATTCTCTTTTACATGCTCTAGCACACACTGTGCCCTGTGTACACTGCTTATTCTAAATTTTTAAAATATTTTTAAATACTATTCAGTAAAAGAATGAATGTCCTGTAAAATATCGGTCATTAAGCTTAATACACAAAACCTAAACCCTGCTTTAAACTTCATTTCTTAGTACTATCTAATAACCAAAAAATGAATTAAACAGTCTAAGTATGTTCACAGAATTTGTAACTGTCATAAAGTTTTAGTTATCATTATTAAATTTTCCACAAAATTCTGACAGTTGTCAATGGTTCCTAATTTATCGGTAATGTCAAAGCTGGCAGAGTCAGTTCCAGTTGTTGATTAACTGTCCATCACGGACAAATTTCCATCTGTTTCTACTACATCAAACAGGGTGTTTGATTGTTCAGTGAGGTGGAGGAAGTAAGATTGGGCAGGCTGCCTAATTGAGTATGGCACAGTGCATGCAGTGTGTAGGCAATTGCCCAAAAAATTAAAACCCAGCAAGCAGATAATTTTTACCACCATATGGCACTGTGCATGCAGTGTGCAGGTAATTGCTCAAAAAATTAAAACCCAGCAAGCAGATAATTTTTACCACCACGACTGTTATACGAAATGGACTAGATTTTCCAGGCTAGGGTAGGATATAACCTCAGGATACAGGGAATTTTCATAAAGGTTAGACCTTATTTTAGTCAACACTCAAACTAGATATTTTCTTCCCAACAAAAACAATATAATATTTTATAACCTTTCCTTATACTGCACCAAAGCACCTAACTTACAAACAGCATATTAGTAGATTTAGAGACAATATACCCTTAAAACATTTAATGAACAGATATTTTGAAATATTAAGAGATTCATGTTTCCTATGTCTATTTGCACTCAAAAGTCATTCACAGCCCCCTTCTCAATGGACCTCCTGTATTCTAAACCTAGAAAACAAAAATAGTCCGTTTTCTTGCTCTCTTGAAGTTAGGATAACTATATAATCCTCTTCTGTAAAATGAGATGCAAAAGGAAATTTCTGGGTCAGAGTCTAAGGAAGTTTCTTAAAAGATCACACTAAACTGTTAAAATGTCTTCATCAGCTTACCTTTCATCCCTTCTGCTTTTTGCTTCCTGGACTGCAGATGTGATGTTGGAAGAGCAGCAGCCACCTTGTCATCATGAGACGGGAAGACACACACTACTAACAGCAGATTAGGACAGATGAGGTCTTCGATGAGGACATTTTGAGCAGCTGTCTCAGTCACGAATCCTTTATCCTGAACTTTTTGATTCTTAAAAACAACTCCTATTTGTTTTAGCCACTTTCTAGCTGCTGCTGTTATTTATTTCTGGTGAGTGTTATTTGCTGCCAATATAGTCATTAGCGAATGCACCTCTGTCACCATTTAGACCTCAGTGGCGGCTCCCGTTCTCTTCACGACGAGGCAATATAGCAGAAATGTCCAAACTTCCTTTGTTTAAAACACCCTTAATGTATCAGTAATTTTTTTACACTCTTCCAGGCCAAAATTAATACCTGATTTATTAAGCAGTTAGGTTCACAATTCAGCACTTGCAGTATCCAAATGACGTACTAGGTTTCCCTCCAGAACGTGAACTATCCCACTGCACCGCTGTGAACGTGCTGTAGTGTTCCAGAGCACATAGGTGCAAAATTTTGGAACTATAAGGAAAAAATATATATACAGGCCCTGGCTGGTACAAATGGTAAACGCGTTCAGCAGCTAATCAAAAGGTTGGAGGTTCGAGTCCCTCCACAGATTCCTCGGAAGCAAGGCCTGCAATCTACCTCTGAAAAAAACAGCCATTGAAAACCCTATATAGTACAATTCTACTCTGACGCCATGAGGTTGCCATAAATCATCTGGATATATCCTACAACAGTAGAGTGAAAAAGAGTGAATTTAAATACCTAATGAATTTTTGAATCCATGGTTGAAAAACTGTTTTTGAAACCTACTGCTTTTAATAAAAAGAGCCATGCACTGAAGTGAGAAAAGAGTTTTTTTGAATTCTAGTTTGCTAAGACGTAGAGGACTCAGACAATGGAGTTTATTACCACGAGCCATAAAGTGAAAAGCATGTGATATGACAATGATATCAGAGTGTCTTTCCAACCCCAAAGGAATAAAGAAAACTGAACTGCAGATGAGGTGAAAGTTTATGAAGAAATTTAAGACCAGGAGAGATTTGAACCTCACTTCACTTTCTTGGGTATTTCAATGACTCAGAAATGTTCCTAGCTGCATAGGACTCAGGTCAATCTTGTAGATTCCAATCCGCCCATAAGTGGTGAGTGAAGAGTAACAAAGAGTTCCTAAGTCCAGCAGTTACAGACACGGAAGGGTTAAAAGGGAGTGCAGAATACAGATGGTCATGAAGACTGGAGCTTCTGTGCAAGATCTCAAGTTTGCAGCTCAAGCCCAGTCAACAAAATCACCTGTTAAAATGAAAGATGGTGGAACTCATGCCTGGCCTCTCAGGACCTTTTTCTGGGAGGTAAGTGTTGGCTGATGCATATCTGTAACTTAGTCCCATTTATATATTGCATTCTTTTCCTTCAGTCTTTGATCTTTGACTCAATCTTAAACCGAATCTGGAAGCCACAAGCCTCACCGCTGAAAAGAGCTTGTGATGTGCTCCTGTACAGATTACAGCCTAGGAAACCCTATGGGGCAATTCTACTCTGCCCTACAGGGTTGCTATGAGTCGAAATCAACTCGACAGCACACGACAACAGAGGGCAGAGGACATACAGAGTAAGCTGATTACTCTTAAATATTTATTTCATCTTTTGTAAAATCAGGGCAGCAATCTTGTGAGGATTAAAAATAAAATGCGTATGGAAGGCATTCAATAGATAGTAACTACAGGAATGGCTTCACGAGATGCAGCCCTATAGTTGGTGTAATGCTCTGCTATTACTGTCTTGAAAATTATCCTTTTATCTTTGAAATTTTGTTTTAAGTGAAGCCCAAATGGAACAATGGACCATTTACAATATGTGTGTCCTTTGTTGCACTCATGTATAATTTTAGTGATGCTCCATGAGCCAAGAACTGCGATGGACAAGTCGCACAGGAGCTCAGCGAGACTTCAAGTGAGTGGAAGGTGAGTATGCTATGTCTCCAGCTGAGTAAGAGGAGCTGTGACAGCCCCAACAGGTCATGCTTTCTAGTCGAATCAGAGCTTGCTTGGAATGCAGAAAGAAGGCAATGGCATTGTAAGAAACACAAATAACCATGAAACCCTGTCGTAACCTGTCTTACTCATGTTCCTTCCCTGTATTGGTCAATCACTTGTGCTGAAAATAACAACACAGAAGCAAAGGGAAAGATACAGCAACGCATAGTACCTTTGCCTTTCAGTCCTTCCTTTCTAACCTGTTAAGTGAGTCAGAGAGTGTTGGTGCAATGAACAGGTATCAAGAAATGAAATAAAGGCAGCTGAGTTCGTTTTGTGCAGCATTTCCACTTGGTCTAGTGAAAATATGCATGCATTTCCTACAAAATACAAATTGTGTCATTTGGGTGATTCCACATACAAGCTAAATGCCTTTATAGCCACGTTCAAACTGACATTTTACAACATAAACGGTAAAATGCACGCTGATCATTTAAATTTTTAGTTTTACTTTGTTTAGAATGACATTAAATAGCAAATAAGAACCACTATAACAAGTCGAGGGATAGACTGCGGAAGAAAGGAAAATGCTTTGTATTTTAATATTTTAATGACACTTTTCCCCTGCTTTTTGAATAAAGAACACCACATTTACATTTTGCACTGAGCCCCATAAATTATGGAGCAGGCCTTGGGTGACTGATATTCTTACAGTAAGTGTTGATATAATAACAATCCAATGCTTTGGGTGAATGAGTACTTGTGTTCCCATAAATACACACATTAAAAAGACATCATTCATTTGATCCGTATTTCTCTTATTTACTTCTTTTGATAGAAACTTAAAAATGAGATATAAAAAGAGACAGTGAATGTTGATCCAGCCAAATGTCTGAAAGAAAAGACTGCATGAGTAAATCCCAATAATTTCTTAACCAAACCTGAAAGGTGGGTACTGGCTTGCAGGTAAGTTCTGGGAAATGGAAGCCTTGGTGATTTGGTGCTTCCTTGGCAATGGGTCTTTCTTTTCAGATGCATTGTCTCTGTAAGGGCAAAGTTTAAGCTTTGGATGATAACTACGTCCTCATTCTGCTGGCTTCAGCACTTTCACAGTGCTAACAATTTGGAGGTCAAATACGAAATGATGAGAAGGCAACATTAAAGGGAATTTGAGAAAACTCATATGAAAAGAGTAAACACAATTCAATAAATGTCCTTTATACATTTAAGGACTCAAATACTATATTTATGCTTGAAGACCCTTTTAGGAAAAATAATTAAAAGTTCTGGATGTACCTTTCACTCTTAGAAAGTACAAATTAATAATCGAGTGTAGTTACCTTTTTCCTCACATGGCAAAAATCTTAAGATTTATTTAGCAAGTATTGTATTCTGTTCAGTGTAGACATTGGAATCATTTTTTTTTCTCCTAATACATAATTGCTGTTTTGTTTTATTTTGAGGCATCCACTGAGGTTTAATCGAAGTCTTCTTTGAAATATATATGTAGGCATGGCTGGGTGGTAGGCTCAGAGAACAGACATGGACAGAGCTGCTCATACTGTGCACCAGGTCCAAGAGGCTGATATTCTGATCAAGTACAACTACCAAAGGTCTTAGGGGGAACTTGAGAGGTGCAACAATTTGGTCTTGAAAGGACCATCTAAGACCCTGAAGAAGGAGGAGCATCCAGAGAAGGTGTTATTGGAACACACTATTTTACCACCAAGTGAAAGAAACTTTTAGAATGAGCTGATAGGAAGAGATGGGACATACAGTTTTCTGACAACTAGCAGAAATGCTCAGTCAATTCAAAAGCAACTCCAAAAAAATGTACAGAAGTAACTCCAGCTCCAAGAAATGTGCAGTTGCATAAACACCTACAAGGAAATTGATGGTGAATGATTTTCCGCTCCGCATTCCAAGTGCTTCTAGCAATAGCACTGATGCTCCTTTCCACTACGAAGACGACAATGACAGAATTCTCTAGAAGACGAGAAAAGAATACTATTAAATTTTCATGTTTTTATAAGGATATGTTTAAAGAAAAACCATAAAGTCAAAACCCAATATGTTTTCTTTTGGTATTGCCTAAGGCAAATTGTGTGATTTTTCTATTTGTGTTATTCAAGCTAATACATCTAATGGTATAAAATAAGAGTGCTGACATCACGTTTTCCCTTCTTCCTTCCTTCTTTCTTTGCTTTCTTCCCTCCCTCCCTTCCTTCCTTCTCCTTTTTATTTACTTTCTCTTCCTCTCTCCCTGTCTCCTCTTCCTCCTCCTTTATCTTAGGGTGGGAACAGCACTGTGGAAAATTCAAGAGTTTTAGTATAAACAGTTATAGTTTTGAATCCTGCTACTTTAGGCATATTAATATATTTACGTATTTAGAACTTCAATTCCCTTATTTACAAAATAGAGGAAATATAAACTATTTCACAAGGTTTGGAATAAATTAAATAAGAATGTTTACAAAATGCCCAGTGTAGTCACTGGCCCATAGAAAACATTCAGTAGTTATCAGTGATTTTCCCTGAACAAGGGATATTAAGTCTGGGAATCTACACAATCACTAATAGCTTTAGAAGTCAATATAAATCTTTCAGTAATCATAAATTTTAAAATCCTGATTATATAATTACCAGTTGATTCTCATCATAAGAATAAAAAACCCAGAGATTCATTAGCTTAATGCAACATACTGCCTGCCGTGTTAAAAATAATAATAATAAATTTTTTCACATTTCTAAAGATATGTTGATTTTACCCCAGGTATGTTGACCTAGGAGCCCTCGTGGCACAGTGGTTAAAAACTTGGTAGCTAACCAAAAGGTCAGCAGTTCAAATCCACCAGCCACTCTTTGTAAACCTTATGGGGCAGTTCTACTCTGTCCTATAGGGTCACTATGAGTCAGAATTGATTCAGTGGTTGTTGGTTGGTATGTTGACCTAGGCTAATTTGCATGAGCTAGGTTCCTTTACTGTAATTCTGACTTTGTAATTCCATAAGTCAATATATAGTTGTTTTTGTTTTTCCCCTAATGTCTTCATTAGTCATTAGTATGGTTCTTCATTAGGCACTGATTCTCTGATGCACCATTTATGAGACAATGTGCTGAAAAAGGCAATATGCTTCATTAAATCTAGAATGTTTATCTTAAGTATGTACACAAAGCCTGTTCTCTAATGTTACTGCAACACTATTTAAATTTTAAAAAATCAGTTTTTCAAAAAAATTGGTGAAATATAAGATGTTGCTGTTATACCAACATTAATAATAACACATAATATTTTAAATAAGATGTACAATATACTGTAAAAGTGATTTTGTAAAATATTTTTGTTGTGTGATTCCAATTTGTTGTTGAGCTGAGGTCCCTGTCTGCAGGCCGGCTCTCAGCCAAGAGTCTCTCTCAGCTCAGTAAGGCCACTTGCATTTCTCATGCCATTTCCTCCTCCATCTTCAAACTAACAACAGGTCAAGTTCTTCTCATGCTTTCAATCTCTCTGACTTGCCTTTTTCTACATCTCTTCTGCCTTCTGCCAGAGAATATTCTCTGCTGTTAAGGGTTTATGTGATTAGATGGGGCCTACCCAGGTAATCGGGGTAGCTTCCCTATTTTAAAGTCCCTAGGATCCTAGGAGCATGAGGAACCTGTACACAGATCAAGAGGCAGTGGTTCGAACAGAACAAGGGGATATTGTGTGGTTTAAAGTTAAGAAAGGTCTACATCTGGGTTTTATCTTTTCACCATACTTGTTCAGTCTGTATGCTGAGCAAATAATCCGAGAAACTGGATTATATGAAGAAGAATGGGGCATCAGGACTGCAGGAAGACTCATCAACAACCTCCGTTATACAGATGACACAACCTTGCTTGCTGAAACTGAAGAGGACTTGAAGCACTTACTGATGAAGATCAAAGACCACACCCTTCAGTATGGATTACACTGCAACATAAATAAAACCAAAAATTATCACAACTGGACCAATAAGCAACATCATGACAAATGGAGAAAAGATTGAAGCTGTCAGGATTTCATTTTACTTGCCTCCACAATCAACACCCATGGAAGCAGCAGTCAAGAAGTCAAATGACACATTGCATTGGGCAAATCTGCTGCAAAAGACCTGTTTAAAGTATTAAAAAGCAAAGATGTCACCTTGAAGACTAAGGTGCACCTGACTGAAGCCATGGTGTTTTCAATCACCTCATATGCATGTGGAAGTTGGGCAATGAATAAGGAAGACTGAAGAAGAACTGATGCCTTTGAATTACGGTGTTGGTGAAGAATATTGAATATACCATGGACTGCCAAAAGAATGAACAAATCTGTTTTGGAAGAAGTAGAGCCAGAATGCTCCTTAGAGGCAAGAAGGGTGAGACTTTGTCTCACATACTTTGGATGTGTTGTCAGGAGGGACCAGTCCCTGGAGAAGGACATCATGCTTGGTAAAGTAGAGGGTCAGTGAAAAACAGGAAGACCCTCAAGGAGATGGACTGACACAGTGGCTGCAACACAGGGCTCAAGCATAACAAAGATCATGAGGATGGTACAGAATGGGGCAGTGTTTCATTCTGTTGTACACAGGGTCGCTATGAGTCGGAAGCAACTCAATGACACCCAACAACAACAACAGGATCCTTGGGTGGTGCAAATGGTTTGTACTTCTCTACTTACCTAAATGTTGGCAGTTTGAACGCACCCTGCAGTGCCACAAGAGAGGCCTGGTCATCTGCTTCCATAAAAATTACAGCCAAGAAAACCCTATGGAACAGTTTTACTCTGTAACACAGAGTTGCCATGAGCTGAAATTGGCTTAATAACATCTGCAAAATCACTTTTACCAATTAAGTAACATACTCACGAGGTTTTGGGATTGGGGTTTAGACATGGGGTGGGTGGGCTATTCTGCCTATGACATACGTATTAAATAAATAATAACTAAATTATTCAGACCCATTGATTTTAGAGAGCCTAATAATTTCAAAGGATTTTTATGGTTAAATAACTTGGAAGAAGTTTCCAAATTTTACAACCTCTGTTATCTCAGGTCACAGCAGCCAAAACCGAAAAGCATAGTTATATTTTCTGACGCGTTTGTACCAGGAGATGTTGGATTTCCAGTCTTCCCTATGGAAAAAAAAAAAACGTTGCCATTGAGTGGATTCAGACTCAAAGCCACCCTATAGGACAGCGTAGAACTGCCCCATAGGATTTCCAAAGAGCGGCTAGTGGATTCAAACTGCTGACATTTTGGTTAGCAGCCAAGCTCTTAACCACTGTGTCACCAGGGCCCTGTCTTCCCTGTAGTTCCAGTTACTTCTGAGCATTCCCAGGGGGTATGTTTTACCCATCTGCTATCTGCTATCTTCTCCCTCTTCGCATTTTAGTCTCTTCAGTTCATTGGCTGCTGCTAATTCTTCCTGTGCCAAAACTTCTTGGGAGGTTTACTGGGAGAACACTGATATTCATGCCAAAGTCAATTTTTTCAGAAATTATCAAAGCTGCCAATACCTTCTTCCACCAATTGCATCGTATTTTGCCACTGCACAGAGTTGGGTGCCAGCTATTATCTGTAGAACCCTGAATGGGCTACCACCAGAGGCACTGAGCACAATGTTCACCCCATGAAAATACTGGGAATTGCCATCATCAGCTGAGCCCTGATGCACAGAAACAATATTCCATTCCATTCCAGAAGTGGGAGAATGCCTCTCTCCTTCTTGTTATATACCCTTATATGGTTAACAAAGCAATATACCAGTTGTTTTACTGTTTGTATTTATGTGAATAGTACCTTTACTTCCCCTCCAATTGGTCAAGTGTGAGTCCACTGAGACTGTCTCCAGAGGGACAGCCATGACCTAGAACTTATTCTTGAGCTAATATCCAGGAGATGTCTTGTTTCTTCATGTAAAAGAACCCCTGGAAGCCCCATTCCCATTAGTCAAACAATCATATCCAGACCTCCATGATGAACATTATTAGATATAAGCTGGTAAATGGTAATATGCCCAATGCTGCTCAGAGATGCAAGAAATACATTCTGAAGAATATTAGAAGTTCATTCAGAGAGTGAAGAAATGTTTTGCTATTGTCATCATTTCATCTGAATGAGATTTACACGCCATGTCATATAATCTGTAAGCTCATCCAAGGCCATTGTTTTCATGGGCTCACAAGCGCCATTTAAGACAGATACTGTTTTTACAGATGAAAAAGTAAAAAGCAGAGTGGTGTATTGGCTTTCCTAAGGTAATACAGTGATGTATTTCTAGCCCAAATCCAGTGCCTTGATCCATAATCCATGATCCATGATCCATGATCCATAATCCATGATCCATGATCCATGATCCATGATCCATGATCCAGTCCCATCATGCTTGGTAAAGTTGAGGGTCATCAAAAAAGATGAAGACCCTCAACGAGATGGATTGGCACCGTGACTGCAACAATGGGCTCAAGCATAGTGACAACTGTGAGGATGGCGAAGGACTGGGCAGTGTTTCGTTCTGTTCTGCATAAGGTCCCTATGAGTTGGAACCAACTCGACAGCACCTAACAGCCTAACAACATTATTTGTAAAATGCTTTTGGGTTTGTAGTTTTTTAATAGATGTATTTTTTTAAATTACCATCAGCAATTCAATAAGTAAATAGATTTTACTTAAACTTTCCAAAAATCACTAGACTTGTTTTCTCCCAAAGATACTACACCTCTCAAGTTTTTTTTTTTTTTAAATGCTTTAGAGTTTTAAAAACACTATCACATAATCATTTCACTCACAATAAGTGAGTGAGAAAGGCAATGTAATTGTCTTGAGGAGCTAGTAACTGGTAAGGCTTAGAATTGAACTTTTCGCCTTTTTGCTACAAAGATGATATTGAGTGCATCATACGAAACTGCTAGGAAATTCCACATAGCAAATAACTTATATTTATTTTCACTTTCATATTAGTATCATTTAGAACACTGCACAGTCTACCCTTTCATTTTAGCACTTACCAGAAACAGAATAATCAATTTCGTACTTATTGTTTTATGGGCTATTATCCAATTCAGGATCAAATAGTGCATTTAGATATTATGTTTTGGTTTTCTTTTTAAGTTTCTTATAATATAGTAGAGATCCTCAAGCTTTCTTTTTTCTTCCATTACTTTGACATTTTTGAAGAGTATGGGCCATCTATTTGGTAGAATGTTTCTAACTTTGGGCTTATTGGACGTTTCCTTGTGATTATAGTTGTATTAGATAGACAGACAGACAGATAGGTAGATAGGTAGATGGATAACAGTAAAACAGGAATGTTCTTCCTTAATAAAATATGTAGAAAACATGTAGTTATTTTTTTAAATAAAAGTTGTGAGGCCTAACATTCTGTCGAGCTCATTTGCCACTTATCCGGAGAAATTAGTACAGTTCCTAGCACACAGTAAGTACCCAACAGGTAGTTATTCGATATATGAATGGCTGAATGAACAAATTAACGGCTAGATAAACTAAGTGAGTGTGTGTGTTTTAGCTGCTGTCGAGTTGGCCCCAACTCTTGACAACCACATGACATTGGGACTAAAGCTTGTCTGGTCCTACGTCATCCCCATGGTTGACTGTAGACCTGACTACTGTGATTTCGTAGGGTTTTCATTGGCCGATTTTCAGAAGTAGATTGCAGGCCTTTCTCCCTCATCTATCTAGAAGACATGAATTTTTGCCTTCCTTTTATCTTTGAAAAATAATATGACCTTAACCAAAGCATTTTATATTTTTTAGGTCACAGTTACCCATATGTAAAATGAGGGCCAATGATACCTTAACGACTTGAAAGCAGGAGTCTGAACCAGTTATTGTCTTTACGTTCCTTCCAGATTTCTGAGTCTTGTAATCCAGTTTGGTTCTTTCCTGAAGCTAGTTCATGGTATTCCAAACCTGTTCCCTGGGATTTTTTATCACTGCAGTGAGATATTTAAGACATAAATTTATATTGAGCAATAGCTTTGTGCAATGTTTATTTAGGTGTAATTGAGGTGCATCTGTTTCTGTGAAACACTGTTAAATTTTTTGTTACATTAGAAAACCTGTTAAGCATTTACATATTTCATACCAGTTGTTAAGTTTTGAATTCATATAATCTTGGCCAACAAAAAGATTCGTGTTCATTACTTTCTCCATGCAAAAAGCTGGACTATAATTAAAGTCATTTATAATTAAAGATGCAGATTTACAGGAAACAGTATGAGTGGGGACACTGAAAGGCTGACAAAATATATTCACTGGAGAAGTAGTTTGGCTGATCACTTTATGATGAGCTCTGTACTGCATGCCATTAAAAACTCAATATATTTTAGAAATAATTTCCCTTTAAATCTTACATGGTGTTGGAGAGTGACAGGGTGAATCATTATCTGGATTATCAGGAAAAGGAAAATGTATGCGTTATAATTTCCAAGGTAACAAGGAACATCAAGATTGAAGAAAAGACAATACTATTAATGAGGAATCTTTGGGTTGCAAAGGCCAATAATCAAATTTAAACTGACTTAAACCAAAAGCAAAGTTTATTATAAGGATATTGCGGTGTCTCCTGGAACTCGTAGAATGGAATATAACTGATATCTATGAAAAATTGAATCTAAGGCATTAAATATTATTAGAAATATTTTCCATCTTGGGAATCCACATTCATTCTCTCTCATTCTGTCTCTCATCTTCCCCTTGTCTCTGGTACCCATGGTAGGAAACATGGCTGCTGCATGTGATTCCTGAGCTTCACATCTTAAAACCACCAGGTGTCTACCTCAAGACTGAATTAAATGCGATTTGAGGAGCAGAGACTTCGTATACAAAATGGCTTCCCTTTCTACATCCATTTAAATGAAGGATAAGAGTGAAACACTTCCTAGGAAACACAGTGTACGAGCCCTTACTGAGGGATACGATGTTGCAGGAGCTTTATGTCCAACAATTCTGCGAAATAGTTATTGCCCACAGTTGTCAGGTGAGGAAACATAAGCTCTGAGAATGCATGCAAACTGCTCAAGGCACTTAGCAGACAGTGGAGTCAACATTTGAACCTGTGGCTTTATTTAACTCTAAATAAACGTTGCTGCCTTTTCTCAGGTTGAATACAAAGCATCCATGTTTCCATTTATAGATAAATTAAGAAAAAGACATTAAAATTTGGAGAGCAGACAAATAAGGAGTCTAACCAGCATGAAAATTGAGTTGTTTTATATTAAAATGCTAATATTAGGCTTCTGCTTCTGGCCATAATGCAGTAATAGAGGCAGGACTTAACTTTACACTTTAAAAGGAAATCAGAAACTTGGGAAAAATACATGAAACGCATTGGACAACAGGCGTCACAGAGCTGCGATCATTGAGAGAAAGGAAATAAATCAAAGTGAGAACTATTATTGCCCAAGTTTTCTTCCTGGAGGCACATTTCAGATCACAGAGCAGGAGAGGGTCCCAAAATGAGCATACTAGTATCGCTGATTTGAGGAGACGCAGTCAGAGTTCAGGAAGTCTGTATTAACTGAAAGTTGTAGGGCCAATATGGAGAGGAGGGACCGCTCCAGAAAAGAGTTCTAGAAATCTGATCAGGTTCTCTTGAAGTCTTAGAAAGATGGACATGTGTACAGTGAATCTCCAGCGATAATTCTACTGCTTCCTTATATTTCAGCTTATCTGCATCAGTAGCAGAAACCATATGATTAATATGTTTTATATTTCCTTAACACATGTTTAAATTCTAGGGGAACCATGCACTCTCTCTCTGATTTCTGGGAAGAAAATGTTTTGGTTCTTTAACCCCAAGGCTTACATTTTTAGTTCTCACCTGTTCTGGCATATTATAGTTTGTTAGTTTGTAACAGACCCCTCTCTTTTGTTTCAAATGGAAATCAGATTGTTACTGTGAAACATTCACAGACCTGGATTTCTAAATTCTGGAAGTCTAATTTTATATTAACACCCTGTAAATCATTGGCTTTTAATAGCCTTAGAAGAGAACTTCTCCAGGAAGAAAAACATATAAAACATCAGTGGCATGAGATCTGGAATCTTCCTTTTATATCAACGACTGATGTTATTGTGTGATCCTGCTTAACATATTATTAGTAGAATCCTATGTCCTAAAAAAATTATGTTGTCAAACCTCTCTCTTTATCCCCTCACAGCCTCCATGTCCATTAACAGAAAACCAGCTATTTTTCCTTCAAATGTCTTCCTGGTGGAGCTTTATACATCCATTCACATTTGACAAAAATACTACAACTTGCATAAAAAACTTCTCAATCCAATTAATCAGAAAATCTCTGATTCTCCCAATCTTATATGTATTTCTATAAACTTCGTATTTTCTTAGACAAGTTTATTAGCTACTTGGAGATGAAGACCAGGTCTTATGCATATATTTACTTCATATCATTTAAACTTCGTACTCAATCAGACATATGTATTGACTCAACAACAGCAGAATACACTATTTTGTTTTCAAGCATCCATGGGATATTTACCAAGATAGAGAATATCCTGGGCCATTAAAAACAAAAACAAAACCTCAGCAAATTTAAAATGATTGAACTTTTTAATACAATATTCTCTAACCATAATGGAATCAAATCAATGGCAGAAAAACAACAGGAAATTTTCCACACTTTTAAATTAACAGCCTAAATAATCCATGGGTCAAAGATGTCTCAACGGAAATAAAAAACACAGAGAACTGAATGAAAAGGAAAATAAAACATATCAAAAAATGTGAGATACATTTAAATCCTCAACTCAGTAATATAAGTTTTTACCACAAGAAACTAGAAAAAAGAGAAAAATATATACTTAAAGAAAAGAAATATTAAAAATAAAAGCATAGATCAATAAAATTGAAAACAGGAAAACAATAAAGAAAATCCATGAAACCTAAAACTAGTTCTTTGAAAAAAAATCACTAAAATTGATAATACTTCTAACAAGACTGACCAAAAAAATAATAACAATAGAGAGAGAAGACATAAATTACCAACACCAGCAATGAAACAGGAGATATAACTACAGAACTTGTAACCATTAAGCAGATAATAAGAGAATACCATGAACAACTTTACACTCAGAAGTTCCTCAGAAATGACAAACTACCAAAACTCAGTCAAGCTGAAATAGACAACCCAAATAATCCTATAACCTTTTTAAAAAATGAATTTGTCATTTAAAAGCACCCTAAAGAGAAACCAGGCTCAGCTGCTTTCACTCAAGGATTCTACCAGACATTTAAAGAATTAATGCCAATTTTACATACTCTCTCCCCCAAAATAGAATATTTCTCAATCCTATGAGGCTAGTATTACCATGATATGAAAATCAGGCAAAGACAGTACAAAAAAGGCAGGGTGGGAGGGTGGGGAGAGCAGAAAGAAGGAAGGCAGGGAGGAAGGAAGGAAGGGAGAAAAGAAAACTATAGACCAGTATTTCTTATGAACTTAGACATAAAAATCATCAACAAAATATTAGCAAATTGAATTCAGCAACATACAAAAAATAACTATACACCATAACCAGATGGAATTTATCCCAGGTATGGAAGATTGGTTTGATATTTATAAATCAGTCACTTAATCCACCATGTCAATAAGAATGGTAACAATAGAGAGGAATTAACCCAACTTGATAAAGAATATCTGCAAGAATCTCCAGCTAACATCATACCTAAGGGTGAAAGACTGAATACTTTCTCTCTAAGATTGGGAACAAAGCAATGATGTCTGCTCTCACTACTTACAATCACCAAAGGACTGGAAGTTCTAGCCAGTGCAAGAGGATAAGAAAAAGAAATAAAAGGCATGTGAATTATAAAGGAAGAAACAAAATTTTTCCTACCTGAAGATAATACGGCTGTCTCCTTTGAAAATTCCGAGTAATCCACAAAAGAAATTCCAGAACTAATAAGTGTCTTCAACAAAGTTACAGAATTCAACATCATTTCAGGGTATGTAGTTTATAGATTTGGAGTGTTTTCCAATTTACTTCATATTTACAAATGTTACTTAACACTATTCTCCATTACCATATATTCTGACAGTTACTTTTATTTAACAATAAACACCAACCAAACCTGTTGCCGTAGAGTTCTATCCTGACTCGTAGCAACCCGAGTAGTAACGTTAAAAGAAAGGGGAGAGAATGGTGAGCACTGAGCGGTCTTTGATTAGACAAGGACAGTAAGGTCCTTAGTTTCATTGCCACCTTCTCACAGTAGATCTTGAGTCGATCTTCAAGTGCTTTTTTATTCTATACAGGGTAAAACCATTTATTTTTAAATGTTTGGAATCACATCTTCCTCATCTGAAGTGATTAAGTAATCTAGATCTTGGAAATAAAGTAAGTCCAATGAGTTGTCAACAGCATTAAATACAATCTGAATCTGAGTCTATTTAGAGCTGCATCTCTACTCAGAAAATTACTTACTTAAAATTTTTCCTTTCTTTACTTGAATCAAGAATCAAGAATTCTATTTACTTCGGAGGTTAAATGAAGGAATGGCTCATATGTAATTAATTCAGTGTATTCTTATGGCATTAAAAGTGAGGTTATCAGACATTAAGATAACATGGAAAGGTGGTATATAATAACTTTATGTACATTCCTTGTCTTAATTATAATATCCACAAGGGTGTGTCTTACATGTTTCCAAACCAATGGTTCATTTTATGCCTCGTATTAGAAGATACTGTCACACTCAAATTATTCAAGCAAAAAAGTTAATTTACTGTTTCAAATAACTGGAAAGTTCAGGGATCAATTTAGCTTCAATGAAAATTGAATCAAAGAGGTGGTCAGAAATCCACCGATGTCTTTCACTTCTGTTTCCAGCATGCTGGCTTCATTCCCAAGCATGTTCCTGTCACCAAGAGGCCCCTGAAAGCTTCAGGCTCACCTTCCTCAGTTCTGTAAGCCTAATGGAAAGAGTTCTTCCTCCCAAATAATTCCAGTGAAATTCTGAGATTGAACAATAAGCCTAGCGTGGGCCATGTGTTGATCCCTAGACCATTTGTTGTGGACGGAATATGCAGTGCTCTGGTCGGATATGCATGCATCAACCCCACCTCAGTTCACAAATGGAGGATGAGACTTCCACTTTCTTGAAAGGAAACTGAGAGCATATTATTATAAAGTAGGAAACAGACAATAGGGTGGCATAAACAGCAGATATCCATCTCCAGTCTTGACAATAGCCCATATATGTATCATAAGTGAAATAACTGAAGTAACTAAGTTTCAAAAAGTAAAAACTGAATTAAAGAAAGCCCTGAGGTTTACATTCAGAAGAGCATTGTTGGAGTTATGGTTCTGCCAATTGTAAGACTCCTTGACTTAAATAAATGACATGAGGCCTGTGACGTTACATTATTTTTTTTTTTAAAATTTGTTTGTGAAGAATAAACAAAATGGTTGTAATCTACTGATGAAATGATTGTTTACAGAGAAAAATCAAAAAGCTTTAAAAAAATTAGACTTAATGTACCAGTTCAGCAGGTTTGTTGGAACTTAACCAATACAGTAAAATTAAACACATTTTTATACATTAACAAATAGTTCAAGACAGAATTAAAGCTCTTTATATAATCTGGACAGAAGTCCATCAGAGAGGTGTTATGCAAATAATGTCTTCTAGTATAAAGCTTGTATTTCTATTTCCTTATCAGTCTCTTTTGAAAAGCACAACTTTTCATTTTAAGAAAGCCCAGTTTATCTAGTTTCTTTGCTTTTATGGTTCATGATTTTTGTGTTCTAGCTAAGAGATTTTTGCTTGAACAAAGCTCATTAGATTTTTTTCTTCTACAAGTTTTATAATGGTAAGTTTGATCCATCTCAAGTTCATTACTGCATATGCTACAAAGAGGGAAGGTAGGGAGAGAACTGAAAGGCACTATTGCGGGAAACAAAGGGGATTTCAACTTTATGAATGATGTTCTTTTTCTTTTACTAAAATGTATGTGCGCGCGTGTGTGTGTGTGTGTGTGTGTAGCACTGGTATTTGTAATATTATTCTATGCATGTTTCTGTGATTTTGAACATTTAAAAATAAAACAAACACTTTCTGTGTTTGTTACGATCGAGGTAAGCTAATACGTGTTTGTAAAATTGTAAAGCACGAACTACTTATAAGACATACAACCCTCATCTGAACAAAGTTTTAAGCAATTTCATGTACTCTTCTTCCATGAATTATTGATTGATGAATGGATAAGCTTTCAAAATCCTTTAAATACGTTCACTGTTTATCATGCAGTTGGTAATTATTAAGTGAATAACAAACCAGTGACCAGCTTAGAGGTGCCAAGAAAATATGACAATAACAAAGTGAAGGGACCAGATGGAGGTGGGAGTGGAAATGTGGAGATATGCATGCCTTTCCAATGTTCCACACCAAGCTTAGCAGGCTGTCGACACTCAGTAAATGTTAAACAACAATAATAATAATGGGCACCATCTGCATGCCAGAGTTAGAAGGTAGAAGCATACAGGATTGACAGCCCTAAAGGCTAGACTTCCCTTCCTGATCATTTCCAACAAATAACAGCAGTTGTCTTAACTCAGTTAATAGCCTAAGTACTCTCCGAGTCACTCAGGCAAGCAGCCCCTCTTATCCTTAATTCTACCCTTTCTCTCATCACTCACAAACCTATCAGAGACCTATCTGTCTCCAGTCTCTTCCCTTCCTAAACCATCCTTAACATTGCTGTCAACTGTTTTCATATAAATGCAAGTCTAGTTATATTAGTTACTTGCTCAGAAAACTTCTGATAGTGCTTCATTGCCTAAGAGGATAAAACCTTCATTTACTAGCTTGGTATATAAGACTTCTTGATGAATTGCTTCAACTCATGCTTCCAACGTAATATCATACTATATAACTTGAAAACCTTTCTTGTATCTTGTGTGCCCTCTACACGAGACTCACTGACATTTCCCTAACATCCCATGCATTTTCTTCATCCCATACATTTGTAATTATTCATGCTCTGTCATCATCAAGGAATGCTCTTCTTATCTCTGCCTGTAGGCTTCCTACACATACTTCAAAGTCCAACTTAAAGTCATCTCCTCTGTTAGTACATCACTAGTTCCTCCAGATGGATTTGATTTCTCTCTCTTTCATCTCCCTTTTAATACATGAATTTGTTTCTTTTACACCATTCTGTAGTCTGCATTATCTTAATGATTATAGCTAAAGTTTATTCATATATATTATATATGATACATATATATTGTATATATGAGTCATTATATATAATATTATATGTAAATTTATATAATCTTCACAAAAACCCTATAAAAGTATTATTAACCACTTTAGAGATGAGAGAGCCAAGATATAGATAAAATTAACTAACCTTCCCAGAGCTAGTAAATGGCAGAGCTGGGATTTGAACCCAGAGTCCATGCTCCTAACCATTGAACTAATGGTGAGCTAACTGTCTTGTCAATTGTTCCTGAAGTAATAACACCAGAGGAGAAATAAGTTACTTATAAATAGATGTCCATACCATATTATTTATATCAAAAACTGATAACAATAAAAACTTAAAAACTCTTTCATAAGGGGCACTCTTTAGAGAGAAAGAGAGCACTTAAAATAAATAGCAAGCTTTTATTGATCTTTAACCATCATAAAACAGGACTCTCCCCTGAAAACTAGGAACTATGGTCACAGTTAACAATGGGTTTAGTTAGATAAATTACTTTCTGTTCATTAAAAATAAAGGTTGTAGAGACTATGCAGTGTCCATAAAACATACATCATATAATGCAGAGTGAAAAAAGGAACAGATTCAACTCAAATCAACAAATATATACTGCACACTGGGCATATAGCAGTGAACAAAACAGATACTGTCTCTTACCATATGGAGCTTAAATTTTAGTGATACATGGAACTGTACTCATAGTGTAATTTCTACCATGTAAACATTGCTAGTATATGTATCACTAACCAGAAAAAAAAGAATTAGTGCCTTTTATGGTTTTAAAAAAAAAAAAAACCTACTGCAGTAGAGTTGATTCCAACTCATAGTAAGTAAATATTGGGTGACTCTTTTTTCATTTTTTATTTGTGTTATTTATACTATACTGTTTAGACAACACATGTATTTAAATGATAACATTGACTAAGCTGATTACTCAATCTATTTACATATTCTGGCAGAGAAAGTTACATTAATTTTTTAAAATCTATTATTTATTGCACTCTTACTAAGTCATAGGCATGGAGGTAAACATTTTACTTATATTTTCTCATAGAATCCTTACAGTAATATATGATGAATTTAAGCTTTAGAGGAGTTAAATTAACGGTAGAAAATGGCTAAATTCAAGCGTCAAATGCTGATTCCCAAGGCTGGGTTCTTCATCATCACCTCTCAGTGAAGAAAGTCCTGTCTTCTCATGGATGCCTCGTTGTTGTTAGCTGCTGTCAAGTTGGCTACAACTCATGGGACCTCCATGTACAACCTGACAAATGGTTGCCTCGTCCTGCACCATCTTCATGATCACTGGCATGTTTGAATCCATTCTTGCAGGCACTGTATCGTTCCTTCCAACTTAGGGGGGCTCATTTCCCAGCACCATACTAGACAATATTCATAGGGTTTTCACTGGCTAATTTTCAGAAATAGATCACGAGGCCTTTCTTTCTAGTCCGTCTTAGTCTGGAAGCTCTGCTGAAACCTGTCCACCATGGGTGACCCTGCGGGTATTTGAAATACTGGTATCATAGCTTCTAGCATCATAGCAACATGCAAGCCACCACAGAAAGACAAACTGACAGACGGGTGGTGGATGTATGTTCCATACATCAGTTAATCTTCTGTTGGTTGCATGTTAACATCAAACACCCGACGTGCCTTCTCCTGGGAGATTGTTGGCCCGGTCTCTAAGATCCCAGAGGGGACACCCCGACAAGCCGCCTCCCTAAGTCTACTTTGGCCGCAAGTATTTCCAATTCCAGATGGAAACTGCAAGTGAACAAAACCAAACTGAACAGCTCAAATATGCAAGATTGAGTCAATTCAAATTCTGTTATTTTGTTATATTTTTAGTGAAATTTTTAAACAGTTAAGGATAGAATATCAAGGAATAGATCATCGTTTAATTTTTTTCATGTTACCTTCTGACTCTAACATACAGGCCTCAAAATCCTAGCAATTAATGAGAAAAATCGTCCCTTCTTACAATAAATATCACCTCTCTGACAAGTTATTTTTATATTTATTTTTATGTTTTTTTTGCTCAGGTCTTTGTGCTTTCCTTATGTTCTTTATTCTTATTTCACCTACTCATTTTTTATATACCGACACCCATGATCTGGGAAGAAGACAAAAGGTTTTGTTCCCCTCTCTATAATGGGGTATTCCCAGATGTTAACTGAAATAAGATTATCTATACATGATTTAAACTTTGCTGTAAACCAGTTGCCATCGACCTGATTCTAACTCATGTTCAGCCCATGTGTGTCAGAGTAAAACTGTGCTTGAGTTTTTCAGAAGTACATGACCAGGACTTTCTTCTGAGATGCTTCTGGGTGGGCTCGAACCATAAACCTTTCAGTTAGCAGCTGAACACTTTAACTGTTTGCACCACCCTGGAATTCCTTTACTGTAGAGGTTAGCTCTTCTTTTTTTAACCCTTTTGAACCATAATGTTGCTAGGCATTCAGCATTAATATCAGCATCAAGAAAATGTCCCTGCTTTTACATCTCACAAATGGAAAGGGCATACTTTTTACAGTAAAAATGTTCTAGGCTAAATCCTTATTCCATCAATCATCTGCTTGTATAAACTTGGACAATTTACATAACCTCTCTGATCTTCAATATTCATAAGCAGAGATAATAGTATCTACATCTCAGAGCTCTCATAAAAAATAATGTATATCAAACACATGTAGTGCCTAGTATATTGAGTAGGTGAGTATGCACTCAATAAATAACTAATATTATTTCATTCAATAATATCAGTTTACTGTCACTAAATCTGGAACCTTACTACTTTTCCTCTGGACTATTGCAAAACCCTGTTTACTGATATCCCTTCCTCTAATTTTGCCTTCAACATCAAATGGATACCATGATGATACAATTCATGAGCAAATATGGTTCCCTCTCCTCTTTAAAATTATTTACTGACAACATATCTCTCATGGAATAAATCTGAGATACTGCCTGTGTCACGGATTACATGACCATCCTCAGGTATGTTATTCATTAGAAGGATTCACAGAATTTAGAAAAAGCTGTTATACCCAGAGTTACAGCTTGTTATAATGAAAGGATACAGCTTACAGTTAACCACGGGAAAACATGCATAGGGTAGAGTCCCAGAGAGACCAGAAGCAAGCTTCCAGTTTTGTTCTTCGTGGATTTATACACATACTGCTTCATTCCCCAAGCACTGACATGACAGCATGTATGAAGTACTGGCAACCAGGGAAGCTCATCCAAACCTTTGTGTCCAGGATTTTTACTGGGATCAGTCCCATAGATATAGAGTGCCCACATGACTGATTTAACCACTTAATTTCCAGCCTCTCCAGAAACCAAACCGATACAGCATGGGCCAAAGATCCATCATAAACCACACTATTACCATGAACTATCTGACATGGTCCAAGGCTCCAGATACACAAAGACATTCTCATCAGGCAAGATATTCCAAGGGCTTAGAAATCATCACTCAGAAGCTGTTTAAGGGCCAGTTATTTCTTTAAAATGTGCATAGTTGGAACACTCTAAGTCAGCTGAGTTAACCTTATGCTGAATGTTGGCTTAATAGACACGTTAGTTTATCAGCTGACCCTTCCCCACCTAACCACCTTTACCTTTAGTCTACTTACTTCTACCCCTTCCCAGTTTCATTTCTTATCCCTACCTTTTCATTCAATTCCTTTATGTGTTGATATATGCTATTCCTTCTGTGTGAAGTTACCTTTTTTTGCCCACCTAGAAAGATTGCTTATTTATTCTTGAAGTAAAGGGAGTCATCCTGGCAGAGATTTCAGGGGGTCTGTTTACTTAACTGGATTTCTTCCACTTTAGGAGCCCCATGTGGCAGTGACATCACTAAGGCTGGTGTCACCCAGTGCAGTAACTCATGGTATCAACCCCTCATGGACTCCTGCACCAGACCTTACAGAATCCTTAGCAATGTTTTTTGTACTAACGTTATTTACAAATCATAATTCCCGTGTATCACTCACTCCTTTTCCTTTAATTACTACTTCATTCTCAAAAGATATTGATATAGATTCACAAATACTAATAACCATAATATTATAGCTAAACGTTACAAAATTGGACAAAACCAGAGACTATAAAAATCCCGACAGCAACCAAAAACGTTTTCTGCTTGTAGTGCATGCAGAAGAAACCACATGATTCAACATATCATTGTAATTGAGCAATAATGACAGCTCTCACCAGAGCACGTTACCAAATAAACCAAACTCACTGTCGTTGAGTTGATTCTGACATGTAGTGGCCCTACAGGACAGAGCTGAACTGCCCCATAGGGTTTCCAAAGACTGTAAATCTTTACAGAACCAGACTGTCACATCTTTCTTCAGAGCAGCTGGTGAGTTCAAACCACAGAACTTTCAGTTCACAGCTGAGCGCTTTAACCACTGCACCACGAGTGCTCCTCTGGAACGCATTAGAAGGTTCAAAACGTAAGTTACTACAGAGATTCAGCCTTGTAGGTGTATTGATACTTGTAAGCTGGGCTTATGAAAAATGTTTCTGTTGTTGTAACAAAGGACAGGGGTATTTTCATAAAAAATGATAAATTTCTGCTGAAACACTGCACAAAAATTATATAGTCATTTTGGGGTCACTTCCTCTGACAGTGTCACCCGATGCGGTCCACACTCCCCCCTCCACCCCCCCAGTGACGCCACTGCCACGTGGTCTTTTCCTGAAGCAGGAGAAAGATCCTCGGGTAGGGCTGTCAGTGAGCGTTCATGTAAACCTTAGGTCTGGTGGCCTGAGAAATCTTACCTAATTTCTTTGAGATTCAGTTTCTTATTCTGCAAAAGTATTTTACAAATAATGCTTATCTCATGGGTCGTTGTGAGAATTAAAGGCATTAATGGGCACAAAAGGATTTCCTATCAGGCGCTTTATGTTTATTATCATTTGTATTTCCCAGCGCAAGATACACAAACACAGCACGCAGCACACACATACAGAAGAAGCCTTTCAGGATACATTTGTTTAAAGCAGACTGCTTACCTGGGTTTTTCCTCTCTGGAAACTACTACATGAAATTTAATATCAGTAGGGTCAATCTAATACATACAGTTGCTCTTTAACTCAGATTTTATAAAGACAACAACATAGTTTAGGATGACTGAATATATGCTCTGGAATTTTTGCTCCAAGTTATTAAATCTTCAGCGACTGATTTCTATAGGAGGCTTTCTTTTTCTCCTGTACATTTTGACATTAACGACGGTGGCTCTGTGATGTTGGAGGGCTTTGTTTTTCTACCATGAGCTTTCCACGTCCGTGTCTATTTTATCTTTAGTGACGGCAAACTTCCCTTGATTCTGAGTGATCTCTTTAAAAACCAAGACCAAAACAAAACCCCAAAACCTCACTCTACAGTTTGAATTTTAATCAAGAGAAAAAATGCAACTCAGTTGAGCAGAAACTTAAAAAAATATGTATATATCATATAATATGAAGTTAAACAGCTTCCCTTTCCACTCACAAAGTATGAAGTGTCCTACTAGTCCTACTACAGTTCCATGTATTAATTCCATATACATGTTACAGAGATCATGTGTGAATGCATGCAAGGCATGAAAACTGAAAAGTACGCGACAGAAAAGGGAACGGGTGGTCATTTCCATTTTAAGAGAATTCACCAAAGACTCCCTTAAGAGAAATTTCTCTGAATAGGTATAAGGTGAACGAACAATTGTTTTAAAAATATTAAACAATCCTTCCTACCCTGCATCTCATACTATTGCAGAAAAGATTAGATGCATCGTATAATAAAAGACACATTATGTTGTAAAACTAGTGTTAAAATAATTTGGGGAATGGACCGGGGCTAAAGGAGTAAATAAAGTCACTATAAACCCAAGTTAAAAATATTATAATTAAGCATTAAATTTAGCTCACAGTTTTATGAGGAAGATAGAGAATTGCTTTTGTGTTAAAACTTTTATTGAACTTATGTTTGACTTCTTTCCTACCACTCAGAGAAAATGATTAACTTCTCTGGATTTTAATTGCTGGAGAAAACCCTATTCAAGTCTCTGAGGAAGAAATTATCTTGAAGGTTTAGGAAAGCAGAAGGGAGGAAAGAGACCAATACTTGGGTAGTAAGAGACACATGGCTGTTCTAGAAGGAGAGCTGGACTCTCTGAGAATAGAGTTATGAAAGTGTCATAGGACTTAGGAGTAACAGGAACTCACCTCCTCACTCCCACATGTAGAGCTAGCTGGATAAGGGGGAAAGGGCCAGGCCAATGCTGTGGAGGCTGGGTTTTGAGTACCACGTCTTGAGAGTAGCAGTGAGCATGCTCTGGCTTTCATCAATAAATGGCAAAAAACTAGCATTCAGCAGTGGACTCTTCCAGCACAAGGGGCTGAGCTAACAGTGGTGACCACAACAGTAAAAGGACTATGCATTTTCCCACTATCACAACGTTAAGTAAGCTCCAAACCCAGCCAAACCCGTTGCCGTCAAGAATGAGTAATATGGATGTTCTGCTATTTTGGGTGATAGAATCTCAGAACCAGATTTAACTTAGTCTAGAAAGATAAGGAGTTTCTCACACACAAGCTTTATAAAACAGATTCATACATGCTACATTTAAAATGAATTATACCATCATAAGATATTCCTATTAAATTATCACATGTGCCGTCTACGAACATGTTGAATGAATCCTTGCCATATGCATATCTGTTTAAGGATTTTTGAAAACTAGCTGCTTTGAAGGATTTAGAAAGTAAAAACTTTAAGAAGATATATTGTTCCAAAGATGAAGTATTTTCAGTTTTGAATATTCAGCAAAAATATGTAATGTTTTATGGGAAGTTGAGTAGAGTAAGGACAGCAAATGGAATATCAACAGGTTTTCAGCTGCGAGTTTGGATCTCCTTGCCACATGGTAAATTATTTGCATAAACATCCACTCACTCAACTATTGGGATTTAATCCCATCATATTTTCAGTTAAACAAATGTTCTGACCACCTTCTCCTCAAATCTTTATGCAGATGTTAAGAGAGTTCGGCGCTAGACATCTAAATGGAAAATATGTGAATTTCAAAAATCTGTCATCTAGTACTTCTGCACAATTCATCATAAACATTAACTATCACTATTCAGCAGGAAAAGTGGTGGTAAAAAGATTAATGATCAATTTTTGGACAAGCCAAATATCTCTGGATTTCCTGCAGTAGTGAAGACATGGAAATATTTAAATACACATATTTTGAGTATGCTACATGTGAAACATCACTATTATTTATATTCTCACTGTATAAATTATAAACACACCCCTAAATCAATATTTATTCTCTGATACCGGTAAAACATAACCTCTTACATGCCACTTCAGAACTTCTCTGTCTCTTGTTTAAGCCTCTGCTCTAGGCACCAGCTCTCCGTGTGTTCTAACAGCAGGCTGCCTCATGCCTGCGCCATACACCTCGTTTCCAGTCCCCAGGTTTCCTCACTGATTGAAAGGCTTGAGAAGCAGTGAGATCCAGCTAAGGGCCTATAAAGAACAATCGAGAAGTATCCATTCTTGGATAAAATTTTGATAAAAGGGAAATGGAGACTAGTGAGTAATTCTTTCCCTACCATCCCTCAAGACAGACAGCCCTGGGATGCCTTGTCGATGGCTAGGATATCAGTAATCGGTTATATTCAGCAGCAGCCAAATCAATAACATGTCCTAATACTAGCCTTCCATTCTTCTCTACCTCGCTCACCTTTTCCCTCACTCCTGCTCTCTGGTATTGTACTTGCAGATAATGTAGTTGCACAGAAACCTTTTACCTCAAGTTCTTCTCTGTGGAATTCAGCCTCAAACAACACTGTCTATCCATTCCTTTGTCAAGTTTTTTTCATCCAATATTCAGTATTGCTAAAATACAAAATGTATTTTGAATCTATCCTTACTGTTTTTAAAAAATGCAGTAAGTTTGCATTACTTTATATAAGATAAATTGCTTAATAATATAAAAGGAAATGTGTCTTTTATCACTAATTTATTAATAGATTATTATGATGTGGGCTTCTATAAATGGGGATTCTATTTTTAAAAGTGAATACTTTTTTTTAAAAGCACTTGATGCTTTATAACCCAGCAGAACTTAAATAAAATGTTAAAAAATGAAAAATGAGCAAAGCAGTTAATTACTTTTATTAAATTTTACTAGAATTTTTCTAAATCTTCCAATATATTTTCAGATATTCCCTACTGATGGAGGGGATGGGGACAAATAATTGTTGTCATTCAAGAGTGTAGTGTTACATCTCTACTTACACCATAGGAAATACAGTAAAGTATCACTTATTTGGTCTTTAACAATTTATTATTTTTAATATAATCTGAAACGTGAAAGAGAAGCACCTTCACAGAACATATTCTTATCTATGGCAGTACTGTGCAGTAAATACTTCCCATTGCCTATGAAAATAAAATCCCTAAACAACTTGACCCCCCCATGTCTGTAAGTTTGTTGTACTTTGGCAGCTTATGTGTTGCAGTGATGCTGGAGGCTATGCCACCGGTATTCAGATACCAGCAGGGTCACCCATGGAGGACAGGTTTCAGCTGAACTTCCAGACAAAGACAGAGTAGGAAGAAGGACCCTGCAGTCTACTTCTGAAAAGAATTAGCCAGTGAAAATCTTATGAACAGCAGTGGAACACTGTCTGATTTTCTTGGAAGAAGCTCAACCAGAATGCTCCTTAGAAGCAAGGATGGTGAGACTACGTCTTATATACTTTGGACATGTAGTCAGGAGGGATCAGTCCCTGGAGAAGGACATCACGCTCGGTAAAGTGGAGGGCCAGCGAAAAGGAGGAAGACCCTCAATAAGATGGACTGACAGTGGCTGCAACAATGGGATCAAGCGTAATAATGATTGTGAAGATAGCACAGGACCGGGCAGTGTTTCGTTCTGTAGTACACAGGGTCAGTATGGGTTGGAACCCACTAGACGGCACCTAACAACAACGTAACAAACAACTTAAAATCACTGGTTTGCTCTGACTAAGTTAGGATGGTGGCTAATGGTAGCTTCTTTATAGCCTTTAAAAACTTGGTATCACACACACAAGATAATGTAGAGGGTCTTTAGTTTTAGCACTCAATGTCCTCCACATAAAACTACCAAAATAATCTCCCTAAATATCAGTTTTCCTTCTGAAAACCTTCAGCACTTCTCCATGTATGTCCTATAAGCAAAGTCCCTACTCATCAGCTTGACACTCATGGTCCTCTATAATCTATCCCAACCGTCCTGTCATATTTGTCCTATTCTTCTACACATATTCTATATAGTAGAAATCCCTGAAAAATGTAATTAGGATTCATAATTGGTAGTGTCTGATCTATTGGTAGGTAGCCTCCTAGAAGTACATATTTACATAAGTTCATTTTGGGTTAAGAAAGTTCTCTAGAACAAGTTTCTGTTGAAGAGTAGAGTGTGTGAAAACATAAGATTCCTGAGAAGAGAGACCACGTCTATCTCATTAACCTTGTGTTCTCAGCGGTTCAGAGTCAGCACCCAATAAATATCTGTTGAATATTCACTCAACATTGAATATTCAATGAACTGATCACTTGGAAGAAGATAAAGGGGAAACGGAGGGGACTAATATAGGCTAATTATAAGCTTTATGGGGAGATGTTATATTGCTGAAGAGACTTTTCCCAAGAGGTCCCTGTGAGACACTCGAGCTCAAGCAATCCTGCTTTGGGGTCTAGTGAAAAGTGGACACAGAATTGTTCTCCACTTTTTCCAGGAATATAACTTGGCTCCTATACTTTGAGGACTGAAACATAATGTGGCTCTTGCATAGTAATGAAAGGAATGTTTTACAAACTGCACTTTAAAGAAATGTGGGAAGGGAAGGCTTTTCCTCCAGAGATTCCTAAATGCTGCACCTCTAGGAAGAACCAGAGCTAGACAAATCTTCTTTAATTTTAAAGGGGTTTAAAATCTTTGCATGTTCACGCTCAATGTCTCCAAACACATTTCAGGAATAAATCTGAGATGATTAGCTGGATGAGTTTTTCTTTATAACAAATAAAACCACTTTCCTTAGACATGCCAGAGCAGGAGATTGTGAAATTGGTAGGAGCTGGTTCAAAAGTAATCCAAGTCCTTGCTTGCATTCCAAACAAGCAATATCAAAAAAGCAAGCATAAAGAGCAAGTTGTTCCTTTAAGGTTTTGACTTCTTTGACCCTGAGAAAGATGACTTTTAAGGTCCAGGAAAGATAGTGCCCATGAAGTTGAATTCTCAAAAACCCTTAATGTGTAACAGAAATATCCAGAATGAATCCACTCCCCTATCTTTCACTAAAAATTATTAGAAAAGCGTTTTGCATTATTTTAGTTTAAGTGACAGGGAAAGACAATTCTAAAAATCTGCTTGAGACTGTTTTATTGTGGTACCTGATGAATTGTTTTCCACCTGCCTCTATAATTTAATGTCCGAATTATAAACAACAAAATCCTTCAATGAATATGTAGTGTCTCCCTACTAGAATTGTTTGGGATGACTAGTCCTTTATTTCTCTAGTAGGATCACTGTCTGCCCTCCTCCTCACACTGCAAAATCAGCATTCTCCCTATATTGTGGAACTAAAGGGACATTTTAGACCTCTTTTTGTGTCTCATCAGGCTTGTCATGCAGACATGTAAACATGTTCCCAGTGCAGAGATGGTAATTCTTGAGGAAAGTCTTAAAGCTCTTTCCCCTTTCCCCACTTTCCAAAAGCAACAGCTTAGAACTTTAATGCTTAATCATTTAAGGCTCCACATCATCTGAGCTATACTAGAAAATTTGGACTCCTTAATTTTGCTAGAAATATCTACCTGGGGTAGGCAGATCATATTTGTCCTTCAGGTCATATTTTCAATAACTAAACTTTATTTTCCACCATGCATCTGTCATACCGTGGTGGCTTGTGTATCGCTGTGATACTGGAAGCTATACCACTGGTATTTCAAATACCAGCAGGGTCACTCGTGGTGGACAGGTTTCAGTGGATCTTACAGACTCAGACAGACTAGGAAGAAGCTTGGTGATCTACTTCTGTAAATTAGCCAGTGAAAACCTTATAGATTGTAACAGAGCATTGTCCAACTCTATTGCTTTGGATGTATCATCAGGAAGGCTCAATCACTGGAGGAGGATCTCATGTTTGGTGAAGCAGAGTACCAGTTGAGGGAGAAGACGACCTTCACTGAGATGGATTGGCACAAAAGCTGTGGGAATAAAGTCAAAGACATCAGCAGAAATTGTGAGGATGATACAGGACAGGGAAATGTTTCGGTCTGTGGTACACAGGATCCTTATGAGTTAGAATCAACTTGACAGCAGCTATCTCTCTATCTAAAGTCTATTTTAACCCCATAACTTGACATAGAGATACAGTGTGGCCTAGAAAGGGGAGGAAACTTGCCCACAGAGCTAGGAGTAGCATGTGAGCTTTCCTGTACCAGTCCAGGGTCATCTGCACAGTGCCTAGAAGCCTGTTTTCATTTACTCTGGATTTACGCTGCTGGTCTGGTCACTGCAGCCTGAATGCACAGAGGGCGCTCTAATTTCTTGGGTTGAGGATGGCACTGGGATGACCGTGTATCAGCTTTAATGTGAAATAGATTATTTCCATGTGAAATCTAGCCGGTTCCGCAGAGTTCACATTTCTTATAACTTTTTGGTTGGTTGATGTTTGACTTTGGCTCAAACCTTTAAATATATTGTCTTCACATTTTTTTTTTTTTTTTTGGTCTTTTGAAGATTAAGTCTACCGTTCTCTAAATTTATTGCTATTCTCAGTATTCCTTAGAAGCTGAAAATGTGAACCATTCCATTTGCATAGTTCCCTGCTTTGGATAGAATCCAGCACAGAAAACGGAATTAGATTCTAAATTGGAAATTCTAAATCCTGTTTCAAAAAGAATAGCTCCAGACAAAATAAAAAATATACTGGAACTTAAAAAAATGTTATATATATATAAATATATATGTGTGCATATATGTATATGTATATGTGTATATATATGTGTGTGTATGTATATTATATTCTTGTTAGTCACCATTCTTTGTTTTGATCACTAAAGTAATAGAAAATGGAAATTGAGATATGTAAACAATAGAATAGAAATAGTAGAATAGAAAAGACTAGTATAATACCATCTCATCCCGTCCCATCCCATATAAATATTATTAATGATGTGGAGTACATTCTTGCATAATTGACCCAGATTACACCCAGATTAAACAGACGTTGAACAATACTATGTGCACTGTCCTGCAGCTTGCTCTTTAGTTTAATAATAAACCTTGAACTTCTTCCCTTGCTAGTACTGAGAGACCTATGTATTTTTCATGCTGCATATTATTCTGCTAGACGAATGCTTAATTTTTTAAACATAATTTTAAAAAAATCTTTACTCTTTAAAAAATGCATAAGAAGACATTTGGGGCTGGTGAAAAAGTAAAAGACTACCAAAATCTATCAGATAAAAAAAGAAAGCTCCCTACCCGAATCCTATTCTCGAGTGGTTAATTGCTATTCATAGCTTGGTGAGTACCTATCATTCCAAAATTGTTTTGCAAATTCAGTAATTTAACTGTATTAATATAAATGCTCATAATTTTTCTCTTTAATAAGAAAAAATATGTTATAATGTTAGGGGACCCTAGAGGCAGAGGACACCTAACAATTAGTACTCTACTAGTTACCAGGCCACTCCCAGTCACCTCTCCACCATGTCACTCACTTCCTCTAAGTTGTTTTGCAGACTTTTTGGAGGGCACCGGATGGATCCAGATCTAACCAGCTCGGAGTGGTCAGATGTATAGAGCAGACAAAGATGATCAACGGACAACCCTGGGCCGCTACGCATGGTCAATAACACAAGAGAACTCATGCCAAGGAACAAAAAGACTCATGTTAAAGAACCCAAATCATTGGACATATGTCATCTGCAGTAGCCAAGCCCATGTCAGAATCAAAGAGTCCATCAGCTGCTTCTGTGCCAAGTCTTAGCCCCACCCCATCATAAATAAATAATCAATAGAAACTATGAATATGTAGAACTTCCTGATCCTGCCCACCTGCCTTCCTCCACCCCTATATATGAATATGTGTAATTCCCCAAACCTATAGAATGTAAATGCTTCCTCAAATGGAGGAACGCAACCTGAGGTCCAGAGCTCTGAGTTCCCACTTGCTAGCCTGCAAAACAAACTATTCCTCTCAAAACCAGCATCTGAGAGATTGGCTCCTTGCACGCTGGGCACAGACCCACTGGTCTGGTTTCAATAACATCAGTGTACGATATACTGCTTGTCACTACAATCTGCTCTTGTAAAGATTAACCAATAAACCAAATCTGTTGCCGGCAAGTCTATCCCAACTCATAGCGACCCTACAGCGCAGAGAACTGCCTCATAGGGTTTCCAAGCAGCAGCTAGTGGATTTTGAACTGCCAACCTTCTGGTTAGCAGCCAAGCTCTTAATCACAGCACCACCGTGGCTCCTCATAAAGATTACAGCCCAGAAAACCCTATGGGGAAGTTCTACTCTGTCACATGGGGTTTCTATGATTCAAAATTGACTAAACAGCATCGAATAAACAACAACTGTTAAGCATAAGTAGTCTCTCTGAATTTTGGAACCATTCTAGAGTATTATTATAGTGAAGACCCAGCTCGGGTGGCTGGGAGGTCTAAGAAAGGCTGGTGAAAGTCAATATGAAGGACATATTCTAACTTGTAAAGACTGACCTAACTCTGGGTGGTTAGGGTCAGAGAGAGAAAGTTCCCTGGGTTCATAGAAGGACTGCGGCAGTCGATCATAAAGACAGAGTCCTTTTAACTGTGTGTTTTGACCTAGCTCAGGGTGGCCAGGGATGAGATGACCTGGCCCAAGTGTCCAGGGATGAGGAAGCGCCACATAGGTGGCTAGTAACAAAGATCGGAGATGTGGGAAGGGGAAGTCTGGATCCATTTCCAGGTGGGAGTTGGATTCATGCTGATTCTTAACACAGCAATAAGATAGGAATAACTCAGCTTGCCCCTTCAGCATCACATGGATATATTCTTATTTTTCTTTTGTTAAGCAATATCCATTTTGCTTAGATGTTTTTATTTCACATAATGTATTTCAGAAGATTAATTATTTAAATTCTGTTCTTTATTAGTATATAATTTCTAATTTTATTGCACTGTAGTAAAAAAAAAAAAAAAATGTGGCCTGAAATAAATGTTTGTGACAAATCTCAAGGCTTTCTTTTTTGTGGAATAGATAATGAACTTTTAATAAATGTTCAATGGGCATGTGAAAAAAGTGCATATTATACATATTTCACAAAAGTTAATGTATAGAGTGTGGAAATTTTGTTCATAAAATTCTTTGTCATTATATTGGGTTTACTTTGTCAAGTTTTAACTTAAGGTATACCAACTTATCAAAGTCACTCTATTCAATTTTCTAATTTTAAAAAAAATTATGGATGAATTTTAGATTAATAGAGAATTATGTTCCTACTCAGGTTTCTAGGTAGTGCAAAGAGTTTGAGCTTGACTGCTAACCTAACAGTTGGTGGTTCAAACCCACCAACAGTAACACAGAAGATAGGCCTGGCAATCTGCTTCCATTAAGATTACAACCAAGAAAACCCTATGGACTAGTTGTATCCTATAACACATGAGGTCGCCATGAGTCGGTTTCTACTCAGTGGCAACTAACAACAACAACAACATGATCCTACTCATGTTTTCCATGGATTATACCTTATTCAAACCCGTTGCTGTTGAGTCAACTCTGACTCATAGCAACTCTGTAGGACAGAGTAGAACTGCCCCATATGGTTTTCAAGCAGCACCTGGTGGATTCGAACTGCCAACCTTTTGGTTAGCAGCCATAATTCATAACCACTATGCCACTACATTATATTACATTGGAGCCCTGGTAGCATACTGGTTAAGAGTTCAGCTCCTAACCAAAAGGTTGGCAGTTTGAATCAACCAGCCATTCCTTGGAAAAACTATGGGGCAGCTCTACTCTGTCCTATAGGGTCACTATAAGTCGGAATCGACTCGATGGCAACGGGTTTAGTTTTTTTAATACATTATATAAAATGTCCCTCTTCAACCCATTTAATATTCTTGGCCTTAAACTACCATATTGGCTTTTATGTTTATTTGTTTATGCTTGCCTGATATGACTTTGTTTATTAGTTTACTTTCAACAATTTAACATCATTTTATTTTAGGCCACACTCTCCTGTAAATATTACATAGTTTTAATTTCCTTTTTACTTTACTGTTAGTATCTTGACCCATTCGTAAAGAAACTCATTCCAAACATTTTTTTTTTTTTGAGATAACAAGCAATGTTCCTCCTGTGTGTGTTTTTTTACTTGAATTTTCTTTGATGTCTTTATGATACTTTCTTATTTCTTTTTTTCTATTTCCTTACTTTTGATGAATTGACCAATTTTTCTTATAATTATTGATATGCTTGGCTTAATTTTTTCCAATTTATTTTGTGCTTTATATTAGTTCCACCTTTTTGAGGATTTTTTTCTTCTCTTTTCTTGCTTTGTTTTGGATTGGCTATTTTCCTTATTCAAATTTTTTCTTCTTTTATTTTGGAAGGTATATACAAGCTATTTTCTCTATTGGTTATTCTAGAACATTTAATATGCATACTTAATACCTCAAAATCTGAACTTAACATATCTTTACAAGAATATCACATGGGCAACATCAAATATTTTCATTATATTTACCCTTCCTTCCCCTTTGCTATTATTTTCAAGTATTTTAGTTCTATCTGTTCTTAAACCTATAAAATATATTTTTACCTAGAAATCCATATAATTTTGAATACAAATAAGATAGCTGACCACAAATAAGAAAATGACAACATTGTAAATATATACAAACATTCTCAACAAGAAATGCCAATTATCCTAAGTCAACTGTTATCAGAATGTAAGTTTACAAAGGACTGAGTCAGGTTTCCCCTTCCAAATCATTCAGTTGTCCTCTAGGATATCTGGATCTCTGCCTATCTTAAACGTCACATGGACCTTGTTTGGAGAAATAGGAACAGTAAAATGGTGCAGGAGTTAGGTGTGGTAGCTTTCAGAGGGAAAAAACAAAAAAACAAAGCAATGAGTTGAAAAGTTAGTGGTAGCACTAAAGGTTTTAATAAACTTTTAATTCACCCAAATCATAACTTCGGTTTAAGTAGTCTAACCTCCTCATTTACTAATGAGAAAAAAGACCAGAAAGATGACATAATTTGTTACATATATATATTTTTTTTCATTCAGTTGTCACACAGTTGTTGTTAACTTTCTGGGAAATAAACGTTTTTCTTTCTATACTAACTGAACCCAACGCTGTACAACAATGTATTCACACTTGCCAGATATTGAATCTTTTCAAAATTATGACAGTATGAATAGTCCTATCGATGGTATGATTACTTTATTCATAACATTTTCTCTATGAGTTTGGAAGGAATGTAATTCATTATTCAAAGCGGTCCTAATTTTCTATACATTGATTCGTTATCCAAGTACCTTGAATTATCTTCCATTCTTCCTTAATATATAACACAATATATATCATTGTATTATATATTAGTCTCTGTATGTCTACTTAAATTTAATCCTATTTTCACCAAAATGAATCATAAAAATATAATCCAATCACTTGTTCATCATAATTTCAGGCACAAATGCATATAAAATAATATATTTAAAATCTATGTTTATTTAGGTTTAAATCATTTTGAGTCAGTGGGGCAACCTGTCAGGGAACTGGTTTAATTTTTATATAAAATTTAAAAAGATATAAAAGTCTGATCTTCACTCCTTAATTGATTCACTATTCAATTTATGAACAACTAGTATCGGAGATACAAAGAGGTAAATTAACAATGTGTCATATTCTTAGTAGCTCACAATTTAAGCGAAGTGACAGATGACCGTAATGCAGTGTGTCAAGTGCCTTACTAGCAATATAGAAAACCATCAAGTGAGAATGCTTTGAAGTGATTCACTCAATCCTGGGGTATATGGATCGTGTAATCTCAGAACAATTTGTAATGTAAGTGACCACTGCATTGAAACATTAAAAAAATAAGTAGCAGGAATTTTCTAAGGTGTTTGGGCAGTAATGTCATGATGATGGGGTCTTTGAATGCCACACCAAGTATTTTTAAGTTTATTCTCTGTAGGAAGGGTGGGAAGTCCCTGGGTGGTGCAAATGATTAAGTGCTTGACTACTAACCAAAAGGTTGGTGGTTCGAACCTACCCAGAAGCACTTCAGAAGAAAGCCCTGGTGATCTGCTTCCAAGAGGTCACAGCCTTGAAAACCTATGGAGTGCAATTCTACTCTGTGATACATGGAGTCACCATGAGTCAGAATCCACTGGACGGCAACCGGTAAGGAAGGGTGGTACGATTTAATCATGTGTCAGGCACAGGAGACAGCACGTGCAAATCAAGAAGTTATGAAAGAGTAGACACTTGTGGACACCAGAAGGGGTTTTATATGAAAAGACAGTGGGGTATTTAGGAAGTGGGTATCTCTGTATCTGAGGTTTGAAGATGAAATAGAAGTTAAAGAGGGTCTTGTGTGACTTGCTAAGGAATATGGAATTTGTCCTGTAGAAAATGGTAAGCCAAAGAATACAAAGTGGAATTGACATGATAATCATCATTTTTAGCTGATGGGTATGATGTAACAAGATACACTCCCTATGCCCATCTGATGTCAGCGTGGCTGTGAAGGGTCATTCCCTGTACTCCCTGTGTCCCCTATAAAGGGTATGTCTCAGAGACTCCCTGCTTTGCCTTCTGAAAATCAATGAAAGCTGCTCTAACAAATTTAGACACAATCCCTAAGTATGGGGGAATTAATACCGCTGAAGGAAACTCTCAACCAGTGGGGCATAGGAGTGAGTGCATAAATTCCTCCAGAATTCTCAATTACCAAGAGGCAATTCTGGAGCCCTGGTGGCATAGTGCTTAAGAGTTCAGCTGCTAACCAAAAGACTGGCAGTTCGAATCCACCAGCTGCTCCTTGGAAACCCTATGGGGCAGTTCTGTTCTGTCCTATAGGGTCACTATGAGTCGGAATCAACTTGATGGCAATGGGTTTGAGGGTTTTTTTGTTTGTTGATTTGTTTTTCTGGTTTGTTTGTTTGTTTTTTTTTTTCTGGTTTCAGAGGCAGTTCTGAGGTACATTCACCATAGTTTCTTAGAGGCTTCCAGAAGAATTATCTGTGATTCCTAACAGTGATCGTCAGCTCATTAACTTATCTTTATTAGCCTTTTTCTCTTTTTTACCTCACTTTTCCAACTCACTTTTGCTTCCCAGGACTATAAGGTGCTTGCTTTTGAGTCTTCTTTAGGATGAATCCACACTGAGGGAGCTGACAAAGGAAATGGCCTTGGAAATTAGATCTTCAGGATAATTTGGAATTACAGGCAGTCCCCAGATTACCAACATTCAACTCACATACACCGGTAGTTACGAACCGACCTCATAAAGCCTGTTACATTAAAAATTTGAGGTACATACAATGGTTTGTAATAACAAACGGGCACTACTTTGCAATGTACATCAAAACATCATTATTATTCCTGTATTATTACGCTAAAGATGTTTTAGTGTATCTGGAAGTGTTTCTTTAATTTTTCTAGGCGTAGAAAAGTGCACTGTGTACTAAGACAAACCTCTGGCTAACTGATGCTAGATACAAACCATTCCTAACTGTCCCAACTCATGTACAAATTTGATGTAAAGACAGACTTAGGAATGAAACTCATTTTTAATCCAGGGACTTCCCTGTAGAGCACTCATCAATCAGATGGTCACAAGGATCCGACTGTTAGAGGTAAGGGGAACAGTACTAAACTCTGGCACACTAAGACTCTGTGGTGGATTGGGGTCGTGAGGAAGCACTAACTTTTGCAACAACTCTGGCGCTTGAAAGATATGAGGGAAATTGCAATTTTAAGTATTATGGAGTTGGCCTACTTTTGTTAATTTATCTACAAGCCTTAAAGAAAGAGAAGTCAGCCAAGAATTAACTCCAGGCAGACTGTAAAAGCCGGAAGGCCACCACAACAGCATTTAAAGATACCCTTATTCCTTGAAGTCACTGGGTAGACTCAGGCTCAGGATTTAATTATAGATATGACACAGTTTCAAAGGAGACTAAATACAAAACTGTAACAAGTCTCTGAAGCAAAATTCAGGCCTCTGAGAGGGAGGCAATGGGACCTTGATATATGGGATAGATATATTTGGGTATATGAGGCAAAGAACCATAGCTCCCAGTCTCCATTGAAACTTCTAGACAAGAAGTTACCCCATTCTGCTTGCTAGAAATAATATCTGCCTGGAAACTATGCAAAGACCTTATCTGAGGTGGATATCTTGCAAGATGATGCTTTACCTCCCCGAGGTTTGTCTGTATCCCTCTCATAGCTTCCAGACCAATAACCAGGGTCAGATTTCTGCACAGGCTGAGTAAGGAAGTACAGTCCCTGCTCACAGAGTGGACAGAATTCTTACAAAAATTGTTGTAAGTTATGGCTGATCTGTACAGGAGCAAACCAGGAGAACATATGAGGGTGTGGCCCCAGAGAGTGTTGGGCTGGTTGAAGAGCTGAACATAAGGCTGAGCAAGGGAGAACTTCTCCATGACTCAGGACTTGACATTATGGGGAAGACACCTGGAGATGGTCCTCAGACATTACTGGAATGGTTCTTTAGAGCTTAGACTGTAAATACGATGGAGATTCTGGAACTACTTTAGCAGAGTTTTGAGGCAGGGGACAGAAGGCACAGGAAGGTAAGAAAGTTACAATGGGTTTAATTCGTGAGGATAGAGAACCAATCACTTGCCCTGCATTCCCTGAGGAGGCCAAGAAAAATATTCTTTATTAACACAATAAAGAATGCATAAATGAGGTGAGTATGGGCTTTTTTCTGTGACTATCATGCTGATTGTCCTCCTTCAGGCAACATTGACTATAGGTGATGTTGTATGGAGATGGGCTCCTTGGTTTCAATGGGGATGACTGGATTCTGGAATAGCAGACGCCAGGTGTTGGCACTAAACCATCAGACATGGGGACAGATTACCCAATAAGCAAGGTAAGCATGTGCTTAGGGCATCAACAAAATAGGGGCATCAGTCGTCCAAGGCAAAGACTCACAGATGCTAAGCAGACAGGACACAAGGAAAAGCAAGTGTCACAGTGGAAGGGAAATGGCAGGGCACTAAATGACACGGATAGCAGCTCCAGTGCATGAGAATGCGCCGGATGGAAATCAAGTTCACGCAGGGTCACCCACGTGCAAGGATGTTTACGCTATGAGACCCCTACCACTTTAATACCTTTGTTGACATTTGCTTCCTATGGTCCCCTCCCACGTGATTCAAACTCCTTATCTCGGCAGGTCTCTTGGGAGTAAACAATTTCTAATAAACAAGAGGTAGGGGTGGGTTGTCAAGTCTAACTCTTGCGACATTCACCCAATATGCAATTTGATCCAACATAAGCAGTTACTGGGTAAGGATGGACTATATTAATAGATAACAGGCCTCTGATCCATTCTGAGAAAACCATCTTGTACATCCACATCTGCTGATAGAGCATCTCCAGCCAGGAGGGCCGACAATACCCTTTTCCATAGTACAAACACAAGGGTATGCTCTTGCACACATCCTGATAAACAACTAATGGGAACTTGAGTCCCAGATGACACACACAAGTCAGGGAACTCAAATAAATTGACCACTGTGATGAATTCAATCAAGTTACTTTTACCCATACAGAATTTACGTACAGAGTTATGTTCTAAGTCTTGTAAACAATAATATTTATAACTTTAACTTTAAAATATGTTTGGTATACATATGGACGTGATCAAGCATACATTAAATATAATACTAATGGGTAATAATTTAATATAGTACTAACATAGAAAATGTCCAGAAATAATGGAAATATTAATATTTACCTAACACAAATAGTTTTAATTTATGTATCAAGTGAGTTTTGTTTTTTATTGTCTGTCACTTGGGGCACAGTATTTGATGTTACTATATGTATGGTAATATATATTAGGCACATTAAGAGGACACAAAATTCAATATTTATCATGCAAAATATGTTTCTGTTTTGCAACAGTGAGTATGTTTCTAAATTCATCTTCCAAGAAAACAACACAGGGCGTTTATCATCAGAATAATGTATTTATCTTTTATGAGAATACTTACGTATCTCCATGTAAGGAAACTGAACAATTCTGCAAGGAAATAAATTAAATGAATATTTAGACAATAAAAATTATATAAACTTATTTTATTGTCCATTTTCCTTCAGACTGACTTCCTTTTAAGAAACTGATATTGTTATTACTTGCGAAACAAACTTGCTTGTCGAGAAGTGGTGCTATTATTACATCAATTATGTACATATCTCCAAATATGAGAGTTGAACAATTTCACAAAAAAATAAAATGTACACTTTATAAATTTGTTTACGATAACAATTAAATTTTCTTTTTCATTTTGGACTGATCGGATATAACCTCATATTCAGTTTTCTCTCATCAACAACGTAAGAATGAACCAGTGGCACTGTAATTACATGACTCATGATGTATCTGGTCCTGTCTTGCACAAGTGAACCAAAATGCGTCTTCAGATTGAGCATACCCTTGAATTTGGATAATGCTCTTTGCAATCGCTCTCACCCTTGTCAGGTATCAGCAGTAGCTCAATGAACCGTGAAGACACAGCATCAAAGGATGGAAAGTGAGTGCACAAGATTTTAAGTATTATTTCAGGACAAAAAACACTCATAGAGCTCTCTGAAGGGGCCACCAACAAACATTGTATGACAAATTATTTCTGACTGCTTTGTAAGTACTATTTCTTTCGACTATCTCAGACCTGAAGAACAAAATTACATGTTCCAAATCAATTTTTTTTACTTACTAATTTTCAAATATAATTTTTTGTGTTAACATCCAAATTCAAATGTAAATTTTATCTTGTAAATTTTACTTGTTTTATAAATGTTATTTATTTTCAATTATTCAAATTTATTTGTTACAGTACAACCAAATTTTAAAAGTGACATAATTTCATATCCAGGTAAAATGAAATGGTAACAACTAAGTGGAGTGCAAGAACAAAAACTTGTAGAAGATAAAAAAGAAAAGGATCTATGAGTTCCTTAAGGTAATTCCAAAATTAACGTCCTTTTAAAAATGTAATGAATCAGAAGAGACTTCTGTTAAATGCCAAAACTTAATGGGTGCAAGTAGTTGGAGGAGTACTGCTAGTGTTGAAATTTACTAATAGCCATACGAATATAACAGAATTTGTTGCAAATTCTGCATCCATCCATTCCTTGCTGCAGTAAAAAAAAAAAAAAATACTGGTGTAGAAAGTGAAACTACTTTAGAATCTGAAATTGTCACATCTGTAGACCCCATAAATGACAGAAATACAGATCCTGCTTTGTGGATTAATTTTTCTTCTAATAATGTAAATTATTGGATCAAGAGAGGGCAAAGTGATTGTCAACATCACAGTGGACCATTTGAAAATTCGTGTAGAACATTTCTGGATGGTAAATAAACAAGTTTCTGTAACCAAGAATATATTTCTAGGATGCAAAGCTAATGGTGAAAAATATAAGAGGGAATGGCTACTGTATTCTCCATCAGCTGGCTCTGTGTATTGTTTTGTTTACAAACTATTGAGTCCTAAATCATTTAATTCTCAATTTGTTACAGGTGGATTTAGCAATTAGCGCAACTGGAATATGATTGATAGACATGAAAAATAGTTCAATTCAGAGATACTGTGTGTTGTCATATTTAAACCAAATTGGCTTAACTCTTGAACTGGAAACACAAATTAATGAAGAACATCAGTACCGAAAAGCCATTTTGCAACGTGTTGTTGCTGTTAATATAACAATTGCTGAATATGTACTATCTTTTTGAGGAAGAAATGAAGTATTTGGGTTCCCACAAATGCTTTTGAGGGGTTTACTTGAACTTGTTGCTCAGTTTGATCCATTTTTAGCAGGTCCACATCTCAAAATACGGTAACACAGAGAAGGGCAACCCATCATATATGTCTAAAACAGCATGTGGAGAATTAATAAACTTAAAAAGTGACAAAGTTCGATCAACTGTTTTCAGTGAAATAACTATAGCTCAATATTTCAGTTTGTCTGTAAATTCCACCCCTGATCTTTCTCATACAGATCATCTAAGTATTATTTTAAGTTATGTATCTCCAGCAGATGGAAAACCTCTTGAGCAATTTATTACATTTACCAACTTAAAAAGTCATATGGATGAAGAAATTGAAAATCAAGTACTTCACTACTTATGGGAAGTTTGAAAAATTGATTTTTCTAAGTGCAGAGGCCCGTCCTATGACAATACGGCCAATATGTCAGGGTGTTATAAAGGAATGCAACAGAAAATTTCAGAATGTAATGCATACGCCATTTTCATTCCATGTGCTGAGCATTCGCTTAATCTTGTAGGACATAGCACAGTACATTGTTGTCCAGAAGCAGCTGATTTTTTTTTCTACTGTTCAATTACATATTTTTTTTGCCACCTCTATTCTTTAATAGGAAGCTCTTAAAACATATTTAGGCAATGATCAAGTATTAAAATGTCTTTCTAATACACGTTGAGAAGTGCATGCTTTGGCCAAGAGTGCAATCCTGGCACCGTCCACTCAGATTCTAGATGCCTTAGAAAATATCGCTGAAAACCAGACACAAAAAGGAGATACCAGAAGAGAAGCTGAAAACATCATCAACAAAATGCAAACACTGGTCTATGTATTTTTGTTGGTTACGTGGAATAATATATTTCAACATTTTAATCAGATGAGTCAAGCTCTCCAAGATTCAGAAGTAAATTTAAAGGCATGCACAGATCTCTACTAGTCATTAACAGGGTATTTACATACTCTAAGAGAAGATTTTGAAAACACAACAAAATACTACCAAATACTGATTGTCAAGTTCACCACTGCACAGGCATTAGAAAGAAACAAGTAAATGATGGACATGCTCCAGAAGTACTGAGTGCCAGGGATCAATTTTGCGTAACAACATACTATACCATCAGTGATGCACTTGAAACTTGCATGAAAAGAAGGGCGGAAGTGTCTGAAGTTCTTTCAGACAGATTTTCCTTCTTAAACACTGTGGTTATACCTGACAAAGAATGCACGAAGGCATCCAAGAAACTAATGCAGGCTTATCCCAATGACTTAAATACAAACCGTTACGAAGAAGTACGACAATTTCATTCTTACATGAGAACTAAGTTTACAGATTCAGGAAAGACTAATTTTACTCACATAGGCATGTATGATTCCATAATAGAAGATATAATGAAATGCTTATTTCCCAATATTGAAGTTGCTTTATACATATTTCTAACTTTAATGATCACAAACTGCACAAGGGAATGCTCATTTTCATCCCTAAAGAGACTCAAAAACCCTTAGCGTACGACAATGATTCAAGAAAGACTTGATTTATTATCCTTATTATATATGGAAGTAGATATTGTTCTGAAGCTTAATTGTGATGAAATCACTGAAGAATTTGTAAGAGCAACGAATAGAAAGAAATATTTTTAATTATAATATGTTAGAGATGAAAGATATACCTAAAAATAAAATATAGTAATTTGTTATTAGTTTTCTGAACATTAAATTTTTATAACATCTTTTCATTTGTTCACTCATAATTATAGCATTTATTACAAAACAAGCATAAAAGTAGAAGTATGGGCCATTTAAAGCAAAATTGGTGACAGTCAATTTTTGGTTGTGGGAGATCAACAAAATTTTATATTGATTGTTGGAACAACTAAGTTCACTGAATGATTTTTTTCTGTTTTGGAATATGTAGAATATTCTTTTTGTAGAAATGTGGTATATAATAAAGATCTTAGTACCCTGCACCCACTAAAAATTTTATAATCCAGTTCATCTCATTCCACTAAATGGCACATGCCATTTTTGCATTCAATCACTAACATTACACTTGCATTTAAAAAGAAGTTACATCATGGATAGCTAAGAGACACACACACACACACACACACACACACACACACGTATATATCTATAATTCACATAACCTGTTTGAATGCATGAGTCAGCACAGGAGGGAGCACTCAGGTCCTGATCAAGAGGCAAGGTGGCTGTAACTACCAGATTGTTGCGGCAACTATGATGACTAGAACTTTAGGGATCTAGGATGACTAATTGACCATAGTTGTCCCAGGGGGTAAAACAGATGAGCTGTAATTATATAAGCAGAAAAAGTCAAATGCTGGTGAGAAGCAAGCTGATGCCAACTACTACACAGGAAAATCATGATCTCTTACTCCACTTCCTAAATATGAGACAATTCTCAGACCGAGAGCCCATCCATTAAAAAGGAGGCTGAATGTAATGCATATAAAATAAATTCTCTACCAATTCTTCCCCAAAGAAAACTACAGCCATTTAAAAGAGTAACAACTCACTGGCAAAAAGCAAAGTAACTAATCTTTCTAGGGCAGTTTGATTCAGACTTCGTACCGACATTGGATCTAAATCATGGTTTCTGAAATGCAATTGTACCCGTTTTTGTTAGAATGGGTACTTACAGAAGCCAGGTAATAAATGGAATAATGGTCCAAATGTATCTCAGTGTGTGTGCAGCAGGTCTCGACACATCCTCTGATCATTTCCCTGATCTCAAGTGCATAATCAAGAAGAATATATTTAGCAAGTGGCAGAATTCTCTTACTAAGAAGGCCCAAGTGAAAGCACCCCAAATTGCCTCTTCACAAAATCAAGATAGTAAGTCGGAAGCAATACCACATTCCAGGAGACACTGCAGTGATTAGTATCATCAAAGATATGAATTATGTTGGTGAAGTTCTCCATTGTTCAGTTCAGCTACATGGTGCCCACAGAGCTCAAATGTATCACAACAGATGACAGAGAAATATAGTCACCAAATGGCAATAACAATTGCTGTTGTGCCAGAGGTGGGTCCTTACTGGAACAGGTCAAGATAGCCTCTGGCACTAAGCTTGCAGCTGTTGATCTGAAGAATATGTTCTTCTCAATCACCATCAACAGTAAAAAAGAAAAAAAGAAAAATTGGGGATGCAAAACTCAAAGTTGCCACTGTGGCTTCCAGTGCGGTCGGCAAGAACGGTGTGAGATCGGCAAAGGAAACTCCCAAAATCCCAGACAACTTGGGAGACTGGCTTCTGGGCGTCTACTGCTTCACCACCCGTAGGAATAATTTCTGGAGGAACTTAATCCTCAATCTGGGAATTCTTCCTGCAGGAGTTTTGCTGGCCAGGAACTTGAGTGACATTGACCAAATGACACTGCAGCCAGTGGCATAGCCAAGTAGACCCATGGAACCCCTATGCTATACACAAACCTTCCAAAAACAGCCTCCATTTCTGTGACCACCACAAGGTTTGCCCTGATGACAACTGAAGCTTGATTCAAATGGGCACCTTCCCTTCCCTGCCTGGTTTCCTTTTCTTTGCTGGGTCCACTCAGAGCTGTGTTCTCTGGTCAGCAGTCAGGCTTCAGCTAAAGTGTTGCTGCTGTTCTGTACAGTTGTGGACACAGCTTCTAAGTTTCTGCAGGGAGTGATCTTTGCTCTTGTTCTGAGCAACAACCTAATGGTATTTTGTAAGTATTTGAAGTAAAGAATGCGCGCGCACGCGCACACACACACACACACACACACGTTTGTTTTCCACAGGACAGATAGCAGTACACATTTATTATTTTGACTGCGAGCTATGTTAATCCTCCTGTTTTCCATCACAACAGTTGGCGGAAATCCTGATAGGTTAAAATTCCACATAATATTATGTTAGTCCACTATATTGATTCATCATGGTAATTGGACCTGGTAAGGAGGAAGTTGATGGTACTTTTGAAATTTTTCTGACTTCAAAATTTACCAAATATTATGGCTTCAGAAGACTTATTACATTTTGTTTTTATGTATCTAATTTATGCATCTAATTCATTTATGTATCTCAATCAATTTTTGGTGTAATCTTGCAAAATTAAATATTTTGACTAAACTGCTGAACATTTATTCCAGACCCATTATTAATCCCCAACCTCTATTGATTTGAAAATGTCTTCTCAAATATGGTAAATTCATGTGTGTTCTATTCTATTGTCTATTTTCCACATCTATTTCATCCACTACATGTTTTAATTTCTGTATATGAATGTATGTCCATTATTCCTTTTTAAATGTCTTTTGCTATGCTTACCCGTTTGTACTTTCAGATGATGTTTATTGTCTCATTATAAAGTTCCAAGAAAAATCATGATGGGTTTAGTAGTGGAATTTCATTAACTCTATAATTTCGGAAAGTTGAAAACTTTATAATAATTAGAATTTTTATCCATAAAAATGTTTCTGCACTTATTTTATATATTCAGTCAATACAGCCTTACTATTTTATATTAAAGTGTGCTATTTGTCATTGGGTTAACCACTAAACATTTTGTATTATTGTCTTGGCAAATGCAACGTACATCAATTAATAACATGTTTTTATTAAGAATGAATAAGGCAAACCAGGAAATGAACCCCTGGAAAAAATATGTTGTGCTTTGTATGTAAGTCTAAGCTTTGTAAACACAGATATATTTTGTTATTGTTGTCACGTGCCATCCAGTTGGTTCTGACTCAGAGCGACTCTATAGGACAGAGTAGAACTGCCCCATTGGGTTTCCAAGGAGCAGCTGGTGGATTTGAACTGCTGACCTTTCAGTTAGCAGCTAAGCTCTTAATCACTACACCGCCAGGGCTCCCAGATATACTTTAGTGTGTAGAAAATGAAAAAAAAAAACAAAAACACAATAGTAATGAGGGACCTTGACATTACAAACAAGAAACAACTGAAGAAAGTAAGAGTATTTAGCTTAGAGAAGATGAGAAGTTAGAGGCTTCTTCTACTGGAAACTGTTTCATGTGGACAAAGCACTTTTTGTCATCATGAAAAACAGAAGTGCATCATGGACAGAAACTTCAAGGCAATGGATATTGACAAAATATTGTAATAAATTCACTTAACGACAGCATAGACACCCTAGAAGGTAATGTGTTAGTTTCCTGCCCTTGCAGCTATGCACGAGAAGGCTAAAATCATATGGAAGGGCATCTGTAAAACAGATGACATGTTAAGATTGTGGTATTTCAAATTTCTTCCAATGGTTAAGTCTTTGATAATGTAGGACTTATGGTGCGCATTCGTTCTTCACTTTGATGTCCTCTTAATCCTATACACAAAATTTATGATCTGAATAAGTATGGTAGATCATCTCGTCCATGTCTGCATTACTTCAGCTCTTAGTCCAGTAGGCATTTTGTTGACAGATGCAAAATTCCACCTGAAATACAGGGGGTCCTTTAAGGACAAAGCATTTGTTTCAAGTCCTTCAGGGTTCATTTTAAAGCAAATGGTTTCTGCCGATGCCTTATGGATTTGACTTACATTATTAAATGCTTTAATTCAAGCTGGAAAAGCCAACTTTACATTCTTTTGCTAGTGAGCAGACTAAATCCCTCCAGACAAAAACCAAGAATGATGACTAACCTAACTCAGCTTTTGTGCCTTTATTTGTTGAGGAAGTCAAAAGGGCCATGAGATTGATTAAACCAAATAAATAGGTTGGGGTTGGCCCTTTCGGTAACTTGTTCATTTCTCTTTGTTTGGTTCCTCTTCTAAGCACGGCCAAGCCTGTGGCCACGCAGACAAACATGACCATTTGTTGGTAAATTATCACTTTTTGGAAACTGTGCTAACGCTAGTTCCTCATTTAAAAAAAGAAAAAAGAATGTTAAGTCTAATGTAAATAACTAAGGCCCACTCCTGTTTGTGTTTCGGTTGGGTGGTTTAAATGGTTTATGAATTTCGTTTTCCTCGCATACAAAATCAGCTGATTGACTTTATTAGCCTCCAACTCGAAATTGATAACCTCTATTCTTTGAATACAAATAGAACAATTTTGAATCTCTTGGCACTGAGTTTAAGAAAACATTTATTTTTATAACTATTACTCACCCATATGTTTCCAAGCATTTCTCTGAGTGACCCAGTAACACAAAACACATATAGGTTTTTGTTCAGTAAGATCCACGTGTCTGTTAAACTCCTTATATGTTCCAGGACCTATACTGTCTTATGGGGACAGAGTATGAACCCAGTTTCTTAGATAACATTTCTTACAAAGTACTGGAGGAGAAAAGTAATAAGCGAATTCATTTTCATGCAAAACAAAAGTGGCACAAGAGAGGGACAAAGTGCAATAAGTTTCCCAAGAGGGAGTAAGGATCTTTGGTTGGTGAAGATTTTGTGAGCTCAGAAGGTGAACAGGATTTGAATCAGGAAACAAAGTGAGGAAGAGGGAACCGAAGCCTAATAATATAAGTAAGTAGTCTACTTTCTAAGTGAATAAATGTACTAATGAATTTTAAAAGGCATATGCTTTAGTATGGTGTAAGGTGAATACTGCCCTTTACAGCAATTATTTTTATAACTAAATTTAGGTCAACCATAAAGGCTTGGTTTTTCAGGGACAATGGAAGCATATATCACTATAAAATCTCCAGAGAAGCCTGACCTGATACTATACATAATTGAGACATTCCTCCTCCCTTCAGGGAGTAAATCAGTTGATTTTCAACTCTTTTATTCACCTCTAATTTAAGTGTCCTCTTTCTAAATGGTAATATGACCCAGAACATCTCTGAAATGTCTGAGGCACTTAGTAATTCCTCAAGGGGCTGTTACACCTGTGAGCCGTGATGAATTTAGAAGGCAGAAAAAGCTAATGACTTTCAGAAGGAAAAAAAATGTATCTGATGTGTTAAGACTCACTTCCAGGAAATCACTTAGCGTAAAATCTAAAGGTGAGGAGGATGGGAAGGAGTAAACGGCTGCTCAACACCTTAAATAAAGGAAAATTCCTTGGTACTTACCAGAAGAGATGCTTTTACAAACCAACATCAAAGGGCAACATGTTACTGTTGAAAGAGGACTGGGGTAGGAATTGCGTGACCTGGAAGTTAGTTCTGGCTTTGATACAAACTTCCTGTATGACTCTCATCAAATCACTTTCCTCCTGAAGCCTCCAGCTTCCTCTTGCCCCTCTCCAATGAAAGGGTTGAGCAAGGTCAACTTTAAGGTCTCTTCCAGTTCTGACAATGTTATCTTACCTCGTCATTTGATCCTTTCATATTTTTAGGAGTGAAAATTAAGATGGAGGCCTGATTTGAGTTGGCATGCTTGAACAGGTTGGAAGCTACTCCGGTGGTGAATTGGGCAATGCCAAATCACAATTAGCATTGCATAAGAAATGGAGGTAAGAAGATCAGAAACAGATCACAAACCAGTGCCCAAGAATATAGTGTTGAAAGAAACAGAATATATTAGTAAATAACATACTTTGAGGTTTTGTGTTACATTTTAAGCTGTTTGAAAGTCTTGAAGTAGCAGCTATATCTGCAAAATCATAGACCTAGCAGGAACTATAGGGAAATTAGCTGAACAAAGACTATAGAGTTTAAAAAAGAACAAAGTGATTAATTGTCTGGATTTTAATGATAAAAAACCAAAAACAAAACAAAACCCACTGCTGTCAAGTCGATTCCAACTCATAGCGATCCTGTAGGACAAAGGAGAACTGTCCCATAGGGTTTTCAAGGAGCGACTGGCTGATTCAAACTGCCAACCTTTTGATTAGCAGCCAAAGGCTTACACTACTGTGCCACCACGGCTCCAACGATAAAAAATTACTTTGATTATATTTAAATGATAGTCTAGAAAACTGATTCTGAATTTTGAAATATTAGGGGGGGATAAAGCTATTAAAAATATCTGGCTGACATACTCATTTTATAGATGGAGAAACTGAGAGGCCCAGAGGGATCTGTCTAAGGCAATACAAACACACACACAGACTTTACGCATTTGAAGGAGATTTTACACCATTATTCAAGATTGATACTACTTGATTATTGTCTACAATCAAATCTGCACAGCTATATTGCTTGTTCTCTTTGATCAGTTTTAATGTATTTATCCCTGCTGTAGGCTAGGTGGAACCCTGGTGGCGCAATGGTTAAGAGCTCAGCTGCTAACCAAAAGGTCAGCAGTTTGAAACTACCAACTGCTCCCTGGAAACATTATGGGGCAGTTCTACTCTGTCCTGTAGGGTCCCATGAGTAGGAATCACTTGACAGCAACGGGTTTTTGGTTTTTTTTACAGGTAGGCTAGGTACCAACAGATCTGTAGGGCTGCAGCTATGTCTCTACTCTTAGGGAACTTTCAGTTGACTTGGGAAGACAGATACGGACACAACGACCCCAGGCGGAATGGAATGAGGATTATGAGATCAGTATACAGTACTGTGTGAATGACTGGGAGGAACGCACTGATTCTCACCGCTCACACTATGGGTCTGTTTTTGCAACTAAATTGTGAGCTCCTTGAGGATGTTATTCATCTTTGAATTGTGAACCTAGGGCAGTGTTTGACCTGTAGTTAACTTTCAGAAAATGTTTATTGATTAGACTTTGCTGTAAATAGATGAACAAAGGAGCTTTTTGTATGTAAAACTTTAGTAGAGAGCACTTGTTAAACCAATTTTCTTATAGTCTGATAGAGAAACAAAGTGAGTGAAAATTAATTCGGCTGGCCATCTGGTAAAAAGAGGATGAATAATATAAACTGATTTATGGGCAAGAATAATTCAGGTAATAACTATAATAGTAATATTTCTTCATGGGCCTGTCCTCTGTGAAGTGAAGCAGATAGTTTAACTAAGTATGTCTTGGGGGCCTTACCTCAAACGTTTTGGATCAAGAGTTTTGAGGAACAGGGCCTTTCCCCCTCACCCTCCGCTTTTTAAAAATTTTGTTTTGTTTTGTTTTGTTTCACAGGTGATTCTGATATGTGCCGTCTAGTTGAAAACCAGAGCCAAATGTAAAAGCTTGCTGAGTCAAAATCAATTTTTCATCAAAAAAAAGAAGAAACTACAATGATAAGAGTCACTGTTTCTATCTACCTGAGCAGTTACTCTCGATGCTACTTCTTAACTTCTGATGATTCTGTTCCTCATCAACTTTAGACAAGTCATCACATACCTAGAGTTTATCCTATAAAAAACAACACCCTCACCTCCGCATGACATTTGTAATTTTTACTGTATTGAATTAGCTCACATATGAAACGAGACTAAAGCAATGCATTTTTTAGAGTAGGACACCCTCAGATACTTTGCTTAGCAATTGGTAGCTGAAGACTTGTTTTCCTACCTTTAAGCTGTCTGTAGATTTTTTCTGCCAACTTATTTATGTTTGAGCTGAATCAAAAGGCAAAAACACATACTACAGACTCCAGTTGCATGGGCTTGTCAGCATTGCTTAATCTAGTTAATGCACCTTTACTGGATCCCAGCACAAACCCTGGAGTAGCTAAGTATTAGCTCCTGCCTCTCCAGGGATCCTTCAGAAAAAAGTTGGCAAGAGTAAGTTCCATAATTAATATCCTTCACTTTTTGCATTATTTACTCCCCAAGGATATTGAAATTGAAGTCACATATCTCATTTGTGAAGGTCACTCATGAAGACAGTCCCAAATCTGGATTTGGATGGCCTGATTTCTGGACTATCCAAGTAAGCAACGGACTTATGCTATATTTAGCTATATATGGCTCAGAAGCATTGGGATTTGCAAAGTTGGGCTGTGAAAATACTAGTCCTGGAGTTTTATGACTCAACCTTAATTGCTTGAAATAATGAGATTTCTGAGCATGTGTTGAAAAACCCAATAAAATATTTTAGATTCTGGACTAAGGGCTATGCTTTCAATAGGCTTGATTTTTCTTTTAAACCTAAAAAAGTTTCAGTCCAAAGAAGAAAAGGGTGTTCTCTCCCTGTCTACGTCTAGATTTCTTCCCTACCTTCCCAACCCACTAGGTATCCATTTGTTCTGAGTCACTGCTCATGTTCTCTTTGGAATAACAGCTCTACTCCACTTCACGACATCCACGGGGAGAGAGAAGAGTAACAAACACTTCTCACTACACAATAGCTCTCCTCTTGAAAAGAAAATTATTTCATAAGGTATAATAAAGTTGGGGGGTGTGTGATCATTGAAGTATGATACTGACATTTATAAAAAATACCACTATCATCATTGCAGTGACAATGGTGGCAGATGTAGCAATAGTGTTCATTTTTCACAAAGTGAATGGATTGTATTCAGGTGGATGATTCCTTCCTGTTAAGGTACATCTTGATTGCAGGTCTATGTTAGAGAATAAGTTCATAAAATTTTGAAGTTGTCTTAATTTTGAAACTACTGATAGGGTCCTTAACATGCTACACCATCACCTATATAAGGAGAAACCCTTGAAGCAGTTACTGCATCTTCCTGAAATCTTTAGTTTATTCCCTGAAGAGTGTCATTATCATCATTGCTCTTTGAATTTGAAAATACTTACTTTAATAGTGTATAAATACTCTTAGATAAATACTTAAAATTCATGGAAAAGAATCCTGTTAGGCAGATATTTTCATCCTCCTTTTACAAAGGGGGAACTGAGACTCAGGGAAGATATGTGACTTGCCCAATATAACAGAGTATTAAGCAAAGGAGACAGGACTAGAACATATAATTTCTGATTTGAGTGCATTTATTAAGAAGCACTTATCCAAAGCAAATACAATTGTGCATGGGAAAAACAGGTAAATAATTGCAAACGAAATCACCCACTTTGACGGAGTTAACTTTCTGACACTTATTGCAGAATCTCTATGCAAGCTCTTGAGCCTGCACTAGCTCTTTACAACACAAAAAGCTATTTCAATCCTGATTGTTTTCTTTCCAAACCTGAAGTTTTCATTCTAGGGTGAGGAACCCTTAGATAGTAATATAATATTCCAGGATGGAAGAGAAATGGCTGGCTTGGGACAGAGGTAGAAGCAAGAATGGCAAGCTTGTTATCTTGAGGAATCACAGTATGTTATTGTTGGAAAAGACTATTATACAGCTATTACTTACCCAAAGTCACACAGCAAGCTGTCAACAGTGCCAGGACTTCTAATTGGATCTCCTGCCTCAGGACAGTGTTCTTTCCACTGTCTTGGTATATATAAGAAATATTCATATTATACTGATCTATGGTCCCCCAAACTCCAAGAGTTTGATTAAAAATACCTTTGCTCAGATCAAGCTGAGATGAGAAAGTCAACCCACCCAGGAGAAACAGGATTGGAATTACAATTCTTTTTGGCAATATGAATCTAGAAGGCTGAGTTCCTACCTTCCATTTTTATGAGAAGTCATCTAAAAAATGCGAGCTCTTTGCCATATTATTACTCAAGTAAATACATCATTTATTGAAAATGCCAATGCTCAAACCACTGACTTTAAATACTTGTTATTTAACAAACAATAAGCTTATGTTAGCTGGCAATCATTTCAGTAATTATATCCATCACCATATTTACATTTATACAATCAGCTACAATTATTTGTGTAGAGTGAGGTCTCTAGTTTAATACAGTAATTATTATTAGTCAGTAAATAATAAGCTGGAGTTCTACAGATAGGTTTGCAAAGCATTAATTTTATAAGAATATCTTTCTAATGGAGCACTAATCTCAATCCATCAACAACTACTGAACACTCACTTTTGGTAAGGAACGGGGACAGTGAAGAGCTGGAATTTATAGACCCCACCCTTACATAGTTTAGAATGAGGTTGGGTAATGTGACATAATAATACATAATCCAATATGTAATATATGAGTTCCTTGGTGGTACAAATGGTTAACACACTTGGCTGCTAACTGAAAAGTTGGAGGTTCGAGGCTACCCAGAAGTATCTCTAAGAAAGGCCTGGAGATCTACTTCTGAAAAATCAACCATTGAAAACCCCATATAGCATAGCTCTATTCTGACACAGTGGAGTCACCATGAGTCAGAGTCAACTTGACAGCAAGTGGATAAAAATGGAATAATAATTGACAGTATGGCAGTTCAGGTGAATGTTATGAACAGTAGAAGAAAAAAAAAAACCCACAACAAAAAGACCCCATGTACTAGGTGCCTGTCTACTGTCATTAGCACTTATGGCCTGTTGTAGACTGAATCGTGTCCCCCCAAAATACGTTTTGTAAATTCTAACCTCTATGCCTGTGGTTATAATCCCCTTTGGGAATGCGTTGTATTTGTTATGTTAATGAGACAGGATTAGTAGAGGGTGTTTTTAAGTCAATCTTTTTGAGCTATAAAAGTTATTAAACAAGCATAGGAGAGAAGCAGAGACAGGGGAAGAGAGATGCCAAGCCACATGAAGATCACCCAGGAGCAGCCGCTGAAAGATACAAGGACCTTTCTCCAGAGCCGACAGAGAGAAAAAGGCTTCCCCTGGAGCTGGCACCCTGAATTCAGACTTTTAGCCCCCCAAACTGTGAAAATAAATTTCTGTTTCTTAAAGCCACCCATTTTTGTTATTTCTGTTATGGCAGAACTAGAGAAATAAGACAGAACTTGGTACTGGGAGTGGGGTGCTGTTCTAACAAACACATAAAATGTGGAAGTGGTTTTGGAATTGTGTACTGGGTAGCGGCTGGAAGGATTTTAAGATGACTAACCATAAAAGCCTAAATTGCCTTGAAGAGACTGTTGGTAGGATTATGGACATCAAGGCAATTCTGAGGAGTGCTCAGAAGGAAGAGAGGAGAAATACAGAGAAAGTCTCTATTGTTCTAGAGAATACATACAGCGTCAGAATGTTGATAGAAACGTGGACATTAAATGTGCTTCTGGAGAGGCTTTAAAAGAAAATAATGAACATATGATTGGACAATGGAACAAAGGTGATGCTTTTTATGCAGTGGCAAAGACCTTATCTGAATTATGTTCAAATGTCTGGTGGAAGGTAGAACTTGGAAGTGACGAACTTAGCTACCTGGCTCAAGAGATTTCTAAGCACGATATTAAAGGGGCCACATGGTTTCTCCTTGCTACTTACAGTAAAATGCAAGAGGAAAGAGATGGACTTAAAAATGAACTGTGAAAAACGAAAACAGAACTTAAAGATTTGGAAAATTCTGTTGTACAAACTAAAGGCACATGTTCTAGAATTTTCACCAAGGATATAGCTACACAATCTTTTGTTAAAGAGATTAAGCCTATAACTGATGGATCTAACTAACTACCACACCAAAAACCCATCAGCTTAGACTGAAGGCATCAGAGCAAGAACAAAAGGAGAGAACACTGTCTGCCTCTTGGAATTCTACAGGCAGGAAACAGGCCAAAGGAGCTACATCTGTTGTTCTCCAAAAAAAGAAGAGAAGCATCCCTGGAGCAGCTTGGAGATCAGCGGAACTACTGGAAGGAGCACAGGAAGCAGAGCTCCCTCAGTCTCAAAGCGTGGGGCTATGACCTCAAGGGTGTCAAAGGGTAGAGCCATGGCCTCCTAGGTTTCAAAGAGCCAGATCTTCACCAACTCAGTTCCAGGTGTGGGACTGCCATTCAGTTTGGTCAAGAGGATGAGGCTGCTGCCCAAAGCTGAGATGGCAGGGATGTCATGCGCAAGGGGCAGAAGAATGGGTCTTGCCAGGGCCAAGGGGGTGGGGTCACCACTCAGATGGACTAGGAGAATGGGACTATCTAAAGCCAAAGGAGCACAGCTGCCATCCCATTGGGCCTGGAAGGCAGAGCTGAAGCCCAGTATGAGGGGCCTCCACCTAAAATCGAAGAGTGTGGCCAACACCCAGATTCTGGAGGGCAAGGCCACTGTCTAGATGGTCTCAGAGAACAGAAGATTATTTTTAAGCCTTGACAGCTAATGTAAATTTTTCTGCTGGGTTTTGGACTTGATTGGTACTCATTATCCCTTTTTCCCTTCTAATTTCTTCTACTTGTAATGGAAATGTCTACCTTGCACCTGTTCCACCACTGCAGTTTGGAAACAGATAACTTTTAGTCTAGGTTTCACAGGTTCACAGATAAAGAGGAATTTTTCCCAGGGTGGAATACGCTTAACTTCTCACCCATATTTGATTTAGATGATTCAGAAGATAAAATTTTGGACTTGAAGTTGATTTAGGACTTTTGGGACAATGTGATGGGGTGAAAGCATTTTACATGTGGCAAGGACTTGAATTTTGGAGGGCCAAAGGATGGAATGTTATGGATTGTGTCCCCCAAAAATAAGTGTTGTAAATTCTAACCTCTATTCCTTTGGTTATAATCCCATTTGGGAATGGGTTATCTTTGTTATGTTAATGAGACAGGATTAGTGTAGGATGTGTTTTAAGTCAATTTATTTTGAGATATGAAAGAGATTAAACAAGCAAGCAAGAGAAGCAGAGATGGGGGAAGAGAGACATCAGGCCACATGAAGATCGCCAAGGAGCAGAAGCTCAAAGAGACAAGGACCTTCCTTGAGAGTCGACAGAGAAAGAAAGGCTTCCTCTAGAGCTGGCAGCCTGAACTTGGACTTCTAGCCTCCTAAACTGTGAGGAAAAAAAAAAAATTGTCTGTTAAAGCCACTCATTTGTTGTATTTCTGTTACAGCAGCACTAGATAACTAGGACATGGCCCTCTGAGCCATAAATGTAGCAAAATATTTAGTATTTTATTCTCTCAAAAATCTCTTTCCCTGTCTATTTTTCTCTCAATGTTTTTTGTGTCTCCAGAAAGAAATTATATTTCATTTAGTATATTGCATCTCATTTACAGATAATATTTAGGGACCATTAAATTCCTGAATTTAAGATTGGACTCATTGTCATTAATTCCCTTGGGTCACATCACCAGTTTAACATAAAGAAAAGCAGGGAGCTGAGCTCTTTAAGGCTGGTATTTCTCTTCATTGCCCAGACTTTGGTTTGGCCATTTGTCTCTTTGTAAGGAAGGGGTATTACCTTCAGTAATAGCTCACCTCTTTCTAATTATAACAGTTGTTAGAGGAAAAAAACACTATAAAGGTACTCAGTGGGGAGACCTTTTAGCTTATTCAATAGTCAAAGTTAGAGAAGTAATAATAGAGAGATCTCTAACAGATGTATTTATTAAAGAAAGTCTTCAATGAGGTTGGAGTCCTACTGAAAATTAGAGAAGTCATTCTTTATTAGTTGGGTTGGCAGAACCTTTAACTAGATAATAAGCAGTTTTCCTATCGAAGAATACAATTCTCAAGGACAAGGATTTTCTCTGTACACTCCTCCCCCTCTTGGATGTGTATAAAATCACAGGGCTTTGCACAGATTGTGTGCTTAGTAGACAAGAGGCAATAGAGCAAGATAGAGTGATTAAGAACACAGACTTTGAAATCAAGGCCTAGCCCTGCCACTAATAAGTCATAAATCACTGAATAATTGATTGTGTAACAAGGCAGTGTCAATGCAATGCAATGGCAAGAGGATGACCTGAGGAACCAGACTATCTATGTTACAATCCCAAAACCACTTATTATCTGAGACTTCGAGCAATTACTTAATCTCTATGTGCACTGTCCTCATCTGAAAATAGGGACTAATAATAATAATACCTACCCAATGGGTTTTTTGTGTGAATTAAATGAGTTAAGGCAATTACACTCTTAAAACAGGACCTGGAAAATACTAAGCATTAAATAAGTGTTCATTATTACTACTACTAATTTATTTGAACCCTACTTTCCTCATCTATAAAATGGAAAAAAAAAATAATACACTTACCTCCTCAGACTGAAATTGTAATGAAAGGAAATGACGTATGTAGAGTTGCTAATACAGTGCCAGTGGATAGCGGGTCAATATATTTTATCTACTATTACCATTACGGAGCCCTGGTGGCGCAGTGGTTAAGAGCTCAGCTGCTAACCAAAAGGCTGACAGTTTGAATCCACCAACCACTCCTTGGAAACCCTATAGGGCAGTTCCACTCTGTCCTACAGGGTTGCTATGAGTTGGAATCGACTTGATAGCAATGCTGTTGTTGTCAGCTGCTGTTGAGTTGGTTCCAACTCATAGCAACCCTGTTTACAACAGAATGAAACACTGCCCGGTCCTGTACCATCCTCACAATTGTTGTTATGCTTGAGCCCATTGTTGCAGCCACTATATCAATCCATCTCTTTGAGGGTCTTCTTCTTTTTCGTTGACTTTCTACTTTACCAAGCATGATGTCCTTCTCCAAGGACTGATCCCTCCTGATAACACGTCCAAAGTATGTGAGACACAGTCTCGCCATTCTTGCTTCTAAAGAGCATTCTGGTTCTACTTCTTCCAAGACAGATTTGTTTGTTCTTTTGGCAGTCCTTGGTATATTCAGTATTCTTCGCCAACACCACAACTCAAAAGTGTCAATCCTTCTTCGGTCTTCCTTATTCATTGCCCAGCTTTCACATGCATATGAGGCAATTGAAAACACCATGGCTTGGGTCAGGCGCACCTTAGTGTTAAGGTGACATCTTTGCTTTTTTAACACTTTAAAGAGGTCTTTTGCAGCAGATCTGTCCAGTGCAATGTGTCTTTTGATTTCTTGACTGCTGCTTCCATGGGTGTTGATTGTGGATCTGAGTAGAATGAAAGCCTTGACAATTTCAATCTTTTCTCCGTTTATCATGATGTTGCTTATTGGTTCAGTTGTGAGGATTTTTGTTTTCTTTATGTTGAGGTGTAACCATACCGAAGGCTGTGGTCTTTGACCTTCATCAGTAAGTGCTTCAAGTCCTCTTCACTTTCAGCAAGCAAGGTTATGTCATTTGCAAAACACAGGTTGTTAATGAGTCTTACTCCAATCCTGATGCCACGTTCTTCTTCACATAGTCCAGCTTCTTGGATTATTTGCTCAGCGTACAGACTGAACAAATATGGTGAAATGATACAACCCTGAAGCACAACTTTCCTGCCTTTAAACCATGCAGTATCCTCTTATTCTGTTCAAACGATTGCTTCTTGATCTATGCACAGGTTCCTCATGAGCACTATTAAGTGTTCGGAATTCCCACTCTGCAATGTTATCCATAATTTGTTATGATCCACACTGTCGAATGCCTTGCACAGTCAATAAAACACAGGTAAACATCTTTCTGGTATTCTCTCCTTTCAGCCAGGATCCATCTGACATCAGCAATGATAACCCTTGATCCAATCCATGTTCTCTTCTGAATTCTGATGGCAGTAGTTTTGGTTTTTATTATCTGGGGTGTTGATTTTATTAAAATATGACTGGATGCCTACTGTATTAGAGCGTTCCATTAAACAATATGCACTGCCCGTAGTTCTCTAAAGGTCATCAGGCTCTTCCTGTAGCTAAATCTAGGTTGCGGCCATCAGAGCCCCTTCTGGTAATTCTCTCTTTTGGGTGGCAAAGAGTGAGCCTGATATGTCATTCAGGGGATTAAGTGTTCTTTAACGTTACACTTGGGCAAGGAAATAAAAGTTTATGTTAATCTCATAAGATGACTCTTGCATGTATCACCTTTCTTTTTGAAGGAATGACTCTCTTAGGTGAAAAATCCATCAAGAAAAGTTGAACAAAGTCATTGCTTTGTAGTGGAAATGGGTATGCAAGTAATCTAGGAGGAAGAAAAGTATAACGATTCGGTTCACAAGAAATATTGTCTGGATAAATCCACCAGGAAAACATCATTTTCCCTTTAAAAAGGGTTTTTTGGCCCTGGTAAAAGTGACTTCTATGACTAAAGCCTTTTGATGCTATGCTCTGTATTTCCATCAGCCTTTAGCAGTAGAATTGGTCTAGAAATAGTAGGTGGGAGGCAAAGACAAATTGCTGTCTCACAGGTGTCTTTCTAACGTGAAGGACAAAGGCTTTCCCAAATATTGGAAAGGTCTACATTCTACCTTTGACAGAAAATATTCAAATTCAACTTTAAAAAAGAAAGAAACAGTTATTACAAATATGGCCATCTCATCTAAAGAGATGACTGTAGTCTGTACAACAGGTAGCTGAACAAGAAGGAGGCCATCTGTTTCTTCTGAAAGGATGTTTGCCATTTCACTGGAGTGGATACAGTGAAACTAGATAACCATCTGACAGCCGAGGTCAGGCAAATGGGCATAAACAACGGGTTTAGGGTGTTCTAACGGTTTGCCTTTCTTGGTGTATGGTTTAAATTTGAGTCTTATTCATTCAAAGATTCTTAAAACCATAATTAAAAAAATCAGAGTCTCTTCTTTTCAAGCCCATGTAAATGGCTTGATTGCTTAAATGGGATTTACTGGCAGAAAAAGTAGGTAAGACATTCTACCAGGAAGACAGATTAGACTCTGGCTTTTTTTAAACAAAGATCTCCTCCTGTCTGCTCCATCAGCACTTAACCAATTGACTCTTGAACTAGAGACAAACTAGTTCCTCCAATGTAAGAGAAATAGGCTGTTTCCAATGAACTATCTGGATTTACTTTAACTAGTCGCTAAGTGCACAAAAAACAAATGTGGCTTTTCCAAGTATTTCATTTATACCAGTTTGCTGCCTAGCAGTAGTTTAACAGGTGGAAAATTTGTCTATATCGTGTTAATAACAGGTTGAGACAAGCTGAAATGTTGAGCTTCACCTAACATCCTCTGTTGGATAAAACAAAAACAAATATGAATCCTCTGGATTAATTTAACTGGGTCTATGAAGAGACGCAACCATGGATTCAAAAGATCATGAAGATCATGCAGGACTGGGCAACGTTTCATTCTGTTGTACATAAGGTCACCAGGAGCTGGAGGAGACTTGACGGAAACTAACAACAATATGAATTTAAATGGTTAGTTAGGCGGATTTATATCCAACTTTCCTTCCATTTCAGAGTAGAAATCAGAAGAAGACAAGCTCTTGAAAGGAAGGAATCAAAAGGTTCTACCCTGCAGCAATCTTTAAAGGACTTTTCTTAGAAAGTTGGATTCCAGCATCAAACTCGTAAGTGGAAGAATTGAGTAGAGTCATTCCCAGAATTTTAATGCAAATCACAATCAGAATGGAATCTTACCTGTTTCCCTGAGGTGACTCTGGAAAATTAAGGCTCTGGAATGCTAATCTTAAGATATGGTTATCAATCACAGACCCAGAGGTTTCCCATGTATTCCAAGATGATACATTAAAAGAGGAACTGTTGGCCCTTTTTATTTATTTTTTTTTTATTTTTTTTTTATATATATATTTTATTGTACTTCAGGTGAAAGCTTACAGAGCAAATAGTTTCTCATGAAATAGTAGTACACATGTTGTTTTTTGACATTGGTTAACAACCCCACAACGTATTAAGCCTCTAAATTCTCAACCTTTTTTTTTGATGAAAATTACAGATGGCCAAAGATACACCGTTTCAAAAATTTCTACATTCACAGTTCAGTGACATTGACTACGCTCTTCCAACTGTGCTGTTATTCTCACTTAAGATGAAGGCTTACAGAACAAAATAGTTTTTCATTTAACAATTACTACACATGTTGCCCTATGACAATGGTTAACAATCTCACAGCACATCAAGAATATCCTTACTCCACCTTGTATTCCCTATCACCAGGGGGCTTCCTTGTCCCCTTCTGTCTTCTGGACCTTGTCAGTGGACTATTGTACCTCTTTAGTCTCATTTGTTTATTTATTTATTTATATTTATTTTATTTAAACACCATTTCAAAACTTTTTACTTACACATTTAAGTGATATTGACTATGCTCTTCCAATTGTGCTGCCATTCTCGCCCAAGATGAAGGCTTACAGGACAAAACAGCCTCCCATTTAATAGTTACTACAAATGTTGCCCTATAGCAGTGGTCAACAATCTCACAATACATCGACAGTGTCCTTATTCAATTTGTGTTCCTTATCATCAGTTTCCTACTCTCCCTCTGCCTTCTGGCCCTTGTCACCAGACTCCTGTACATCGTTAGTCCCATTTAGTTTTACTGGGGTGTCCATTCCCAGGCTTAACATCGAACCTTGAAGGTAACTTCACCTCTGAGCTGAAAGGGTGTCTGGGGGCCACACTCTCGAGGTTTCTCTAGTATTCTTTAGGCCAGTATATCTGGTCTTCTTTTTTTTTTGGGAGTTAAAATTATGCTCTACATCCTACTCCAGCTCTGCCCAGAACCCTCTGTTGTGATCCTGGTCAGAGGAGTCATTGGTGGTAGCTGGGCACCATCCAGCTGTACTGGGCTCAGTCCCGTGGAGGCCTTGGTAGCTGTGGACCATTAGTCCTTCGGACTAATCTTTTCCTTGTATCCTGTTCTCTTCGTTCTCCCTTGTTCCCGTAGGGATGAGATCAGTGGAGTATCTTAGATGGCCGCTTATAGGCTTTTAAGACCCCAGACACTACTCACCAAGGTAGAATGTAGAGCATTGTCTTTATAAGTAGTGTCATGCCAATTGAGCTAGATGTTCCCCGATATCATGGTCCCCAGAGCCCTCCGTCCAACAACTCAGTCCCTCGGGGGGTTTGGATGTGTCTATAGGGCCTCCATGACCTTTCCTTGTGCAGGTTGTGTTAGTTTCCCCTGTACTATGTACTATCTCATCTCTCACCCAAGTTACCACTTACCTATTACCTATTTAGTATTTCCCCCCCCCTCCCATCCCTGGTAACCAACAAGGATTGTTACATTTTGCATGTGAATTTTTTCATGGGTTTTTACAATAGAGGTCTCATACAATATTTGCCCTTTTGTGATTGACTTATTTCACTCAGCATGATGTCCTCCAGTTTCATCCATGTTATGAGATGGTTCACCGATTCATTGTTCTTTCTCGTTGCATAGTACTCCATTGTGTGTATGTACCATAGTTTGTGTATCCATTCGTCTGTTGATGGACATCGAGGTTGTTTCCATCGTTTTGCTATTGTGAATAATGCTGCCATGAACATAGGTGGGCATATGTCTATTCGAGTGATGACTCTTATTTCTCTAGGATATATTCCTAGGAGTGGGATTGCTGGATCGAATGGTACGTCTATTTCTAGCTTTCTGAGGAAACGCCATATCATTTTCCAAAATGGCTGTATCATTTTGCATTCCCACCAGCAGTGTATAAGAGTTCCCGTCTCCCCGCAGCCCCTCCAACATTTGTTATTTCCAGTATTTTTGATTCGTGCCAGTAATGCTGGGGTGAGATGGTATCTCATTGTGGTTTTAATTTGCATTTCTCTAATGGCTAGTGATCGCGAGCATTTCCTCATGTGTCTGTTGGCCATTTGAATGTCTTCCTTGGTGAAGTGTCTGTTCATTTCCTTTGCCCATTTTTTGATAGGATTGGTTGTCTTTTTGTTGTAGAGGTGTTGGATTTTCTCGTAGATTATGGAGATTAGACCTTTGTCTGACTTGTACTGTCCAAAAATTTTTTCCCAGTCTGTAGGTTCTCTTTTAACTCTTTTGGTGAAATCTTTTGAAGAGCATAGATGTTTGATTTTTAGAAGATCCCAATTATCTAGTTTATCTGTTGGGTTTTTTGTGTTGATGTTTATGGTTTGTATCCTGTTAATGCCATGTATTAAGGTCTGAAGTGTTGGTCCTATTTTTTCTTCTATGAATTTTATAGTTTGAGGCTTTATATTCAGGTCTTTGATCCATTTTGAAGTAGTTTTTGTATATGGTGTGAGGTATGGGTCCTGTTTCATTTTTCTACAAATGGATATCCAGTTTTGCCAGCACCATTTGTTAAAAAGACTGTCTTTTCCCCATTTGATGTATTTTGGGCCCTTGTCAAAAATCAGGTGACCGTAGGTGGATGGATTTACATCTGAGTTCTCAATTCTGTTCCATTGGTCAATGTCTCTGTTGTTGTACCAGTACCAGGCTGTTTTGAGTACTGTAGCTGTATAGTAGGTTCTCAAGTCAGGTAGTATGAGTCCTCCAACTTTATTCTTCTTCTTCAGTAGTGCTTTACTTATTCGGGGTTTCTTCCCTTTCCATATAAAGTTAATAATTAGTTTTTCCATCTCTTTGAAGAATGTTGTTGGTATTTGTATCGGAATTGCATTGTATTTGTAGATTGCTTTAGGTAGAATTGCCATTTTCACAATGTTGAGTCTGCCTATCCATGAGCATGGTATGTTTTTCCATTTATGTAGATCCCTTTGGGTTTCATGCAGCAGTGTTTTGTAGTTTTCTTTGTATAAGTCTTTTATATTCCTGGTCAGATTTATTCCTAAGTATTTTATCTTTTTAGGGGCTATTGAAAATGGTATTGATTTCCTGATCTCCTTTTCATCGTTCTCTTTACCGGTGTATAGGAATCCAACTGATTTTTGAATGTTTATCTTGTATCCTGCTACTCTGCTGAATCTTTCTATTACTTCCAGTAAATTTCTCGTGGAGTCTTTAGGGTTTTCTATGTATAGTATCATATCATCTGCAAACAGGGAGAGTTTAACTTCTTCATTACCAATTTGGATGCCCTTTATTTCTTTCTCTTGCCTTACTGCTCTAGCTAGAACTTCCAGCACAATGTTAAATAGGAGTGGTGATCAAGGGCATCCTTGTCTTGTTCCTGTTTTCAGGGGGAATGTTTTCAGCCTTTCTCCATTAAGAATGATGTTGGCTGTTGGTTTTGCATAGATGCCCTTTATTATGTTGAGAAATTTCCCTTCTATACCTATTTTCTTGAGAGCTTTTATCAGGAATGGGTGTTGGACTTTGTCAAATGCCTTTTCTGCATCAATTGAGATAATCGTGATTTTTTTCTTTCCTTTTATTTATGTGGTGGATTACGTTGATGGATTTTCTAATGTTAAACCATCCTTGCATACCTGGTATGAATCCTACTTGGTCGTGGTGTATTATTTTTTTGATATGATACTGAATTCTATTGGCTAGAATTTTGTTCAGAATTTTTGCATCTATATTCATGAGAGATATTGGTCTGTAATTTTCTTTTTTTGTGATGTCTTTGCCTGGTTTTGGTATCAGCGTTATGCTGGCTTCATAGAATGAATTTGGAAGTGTTGCTTCCTCTTCTATGCTCTGAAATAACTTGAGTAGAACTGGTACGAGCTCTTCTGTAAATGTTTTGTAGAATTCTCCAGTGAAGCCATCTGGGCCAGGGCTTTTTTTGGTTGGGAGTTTTTTTATTACCTTTTCAATCTCTTCTCTTGTTATGGGTCTGTTCAGATTTTCAATATCACTTTGTTGTAGTATGGGTAGGCCGTATGTTTCTAGAAATTTATCCATTTCCTCTAGGTTTTCAAATTTGTTGGAATATAGTTTTTCATAATATTCTGTTATAATCCTTTTTATTTCAGTTGGGTCGGTTGTAATGTCCCCCATTTCATTTCTTATTTGGGTTATTTGTGCCCTCTGCTGTTTTTCTTTTGTCAGTCTGGCCAATGGTTTGTCGATTTTGTTGATTCTTTCAAAGAACCAACTTTTGGTTTTGTTGATTCTTTCTATTGTTTTTCTGTTCTCTATTTCATTGATTTCTGCTCTGATCTTTACTATTTCCTTTCTTCCGGTGGTTGTAGGCTTTTTTTGTTGTTCTCTTTCTATTTGTTTGAGTTCTGTAGTTAATGTTTTGATTTTGTCCCTTTCTTCTTTTTTGATATGTGCATCTATTGCTACAAATTGTCCTCTGAGGACTGCCTTTGCTGTGTCCCAAAGGTTTTGGTATGATGTGTTTTCATTTTCATTTGATTCTAGGAATTTTTTAATTCCATCTCTGATTTCTTCTATTACCCATTGATGTGTAAGCAGATTATTATTCAGTTTCCATGTGTTTGATTTTTTTTCCTTGCTCTTTCTAGTGTTAATTTCTACCTTGATGGCATTGTGGTCAGAGAAGATACTGTGAATTATCTCAGCATTTTGGATCTTGTTGAGGATTGCTCTGTGGCCTAAGATGTGGTCTATTCTGGAGAACGTTCCATGTGTATTGGAAAAGAATGTGTACTTTGCAGCGGTTGGATGGATTGTTCTATATATGTCTATGAGGTCCAGTTGGCTGATTGTGTCCTTTAGGTCTTCTGTATCTTTGCTGAGTTTCTTTTTAGTTGTTCTGTCCTTTACTGAGAGTGGTGTGTTGAAGTCTCCTACTATTATTGTGGAACTGTCAATTTCTCTTTTCATTGCTGTTAGAGTTTTTTTTATGTATTTTGGAGCCCTGTCATTGGGTGCATAGATATTTATTATGGTTATGTCTTCATGATGGATCATCCCCTTAATCATTATATAGTGTCCTTCTTTGTCTTTTATGGTAGATTTTGTTTTAAAGTCTATTTTATCTGAGATTAGAATTGCCACTCCTGCTCTTTTTTGATAGTTGTTAGCTTGATATATTTTTTTCCAACCTTTGATTTTTAATAAATTCACATCTTTGTTTCTAAGATGTGTCTCTTGTAGACAGCAAATAGATGGATCCTGTTTTCTTATCCATTCTGCCACTCTCCGTCGCTTTATGGGTGCATTGAGTCCATTTACGTTCAGTGTAATTATTGATAGATGTGAGTTTGTTGCTGTCATTTTGTAGTGCTTTTTTTTGTGATGCTGAAGTTTTCTTTGTTCTTCTTACTCTCTTGTGCTGAGTTCCTTTTGTTTGTGGATTTTGTGTTCTTTTGTTTCTGTAGGTTTTGTTTTTGTTGAGACTTTATGTTTTTCGTCTTTATTTTTATGAGTTGGTTTGTTAACTTTTTTTGTGGTTACCATGAATTTTGCCCTTATCTTTATAATTTTGAAGCAGTCTACCGTTACTTGGTATCGCCTTGCCGCCTTCTCCTTTAGAAGGTTCTATACCTATGCCGTTTGTTCCCTCTTTCATTGTTTTGATGTTGTTGTTATCCTTTGATTGATTTCTCTGATTCCCTGTTGTATATCTTTTGTTTTTGGAAAGTCGTCTGTAGTTCAGTTCCTAGAATGGTATCTGGTTCATGTTAACCTGCGTCCTAGGTCCTAGGTCCTGCCTGATGGCTTAAGCTGTTTGTCCTCAGATCGAAGAACTCCCTTTAATAATTCTTGTAAGTTTGGTTTGACTTTTGCATATTCCTTTAGTTTCTGTTTATCTGGAAATGACCTAATTTCACCATCAAATCTGAATGAGAGTTTTGCAGGATATATTATTCTTGGCTGACAATTTTTTTCTTTTAAGATTTTGTATATGTCATCCCATTGCCTTCTTGCCTGCATGGTTTCTGCTGAATAATCTGAGCTTAGTCTTATTGTTTCTCCTCTGTATTTGACTTCTTGTTTTTCCCGAGCTGCTCTCAGGATTCTTTGTTTGTCTTTAGTTTTAGCGAGTGTGAATATGATATGTCTTGGTGATTTTCTTTTGGGGTCTCTTCTATATGGGGTTCGTTGAGCTTCTTGGATGACCAGCTTTTCATCTTTCATGATATTGGGAAAGTTTTCTGTCAGCAGTTCCTCAATGATCCTCTCTGTGTTTTCTGTTTTCTCCCCCTGTTCTGGTATGCCAATCACTCGTAAGTTTTTGCTTTTAATTGTGTCCCACATAACTCTCAGGGTCTCTTCATTTTTCTTTGTTCTTTTTTCTGAGTTTTCCTGAAACAGAGTTGTATCCAAGTGTTTGTCTTCAGTTCCACTGATCCTGTCTTCCATGGTTTCAAATCTACTTCTCAGCCCTTCTATGACACCGTCCATTTCTGAAATCTTGTTGTTTATCTTTTGGATTTCTAATTGTTGTTTTTGTATAATTTCGAGTTGTGAATTTATTTTGGCATTTTGTTCTTGCATCATCTTCCTGAATTCTTCCAATTTTTTGTCTGTATTTTCCATAAATTTGTCTATTTTTTCCTCATGTTTGTCAGCTTTTTGCCTCAGTTCTTGGAAAATTCCGAGTATTAGTGATTTGAGTTCCGTATCAGGTACTTCTAGCACATTTTCTTCCACAGGAGAGTTATCTGGTGTTTTAATTTGGACGCCTATTGGAGCCATCTTGTCTTGTTTTTGTAAATGTTTTGATATTGTTTGCTGTTTTCGGGGCATTCAGTAGATATTTCTCTCGTTTATTGATTGTAGATTTTTTTTTTTTTTCGTTCTTGTGGTACAGCTGGGCAGATCTAGTTGAGGAGGAGCCACTGGGATGGGTTGCTTGTGGCACTCACCGCAGCCACCAGGACGGTCGGTAGTCAGTGCTGGGCAGGTTCCAATAGGGCGTGCCTGCACCGCTTGGTGATGTGATGTCTAGTGCACAGTGCAGGTAGGTAGGGTGCAGCGGGAAGATGGTTATGTGTGAAGCTAAGCTGGATATGGGAGAGAGGAGAGAGGAGGAGGAGCAAAAAGCGTACAAACATAAAAGAATGCTAGGGGAGCTTGTCGTTGAAATGTACAGATGAGAGACTATGGGATGGAGGAAACCAGAAGGGGGAAGAGAAAGAAAAGGAAAGAATGACCAAATAAAAATCAGAAAAGTTAAAGAACTGCAAAGTTCCCAGGGATCCCACCGATGCAGCTATGAGGTCTGGGGGAGTCGGTCTCAATTTTCACAGCTCAGCCTGGCCAGAAGGTACAGAGGTATACATCGCCTGGTATTCAGGGATCAGAAAGAGAAGGAAGAGATAGAGATACAAGAAATTAAGCAATGAAGAAAGACAAAAGAGAAAAAGAGGTAAAAGATGACAAAACTAATCAAAAAAGGAAGAAAAATAAAATTGAGAAAAAAAAAAAAAAGGGCGACACCAGCAGTCAGTGCCTATAAATGGGACCCAGAGAGCCCCCACTCAGGGGCATGAATTCCAAGAAGCCGGTAGTCTCGGGGTTAAGTGACCGTGGCCACGGGAAGCAGAGGGGCCAACGAACAAAGGCCCCAGGATCCCACCCGCACGGGAGCCCAGACCTGGAAACAGCCACACTTCCGAACGCAGCCCTACAGCCCCACAGGAGAGAGCAGAGACGGCACTCGGAACCAGGCACCCAGGCAAAAGGAGGGGGAGGCGGCAGAAAAAGGCTCGCTAGCGGCCAGCAAACGGCTCCCAGAAAGCCCCCAGCCCGGGCGCACGGAATCCAAGCACCGGCGCCCCCCAGCTCAGGGACTCCGGCCACGGAAAGCAGAGGGGTGAACGAACAAAGGCCCCGGGATCCCACCCACGCGGGAGCCCAGACCTAGAAACAGCCACACGCCCGCACGCAGCCCTACAGCCCCGCAGGAGAGAGCAGAGACGGCACTCGGAACCAGGCACCCAGGCAAAAGGAGGGGGAGGCGGCAGAAAAAGGTTCGCTAGCTGCCAGCAAACGGCTCCCAGAAAGCCTCCAGCCCGGGCGCGCGGAATCCAAGCACCGGCGCCCCCCAGCCCAGGGACCCTGGCCACGGAAAGCAGGGGTTCCCCAGCTGAGGCGGAGAGGGGTGGGTGGTGGGAGAGCGCGCACCGCAGTTTACCGGTCGTTCTGTCTCCGACCAGATGCTCTGCAAGGCTGCTCTCCCGTTTGCTGGTCTCCGATAGGAATCCAAGATGGTGGATCCGCGCTGCGTTAGCTGGTAAGGAATCTCTGCCTGAGTCTCTCCTCGCTCTCCGTTCTCCTTTAGTATTCTCACTCCGTTTGGTGTTTGGCTGAGTTCTTTATCTCTTCATTTGGTGTTCTAGGGTTTCAGGATTGTTGATTCTCTGTTAGGCTTAGTTTTTCGGATATTTGCTGTGGAGGGACGGCGTGGTGTTTCTGCCTAGAGCGCCATCTTGCCCCTGATAAAGTCTCTGTTGGCCCTTTTTAATTGGCATCTCTTAGGAATATGACTAATACTGAATGGTTAAATGGTTATTTCAACATAATATTGCATATCGGCTATGGAGATATCAGTGCTTTTTCTTCCCCGCCTTACCTATAACTTTTCATCTGTCTGATGAAAATGTGATATAAATAACACAGGAATGTTTATCACATTTCATAACAAAGGGATTTGGATGGCCAAACTTTAATTCAAAGCAAGGCATTAGCTCTCCCAAACAACATTCTTCCAACCACAAAGATGTAGGCAAACACAGGGTTTCACCTCACACAGGGAGATAAATAAACCTGTGATCAAATAAATTATTTTTTTTGTAATTCTTTAACCATTCAGTCAAAAAGTGGTCATATATCTACAGCATGCCAAGATCCTTTAATGTGGATGCTTGCTTGTGCCTCCTTAATGTCTCCATTTAAGAAATCTCAGAGACTGATTATGTCAGACTGATGAAGACCAACCGAGCCAAATGTCAGAGTACCCATCTGTACAGGGCTGATGGAAACCCATCAAACAGAATGCTTTCAAAGTGGAAAATACTGTTGTTCTATCTTTCCAGCAGTATCCAAGAGGAAACCAAGTTACCATCAAGTCGATTCTGACTCATGATGACCCTATGTCTGTCAGAGCAAAACTGGGCTCCATAGGGTTTTCAATGGCTGGTTTTTCAGACGTAGATTGCCAGGCCTTTCTTCCAAGGCACCACTTTGTGGATTTGAATCTCCAACTTTTGTTAGTAGCCAAGCACATAACCCCAAAAGAGAAACAAAAAAGGAAAATGCATATTTCAAATGACTTAATCTTACTACATAAAATCAAAAGAAAATAAGAAAATCAGATTTAACTATTAAGAAATCATAAATTAAAGATCATAAAGATTACTTTACTTATTGCTTTTGGCCAAGCCTATTGCTTACAAGGTCTCTCCATAAGAAATGCATATTTATTTGAGGGAAGAAACTCTTGCATATTCATATTTCAATTCCCACAATATTGTAGGCATCTTGGTACAGGGTTTGTTATGGATTGAATTACTTCCCCAAAAAATACATATTGTACATCTTAACCTCTATGCCTGTGGTTGTAATCCCATCTGGGAATGGGTTGCCTTTGTTATGTTAATGAGGTAGGATTAGTTTAGGGTATATCTTGAGTCAATCTCATTTAAGATATAAAAGAGATTAAACAAGAAAGCAAAGCAGAAATGGGAGAAGAGACACGCCAAGCTGCATGAAGTTCATCCAGGAGTAGAAGCTCAGATGAGACAAGGACCTTCCTCCAGAGCTAACAGAGAGAGAAAGCCTTCCGCTAGAGCCGGCACCCTGAGTTAGTACTTTTAGCCTCCTAAACTGTGAGAAAATAAATTTCTGTTTGTTAAAGCCATCCACTTGTGGTATTTCTGCTGTAGCAGCATTAGATAACAAAAACTGGGTTAAAACTGAAAGGAAAAAAAAAATGCCATTGAGCTGATACTGATTGATGGTGATTCCATGTGTGTCAGAGTAGAACTGTATCCCTGAATTTTAAATGGTTGATTTTTCAGAAGTAGATCATCAGGCCTTTCTTCCAAGGTACCTCTGGGTAGACCTGAACCTTCAAACTTTTGATTAGCAGCCAAGCAGGTTAACCATTTTCATCTCCCAGGGACTTCGGTATAGGGTTTGGCCTTGGAGGGGGGAGACACAGAAAAACCCATCACCATCAAGTGGATTTTGACTCATTGCAAACCCAGGTCTTTCAGAGCAGAACTACACCATAGGGTTTTCAAGGCTATAATCTTTTCAGAAGCAGACTGCCAAGGCTTTCTTCCACAGCCCCACAGGGTGAGTTAGAACCGCTGACCTTTAGCTTAGTAGTTGAGCGCAAATCGTTTATGCCACTCAGGGACCCCTGTGACAGTGTTATTATGTTGTTGTTAGGTGCCATCAAGTCAATTCCAACTCTTAGTGATCCTGTGTACCACAGAACGAAACACTGCCCAGTCCTGTGCCATCCTCACAATCATTTCTATGTTTTACCCAATGCTGCAAATGGATGCTACAGGGCTAGTGTTCAGTAAATCTATAGGATTAAATAAGATAGCTTATTTTGGTGTTCTATCCTTTAATGATGGTCTGTATCCGACCATCATAGGTATTTAGTTGCTCAGTTTTTGTGTGTGAATAAATTATGACAACATAAACAATTACATCTAAAATATCATCATTAAAGTTTCATCTATTACATATTCTGTGCCCAGCATTATGGTAGCTCTTGGGTACCAGTGAGACAACACCAATCCAAAAGATAGAAAAAGACCACCATATTTATCAAAACCTGGGACATACTTTGTTCCTAATGCATAGGTAATCCAGTCCTATCCTTTCCAGTCATTGAGATATGACAGAATGCCTACTTAGTCTCTATCACAAGAGTGCCTCAGCCATTTAAGGGGAACACTGCAGTAAATAAAAGAGAGTAATCACACCACTCTAGCTTATACACAGGTTGGGTCAAAGAAGTACAGGATGATAGCTACTATAATGTTATTGTGACAGGGGGGCCAAGAGTCCAGCAAACACAACAAAATAAGTGAAACATCATGCTTGATACACCCTGAGAAGAGAAGAACCAACACCCAGAGCTTATACTTGGCTTCTCAAGCATGACAGAGTATTCTTTCATGGGTTTGTTGTCTTTCTGGTTGCACAGTACAATAGAACAGAAGCTCCAGGTGACTGCATGACCTTTCTGTAAACCCTTTAGAAAGGCTCTATTTAGCTGAGAGAGGCTGAGAGAATGACCTTGTTGGTGAGCATCTATATCTTTGTTCAATAGGATGCCTGCCGTAGGCTGCGTTCTTTAGAGAAGCAAAACCAGTAAAGCATATAAATATATAGAGGGAGTGAGAGATTTATATCAAAGAAATGGCTCACGTGGTTGTAGAGGCTAGAAAGTCCCAACTCCCTGAGCCAGGCTGGAGGCTTCTCCTGACTCATGTAGCTGCCAGTGGTTGGCGAACCTAAGATTTGCAGGTCAGACAGAGGGCTCTGACTCAGAGGCTGCAAAGACCTACGAATCCCAAGATCGGCAGGCCACGGCAGGTAAACTGCTAGCTCAAGTCCCAAGAACTGGAGGTCAAATGAACCGGAGCCAGCTGCAGGATCCCGAGCAAGCAAAAGCCTAAGAGCCTTGCCAGAAAGTCCACCTATATTGGATGCAGGCCACACCCCCAACACCTTTCAACTGACTGGCTACTCATAGAAGATTCCATCAAAGAGGTAATCACATAATATCAAATCTCATCATGGAGGTGATCACATCATTATATGCCTGCCAAACTACATTATAATTGTCAAACCACAGAGAACCATGATCCAGCCAAGTTGATGTACAACATTAACGATCACAATGTCTCAGCTATGAAAAAAATATTTCATTGAAAAAGAAAATAATGTTTTACTGATACATATTACCCTGGTGGTGCAGTGGTGAAGTGTCTGGCTGCTAACCAAAAGGTCAGCAGTTCAAATCCACCAGCCACTCCTTGGAAACCCTACGGGGCAGTTCTACTCTGTCCTACAGGGTTGTTGTGAGTTGGAATCAACTCCACAGCAACAGGTTTATTCATGAAAATATGCATCTTAATTGGCCTACTTTACTAGTCATAATATTTATAATCATATACATTTATTGAACACTTATTATATACCTGGCATGTGCTAATGATTGTGTATACATTCCCTCCCTTAATTCTAGTAACAATCCTTTAAGATACAGATGAGGCAAATTAGACTCAGAGATTATAAGTGACTTGTCCTAGGTTATGTACCTACCTACTAAGTGCTGGATATGCTTTCCATTTCAATTGTACTATTCATCTAGTCTCTCAACTGGTCATCCTGCCCCAGTTTCTTATTCTAGTTCTTTCTTCCAACACATTCACACACACAGACTTGTACCACTCTCTTTTTATTACCACCAGAATGATCACATTAAAGCAGAGATCTGACCGTTGCTGTTGTTAGGTACCATCCAGTTATTTCTGACTCATGGCAACCCCATGTACAACAGAATGAAATGCTGCCCAGTCCTGCACCATCCTCACAATCATTGCTATGCTTGAGCCCATTGTTGCAGCCACGGTGTCAATCCACCTTGTTGAGGGTCTTCCTCTTTTTCGCTGACCCTCTACTTTACCAAGCATGATGTTCTCCAGGGATTGATTCCTCCTGATAACACATCCAAAGTATGTGAAACATAGTCTCGCCATTCTTGCTTCTAAGGAGCATTCTGGTTGTGCTTCTTCCAAGACAGATTTGTTCCTTCTTTTGGCAGTCCATATAGTCAATATTCAATATTCAATATAGTCAATATTCTTCGCCAACACCACATTTCAAAGACATCAATTCTTCTTCCGTCTTCTTTATTCATTGTCCAGCTTTCACATGCATATGAAGTGAGTGAAAACACCATGGCTTGGGTAAGGTACATCTTAGTCTACAAGGTGACATCTTTGCTTTTCAACACTTTAAAGAGGTCTTTTGCAGCAGATTTGCCCAATGCAATGCGTCTTTTGATTTCTTGACTGTTCCTTTCATGGGTGTTGATTGTGGATCTAAGTAACATGAAATCCTTGACAACTTTAATCTTTTCTCCATTTATCACAATGTTGCTTATTAGTCCAGTTATGAGGATTTTTGTTTTCTTTATGTTGAGGTGTAATCCATACTGAAGCCTGTGGTCTTTAACCTTCATCAGTAGGTGCTTCAAGTCCTCTTCACTTTCAGCAAGCAAGATTGTGTGATGGGTGTAACACAGATTGTTAATGAGTCTTCCTCCAATCCTGTTTAAAAACATGTTTAGTGACCCATACTGGCAATGCCCTGTTGAAAAATCATCAATAGCTCCCCACTGCTCTTGAGAAAGGAATCTCTGGGCAGTACAAATGGTTAACAGTTGCTCGGCTGCTAACCAAAAAGGTTGGAGGTTCAAGTCCACCCAGAGGCACCTCGGAAGAAAGGCCTGATTATCTACTTCTGAAAAATCAGCCATTGAAAACCCTATACAGCACAGTTCTTCTCTGAAACACCTGGGGTCGCCATGAGTCAGAATCAACTTGGCGGCAATTGGTGGCCCCTGGGAAAAAGTCCTCTGTTTGGCCTTTAAGGCTCTTTACAATCTGACCCCAACCTAAAGCCTTTCCTTTTCGTGCATTAGATGCCCCCCAACCAAACTCGTCACCCCCAGGTTATCACCGCCAGGTTATCCTCAGCAGTTTCTTACCTCAGGTCTGCTCACACAGTTTTCTCAATTCAGAACACTCTTCACCCAATTCTATAACCAGCACTCAGATCCATTTATCTTTCATGATCCAATTCATATGTCATCTAATTTAAAACATCAAAGGGCTAAAGAGATTCATATACCTTCTTCATGCCTTAAAAGATAAAGATAAAACTTTGAGGTAAACACTGTTAAGAATTTAGTGATGGCGCTCCCTGTAGACAAAACAGATCAAAACACACCCTAAATTACATCACAATGTTCAGACAGTAAAATCTAAGAATTGAACAAATAAATCCTGATTTGAGACTGCTTTTTAACCATGTCACAAATGTATTTGTTGATCAATTCTTACAGGTATCATACTAATGTTCAAAAAAAGGTATGTGTTATTCAATAAGTTCTATCTCTGCATATTTTTATTGCTACCTCTCTTCTTCTCCTCAGGATTTTTATATATATTTTATTAAAGCTTAAAACATCAGAGACTAGAGATCTTGTGTATTTCCTTGATTCAGCTTGTTAAGACACCCTGGTAAACCACTAAAACTGCTTCTGGATATGTATAACGGTATAATAATATTTGTCAAAATTGACTTGACAGCAATGAATTTATGTGCCTCAGAAGTTTACCATGTGGATCAAATTCATTAATTCACTCAGCATACTTTCACAGCATATGTGTATATGTCAAGCACTATGCTGTGAAGAAAAAAAGGTGACTGAGATATTTTGTACATTATTTGGAGCCCTGGTGGTGCAGTGGTTAAGAGCTCAGCCGCTAACCGAAAGGTCGGCTGTTTGAATCCATCAGCCTCTCCTTGGAAACTCTATGGGGCAGTTCTACTCTATCCTACAGGGTTACTATGAGTTGGAATCGACTTGCTGGCAACGGGCTTGGTTTTTTGGTTTGGTTCATGATTTAAGCCCTACAACAGTAGATGTGCAATTCCTTTGAAATCGCTACAATGCTTCACATGCATAAAGAACCGTCATTTCTAAAGGTGTATAGGAACAGATACGATACATCCACTAACCTTTGAGGTTAATGCCATGACAACCTTCATATGTTTTATAATTTGGCCTTTAAAAACCCTCCCATAAGAAAGAGTCTGCTGAATAAGACTCATTGCTTATTAATCCAGTTTGGAATGACTTTCTTAAGTCGTTATAAGAAGAAGTTTGCTTAGCTTGGTTCAATAGTGAGATTTCTCAGAAAGATTTAATTAACAATGTATCACTGATAGTCAACGTCAAGTCCTTGCTGGTTTTGTAAAACATTTAAATTCGTGTTGTTGCTGTTTTATAGTTTCCTAAATTGCTCTCTAGAGTTATAGTTAAAGTGTAATAGATCTAGATCCATTTGCGATTCTCCTTAAGGATGATTCCCCATGATGGTAACCGGGAGAAGAAAAAAGTCCGTAACAGGTTAGAATGAGAAATCCTTGGCATTTAACTGCCCAGAAAGCTGTCAGTCATTGAATTGAAACTTAAACCTTGTTCTCTAGTATTTTCACTTAGGTTTATGTGTCAGCATTACAGGTGAGAAAATAGGCTAATCAATAGTGCTCCCTTCCCAATCAGTAATATAACACTGGTTCACTGTCAACCTGGAGTCTGCCTCTACATGCACTTCCTGGCAACTGTATAGAGAGAAAGTATTTTTTTCTTCTCATGGCTTTGGGGATGTTTCTCTTACAAGTACCTTTCACAGTAACCATGATATTGCTCATTCGATGCACATTTAATTAACATGTTTCCTGTTTCTTTTCTTGCTTCCTGTTGTACTTTAGACCACTGCTTCCCTCGCAGCAGCTGGTATGCAGTAAGAAAACAGTTTAATTTCAATGTTGGATTAAAATCAAGACAAAAAAAATTGTTATGAAAGGAAATCTGTGCCTACTCATGGAAGTCCATCTTATCAAAGAATAAAAACAAAAAACTGCATGTTTTATTTTATAACTTTGAAATATTTTGCAGACTTTTTGACAGTATTTGAAAATCACTTGAAATCCAAATTTTAGGACAGAGGGCCGTAGGCTATTAATCCAGAAAGACCCAGGGGAGTTGTTGCAGTCCAATCTCTGAACCATAGAGAGGACGGAAATAAAGTCCATAGAAGCAACTGACTTGGCTAAGGTGACTGGGGTACGACTGTCCTTGAACAAGTTACTAAATTCTTCCAGCTTCAGTGTCTTGGTGATAAGAGTAGCACTTTCCACTCACTTTCCACTCCCCATCAGAGTTCGCTATGAGACTTTATAAGATAATAGAGACATTCTACTTTGAAAAAAAAAAAAAAAAATTAAAGGCTGTTTGATCATACCTTCCCCACCAAAAAAAAAATAAAACACTTAAACTACACCAGGCAGATCTTTTCATGCATAAACCCACAAAGACAATCTTGGAAAAGTCTTTTCTAAGGAATTTGACCAGCGTAAGAAAAAAGAATAATGTCATGCTAAGAATCCAAGCAAAACACCCTACAGGTAATAAGCCCCATCCAAGCACTCAGAGCTTCCAATCCACTCTTTGGGTCCCTATGGGTAGTGCAAAGAGCCCTAGTGGCACAGTGGTTAAGAACCTGGCTGCTAACCAGAAGGTCGGCAGTTTGAATCCACCAGCTGCTCCTTGGAAACCCTGTGGGGCAGTTCCACTCTGTCCTACAGATTCCCTATGAGTTGGAATTGACTTGATGGCAACAGTTTGGTGTGGGTTTTTTATGGGTGCACAGTTAAATGCTCAACTACTAGCTAAAAGGTTGATGGTTTGAACCCACCTAAAGGCACTTCAGAAGACAGGCCTGGCAACCTGTTTCTGAAAGGTCACAGCTTTGAAAACCCAATGGAGCAGTTCTATTCTGCACACATGGGGTTGCCATGAGTGGGTATTGACTTGATGGCAATTAACAACAATAACAACTGTTAAACATGAGTAAACAATTGCCAGGGATGGGTAGATATCTGAGGGAAAACTTTAACATTAAAGATAGAGACAAAAACAAACAGGAAAAAGAGACAACAGAGAACCTACGGGAAGAAAAGAAAACTTTAAGAATAACTATAATTCACATCTTCAGAGAGATAAGAAAAATATTTCAGCCATGAAACAAGAAGAGGGTCCTACAAAAAAGTAAACATTCAGAGAACAGAAAAGAGTTATCAGAAATTAAAAACATGAAATAGCAGAAATGAGAAGTTTATCCAAAAGGTCCAAAGTACGTGGGGACACGTTATCAGGAGGGATCAGTCCTGGAGAAGGACACCATGCTTGGTAAGGTAGAGGGTCAACTCAAAAGAGGAAGATCCTCGATAAGATGGGTTGACACAGTGGCTGCAACAATGGGCTCAAACATAGCCAACTACTGTGAGGATGGAGCAAGACTGGGCAATGTTTCATCCTGTTGTCCATAGGGTCACCATGGGTCATGGTCAATTCAACAGCACCTAACAACAACAAATAGAAAAGGGGAAGAAACAAGCTCAAGGGTGACAAAGAAAAGAGAACAAGGAGAAATGGAAAGAAGAAATGGTAAATACCAAAATTTAAAAATTAGAGAATGAGTTCAGGAGGTTCAACATACAAGTGAAAAAAGCTCTAGAGAGAGACATCAAGGACAAAAAAGGAGGGAAATGCAGTCATAATATGTTTTCTGAAATTTTCACAGAAATAAAAACTACAAATTCAAAATGGATGAAAATACATCCAAATCGAGGAAATACAAGAACTCAGGACGCAAAGAGAAAAATCCTACAAGCTACCAGACAAGGGAAAAATAAAACTAGATATTTTACATCAGATTAGGATTTAGAATGGCTTTCAACTTCTTAAAAAGCAACACTGGCAACAAAAAGAAAAACTGAACAATGTCTTCAAAATCTGTAGTGAAATGATGAAAAGTCCAGTCTAAATGACACATGTGAGGATAAAATAAACATATCTTACCTCACCAAAAATTTCCAATTGACCACTTTATGAAAGCTTTTAGAAATTGTCTTTCACTTATATACAGAACACAGGTGATCCAATACAGGAGACAGGTAAGGGCGATCCCAGGATATACAACGGACTATACAACAAACACAAAGAAAAACTAGCCCAGGTTTAAACATTGCAATCTAAGAAACAGACATGTCAACGGCTGCCATCACTAAGATGCCTTCTGCATATTCTGTTCTAATGAACCTGGCTGAGATTCTTATCAATCTGGACCATGTACTGATGAAGGCCCTGCTCTCCCTTCCAGGTGCTATCATCAACTGAAGACATTCACCCAACCTCACTGAAATTTTATGCTCAGGTGGTTGGTCATGGTGGGCTTAGAATTTAAAAAAGAAAAAAATCACATTATTCTGCTACCTCTGATCATATTCCTGCCAAATATCGAGTATGTGGCTTATTTTATGGAGCCCTGGTGGCCCTGTGGTTAAGAGCTTGGCTAATATAACCAAAAGGTCAGCAATTCAAATCTACCAGCTGCTCCTTGGAAACCCTATGGGGCAGTTCTACGCTGTCCTACAGGGACGCTATGAGTCGGAATTGACTCGACGGCAACAGGTTTGGTTTTGGTTTGGCTCATTTTATAGATCTGCACATGACAGACTGTGGGAATTTCTATATTTCCCAAGACTCACTCACTGCCTTCTTCAAAAGACCGACTTCTTCAAAACAGATTTCTGTAACTTCAAAGAGAACCAGAAAACCAGACTGTGATTCCGAGACCCCCCTTATGTCATCTTCTGGTAGGAGACTTGGTCTAATGTGGCTCTTTTTGTAGAAAGTTGTTTGTGCTTCCTACTCAATTTCTATACTTACAAGCTTTCATATGCATTTATATGTAAATAATTTAAAAACAAAAACTTAAATGAGGGAAAATATAAGATACATGAAGTGCTAAGCATAATGCCTAATGTAGGATCGAACATAAATGCTCAATAAATCAGAGTTAGAATAAAAGTAGTAATAAATTCTAAGACTCTTTCCAAATCTGCCATTCTGGGATTCTCTGATTCCAACATGTATGATATTGTTAGATCTATCCATACATCCGCTGTAAATTTATGTAGTTCTTACCCTCCATGGCGTCAGTTATTTTATGGAAACATAGTGTGGGTGAAAAACCTTTCAAATAGTCATGAAAATATTCGATTATGTAGTTAAGTTTCAGCAAGCACATATACCCAAAATGCCCTTTTTCTACCACTGGGGAACACAAGAAAATTCAAACCAGGGGCCTTCCTCGAAATGTTTAAAAAAATAAATAATATTAATGCTCATGAGTGAATTACATACCAACTCGAATAAAAAGATTTGATGAATGACCTATATAAAGATTTTAGCCACATGCAAATATGATTGTATTCATAGAACCCATACAGAGATATGAACCAGACAAAAGATGCAGTGGGAGGGAAAACCCTGCTCTAGCCACCAGGCGACTTTTCAATCTAGTTTTGAATCGGCCACTAACTCACTCAGTAAGCTTGGTAGGGTCACTTCTCTCAGCACAGCAGTTTCCGCTATTTACGAAATTAGAACATTGGACATTGTGTTGGATTATGCCATGTCAGCTTAGCTACGGCTGGATGTTACACTTCCCAGAATCCTTGGGATTTGGGTTAAAGTTGCCAAAAGTAGGAAACTTGTCCGACATTTAGAAGGCCCAAATAAAACAGAAGCCATTATTCTTGGAAGGTTGTTGGTCAGAAGACACAGAGGTTCCCAGTGGACCTCAGTTTGTGTCTACCTCTTCCCATTCTGTGCATTTCTTGCTTTCCCAACTGCCAACCCTACTCCCCAGGCCCACCAACAGGGGCTTAGCTGCAGACCCACAGAGGTAACAGCTATACAGAGGCAACAGTTTCTCCAGAGGTGGAGGTTTTCATAGAATTCCCTATGAGATCCACTTTGGTGGTCCTACTTCAAAGACTAGAAGTGTTTCACTTCTTGAATTTCCATTAAAGCTTTGGTTTGCCCATTCATACAGTGGTTAAAGCACACTGGTCAGCGACCTTTTCTCAGCTCCCCTCTAGACTTTCACTTCCTCAGTTCCTCCTACATTCATATAAGGTCTAATTCTTACAATAAATTCCTTATTCATATAATGACTGTAGTCTCTCTGCTTCCCTGACTGATAAAAAGTAATAATAAATTTGAAGGCTCTTTTCAAATCTGACATTCTAGGATTCTGATTCCAATATGTATGATATTATATGATCTATCCACATGGCCTGACCCAGGTCATGGTGTTTTCAGTTACTTCATATGCATGTGAAACCTGGGCAATGAATAAGAAAGACCAAAGAATTGATGCCTTTGAATTGTGGTACTGGCTAAGAATATTGAATATACCCTGGACTGCTAAAAGAAGAAACAAATCTGTCTTGGAAGAAGTATAACCAGAATGCTACTTAGAAGCAAGGATGGCGAGACCACGTTTCACATACTTTCGACATGTTATCAGGAGGGACTAGTTTCCGGAGAAGGACATCATGCTTGGTAAAGCAGAGGGTCAGCAAGAAAGAGGAAGATCCTCGACGAGATGGATTGACACAGTGGCTGCAACAATGGGCTCAAGCACAATAACAATTGTGAGGATGGCGCAGCACCAGGCAGTGTTTTGTTCTGTTGTACACAGGGTCGCTACGAGTTGGAACCAACTGGATGGCACCTAACAACAACAACATCCACATATTAGTAAATGGTGTAAAAGAAGATTCAAGCCATTCCTTTATTTCCAGCAGACAACAGGGAAGTTAAGCCATATTGTAAGTTTTAATGTGACTTCCCAGAATACAACCAGAGAATTTGGTTCTCAGATTTCAAATACATAACCGATAAAAGGATTTACAATGGCTGCATGTGGATTAACTAGACACACAGCCTCACCTGCATAATGGTATATATTTAGAGCACATGTGCTTAAAAAAGAAATTAAATAAGAAATAACAAATCCTTCTATTCATGCTTAAGTATACAAAGATAAAATGCAGACTAAAGACTTGCTCAATGGCCAAGGCCACAGCTGAGTCCCCACCCCCAACTCCTTCCCATTAGTCCTCCATTGTTGCAAAAGTATTTAGCTTGTACCTAAAGGAGAACAATATCTCAGAAACTATTTCAGGACAATAAATCAAAAAAAACTGGTTTGTTCACATTTTTTTTCTTTTCTTTTCACTCTTGAAGTAAACCTCCTACAGAGAAAGTTATACCATGGAAGGGATTCACAAAATGAATGAAAATTTATTTATGTTACCCATGGATTACTTTTCTGTGCCACAGTTCCAATCAGTAGTCCTGGAGGGGGAAAAAAAAATGTGTGTGTGTGTGTGTGTGTGTGTGTGTGTGTGCTGTATGGAGCCTTAATTTTATAATTGCAGCTGTTCAAACATTTATCATTTCATGTTACAAAATAAGGAATTCACCGAAGCACAAAGAAGTAGCACAATCTTCCATCAGTTTGGCATTTGTTCCAGGATTTAAACAAAATAAGTTAAGAAGGCATGTGGTTTTCACATAACAATCTAGTTTGGTTCCTTCAAGTCAGTTCTAAAATTATCCTTTCTCTGTAGCCTTCTTCTGCTGAAAGCCTTATGAATCCATCTTTGCATACCACATTAATTATAAAAGTTAATGTCAAAATGTTATTTTACCATTTAGACAATGCTTTCATGTACAGTAAATAGGGCAGCAAATTATTGAAGGAGAAGGCACTGAATTCGGAGTCCAAAAGTCCTTACTATCTGTTAACAGAATGAGGATGAGGAAGGATCATCACCACGCGGAGCCTCGGGTTTCTTACAGTTTCTGTTGAGCTCAGATGAGCTCGTGTATGTGAAGGTGGTTTGTGTAAGGTCTGTAATGAGACCAGTAAAGGGCCTCAAATCAATTCCATTTTGCAGGTGCAAAACAGCCACTACATGGTTCACCCAAAATTAGAGAGAGGAAGTATCAGGATAAGAAATCCAAAGTCTTAACTCCAAGTGCAGTAGTTTTTCCACTACACCTCACTGCCTCTCATTATTTTTTGTCTGTACGTTTTAGTACAGATGAGATCATTCTGTGTAGAAATGAAAAAGCAGCAATATATTTTAAACATTAGGAGTCAGGGATTGGAGTCCAAACTTCCTGAGTTTAAATCCAAGGTATTTTGCTCACTAACTTTGTGACTCTCAGTACATTAATTAACTTCACTGTAACTCAATTTCATCATTCTTAAAATCAGGATAAAATTAGCATCTATATCATAGCGCCATTTTCAAGATTATATGAGTCAGCACATGTAAAGCACCACCGCCGTCTAGGTTCACTACATTAATGGGATCTATCTTACTGGGTCTGTCATCAATAGACTTAGAAACTCCACTGATGTCCTAGTATAGAGCACTGCTGATGAGGCAGGCAAAGAATTTGCAGGATGATACTGACTTCATAGCCAGAGGCTGGGAAGAAACTCTTAGAAGCAGCTCCAGCTTCAAAACGAGCAACACCACTTATTACTAGAAAGTTCAGAACCCATGGAACATCCATATTTGAATAAAGAAATGCATTACTTATTTCCTTTTTACTGAAACTGTAAGGTCCTTGGAAAGGTTAGCCATGACTAGAATATATATAAGATGGATTCTTTTCTCTATTTGCCACAGTTATTTGTAAGCCTAAATAACAGAAGTTGTATACTGCTGTTGGTGGTGAAGCATTCTATGAATGTCAATTAGATCTAGCTGACTGATCGTACTGTTCAGTTCAACTATATCCTTATTGCTTTTCTGTCTGCTGGATCTGTCAATTACTGACGAATATCCACATCTCCAGGTACTATAGTGGATGTGTCTATTTTCTTTTCAGTTCTATCAGTTTTTGCCTTGTGTATTTTGATGCTTTACTGGTAGGCACACAGCCATTAAGGATTGTATATCCTCTTAGAGAATTTACCTCTTTATTATTATGTAATGCTCCTTTTTTATTTCTGGTAATTTCCTTTACTCTGAAATCTTCTTTGCCTAAAATTAATAGAGCTAATCCACATTTCTTTACTAATGTTAGCATGATATAACTTTCTCCATCCTTTTAATCCATCTGTGTCTATATGTTTAAAGTGAGTTTTTTATAGACAACATATAGTTGGGTCTTCTGCTTTATCTACTCTGGTAGTCTCTTTTACTTGGCATATTTAAACCTTTTATACTTAAGGTAATTATTAATATGGTTTGATGATTATCTACCATATTTATAACTGTTTGGTGTCCTTATTCTTTCATTTTATGTCTTCCACTCTTTTTCTACCTTATCTGGTTTTAACTGAACCCTTGACATGATTCCATTTTTACTCCTTTTATTGATTATGCTTTTTAAAAGATTTTTTAAGTGGCTGCCTAACATTTGCCATACACATTTACAGTTAATCTAAGTCCACTTTCATATAACACTATATGGCTTCACAGATAGTGCAGGAACTTTATAACAGAGTATTCCCAATTCCTCCCTTGTGTTTCCTATAACATACATCACTGTCATTCATTTCACTTATCCATAAATTGTAATCATCCAATATATTGTTGTTATCATTTGGAACAAACTATTATCTGTTAGATCAGTTAAGAATAATAAAATATTTTACTTTACCTTCATTCATTCCTTACCAAATATTCTTCCTTTCTTTATGTAGATCTACATTTCTCTTCATTTTGAAAAGCCTTTTTTTTTTTTAACATTGCTTGTCAGGCAGGTCTTTTGGCAACAAATCTCCTCTTTTTTTAGTCTGAGAAAGTATTTTCTTCTTCATTTTTGAAGGAAAAATTCACTGGATACAGAAATTATTTTTTTCCCCGTGACACTATTTTATTCCATTTTCCTTGCTTGCATGAAGTTTAATGTAATTCTCATGTATTTTTCCTCTATATGTAGTGTATTTTTTTCCTCTGACTTTTTTCAAAATTTTCTCTTTGTCTTTGGTTTTCTGTAGCTTGAACATATTATTAGGTGTGTGTGTATATAGATGTATGTATATACGTATATATGTATATATACATGTATAAGTGTGTATATACATCTATATACACACACACCTAATAATATGTCCACTTTATCTATTAGAGCCCTTAGTGTATTAATCATAGCTATTTTAAATTCCTGATCTGATAAATCTCTGCCATATCTGAGTCTAGTTGTGATGCTTTTCCTATCTCTTTGGACTATGGTCTTTCTGTGTTTTTTAATCATGCCTTGTAATTTTTTGCTGAAAGCCAGCATGATATAGTGGGTAAAAAGAACTGTGGTGAATAGACCTTTAGTGTGAGGTTTTATGTTTATCTGGCTAGGAGTACAGCTCTATTTACTGCTTGGTGTAGATGTAGGAGTCATAGGTTAAATTTCTTCTGGTGTCCTTGTTTTTGTTTCCCATGCCATCTTTATGTATCCCTAGAGACTTATTCTTAAACAGGGTCTGAGCCTTTCAATTATTTCTGCTACAATGCCCTATTACACTGGAGTCCTATGGATGTAGTTGTAAGGTATGGGTGGAGGGAAGCATTCTATAATCATATGATTTATTCTCAGCTCCCTCTTCCCAAGGTGAGTCTCAAAGAATACAGGAGGTTAGAGTTAGGTAATTTTCTTTCCCCATGTTGAAGGCTAGTGGGGCTGGAGCTGCATATTTCTCTTCCCTTTGTTGTTGTTGTTGCTGTTAAGTGCCATCAAGTTGGTTTTGACTCATAGTGACACTACATACAACATAATGAAACACTGCCCAGTCTTGTGGCATTCTCACAGTTGTTGCTGTGTTTCAGCCCATTGTTGCAGCCACTGGGTCAATCCATCTTGTTGAGGATCGTCCTCTTTTTTGCTGACCCTCTACTTTAGCAAGCCTGCTGCCTATCTCCAGAGACTGATCACTCGCGATAACATGTCCAAAGTACAGGAGATGAAGTCTTACCATGCTCACATCTAAGAAGCATTCTGGCTGTACTTCTTCCCTTTGTTAGGCTCTAGTAAAATGTACTGGCTGGTTAGGTTCTGGTGAAATAGTTTCCCTTGAGGGAAGTCCTTTGTTAAGGAGAATAGAATGTTCTAGACATATTTTTAAATAGCTATATTTTCCCTTCCCGTGCCAGAATCACAAGGGGATTTTTCTCTGATCTTCACACAGTATGAACCTGGTGGGGCTTTGGAGATAAAGCTCATGAAATTGGAGTGGGGGCACTTAAACTGGGCCCCCTAGAATTTTTAACTCTCAAGTTCATCTACCCTGAGTCTCCAGCATTTTGTCAGTTGCAGCTTAAGTGTTTCTATCAGTATTGACCCTAGTGGTGGGCTTCTGCTACAGGTATGCTATGATTCTCTGTATCTGCCTTTTCCCGTGGGTTTCGGGACAGCAGCTTTCCCTGTGACCTCAATTTTTTGATGGCTCTAAGAAAAAACATTTTTCCATTTGTTTATTTTTTCTTGTGAGAACAGAAATGACAACTTCCAACCTCTTTACACGTCAGAATGGAAACATACACATGAATTCTAGCAGAAAATAATGAATGTCTACCTAAACTATACTGTGGGTTCAGATATGAAAGACAAATTGTTCATGTGGTTCCTGAGAGCAGGAATAGGCCATATCTAGTGTGAAGACGAAGATATAATAACAAAAAGATTGGTATGGTCAACTGCAACTGTCAAGACCATCTCATAACACCCAAATTCAGCTTATTATATAATGCTTACTAATAAAAACATAAGTTATTGTACTACTTTTACATGGTCCTTATTTTTTATAAAATATATTACTACTCCTTTTGGCCCTAATTTGTAGGACCAGGAATTAGTTCTTGTAGATGAAATTTAGTATGAAAGAGAATAGTAGTTCAAGAAACAGAAAAGAAAAACTTTCTAAAAATCTAAACTATCAGATAGTAAGAGGACTTCCTTGGGAAGTGATAATATTCTCTTTCTGCCTATCTATGCAGAGAAGATTGAGGACCAAAAATAATCTCTAAAAATTCTTTGTAATCTATGTATCCATCTATAAGTACATGCAATATTATCTTCAAGACATTCAGATTCTGCCAGATTGATAAGACTCATTCCTCTGCCACCAGCTGGGTTCCCATTCTTTTTCAGCTATACCACATCCCCATCATGAGTTACTGTTATCTACCTTAACATGTGAGTTCCTCCTGATAAAACCTCTCTAGCCTGCGCTGACTGTGTCTGCAGAGTGAAGAGAGCTTATAATTTAAAGGATATTTCTAGCTGGTATATTGAGAAGAGACTGGTGAAAGAGGATAGAAGCAAGGAGGTTATTGCAATAAAACAAGAGAGAGGATGGCTGTTAAATTCAAATGAAGTAACTACGGAGACGGTGAGAAGTGTCCAAATTTGGATCTGATTCTGGATTATAGACTGTACATAAGGTATGAGAAAAAGAGAAGCCTCAAGATGACTCCAGCCTTTTTTACCTAAGGGACTGGAAGTTGCTGCAAACTTAGATAGGAAAGACTGCTTACGGACTAAGTTGGCGGGGCAGGGGGGAAGATCAGCAGTTTAGTTTTAGACATATTAAATGTGAGCTATCTATTGACGTGCATATGGAGATGTCAAGTAGACATTTGGATATAAGAATTTGGAGTATACGGGAGAGATGCAGCCTGGAGATACAAATTTGGGACTTACCGGCTTATAGGTGGACTTTAACGTCATGAGGCTGGATATGGTCACCAAGGGAATGGGTACACGCACAGAAGAAAACAGATCCAGCGACTGATCCCTGAGCATGCTACCGTTCAAACACTAGGGAGAAGAGGAAACCCCAAAGGAGGAAACTGAGAAGGAGCGACCGTTGATGTCAGAGTAAATCCAGGAGAGTAGGCTGCTGAAAGCCAAGTGAAAATTTTTCCAGAAACATAAGGTTAAAACATCTCCTTAATACTGTTTGTAAATTCAGGCAGATGCGCCTCAATACCCATTCAGCTACACCAAATGCAAAAGCAATCACCTGCCGCTGAGTTGCCAGGAATACAAGTTAAAACATACAATCCCACACGTGTACAATAGCACAAATTCAAAAATAACCCTCCAGACTTGAAATATGAGCCTTTCAAGACATATAAAGGGGTTAGAGTTGAAATTCAACATGGCATAAGTTTTCACAGAGGCACAGCTTCAAGGGTGAGTAGGGAAGCACCAGTTGCTCATGAGTAGAGTTAGTGGATAAGCTAAATGACTGCTTGGAGACTTGGAAATCTAATTCATACTTTTCCATTGATCTTATTGGTTAGTATCTGTGCCTAGTGAATCCAGCCTCAAGTAGCTTAGCGATGTGTCCCAATTTAAGGCAACTTAATAAGGAGATTTGCAGGCATGTTCAAATGTAAAAGTGATACTTTGCTTTACTAATGGACCTTTTCCCATTTTGAAAAGAGCTCTTTAAGTCTTTTTTAATGGTAAGATCTCCCATCATTATTAAAATAGGTTTCATTCTGAGAAACTCAATTTATACCCAACTGTTAGGTAACATGCTAATTACAAAATAGGAGGCATATGCAGCCATAAAGCCGCAAATCTATTATAACATTAATCCTAACAGTGAGCAGACAGAGAATAAAATGTATAGTAAACACCCACCACATTTTTATAACTCTTTTTCCATCTTCTGTCTTGGTTCCAGGAAAATCTTGCCTTGACGCATTTAGTTGCATCTGTTTTTGTTTTTATTTTGCCCTGGTGCTGTCTGACGCCATTGCCACATCTCACCTCTGTAATACCCTTTGTAATTCTGCTATAAACCTCCCTCACTGCTGACTAGCAATGCCCTCCAGTGGCCATTATGAAAAAAAAAAGACTGGAAGTAAGGTCCCAAGTCTAGAATAGACTGTGAGGATAAGAAAGGCTAAGTGATGCTGAAAGACTGTGGCCAAGTTGTTTTTAGCTTGCACCACTTTTCTTTTCTTTTTTTTCTTCTGACAATCCATCTTCTTGATATTTTTTCCAAACAATCTTTCTTGCTTGACATGAATCCGTACCAAATCTCAATGCCATCTGATACAGATTTACATGTTTAGAAAGAATTTATGCACAATGACAAGCAAAAGCAGACCGTCTGAATGCTATTTTAAACTCGCACGGATCCTAGAACAAAGCAGGAGATTATTTGAGGAAATCTTTATTCCTGGAAAAGAAATGCCAAAAACAGAATTCACTGCATTCTTTTCCTAAAATATGTTGCCTGGTAACCAAATTGGATCAACTGTCAATTGATCTAGTGGGAATCTCAACAGATGGTCTATTTGACGGTTCTTTGTGAGGAATAATAATGATTGAGTTTGTGAAGCTCCATCTACCCAGGGAAAAGGCTTCTGTGGCAGAGAAAATTAGAGAGGGGAGTGGAACTAAGGAAAGGAAGGAAGGAGTTATGGCACAAACCACCACCAGAGGAATAGAAAGTTTCAATTTAATTGGTTGGAAAAAGGATTATTTTTATTAAAAAGACAGAAAAGAAAGGTAAAAAAATGCATATCAATAATAAGACAATACTTTTGTATTTGCCAGTTTTTATATTAACTTCTTTCATCCTCAAAACAATCGTATGAGAAAACTAATATTGGTACTCTCTTTTTACATTTGATAAAATTGAATCGAAGAAATTTAACAAAGTAATAGATAATCTGGGCCCACCTAGAATTCATTCTCTTAAGAAAGAAAGAACATCATGAAAAAAGAAAATATGAAAGTTTGTAAGTATTAGGCAAATTTTTAAAAATCATTTCCACCCTGGCTGAATGAAATTTAATTTAATTGCAATTAAATTTCATTCAGCAAGGGTGACATAATCCAGAACTAATCCAGCACTCGATGAGAGCAGATGAGATTTCTAGAAAAAACTGTATTGTTGTTGGTTGCCATCCAGTTGATTCTGACTCACAGTGACCCCATGTGACAGAGTAGAACTGCTCCATAGGGTTTTCTAGGCTGTAATCTTTTACAAGAGCAGATCAAGTGTTTTTCCAGAGGAGCGGCTGGACGGGCTTGAACTGCTGACCTTTCAGCTAGCAGCCAAGTGCTTAACCATCACACCATCAGGGCTTCTTGCTTTTGAGTTGATTCTGACTCATTGCGACTCTGCAGGACAAGTAGAACTGCCCTATAGGGTTTCCAAGGCTGTAATCTTTATGGAAGCAGACCGCCACATCTTTCTCCGGTGGAACCACTGGTGGGTTCAAATTGCTGACCTTTCGGTTAGCAGTGAGCACTTAACTACTGTGCCACCAGGGCTCTATTAGCAAATAAAAGATGACCAGGCCCTAGGTTGAAGCTTTAGAAACTGAACTTATGGAAGCAGGTTTATGATATGACACCAGGAAGGTCTTAAAACTAGATTAAACGAGAACTGAATCAAAGTAGTGTCTAGAACTCACCTCATCCAAAACTCTTCATTTCCACCCCAGTAGAAATTTACCGTTCAGTGAAAGGTGCTGTTGTCTGGCCCCAATCCCCCGTGAAACACTGAGACAAATATTCAAGTGATCCCAGGAAACACTGGTAGTTGTTGTTCGCTGCTGTTAAGTTGGCATCTGACTCATGGTGACCCCATGTGTTACACAGTAGAACTGCTCCATAGGGTTTTCTTGGCAGTGATCTTTACAGATTACTTTGCCAGTCCTTTTCTTTGACGGAGCCACTGGGTGGGTTCAAACCTCAACCTTTGGGTTAGCAGCTGATAAGACAACACATGGAAGAATACCAGCAAAAAGTGCATTACCAAGACAGTTACCTTTATGGCTGATTGGAGCTAAATCTTGCTTAGGGAATCTAAGAAGTAGGGTAGAACACACTTCACATTGTTCAACTGAGAAAGAGCAATCTGGGATATTGATCTGTCAACTCCCTGGATGTCACTGGTTGAAGGCTGCTCCTGGGTCATTAACTCTGGAAGTTCCAGTTTTCCCTGAGTGTATTTCTAGTATGCTTTCACAGCCATAAATAATAATAAAATAATAATCCTCAGCCATAGAGTTGGATGTGTTCATAAAAAGCTTTTGCCTTCTTCCTTCAGCATGCTTTTCTTCAATTTCTCTCCAACTGGAAGCTTTATTGATATAAAATGTAAGTACGATCATGCATTTCTCCCACTTAAAACACTATGATGTTTCCTCAGTGTCATCTGGAAGAAGTCTAAACTTGTGAGCATAGTTTGGATTTCTTAGCATGGTCTTGAAGGTATATTTCAAGTACCTATTGCCCACATACACATGTACACACACTCATAACCACTTGATATTTTTCTGAGTGTTTATTATTGTTGGTAAACATGTTCTTGGTCCTAATAAGTAGATCTTTGTAACCCACCCTTCAGGGTAAACATCTCTAAAAAGATATGGAGCACAAATCTATTATTCCCCTAGACAACCTCTTCGTTGACTGATATAAGTAATCTCAATACCTCAATATTTTTTTATAGTATCATTGCTTCTAGTGATGGTGGTAACCAATCCTCTGATGCGTGAACTCCAGAACAAGATGACATTCCAATCCTTTCTTCTTTTAGGACGGAGAGAAGTTTCTGCAGCACCTTCTCAGATAAGAGGTTGGGGGTTACAATTTGAGAAGAAGTCCCTAGTGGCAAACTTTTTAAAATTAAATTTCAGGAAAAACTAACTGGGATTGAAAAGGTTGTGGATTAGTCACACCTCAAAAGTAAAATACCAATCTCTGATTCTCATTTCTGGCTGGACCTGTAAGACTACATAGAGTGAAGTCCTCATATATGGCAGAAGTATAGCATAATCTTGTTGTAACAAAAATATCCTCTTCATTAAGGGATCAAATGCTGTGATTTTTACTTTTTGTTTCTGTAAACCTCAATAGGAGAAAGTTGGTCCACATGTGCCAAGAAAGAAGGAAGTTATTTAAATGCCAAAACCCATATCTAACCCTTTGACAATAAGGCAGACGTTAGAAGCAAAGAAATACATTTTCCTTTTTATGAACTCTGAATAAATGCATATTGCATATGATCTAACCCCTGAATCCATTTTTTTAATGTAATATTCCAGGCATACTGAGATACTCATAATTCTTTTGGACTTTTCATATTCTTTCCTGGGCTGCTTAGAAGGATCTTCTTTTCCTACTTCCAGTGGGCTTGCTTACTCATTCTTCAAGTTTTACTTTAGATATCACCATCTTAGGGAAGCTTCTCAAACTTTCCAAATCTGGGCTTTACCTCCTCCTTTATGTGCCCAGGATACCCTTATTACCATTTTTGTTCTGTAAACATAAATTAGAAAACACATATATAAATAATGTATATATTTATTTATGTATCATACCGTATTAGAATTGCCTGCTCACTTGTCTGTCTCAACCAGCAGACGGTAAGATTACTGAAAGCAGAGTTTTTCTCATTTTCACTTAAATCCCAAGTGCCAAGGGCAGTGACTGGTCTGGAAGATGCTATCCAAACAACAAACAATTCTTAAATAAATGAGTAGAGACGACACGGCTGCCCCGCTATCCCCCCACCAGGAACCAGCCCAGGTTTTATAGCCTGTCCTCAAAGTTCAGTTTAAGTCACTTTATGTGTCCTGGTTTCTCAAGTCAAAGGACCAGAAACCTGGGTGGCAGCACATGTGCCTCAGCCTCTGTGTACTCCTGGAGCTTCTTGGACACACGCACACACACACACACACAACACACACGACACACAGACACACACACAGACACACACGACACACAGACACATACACACACAGACACGCACACACACATGCACACACACGCACACACACACAACACACGACACACAGACACACACAACACACACGACACACAGACACACACAAGAGACACACACACACGCACACAGACACACACACAGACACAGACACACACACACGACACACAGACACACAACACACAGACACATACACACAGACACACACACAGACACACACGAGACACACACACACACGCACACAGACACATACACAGACACGCACACAGACACATAAACACACACACAGACACACACAAAAACACAAAGACACACGCACACATGCACAGACACATACAGATGCACATGCACACAGAGACACACAGAGACACAGACACACACCACACACACGCACACAGACACACAAACACATGCACACACACACACTCATATGCACACAGATGCACAGAGACACACAGACAGGCAGACACACACACACCTGGAAGACTCATCCATAAACCTCCCCTCCTCTCTGTGATCCAGTTAAGATATGAATTTCACGATGGTTTCCAGGAAGAAAGGTCTCTTGTTATGCAACTGCAGGAGGTGGCACGGTTTGAAGTTCAGTTGCTGGTGCACCGCAAGGGGAAAAAATCCATGGACCCAGGGACCAGATGCTGGCATCCTCAACTCCTCCCACTCTTCATCACTCACACTGACTCCATGACAAACCTTGTCAATTCTATTTCAGAAATGCCTCTCGAACCTCACCTACCACTCCACCTCAGCTCCTGCTGCCCTAGTTCAAGTTCTTTTCATCTTTTACCTCCAGGCCTTTGGACACAAGGTCCTTCTGTCTCCCACCCCCTGCTCTTCCCCACCCTACATCATCTCCCACTTTACAGCCAGTTATCAATTTGACAAAAAAAACCACAAATCATTCCTTTTTCTAAACTTGTGTTGCATCATCTTTGATTACTAAAGTATCCTTATCATCTTCTATAAGACATTTCAAAGTTGTCTTCAGCAAGAAAAATTATATATATATTTTACTGTGCTTTAAATGAAAGTTTACAGTCACGTACATTGTTATGTGACCCTAGTTGCTCTCCCTGTACTCTGACAGCACACTCCTCCTTTCCACCCCGGATTTCCCGTGTCCATTCAACCAGCTCCTGACCCTCTCTGCCTTCTCATCTCTCCTCTGGACAGGAGCTGCCCATTTAGTCTCATGTATCTACCTGAGCTAAGAAGCACACTCTTCAGGAGTATCATTTTATGTCCCATAGTCCAGTCCAATCTTTGTCTGAAGAGCTGGCCTCTGGAATGGTTTTAGTTTTGGGCTAACAGAGAGCCCAGGGGCCATGTCTTCCGGGGTCCCTCCAGTCTCAGACAGACCATTAAGTCTGGTCTTTTTACTAGGGAAAAAAAATCATATTAATAAGTGAATAGGATTGTTTCAAATTATTTCTTTAGTGGCAACAGCTTCTCATGCATCAGTAATTCTCGGTATTCACAGTAACGGTGCCCTGAAAATTATTTTTGAAACTACATTTTTATGTAACATATTTTTCTGTTACATTGAGCACCTGTGGTGTCTCTGTTCTTCTGATAGAAATTAGCCTTTAAAGATCCAGCTGCAAAATAATCACAATTCAATTTCAGAGTTAGTTTTTGTTTAAGGAGGTCCACAGAATGTAAGAAAGCTGCTCAGGAAGTATTAGTTTCATGTTTCAGGAAGTCACCACGAGGTGGCACTAGACAGAACTTTTCTCTATCTTTTTTACATATAGTCTTTATTAGAAAGTAATAGGGTAACATATATGATGCTGTTTCTCCAGTCCTGAATCCTTGATTTTGTCTGTTCCTCAGTTATTCCAACATGTTTAGCTCAAAAAGGTGGTAACTTGTCACCCAGAATGCAGGTATTCTTCAAATTTCTCAGTTTTCCTTAAATTCTCCTAAAACTTCGGAGTTATAAAGGTTGAGGTTGTGAATCAGAAATTAAGCTAAGGCTTTTTTCATTGTTAGGATGACAACAGTCCTAGAAGGGATATGACTTTTCCAACATTGTAGTTGAAATCTTCTCTGCCAGGGAGCGAGGCAGGCTCAGCTTACACACTGGCCACGGAAATTTATGGTCAAAAGTGGGGCCTGACGGAAAAATCTGGCAGAGTTTTCTCGCCCAGCCTAGTATCCAGGACCAGAGGAGCCAATGGTGAAGGCTAAGCCCATATCCTGGGAGAATTCTGGTACTTAACGTTCAGGATACCCCATATAATTGCCGCATCAGAAAGCTAGCTGAAGCAGGCCCCATGCAGGGTTAAAGGAATACAAGCTGGAGGCTAAGGGGGAAGAGAGGGCATCACACAAAGATCTTGGGAGACTGGAGAATCTGCTCCTTGACTGACTCTCTTGTAGATTGTAAACCAAACCGGCTTAAAGATATAGGGCTGGATAAAAATCTTTAGTCTTAGCCTCATTGACACCAGACACTGAAGTGATTTTATAGACCATATAAAACCAGTGGCTTCAAATTGATCTATGAGATTATGGTTTCACTAAGTTTACTCAAAGAGGTAAAGAGGTAGGAGCTGAGGAAGGAGGACTGAGTAAGTGAGGCTCACGTTCTGTCCCCATTTCAGTTAAGGCAGTTTTCTGGCATTTTATTTACTACGATTTCATAAAAGATTTCCCCTTGGAGGGGGGGAAACACTCTAATTCTGTCTTTCTGTCTCATGACGGTTTCAAGCTACAAAGACACTGGCGTGGACAGCTCAGAAGGGTAGTATGGTTTGTAGTTCAGTTGTTTGTTAGTTGGTCAAACTACTCCCCTCAGAGACAGAAACTGACTTCCACAAAAGTATATGATTGGATAATAGAAGTAAAGTGCAGTGGAGTGGTCTTTGATGATTCTTAAAAGAACTTACTGAGGGAAAGACCAGAGAAAGGGACAGAAAATGGCCCCAAAGGCAAATGTTGTCCCAGTTCTTCCCTTAGGACAACCTGCTAATGTCCAGCCAAACTATCCCCTACTTCCAGTTTTCATGACTCTATCCATTTCATTCTATTGGCATAAAAGAATTCTCCCACCCCACCTGCACTCTATTCCAGCCTGTCAAGACTATATCCTTCAAGTCTCAGTACAGATACCATCTCCACAAAGTTATTTCTTTTCCTCTTAGCAGAAATCATGTTTCTTTCCTTTAAATAAAAATAACCAGCAACATCGACTTACATTTTTAAGAGTGCTTTAGAGTTTCAAAGGATATCACATCCACCTTCTTATGTGAAAGGAAGCTTTGTGGCACAACAGTTAAGCACTGGGGTGCTAACCAAAAGGTTAGTGGTTTGAACCCACTCAGTGGCTCCACAGGAGAAAGACCTGGTGATCTACTTCCGTAAAGATTACCGTCAAGAAAATCCAATGAGGCAGTTCTCCTCTGGCACATGGGGTTACTATGAGTCAAAATCGACTTGATGGAGCCTAACAATAACAAAAACATCTAATTTGAAACCATAGCTCTTCGTTTGTACTTATTTATCTCACTTTGGGTTGTCATGATTACTGGGTTTATCCTAAGACTCTTACTAGTTTACAGTGTCCTTTCTTAATTTATGTATTTTCTGCTTACTACTCCTAACACAGTTTCTGGATCACAGTAGACCTTATGAACAATCTTTGTTGTTGTTAGGTGCCATCAAGTTGGTTCTGACTCATAGCAACTCTATGTACAACACTGCCTGGTCCTGCAACATCCTCACAATTGCTGCTATGGTTCAGCCCACGAACATCTGGAGAATATGAAATATCCAGTGCCTAGTAGGTTGTGGCGCTCAACAATGTTTGTGTATAATTTTTTTGGATGAAAGATTATAATGTACAGCCAAGCATGTCCTTTAGCCTTCAGCAGCAAGAGTTCTTTCTTGTAATCTCCTAAAGCTGGCTTAGCTAACACACCGGCTCCAAACGTTCACTTGCGTATAGGAAATGGGAATCTATTCCTGGAACAAACTAAACTCACAGGCTCTGTGAGGGTCATGGCTTTGCCAGGAGCACCTCACTGACATTGACTCACAGAAGGAAACTGCCCTAGCATCAAAATGAGCTGAGAGAACTGTAGGTGTTGCAAATCAGGACTCCAGATGGGAAACACACAAAGCACACACCAACAAAACCCCCCGCAGCAAGTCTCAAATGAAATGCACAGATGTTTGCGGGGAATTCTTTAAATAGCAGGGATGGGTTGTAAGTTTAGACCATGATATCTGGACAGAGTGCTATGGGGGTGTGGCTGGGGGAATTACCACAGAAGGAGGACCTGGTTAACCAGCATTTAGAGAATAGCCTATCTCTCTTGATACGATATTTGGACAGATAGAAAGATAGTGCGAGTACACGTGCACTTGTGCACAGGCAGACAGACAGACACAAATCTATATTCCATTTTATTCCTTTCCTTATCACTTGGCAGAAAAAAAATTAGATGAATTTATTTGGATTTCTCTTTCCAGAGAAAAGATAAACTGCTACAAAAACACACACAATTGGAATTTAAAACAATGAAATGTCCCCTTTGTTGTTGTCACTGTTGCTGTGTTTTCCTTTCAAAGGAGAGACTGATACAGAACACTGTTTCGGAACCAAGATCTACGTGGATCTGAGAACCAAAGGACAGGAAGCAAGATCTTCCCGTCACATGCCCCTCACTGTCCAAATGCGTAATTTATGCTGCTTGTGACTGCACCCTTAGGGTTTGCCATATTAAAGTTCCTGATTCCCAGGGCTAAACACCTCTGATAGGAGGCACACTAGAGTTTTTAATGAACTTGAAGCTGCACCTACCATCTGCTTTCTTGGGCTGCTTGTAACAGCGGGTCAGGAGGAAAAGTAAGGAACTGATGTAATACAGGTGTAATCCACCCTGATTGTATGAGGAATAATGTTTTCAGCTACTCAGTGGAGGCAGGGAAGAATGTGTCTGGAACTACCATGTTAGTTCCATAACCCTGTCGTAATAGTTAATGGACAATAGCAGCAACAACAGCCCAGGAAGAACAAGAACTCACCAGGCAAACAACCCAGACCAGCCAACATACTGGCTGAGATGAGGTGAAATCTAGAATGAATAGCAGGGAGGAAGATGATGATGGATACCAATTATAGCCTCATTACTGGATGAAGTATCAGGGATTGAAGTATACTTTAATAGCCATCTTGTCTTAAGTCTCAGTAGCCAGCATCTAGAGGAGACTTGGTGAAAGATTGGACTTAAAACTTCCTCTCAGGAGAAAAGTGAGGGCATCCAGTTCTCACTAAAATGGAGACTCCATATTGTGCTCAGCCAAACATGATAGCATACATAAGTGGTGTAAACAGTGGTCTCTATTAGATACTTTCAAGGGTCATTTCAGATGCTCTCAATCTCACCTATCTCTTGCCCCGGGTATAGAATCTAGCTATTTGTGGCTCCACCAACTTCAGACAAGTGCAAATTGACAATGCTTTGTCTCATACCCACACCATATACTTCTTGACTCCCACCTTGGAGCTGTGGGAATAAGCAGCTGTGAGACCCCACATGGTGTCCATATATATACAACCCATAGTATGGAGAATTTAACAACTTATGGGGGAAACATTTGGCCAATAGGAGAAAACATCTAGAGCACAAATTATTCCCTTTTTATCTCCCTGACTGAAAAGTCTGTCACATTATGCAGTTTTTATGGCTTCTCAGAGGACAGTTCCCCAGGATTGACCAATCAGTCACCCTTAGCGGTGAAGTAGTCAGTAACTAGTTCTTGAATTAGCACTCCTTCCTTGCATTCTTCTCTCCCCTTGTCCTTCACTCTTAGCCCTTATGATTCACCTTCCTAATAAAGAAATACCATATATACCTTTTGCGTCTGTCTCAATTTTCTGAGGACGCCAGGTTAAGGCACTTGGACAGTTAAAACAATTTAAAAAATTGGACTTTTTTAGGCTTTTAGATAATTTCCACAGACAGCAGTTAGAAGATGCTCCCATCTCACCTGAAGACAGACAGCTTTGTGACCTTTCAAGAGTCTGTTCTTATTTTAAAGTTTTTTCCCTTTTGGTGAAGTCCACAACCTTATAACACAAATGAAAAGGTCTTTCCCCAAGCCATTTTAGAAAAATCTACGGTGAAATTACATCTTATAGAGCACTACAAAGAAGTTTCTAACTTGGCTCTGTCACTTGACCTAGTATTAAATGCTGTTTTTCCCCCTATTTTGGAGGTAAAATGAGATAGAGGAGCAGAGGCAGATTCAAGACATGGAGGAAGATGCTAGGGAGGCCACTATTTACTAAATATCACAAAGTAACTGTATAAGTTAAGAGTAGTGTGAACATCAGGGTCATCCCTTCCTTTTCCAGTCATCTAGCCACATGAGTGCTTGAACCACCTCAAGCAAGTCTCGGACTAGATGATAACAACAACAAAACCTCTTTAGGTTAGTGTGAGAGGAAGGGCTTCAAAAAATGTAAACCTCTTTGTAGATAAGGTTACTGCTGTGGTAACTATTCTGAACCCAGAGCTTCTTGGCTTCTCTCTCTAGACTCTTCAAGGAGGCAATATGAGTTTGTAGGAGAGGCATGGAATTTATCAAGACACGTGCTTCATCCTGTCTCCACTAATTCCTACTTAGTCTATAACATGTCACTTCATTCCTCTAAGCCTCTGTTCTTCAAGTGTAGAATAAGCATAACAATAATTACTCCCTTACATACTTTCCATAGAGATGTTGTGAGGATCAACAAGATTATATTTGTGAAAGCACTTTATTAACTGTAAAGAGAAAGATAAATATTAGTTGCTATTAACATCCCCCATCATCCTATTAAGGCATTTTTCATGAGTGAAGAGGTGTTTATTCCATATTATACTCAGCCAAGAAAATTACAAATACATACTTGCTACCAAATAACTAGAATGAAGTAAAAAATTCATCTGTTACAGGTCATCAGACTTAAAAACCTTTTTACATTACCACCATGGGATCTTGAGATCGCCAAAGCCTTGTGGGACATCTCTAGTCCATTGAGAACAGACCCACTTAGTTAATTATGGATGATTTCTTCAAATACTAACTTCTTTATTAAAAAAAAAAATTATAAAAATCTCCAACCCAGAGATGGAATACAGCATATTTCAAGCTGAGTAAATTATAAAAATAGCTTTGGAGTAAATAATTTTAGTTCCTCTGTATTTCAGTCTTGATTAGCTTGAAAATGTCTGAATAGACAGATTGGGAAAGGTTGGAGGGAGAACAAGAGAGAGTGGGGATTGTGTAAAAGGGTGAAAACAGTGCTCCCCTTTATGACATTTTCACTAAGTACCCCCAAAAGTAACTACTTTTGTAATCTCAAAGTACCAACGTTTCCACAGTAATTTAAAACAATATTTAAATATAGCTAAAGCATATACTTAGATAATTTTTTTAAAAATAACTTTTTAAGAATCTTTAACCGTGTTTCTTTTTTGGAAAACAAAATACTATTTGAGGTATAGAGGAATTGAAGAGAGAAGTAGAGACAGGCTTCATTTAGACTGATGATAACTTCCATGTAACTAAGCCCAGTAGATACTTTGCAGTCTTCAATGTACTTATAAGCGGTAGTTTTTCTTAAAGAAACATCTTTCTTTGGCCTTTAGAATACCACAGTCTCCTGTTTTTTCTTCAACATCCATGACCCCTTTTTCTTAACCTTCTGGTTTTTCCCTTCTTTAGTCAACATCTAGAAATTGAATTCATGGATTAATACGAAGCACACTTTATTTTCTTCCAATTCCACACTTCCTTTTTAAGCGATCTCATTTTTATCCATGGATTCAAGTACCACCGAATGAAGATGACCCACAGTACATTAACCCAAAACTATTCTCTGGTCTGTAGAATCTTAAAATCGGCTGCCAACTTGACATCTCTTCTTGGATGTCTCAAAGCTACCGCAACCTCAATATATCCAACACTCAACTCGTGATTCTCCTAACCAAACAAAACAACTAAAATAAACAAATAAATAAATAAAATAAACATAAACCTGTTTTGTTGGTGTTCCTTATCTTGGTGAAAGGTAACACCACTCATTCGGTTGTGCAACATAAATCAGATTGATACTTCATTTATTCATTTGACTTCCTTTGTGTCTGATACTATATGCTAAGTTTAGAATAACTCATCAAATAAAACAGATATAGATCCCTAAGCACCTGAGGGGAAACAATTTTATTCTCTCCTCCACACCCATATCTAGCATCAAGTCCTAACACTTTTACTACCTGACTCTTAAATCTGTACTGTTTTACAATGTGAGCACCAACTAGCAGTGTAAGCTACCATAAACTCTCATTTGTACCATTAGTAAAATAAGCTCCCTGCTTGTTTCTCTTCATCTATTCTTGTGCTTCCATACCACTCTTCATCTTATTTACAGAATGACCTTTCCAAAATAGTAATCCCATGATGTCATATCCTTGCTCAAGTTTTTTTTTTCATGGCTCTTCATTATTCTTAAGCTAAAGACCAAAATGCTTGGCAGAGACTATAGGGAATCTGCATGGTCTGACCACTATTTATATCTCCAGTTTAAGTTTCTATCTTGCTTTTCTTCACTCTTTGTGCTCTAGCCACACTGGTCTTTTTTCAGTTCTTTAAGAATATAACAATCCCTCCCACTATAGCCTTTGCACGTTTTCCCTTTTGTCAGGAATATAGGTCAAATTTTTTCCCACCTTGCTTCAACAAGTTAACTCATCATCATCTAGGTTATGTTACATCCTCAGGGAAGTGATCTCTAAGTCTCAACACCAGTAATTCCAAGTTCACAGAACTACACAGGTTTCCTTATGAAGTATCTGAAACAATTATAATCATATATGTACTTCTGGTATTATTTGATTAATGACTATCTCTCCCACTAGATTATAAACTATATAAGAACAAGACAGTATATTGTTTGCCCACATTTGCTTTCCAGGTCCATTAGCAATATAAAAATCTCTATATAGGGTGGGATAAGGGGTAATTTGGTTGAAAATGGGAACTTAAAATGAGAATAGCATATCACTTTATGTACTACTGAGAAAATGGCCAAAAAAGGAAAAGGCTGGAAGTCGATGGAACAAAGAGAGAGTAAGTAGATTCCAAACCATTCCTTTGTGTGGCCATTAACCAATGCCTAGTAAAAAGACGGTCACAAACAAGGCAATCAACAAACATTTGTAAAATGGATGAATAAAACTGATACAAATAACAACTTGATTTTGTAAGCTAAATCTTTCCTTTTATTGATTTTAATTTTTATTTGGGGACAAATTTCTTCACCTTATATCATGACAAGGATAAGGATAAATCAAAATAAAGAGGAAGAGGGATCTTCTTTTGTTAATAGTAGAATAGATCATATTGGTCTGTATCAGTCTCTCCTTCTAGAGGACAATTATAAGCTTTGGAAAAAAATTGTGTGAAAACATTGAAGTCACTGGAGAGTGAAAAAAAAAAAAACAGTTATAAAGTGGGAGGCAGTCTATTCTTGAAAGAAGAAAATGCACTGGGAAAAATTTCCCTTAATTTAGCTTTCTGCCTAAGGGATCTCTTCAGTTTGCACAGAGTGCACTTGGAACCCAGACACAAAGCTATGATTTGAAGAGAAGAAGACAGTTTGGGGCTACCAGGAAAGAGGGATCCACAGAGGAAGCAGTCCCCAAATCTGCATGTTACTCCACCTAAGTTCTTCACTAATCTTTGAACCATATATATTTATGGTAGACTCCACAGGGCCCAAACGAAAGCATGAAAGAACTGAGCAGAGATTCCATTGGCTGTCAAATATACCATCTCCTCACTTATCAACATGGTTAAGTTCCAAAGATTAGGTCATTATGTGAAATCAGTGTTAAGTAAAAATGGAGGATGACTAAATCAGATCACAAAATGAAGGATGACTACATTATTACGTAGCTGCCAAATTACATTATTACATAACTGAAAATTTTACAGCTGACAATCTACAATATCTGAAATGAAAATTTTACCACATAGACTTAGCTGATGAGAGATGATGGAATAATATGTAAGTAAACTTGATGACAGATCAATAGAAGATATCAAATCTGAAGAACTAAGAGTAAATAACAGTAGGAAAAACAAAGTAATGGAGCCTCAATGGCCTATGAAACAATGTCGAGGAGTCTAATATATGTGTAATTGGAGTCTTAAAAAAAAAAGATAAGAGAGAATTGAGCAAAACAATATTTTAAAATAAAGATGTCTTAAATTTCCCCAGATATGCTGAAAAATATACTTTATAGATCCAATTTTTAAAAATGTCCGATTTACCCTAAGTAAGTCAGCAAACCTCAGTGATGATAGATACAAGAAGTACACATAGGTATGTCATAGTCAAACTACTGTAATCCAAAGAGAAAACCTTGAAAAGAAGCAGAGAAAAGTGGAAAATTCCAGAAAAGAGGGATTAAATCCAGAAGAAGGGCAATACAAATATAACCGACTTCTTATAGAAATATTGAAAATCAAAATATGATATGATAGCAACTTCATACATCTTTTAACACAAAATTCTATGCAGAGCAAAACTATCTTTCAAAAATGAGGCAAAATACTTTTTGGATAAGCAAACATTTGAGAAAATCCACTTCCAGCTACTGCTTTCCTTTGGGACTCTGATTCTACCTTGCGTATATGTAGTTCAAGGGTTAGTTAAGAACCTGGGTGGAGCAATATGCAGATTTTCAGATTGCTCTTTCTTCAGCCTATTGTAGTTCATATCTGCTGGCAGCTGAAGAGAATCAACACCAATTGGAAACGTGGATCTAAAGAAAAGTGAAAGTATGACAAAAAAAATTACGCCTTGAAACTAGTAAGCATAAGAAAACCGGAATGCATGTTTTTAATATCAGACAAAAATCAACTTAAAGAAAAGAAGTTTTATCAAAGATAAAAAGGAACATTTCATGACTATAAAAAGATAAATGTATCAAGAAGACATAATAATCCTGAATGACTAAGCTCTTAATAATAGAGCTTCAAAATGTGTTGCAAAAACTGACATAATTAAAGGGAGAAACAGACAAGTCTACGATCATTGTTGGCAATTTTAACAACTCTCTCCCAACAAATGATAGAAAATCTAGAAAAAGAATCAGTGAATACACAGAAGATCTAAATGACACTGACTCAACACTACCCACGTTGACCCAATGGGCATTCATAGAACAATCCACTCAGTAACTGCAAACTAAACATAATTTTTTAATGCACATTGAACGTTCACCAAGACACACCATGCATTGGCCCATAAAGCAATACTTAATATAAGAAATTGAAATCACTCAGAGAATGTTTTTTGAGTACAGATATTAGAAAGCAATAACAAGTTATCCAGAAAACCCCCAAATATTGGAAAATTTAACAACTCACTTCTAAATAACCTGGAAGTCAAGGAATAAAGCACCTGGGAAATTAGAAAACATTTTGAACTGAATGACAATGAAAATACAATATATTATCATTTGTGAGATGCACCAAAGCAGTGTCTATAGGGTCATTTTTTAATTTAATGCTTATATTAGAAAACAAGAAAGGTATCAAATCAATGGCCTAAAGCTCCACCTTAAGATGGTAGTAATAAATAAATAAGTAAACAAACTGAAAGAAGGTAGAAAGAAAAAAAAATCAAGATAAAAAGAGCACTAAATTATATAGAAGAAATTAACACAGTTAATAATGGGATATTATAAATTACTTTATGCCAACAAATTTAACCAATTAAATTGGCAAATTCCTTGGAAAACGTAATTCATCAAAAGTAGCATAAAAGAAAATAGAAGATCTGCAAAGCACTAAATTTACTGATTACGTTAAATTTATAAGCAAAGCTTTTCCACAAAGAAAACTTAGGCCCATGTGGATGGTTTCCAGTGGTATATTCTAACAAACATGTAAGAAATAACACCAAGCTTTCACAAACTCTTTCAGGTAATAGAGGAGGTGGGACCATTTCCAATAAATCAGTTCATGAAGCAAAGCAAAACCCTGATACCAAAACATGATAAAGATATCACAAGAAGAGTTTATAGACCAATACCCCTCATAACACAGAAGCAAAAATTCTTAACAAAGTATTTTCAAATTAAACCTAGGAATATTTAAAAAAAGAATCATACATTATGACCAAGTGGGATTTGTCTCCCGAATTCAAGGTTTGTTTTACAATTCAAAATCAATCAATGTAATTCACCATATTAACTGAATACAGAAGAAAATCCATAGGATTTTTTCCATTAAGTATTAAAAAAAAAAAAAGAAAAAAGCATTTACCTGATAGCATTTAATACCTATTCATGCTATAAACTCTCAACAAACTTTGAACAGAAGAAAATTTCCTCTGTGAAAGGGCATCTGTGTATGTGGTGAGTGTGGATGTGTGTATGTATTCTACAAAGCACTTCATACATATTGGTTAAATATATACCAAAAGAAGAAGCCAAACCCATTGCCATCAAATCAATTCCAACTCATAGCTACCCTATAGGAGAGCAGAACTGCCCCATACGGTTTCCAAGGAGTGGCTAGTGGATTCGAACTGCTGACCTTTTGGTTAAACATGCGATGATCATCAGTTCCACCACAGGATCTGAAAGAAAGAATGTCCTCCACTCTCATCGACTCTGTTTGTGTTAGTTACTCAGTGCTGCCACAGCAAAAAATACTGCAAGTGAGTTGCTTTGAAGAAGAGGAATTTATTGTTTCACAGTTCTGGAGACTAGAAGTCCAAATCAGGACATTGGCTCTAGGGGAAGGTCCTTCTTTGTTGTTCCTTGGCATTCCTTGGTGTTGCTTGATGTCTGTTTTCCCCGTGTGTGTGTCTGTGTCTATTCTGGGCTTTTTATAACTCAGAGGTGATTATGTTTAGGACCCACCCTCCTCTGGCATGACCTCATTAACATCACAAAAGAAAAACTCTGCTCTAAACAGGATCACACCCATGGTACAGAGGCCAGGACTCTGATACATAATTTGGGGGGGGTCACAATTCAGTCCACAACACTATTCTACACTGTGCTGTGGTCCTAGGCAATGCAATAAGGCAAGAAAAAGACAGAAAGATTGAAAAAAGAAGTAAAACTGACTCTATTCACAGACAACATGTCTTCTATTAAAAAAAAAAAAAAAGCCAAGGAATTTACAATACGACCATTGAAGCTGAAAATTAATTTATCAATGTTAGCAGATATAAGAACGATTTACCATAATCGATTGTATTCCTATATAATAAATAAATGAACAGTTGCCATCAAGTCTACTCTTATTTATGGCAACTCCACGTGTGTCAGAGTAGAGCTGTGCTCCACAGGGCTTTCAACAACTGATTTTTCAGAAGCAGATTGCCAGGCCTTTCTTTCGAGGTGCCTCTGGGTGGACTCGACCTCCCCCAACCTTTCGGTTAGCAGTCGAGTACATTTACCATTTGTACCACCTTCTATATAATAGTCAGAAGCAATTGGAAAATAAATTTTAAAAGCAATTCTATCAGCAATAATATTCAATCATATAAATACTTCAGAATAAATTTAGCATAAAAGATGCAGGAGTGAGCAAAAGTTTACAAAGACCTAGATAAAAGCAAAGATACAGCATGACCATGAACTGGAAGACCCAATATTTTAAGATGTTAATCTTCTTCAAATTAGTTTATAGATTCAATGTAACTCCAATCATTATAACAACAGGCTCCTTTACAGAAATTGACAAGGTGATCCTAAAATTTATATGAAAATGCAAAGGACTTAGAATGGTCAAAATATCTCTGAAAAAAAAAAAAAGATATAATTGGAGAACTTACATAAACTGAAATCAAGATTTGCTCTAAAGCTACAGTAATTAAGACAGCTGGCCACTGGCATAAAGATGGACAAACAGATCAATAGAACAGAACAGTGAGCACAGAAACAGATGCACACTTACACAGTCAATTGATTTTCAACTAACCCACCAAAACAATTGAATGGAGAAAAAAAAATCTTTAGAACAAATTGTTCTGGGACAACTAGATATCCATACACCACGAGAGCTTCCAGATATCCATAGCGGGTAAAATAAACCTGACATCATGCTCAAAAATTGCTTTAAAATAGTTAACACACAGCCAAGTCTAAAAGCAAGCTAAAACACTATGCTTCTATAAAAAACAGGAGAACCATTTTTCTGACCTGGGGATAGACAAACTTTCATAGAAAAGACCCTGAAATTAGTAACTGTAAAAGAAAAATGATAAATTACACTTCACTAAAACTAAAGCTGCAGTGCATCAAAAGATAACGTTAAGAAAAATGAGCAATTCATACCCTGGCAGAAAATATTATATATATATATATTTCTGATAAAGATGTGAGCCAGTGCTCACTGATTATTTAAATAACACACATTTATTATTGTGGTGCACACAGCTGTTCAGTAATAAGATCCCTCCATAAACAGCACGTTTGTCCAATCACAATCATAACAGACAAGACTCTCCCAGAGTATCAGCGCATGGAAAGTAGATAGCAAACAATAAACGGAAATCAGTGTTCACGCTAAATAATAGTTTCATGATAGAAAGGCAATGTTTACTCTTACTTTTCCGGGTCCTCTCTCTGTCTGAGGCTCCTCTTGGGTGGGCGGACCGGAGTCACGGCATCTCTGGAAGCAGAAGTGCACTGAGGGCAACCCCTCCGTACCCGGGGTGTACCCAGGCTCCCTGCACTCGATGGGGGCTTCCCTGAGCCCAGGACAGGCCCGCTTCCCGACGGTCTCCCATCCTCTGCTGCTGGCTCTCGCTCTCAGCCCGGGTTTGTGCCCACCCAGGGCTTGCAGCTGGTCTCCGCTGCTTCTGGCGCTATCGCAGCCCTAAGCGTTAGAGTTGTCAGCCCACTTTGCTGCCACTTCTCTGTTCAAAAGACCCCGCCTCTTACTTTCTCCTGGCTGTTTCTCCAGGCTCTGCCTTCTCACCTGGTCCAAATGTTCTGCTGTTCGCACTGTCTGACCCAGGAAGCTCCAGTAAGTCTGCATCTTCCCGGGCTTTTATTGACCTCACCACAGGACTCCTGACGCTTTAGGCAGCATCCGCCCCAGGTCATCCTTCTTAGTTGCAGAGGCCCCTACTCATTGGCCTCAGATGTGGTCTTACTCTGAGAACAAGGACCAAAAGGCCAAATCATTCACTGCAAAGGGGTTCCATAACCTCACAAAGGACTTATCTCTGTAACCGGACCCTGTGAATACCAGCAGATTCCCATTGGTCCTTAAACTAGACCAAGCCAGATTTGGCCCGCCCCACATGCGCAGAAGGGCCGCCTGTGAACGCTGATTGACCTCATCAGAGGACAAAGCAACAGGAGGAACGAATCAGAAGGAAAATCATCACCCGGACACTATTCCAAAACAAGAGGTCTGTCAAGAACCATGTCACCTCCAGTTTCCTGGCCGCCTTCTAGAATTTTCCCTCCCCACTACACCCGTGCAGCCGCCATTTTGCTGCGCAAATCACATATAAGCCCTGCTTCCCCATAGCTTGTGGAGTCAGACCTGAGGAAATTCCTCCTGGCTCCTTGCTCTGCACATTGCGATAAAGTTACTTTCTCAAAGATTGGTGTCCAGATAATTGGCAAGTCTGAGTGCACCCTACAAGGACCCACTTCCCGTGTTCAGTAACATATCCAGAACACAGTAAGAACCTCTAGAACGCAATAAAAAGATTTACTTCCCCCATGCCACTGTATTTTTTAAAAGACTTTAATAGACATTTTAAAATGGCCAATACACATGTGAAAAAAGTTACCAATATCATTACTTATCAAGGAATTACGAATTGAAACCTCAATGCCATACTACTACCCACACATTTGAGTGGATAAAATTTAAAAGCCTGACAATACCAAATATTGGCAAATTTGTGAAGCAATAAGAACTCTCATACACTACCTGTGGGGTATAAAATATCACTTTGGGGAAAGGGTTAGCAGTTTCTTACAATTTCAAACATACTCCTACCCTATAACAAAGAAAGTATACTCTTACGAATTTATGCAAGAGAAATGAAGACATATTTCCTCAAAGAGGATTGTACCGCATATCACTCTTAAAAGTCAAAAACTGGAAATAATTCAAAAGTTCATAAAGACTACAATGATTTTTTTTTTTAATTGTAGTATATTTTCACCACCACTCCTCAGTTTGTCTTATTGTGGTGGCTTCCATGTTGCTGTGATGCTGGAAGCTATGCCACCGGTATTTCAAATACCAGCAGGGTCATCCATGGTGGACAGACTTCAGTGGAGTTTCTGAACTAAGACAGACTAGGAAGAAGGACCTGGCAACCTTTTTCTAAAATAAAATTAAAAAACAAAAACAAAAAAACTTGGCCAGTGAAAATCTTATGAATAGCAGCAGAACGTCGTCTGATATAGTACCAGAAGATGAGCCCCTCAGGTTGGAAAGCACTCAAGATACAACTGGGGGAAGAGCTCCCTCCTCAAAGTAGAGTCAAACTCAATGACATGGATGGAGTAAAGCTTTCCTTCATTTCCTGATGTGGCACAACTCAAAATGAGAAGAAACAGCTGCAAACATCCATTAATAATCTGGACGTGGAATGTATGTAGTATGAATCTAGGAAAATTGTAAGTCGTCAAAAATGAAAGTGAATGCATAAAGATCGATATCCTAGGCATTAGTGAGCTGAAATGGACTTGTACTGGCCATTTTGAATCCGACAATCGTAGGTCTACTATGCTGGGTGTCTTAGTTATCTAGTGCTGCTATAATAGAAATACCACAAGTGGATGGTTTCAACAAACAGAAGGTTATTCTCTCACAAGCTAGGAGGCTAGAAGTCTGAATTCAGGATGCCAGCTCCAGGGGAAGGCTTTCTCTCTCTGTCAGCTCTGGAGGAATGTCCTTGTCATCAATCATCCCCAGTCAAGGAGCTTTTCAGAGCAGGGACCCCGGGTCCAAAGGATGCGCTACTCTTCTGGCTCTTGTTTCTTAGTGGTTTGAGGTCCCCATGTCTCTCTGCTAGCTTCTCTCTTTTATATCTCAAAAGAGATTGACATAAAACACCACCTAATCCTGTAGATTGAGTCCTAACTTATTAACATAAGTGTCACCAATCCCACCTCATTAACATCATAGAGGTAGGATTTACAACACATAGGAAAATCACATCTGATGACAAAATGGTGGACAATCACACAATGCTAGGAATCATGACCAGCCAAGCTGACATATATTTTGGGGGGACACAATTCAATCCATGACACCAGGAATGACAAATTAAAAAGGAATGGCATCACTTTCATTGTCAAAAAGAATATTTCAAGATCTAGCCTGAAGTACCATGCTGTCAGTGTTAGGATAATATCTATAAGCCTACAAGGAAGGCTAGTTGATAGACTGTTATTCAAATTCACGCACCAGCACTAATGCCAAAGGTGAAGAAATTGAAGATTTTTTATCAACTACTGCAGTCTGAAATTGATCAAACATGCAGTCAAGATGTATTGATAATTACTGGCCATTGGAATGCAAAAATTGGAAATGAAGAAGGATCGGCAGTTGGAAAATATGTCATGCTTGATAAAAACTACACCTGAGGTCACACGGTAGAATTCTGTAAGACCAACGACTTATTCATTGCAAATAACATTTTTTTCAACAGCATAAATGGTGACTATACACATGGACCTCACTAAATGGAATACACAGGAATCAAATCGACTATATCTGTGGAAAGAGATGATGGAGAAGCTCAATATCATCAGTCAGAACAAGGCCAGGGGCCAACTGCAGAAGAGACCATCAATTGCTCATATGCAAGTTCAAGTTGAAGCTGAAAAAAATTAAAACAAGTCCACTGGAGGCAAAGTACGACCTTGAGTATATCCCACCTGAATTCAGAGACCATCTCAAGAATAGGTTTGACACACTGAACACTGAAGTCCAGATAAGTTGTGAAATGACATCAAGGACATCATACACGAAGAAAGCAAAAGGTCATTAAAAAGACAAGGAAGAAAGAAAAGACCAAAATGGATGTCAGAGGAGACTCTGAAACTTGTTCTTGAACGTAGAGTAGGTAAAGCTATGGAAGAAATCATATAAAAGAGCTGAACAGAATATTTCAAAGGGCGGCTTGCAAAGACAAAGTAAAGTATTATAATGAAATGTGTAAAGACCTGGAGTTAGAAAACCAAAAGGGAAGAACATGCTTGGCAATTCTCAAGCTGAAAGAAATGAAGAAAAATTCAAACCTGGAGTTTCAATATTGAAGGATTCTATGGGCAAGGTATTGAACAACACAGGAAACATCGAAAGAAGATGGAAGGAATACACAGAGTCACTGTACCAAAAAAACTGGTCATGTTCAACCTTTTCAGGAGGTGGCATATGATCAAGAGCCAATGGTACTGAAAGAAGAAGTTCAAGCTGCACTGAAGGCATTGGTGAAAAACAAGGCTCCAGAAATCAACGCAATAGCAATTGTGATATTTCAACAAACGGATGCACTGTTGGAAGCTCACACTTGTCTATGCCAAGAAATTTGGAAGACAGCTACCTGGCCAACTGACTGGAAGAGATCCATATTTGTGCACATTCCAAAAAAGGTCATCTAACAGAATACAGAAATTACCAAAAAATATCGTTAACATCACATGCAAGTAAAATTTTGCTGAAGACAATTAAAAAATGGTTGCAGCAGTACTTTGACAAGGAACTACCAGAAATCTAAGCTAGATTTAGAAGAGGGTGAGAAACTAAGAATATCTTTGCTGATGTCAGATGGATCCTGGCTGAAAGCAGAAAATACCAGAAAGATGTTTACCTGTGTTTTATTGACTATGCAAAGGCGTTCGACTGCGTGGATCATTAAAAATTACGGATAAAATGGGAAGAAGGGGAATTTCAGAACACTTACTTGTGCTTATAAGGAACCTGTACTTAGGCCAAGGGGCAATCATTTGAACAGAAGAAGGGGATACTGAGTGGTTTAAAATCAGGAAGGATGTGCATCAGGGTTGTATCCTTTCACCGTACTTATTCAACGTATGCTGAGCAAATAATCTGAGAAGCCAGACTGTATGAAGAAAAACCTGGTATCAGGATTAGAGAAAGACTCATTAACAACCTGTGATATGCAGATGACACAACCTTGCTTGCTGAAAGTGAAGAGGACTTTACATACTTACTGATGAAGATCCAAAGATTACCACCTTCAATATGGATTACACCTCAACATAAAGAAAACAAAAATCCTGACAACTGGACCAATAAGCAACATCATGATTGATGGAGAAAATATTGAAATTGTCAAAAATGTCATTTTACTTGGATCTACAATCAGCACCTATGGAAGCAGCAGTCTATAAATCAAACAACATATTGCATTGGACAAATCTGCTGCAAAAGAGCTCTTTAAAGTGTTGAAAAGGAAAGATGTTACTTTGAGGTCTGAGATGGGCCTAATCCAAGCCATGGTATTTTCAATCACCTCATATGCAGGCAATGGCTGGGCAATGAGTCACGAGGACTGAAGAAGAACTGATACCTTTGAATAATGGTGTTGGCAAAGAATATTGACTATTGAATATACCATGAACTGCCAGAAGAATGAACAAATTTATCTTGGAAGAAGAACAGCCAGAACTCCAGCTCCTTAGATGCTAGGATGGAACGACTTTGTCTCACATAGTTTGAACATGTTATCAGGAGGAACCAGTCCCTGGAGAAGGAAATCATGTTTGGTAAAGTACAGGGTCATCAAAAAAGAGGAAGACCCTCAATGAGATGGATTGACACAGTGGCTGCAACAATGGGCTCAAATATAAAAAAACGATTGTGAGGGTGGCATTCAACCAGGCAGTGTTTCTTGTTTTTTTTCCGTTGTACATATGGTTGCTATGATTGGAATGATCTTGATGGCATCTAACTACAACAAAAATATATTCTCACAATATAATACTATTCAATAATTAAAAAGGAGTGATACTGATACATGTCAAAATATAGATGAATCTCATAGACATTATCCGAGTGAAAGAAGCCAGATACAGAGAAGAGTCTGCACTGTACGATTTCATTTATATAAAGTTTTAGAGAAGGCAAAATTAGTCTATATTAAAAAAAAAAAATATGTACCACAGTTTATCCATTCACTGTTGAAAGACACCTTGGTTACATCTTTTTTTTTTGGCAATTATGAATAAAGCTGCAATAAATATTCACGTGCAGGTTTTTACGTAGACGTCTGTTTTCAACTCATTTAGGTGAATACCAACAAGCACAATTAGATCATATGATAAGCCTACGTTTAGCTTTGTAAGAACCTGCCAGAATGTCTTCCAAAGTGGCTGTGCCATTTTGCATTCCAAAATGCAGGAGGGAGAGTTCCTGTTGCTCCACATCCTTGCCAGTACTTGATGTTAATGTTTTGGATTTTAGTCATTCTAATACGTATGTAGTGGTATCTCACTGTTTTGATTTGCAATTCCCTAATGACATATGAGTCAAAACCAACTCAATGGCACCAAAAAACAACAACGATGTACGATGTTGAACATTTTTATGTGTTTATTTGTCACCTGTATATCTTTTTTGGTGGGGTGTCTGTTCAGATCTTTTTGTTCATTTTGTTACCGGGTTGTTGATTTTCTTACTGTTAAGCTTTAAAAGTTATTTGTATATTTTGGATACAAGTCCTTTATCAAAGATATATTTTGTAATTATTTTCTCCCTGTTACTGTCTTTTCATTCTCTTAACAATGTCTTTTGCAGAATAAGCATTTTTAATTTTAATGAAATCTAACTTTTTTTATGGATCATGCTATTGGTGTTGTATCTAAAAAGTCATCATCAAACCCAAGTTTACCTAGTTCTTCTCGTGTGTTATCTTCTAGAAATTGTATAGTTTTGCATTTAACATTTAGGTATATGATTCATTTTGAATTAATTTGTGTGGAAAATGTAAACTCCGTCTAGATTTATTTATTTTTTGCATCTGGATGTCCAGTTGTGCCAGGACTCTTTGTTGAAAAGATTACCCTTTTTCTGTTGAATTGTCTTTGTTCCTTTGTCAAATATCAGTTGACAGTATGTGTATACATCTATTTCTTGGCTCTCTTTTTGGTTCCACTCATCTATTTATCTATTCCTTCGCCATTTCTGTACTGTCTTGATCACTGTAGTGTTGCTGTTGTGTGCCTTCAAGTCAATTCTGACTCATACCCACCCAACGTGACAGAGTAGAACTGCCCCATAGGGTTCCCTTGGCTGTAATCTTTACAGGAGCAGGTTGTCGGGTCTTTCCTCCTACAGAGTTGCTGGTGGGCTCATACAGCAGACCTTTTGGTTAGCAGCCAAGTGGTTAACCATTGCACCACCAGGACTCCTTGATCAGAGTGGTACATTTAAGCCATAGAGTAATATTCAGTGATTAAAAAGAAAGAAACTATCAAGCTACAGAAAGACATGGAGGAAACTTAAACATATATTACTAAGTGAAAGAAGCCAGTTTGAAAAAGCTACATACATACAGTATGATTCCCAGTTATATCACTCCTGCAAAAATCTGTAGAGACAGTAAACTATCAGTGACTAGCAGGGGTTCAGGAAGAAGAGAGATGAATAGGTAGGACACAGGGCATTTGGGGCAGTGAAACCATTCTGTATAATACTGTAATGGCGAACACATGATATTATGTATTTGGCAAAACCCATAGGATGGTAAAGCAAGAAGAATGAAGCTTACGGTAAACCATGGACTTTAGTTAACAATCCTGTATCAACATTGGTTCATCAATTGTAACAAATATTCCACAGGAATGCAGGATGTTAATAATATGAGAAATTGTGTGTAGGACAGAGAAGGGGTATATGGACACTCTCAGTACTTACTGTACAATTTCTCAATAAACCTAAAACTTATAAGAAAATCTATTAAAAAAAAGGGGGGCGGAAACCAAATGGTTGCTGCTGGAGAGAGGGCACAGGTGTACATAATCACTGAGAAGCAGCATAAGGGAAGGTTCTGGGCTGATGGAAATGTCTATATCTTAATAGGGGTGGTGTTTATATGAATTTGTATATTGGTCAAAAGTCATTGATTATATTGATAGATACATTTCTAACAAGCAAAACAATATTTTTTATCTTTCTCCTAAACAAGAAAAAGATGTGAACCTACTTTGATAACATCTTAATTATTCCCTCCCATCTTTCATGTAGACTATTGAACATGCCATGAACTGCCAGAAGAATGAACAAATCTGTCCTGGAAGAAGTACAGCCAGAATTCTCCTGAGAAGTGAGGATGGCGAGACTTCATCTCACATACTCTGGGCATGTTATCAGGAGAGACCAGTCTCTGGAGAAGGACATCATGCCTGCTAAAATAGAGGATCAGCAAAAAGAGTGAGACCCTCAGTGAGATGGACTGGCACAGTGGCTACAACACTGGGCTCGAACATAGCAACAATTGTGTGGATGGCACTGGAGAAGGGAGTGTTTCCTTCTGTTGTCCGTTGAACTGACTCAACGGCACCTAACAACAACAATCTTTCATGTTATTATTACCTACTCCTTTAATTCCACCTCACTTTTTCACACACACACATACAATCATTATTTTTTAAATTTACTTTTAATACTTATGTCCATCTATCAATATATTTTATTTATTTCTTCACTCACATTTGCTTCTTGCACACTACGTCCCTCTAGACTTACTTTCTTTCTGCTTAAGTTAATCTTCTCTTTATAAATCCCATGGTGATACTTTCATTTATTTGCTTTTGTTTTCTGTAAATGTATTTCATTTACAGATTTGAATTACGATTTAGCTAGGTATATAATTTTAGAATGTGAGTTTTATTTTTCTCCTCAGCATTTTGAAGTTTTTATTCCAGAAGTCTCCTAGTCTCAATTTTTGCTAATAAAAAGTTCTGTCAGTCAACACTGCTTATTTTTGCACCATGATCTTATGTTCTTTTCCCCTTTGATAAATTTGTTTTTTTCTTTGTATTGCTTTGAACACATTAGACATATAAACACACTTTTTTTCAAGTCTTTTAATCTCCCTTAATGTGGACCTACATATGCGGATTTTCCCATTTGGTAGCTCTGTTGTCTGTCTTTCTGCTTCTTATTTTATAATAACGTCTTGAATGGTCATTGTCTAGGGAGTTTGGTGCAAATCTTGATGGTGCAAGCTCTCCTATGAGAAAGTTTCATAGCTGCCTCGGCTTAGGTCCTATTTAGGATTATGCTGATTCCAATTTTTATATCACGATTTAAAATTAGGGTTCTCTCAAATAGTGCACGTAGCGTGGATGTGGGCTCCACACAGGTAGAGAACTAGGATCCTAATCCCTTACTTGTGACTTTGTTCCTATGCCTATGACTTGAGGTGCCATTGGCCAGTGGGCAGAGATTTCAGAGATATTGGGATCCCACACCTAGACAGAATAGCACTTAGCACTTCTGATTTATACTGAGTCCAGCTACAGTCCTCACTGTATGTGGGACCTGAGGTCTAGACCAATTTTTGCATGTAGCACTAAGAACTCAAGCCCAAGTATATAGCCTAGTCTCCCAGAGGCCACATGGCTTCAACTCTTGCTTGTTGCTATGGCTCTGGGATTATTTTTCATTTCTAACATCTGGATGCTCTTTTTCTTGCTTTATAGCCCCTGTTTTTAACTTATTTTAAATATATTAGACAACATTTCTATGTGTTCAGAGTAAGAGCAATGGGTTCTATTAAGTCGACCATCTCGCCCAGAAGTCTGGCTCTGCTATTCTCTTAGTCTTCACCTCTTTTGGGTGACTTTTTCTTTTCTGTCTAATGTAAAGCTGTTCCCCCCTCCCCCTGTATTTCCTTATTCAAACAGTGTGTGATTGACCTGCCCAACAGCCTTTGCCCCTGTAAGCAGATATTTCATGCTACACCACATCGTAGGTTAACAACTAGTTATAGATTTGCTGCTCTTGGACCAGATCAAAGTGGTGAATTCATTCAAAGAATTGCCTAAGTCTGCTTCTCTTACTGGGGTGGTAGGTTGGGACTGGAAAGACTGTTGGACATGGTAGGTACTGTTCGTAACATATCTTTGTAATATAAACCTCAAGAAGCCCTGGTGGCACAACAGTTAAGCACTCAGCTGCTAACCAAAAGGTTGGTGGTTCGAACTAACCCAGCAGCTCCATAGGAGAAAACCTGGCCATCTGCTCCCATAAAGATTACAGCCTAGAAAACCCTATGGGGCAGTTCTACTGTCACGTGGGGGTACAATGAGTCAAAAATCAACTTGGGGGCACCTAAAAACAGCAAAAACGGTATAATGAGTGCAGATTGGATATCACTTAAGAAATAAGGAATGTGACACATAGTGGGTATTTGTTGAACATTATTTGTTGAAAGGGTGAACATCTGAATGCACAAACATCCTATGTTGTATTCATTTAAGTTCTGCTGTTCATTGGGTTTGAGGGCTTTCTCTCTCTGTCCCTCAATCTCCTCAACTATAAAATAGTGAGAATAGTATTGGATCCAACTACTTTACAGGTTGCTGGGAGAAAAGAATCACAAAGAGCTAGAGTATGTGGAAGTATTTTGAAACTGTAAAATATTATATAAATGCAGTTGATCGCTACTGCTATTGCCATAATGTAGCAGAAAGCTATATTTTAATTCACGAGCCCATTTATGTAGTCTAATTACAGCCTGTGATCTGAAATGTCAAAATAATAAAGCTTATTAATCATCAAACCATTCTTGATAGTATTTCATTACCATAATATATCAGTGGTGCCAAAAACATAAACAACCATTTAAGAACTATATTCATGTGAAATATTATGAGGCAACCTGATCTGTGTGGAAAACACAGAGCTTGGAGCCAGATTTATCTGGTTTTTAAATCCTAGCTCTGCCACTTGCTAGCTCTTTGTTCTTGTGCAAGGAATCTGAAACTCGGTTTTCTGGTCTGTGAAATGCGTTTTCATTGTTCCTAGAGTGATTAAACAATATGATGTATATGAGTGAGGGTAGGTAGAGCCCACCCGACACTTCGTATTCCTCTCTCTCTCTATAGCCAGTCCTCTGCTCACTCCCACAAAACAATCCTTTCCAGCAAACTTCAAGGTCAAACAGACTGAAAAATACGTAGCTGGAAAAAAATATTTTACTCTTTTAATGGAAAATGCTGTCCATAAACATAACTATTTATAAAGTACACAGCTGTGGCTTTTTCCATACAGTTTGATCAATGTCAGCCATCAGAAATTGCTTCCAGAGAACAGTCACTGTCTGTGGTTAATTGAACTTGGTGGCCAATCACTACGGCCTGCAGCATGAAATTAACATCATTATGTGAATAGATTTGAACACAGATAGCTAGCCTAAGATTTGCCAGATAAAGGTGTATGTAATAAAACAGTGTGGCGTGTTATGGAGATGCTGTTGACTATCATTCCGCTATACCCCAGCGGAAAGTATCATGTTACGTTTATTTCCCCTCTCTGAACTCTTCAAAGGAGCCCTGGTGGCGCAGTGGTTTAGTGATACAGCAGCTAACCACAGGGTTGGAAGTTCAAATCCACCAGCCGCTCCTTGGAAACTCTATGGGGCAGTTCTACTCTGTCTTATAGGGTCGCTATCGGTTGGAATCGACCTGAAAGCAATGGGTTTTGTTTTGTTTTGGGTAACTCTTCAAACTACAAGTTGTTTCACAAAAGTAATTAACAGGATATGCCTTCGATAAGCTTTTCAAAATTTGAAAGTACATATGCAGTGTATTTGGAAAAGTTTTCTCTGTGTCTTTTTTGTGTAACTTTTCACTGTTCTGCTCCAGGTCGTTGTCAAATTAATGTTAATTGATTAATAGCTGTTATCAAAATTCTGAAATTCCTTTATAATATATATTGAAAGCTCCTCCTAGCGATAAGTGGTTTGATAAAGTGTAATAGGAAGCAGCCTTCCTTTGCAACATTTTGATTTTAAACTTTTCTTCATTTCTCTCGAGGGTAGGTTTTGTCTACAGACTATGTGACTTGTGTTGAATATGGGCACCGTCATAATTGAATGAACCTTCAATTGTAGACTTTGGGTGGCTTTCAAAAGGAAGAAGAATTGCCTCTTAATTATCTTTGGCTAATTATCTCTGCATTAATGGCCTGACTGCTATTATTCATCATATGGGAAGCATAAATAGAGGGTTAGAGCTGAGAAGGACAGTCCTAGGCAAGGTCTTTTCTCCCCACTTCCTAAGAGACTCACTTTGCCTGTGATGAGTCTTGGAGGCCAGATAACTCTCAGGGGCTTGAGCTTTGATTACTGGACACTGGGCTTCTAGCTCTCCATTATTTAGAGTGAATGTATTTGTCATGATTTTTTTTGTTTTAATTTCTACATGGAAGACATCCACCTGAACTGTCCTAAGGAAAAATAGGAAATTTATGGGTTCACATACGTGAAAAATCCAGAGGTAGAAATTACTTTAGACACTGCTGGATCCAGGGTTCAGAATTTCTCTTCAGAAGTCCTTCTCTCTTCATCTTTTGCCTCCTCTTTCTCCCCCTGTTGGATTCACTCAAATGATTTCTTCAAAAATGGTACAAGAGGGCTCTTAGCAATTCTTGTTAACTCAGTAACCCCAAGAAAGATAACTTTCCTTTCTACAAATTTCAGAGCAGTTCCTGTTGAATCTTTTTGAACTGATTTAGTTCACATGCTTTCCCTAACTACTATGGCCAGGAAAATACTACTGATTGGACGGGCTTGGGTCACAGAGCCTCTTCTGGATCCAGCCTTACCCACAAAACAAGGATTGAGAGATGTGAAAGCCTGAATTCCTTTAAAAAAAATATTTAAAAAATCAGAATTCTATTACTGAGAAAAGGAGGGGGGATGGACATTAGGTGGACAAATCTATCTGTCTATCAGGAGCCCTGGTGGTACAGTGGTTAACCTCTCAGCTGCTAACCAGTAGGTCAGTGATTCCAACCCACCAGCTGCTCAACAGGAGAAAGATGTGGCACTATGCTTCCATAAAGATTTACAGTCTTGGAAACCATGTGGGGCACTTCTACTCTGTCCTGTAGGATCTCTATGGGTCAGAATAGATTCCATGGCAGCGTTTGTTTTTGTTTTTGTTTTTTTTTTATCTATCTATCTATCTGTCTATAGCCTTTGTCAAGGATGTGATACATACATTCAGTCTAAGTGGTGAGCAAAAGTTCATAAGGTGAAAAGTGGTTGTAAAAAGTGGGATAATGGACATTTGAAGCAAAAGGAATAGCAAATTTAAGGATGGTTAAAGGAGTATAACAAGTTTGAAGAAATGGGATTAGGTTGTTTTTGTAGCTAAATCTCGCAGTAACTCCTCCAGGCAGTATCACTTCTGACAGAGGTGGAGCACTTGAGGTACAAGGAATTCCAAGGACAAAGTTTTTCAAAACCATACTGCACGAATTTATGGTGGAAGAGACAAGCAAATGTTCAATACGAACTGAGGATGCCTAGATCATTACTTCAAAATAGCTTATAAAGAAACTACCATGTGTGAGACCTTGGAGAATATAAAGGAACTAAGCAAACAACAATAATTCTGCTGTCAAGGAACCCTTAACATGTAAACAAATCACTAGAGTTAGTTCCTGATTTCCGACAGGGCTCCGTTCCATGACTCTGTCGTAACTCAGCCCTGACGTAAGTTGAATAGCTCTTTTTTCGTTTTCATTATTATTGCCTTTTATAGTCTGTATTTTCATAAATCCGATCTTTATTTGTCTTTGGGGGCCGGCATGAGAATGAGGACATGAGCAAATTATGCCCTGCAAAAACCGCAACCTTGTATGTAGTGCATATTACTAACGACGAGATGTGAAAAACAAAAACCGGTGGGTCATAGGTGTGTATCATCGTAACTTGAACATGTCCAGTTGGGGACTACCTGTATATGCAGGGCAGAAAGTAAGAATCTAATTCTTATCCCTCACACTTCATCAACATGGGTCAACAGAGAGTCTCAGAATTGACCTGAAAAGACCTCTGACTCTAACTCCAAAACTCACAGCCTCACCACCTCGTTCTTCCTAAATAAATAAATAAATAAATAAATAAATAATAATAAAAAAATAAATAGAAAGAGAGAGAGAGAGAGAGAGAGAGAGAGAGAGAGAGAGAACAAACTCTTTAGGCTCCATCCCTGTTTATATCAGTTATGGCCACAAAAGTCCCAAGACCCTCTAAACCCGCTGCCCTCGAGTTGATTACGACTCATAGCGACCCTATAGGACAGAGTAGAACTGCCCCATGGGGTTTCCAAGGCTGTAAATCTTTATGGAAGCAGACTGCCACATCTTTCTCCTGCAGAGCGGCTGATGGGTTTGAACCGCCGACCTTCTGGTTAGTGGCCAAGCGCTTTAACTACTGTGCTACCAGGGTTCCTAAGACCCTTGGGTTACCCCTAATTCATTAGACTCTTCTCTTCATAGGTATCTTTCTATCTCCATAACTTGTCCAGTCTCTCACCCATCTGTCTTCCAGAGTCCATCAGATGAATCTCCTCAGAGGTGACATTTGACCCCAAGATTCCCAGACTGCTTTTATTCATCTCCTGCATTATAATTCCCACATAGTTCTGCACATCCGCATTTCTGACCTTATTCCCTTCTCTTCCCCAAGCACTACAACATATTCACTGAGCCCTCTGGAACTCAGTCATTAGTAAAATGTCTGATGTCCTCTACCTCTTCTCTGTAAATTCCCTTCATGTCTTACTCTAATGGAAATGAGTTCACTCTTGACTATACTGTTTCTCCTCTAGCCCTCTCAAGGGGTGGCTGTTTTAGTTCCACAACCCTTATATCACTGGCCTTTTTGATTCCTTCTCATCTCCTTGACCTACTGTCACTGGGATGACCAAGCACAGGTCCTTGGAACATTTTCCCCACCAATAGACACACGTTTTTTCTAATGGCTTCTGATGGTTCCAATATAAATATATACAGCCCAGGCTTTTCTCTTGAATGCCAGACTCCTAAGCATCTTCTCCTAAGCATCTTGTCTTTGAAGTCTAAGAACACTTCCAACTAAAAACAAACAAACAAACAAAAAAAAACCCTGAATACCTGATCTCCTCTCCCCGTCAGAACCACCACTCTATCTTTTCAGTTGTTCAGGCCAAAATTGTGACTTTATACCCGGTTCCTCTCACTTTCACATCCCTCGTCGAATCTGTCAACCAATTCTATCAGTTCAACTTTTAAAAATGGGCAATTTGCAGTCACTTCTCACCACTCACCTGCCAACATGCTGATCCAAATCCCTCCCCATCATCTCGTCCTGAGCTTACTAGTCTCTCATCTCTATTTTTGTTCCCTGTAGTTTATTCTCTACACAATGAGCAGCGTTACCCTGATAAAAACATAAGGTATGTCATGTCACTCTTCTTCCCAAGACCTTCCAGGGGATCCCTGATCAGGATATCTTCTGTTTGCCTGCTAGATCTTCTCTGTTTCCTTACCCTGTTTTATTGCCTAGAAGGATGAATATTTTAGACTGCATCAACAAGCTTCCTTGACCTCTGGATTCTAGTTGGATTCAGCAGTGAGAGACGCTAGCCAGAGACTACTGGGCAGAAGGAGAGTGAAGACTAGTTATTCCCCCTGCTTCTATCTGGTCAACATACATTGGTTGTACCCCTCTGCTGAATGTCATAGATCCTGTCAGGAAGCCACATCATGCATATACTTTCTCTAGCTTCTTATAACCACTTGTTACTCTTGCCAATTTAAGCCTAGGGTGGTAATGCTTCCCATTGTTAGCCACACTGGTTACTGTACTATTCTGTATTAGGTTTATTAATCTTTGTGTAAACTTTTATAAGTAGAAAATTTACTAAACTATCATTAAATTACCCTGTTAATTAAGGTATGCCATCTGTTTCCTGCTGGGACCGTGGATGATACATTTGCCATTTCACTTGGAGTCAAATGAAAGGTGCTTACAATTCCTAGAAGGTCATGCATTATCTGCACCTCCATCCAGCACCTCTGACTTCATTGCCTACTCTCCCACATGTTCCTTGTACTACCGCCTCGGGACTGCTTACTCTTTTTTTGATATCTTGGGGCTATTACACTTGCTATTAAATCTGTTCACTCTTCCATGTCCTTCAAGTCTTTGCTTAAACATCATCTTCCTAGTGGGAACTTCAGCGAATACAGTTTAAAACTGAAATTTCCCTCGAAACACTCTCTATCCTACGAATCTGTTTTAAGTAACTCTAAAGGACTTATCACGATATAACTTGCTATCTATATTACTTCTTTACCTTGCTAAGGAGCCCACCTGGCACAGTGATTAAGCATGTAGCTGCTAACTGAAAGGTCAGCAGTTCGAACCCACCAGCAGCTCCATGGGAGAAAGATGTGGCAGTCTGTGTCCATAAAGATTACAGCCTTGGAAACCCTATGGAGCAGTTCTACTCTGTCCTACATGGTCACTATGAGTCGAAATCAATTCAATGGCAACAGGTTTGGTGTTTTTGATTTGTTTATTTTGTTTGTTGTCTGTCTCTTGACACTAGAATGTAAGCTTTATGAGAGGAAGGAATTTGGCTTATTTTGTTTACTGCCGTGTTCCCAGTTTTTACAATAGTTCTGGGCACAGAATAGGAACTCAGTTAATTATATTGAATGAATGAATGGATGAAGGAATAAAAGTACAGAAGAAGTGCTATGAGAGATTCAATAGGAAAGGCAAAATTTTTCTGCTGGTAGTATCAGAATAGTGGCATTTGACATGAACCTGAGAGCAGACATGTTGGGGGCGGGGGTAAAAGGTATTCTCCAGACAGCAGACATATTGGGGGGGGTGGGTAAAAGGTATTCTCCAGACAGCAAAGGACACACTGTAGGAAAAGTATTCAAGAAACCATCAATCACTCAGTTGGATTCCAGGGTTTAGTGAATATATGGAAGCAGAAAGAAGTAAGTTTCTAAAAACAGGAGGTCAGAGAATGGACTTCTTTAAAGGTAGGGCAAAACAAACCAAAACAGATTTTATCTTGTATGAAGTAAGGAGCTACAGACTGGTCTTGGAATCTTGAAGTGTCATGATCAGAGCTGTATTCTAGAAAGATTGATTTGTCAATGATGTATACAGAGCGTGTAGAGGAGAGACTGGAGTCATTGACAGAAAGTAGAAAGCTGTTAGGTGAGGTGCTGGGTTCTGAATCACAGCAGTGGTAGTGAGCACGGAGAGAAAGGCTATAAGATGCATTATCTTTCTAGAATCTATTGACCCAGAGAAGAAAATATATATTATGCAGGGTGTTTGGAAGAACTGATCTCTTAATTACCAACTGGCTCTGAATCAACACAGTACTTTATTTCATTTTCCTAATCTTATCTGGGTTTTGAAACAATAAACAGGTTTGATTTCTTTCTGTTCGGATTCATTAGCCAGAGATACTCTGTGGTGCACTGTTGGTAGAGAGTGTTTATCGCAGCTTAATGTCCTGTCATTGTGAGCACATTTAATAGGGAGATCACAAACAGAACATCTGTTGATGACCATGATGCTGATTCCAGCATCAGCCATTATTGCAGGTAGAATAGCGCAGAGATGGCAGTCCTTAATGTGAGAGTGGCAACCAGGCCAGTCATGGCGCAGCTGAGGCTCTCTCTACCCCTGCTTGGTCATGGATCATCTGTCCTCAGGCAATGCCAAGGGTCAGATTCAGTGGTGCTGGACTGTGGTGTTGGGAGCCCCAGGATTCCAACACTATACAGTGATGAACAAAAGCCTGAAATAATCTTGCCTTTGATAAAGCACAGTATCTGTGATGGAGGGGAGAAGGGCGAAGGAAGGGGCAAGGTTATATGAGTTTGTTCCCAAAGATAGTGATCATTATAATGAATTTATATGAAGAAGCATTAGTGGAAAATGTATGTACTAAGTACTGCTAAATGCTCAGATTTAGAGATTCAATATATAGTCTGTCCCTGGGACTTTATAGGGTTGCAGGTGAAACAGATATACAGGGGTTTATGACTTATTAACAGAAGTGTTATGAACAACACAAGTACAGAGGAAGGAGTATCCTACTCTGCCTGGAGAAAGATTGGAGATTGGGGAAAGCTACATCCTCTGCAGTCCTGGTCTCTCTCTCTCTTCTGTTCTAGTCAACAAAGAGGCAGGCAGGTTCTGGAAGCCAGAGATGGATGAGATGGATGGGACTGGTTAGCTGTTCTCCAATCTGAGATCTGGGTATTGAAATAGCACTTTTATTCTGGCCTCACCTCTAGTATTATTGGGAGGGACTATTTCCAAAGCAGCCACACAAAGAGGAAGGATGGCCGACAATTGCATTCTCTGAAGTGACCTGGGTTCCAGTCCTAGCTCTGCAGTGAAATACTTATATAATTATAATCAAGTCATTTCTTCTCTGGATATCTGACTTCTGAGTCCCCAAAATGGATGAGATTGGATTAGACATTTTGTAGGATGTTATAATTCTATGCTTTTTTGATTCACCGAGTAATACTTGAATATTCCCCTTCCCTACCTAGGGTCTGCTGATGTGTAGAAGAATATTTAAAAAGTACAAGGCCCCGTCTCAAAGGAATTATAAACAATGCTTCTGTCTGTTTAGACCTAGTTCCTGTCACATGCATTTCTCACCTGTAAAGCTAAATAGCTAACTTCTGTTCTCCTCCCATATCTGTTTTCTATCATCGTCCTGGGCCAGGAGCTCTGAGAAGATACATTAAGTTTATATACAGCCTGTTCATAGTTCAGTTCTGGTGCCTCCAATTTCTCTAACCCAATTTGAATCTCAAGGTCCAAGGACATGAGTCTGTAAATTAGATTAAAAAACAAAACAAAACATTGCCTTTTGTCTTCTTAACAGCTTCATCTGTTACCCATACAAAGCCCAAGCAATCTTCATATTATATGTTCATATATTTCGTTACGCCTAAAAAAAAAATGGGGCCCAATTTTGAAATTACATAGTATGTAAACATCAATCTCATGAAATTTCAGTGGGTAACACCACCCCTGCACTGAAGGGATTGGTAAAAAACAAGGCTCCGGGAATTGACAGAATACCAATTGAGATGTTTCAACAAACAGATGCAGCACTGGAAGTGCTCACTTGTCTATGCCAAGAAATTTGGAGGACAGCTACCTGGCCAACCTACTGGAAGAGATCCATATTTATGCCTATTCCCGAGAAAGGTGATACAACCGAATGTAGAAATTATCAAACAATATCATTACTATCACATGCAAGCATGATTTTGCCAGAAATTCAAGCTGGATTTAGAAGAGGAGGTGGAACCAGGGCATCGTTGCTGATGTCAGATGGATCCTGGCTGAAAGCAGAGAATACCAGAAAGATGTTTACCTGTGTTTTATTGACTAGGCTAAGATATTTGACTGTGTGGATCATAACAAATTATGGATAACATTGCAAAGAATGGGAATTCCAGAACACTTAATTGTGCTCATGAGGAATCTGTACATGGATCACGAGGCAATTGTTTTAATAGAACAAGGGGATACTGCATGGTTTAAAGTAAGGAAAGGTGTGCGTCAGAGTTCACCATACCTATCCTTTCACCATACCTATTCAATCTATATGCTGAGCAAATAATCCGAGCAGCTGGACTGTATGAAGAAGAAACAGGCATCAGGATTGGAGGAAGACTCATTAACAACCTGCATTATGCAGATAACACAACCTTGCTTGCTGAAAGTGATGAGGACTTGAAGCGGTTACTGATGAAGATTGAAGACCGCAGACTTCAGTAGAGATTACACCTCAACATAAAGAAAACAAAAATACTCACAGTTGAACCAATAAGCAACATCATGATAAGCAGAGAAAAGATTGAGGATGTCAAGGGTTTCATTTTACTTGGATCCACAATCAACACCCATAGAAGCAGCAGTCAAGAAATAAAAAGATACATTGCATTGGGAATATCTGCTGCAAAAGACCTCTTTAAAGTGTTGAAGAGCAAAGACGTCACTGTCATGGATTGAATTGTGTCCCCCCAAAATATCTGTCAACTTGGCTGAGTCATGATTCCTAGTTTTGTATGATTGTCTACCATTTTGTAATCTGATGTGGTTTCCTTATGTGTTGTAGACTCTGTCACTATGATGTAATAAGATGGATTAGCAGCAATTATACTTACGAGGTCTACAAGATGAGATAGTGTCTTAAGCCAATCTCTTTTGAGATATAAAAGAGAGAAGCGAGCAGGGACACACGGGAACCTCATACCAAGAAAGCAGTGCCAGGAGCAGAGTGCGTCCTTTGGACCTGAGGTTCCTGGGCTGAGATGCTCCCAGACCAAGGGAAGACTGATGCATCACAAGGCCCTTCCTCCAGAGCTGACAGAGAGAGAAAGCCTTCTCCTGGAGCTGATGCCCTGAATTTGGACTTGTAGCCTTCTAGACTGTGAGAGAATAAATTTCTCTTTGTTGAAGCTATCCACCTGTGGCATTTCTGTTATAGCAGCACTAGATGACTAAGACAGTCACCTTGAGGACTAAGGTGTGCCTGACCCAAGCCATCGTGTTTTAAATCACCTCATATGCATGCAAAAGTTGGACAATGAATAAGGAAGACCAAAGAAGAATTGATGCCTTTGAACTGTAGTGCTGACAAAGAATATTGAATATACCATATACTGCCAAAAGAACGAACAAATCTGTCTTGGAAGAAGTACAACCAGAATGGTCCTTAGAAGCAAAGATAACCACTACATCTCACATACTTTGGACATGTTATCAGGAGGGATCAGTCCTTGGAGAAGAACATCATGCTTGGTAAAGTAGAGGGTCAGCGAAAAAGAGGAAGATCCTCAATGAAATGGATTGACACCGTGGCTGCAACAATGGGCTCAAGCACAGCACAACAATTGTGAGGATGGCTCAGGACCGGGCAGTGTTTTGTTCTGTTGCTATAAGTCAGAACTGACTTGACGGCACCTAACAACAACAACAACAAACATCAATAGCCCAAGGATTAGGAGATCTGAGTTCTAAGTGAAACTATGGTTCCTTTGCTGTGGGACCTTGAGCAAGCCATTAACCGTGTCATAGTTTCCCCATCAGCACTATTCAAGGATCACTATGTGCCTTTCCATCTCTAATATGAAGATATCCAAACCAGAACAAGACAGTTCTCATTTGAATTGTGGCACCACTACGTCCGGTTAGCTTACCAGGTTAGGGATGAAGATAGGAAAACTGAGGATCAGTCACTTTCCTTTTTGGGCATCAATTTATTCAGCTGAGAACTAAATTTATTCAACTGTTGTCTGAGTTACTGAAGTGACTTTAAAACATGTCCACAAATTATTTGATATCCTTCCCTTCAAGAGGTGGAGCTGAGCTCCTCTACTCTTGAGTTGGGCTGGAGCCCTGGTGGCACGGTGGTTAAGCACTTGGCTACTAACCAAACGTTTGGCAGTTCGAATCCACCAGCCACTCCTTGGAAACCCTAAGGGGCAGTTCTACCCTGTCCTATAGGATTGCTATGAGGTGGAATTGACTTGATGGCAGCAGGTTTGGTTTTTTGTTTGGTTCTAGTTTGGGCTAGACTGAGGGGATCCTTTCTAACAAGTGGAAGATTGCAAAAGTGATGGTGTGTCACTTTTGAGACTAGGTCGTACATGTCACTGTGCTTTACTCCCTTCTCTTTGATCACTTGCTTTGGGGTAAGCCAGATAATATGTCATGATATGGTCAAGTAGCCCTATGATGAGGTCTATAAGGCAAGGAACTAAGACTTTCCACCAACACCCATTGACTATAATTGGAAGTGGATCCTCTAGCCTCAGTCTAGACTTCAGATGACTGCAGTCCTGGCCAACAATTTGACTGCAACTTCATGAGTGATTCTGAGCAAAAACCATCCAGCTAAGCCACTCCTGCCCCACAAAAACTATGAGGCAATACATATTTATTGTTTTAAGCTGCAAAGCAATATGTAACTAATAGCTTTCTTTTCTACTTTTCAGCGACATCATATTTGGCAAAGTAGAGGGCCAACGAAATGAAGGAAACCCTCAATGAGTTGAACACAATAGCCACAAAAATGGACTCAAACATACAAACAATCATGAAGATGGCACAGGACCGAGCAATGTTTCGTTCTGTTACACATAAGGTTGTCCTGAGTCAGAGCAGATTCAATGGCAACTAACAACAGCAATGATGATTTTTTTTGTAGACTTCAGCCCTTAGAGTCATATGAAACTGTACTTTCTATCCCCTAATTTTTAGGTATGAAAGAGAACGGATAGACCATGTTCTCTGGAAATTGGCCCAATTTTCATCAGGTTAAGGAATTTCTCTTGGACATCTTGGTTTTCTCCAGCTTTCTTTTACAACAAAACACTAATAACCATAATACCTCCATCAAGCATGTGCTTTTTAGAGGTTTATATTTTTGGTATAATTTTACTCTTACAACAATTCAATAATAGTATTAGTCTCATTTTAAATATGAAGAAACTGAGAACTTGAGAGCAAAGGTATCTAACTGAAAGTCACACAGTTGATAGAAGAACTAGTGCTTCAATTCAGGTCGTCTGACTCTAATTTAATTTTTGGTTCTACTACATTCCCTTAACCAGCCAACTTTATATCTCAAACACGAACCCCTACCCCACATTTTAGCTATTTAGCATGATAACTGGGGAGTTGTTATACATCTCCCTTCTCTTTAACATTCCTGAGTGTTGGAAATGAGTGAATGGGGTTAGGTTATTTTACCCCTTTCTGTGTGGGTCTTCTTAGAAATTATATAATTGTGTTTGCCTATGGCCAAGTCATTATACTTTAAATTCTTTGTCTTGTTTTAGATGACTGATGGCATGGGATGTAATAAATACTAGGGTTATGGCCTTCTTTGGTTACACAGCTTAATAATTACATTCATTGCTCCTATAATTTTATTATCTTTATTTTATTTTTCTCACATTTTATGTAATTTCATAACAAGATATGAAAAGAAA